>OX382173.1:5762243-8162243 GCA_947507545.1 Clistopyga incitator | reverse complement strand
GTGCGGAGGGCCTGCAAAAAGAAGATCAATGACGTTATCATCGTTCAATGTTGCATCAGGAAATTCCTCGCTAGAAGGACATTCCGAAGGCTTAAGGCTGAAGCCAGAAGTGTCGAACACGTCAAAACACTGAACAAGGGTCTCGAGAAGAAAATTATATCGATGCAGCACAGGATTAATGAAATCGTAAGTTCACCATTCTTCGGGCTTTATTTTTCTCTCCTTAAGTTATATTTTTAGGATATGCATGGGCATTACATATAAATTCAGACACCCAAATGAAGAAAAAGATTGTCAATAAATTTCTTGGAATCAGGTTCAATGCTTTTATTGGATGCACCAAATTTTGCCGGAATGTGCCAATTTTTTTCATTTTTCATTTGATTGCTGATATCTCGGAAACGGTTGATCGCATCGATATTTCTTTTTAACAATGTGCGTTTATCCATAATCGATATGGAAAAAAATTATTCAGAATTAATTGTGTAATGTGAGACCACATTTTATGGCAAGGTCTCCAAACTTTTTTATATGCACGGACTTCGGATATTGTCATTCCGAAAATAGCCCTGAAGTCTGTAAGTGGTCGCCGAATTTTGGTTTACGTATGGACTATCATTGAATAATGTTCAAGTAAAAATTTTGCAGAAATCGATCGAAGGGTATAAAGTGTATGAGACTTTGAATTTTTAGAAAAATGGCTTTCCAGAATAAGCAAGCCTGTAAAGTAGACCGTTGCAAATTGTTTCCTCATTGCTTTTTGCTCCTTACAAAGCTTCTTCGATCAAAATTGTTAAAAATACTTCCGCATAAAGATAGCTTTGTGAAAAGCAAAAAATGATGAGGCCGTAATTTGCAAGCTTTTACTTTTTTTTCTCTTGCCAAAAAGTACGAACATTCTAATCACATAAATTTGGTCGGAAATTTAAGCTTGAAACATCCTTGATATTGTTTTTATGAACTTCTGCGCCAAATCGAGATGTGTTACCTCTTTTTAATTCGAATTATTTAAATTTTACAGTTGAAGGAAAATCAATACCTGAAGACGGTGCAACACGAAGTGGTCGATCTCAAGTCGAAGCTCGAGGCGCTGAAGGCAGTGGAAATGGAGAACAAGAAGTTGAACGGAGTAGTACTGGAGAAGGACAAGGAGTTGGAAAAAATGCAAGAAGTATTGAAGCGCGAAAGGGACGAGAAAATGGACCTGGTGCACGAGCAGGAGAAACTTGCTCTCTCAAAGGAGGAAGAAAACGCTAAGCTACGAGAGGAGAATGAGAGATTGCGGAAGGATTTGTCGGGTGCAAGCGAGAGGATCAAATCGAATCAAGAGGGAGCTGAGGAGAACCTTAAGACGCGTTTGGAACAGGAGAAAGATCTACTTCTTCTTGATCAGGATCAAGACCGCGGCGCATACCAGCGACTACTCAAAGACTACCACGAACTCGAGGAACACGCCGAGATGCTCGAAAAAAAATTGGCACTTCACGTTCCTGGACACTCAAGATCACTGAGCAACGCTTCGAGTGGCAGTGGACAAATTGTTTCCACGGAACCAGCACCAGATGACCCCAACATCGTAAGTATATTTGCCTTTCATTATAATATTACTCCATCGTTACTTTATTTGCTATATTTAAAGATGTCGTATCAATTCTGTCATCCGCAATTTTTTTTCATAGGTCAAGTTGTCTGAATGTAATAATTTTTTGTTTATTTTGTGTCAGTTTAGACGAAGATATACATGTCGAGATCGTATTTTAATGAAGTATTTTTTGAGAAATATAGCGTTGATCCTATTCGTTAAATTAGTTTGAACATTTTTTCGGTTTTGAAACTATCTTTGAGCTAAGATTCAAGTCTGTATCTATAGCCGTTAGAGACTCGCACATGTCTATGCACCCTATGCATTTTTTTCAATCAGCCACTATCCGGTTTTTTGTCAAACCTTAATGTGCCTTAATTATGACGATATTTCAATGATTACTTTTTTTATTACTAACATGACAAGCTTCGAAAAAATCATTTCTTTCTAGTAAAAACCACTGATTCCTAAAAAAAATAGGAAAATACATTCATAATTGAGGAACCGAGTCTAGCAAATTAATCAGTGAATGTGTCTTACAAATTTCCATCAAACGTCCGAAACGGTAAAAAGAAAAAAAACCCGAAAAAATGGCCAGTTTAAAAAATGCAAACGCTACATAGATCAGGTGCATTTCTAAACATGGCTGCACAAAAAAAATTGGCTGTGTACGCTCCAATCGGTTAAATTGATTGGGCGAATATACAATCAACTTGGTTGCGAAATCAACTCAGTTGGCGGGAGCAGCCAATGTTTCGATTTGGCCACCAGATCAATTGGTTGGTGATCAACGAAGACACAACCAACTAGTTTGTCAAGCAAACCAAAAAATTGGTTAACTCAACCAATTCAGTAGCTTGAAGCGGATTTAGTAACTATGCCAGTTAGTTGGGCAAGTAATTATTGTTTCACGTGTATACTGTGGCTTAGACCTTAGGTCATTTTGATCGTAAACCCAGTAGCAAAGACTTGCAACAATTTAAAATCCATACATTAGACAGTATCAACGCTATGATTCTACAAAAAATATTCGGTAAGATAAAACCTCAACATTTAGGTCTCCCCTTAAATGGATGAAAAAAAAAGCCGTCCCGTAATTGACATAAACTAACCAATTATACTTCGATTACACGACTATAAATTTTTCTTTGTGTTAAGAACATAGCGTGGTTTGTAAGTCGTGTTCCAAAATTGTCAGACGGACCATCAGAATAAGGAAAAATAATAGGAATAACATTGCATAGATAGCGAGATCCGCTTTATACTTTTTAAGCTTTATTAATCATAATTTTATGTTGCTAAAGGACTTTGGATACGGATCTGTGCGATCCACAGCCTCTTCAACGACTCCGTACTCGAGAGTCGAGACTATCGATTGGAATCAGCATCGATCCGACAGTCCTCCGGACGGGGAATCCCATTCGGCCGGTAAATCTCCACCGGAAACGAATGGACCTAGTCAACCACCTGTCGACGTTGGGCTTGTTCTCAAGCTCCAGCAGAAACTCAAAGATGTCGAGAAGGCGAATGGCAGGCTCGTAAGAATGGTTGAGGACCTTGAGCGTGATAGCCCTGAAGAAACTACGAGAACCCAGGATAGTTTCAGGGTGAATATTTCTCAGTTCTTATACGCTTCACTGAACACACCAATTAAATCCAACAAATATGAATATATTCAAAAATGGTTGACAACAAAAATCCACATAAAACGATATAATTTTATTTATATTGTTAGGAAACACTGAAGTAAAAAATTTCTTCTGTTTTATTCTACTAATTTTATGTCTTGGTTAATCTTTGACTAATTTTCAAGTTAAGTTTGAAGTATCGGTAAGCCTCCAGTAACATAAATCGTCCAGTATTTGGAGAACATGACCGGAACATATAAACACAATCGAATTTTGCGGAATTCGGTGACTTACTGACTTGCCCACATAGAAATAAAGTATATTTTGAGATATATGTATTTGACGGTCAGCATTGATATATAAGAAGATGATCCTATATATCTTTTTATAATAATTTAACGATATATTTTGAAAATATATTGCCTCCATATATCACGTGTATAAATAATGTATTCCAAAAGTATCTCAAATAAATAAAAGTAATAATTTGCAGCTTCAAGAGCTCGAGATGGAGAACGCTCAGTTGAAGAAGGATCTTGGATCGCTCAGAAAAACTGTCGCTGACAGTGATTCTACAACGGCTCAACACCAACTGATGGGTAATTAAAAATACTTATTATATCGACCTTTTTCCATGTTTCGCATTAGACGATTGTGACTAGTGGATCCTGGGCTGACAAAATTCACGAACGAATTATAAAAGACCTTTATAAAACATTATATTATGCTAAAAGGGAGGAAGGTACATGATTTTTTGCGAGGGTAAAGGTTCACAAATAACCCAAGATTAATATCATGGTCTCTCCCGTGTAGCATTCGGTATTTTTTTTCACGATTTCATAATTTTTCATCGATGACGAGTACACATGTGCGTTACGGTTTTCATTACTCGTGTTATTAAAAAGCAGAAATGAACTATTTTAAGCGATTTTTTGGCCACGTGAGGCGCGAATAATAAGATTGTTTTAGCAAAGTCAGGGAAGAAAGAATTTTCGCTTAACCCTTAATCCTTGCAGGACAATTCGACGCACTTCAAGAAGAGCTCGAACGAAGGCGAGAAGAGTGTATCCAGTTGCACAGCGTGTTGGCTGATCACACGCGAAGGATGAAGAGTCTTGGTTCCAACTATGGCCGCGACGTCGACATTGTCAATGAAGACGGTGAACTGATATTGGCTTTTGAAGCACAGAAGAAGATCAACAGGTAATAAATTCCACGCCAATTGCAAAGCCCGAAAAAAAAAGAACTAAAAGTAATCCACATTTTCCTTAATTATTGTATTTCATAAAATATCCCATCGTGTAATTTCTAATCGTCATACTTTATCGTTTGTGCATGCAATTCGTCTTAATCAGTAGACTTAAAACGAAACGAAAGGCCTCGAGAGAGTGAGTTGAGCAGATACTTTAGCCCCGTTATTACTTATAGTCGATGAAAAGCTGCCTTAAACGCCTTAAATTATTATTGCGACGTAAAAAATGTAACATCGAGAGAGAATTCAAACCACAATTTAACTGCGGAGCAGCTCTTAATTCTGTATTTTTTATTTCTTTTAAAGGCAACTCGAAGATGAACTACAGAGCAAGGAGAAGGGTTGGCGAGCTCAGAGGGACGAATGGCGCGGGGAAATCGACAGATTACAGGATGAAATTTTAAAGCAACAAAAATTGCTTTCCGTTAATCTGAGTAAAGCACCACAGACCCAAAACGAGGCTTATATGCAGCACGAAATAACGAGATTGACTTCGGAAAATTTGGTGGGTTTACTTAATTGTGCAAAAAAAAATGGACACAAGAAATGAACCAAATTTGTCAACTATTACAATTTTTCATTATTCTTAGGAACTGCAAGAGAGATATGATAAGATCGCAGAAGAATGCCGAAAATTCAAGAAGCAATGCAAGCTACTTGCAAAAAGACTCAAAGAAGCTGGCTGTAAGTATTGCTATGTTTTATTTCCGGCTATTTATTATTCAATATCGTTAACGGGCGTCCTGTTATACTCACGCTCACAAAAGGCGACGGAGATGATATCCGAGAATCTCGGGATCGTCCTTATATGATGAACATGATGCAAAGAGGTGTCGGTGAGTGGTGATGGTTGCGAAAAATCTCACACATGTGGCATTCGATATCATTGCAGCCACAAAAAGATGATATTCAAAGTACTTCTAAAAAGCAGATTCACTGATTCCAATGATTCCACGTAATTGGACGAAAATTAAAAATCTACCGACAATCTAATATACCAATTATGTTCATTTTTCTTTTAATATATAATATCTCAGAAACGATTCATCGTATCTCTATAAAACAAAAATGTGCGTTTTTTTATGACCGACAGGAAAAAGGACTCAGAATTAATTGTGTAATTTGAGACAACTTTCTACGGCAAATTCAACAAGAATGTATATTTTTTTTCGATTTTGTCATAAAATGGGGTCTAAAATTACACATTTAATACATTTTTTTAATGTGACCATGGAAGAGCGAACATTTTTCTTTTTCTTTTTTGGAAATTCTAATACGATTGATTCTGACAGATATTAAAAATTCTATTCTGACAGATTGAAAAAAAAATGTTTTTTATCTATTAGAATTGCTGAACCTGATGTTTTGAAACCATTGATAATTTCCGTTTTTTTTTTGTGACTAAATCAATATGGAACGCCTCATATACAGCTTAATCATGTTCACTCATAAACATACGCACCCGAATATTCATTAACATCGAGAAGTTTGTACTATTCACTAATTGGGAAGAGATTCTGTATTACAGCAGATTTTACAGTACACGTTTATCCGCGATAATGTGATGAGGGGATTCGTCGGATTAGTGAAAATTTGAATAACATAGACAACATTGTAGACATAGCGGTTTCATAAAATCCGCCATCCGTTTTATCCGAGCATACAGCTCGCCTAACGAGGAATGCTCAGAACTCCCGGAGTTTCGGATAACGCGAGGTCCCCGTTAATCGCAAGCCGGATAAACGAAGTTCTACTGATTTACAAAAGATTTTTACGCCCTTTTTAAAAATTACAAAATTAAGAAATCTCAAAAGAAAAAAAAATTATTTCCGAACTAAGTTGGAGGAGGTCGTTGATCAGAATTAGTAATTAGCAGCAAATGCTTGAATTATTGCCCAATCTATAGACAAGTATACAACTAATAATCACTAATTGATGATCGATGACTGGGAGGACATCAGTCTCATTATTCACTCCGATTTTCTTACCAGTTGTGGTAAAGAAAGGAAAGATGAACTGAAAAATGTTGCGCCTCCAAAAAGCAACACTGAATATGCAATTTTTTTCTCGATTCGTTATTCGCACTATCGGACCATAACTCCACTGCACCTCATCTCTAATTTCGATTCCTCGTGCGTAGCACATTTTCATTTTCACGTTATCACTAATTGCATTACAGTACCGGATAGCACCGAGTCTGCCAATGATTCAGCCGTCGTTTCGATGACACACTCCTCAGCGGACAGTGGAAGTCACATGCCTGCCATCCGCAAAAAGGAACGCGACTACGAGGGCATGTTGGAGTTCAAAAAAGAAGACATCAACATCATTATACGACAATTGGTTATAAGTAATTAAAAACAGCAATTTCATTTTTACATCAACACGTTTTACATACACGAGATACATCTTTTAATGAATTCTTTTCGTTTTCCAATTAACTCCAGACTTAAAACCAAGAGTGGCAGTGACGCTGCTTCCTGGACTTCCGGCCTATATACTCTTCATGTGCATAAGGCACACAGATTGCATAAACGATGACGATAAAGTTCGTTCTCTGCTGACGGGTTACCTCAACGCCGTGAAGAAAGTGATAAAGAAAAGAGAGGACTTTGACTCTGGTGTACTTTGGCTGAGCAACACCCTGAGACTTCTTCATAACATGAAGCAATATTCCGGAGACAAACCATTCCAGATCGAAAATACACCGCGCCAGAATGAGCAGTGCTTAAGAAACTTCGATCTCGGAGAGTATCGCGTCGTTTTGAGCAACGTGGCGCTATGGATATTCAATAATATAGTCACGCATCTCAAAGAGAGAATTCAGGCGCTGACCGTTCCTGCTCTTTTGGAGCACGAGGCCATTTCCGGGCTGAATTCGAAAGAAACAGGCCGCGCGAGGTCGTCTTCCGTCGGCGAAGAACGTAAATCGACTCAGCAAAAGCTCGATAAGCTTCTCGACGAGCTGAGCTCAGTGCACAAGACTCTTCAGTATCACGGCGTGGATCCCGAAATTGTCACACAACTCTTCAAACAATTGTTTTACTTCATGTGTGCCAGCGCGCTCAATAATTTGCTGCTGAGAAATGAACTCTGTCATTGGACCAAGGGAATGCAGATAAGATACAATCTGAGCCATTTAGAACAGTGGGCCAGAGACCAACGACTGGTTTCCGCGGTCGAAGCTCTTCAGCCTATCATACAAGCTGCTCAATTATTGCAAGCTCGAAAGAACGACGACGACGTACATTCTGTCTGCGAAATGTGCAACAAACTCACGGCTAATCAGATTGTCAAGATTCTGAATCTTTACACGCCAGCGGATGAGTTCGAGTCGCGGGTGCCTGTATCGTTCATAAGAATGGTCCAGGAAAAATTGGAACAACGTCGCGAGAACAACGAACAGGTAACAAACTAAAATTAAACAACAATAATAATATACATATCAGTACCGGTCGTCGTAGATCAAAATTTCTTAAGGCGATTCTTGCACCAACATCAAATCGAAAATTTTCAGTAAAAATATGGAAAAAGAAAAGATTAATATTACCAGGAAATGTATGTAAATCTTGAAATACTTTGATACAGTTTCGTAAATGCATTGCGAAGAAATATATGGTTAGAGATAACTATACGTAGCTACTGAAAATTAGATTAATGGATACTAAAATATATGGTTGAGGCAATGAACATTTTGAAAGATAGATATAGAAATTCAGAAGATTGCAAAGTATCAACAGGCTCTCAAAAAATTTAATGATCGCATCTTGTCTTCTTTTACAATCCAACGACTGAGTAAATTCTAATAATTCCAAACGAAAAAAATGTTCATCTCAAAAGGACTATCTTCTATTATCTTCTATTATCCATAATAACAGCAAACTTGATTTTTTATGAATATGAAAATTACAAAGGCGTTACCGGATTGAAATATGAATATGTATACAAATGTATATCATACAATTATTCTTTTTGCAGCTACTTATGGACCTGAAGTACTCTTATCCGGTGAGATTCCCGTTCAATCCGTCAAACATTCGATTAGAAGACATCGAAGTACCGGAAGTTCTGCATCTACCCATGCTCAAGAAGGTCTAGAGAAAAAGTATTACATACACGGGATTTGGATACTGCAAAATTGCGAATTTAAGTTGATGTTTGCTTGAGGGTGTAGCTAAAATTCGCTTAGAAGAATTTCATTGAACGAGAGGACAAAGAAAGGATATGGTGGTTGGGCTCGAGAGCGTGAACCCAGAGTAGATGAGAAAATAGACACGCGGCTCGAGCATCGATCATCGAGATATATATCACACACACGTTTTATATATTTTTTTTTACGCCGAGTAATTTGTATTTATCCAGAGATTGCATAATTACGCAGTACTTAAAAAATACCACTTATGCCATACACAAGAAAAATTTAAGAAAATAATGAAGTTCTATTACGGAACGACTTCCAGTTTAGTGCGGAGGGAAGAGATATATGAAATATGTTCGTTATTAGCGTAGTATATACCATATATATACATGTTAAGAGGACACGTGATGTAGAAATAATTTATTTAAGAGCCCGAGTGAAAGAAAAAGAAGTACTGATGTAAGAACTAATGCTATAACTATATATATACTCTAATGTAAAAAAATAAAAGGAAGAGAAGCAAATAAGGCGTAGTGCAGGGCGGTAGGCCGTTAGCAAAAATTTCCCTGAATAGTCTGTACCGTAGTATTCCGCGCCTCTATCGCAATTTCATCACGATTAATTGGGTATACCTGATTCCTCGATTCGAGTGAAATAATATATTTATATATACATATTTTTTAGTGATTCTATGCCGCTCGGGGTCTGATTAATTCGTTGACTACAGTTGTGCCGGGATGAACGCTCGATAGAGGTCCGTTTGTAAAGTAATTTGCGTGTAAAAAGGAAAGAAAAAAAAACGTGTTTAGAAACTGCGGAGGAATGCATTGTATATTTTGTTATACGAAAGAGAGAGAGAAACAGAGAGAGAGAGAGAGCTATTGTACACCATAGGGCCGTGAAGAGAGGTATATATTGTTGTTACGTTTTCGATTTGTCAGATCTATGTATAACAGAGCTGAGTTTGTGCCATTTCAAGAATGAATTCAACCGAAAATCCCATTTACCGATGCGTTAACTTGATCTGTGATCGTAGTTGCGCACGGGCTTACAATCACGTTCCATAGAAATACAATGTATAATTATCAGAGAAGAGAACACAGAGCGTGAAACACGAGTTAGCTCTGTCTCTTCTCGTCTCACCGATTGCAAGCCGAGATAATCGCTAATTCCACGATACATCACCTAGAGAATCGATGTGACAAATTTATTTGTTCCTAAACATATAATAAATTATCGTTGACGAAAAACAGCTCCTGTTTTACTTTTACCGATTAATAATATTGTTGCAGTTGATTACGTCCCGAGTAGGGAGGCTATACCAAAGGAGATTGAACTTCCCTAAAATAAGCTCTGAAGAATCTATGTAAAATTGCGTCGAGAACTTTAGTTCAAAAGTGTCCGCTGGCGGCGCTGCGTACGGTGAGTGACAACTGTTGTATATTTTTTAAATACATGTACATATATATGATGTATGGAGTCCAAATTTTTTAAACATTTTTCGAAAAATTATCGACAGATTAAAGTTGCTTCAAAAAATTGGCAAGTATTGAATTTATAATTAGTATTTTATATAGACTATGATATCAGGCACTATAGATTGGGGGGTTGATTCTTGTTTTATATTCACATATAAACAAGGAGAGGTGAACTTTTAATATTATTAGTGGACATAAAATAGGTTAAGAATGCTCCGGATTGGTGTGAAATAGTATTAAGTCGATTTTCGTTACATTTCCTTTCGATTTCTTTATGGAGGTATACGCTTTACTTTGTATACACTTTTCTCATACTATATTATTTTTAGGTTTTACAGAATTGAAATTGAAAATATGGTGAAGCGCTGCGCTGTGGATGGTTGTAAGTCTGGGTATCCGGCAGAGCGTAAAAGAATGAAATTGCAAGGAACGAAGCAAATTGCATTCTTCTCTGTACCAAAAGTAAGATATTTTCCCTAATTAAGGTATTTTTAAAATATGTATGATATTGATACATGGCCAAGCTTTACTGTTGTTTCTGTACGAGTGATTTATGGCCTGTTCAAATTATCACTTTATGCTCTCCTAGAAAGGCCTTAGAAATAATTATTGTAGAGTAAATATGTTTTGTTTGAACAGATTTGCGATAGAAGTGATATTCATGTTGTAAAATTCATGTTTTAACACCGGAGTGGTTTTTGCCTTGCTCTGCCCATTTGCCCTCTTGTCAAATGAAAATGGTTCCGGTGTTTACAGCTGCTTTAAATGCTACTGGTTAAAATTTATGTTTCTAACAAGATTCAATATAGTAAATTTTACACAGAGTCCGAGTCTCTTTGAGAAGTGGAACGATATACTTGGCACGCATTGTAGGAAGAAATCTCTGTTGGCCTGTGATAAAGTGTGTCAATTACACTTTCGGCGCGAGGATTTAGACACACAGTTTGTCACAGTGATTGATGGAATCCAGCACGCCGTGGAACGAGAGAGGTACCGGTTAAAAGATGACGCTATGCCCATAATCATGATGAAGCCAGATAATGTTACGGTAAAAAGCATGTAATAGTACTTTACAATACTAGTGCGATAAAACTTTTTCGGACGATTGCGAGTTTGTAGCACGAACCGAAGGTGAGTGTTGCAATCACACGAGTTGAGAAAACGTTTATCGCAAGAGTATCGTACGAAACTTAACTTCACAAAGTGTGAGAATGGGGATTTAAGCACGCGTGAGTGAGATAAAGTCTTTTACTTTGAGCAGAACAACTAAAGTCCTTTAAAATCACTTGAAACAACATTGGATGTTTCAGCCTATTGAAGAGAGTTCAGCGGACTCGAACACACCTTCCAAGGAAGCTGTACTTTCGAACGTAATTGAGCGAGATGGAGAAATATCGGCAGGATGTGTAAGATCAGTATTCTTTCGATTGTTCTACACGTATTGTTTGTAGCTGGCATTATATTTCATTCTGTTTTAGTCTACCAATGATCTCGTGGCGTGTGCCCATGATTCGACCGAGGAAGACTGCGAGGATGTTGAGAACACCTGCGAAAGCGATAATAGGCCTGATATCGATGCAGAGGGATATTCGATAAATTTACTGACGCTCGATTTAAGACAAAGCAATTGGCGAGAGGGTTGGGTTTGGTCACGTAATGATGATCCTCTATCTATTGTTTTTGTACAGTTCGATACATACAAACTTCAACCAAGAGTGCATTGCTCCATCGACTCCAACATGGAAATCACGGTGCAGAATACAATTTACAACGATTGCAACTTTAACCATTTCTATCCTTCCTGTCACTTGCGTAAGTAAATAAGGAATTGAATGTTTTTTAGATAACCATCGGCGACAAATCTGTTTCTCATGGATTCAGCGGTGGGATTCTAAGATCGTTTGAGCAAACAATATCCATGCTTGAAAACTTGGAAGCAATCAAAGTGTGCGTGGGCACAGGACTCGATGAAGAAAAGTACGTACATATGATACATAAAAATCAGTTTACTCTGAGGTAGCTCGTTGCTCTATTTTGCCATCCTCATAAAGGAAGCAGTATAGTACATATTGTATAACAATATTTTCATAGACACAAGCAAGCACACACACAGGCATCTTAAAGACCTCCAGACGCAATTTGGTAGATTCGATATACTCTCATTTATTAACGATGTCATGCTTCGCACATTACAGGCGAGCAAGGGAATGTGTAGGCTTTCCCGATATCATGGACATGTATCGGAAAAATCGCGGATTCGAGCGGTGTGTTGCATGCAGAGCATTGCGGCATAAACTGCAAAAGAGACGGAAGCCGGTTCACCTTGTCGAATGTAGATCGACAACGTTAAAAAAACTTGATCGGTTGACGAGGCGACACAAAACTTTGCGGAACACGGTAAAGTACAGATAAATATATCATGGTCCAATGCAACTATTAAGGGTAACTTATCATCTGTGTTTCAGATAACAAAATTAAGGGACGAAATTGTGCAAGTTCGGAAAGATTGCAGCAAACGGAAGAAGGATGTTGTAAATGAGGCAATCTAGAACGTACCTGAAGGTCAACGAAAGCTATATGAATGTGCCTGGCGTCTTCTAAAGCGAAGGGTCCAAAAGGCAGACGCTATTCTCCGGAATGGGAGTACAATTGCCTCTTGGTACGCATAAAAAGCAATCAAGCGTATTGTCATCTACGAGAGCGAAATATATTTCCGTTGCCGCACCCCCATACGCTTAGATCATATATTAACCGCGTAGGCGGAACCTATGGGTTCTACAAACCCATCTTCGAATATATGAAGACGAAAGTGGCAGAAATGGTAGCCGTAGATAGAAGAGGTAAGTTCCATATGCAACGGATATGTTGTACGGATTATAAATGCTTCTTGTTGCTTCTACGAACGCTACTCGTGAACGAGATGAAATTTTAATTCCGACTGCAGAAAAAAAAAATAAAGCTCCTTCAAACACTTTGCAGCGCCAGACGGAACCATTAAGAAGTCACATGGGGAGACTCTTGTGAAGACTCAGGTGTCGAGGACAATTCTTAGGGTGGCGTACTTGCGGGATGAGCATATCAATCCGATATATTACGCAAAGATGAGCGTGCCTCTTGCTTTCAAGGTATCACATGATCACACGGTCTCAAGATGCTGCCATCGCACACGTCGGATCAGCGGAAATAATATGAGAGTGTAATGAACGAAGCATGGAATTGCGGTACGAATAGATATTAACGAAATTGAAAGTGGACATTGGGAATAATGGAAATAGAATAGTAATAAATGATATCAGGAAAAACAGCCAGGACGTAACACGGTCACTTTCTGCGAACTCCCTGCATTGCGCAAATATAGTCAATTTGCTCGAGAGAATTAGAGAATAAAGAAATATAACGGTGGTAGTGTTATAATTCTTTAATGCCGTATAAATTTACGTCGCGCCACTACGAAGACTGACGAATTCCGTGAAACAAATGATAAAAATGTGTATTGCGTATGTAAGAAACATAAGAAAAAAAGTGAAACCAAGAACGCGCCAGTGAAGCACGAGAATAAGGGTTAGCTTTTGAATTGCGTAAAACAGAATTGAACGTATCGTTCTCTTTTTTATTTATTGCGATCCTTTAGTCAATTATTGGTTTTGTAAAGTAAATATAGAGAAACGTTATGATCTACTTAAGCGTAATCACCGGGATCGGCGGGAGATCGTATATCGTCAATCTTGAGAATCATCTTCACGAGTTGCGTAGCCAACAGTATCTGTTGAGTCTTGCTCTTCAGTGACTCAATGACGTTTTGTACTTTCATGTCAGACGTGCCACGGTTCATGCAATCGATGCCCAAAGCAGGATTTTTCTCGGAAATCTGAAGAGCCTTCGTCTCTGCGAGTGCGTCGACGGCTGAGAGTCCAGCGTTTTCAGCGAGCGCCATGGGAATTGCCTCAAGAGCGTCGGAGAATGCACGGAATGCATATTGCTCCAAAGAACTTATACTGTCGGCATGAGCGGCGCAGGCGATAGCGCACGCGATCTCAGCAGCTCCACCACCATAGACGATCCTCTCGTCGGTCACCAGGTTACGTACCGCGCACAGAGCGTCGTGAAGTGAGCGTTTCGCCTCTTCCACAATCTACGGACATTAAGACAGAAACGACGTAAGGTATGGTGCCAACGGTATAAGTGGAAAAAAAAATAATAATAATAAGGTTTTCTAGAGATAAATTCAAGTCGGTGGCCGCAGAAAGAGATACGTAATTCCTTTGAAAGGAACCTACAGCAAAAACAAAGGTGAACCTGAATTGAGCTAATAACCAAGGGCATATATTATTCTAAGTTCTTTGGAAGTCAAATTTGCAATTTATTCCTAAAATTCAATTTATCTAAGATTTTTTCGTGTTCTTCGAGCCAGGTTGGCATACCTTTTGATTTGGTCGTCTCGAGTAGCCTGATTAGTCTACGGAGGCATTCTTAGGTAGTCTATCTTCCGGTATTTCTAGCAGTTTAACCCACTATTTTTATTTCTTGTTTAGTACCTCTACTTCGAGTTTTGTTTTACTTGTTTCAAGCCTCCTGCTTGATTTGAAATGAAAAATTCAGTCTTATAAAATCTCAAAGCAAGAGTCAATTTTTTCGTAAAGTTATACACAAAACATAACATTTCTCACTCTACAGGTGTCCTGTATCTTAGCTTGATTTTTGCTGTTGTTTTAAAAATAAGGTCTGAATTTTTCAAATCCACCACATACATATCTATTTAGAAATTTTTTTCTAAACCTTTTTTATTAAATGTCGCAATATCGAATTCGTCTCAAACCCAAACGTTCGAAACGCAAAATGATTCCTTTACTGCGTTATTTTCGCATGGTGTCTGAACGGTTAGACGCTTTGAAAATTGCATCACCGTAATTCTCCTTGCTTCGATTGAATTTTATGGAAATATGAAGTACTCTTACCATCTTGTTGCCACCACGAATGAAGATGGTCACAGCACGAGAATTTTTGCACTCTTCGATAACGAGCATCCGGTCTTTTGTGGTGCCAAAGTTAAGTTCTCGTACGACACCGGCGAAACCAAGTTTGTCGGGAGTGAGTTCTTCGAAACGTGGAACTATGCGACCACCAGTTGCAATAGCGATCAACTGAAAAATTCACAGCGAATGTGTACTTAATCCGTTCCAAATAACCATTTTATCTTGTTAATTAAAATTAAAATCCAGTTAAAGCCCTCAGCTCTCATAATCATTGGTCACAGGAGCCACTACGATAACCCAATCCGTTAAATCGATGTTCTCGCGTACTTCGTGATTTTCACGGAAGTCAGACATTACATCCGAATTCCGAGAAGATTCGATGGAAGATTTGAGGTCATACGACGAAATTTCCTGGGTCTCGTCCTCCTCCGTTGCGCTTTGTCATCATTGGGCATTTACGATTAAAAAAAAAGGGTCAATCAGTGAAAAACGTACCTCAATCTCAGGCCCACCGACCCACCTAACCGCCGGCAGATCTTTTTGGAGCAAAAGGTGATTGGCTTCGTCGTCAAAGCCCCACTGACAAATCGCGAGGGTCGCGCCCGCAGACTTCACCTGATCGACCATTTGCGTGAACTTTTCGCGCTCGTACTCGCGCAATTTCTTGTAATCCTCGACAGACGTTACATCGAGCTTATGCTTTGTCTTTGGCTTTGGCGGTTCAAACGGACAGGTCAAAATAGCCAACTTGACATTCTCCAACCTCTACAAGCATTTTTTGAAAATTGTAGTCGTTCCTCCTAAAGTTTATCTTTTCGCAGATGTTCAATTTTCAAATACTATCGAAGTTGCAATACCTTGGGCATTTGAGGATGACTGAAGTCTTTATCGATAACGACGCCACGGACGAGCATCGTGTCTTCAAGGCGGCCTCCAACCTTTCCTTCTACCTTAATAAGCTCGAAGTTTACGTCGCGCTTTTCGAGATCAGCAACTGCCATTACAGCATTGACAGCAATTTCGGCCATCTGCTTGTGACACTTATTGATGCTGTAAAGTAAGCAGATGACCGTCATTCGAAAAATAAACAAATTATTGATCCCACTTATAGATATCGCAAAATATAATTTCTCATTACATTTTCGAGCCGAGCGTTGTCATGGCTGTTCTTATTAAGGGTTGCAGGTCTTTGGGATCAACAGGGAAGGATTCTGCGATACTGTCGAGGTGTTTGGTGGCACACTGCGCAGCGAGTTCAAAGCCATCGGCTATCCTGATGGGATGGATACCTTTGTCCAGTAATCGTTCTGCTTGTTCCATCAGAGCTCCCGCCAGCACGACTACACCTGTAGTACCATCACCAATCTCATCATCCTGGGACTGAGAAAGTTGAACCATCAACTTTGCGATTTCGTGATCAACGTCCATGTTCTTAAGAATTGTTGCGCCATCGTTAGTGACAGTGACATCGCCATCAGGACTGACCATCAGCTTGTCAAGGCCCTTTGGTCCCAGCGAAGTTCGGAGTATATTTGCGATGCTGCGAGCTGCAAAAATGTGGGACTGTAAACGGAAAATTATAAATAATTCATTGTATGCTAAGGGTAACTCTACAGACTTCGGAAAGCTCTTTAATTTTTATTTAGATTCAATATTAGAATTCCTGAATGGCCAAGAAGCCCTGCTTTCAAGTACAACAATTTTTTTTACTTAATAATATTGAAAAAAAAAAAAAACAGGTTTATGCAATTTTTTATATTCGGATTTTCAGAATTGTATATAAGTTTCAAATTGGGCCGAGATTTGTTCATAAATTGCTCTTTTAATATACAAACTATTGGAAATTGTTATAGTGTAGCAGCAATTCCGGAAAGAATCAAGATTGATTATCAAGATAAGAAATCAATTGATATAAACATCTTTACTGCAATTTTGCTTTTGCAAGGTGTCTGGTCAGAGTGGCGCATCAAGGGCATCAGCTGAAATTCTCCTTGCAGCTTGTTTTTTTCATTAACTTTTTGTGGTGATGTGGCACATCAAATTGATTATCAAATTTTTACCAAAAGAACTACTAGTATTCCAGTAACAGATTTATTTGAACATTCTAGCTGAAATACAGTGGTGGCTTTGTTACATAAATCCCAAAATTATTTGCTTCCTTAAATATCTTTAAATCAAACCAAATAGGTTTTCAATTGAAGTAGAAAAAAATGTAACAGTTATAGTTAGTTTTGCTCGAAAGGAGTTGCAGAACCCATGTATCTTAACAATACATGATCACTGCCTGTAATATATTTTTTGATATCACCAATCCAAAAATCCAAACAAAACATTCACGGAATCGAACGATTCTTAAAAAATGGAATTCAGACGTTGATTGTGGATTAAGAATGTAATCAATTGTATTTTTATATATGAAAACAAACGTATATTATATAACTAAGGAAAAAATTTATAATGCTATCCATCTGGTATTACCATTTTTAAATGCCAACAATTAAAGAAAAATTATATTTTCAATTGTTTAGGTGACAACCGGTTAAGGAATATATTCAAAAATATTAGATGTTAATGGCCTTATTTCAAATGATTTTTATGTATGTCAACATCACACAACCGATTCTATCCCACAAGCTCCGAGAACCATTGCATGATTCCTTACATGGGCGCAATAGGATTGCAATTGGACCCTGAACATAAATTCATATACGCAAAAATCTTCTACATAGCGATCACCCACGGCAACCATCAATCTTTGTAAGAATCATGAAAAAACAAGAGCTTGCAAATCTTAACGGTGGATCATTCTTGTTTATATTAAAATGACCAAATCCAATAGGAAAACATGTGCCTTGTATAAATCAGCAATTTACTGATAATTTTGGGCGAGCCAATGCTGCCAATGTCAATATCAATGATTCCTTACATGGGCGCAATAGGATTGCAGTTGAACTCTGAACATAAATTCATATACATAAAAATCTTCTACATAGCGATTACCCACTGCAACCATCAATCTTTCTAAGAATCATGAAAAAACAAAAGCTTGCAAATCTTAACGGTGGATCACTCCTGTTTAGATTAAAATGACCAAATCAGATAGGAAAACATGTGCCTCTTATAAATCAGCAATTCACTGATGATTTTGGGCGAGCCAATGCCGCCATTATCTTTACCCACGTGGTCGCCCAGTAGGAAAAAATTAATTCGACAAATTTCCTGACACTACGCAATACCGAACCATTATTTTTGCATATGAAATGAAAAATTGAATAACCAACGACATTAGGTTCATAATGAGTATGGGAAAAACTCGAAATATCGTAGGGCGTTAAATCCTTTTAAGGTAATATTTGAAACCTTGATCGCATCGTTGCCGGTTAGCCGCTTTTGCTTGTCCTGGTCGCGGAGGATGATGAACGGCCTGCCGTATTCATCGAAGGCGATGGATCCCGGGATTGCGGACATGTTGTCGGCTTCTTGCAGGAAATTAACACTCGGAAAATACTGATTTTGTAAGACTGGAATTTGTGGAGAACAAACGACTCTATTCTGCCGATGGGACCACCATTTTGCTTTTGCGTCTTGTTTCCGGCTTGTACGACGAATGAAAGGCACTTCCGCACTTCTTCTTCGTCTTCTTCTTCCTCTTCTTCTATCAATTCAGCAGGACCAATGGGTAGAGGCCATTTTGCTTGGCCTATGGTAAAAACCATGTCGGCCAATCAAAGTAAAAGACACTTGTTTCCGCGTGTGGCGCCTTTAGATTTGCTGCCGCATCGACTACATTATTGTTCCGCCCGCAGCCAATAGGAAGCCAGCGACGGGACCCAACTTTTCTTACACTTCCGCTTGGAAATCGCTAAAGGTTTTGTCCTCGTACCTCGCAATTATCTGAAAAGTATCTTTATTAATCTATTTCGATAGAAGCGTGAATTTCCTGATACTCGAAGTGTTTTGTTTATTGGCCCCTACATTACGTTAAGACAATCGCTTCACTCGCTGTTCCAGTGGCTCCACCTGTTCCAGAGTATCGTCCGAGGGGACGAGGGTAAGTAACCTTAAATATATCAACTTCCGTTTTTGGAAACGGTTGAGTTTCTCTAAGACGGGAAGGATACACATAATTCAAAGGTGAGAGCATCTAACGTGATGTGTTTATACGCTTTTGTCGTTCTCTTTGAGTTTCTCTAAAACGAGAAGGATACGTAATTCAAAGGTGAGACCATCTAACGTGATGTGTTTACACGCTTTTGTCGTTATCTTTCTCGATCTATTGCAACGGTCGATGGCGTTGTCTCTGTCGCACTCAGGGTGACTCAGTCGGTGTAAAATACTTCTTAAGCTAAATGATAATTTATTGAAAAAGCGTAAATCCTTTAAGGGGATGGTGGAGTAGATTTTTATAACCGATTTTACTATTCATCGTAAATATACTACAAATATCCTTGAAATTCTACAGGGATGTAATAAAAACCTTTATGCTTTTCGACTAACGGTCTGATTTCACACATCTGAGATCCAGACACGTTTATATCTTACCTCAGAGGATCTTTTGATATCTTGAGCGGCCATATTGGATTTTGAGAGGTTCAGTAATATATATTTTTTTAACATTTGATGTATGTCTTGAACAGTAATTCAATCGTAAGTCGAAGCATAAATGTCCGGCATGAATGAACTTTGTAAACAATTTATATGTTGTTTGTAATTTTATAAACAATGTATATGAATGAACATATACATTTTGTTAACAATTTATATGTTGTTATTTTATAAACAATGTATATGAATGAACATATACATTTTGTTAACAATTTATATGTTGTTATTTTATAAACAATGTATATGAATGATCATATAAATTTTATAAAATATTTTTATGTTCACATACTCATCAAACGTGAAAATTCGGTCGATTTTTCAAAATTTAGTAAAAGCTTGGTCGCAAATTGAACCTAACATTTCCGCGTATAAGAATGTTGCAAAAACCTATTATATACTCTCCAGCCTCGGCGCAGCGACCCCCGCAAGAACCGTTTTTCCGTAAAAGCGACCGGGTGGTTTTTTGCAAAAAAAATACCGTAAGTTGGTCGTAACGACCGTAAAAACGAATGTCCTAAAAATGTTATATGGTCGTTTTTTTCGATTTACCATGGACAACGGAATAATATTTTCGGGCAGTTGTTTTCGCGGTCATTACGACCGATTTCCGGTTTATTTTTTGCAAAAAACCACCCGGTTGATTGACGGTGGTTTTTACGGTGAATCAACTGGAAACGACGGTGGTCAAGATTGCTAGGCATTCCAAACCTTTTCCTTTAAACTCGTGATAACTTGTTTAATTTGTCGGAGTTTGTAAAAACTTGGTCGCCAATTGAACTTAATGTTTAAGCCTATAAAATTGTAGCAAAAACCGAAAATTAATTTTTTGAAAATGCATTCCTTATGACAGTGCCTTGATATATAATTCTTATTTATTTTTCTACATATTGTTCATAGTAAACATTGATTACAGAGGTGAGTAAATTACCTTTTATTCAAGAGGTTCCCATCTTCGTTCCCAGAAACTAAAATTGTCTCATACACGACAGGTTCCACAAATATAAATTGTCTGTTTCCTTGCACGGATATGTATTTCACGTTTAACTATTACCATTTGGACATTACAATCTTGAACAATTATACACATATAAGTCATACACGTAGAAATAATAATAATATAAATAATAATAATATTCACAATGAAATCATATCGACAATAATAATATAATCGTAATAATAGTAACAATAATAATAATAAACAACAATAATAACAACAATCTTAATTAGTGGATCAACAGTTTAATTACTCGGTAGAGGTACTTTCGACTCGAAGCCTAGAGACCAGAATTTCTGGTCCGCCAAGGTACGTCTGTTTTCGTCTTTATTTCTTCGTTACAATAGTATGTTGTATTATGTAATAGAACATATCATTGTATATGGTTATACAATAGTATGTTATCCGACAGTGAACAGAATTGGTACGGCGTTACTGTTTCGATGTGGTCACAGTCGTCTTCTGAATTTTCCAGACTTTATATTGTGTGATGCTATCTTTTTTTAAACATACTGTTCTTATTCATGAAAAAAAAAATTAATTAATAATGGTTTACACCAGGAATTTTAATTAGCTACATGTTATTTATCGTTTTCGTTTACAGTTGATAAATGAGCCGACCAATTCCGACCACTGCCGATGAAGCCCCCATCCCATAATTTTGACTTAGATGCCACAGCACTATCGACAATAGTATGTATGCATAGTATACGCGTACATTTGATATGAGAATGCGAAGAAATAACTTTTGGATGAAACGATAAGTGTATGGTTTTATTAATTTGTAAACGTTAAGGTTTCATAGAATGCAGTGAAAATATAATTGGTAATGAAAGTTCACTTGAAATAAAGAGGGATTTTGTTAGCGCACTGCTGTTGCGTGTATATAACAAGGCTCCCGAACATACTTAGGTATTAATAGGTCTTACACGCTACTGATATGTACTTCGTGTGTGGAGCTTCTTTGTACGTCTCTGGATCATTCACCCACCCCATTGATTTAGCTAGTGGGACCAAAGGTAACATACTAAAATGGGACTACGGGTATAATCTGAGCAGCGTAAGGTGGAACAGGAAGGTGATGGAAAAGGGTACGACCTTGACCTTTGGAGGAGAGGTGAGGTGGGGGGCTGACGGAGACCGATAGACGTTCAAGGTCGGATTAAGGTCAAATCGTAAACGCTCGTAATAGGCCAAAGGGCAGAAAAATGCAGAGCTTATACCATTTAAACGGACTATAGTACATACGGGGTACTATATATAAATATACTTCAGTGTCCCTTTGAATTTATCGTGTAACACAACAAACCGGATGTTTGCGCGCGCAGTACCGTCTGTACAACAGTACATATGTATAGGTATATTATATGTGTATAATTAAATGTATAATATAATAATATATGTATACAATATATACGCATCAAGAAAGTATATGAATTCTATGCAAATATATAGAGCTTAAGTATACATATGAATCGAAGATAAAAATATAATTTCAATAGAATATCTCGCAATAACATTCATAGTTTAAACTCTCCCTAATGCTTTTAGGCATTCGCGTGATATGTTTTTTGTTTTGTTTTGTTTAATCGTTACCGTTTGTGTCGTCGTCAGTTTTTCTTTTTTCGTTTTTTTTTTCTTTTCTTTTCTTGCCTTAAACGCGGTTTAACGGTACACGCGCAGTTAGTTAACGTCACGTAAGGAAAATGTCGATGTAACTCCAATATAGATTTTTAAATATGCTTACTTGGAAGATATGAAGATTTTATTTTTCTTCCATGGGATAAATTATTTCCTACGCGCGTTTACGCGTACGACGAAGCACCGAGGACCCCATGCCTGATCTTTCTACTTTACTTTCGAGTCCGTTCTCACATTAACACTTAATTTGTGCATTGTAATTCCCGTGATTTGACTTAACGGTAATAATATATATTCATATATATATATATATATTTATTATATGTATCGTAACATATAAGTTCTTAATTAAAGAGTAAACACGCTACTCTGATATGTGTTGTATTATTCAGTCGCAATTATTCAGTGAGGAAATTGGAAGCCGTCTATGACTCTCTCTCTCTTTCTTTCTTTCTTGTTCTCTTTTTTTTTTTCTTCTCTTTCTCACTCGGTCGCTTTCCGAGTTGCGCACTCACTTCCGGTCTTCAATTGAGCTTTACTGACAGATGCGCGTCTTGTGCGCGCTTCAATCAAAACCCAAAACTTTCATCGGATAGTATTTTAAAGTTTAGAAAAAAAAAAACGAAATTAAAAAAATGAACTGAACAAGAACACGATGATCGAAAATTTGAGGACGATAATCTATCTACAGTCATAATCTAGAGGTTTCACGACAGTTAAGTTGAATTTGATTTTACACACAGCTTCTCTCTGTCGTCAATGATGGGCGATCGATCGTCTAGACAAAGAGGCCGCGCTTGAAAAGAATACGATTTCCTTGCCCGGTTATTCGCTTCTCACCGGAAGTGTACTGAACGACCGACTTTATCTGATCTGTCGCTACCGGACCGATGCATACTAAAGGATCCTTGAAGTACGAGCAGACCTTTCGAGTCGATTGCCGGTGACGTCTCTGTACTTGACAACACAAACCCCTGCTTATGTCGCATTCACCGGACATGTTGCATTCCTCACCTGTAAGCAAAAAAGATTCCTTTTATCTTACATGCATCAATGGAAATAAAGTAGCAATCATTTTTAAATACGCCATTTTCATCAATTTGGCCACTTTCTTTCTTTCGTACGTCTCTGATTAGTTCCATAATTGGACACATTTTAGTAACGGTTTGAAGTATTCTTTTCTAATAGTTTTCAGGTTCCAAAATTAAATACAGCGGAAAAAGTGTATTTTTCTCATATGCGAACATCAGAATGGTGCAACCCTGGCTCAGTACTGATAGTGGAGCTGCCGGTACTGTCTAACAGATAAGGCCCTGTACAAAGCTAATGCTGAGTATATACTGGGCCAATACTGGAATTATCACCCCCGCCCAATACTGGCTTACATTGTAGGGCAGGATATGATAAATATGTGGTCTTTGAGATGATTTTAATCTCTAACGGTTCTTCCAGTCTTTCATTATAAAAACAACGCTCAAAGTTGTATCGGAGGTACTAATAAAAAAGCTAACGTATTTAAGACTAATAAACTAAAATAGTTCTTAAGTTTCATAACGTTATTCTTTCAAGTACAGATAATAACGAGTTGCTTAATATTGGTAATATCATTCATTATTGTTGTGTTAGAGCAAAAGCTGAAAAATCTGAATTTTGTTCGCAGAAATGCCTTTCCGGAGTCAACCAGACAATGTCCGGCATTGGTACATCTGTTGGTCAGGGGTCGAAAACAATTTCAAGAAAGCAAAGAAATAATCATCGACTCAGAGTTAGTCCAGTACTGAGACAGGTTTTATTTCCGGTGTCAACCTAAGGTTTTCGCAATACTGGCAATTGAGTTCCGTCCACTCCAGGCAAAGTTTTTCACCAGTACTGGGCGAGAGCCTTGGCAATTGCTGCTGTGCCAATTCTGAGCCATGACATGCACGTTTGTATTCAATTTATCTCCTCATATTTTGGATTCTAGCTACATCTGTTATTATAAATGTTAAAATCAGTTACCAAAAGAAACTGTCATGTGCCTATAAACGAGCGGCTTCAGTCTTGATATTGATATAAGACTATGCGACGTCTGGGATGGGTGCAATTATTCATAACGCCCCTGGGCCAATTGTACACCCTTACATGGGATTTTGCAATCTCGGAAATACTTGGACCTCGAATCCCTCATTTACATAACGACGAAGATGCTGGGTTGGCCAAGCAATCTGACCCTCCTTCCTCAATTATTCCATATTAAAACCGATCGAGCTTTCTGGCAAAGCACACAGCTGTCATCTCATTTTATAAAGAAAACGATTGAAAGAAGGTCACACTGGCAAAATGAAATTTCAATTGCACCGAGAGCAAGGAAAAAATCTATAACAATCTTTATCTTGATATTTAATGAAAGTGGACTTAGCTGTAATATTAATTCCATATTTCTATATTCCCAGAGATATTATTTTATATTCCAGTATAAGTAAACTAAGCGCATAAGAGTTATGTGATCGCGTGGATACAACCTCGCCATGTACTCTTGGGGAAGATTACTTATTAATATAAGAACTCCTGGGAGCAATAGTACTCACTCTATTGTTTGCACCGACAGCAAGGAAAAAATCTATAAAGATCTTTATCGTGATATTTAATGAAACTGGGCTTAGCTGTAGTGTTGATTCCATATTTTTATATTCCCAGAGCTTATGGCTATTTAAATCCAGTATAAGTAAACTAAGTGCATGAGAATTATGTGGTCGCGTGGATACAAGTTCGCTATCTGCTCCTAGGGAAGATTACTTATTAATATAGCAACTCCTGGGAGTAATAGTACTCACTCTATTGCTTGCACTCATAGCAAGGAAAAAATCTATAAAGATCTTTATCGTGATATTTAATGAAACTGGGCTTAGCTGTAGTGTTGATTCCATATTTTTATATTCCCAGAGCTTATGGCTATTTAAATCCAGTATAAGTAAACTAAGAGCATGAGAATTATGTGGCCGCGTGGATACAAGTTCGCTAGCTGCTCCTAGGGAAGATTACTTATTAATATAGCAACTCCTGGGAGCAATAGTACTCACTCTATTGTTTGCACCGACAGCAAGGAAAAAATCTATAACGATCTTTGTCTTGATATTTAATGAAACTGGGCTTAGCTGTAATATTGATTCCATATTGTTATGTTCCCAGAGATTATGGCTATTTAAATCCAGTATAAGTAAACTAAGTGCATGAGAGTTATGGGATCGCGTGGATACAACCTAGCCTTCTATTCCGGGGGGAGATTACTTATTAATATAGCAACTCCTGGGAGCAATAGTATTCACTCTATTGTTTGCACCGACAGCAAGGAAAAAATCTATAACGATCTTTGTCTTGATATTTAATGAAACTGGGCTTAGCTGTAATATTGATTCCATATTGTTATATTCCCAGAGCTTATGGCTATTTAAATCCAGTATAAGTAAACTAAGTGCATGAGAGTTATGGGATCGCGTGGATACAACTTAGCCTTCTATTCCGGGGGGAGATTACTTATTAATATAGCAACTCCTGGGAGCAATAGTATTCACTCTATTGTTTGCACCGATAGCAAGGAAAAAATCTGTAACGATCTTTGTGTTGATATTAAATGAAACTGGGCTTAGCTGTAATATTGATTCCATATTGTTATGTTCCCAGAGCTTATGGCTATTTAAATCCAGTATAAGTAAACTAAGTGCATGAGAGTTATGTGATGGCGTGGATACAACCTAGCCCTCTATTCCGGGGGGAGATTACTTATTAATATAGCAACTCCTGGGAGCAATAGTATTCACTCTATTGTTTGCACCGACATCAAGGAAAAAATCTATAACGATCTTTGTCTTGACATTTAATGAAACTGGGCTTAGCTGTAATATTGATTCCATATTGTTATGTTCCCAGAGCTTATGGCTATTTAAATCCAGTATAAGTAAACTAAGTGCATGAGAGTTATGTGATGGCGTGGATACAACCTAGCCCTCTATTCCGGGGGGAGATTACTTATTAATATAGCAACTCCTGGGAGCAATAGTACTCGCTCTATTGTTTGCACCGATAGCAAGGAAAAAATCAATAACGATCTTTATCTTGATATTTAATAAAATTGGGCTTAGCTGTAGTGTTGATTCCATATTTTTATATTCCCAGAGCTTATGGCTATTTAAATCCAGTATAAGTAAACTAAGGGCATGAGAGTTATGTGATCGCGTGGATACAACTTCGCCCTCTATTCCGGGGGGAGATTACTTATTAATATAGCAACCCTTGGGAGTAATAGTACTCACTGTATTGCTTGTTTGACGTGACAGGAGGCTGGCAGGACCTGGTTTCACCGCCTGCTACGTCAGCGCACATCAATCCAGTCTCGCAATCATTATCTCTTCTGCAAAGTTCTCCCTGCTTCAGTCCATAGGCAAACAGGCAGGAACCGATTACTGGGAAAATAAATCATAGAAATTTATGAATATCGTTAAATACGTATTTTTTCATTTTTTCCACTAATTATTCATTTATTTAATGATTCAGCTTCGTGTATCGCTCACCTCCATCGACATCGACGCATACGGAACCAGGACAACAATGCTCGTTTGCCGTGCACCTCTTTCCGTAACATGGTTCTTCCGGCGCTGCAACCTCGAGCGAGTCCCCGAAGGAGTTGGCGTAGTTACCCGTCAACGGACGCTATTTTGATAAAAATAATGGGTTGAAAGGTGACGAAAAATATATTCAATACAAATTCCGTGTCGCTTTGTAAGTGCTCTTTTTAATGCATTGATAATGTAAGGATAAGATATAACGATTTTTAAAAAGTACAGAGTTCCGTATGAACATAAAAAAAAACGTCCTCACAAAGAGACGGTTGTGAATAGAAAGTAGAAGGTAAACCAAATATACTCGTATTGAAATATTG
Organism: Clistopyga incitator; assembly: GCA_947507545.1. Lineage (NCBI taxonomy): Eukaryota > Metazoa > Arthropoda > Insecta > Hymenoptera > Ichneumonidae > Clistopyga > Clistopyga incitator. Next base: position 8,135,037 of record OX382173.1, on the reverse strand, counting down.
TTACTAGCTGATAATGCGAATGAATAAGCCTACTATTTGCAGGCCCAGGTGCAATATCATCATAACACGTTAGACCTTATTATCATACTATTTACTTATTTGCTACTTGAGTTATGAGGTATCGATTATTTTCTTTTCTGTTTCCAAACGAATGACCCATTCCTAATGCAATGGTTCCTTGATTACATCAACACTTTTAGTGCATGTTGTTATGATTTTTCGTGAGGAATTGCTTGGTTTCAGTTTCCTCGATGGAAACTTTATTGAACACCGAGCAATCGCGTTTGAACGGCTGTGTAGTGGTGATACAGCAGAAAAATAAATAATTCTCGGTATCTTCAGTGTAAATTTGAGTTTTTATTTGAAAAAAACTATTAACTTTTAGTAATTGATATTAGGCTATAAATGAATCTCAATCGATTATCGAACGCTATAAATATATTCAATATTGAAAAGCCAAAGTTGACTTGACTTGCTAACTTCATTATGAAGCTCAACTTACATGAAGCTTAAGATGCAACTATTTATATACTACCCGTAACTGGCAATTAGTCAACATCATAATGTTGATTGGTTGCACTACTGCTTTTCTAAGTGACGGGCGGCAAGTATCGCCAATTTTTTTCATACGTGACGCGTATTGATGACAGCAGTGGACTCGCGGTCGTTCCGGTGTTCCACAAAGTGAAGCAGCATTTCTTGCAGCCATAAATTGGATGGGTGACTGTTTAGCCGCTTCTGACTTGCGCGCTAGCTGCTAAGTGGGCCGGCAGTTTTTCTGACTTTCTAGTGTTTTTTTCTCATACAGATACGCAAGAAAATGGAGCCATCCGTATCGGCGTTGCAAATGGCGTGGGGAAAGGGGGTGGGGGGGTGAACAAGCGGCAGCGGAAGCGCATATACTAGAGACGAATGCAGTAAGAACAATTGAAAAAAATATGGAATAATAGCTTGATGGCACTGGTGCATTTCTAAATGCACGCCGGAAATGTACGCCGAACATATGCAACCCTCCTTACATCGCTGCATATTCCGAGCATAATATCCTGCATCACGGGGTCGAAAGAAAGGAGAAATATGGGGTAGTCGACGAGAAGGGAAGCATTATGCACCGTCTCTAACCCCTTTAAAAGCTTTCCTAGTCTAAGAAATAGAAAAGCTTCTACGCGGTATTTGCGCGAGGTCGACCCTCAACACTTTTCGCTATGTCTGTACAGAGTACGAGGTTAAACCCCAACATCCTTGTAATCTACTAATGGGTACTCAAACCTTAAGAATTAGCATGAAGGATCTAAACGCTTCTAATTTGAATATCGCTCAGAGAACAAATAGGGTGTTAAATAAACAATAATAATGTTGAATAGAAAGTTACAACTAATCACGCAATTATATTTAATTAATGATAAAAGATTAAATTCCCATTCTTCGAATATCAATTTCATATCGTAAAATACCTTAATCTCTGATCAATCATTCAGAACAAAAATCCTTGAGTGATAAGCCGTACTTTAAGTCAAAAATGGGGCACAATTACTCCGCGCGTAACAGTAAAAATAGAAATCATGGCCCATAAAGGAAAAAACGCGACGCGTAACCTGTGCGTACATGAAACTACAAGTACGTCACGGGTTCGCCTACACACTGAAGGGTTGTCTGGAAAGGTATCCTAGCTCAATGATTTACCACTAGCTGGTAGCGCGATTTTGTCCCAAATCGGGTTTGCCTACGCTGGGAATAAGACTTTGTCTGGGAATAAGAATTGCTTGGTTAGTTACCATGATATTGAAATTTGCATTGTTGGGATGCAACAAAATTAATTTTGAAAAATTCTGTTAAGCCCAAACTATTATAGAAAAAAGTCTCTGTATGCATGTATGCGTATGTGCAGGGCTTCGAAATTTCAATCACCTAAATCTCAAGGACTATTTAACCCATTAAGCTAAAATTTGGCACGCAAGTGCAGCAGCAGTTCGTCTTTGACTGTTGCATTTTCTTCCGGAATGCATGTAGAAATTTTGATTTTATAGCTTTTTGATTTTTTTTTTCCAAAAGGAACGTGCGCACTCTAGCTTTTATAAAATGGGCAATATTTTGCTAAATAATTCTTCATATATACAGGTACCCTTAATGTTGTTTCGTATGGAATTTTACCGAAATCGGTAACGCGGTGTAGATTTGGTCAAATTTTGAAATTTTCAAAAAATTCACAAATGCTGTCCTAACTTTAGCAAAACACCAGACAATGAACTCAAATTTTATACATGAAATCGGCACTGTATAGCAATGATCAGTACATAGTTTTGTAATAATCTGCAATGTGGTTCAAATTTTTCAGAATTTTAACTCTTAGAAAAAATGATTTTATTGCAACAACTTTAGCAAAATACAAGATAACGAATTCAAATTTTATACATAAAATCTGTACTATCCAGTAATGATAGGTACACAGTATCTTTTTAATTTCTTGTGTTTCAAATTTTTTTAAATGTCACGTATATAATAAATAAGGCTGCAAAACAAAACTTTGCAAATGGCTTCCTCATCTTCTTTGGCTTTTTACAAAGCTCGCTCTATGAGAAATGCAAAATAGATTAACATACTTCCTCACAGAGGTAGCTTTGCTAAAAACCAAAAATAATGCAGAGGCAATTAGCGAAATTCTGCTTTGCAGCTTTTGTTTAAACATCCCTGTGTCTCTTATTCGTAAAGAAATGCTTAGAGATTACGAATGCGATAGTACGACACAATAAATAATAGACAGAAGGAAAATCTTAATTGAATGTCACAGTAATTAGATAACCGTGATTCTGTCTGCAGGCTTACATAATCATATTACACAAATAAATACTTAAATCTAGTCAAATTTAGCGAAGCACCATAAAATTTAATTAATTTGTGCAGCTCTCGTTATGAAAATATTGCTCTCCAAGGACCCTTGGAATTTGTAGTCGTGAGAGTATGTCGCCTCAAGGGAAACAAACTCATGAGAATGCATTGAGATAACATAGGAACGCCAGGGGTGTGTTATTCCTGACAACCCCGCGAGTCTCCGAAAACCCTCTTCGTGACGACTTCTCCACTCCGCCATGACTCTTTTATGCTACACTGTTTTCTAGTACTTCCAATTTCTTAGTAGCAAGCAATAAGGGGGTAGTGTAAGGACGTACTACTGGACAAAAAACGACTGACTGCTGACAGAACTGCAGGAAGTGCGAAGGAGAAAGGGTACTATCGATCGCTCGCCCACTATATACCTGTCCTTCTCTTTGTCCGGACTTAATTACGTGAATGACGTCATTTTACCGTGGTCAACCGATTACCTACAACGATAATGAATGACGTAGTAGTTTTTCACACGCTCAACCATGACAAGAATACTGAATGAGTTTGCGTACCTGTGATGCGACAAACGAGATAAGAAAAGAAAAATGTCGATACCGTGCCTCACTTATTAAATTATACAGTCAAACTGTTTGCCGAGTTCAATATCACAAACAAAGCCAAGATACTTAACGATACCAAGGCTAACCCTTTTTTGAAATTTCGGTCTATAAATTCTTTTCAGCCCACTTTGATCAGGTATTTTATTTTATTTTTTAATATATTTAATGCAAACCGGAAACTCATTTGAGAGTATCCGAGAATTTCGCCCGGGCCTGCTTGATTTTTTCAAGGCCAGTCAAGCTGGACGCAAACTTGTCAAATTCGTTATACGAGATATTGAAAGGAAAGACAGACGCAAGCATGACTGAATAAATTCTTGTCTTGTGTCGCATTACCAACCCGTATTGCCAATATGACGGAATAAAAGTGTAACCTTACCTGTAAATAGGACTGTCGGTTGAGATAGTTTCCGTGACCCCCGTATCCAAGATTCGACAGCATTTCCGGAGTGAAACGATTGAAGAGTCCACCCCAGGCATCCACAAAGCTGTGCTGCATGCTCGCCATCATCACAACCGTGAGAATTGCACTCGCGTAAGACTTCATCTTCGAGAGATAAATCTGTCTGTTTCTACGGTGTTGCTTATGCTTTTTTCTGGAAGCGAATAGCTTATGCGGCGCTCTGAAAGCAAAATTTGGAAAGCGTGGTTATCAACCAGGTTACCCACTTAAAATTAATGTAGTGGATGAAGGGTGGAATTTCATAATCATAGAGATGAAATGTTACCCTATCGCTGTGAAAATTCATTCTTAATTATCGTACAGATTTCTCGTTTTTTTTTTTTCCGAATATCTCGATTTTTTAATATAGGATAATTTACAGTTTTGCTTATGTATCGTATTCTGAATGATAATAACCCTTACAAATTACATACGCGCCCTGGTCAGTCTCTTCGTTTCACACCGAGAATATATGAATAGCTCGTGCGGGTTCAAATCCAAGTATCCAGTACCAATTGCGCTACGAGAGGAAAACGGTTGCAGGACGGAAGCTTCAACAAGTCGACTCAATGGTACCTGCTGCAGGAGTTGACTGAGGCACGAAGGAACCCTCCACGGCAATCTATACTCCTACGCGGATCACGGGGTGGCGACCCTCTCCTCCCTCCACAACGTTTCGTCAGGCGCAAACCTCGACGTATGCGCTTACCGCGCATCATCCCTCTCCCGGGTTCCCTTGGTAGTCCGCACTTTCCCATCTCAAGCCCCGCCGACGGGGGAATTCCTTCTTCTCGACGCGTTCGGCCCATTTCCACAGGCTTGGGCTTACCCTTAACCCGTTCATCATTTCCCGTCATTCATGTTTAGGAAAACGATCGCTCCTCTTCATTGAGGCAAGAGAAACGGCCCTAGAAAAGTATAGTATTGTTTTGTATTCAAATGGAGACTTTGATCTAAAGGAAGAGAATGAATTTTTATGGTACAGCCAATGTTTATTGAATTATCGTCCTTTTTTCATTCTAATATTATTCTTGATGAAATACATCTAGTGGACTTACATGATTATATGTATTGAAAACTGTAATTATCTATAGATGTCGTATTAAGAATGACCAGGATGTTGAACAGGAAGGTAAACGAAAACACGATTTGGTGTTGACGTAAAATATCTTGAACTGGGCCATAACGATTCTTGCGACATATCTATGGGCCATAACGATTCTTGCGACATATCTATGGGCCATAACGATTCTTGCGAAAGCTGTGAATGTTGTTGGTGCCCGAAGGGGTAGTAAAAGATCGTCAAATGTCTTTTTGAAAACATTTTTATTTTTCAATATCTCGCCGAGTTATTTCTTCCTTCACACAAATGAATAATATTTGCAAAAGTTGCGGCACGTGCAACGATATTTAGTGCATGATTAATTGGCCTTGAAATTTACTACACTGCGATTTTAAATAATTAAAAAATGCATTATATCTCCATTCGTATTGGACATGTTTGATCATTACAGTCAATTAAGTCTATTGCTGAACTCAGCGGCTATAAAAGTGAAAATGAGTTCTCTCAAAATTCGAAAATCATGAACAATAACAATTTTGGAAGTTAAAAGTTTGCATATTGACATATTTTATTCTTTCAATTTCTAGCAGGCTTTGATGTCTATAATTTGGCCATTTAACTGATAAACAAATATTTCTTACAATTTTCGAATCTACTCGTTCTTCATTGTGGCTATAATCATGAAACCGGTTCTGAAGATGATAGTACTGACTCATTTGCGATTGCAGGAAAAAGGAGGGATTCTAAAAAAAAAATCGCCATCGCCTTTCTGAGATATTAATTATTCAGGTTCAGTCACTTTACATATTCAGTTCACGATCAAAAAAGTACGTGCGAAAATTGTCGTATTTTTAACAACAACTTCTATTTGCAGAGAACTCATAATTTTTAATATGTATTCTCTGTATACATTAAAGTTTCAACTTCGGTAAAACGACAAAGGCGCATATTTAAAGTTATGGCGTTTTAACGTTGTATTGTTGGGGCGTAGTCTGAAGTGGTTTGAACGGTCCTTGGGACCACTGGTGCGACTTAAAATAAGTTCCGAGGCTACGAGTTTGAATATAATTTTCTTAATTACAATTGTGAAACTATAGCCCAACAAAAGTTTGAGAATATCCAAAGAAATGCATAATATAAAAAGTTGAATAGGATGGGCTTTGTGATATATATCTACCGTAAAATGAAAACCTTAGTGACCGAAGAGTGCTTTATCCATCGGACTGAAATATACCACAGTGCGGTCAACATTTATAGTTCCCATATTTTCCTTGATCTCGTTCACAACGTTTTTAATTCCGTTGAATTTGATAAAAAATATGCGTAAACGGTCTAGTTCTTATTGTTCGTTTAGCAGTAGGAGTAACTATGTAAATTATTAACTATTATTTAGAATTGCAAGATATTCACTATGGTGAATATTAAGACATTTGATACGAACCAACCCCTCTAACCCCAAATCTTTAATGGCACGTAGTATAACAGGCACTGATTATTGTGTAACAAATGACATGAAAATCGTCAGGGACGTTCGAATTTTATAGAAAGTTAAATTGTCATTATCCCAATCCCCGAGGCTTGCAATAATAAATTTCATAAACACATAAAATCGACTGCTCCAAAATTTCTCGAACCAGTTGGACATCGTCCACCTTATTAAAAGTTACTTAAACATATTGGCGTGAACAATTTTTACAGTACTTCAAATTTTGTAATTATTCGTAGACTGAAATTTCGTTAAATTGCAGTTTCAATAATATTTGTTAATATATGTGAATTGAACCCTCATAGAACCCTTTCATTACTTTTTAGCTTAAAGAAGACTCGCTCTATGGGAAAGCCATAATAATTCAATATATGCAGTCAACGGTTAAAAATGCAAAATAATGAGGGAGTAATTTGTAACATGCTCCTTTGAATCTTTTTTTTGTAAGCTCGGCGTTGATTGCAGCAACAGATACCCATAGACAGGATCATATAATGGGGGCGGTTTTCCGTTTTGAAGGATGATGACGTTCACCTTGCACTGGTAGTCCCACACAGTGTTTACCTCATCGAGTTTAGCTATATACACCTGTTCGGTAGTCTAGCTGCCGCGTGGGTGGCTCGTACCTCGTTTACCCCCCCACCTCACCCTCCGGCGAACCACGAAACGTTTCTCTCTTGGCCGCCGTGTGTTGCGATTCTCCAGGATTGTCTCGCCTCTCTCTCGCCAGCGCACTTTCGTATTGATCCACAGAGCACAGCTATCCCCCGTCGCTCCCGTTGGCGCTCGCTTCCTGCTCCATATACCTATTCGAGGTTGCTCTGGAGCGAGTACATACACCTGTAGTATACCTGTAGTGCTTCCTTCCTCTCCGTCCTTATTTATCTCGCCAACCATCAAAGTTTTTCGCTGCTACATGCCCCCGGTTCTATGTATCTATCTCAGACCATTACAGGTTTTTCCACGTCACAATAATAGGTTCAACTTCAACAAAATGTTATCGTTAAAATTCAACAATGTATTATACCTACTTTTCCCATGGACAATTTATTCCATGAGAATTTGTGTATTTCGAGAAGATTTTTTTTTTATTCTGAGGATACTGCTGTTTGATAATAATAATGCCATACATAATTATTGATATATTAGCTAAAAAAACAGTGGTTGGGAAATAAAAAAAATTAAAATAAAAAAAAAGATTCTGCTCTGATTCAGGTAAAAATCCAACAAATCGACTGAAACTTTCAACATAGGAAAAATAACGTTCAGCCCTGTTACATAGCATCAAAATTTTCTATTGATTTGAGATTTCTAAATGTAATTGAAATAAGGATGCAAATTTGAATCATGCACATTGCTTCCTCATAAAATGTTGCTCTTTACAAAGCTTCCTCTATGAGGAAGCCAAAATCAGTCACAATACTTCCTCGTAGTGGTTGCTTTATAAAAAGCAAAATTTAATGAGCTAGCAATGGGCAAGGTTCTACTTTGCATCCTTGTTTGTATTTACATTGAAAGTCGTATGTAACCTGGTTACCAGTTATAAGATCATCCGAATGACCATTATTACAAATTATTACCAAAAAATGTATGTGGCCTTTTGTCAGTAACATTGCTTTACTTTATCTTTACAGTTCCCACTTTTACCGCTAGCGTACGCAGCGCTATGTCGGGGCACTGTCTGCCGGACATAAATGCGAACGACACAATCTCAAATGGCCATAAGGTCAAAAGATCTCAAACTTTAATATTCATAACAGTCAAAATATAAAAGATCAAAATTAAATAGTAATTCCCATACTTGATAATATAATAATCAATCGCCTTATTGGTATTCCAGTTTATAACTGTTCGAGCTTGTGATCTTTCGAGCTTTATGTCATTTCCAGATTATAACCGTTCGAGCTTGCTACAATTTGAGGGTGTGTCATTCCACCTTATGGTCGGCAGACCTATGACAGCGCCCCAGACATACCTATATTTACACTACGCAATGAATGCACTGGGCGCCCAATTGACCGACAATTTCATAACTGTTCATATGACATGTGATATCGAATCAATAACTTTGGTCCCGTGTAAAATATTGCTGGCGTGAAACAGAAAAAGATAACCCTTTGACACTTTTTCCCAAACGTCGAAACATTACCTAGATATTTTTGGGCACCCAAAAATATTTCTGCCAATAACTTTTATTTTAAGAATGTCATCAAAAAGTTCTAAATGACTCATGAAAGAAATAAAAATTTACATTTATTTTTTCAGGTGGAAGTGCAAGTGTTCTGTATTTCCATCAGAACTAAGGAATAATGTTAGAATAGATGGAATTGGTTGATAAGAAAATTAATTCATACAAATCTTATAAGCTTCTTCCGAATCCTGTTTCTGTCCTTCTACTCAACGAAGTTTTCACCAAACCAGTGAACAGATTTTTATATTTGACGTCTTGTATTATCTGCCATAGAATGCATTTTTTTGAGTATAGTAATTCTGGATGCAATAGAAATTGGATTAAATGTAACGCATCGTCATTCAGTCAATTTTTAATAAATAATTATTTATTTACATATTGAAAATTACAGAATTGTCATAAAAGCGGGGATTAATTTTTCTACATAAAGGATAATCTTTTCACAAAAAAATGTGATATTGGAAGCAGAAGTCTCTTCACTCATTTGACCCAAACGTTTCAGTAAGTAAAAATGTTACATGTAAGTTAAAATGTTACATGTAAGTAAAAATTTTACATTTTACACTATTTTAGTATACTGTATGTCCCCAAAAATGTAGAATTATAGTCCTTGATGTATACTTGATGATATTTAACTATCAGACTTTTTTGAAGAAGGGTATAATCAATTTTGAAAAAATGTTTTGTCATACATTTTTTTAGTGTCTCAGTACCTTTAAGGAAAATTTCAAAATTTCATGATTCAAAATGTATATACCATACTTAAACACATCACATTATCACAAATATCGAGATTAAAATTCGGAATAACCGTACGAAGGATTTGCCATAGATTGCTATTATTTCAGAATCGGCTTGATATCAGCTTGAAGCATAGAGTGATCGAAATAATAATATCTGCGCCTGCACAAAATAAGCGCGTTGTTCATTTGCTGCAATGAAAATGACTTCAGAAAAATTTGGGAATTTCCTTATGAACAATTTTAAAAATATAAAAATATAAAGTTCTTCATAGATTATGTGGACAAAAAAATGAACAAAATCACTTTCTAATTACTGTTATTACCATTATTATTATCATCATCATCATCATCATCGTCAGTATTATTACACAAAATACATTTTTCTAGTATCTTTGATGATATTTCTTGTTTCAAATTTTTTTTTACCGCAAGTAATTGAAATTAGTATAAGTGCATAGCATCATTAATTCACGCTTGCCCTTCGTTGTTTGCAATAGACAGAAATAACAGCCAATTTCGAGCATCACTTGCCCTGATGTGAACAGCGCGAATTCGATGACCCTCGTACACACGTGCACACGAATTTGATAATTCCATATGACCATTTAAATGAGTAACCCGAGAAGTCGATTATTAACAAATTCAACCTTAAAAGTATTGTTGACGTGGAACGCCCGATGTGCAGTACATGAAAACCCTGTTACCGGGTTGTACATAAACGGGGTAGAAGAAGGGGTGAACAGGTAGAGGATACCTATGTCCTTTCTATGTATATACGCTCGACAATGGATACATAGGTAACTCGAGATAGAGGAGAGCACAATCACGAGTCCTCGTCCAGCAGTTCTGGCATAGGGACGTCATCACCGCCCTATACGGAGCGTACCTGCCCGTTAAAATGCCAAAGTACGTAGTGTGAAACAAATAACGTCAAATGCACCGCCGGTTGGCCATTTCTGATCCTTTATCCTTGTCCATGCATCGATCAATTCGAAAAGCGTACTGCACGACCAGTTTGCATCAAGTGGATGCATGCGTACCATTGGCGCGCCAATGCGGTGCGAGGCCGAATGGATGAGACTCACACGGTGGTCCACCGAGGTTCAAGGGCGCTGCTACCATCATCAGCTCCAGAGCTCTGTGCGGTTGTGTGCACATACGATTTCTGTGCGCACTTGGTCGCTATGTACCGCGATGCTTTGTCACTTAACTTCACTGCATAAACACAGAATATGGCAGATATGTGAGGAGCACCGAGGAAGGGCATCCCATCCACCAGGGATTAAATGCACGATAATAATAATAATATCGATGAAAATGAAGGGATTCAGAATAATCTCGTATAAAAATAAGTTTAATAAATAACACGTTCACGAAACAACAATATAAATAATAAATAATAGACACCTGAAGGATAACGTCCATTCTATATTCCGTAGATGCGTAATATGATACTATCGGTATACTCTTGTATTATATATATATATTTATATATTATGTATAGTACTATGTAAGTTTATTATTTACACGAAACGCTATACTCTAATTCGATTCGATTCGTTAATTAGACTCTTCCTTTTTTCCCTTTGTACATTTATACAGACAGACGTGATCCAAACTTGAAGCCCGGGCGCCCTTTTTGTTTTATTTTTCATTTTTCCGCCTCCAGCAACAATTCCGCCTGGACTTTAGACTCCAGTCACGCTGTGCAGCCAGGGCTTGAAATACGTGGTTCTCATGTAGACTCCTGGGAGATATGGAACAGCACACTTTATTCCATGAGAAACGGTACCCACGAGGAACCATCTGCCGTCCTCTCCCTCCATCACTAGTGGACCACCGCTGTCGCCCTGTATCACATTAAATTATGAGAGTTAGCTTCGTATACTGTCACCGGGCGAGGACCAAAATCATTTAACCGTGCAAAATAGAACCGGAAACGCTTACGTCTAAGCGAGAGAGGTAGAACATTTTTTGATTCGAAATATTGAGTTTTTCTTGACTTCGAGCCGAATCGTGGTCGATGAATATTGTCAATCACAAAATTATAAACACCTTATTATACGTAGTAATTTGTTTCTCTAATTAATTTAAGGTGAAGGAAGCACTATAACACAATATTTAGATCAACAAAATGTAGTTCAAGCCAATGATTATGAAATTACACCCATGGGATTGAAAGGGTAACAAAATCAGGGTCTCCGATCGAGAAACCTGTAATTTTCCTTCAAGTGTTTTTTTTACCAAAGAAGAACGACTGCAACATCACCCTTAAGAGGCGGTGATACACCCGTGGGTATTGTGATGATCAATATTAATCGCTTATTGGTCTGTGTCACTCGCTCATAATTTTCGATTTGATTTTTCAACGGGTCATCGAGTATCGGGGTACCAAAAACTTAGTCGATTTCTATTATAATTCTGCGAATTCTCGCAAATTATGAAGCCCACTTAGAAAATCCGTTTGAAAAAGTCAGATTTCAAAATTCCGAAATTGGTGGGAAAGGGATACTACTATTTAATTCAATGTGCCACCAATACGTCATTATATACAGTTCCAACGCAGAAATTCAATTTTTTACGATTTTAATGTTTCAGCAACAGATTCAAATAAAATAGTATCTGGCAATTGCAGGAAGTGTATTTTAGGCCAACGTTAATGTTTACTTGCTAATTGATGTTCCGATGATAGTAATCCACATCTTTCTGCAAAACTTTGTCTAACGCCGAAACGTTAATCAAAGCTTAACAAAATTTTTTTACTTGAACATGCTTTTTCAAGATATTAGTGACCTTTTCCAGCACGTCTTATTCACAAGGATACTCTTGACGTTGTCCCTGCCTTGAAATCTCAAGATCTCGAAGAGAACACTTTAGAATCTTATGTTCGATTAATTGGATGCCTTTCAGTACGTCTACTGTCATTAACTACCCTAACCCGTTTACGCGTTATTTCATTCTTTGGACAGCTTTCTAAGGGGACGTTTTTTAAAAGTGTTATCCGTAAACCCTCTGAGTAATGCATTGATGTATTGTATTTGCGTGAAAGCGCAGGGAAACTGCTGGAAATTTGGCCGCTGAGAGCGGTAAACGGTCACCCGTTCAAGTTCCGACCACAAAAAATGCTGTTGAACTCGGGGGATGGCCAAAGCCACACGCTGACCGCGTCCCCTGTTGTCGGTGGCGTATTTTGATTTGCTTCGCTAGCGCGGAAAGAAAAAAGTGGTTGCCCCAACTAATCCCGTGGTTAAATATATTTCAAGCGGGAAACTTGGTTGTGAGAACCAAGCAGTACGTTGTATGTAACGTTCAGTTGGTTGGTTGTGACGCCCAGTAGTTGGTTCTCCGAATCAATTTTGTCGGTTGAAGCGTATTTAACCACGCGATTGGTTAGGACAACCATTAAATTTCTTCCGTGCGGTGATAATGGACGTATTATGACCCATTCGCGTGTGTAAAACCCTCATTTTCCCATGTTGTAAAATGAAATGATACAATACACGATAGAAAACCTTTTTCACAGCGCTTGTGATTGGAACACTCGCCATCGGCTTGTGCTGCAAAATCACAGTCGTGAGAAAAACAGTTTTCCGCACTCGTATCGTAATGTACTATTTGTTTGTAAAATTCTTTACCTCGCAAGAATCCTTTTGACCGCTGGCATATCCCGCGCAGAGGAAGCTATCAAGAATTAGTTTGGAGTGGCCAGCAGTTCTGAACATCTCTTGGCACACAGCGTTCTCCATAATCGGCACCTGAACTTCTTGAAGAACCGAAGGGGTACCACCGTCTATAAACAGAAAAATTGACATTAATAAATTAAGAACTTGATCACGGTATCCTATGATCAAAGCTCCGAAAATGTCTCTTACTATATTTGACACGTCCCCAGCCTGTGACTGTTGCCATTCTTCCAGTGAAATCAGCACCGTCTTCGGGCATACATATTGGCACGATGTGAGCATCAAATTGGACGGGTTTCTCGAGCTCGAGCAGCGCGAGATCGCCTTCAAAAGTCACTACATTGTAGTTGCGGTTGACGATGACTCTGCGAATGTTTCTTGTCACACTGCGCTTTGACTCCAGTTCCCCGGTAACATCAAACTCTCCCATGACAGCTATCAATGTTGCCAAGAACCTGGACGAATTAAAAATGTAAATCAGATATGTTACAAAGAAAAGAATGCAGCAAACAAGCTCAAGTCGATTCGGCTATTCGTGATATAGCTTTTGTAACATTACGGGTTAAAAGTTTATTCAATGGGTTAATTGCTTTTATAGACTTCAAATTGAAGACCCGGTTTTATCGTTTGCTTGTTCGTATCTATTTCAAGTTCTAAAGTCTGCTAATTCAACGCTCAAGCCGGTGATGCCGTAATATTGAAGATTTGTTCTTTTGTTTCATACGCATTCAAAAAAGTAAGATCAGCTCACCCTGGCTGACAATGAGCCGCAGTAATAACGTATTTGTCTGTTATAAGGACACCGCCGCACTTGTTCTTCGTGAAGAGCCCAAGCCAAGTGGCCTCCCTTATGAGAACCTGCCATGGCCATTCACCAAACGTAGCTGCTTTGCCACCAACGATTCTTCCACTTTTCAATAATGGTCGGACTCCGCATTCTGCAAAAACAATAAAGAATGTAATGTATAACAATGCTTTTATCGAACCTCAGAGCCGTTTCTCAATAATTCTCAATAAAGTCTAAGCAAGACCTTGTTGAGAACTGAACAATGATCTCCAGATTATAGATAAACATTGACATCTCAACGTACCTCCGCGATAAGTTGGTGCGTTCTCTTCGACGTCGGTTGAAACTGATGAATCATCAACAGGCTTTTGGGACTCTTCAACGACTGCTTCTGTAGAAGGTGCTCTCGTTGTCGTAGTCGTAGTGGCTGTGGGCTTCCTAGTAGGTTTTTTCTTAGATGGAACAGTCTGAGGTCTCTTGGTAGTTGCACCAGCTACACTCGTAGGCTTTGGTCTAATGGTTGTCGGTTTAACTGGTCTAACCACAGCTGTTTCTCCGACAGGTTTCTGAGTGGATCCGCCGGGTTTGCTAGGTTTTTTTGTCGGGGGCCTTTTGGTAGTCTGCGAAGATGTTTTGGGAGGTGTAGGCCTCGCGGGTTTTCTCGTTGGCGGCTTCTTTGTCGGGTTACTAGTCGCGGGTGGCTTTTTTGTCGAGTTGACAGTGACAGGCTGTGGTGCCGTGACGTTATTCTTGCTGTAGACGACTTCCTTCAGATCCTGAAAGTTGCCTTGCAGCGATTGAACGATCTTGTTAACGAAAACATCGACTTTGTTGGTGAGTACGTCATCCTCGATGAAGCTGGGCGTTGGTATTTCGTTTTCGTTCAATTCTAGTATGTCGGTATCATTGTAGGTCTGTACTAACGTTGGCTCTTGCGGCGTCAAGTTTGGATTTCTCACTGGTGGAAAATTGATGAGATCGTCAGGTGCCGGCGTTTCCTCGTCACTGATAGTCGAAAATGGTGTAGTGACCTTTTGAGTCATAATTGTTGTAACGGAAACAGATGTGGCTGGCTTGTCTGCCACGGTGGTTTTTTTGAAGACGAGGGTCTGGACGGGTTTCTCAGTCGGCCATTCAAAATCGGGTTTCGATGGCTTCAAATAGAAGCTGGGTTTGTCAGACCACGAGGATAATGTAGTCCATATAGTCGATGGTCTCTTGGTGACAACTGGATACTTGGTTACCTCAGGATTTGACATTACAGTCTCCTGCACGAGTACCGTGTCGCTGGGCTTGGGACTAGTGCTGTCCTTCAAATTGACGCTTATGTAACTGGAAGAAACAACGTGATTGTTGCTTGTCGCAGCGCTGTTAGTGGATATAACTGTGCTGATATTATGGGTTATCGTCGTACCGATGCTCGGCTGTTTTGTGACGATGCTGGGTCTAATTGAATTAGCTGTCGGACGTCTGGAGGCGGGTTTCTGGGTAGTTACGGTAGTGTATTCCGTTCCAAGAGGTCCAAGTACGATTACGGTGGGCGCTGGAGGATTGGTTGTGGGTCGTGTCGAGTAATCGTAGCCACTGGAACTTCCGTAAGAGCCTTGGGTCACTGCGGGTTTCCGTGAGGCATACAAATTCGAGGAACCCAAAGAAGACGACGAGGTCGAGAATGCGGTGCTTCCACCGGAAGCCGGGGTCGATGCAGTCTCATAGTGATAGTATGTGGTCGGTCTTCCAGGTTTGTAGAAGGTGTAAGGGAACATTTCTGTAGTGGTTGATGGTCTGGATGCAGGCACCCGAGATGTGGAAGGTTTGGCGTTGTCGTCGACATTCGTCCATGTATGTATCGATGACGGACCATGAGGCATTTGTTGGGTAATCTTTGTATGAGAGCTCGGGGTCGTCGCGTTTAATATTGATATTATATGGTTTATGGCAATCTCCTCGCGATCCAACTCGTCGTGTTTCTTATTTCCCGATTGAACGTCGTAAGTGATTGTCGGTACTCTCACAAGATCGTCGCTGTCGTAAGTCGAAGACATTGGGGTCGTCATGTCGATCTTCATCATCGTGGTCTTTGCATTGGAATCATTTTCATTCTGCGAACTTGATTGCGGGAAGTTTGTGGTCCTAACCGGTGTCCTGCTTTCAGTGTATTCGGGTGCTGCGGTCGTGTACTTCATTCCGGAAGTCATACCTGTGATTCTATGCATATTTGCGTATTGCTGGAGTGTAGGAGTACTCAATTTGTCAGAGTACTGCGACGTTCCCGAATCTGAGGCGGTTGTTTGCGTCTGAGAGACACCGTGCTTTTTATTATTATTGGTGGCATTCAAGAAGCCAGTTACTGGCTTGAAAAGCTCGTCCGGATTATTGTTCTCATTGAGGTAAGTACCATTTTCATTCAGTAGCATCGTATCTGCTCCACTGTGGTTATTTTGACCCAGGCCCTGTGCAAATAACGCAGGGAGTTGGTCCACTGGATCTGCGATTTGTAGAATCTGATCGGAACTCAAAAGAGTGGTTACAGGATTGATGGCACTGGTTTCTTGATGATCATGAATGTCGTTATTGGAGTCCGAATGAGTTATGAGTCCCGGAAGTCTGAGGTCGTCTAATACTTCTTGTTGGCCAAGAAGCGCCGGAAAATCGCTTTCCAAGTGGCTAACATCAACCTGGGCAGGTACCTGTGGTTTTTCGGCGTTCTCCAGAGCGTCATCATGATGAAATCCACCGGTGGATGGTCTCTGAGTCGATCGATCAGCACTGAAGGTTGATATCTTCGTGTAACTTCCAGGTAAGTTACTTGGATTCTTCGAAGTGCTTTGAAAACCGTTTTTCGTTGTGTCCGAAAAGTCCGATGGGCTCATACCAACTGGGGTGCCATTGGGGTTCAACAAAATCGGGATGTCCGGGACATGATCGACTTCGTGAAGATTCAACAGATTTTCCGCACTCGGTGACGAGTTAGGCTGAATCGTCGGCTTGTTCTGAGAGTCTTTTGGTGGCAACTGGCAGCAAGCACCGAACAAAAATCCATCCATACAGGCCCCGACGACTTCGCCATTGCGCCTGCTGCATTCGTAATTGAACATGCATATCGCTGGTTCGTTTGACTTTATCCTTCCCAGATTGGTCGGCTGACATACCTTTGGCACTATTCGGTAGCCTCCAAAAATGCCTGCGGATGTAAGAAAAAAGGTATCAGTGAAGTGTTCGTGACGACAGAGTGGTTACAATGTAAAAAATATTGCGAAAATTGATATACTATATATGAATTTATACTAAACTCGTGTAATGTATTTTTACTAAACTCGTGTATGAAATTCAATTTAATATACCGAAGAAAATAAAACAGAGCAATAAAACTCAAACTATTGATCATATCCAAAAATGTTCCAGACAAAAGTTTCTGTGTTCGAGAAGGCCGTAATACCGAACCACCCTATTTTTTGAATCGGGGGCGCTCAAGTTACTTCAAGTTTAACTTCACTTTTTAAAATAGAACCATGTATTTTTTTTTGCTGACATTATTATCGATTTTAAAACGAATTCAGCGATCATCGAATGCGTCTTCAAATCGAATTAAATTTTTTTTTTTACGAGTTGACCTTGACATAGCTTCAGCGCCTCCGCCGATAAAAAAATAGTGTGCTCCAGTATGATGACCTTTTCGAACACTGAAACTTTTGCCTAAAACATTTTTGGATATGATGATTTGGATATGAATAGTTTGAGTGTTATTGCTCTGTAACACCTTATGTGCCTCACCCTGCATATTTAATAGTGGATAAAGGTATTGCTAATTAAACTCAACTCACATTAAAAACACGACTGTACGACCTAAGCATTAATTAATACGTTTTCTGTAACGAATTTAGGCAACTGTACATAATTAATACCACTTCCGTCACGAATTTAGAAGAATGTTACATGAATTCTACGTTATACTCTTCTAGCAAATGTTCTACATCGATTTCTGCAAAATAGCCTCCTACAATGTACAGTAATTTAACTCAAATTTTCTTTAACAGTGTAATCGTAGAAAAATGAAAAACAAGAGTCACGCCGAGTCGAGTAATCGAAAATCGTGAAGGCGTTTGCGGAGGAAGAAAGCAACGGTAAGAAGACGGGTCAAACAAAACGTGGACGACTTGTGAGAGAAACGAAAGCGAGACACGTATTCGCTTCGCGTATTCGGGTCAATCGAGTCCCAGATTCGTTGTGCCGGTTCTTGGAACCTAATCGAGTGACCACATTTCACGTATGGAATTTCATATCAGCTATACATGTGCCGCCATATATATTCATTCAATGCATCGAACAGACAGCACGCAGGGCGATACGGATGCAGGCCTTTCAACGCAGCGGGGAGAGGAATGGAGGAAGGTCGTTGCCGCTTACATCGAACCGTTGCTGTCTATTGTATACACGCGCATTAGGAAGTCTCAACGGTGTAACAAGTTTCCTGCCCGCTCTGTTGCAGTTTCACGCCCGTTTCAGAGCATCGCACAGCCAAAGAAGAGATCGAGAGAGAAGGAGATAGGAAAGAAGCTTCGATCTCCGGTAAATACTGGCAACCAGTTTCCAGCACCTTGAGACCGCACGCATGCGGTTATATTTCTTCGGTGACTGCTCCCGGCTAGTGTATATATTTTACACTATACCATATTGCCACTTACTATAGCGTAACTTTACACTATATGGACTGCTCGAGCAGTCATGTAGGCTTCGCACGTGCGTTACGGCGCCGGACACGCTCGGCGTATACCTTACTGTAACGTCGTTCATCGCAAAATGTTAAATGCTTCAGAGAGATCCATTTAACGTATGTTTTTTGTTTTTCCCTTCGCTTATAGACGAATGGGCATAATTGGGATATTATGGGAAATGTCTAAGCCGAAATTCAATATAATTCGATTTACATCAATCAAATTATTTTCAATGTGAATATTGATCGAAATTGTTCGAAGTATAAAGTCGATTGCTCGATGATCATCGGCATTAAATTATTTACAAAGATGCAAAAAATTTTTGGTACACCAGAAAAATGGGAAAATCGTGAACTTCACTTTCTAATTGTTCTTGAAATTTTATTTATGCGATACTTGATTCTTGAGAATTGTAAACAAATTTACTTCTTGTGGGGAATCAAATTAATTATGAGTTTCCGCACTATTTTATTTTGTATTTACATATATTGATAAATGACAAGTAGATAGGTAATATTTGTTGTCAACGAGCAAACGACCGAAGAACTTTTGGTTGTTAACATCATTATCTTTGACGTTATGTGATGTACTACGATTTATCCGATGAATTGCTAATCTTTTCTGTTTAAGGTGCTAACGTTTTCTAGGTAAATGTAAATCGCGTATTTAGAGTATAGAAGTGTGTTCATGCATTCGTTGGGGACATCAAACGTGCAAAAATACACACACCTATTTGTTATTAACATCATTATCTTTGACGTTATGTGACGTACTACGTTTGATCTGTTGAATTGTTAATCTTTTATTTCGAAGGTGTTAGAATTTTCTAGGTAAATGAAAATCGTGTATTAAGAGAATAGAAATGTGTTCGTGCATTTGTTGAGGACATCAAACGTACTAAAAAATACGCATCCCTATTTGTTGTTAACATCATTATTCTTGTTATGTTACCACGTTCTGCGATTTACTACGATTGAACTGATGAACTGTTAATGTTTTCTTTTGAAGATGTCAGAATTTTCTAGGTAAATGTAAATCGCGTATTCAGAGTAGGGAAATATGTTCGTGCATTCGTTGAGGACATCAAACGCACTAAAAAGTATACGTCTATCTAGGTTTAATAATAAATTCTTAATTAGGTGGCGCTGACTAACGTTGCGTTGAAATGGATCTCTTTATGTCCCATTGACTCTATACGCCAGACCGACTGGCGTCAATTATTGGAGCGAGAGAATGAGGCAGACGGTATTTCTGCTACATTACCTGACGACAGACATTGGTAACTGGCCGGACGTCAGAAGCTACAGGTATTCCGCTAACTACTGCTATCACCTACATTCGGCATTGATCTAAATCGGAAACGTAACTATGGAGTCCTATATCCCAAACAAACAAAAAATATTTCCGAAGCGAAGAAAAAGTGCCCTGTGCATTAATATTTTAGTCATCACTAAGAAAATAGAATTTCCTACGGAAAAAATTGAACCTTGGTCGGACTGAGATATTCCAACAAAAAAATCAATGTGCCAAATGCATTCTATTGAAACAAATGCGAGAGAAATCTATTACTATGTATCTGTATATGCATATTTCAGAATGTTGTTTGCTGATTGTTTTTTTACTCGGTCCCTCCGGATCCTCTGACCTGGATCATTCTAATTTCCCTCAATTTCAAATACCCGTATGAGCCAGGTTGTTCTGATAAGCCCTAGGAGTTCAGCAGGAGATTTAGAGGCCTGGGAAGGGGTGTCCTAAGGGGATTTGGAAAAATCTAGCCTTCCAGGCCGTTATTTCATTATAGTTATCTCAGTTAAAGACGTTGATTTATTTATTTATCTTCTCAATACTGATTCGTCAATACTGATACACTTAATGCAGACCAATTTGGATTTATTAAGGGCGTATTTTTCCCTTGTACGTAAACTACACGTTAGTTGGTGGTGATGTGAGAAAAAGGTCTTTCGGAAAAAAGGTTTCACTGGAAAAAGATCCTGCGGAAAATGGTCCCTGAAAAATATCCAATTATTTGGAATCTGCAAATTTAAGTGTTTTTCTTGTGTAAAGAAAATATAGGGTTAACCACTTGGAAATCCGAATTATAATTTAAATGTGGCATAGATCTAGACGTGACTTTTTATAAATTATATTTTCGTTTGAATTGCGGAGAATGAATGCAATATGTGTCATTGCTGTTTATGATTTGTAAATTCGTAGATAGTGTGTGTAGGTGCGTGTGGCTGCGTAGTATCGAGGACAGAGGCCCCGAGGTAAGCTGGTGAAGCCTCTCTATCGATAATGCTATGCTTTTTTCAAATGTCCCATAATATTTCTTATCTACTTGTGATCCGCTTGAATAACTGTATGTTATTGAGCCGAGATTTCGTAGTATTCCAAGTTCATTCCCGATGCCTATACATGAAGATATACAGGGTGTCTCATTTGAAACAGTACAGCTAAATATCTTCTAAAGGAGGCAAATAACGAAACATTTTTCGAAACACAAGTTGTAGGGTTTTGAGGCGGACATTCAATGCAAGTTTTTGGCATTTTGGCATTTTGAGCCTCCAGGATCGAGCTTACAAGTTGTTCGTCTTGACGAGTTGTTTTCGTTCGTCCGGATATATTGTTTTAGATTTTTCAACTTCTATCGGATTTCCGTCATTATTGTGTAACTTATTCTACAGCATTTTATAGAAGAGTGTCAAAATTTGTTTAAAAATCGTGAATTAAAAATAATCACTAAAAACAAAAAACTTCCGAAAAGAAAGCAGCTCAATAAATAAACAAAACGGGCATACAGGAAATGAAAAAATAATATGCACACGATTAATATATCGCAATTTTTTATTTATCAGCTAATAAAATCTTTTATTTCCGGCTCTTCTTTCTGTATACTGTTTTCTCTGAATTTTTTTTCCATGAATATTTTCTCCCGGATTCGTGAGGTCGCGCGCGTTATCCATTGACGTAGGTGATGTAGGCAGTTTTTGAGATTCTCGGTTCTACGATCTTTCTAATATAGTCTGACAAGGTACGATTTATCGGTTGCCTGTACGATGCGCAAAAGTCCGCAATTCTCTTCGTCATATTTGCGGAAAATATTATCTTTCGTGCGATACGACGGTGCGATAAATAAATATGTATTTATATATACCTCTGCCTTGGGGTGTGTGAGAGATGGAAAAGGCCGAGACCGCCGAGAAGCACGCGATCGCAAATACGCAAAACCGCTTTGCGGAAGCCATCTGAAACAAAAAAAGAAAAACGCAAAAATAAGATAAAATGTATCATACAACAATAGCAGTCTTAGGTTTCCTTAAGCATTGCTCTTTTTTATTCCTTCTTATTTCTATGTGGCTGGGTAAATTCGTGTTGCAGGAAATCCGTACGAATGAAAATTCAAGGCCGTTGCGTCGAGGCTGAGTACGATCGACGTGGTTTCCTCGGTGTGTTCTCGAGCGCGAGCGTGCGCTCTAGTACCGCTCGACGGTAGCCCGTTTATCCACGCCTACCTCCTACCGTACTCCGTTGTCGAACGGTAGAGCAAGTGAGAAATCTACGGAGGCGCAATCACGCAAACGACTCGTTTTACGCCTGAGATCGTAGTATCGACACCAAAGATACAGTAATAGTACTTGTTGATAGTGGTAATAGCGCGGTATCGTAGTACACAGAGAAAGTGGGACTAGATGGAATAAAGGATCATCGTAGAAAAAAGTGAAAAGTTTATTTGCATGCATATTTTTTCGTAAAAGTACCAATTTCATTTAAGCATGGCCTGGAAGTAATCGGATCAAATTAAATAATGATTCAAAAATAATGTTTTTATAAATACAATTGCATTATTCTTGGATCATTATTTCTTTTTATCTAATTAGATAAAATTAATTTAGATCTAATTGGATAAAATTAAATGATAGTTCAAGAATAATGTTTTTTTAAGTACAATTGTTCTGATAAGCCCAAGGAGCTCAGGAGGAGACTCGGAGGCTTGGGAAGGGGCGTCTTAAGGGGATTTGGAAAAAATCTACCCTTCAGTTCGTTATTGCTTTCTGGCTGTTTCAGTTGATGACGTGTATTTGTTTATTTTCTCAATATTATGATTCATCGGCATAAACTTAATGCAGTGCAATTTGGATTTATATGAAGTTTTCTGTATCGATTCAGCAATTTACTTTTCGACCCACTCCGATGTGCCCCACAATTCGTTATATACAAAGCACCACTAAAAGGCACTTTATGCGAATTTTTGAACAATGTTCAAAGCAATATTTCAGAAAATACCATGTTTTTTCAAGTGCAATTATCTCGGCAACTTGAGGGTACTCAAAAGTATGTCCGCACATAAAAGTTACTTTTTTGTTAGCTCTCGAGTGGAATGCTTGAAATAATTGTCGCGACGTGGTATGATTTTTTACGGAAAACTGGAGCAATAATTTTTTTATTGAGAAAATTGCAGAGTATTCCTGAATGGCTGTTGATATTAGAAAAAAATTGACAAAATAGCAACGATTGATATTCTGGTAGAACAACATCTATTTGTGTGAACATTCCGAAATACAGGGGTATAATTTCTCTTTATTAAAAATTGGTTATAATTTCTGACTAAGAATATTTTTGCATGACTGTCAATATCGCGAAAAAAATGTTAATTGTGTAATTATAATTGTAAATTATAATTTTTCAAAACTTCAATTTTAATAATAGAAAATGCTGCAAACTAGAACTTCGTAAATTGCTTCCTTATTATTTCTGGCATTTTACGAAACTTTCTCAATGGGGAAGCGAAAATCGATCAACATACTCAAAAACAATAAGTGAGCAATTTGCAAAATTCCACTTTGCAGCTTTTTTGGCGTAATATTCATCCTTTTCATTCCATTCATTAAATACTTGGAACGGCCAAAGAATAGGAAAGAACACTGACCATTTGTTTCCAACAAATCCGATCCACGATGGTCAGAGCCAGGTACTTGTTGAACCGGTATGGATTGCCCCATATACTCTTTTGCCGTATGGGTTTTATGTACCGAGATTTATTTTTCTCTGCTTCAATTGATGTAAATTCGCCCGCATTTACACGACATAGACTAAAACATTTCCGCGTTAATTTCGCAGTGCGTAGTCGAGTGGTTACGCACCGTGTTCGCGGTTGTCGCAGAGCTCACGAGCTTCAAACACACAAACGCCCACCGCCGTGCAACCCGCCGCAGTATTTCTCTCACTCTCTCTCTCTCTCTCTCCGACTCTCAAGGCACACATGTACACATTTACACGCTCGTACGAAATCCCGTTACGGGTTCGCCGGGGACCGAGTATAGCCATGCTATGATATATATACGGGATACTAATCGAAGACGCGAACGAGTCAGGTAGATGTGTAGAACAGAGAGAGAGAGCGCGGTGTGTGAGCAAGATCGAAAGAATCCCCATATAGTCCCATGCGCTCTCTCCACGAATAGTGTAGAGGATAGAGGAGAATTAAAAAGAGGCAGAGATGTGACGAGTATCGGTGAGAAAAGCGAGCGAGAAAAAGAAAGGAGACAATATAATGTTATAGTGTTGCCAGAGTGGTGGAATATCGAGGAGGAGAGACACACCGGTAACCCAGTTACCAATTCCCCGTTCCACCCCATTCCGAGAGCGAGCCTTCGGGCTGTAAAGCGAAAGAACGAAGGAATGACCAACCGATATCCTCTCCATTACGGTACGACTACATTTTTTTTCTTCATCCAACGTGCGGACAAACTGACGCGATCATCACCGGATGTGCGAGTCTTTAAGTGGCCACTGATCAGGTCGCACGTACTGACGACGAGTCGAATTTGTCAGTTTAGAAAGATGTTGCGTTGCATTTATCGGTTGATATATTGACGAGGGTTTTTATGTCCATTGTAGATGATACAAAGAGCCGTTTTTTTTAAACCGTGGAGAGAATTACATTTTGTAATTGTTAGCACGCATGCACAGTCCGGTTTCTATCTAGGAAAAAAAATGGCTTTTTACTCCCGGCGGGAGTAAAAAGTCTTAGAGTGCAGGCGTACTAGTAATTGATAGTGTGGCTATTTTTGATAGCAAAGCCGGAACAAACGAATTTTAGAGGCTAGTGGGCTAGCTAGGCAATTCACATGGCTCTCCTTTGTGAGGATTTCCATGTGAAATTCCAATGAACACGTTTGAAATTGTTCGCACTGCCTGAAACTAGTTCAGAGAACTCAAATTGTTAGAGCCCGCGGTAACGCTCTTTTTTTCACGGATTTTGGAGCCCAAGTCGATCGCTGCATAGCTTTAGTTGTCCAGGTCGAATTGTCTATAGTGTTTAGAATTCCGGTCAGTCTATCCACAGTTATGGAGGTTAGTTAAATTTCTCCATAGTTAAATTCCAAAGTCAACCTTCGCATAGGAGTCGATCTGGCTCTAAAGTTTGAAAGGGTTTGCCCTGGGCCCAAAAAAACATGGAGAGATCGACTGCAATTCCAAAAAACTACAGAGACCCTTGGACTAAAAAAACTATGAAGAGATCGACTGCAACTCCAAAAAACTACAGGAAGACGTGGACTCAAAAAACTGTGAAAAGATCGACTACAACTCAAAAAAACTCCAGGGAGACTTGGACTCACAAACGCAACTCCGAAAAACTACAGAGTAAACTGGACCCACCAAATTATGGAAGTATCGTCCGGAACTCCGAAAACCATGAAAACATCTGGATCCCGGAAACTATGGAGAAATGTACTTCTGGTTTCCAACAATTATGTAGAGGCTTTAAGAGAAATATAAAGGTTGACCTGGACAACAAAAACCATGGAAAGATCTTGAACGTGCTTGAGTTTTTCACACTTTTATCTCATCAAAAAGTGTGCAATAATCTCTTGGAATCTCACTTTACGACTCTGACAACTTTGATAAATTTGTTTAACGGGACACTGCATTAAAACTTTGACGAAGTACGTCAGTGTTCACCGGTGCACGTAGAGTATGCAAAGAGGTAGAAATTTGAGGGAACTTAGAAAATTTGTTAAACGGAATACTTCATTAAAACTCCAATAAACACTAATTAATGTCAGCGATGCTAGAAACTTTAAACTCTGCGTTATTTTGGATGGATATCCAAACTAAGATCCTGTTAAAACTTAGGACCGGCACTTTTTGATGTCGTGACTCTTATTCCTTAATTGCGCCGATTTCTGCCAAGTTTAATACCACAGAACATATAAAATATATCTCGCTGCTCTTATGAACAACTATTTAGCAAAACATTAACTCATATTTTCCTATGATTGTGGCTATCGTCCAAAATTAGTATCAAGAGACGTGGTAGCGTCTTGAGACGAGTATATCGATTTCCCATCAAATCGGAGATTTAAAAAATGGTTACTTTAAATGGACTGATAATAAATCAATCGATCTCTAATTGCAACAATCAAAGATGGGCTCATTTGCATTCAGATATTCAGCTAATCGATCGAAGGGTTCTTAAATAACAGATGATTGAAAATTCAAAGTCCCAAGAGATTTGTTCAATTGTAAAAAAAAAGTTAGCTCATCTCCTTTTCCTCTGATTGTGGTTATCGTAAAAAATTAGCATATCGATTTTTAATCAATCCATGAATTTAAAAAACGATCCCTTTAAATGGACTGGAAATAAATTAATCAACATCTAATTGGAACTTTGGCGTAACTGCGAAAAACTTTAAATGATGCAGGAAGTGTTACGCCGCATCGTGGGAACGTGTTACGTCGAATGTATTATATACACGAAGTATAATGCAGCTCGTAAAGTAGATAGAATGATGAAGAGTGCTGCCGGCGTTCATTAACTTCTTCTCATTGGAGACTCTCATTGTGCGTGCCAACTTCAACGACTAGTATGCGCGCCATATCAGATACCTGCAGCTCGTCCTTTCATCGAAAGAACACTTTTCCTGTGCCAATAAACCTGACACGTGACAGACGTACAATGAACTATTCTCGACTATTAAATAATAGTAACTTCCCTGCTGCACAATTTATGTTGCAGTTCGCTTCAATGGACAGTCTATAAAATCGTAAACTTATTTGTGGAGCTTACAATTTGACGAGCGCATCCTTTGACACGAAAGATTTACTATTGCAATTGTATAATTTCATCTATTGTCCGGATATGACTACTGGTAATTCCAGGGAACCTTGATGAAGGGTTTACATATATATAATGCACATGTATTTCAGTGCTGCTGTAATAATGGCCAGAAGATATATGTCGTAACTGGCGTGGTAAATGTTAGGAAATGGAGAATGTTCGCCAAGGGATACAACATCAGTGTACAAGGTATACGAGCCATGATACCATTTATCTATGATGTATAAGAATATACGATCCATGAT
The DNA here is from genome assembly GCA_947507545.1 of Clistopyga incitator. Taxonomy (NCBI): domain Eukaryota; kingdom Metazoa; phylum Arthropoda; class Insecta; order Hymenoptera; family Ichneumonidae; genus Clistopyga; species Clistopyga incitator. The sequence goes on along the minus strand of OX382173.1, from coordinate 8,108,117 downwards.
ATCATTTATCTATGAAGCTGCGTCAAAGAAATTACATTATTCGTTCAAATTAAATCTGTGATTGGTTCAATCACAGATGTCTCGATATTCTATTGATATTCAGTTCAACTTCGAATTTCATCAATGCAGTGCATGACGCGATTTGCTTAAAATCGGAGATCACTGGTTCAATAAAATGTAAATTTGAATGAAAAGTCAATTTGAACCTCGGCGGTCTTTTCTATACTTAAAAAAAAATGTAGGTAAAATTACTACACAGTGTAGGAAGTTCATTTACAGAAACGTGTATACAAAATTTATTACACGAGTATAACGTAAAATTACATTATAGACAATTCTACTAAATTCTTCAATAAAGTCACGTTTTTAATATGAATTAACTTTAACTTTATCACGCGTACATTAAATTTTCAATCTCTTTCGTATATTAAATTCAATTTCATACACGGGGTTAGTAGACGTACATTACACGGATTTAGTATAAATTATTATATAGTACGTGGATTTTCCAAATATTTTTTTACAGTGTCGAGGTTAACCTTTCGCTAAGGACGCTTCTTCGCTTATGCAATGATGCTTGAGTTTTAACAATGATTTTTTATTTGAATCATCTCAAATATAATAAATGATTGTGAGATTTAATTGAGGAAATATTTATTTAAAGCGATGAAGCTTTTTTCATCGATTTCATAGGAAGCGTCTTGGAGACGCTAAAAAAGCAAAATGTTTCTTAGAGAATAACCTGTTGCTCAAGGAATAAAAGCACCGTAGAGGTTACTTCAAAAAAATATTTCCTCTTTGAAATACAAATTTAATATTTTATTAAAAACAAAGAAAACGAAATTGACTCGACCATTTCTTTAGAGTCAATGAAATCTTTTCTCTCGGTGTATAATTTCGTGAGATTGCTCCGGGCCAATCTATTCGGTTATTGAAGTAGAACGTGCAATTCGCTTAACCACTCGTATAGTATTCCAATCGATTTCTGGCCACGTCTTGCTTCAATCCTATTTTGGACCAGCCTATAGCATAGACTATGATTAGCTTATTAGTGTTCGGGCCTCATTGAACTAAATCGTCATTTGAAGGCGCGATTGACAGCGTTTTTTTATTTCAGTCTATTAATATTTCTTTAGGCTAGCACAAATACAATATATATACGGTATTCTACGGTACTTCATACATGTTAAAAACCCAAACGTCTCGATTTGCCAAATATTTTTTTATCTGGTTATTATTGTTGACAAAATATGTGTGATTTTTATAAGATTTTTATTCGAGCCATTTTGATTTATGGAAAAATTAAATAAAGAATCTAACAAAGTTAACTCTAGTTTAAATCGGGATATGCACTATAATAAGATGAACAATGCCTTCGTTTTGTAAGGTATATTAAGTTTTGTAAGGTATATTATATTAGAGCAGGTAAAAAATCATTAAACATCATATTACTCACATTGACTTAGCTTCAAGTAAAAAATGATTTAAAAAATGGTAAGTCGATAATATTTTTAACAGCGTAAGAGGTATTCCTGACCAGGGTCAAATTCCCCACTTTCGAACTTTCTATATTGTTTATTTAATCTTTTCACATAAAAAGAATGGCTTCATATAAAAAAACAAAACTTCCTCTGTCAGGAAGCAAAAATAAAAATCACCGATATCATTTTATAAATCATCACAAATACATGACATAAGATGGATCATCTTATGTAGCCCCCCCCAATCAACAACGTCGGCACACGTAATCCACATTTAGTGGTGGATTGTCGTTTTGCCCGAATTCCATAAGAACCCGTATCCCGAAGAGGATCTGCGATTTCACGGGACGTAAAACAGGATTTAAGGCAGGATGGAGGCGTAGAGCTGCGTGTCTTAGATAAAGGACTTGTGCACTTGGTATTCACGAAGGGAGGAGCGAGGAGCAAAGAATTCAGCTCCCCCCTCTAGCCTTGAGTCCCTTGACCGTTTACGCGGGTCGGGAGACTCGAAAATTCTTCCGCGTTCATCGGCCGCGTGCACGGGCCTCCATGGGTTCCAGCCTGGCTCACGGCGAACAGCAGTAAGCCTCCTGAAACTACAAGAAACCCACGTAGACCTACGGCACTCACGGGTCTATACACGCGGCGCAGGACTGGCTCCGTGATGCCGACAAGGCATTCCCGACCACGGTCAGGGTCGCATGGCCTCCACTGTCGTATACCCTATACCTGGCTGTTACGTTCAAAGTCAAGCTCAACTCATTCTGCCAGTCCAATGGGCACGTATTTGTCTAACGAACTATTTTTAAATTGCACAATTCCCGGTCCAAAACGCTGCGAAGTAGAATTTTGCAAATAGCTTCCTTATTTAATTTTTTTAACTTTTTATGAAGCTATGGCTATGAGGAAGTATTTTAATCGATTTGAGGAGGCAATTTGCATAGTTCTATTTTGTAGGTTTTCTTGTTATGAAAATTAAAATTCTGAAAAATCTGAAACTTATGACGAATTGTAAAGGGATAGTGTATCTACCATTACTGAATAGTACTGATTTCATGTATAAAAATGACTTCGCTATTTTATGTTTCGCTAATGTTAATGCATTAACATAATATGATTTTTTTTCTTCTAAAATTTAAAATTCTGAGAAATTCCAAGCATATTACAGATTATGACGAAACTATGCTCTAATTATCGCAAAATAGTAGTGATTTCATGTATAAAGTTTGATTTCATTATCTCGTGTTTTACTAAAGTTGCGGCAGCAACGTGAATTTTTCGAAAATTTAAAAACTCTATGGAATCCGAACCGCTATTCCAATTTCAGTTAAATTCGATACGAAGCAAAATTATAAGTATCTGCACTTATGAAAAATTATTTAGCAAAATATGGCCAATTTTACGAAAACTATAGCGAGTACGTCCTTTTTTGAAAAAATTCAAAAAGCTATAAAGTGAAAATTTCTGCGCAGATTTCGTAAAAAATTGTACCAGTCAAAAACGGGCTGCTGTTTCACTTGCGTGCCAAATTTTAGCTGAATCGGTTGAACGATTTTTGAGTTATAGATGATTGAAATTTTGGAGTCCTGCACCTACACACATATATACACACATACGGACATTTTTTCTAAACCATTTTTTTCGGTGTTTCGGACTATTCTAAGTATCCTGATATGAAAGTCTCAAAAAAAAAAAAAAAAAAAATGTTCATGGAAACAAAGCTTCTTCTATAAGGACGCAAAAGGAGTTTAATTAATTAAAAAATGGCTTAACCAAAATATGTAATACTGATCATTAGCATTAGAGTCGGGATATTTCTACACCCTTGACGAATCGATCTTTTAACTTTAAAATCACATAAAAATTAATATTTTTTCACTCATCTACTGATCGTGAATTTTAATTGATATTTTAAGGAATACACTTTTTTTTTATGAGGACCCCGGAAGTAGGGCGGGAATATTAAATCTCGCATATCAACGAAGCCCGTAATTGCCAACCCATAAATTCGATCGAACCGATCGAAGGTGATGTAAATGTAAAAGGTACCGTGAAAAAAATGTATATACATAATAAGCGGCGAATGTACAGAGAGTTGAAGGAAGACTTTGTGATGAGCACAGGGAGAAAGCTTGTGCGGTCATTGCCGCGGGCGTCAACAGCACACCGCCAACTCAACATCAGCTTTGCTGCGATTATCGGATCTGGGTGACCCGATTGCTTGGCCTCACACCGCTCGCACTCTTCTCTGTCATCTTTCTTCCTCTTTCCCTTTTTTTTTTACTACAATATCCGCTCAAGACGCACAGTCCACCTGTTGTACTCCACTATTGCTTCTGTTTGCGCTAAACTAGACACATAAGCCTCGAGTAGTCAACACGGTATAAGGATATGTCGCGGAATCATTCAATCAGTGCGATCCGCGCGTGCCATTTTTTTTTTTTTTTCATTCTGCTTCCTCAGAGGAAGCTTTTGGTCCAGTTTTTTTTTAAATTGTTCTAAAAAAAGGACGTGCGCGCTCTAGCTTTCCTAAGATTAGCGATATTTTGCTAAATAATTCGCCATACGTGCAGGTACTTAGAATGTTTGCTACTGAATTTAACCGAAATTTGAAAATCGGTTCGGATTCCAGCGTTTTTAAATTTTCAGTTGTTGCCCTAACTTTAGTAAAACAGGAGATAATGAACTCAAATTTCATACATGAAATCAGTAGTATTCTTAGATAATTAGTACATAGTTCGGTCATAATCTACAATATGCTTCAAATTTTTTAGAATTTTAACTCTTAGAAAATATTACGTGTTTGCGTTTATATTAGCAATACATAAAATAACGTTGTCAAATTTTATATATGAAGTCAATACTATTCAGTAATGACAGGTACACCGTTTTTTCATAGTTTGGTACATTTTTAAGATTTAAAAAAATTTTAATTTTTATAATAAAAGTACCTGCAAAGTGGAACTTTGCAATTTGTTTCCTCATAGCTTTGCAAAAAATGAAAAATAATGAGGAAGCAATTTTCAAACTTGTACTTTGCAGCTTTTTCCACATTATATTTAACTTTTCGACTTGTTTTTGCTTAATAATAAAGGTGATGAACAACGAAAAAAGCTGAAGACAGAAAAAATTAACGCATTCGATGGACCATCCCATCCCGTGTTGTAATAAGTCAAAACTGGCGACCAACAAATCTCACGAATCGGTCCCGCGTCACAAACGCGCGAAGTGACACAAGATTTCTTAGATCACCGTTATCGTCCGACACGTGGCAGTCTGACTCGCGATAATCCTAGCTGTCATTGCTCTTTCCGCTCGTTCACCGTATACTCCGAACATGTGCACAGTAATTAGCAATCCAAGCAAATCTTGCCAACAGGTCTTTCCATACATTCTTGTAAATTTTTGCTTCCTCGTAGAATAAGCTTTGTTTCTAGCCCAGAACAACCAGAATGGTCCGAAATGATCATAAAAGTGGTTTAGAAAAAAATGTTCATATGCATGTGTGTCCGCTGCTTATAAGTTTTAATCATCTCTAAATGGAGAACCATTAATTTGATTAAGCTAAAATTTTGTACAGAAGTGAAGCAGTAGTTTGTGTTTGATTGTTGCAATTTTGGATGAAATGCATGCAGAAAAAATTATTTCATAGTTTTTCGAAGTTTGTCAGAAAACGACGTGAATGATATATCGCACTGAGAAAATTTTTACACTGCAATTCAAAATATGAACTCAATCACAATGATGTTGCGGCAAAAATAATATCAAAAATGAAATCATTGTCATTGTAGATACGGGTAACATTGATTCTGCATAATGATATTTTCGGTTATAAAAACGATTTTGTATTGAATGATCTGAACTGATTTTAGAAAACGAATTCATCAATAATTTCTCATTATTATTGTTAATGCAACAAATTGATGTTAAGACCGTCAAGGTTTTTGCTGTTTCGGTTAAGAATCAATGTATATAATATTTTTAATCCATTGCCTTGATAACCCGATCCCACACTGAGAGAAGAGTTTGTTAACAAATCAAGTGTTAAATATGTCAAAATCAACCATTTACTCATTGGTACTAAATGTATGTTGACCCAAATAAGATTTGTTAACACTTAACAAATATCAGCGAGCTTCATTCGAGTCAATTCAATGTTATTTCGCTCAACCGAGATCAAATAACAATAATTAAATGGTTTCTTTCGTCATATTTAACACTTGATTTGTTAACTGTTAACAAACTCTTTTCTCAGTGCAATGAATCGGGGTTATACTGTTTGCTACCTATAAATATGAGAGCCAAACGATGGTAACGTCAGTTTTCTTAGTCGTTGTTACAGTAACTTATGTTGCGTTTAGAGTATAATATTACGATCAAGTATATGTATTCAGTTAGCGGTTAAACTAAGTTAACGGCGTATGTATGGGAAGCGTTATTGCCATAGCCATTATAGAGGTATAACGCGGCAACGGCACCTTGGGGTCATCGGTAAAGATCAACACAAAGTCAAAGAAGAAGAAGAAGAAGAACGTTCGAGCCATTTAACACGAATTCCGTCGGTTCCTCTCGATCTCACCGTGCGACGAGCCGCTACAAAAAGTGTGCCAGGAGAGTGTGCGCGGTGACTTTAAGATGCGCATACTCGTGCTTATCGTCTTCTCTCGACGCGAACAATTATTGAAGGTATTAGAAAAAAAAACGGATAGTATGTTCTTCTCATCGTAACCGAACAATGGAGTGTACATCAATATTGATGGACTCAGGAGTTCGTGTTTAATACAATTTCAATTATCATGTGCCACATTTTATTTCAGACCCACTATCATTATCGAGACTCAATAAAACGTGCAATCTTCATAATGGTAATATATGGAAAATGTTCTCACACGCCTGCAAGTGTTATAATACTGAAGATCCGTAATTAGTTTGATAAAAAAGACAATGTACGCATAACGTACTTCCGGTTCTTATGTCATGTACATACAATCTTAATTACAAGAGTTGTGTACAGTTGAGCAGTTTCGAATTTGCAATAGCATAGAGCGGTATATAAATTGGCTTTCTCAATATCGGATTTATAGTTCCAAGTTTGGATTTGAGTTGGAATTTTCGTTGGACCTCAAGGTTCAAGTGACTCACATTAGCCTTCTTGGTAATGTCGAATTTATCGAATTTATAGTCCCCAATCTGAACTTAAGTTGGAACTTTCGTTTGGCCTTAAGGTTGAACTTGGTTGGAACTTAATTTTCCACTCAACCTTATTGGCACTGTCTATACATTGGGTACAGTGTTTACATTCTATCGATGACAAGAACATCGATAGATGTTCAATAATATCCATGGGAAGATCTATGCAGGAAAATTGACAATAAATGTAAACTATTGAACATTAGTCTATCTGACTATGTATATATTGTTTTGAATATTGGGGAGATTGGCACAATGACGATATTCAGACTATTCACGAAATGACTCGCGTTGCCCTCCTTAATAACGTCCATCGAGTGACTCGACAGCTAAATATCTAATAACAACAGTCATCTCGATTAACATCTCGAAACAGTCTGGCGTTGTACTCATCGGCATTCACGTGTTCATTCCAACCGAGAAACTCTTCACCCAGTTCTTTCAAAGAAAATCACGTGTCTCGTCACCTTGACAATAGCAGCAACATTTGAATGAATTCTTTACATTTTTATCGTAACTGTTAACTATTAAATACAAAAATAATCCAATGGATTAGCAATTTATCGCTGCCACTCAATAGCATTCAGTTCTGACATGATTTGTCTAAACAAAATAATGTCCAGGTAATGGACCATCACCTTTGACGTTAATGTAATTAATATCCATAGGTTTAGGATGAAAAATCAACGTTGCAAGGTTAATTCGAAATGACAATGAATGTTGAATAGTACAGGAAACAAATAGATTCAATAAACAAAACGTATTAATAAGTAAGTGGAGGGCCAGAATTCTGTACGTATACGGCAACGTATGGCGAGTGAATTCGCGAAAAAGTATGTCAATAATACTTTGGATGCCCGCGATGTGCCTCACGTACATTATCCACAAGTGAGTATAGCGTATGCACGAGCGCGGATATTATAACTGAACCAAACGCGAAAGAGGCACAGGTAGTGAATCTGGAATGAAAAGGAGGGCGCCGGTACTTCGTTAATCAGGACATCGCGTCGCGACGAGAAAGAAAAATGTTCGAAGCATATTTCGCCGTAGCCTTCGAGGCCAACGAAGTCGCGCACTGAGTGGCACTGAAACACTCGAAATTATATATCTATCTCGTGTTTTTTTTTTTTTTTCCGTTAATCTATTGGCAAATAATGCGTTTTTCTTATAAATACAGAATAAAATCGACGAAGCGTGGAAAACGGTCGCCGAGCCAAGCGCCAGGTTTTATTTCATTTTTTTGTATTTTTTTCTACGCGCTATCGTTTCCGATGCTTCGATTTCTATTGCTTGCAAACTGGAAGCGAGCCCGTGGCTCTTGGAATCTTCGGTGCATACGCTTCGCGTTCTGCTATGCTTTCTCCTGTGACTTATTACGTTCTTCACGGTCAGGATACGCGACCGGCAACCGATCGCATAGAAACCGATTCCTGAGTGCGGATCGCATGGCAAAGTCTCGGATGGCCGCGAGCCGTTCTGTTTCCTCAGCAAGTAAACATCAGTGAAACTACATTTATTTTTGTAGTATGTATGTATTATATGGCAATGGTAATAACGAATTAAAATCGAGGACATGTACACGGGAAATTTACTGCGTGGCTGGCCGGCTACGAAAACATTCACTGAAATTCTTATCCTCCAGATCTGGGTCAGTTTTCTCTATCTGCCTTTTTCTGGTTTCCCCTTAAATTCCGTTACGGTGGATTAAAGGAGCGACGACTGCGCGTTTCGTTTTCCGAAGAACCGATTTTGGTACACAGACTTTGACGATAGTGAATTAAAAAGAAAAAGTGGGTATTAATAATAAGTAACACATGGAATTTACCGTTGATTTATATAATTAATTGGTAACTGTAATAGTAGAATATATAAAATCTGCCTTCTTCCGGTTTCCCCTTAAATTCCGTTACGGTGAATTAAAGGAGCGACGACTGCGCGTTTCGATTTCCGAAGAACTGATTTTGGTACACAGACTTCGAGGATAGTGAATTAAAAAGAAAAAGTGGGTATCAATAATAAGTAACACATGAAATTTACCGTTGATTTATATAATTAATTGGTAACTATAATAGTAGAATATATAAAATCTGCCTTCTTCCGGTTTCCCCTTAAATTCCGTTACGGTGAATTAAAGGAGCGACGACTGCGCGTTTCGTTTTCCGAAGAACCGATTTTGGTACACAGACTTCGAGGATAGTGAATTAAAAAGAAAAAGTGGGTATTAATAATAAGTAACACATGGAATTTACCGTTGATTTATATAATTAATTGGTAACTGTAATAGTAGAGTATATAAAATCTGCTTTTTTCCGGTTTCTCCTTAAATTCCGTTACGGTGAATTAAAGGAGCGATGACTACGCGTTTCGATTTCCGAAGATCCGATTTTGGTACACAGACTTCGAGGATAGTGAATTAAAAAGAAAAAGTGGGTATCAATAATAAGATACACATTGAATTTACGTTTGACTTATATAATTAATTGGTAACTGTGGCAGTAGAATTTTTTTAATGTATGAAAACTGGTGCGGAACATGCGTTTGTAACATACTATTTTCAGATTATCTTAAATTAATCGTAACAGGTCATAAAGGTTTATTCGAACCTTATCTTTCTTACACGAAGACCTGCAGATCGAAATGAAATTACGAAATTCTGACAGTACCAAGAAAATTATTTAACCCACGAAGTATCTTCAAGCTCTGGAAACTCCAGGTTAAAAATGCTCCCATTCCGCGGTCATTGATAACTTTTTTCATTTATTTATTTATTTGCAGCGGTTGTAATCCGTGACTTTAAACAAATTTTTCAATAAGAAGTATCTTGAGGCTCTTCAAAATTCAGGTGATTAATTTCATATTAAAATTACTGCAATTGGCATGATTTGATTTTTTAATAATTCATTATTTAATAACGAATATGTGTGGCAATTTTGTAACTAATTTATTCGATAAAAAATTCTGTGCATGATCGATAAAATTTTGTATTTATGGCGAATCTTGTAGAGTCAGGAAACTCAAGTAAAAAATGTCCAAATCAAGATCTCAGCAGTCGGTGTATCATCATGTTGTTTATTAATTTTTTAATAAATAAAGCACCTCGTTAAGTTCTTTTTCAAATTGATATATTTTTGATAAGTCGTTTGATTACAAATCTTAATAAAATGGAACCGGGCAATGATTATTTCGATGAATCGCAATTTAAAAATGCTTAATCATCTTAAACAACCTCATATACGTGCAACCGAAGGGATATACTTTCGCGGGTGAAGAAAAGGAAGTAAAAAACGACCTTCGTTCAAATTGACGCAGATGCTTCAGAAAGATTGTCTCAGGATTCGTCCCAGTTTCTCCGCAGTAACTGCAGATGACAATGTGACAAAACGGTCGTAGTTTCGCGGACAACGAGCACAATAATAGGTGTCTCCGGGTTTAGTAGGGTAAAAGTTGCGTGGCTACGATGCAAATACGAATTCTGCAGCACTCACCGTTTATTTTCTGCTAGATATCCGTGGTGGATCTTCTTCTTGAAGTTCAATCAGCCACCGGATACTTTTCTTGCCTCCCAACTTCAACGAGTATTTTGCATTACGTACCGAACGGAAATTATGACACTTGCTTTTTTTTTTATTGTATAAATTCAATTCACTGTTCACTGAATATTCCTCATTCGAAATAACCGAACTTTTTTATCTCGCTTATTTAATTTCGTTTAGCCGTACAAAACAATTTAATTTCTCACGAGTTGATCGTACAACGTTGACGATCGAACCGGCCGATCGTAACCGATTGTGTCGTACATCTACCGATTTAGTCAAGGTGCTGGTTGTGTCTCTGGTTGTTGAAAAGTGGCCTGACCCTCTTTACCGTAAGATATTTAAATGAGGTGAACTCCGATGCCGAAAATTCGGGGAGAGACCGATAGGAACAGTTGACGAACACCGGGACCGGGATCACTATCAACTATTCATCCATCCGGCTAGTTAAGTGGATGGTACCTGTCTGGCCGAGTACTCGTGCTCGGCTACTACGGCATGGTATGTGGCCTAAGAGAATTGCATGGCAAAGTCATAAGCAACGAGGGAAGAGTAAGCAACCGAGCCGGGGACCAACGATGGTGGAGGAGATCTCTCTTGATGATCGAGGTGGTGGTGGTGGCGATGGTGGTGGTGGTGGTGGTCAGAGAGAAATGGTGGAGGTGGTCATGGTGAGCTGCTGTTGCTGCTAAAGTAGCACCGACTCTACCCTGTCGTCGTCTTCCTCGTCCTCTTCGTCGTTATGGTTACGACAAGGTGAAGGTATGTTATGTGAATGTGTAGGTATGTCGAACGAGGTAAGATTGACAGAGTGAGGAAGACAAGGGAAGAGAGAAGTGACCAAGAAGGAGCACAAGAGTCAGGCCCTCGACAGAATCCTCCGAAGATGACAAAGTATGGCAGAGGATAAGTGACTTCAGTGGAAAAGTAGTTAGAAATATACTACACTAGCCCGCCTGGCTCAAGAAATGAGAGGGGCATACAATGCGAGTGAGAGAAGAGAGTGCTCAAGGAGGTGGAGGTAAAGTACTGGAGAGAGGAGACCCACCACCACCACCACCATCAGCAGAAGCGTGGAGAAACCAAAGTGGGCCAGTGGCCAGGTCACGTGGAGGAACGGGCCCAACGTCCACGACGGCGACACACTGTCCTACTCGGATAGCCTGCTCCTCCTGTTGTGGGCCCCCTGTCCCCCTCCTCCTCCACCTGGTCCCTGCTTGCTGGGCCGCAATGCCGCTACGGACTCTTTGATTCTTCTTGCCTCGCGCGCTTACTTGCTCACTCGTCTCACTCTGCGTTCATTCAGAAGACGATGGAACACGATCTCTACACTCCACGACTCTGACATACAATGTGTGCTATTATTCCTAATGTAATTATGATACTGTTATATTGTTTGGATATAATGGAGTCGGATTTTCATGGCGCTTTATGCAGGCCTTATGGCTATTCGTCTATTGATTTGTAGACGATGTTGCGGAGTTCTGTAATGTTGCTCTTCAAATACGATCGTAATAGAAATTACTGGTGGTTTTCATGAGAATTTCATCGGAGAATACTATAATGGGACATTGAATTCTTCCAATATTAGTATCATGGAGTTTTTGAAATCGAATCTTCCGAGAAAAAAGTACTTTTTTTTTTGAGGATAATGCTTGGATATTTGTCTGTTTATGGGGTATTTAAATTTGTTATATTCGAAGACAATAATTTATAGAAAAATACGAGGACAGACGAGTTAAAAAGTAGGACATCAAGAATATTTGATAATTGATGTAATGTTTTTAATATACTGTACATTAATTTTACATCACATTTAGCATCGGATGGTTTACGACTACTACATCGAGTTTTAGTAGGTTTTTTTCACAGCCTAATAAGAACATTACGTTGCAAAAAAAACGGGACGTTTTTAATCATGAACTTGTAAATTAAATTTAATGTTCAATTGTGATTGAAAATTAAGTTGCAATGAAATTAGAGCAAATTATAAAAATGACAGTACCAAAAATGAATTCGACATCACACTTGTACAGTAAATTTAGTGTACCAGTTTATGAATAAAAACTTCCAGTACATGTACCTTAAATTTCAAGTAGATTTTTTTCTCAGTCTACAAATCTGCTCTATATATACTTGACTTGAGTTCATTGCGAGAGCAACATAATTAATTGGAATAACAGTAAGATGTTTTCATAAATAGTGAAGACAATGTAAAACTGTTCAGCATGAAGCTCAAGAAAGTGTTTCCTTGTGTACTTTATACTTTGGGGTACGTGCAAGGGGTTGCCCAGACTTTGCTATCTAGTTACAAAGCTCTCTGGTTTGCGGCGAATGCAGTGGGCGTACGCGGAGGCGGTCGTGATGACCGTAATTGGAATTGGAACTCGTAGCGGAAATTCCGGAAACTTATCCGACTCGGTGCTCTGCAACGCTAGACTATTTCCGTAAAGCAACGAGCCACATTTTTTTTTCTCCGCCATCCATTATTTATTCTCCTCACCACGCGCATGATATTTCAGAGTTTTCTGCCCATTTTATGGAAGAGAATAATACCATCCGAAATGGATCGATTAAATACATGGATAAGCTGCATTAATTTGACCTGAGTTTGACTTGTGACCTCTTGAATCTGGTCGGTGATTTTTCATGTTATTGTTCCAACTGCGAAAGGAAAGCAGGATTTTCTTTAGATTTTTTTTCACTTATCACTCTTTTCCGAGAAAGGCAAAGTTGACCGTACTGTACATTTTCTTTTTAATTTAATAGTTCTTTGCAACCCTTTAACATTTTCTAACCTACACTTAATATGAGGGTACGTCCGTTTTCATTGGAAACAACGTTTTATCGAAAGACATTTTTTTTAATGGAAAGTGATTGCCAATTGTGGGCTAACGCTTAACTCAATTTTTATATAGAACACAGAATTTTCAGGAATCACCTGCGATTTTTCTATTTATTTAGTTATTATTATTATTTTTCTATTTATTAAGTTATTTTCGCAATTTACAAATTAGTGGCAAGAATTTGTAGGAGGCATATATGATAACGTTTTTCCTGGCAATTCCATGCTAATTTTTTTTCCGTACTACACACGCATTACTGGTCAAATGTCGACCAACTGAATTGATATCACTGCTCGAGACTTGTAACAAAATAAGTTTTAGCAAGACAGGTGACAACTCTACTTATGTGCCAAGTATGAGACAGATCATTCAAAACCTTCGGAAATTACTATGTCAAAGTATTTTTTTAATCCACCGCTCGTATATCAGACATTGTTCCTAAAAGTGAGTCCTTTGTGTGCACTGAGAGAAAAAATTCTTGGGCACAATGAAATTGAAGTTGACTCAACCCCTTCATGAGGTTATATATGACGAATGGAACAAGGAGGTTGAATCAAACTCACGATATGGTTGTTGGATTTTCTTTGATCCAAATGTTTCATGTAGTTGAGCTAACCACAACACTTTTATTGTAGCTGTAACATTGTCTTTTCTCAGACCATGTGCACTCCTGCATTAATCTCTGACCGATTGATTGGAACTATTGACGCGATTGGTTTAACTACACATGATTCATAGAAGTGACATATTTAAAAAAATAGAACTATTACTTGCGCATTATCTTTTCAGACATATTATGTCATCAGAAATTGTTGGATATTAGTTTTCATCAAAGAAATTTTTTCGCCTAACCCAGAATTTGAACCTACGACCTACGCACCTAAGTACCTAACAACGCACGAACGCTGTTAACTGCGCTGTCAACGATTTGATAGTTTTGAATGTTTAAATGGAATAAGAATTGTACAAATATTATTTTTTTAAACATACTTATCATTGACATAGCTAAATGTACTTGTATTCATGTACTTGCATTTAGGTAGTATGTACAAGACCTCGTTATCTAAAAATTACATGAATGTGTTTTGAAACTAATGAATGTTTAATGCTTATCGTTTATGCTCAACTTATGAAAAGATAATACTTACGCTGCATTCAATAGTGATGTCAATGCGGTACAGCAAAGACTTTCATACTTCCGTTTTTAGTCATTTTCAATGATGGTTTTGTTACTATTATGCTTAAGGGGATGCTGGGATGGGCGATTTCGTAGTATACACTACTTATCGCAAATATGCTACAAATATACTTTAAATTCTGCAGGAACGTAATAAAAACCTTCATGCTTCGGCGACTGGTCCAATTACCGTTCAAGATATAGAATGAATGTAAAGAAAAGTATGTTACTATAATATTGGATGTCAAAAGATTTGTTGAAGTAAGATATAAACATTTCTGAGGCTCAGATGTGTCAAATCAGACCGGACGCCGAAGCGTGAAGGTTTTTATTACATCCCTGAAGAATTTCAAGTATATTTGTAGCATATTTACGATGAATGGTGTATACTACGAAAGCGCCCACGCCAGCATCCCCTTAAAGCTTTCGCGATTGGAATTGTCGACGTTTTGCAAATGTTACAGTCTGCATTATCAGGGCTAAAGCTCCGATAGTAAAACTACCTATCTTCATGACGTCTTTACTTTTTATTGATCGGAAGGTCAATGAAAAAACGCAACTAAAAAAATGACACCTGGATTTTTATGGAAATACATATTCCAACCCAAATTCCAGTGCCCGGCTAAGCGGTCACCCATCCAAGTCATGACCGCACCAACACCACTGTCGATCAACTTTTATTTTAATATTTCACCGTCCCATTGCGGCCTCAATTCTGTCACTTAAAATATATGAATTTTCATTAAAACCCCATTCAATTTTTTGTCGAGCTTCTACGTATTTGCCAAAAAATCAGTAACTTCGGGATTTAAGTAAAATATATAAACCGGTGCAGTATGGTCTAGTGGTTAGTGTACAATCATTCAAGTGACGAGTGCTCCTTAAAAAAAAAAAAATTCTACCCCGAGGGATACTATCATATTTACAAAATATACCATTAACAATCAAAACGTCAACGTTAAAAAACCCTCCGGAGAAAGTATTAAAAAAAGGCCTTAGATCTCCTCAATTATTTTTTTAAGTCAATAGTGTTTATTCTATCTTTAGTCCTATTTTCATCACGTACCGTCTACTCAATAAACAAATGGTTTTAAAAAAAGTGGTTAGTGTACTAGCCTCTAGTCCAGAACATTGCGGTAGGTCGCAGGTTCGAATCCTAGTGCCGTAGTTTCATCGAAAATAGTAATGCAAGCGCGATGAAGCTTCAGATGTGTACATGAGACTTACACAGGTATTGTATCTCTGAGGGTCACATACATACAGCTGTAATCCATGTTTATTTTCTTGATAAAACGTGACGTAGTTTTGGTACCATGAGATGAACTCGAGACCGACCATATCGATATAGGTTTTCCGCAGTTTCCCTATCCCCATAGCAGAAATGCTATGGCGAATGCGATATAGAGGAGTAAGTTGTGTATGAGCCTGGCTACTGATCCGGACCAGATCCTCAGGGGGAATGGTTACTGACCCGGGTCGACCCTGTAATAGACGGACTGCCTGCAGACGGGGAGTAAAAAGTAACATACATGTAACTAAATAGGATAAAATAGGAAAAAAAAGGTTGAACATCCTATAAAACAATAAACCCATTGTACCATATCTAATTCTAATATCGTTATTTATTTTGCAAGATATCGTTCAATAAAAATTAAACAACATCATGGTTAAAGTGGTTTGGACATTCCGTACGAGTTTTTGAAATTGTTTTACCCGAAAAAATGATGAACACGACGCGGTTTAATTAAAAACTGGAAGAAATACAGGATGTTAAAAGGAACAAATATGTTCGCAAGTTACTTGCACGGTGTTATTGACGTTTATGCAGCGAAAACTGATCGGAGCAACGATAGCCACAAACGACGATTAAAAGCATTCAGGATGGCCAAAACCGGTGCAGTGGTCAGAAATAACGAGGATCCAATATGCTCGAAAATTACAAGAAATTGGTTGATCAAATTTCGCACACAATTTCGGAAATATCTGCACTGGTCGTAGGCCTTATTCCGATGCGGTAAACTATTAACTTCATGTAACAAATGGGTACGATTAATTAATATTTCGACTTACATCTCAACGCCGCGTATCTGTGCGGTGATAAAAAAAATAAAAAAACAAATAATTGCGTTTTATACATTCTAGTGGGATTTAGTTATGGGAGGCTACAATTTGAACGTTATTGACACCCTTCACGTCAGTCATACACAAAACACACACTACCACATTATGTTTTGTTATTGTCGTGATTTAAATAAATCACAAAAAATTATTTTACCTTATTTACATTTATTTCCATAAATGGAATTGTTCAAGATGAAGGAATTGCCAGTACTCTGCTATTGCTGCCAACACGCCAGTATCGTGACCCAGAATTTACGCCAATAAATTGATATCGATGATCTTTATTATCCTGTTATTGGTTGGGATATTTTTATTTATTTATTAGATTTTTGAAATAATATTTGACGGGGAATTTTTTAATAGAAAATCTGGTCTTTGGTAGGCTTGAGGTTGTCATTCCGAAGTCACATTCCTATTGTCGAAAGTCGATGAGTCAAGGCGCTTGACGAGAACGGATATGAATTACCTCAGGACTACCGTAAGAATGCGTATACTGTATCGAATATATATATATATATATATATATGCGTGTGTGTGTATGTGACGCTGTAGTAGGTAATACGAGAGAGAAGACAAGGTCAGAAGTAGCAGTAAGAAGAGAGGAAGATAAAGATCTGACCCACTTCCGTGAAGAGCTAGCGACGATCTCGTAGGGTCGGGTGGTCCTCATCTTTCGACGAAATCGTATTTCCTTCGCCGCACCGGTATCAACCGTATCGCATATAATACGGTACCAGTTGGTGTATCCTCCGCGTTATTTCATTCTGATCATTCCCCGCCACGATTAATTGCGGAAAATTGGAAACAAAGTCAGCGACTAAGCAGATTTAGGTGCATATCAAAAAGTTTTCGCATTATTTCCATCAGATAAGAATTTAAATAATAAAAAATTGTATGATATTAATTGACGAAGAGTGTATCTTGTGGTGTAATTTGTATCAAAAATTGATACAAATTTTTTGCAACATCCACTTCTGTGTGCAGATTTTACCTGTGCATTTTTACCGATTTTTCTGCAAAGCACTTGTCTCTGTCTTATAACATGTCTCTCTCATTTTGCTGTATTATATTCGATTTATAATGGTTCGAATTTAAAAAACTATTTTTCCTATTGTAGTTTGGTCTTTATTGGATTTTTGTACATTTAAAAAAAAGTAACTTTTTGAAATGTAATTAAGTAATTGACTTTCGAAACTTTTAAAGTTCAAATCCCTCGGTAATCATTCAGTAATATTGCTACTTACATTTAATTTGTTATAAATTTAAGCTTTTTGAAGAATATTTCGAACTGAATAATTCAGTACATTTCGTAATATCAATCTTCAATTCAGACTGAGTTATTATTTAGTATAATGAAAAACAAATTGACAAAGACTCAAATATTCATACTTTCCGAAATTAGACTAATTTTAACATTGCGTGATACATACAGAAATTTTATTTCAAATACCGAAAAATAGGTTATGCTTATAAATTGCTGGACGATGATAATGTAGAAATTCGACGTTGAAAGGAATTAAAAATCAATATCGTTTTTGACCCACCCTAAACTACCCCTTTTCAAATAACGCTAATAAAATTGATGAATACATTCCTATAAACTAGATGTGCATTTTTGCGTATCTCGTTGACATCTTTTATCATTCACCACGATATCATTCAGTTTCGATGTTCCGAGACGATGACTAGCGAGACTGCACCATGTGCAATAATTATATACCTTCGGGAATATAACCTCCGGCGCTCTGCTGTCTATATATATATGGGGCATTCCATACCAACTCGATCTGGGTCTGACCCTCGGCCTTTTGAATTTTATCGTCGATTTTTTATGGTATTGTTTTATCTGTAAACAGCGCAACCACAATTTTTATTCATTAAAAAAAAACCCTTTATATACTCATAATTATTTAATACTAATGGTGATTCTTTTTGAATTAAAAAAAAATGCTCATAAATTCGCATCAGATATCAATATCTTTAAGCTGAGGCCCAAAGTGTGCCGGACCTCGCTTCCATTGTTTACGAATTTTTTCCAAAGTAAGAATTGAAAAAATTTTGATGCGTAGACCGCAGACTTTCGCTTGAACATTTTTATATACCTCAGGCTTCAGAAAACTTTTCTAGATTTTTTCAGAATGTTTTTTTTTTAAATTTAATATAATTGAAATATATTTAATATTTCACCGTGAAACTAGTGAGTCATCTGGAAGTTTCTTGAATCTGGATCAAAAGCCTGATGTTCGGTCTTTAGAACTTCATCCACTTCTGCACCTGTATACTTGGTGCATTTTTTAATAATTTACAAGCAATCGCAAACATCTGTCCGGCTGGTGAAATGGTCCGAGCCAATTACCCCGGTGAATCATCATTTGTTTATTTAGGCTCCCCAGGGTTTTAAGGGTTGTTCTTTAGATTCTTTACATTTTTGTGAAAAAATAGAAGCGAGGTCCGGCCCGCTTTGGGCCTAAGCTTAAAAGTATTAATATCTAATAAAGGATTTATGGAAAATTTTTCAGATAAAAATAAAATAGCCTTCACTATTTTCGTTATAAATGATCATAAATATATGAATTGTCTAAAAAAAATCTTGTAAAAATTGTAATTGCTGTTCAGAGATATAAAAATAACATAAAAAAATCGGAGATGCAACCCAATACTCTGAAGGTAAAACCCAGGTCGAGTTGATACGAAATCCCCCATACACACCACCGATCATGTTATTATTAGTTAATAACAAACCACAAGAGTTCCGCACTCCAGTGTTTCGAATTTAGGTTAATTCTTTATGTACTAGCAAGACTAATTCTTCCATGCAGCCTAGAAAATAAAAATAATAATTACGTTTCCAGTATTATTATTATTATTATTACCACCAATACTCGGTAGTCAGAATATTATTTTCTCTCTCACACACGAATGATTGATCTAGCCCTAGGTTACTCTCAATTCCTCTACTCTGCGTATAACAACGCATATATTTTTTTTTAATTACGTGCCTCTTCACTGTTCATCGTACGGAGCGATTGAAACAGAACGCCTTAATTGGCTAATTGTAGAAGCTCTGCTCTGTGGTCAGAAGAATAATGTTAGTTGAGAATTACGGTAACTGTGGGACTACTATTCCAGACTAGACTATCAGCGATGTCCGTCACACAGGAAGAGGAGTGCGGTGTACAGTTGAGAGTGTGTATTGGTCCATAGTATAGATAAATATACCTGTATGTCTAAATTATACACATACCATATGCAAGTTGGAAGAAGCCGCGTAAGGAGACGGTCGACACCTGCGAAGACCGTTATCGATTACGCATTCCTACGCTATCATCTGTGAGCTCAGCGTATAAGACGCCATATAGCTTATACGTAGCTGTATATATATAGGTACGCTGTAAAATAAGCAACTCCCAAATTTGAGAAGACCCACTGGAACCGCGGTCCCAAAATTGTGGTCCGTATAACATGAAAGATCCTCCAGGTATTTACACCTCAATTACCGAGCGGCTAAGGACGCATATCCGAATGTACACTGTTAACAAAATTTAGGTCAAATTACTGCAGAGAGTAGGAGAGCAGAAAATTTACTACGCGAGTATAACGCAAAATTGGTGTACCATTTTTGTAAATTTGTTACGAAAGTAATGTTAATTATATACAGTCTGGTGAATTCGTTACAAAAAGCGTATTAATTAAGGCTCAGGATACTAAATACGTTATACGAATCGTGTTTTTAATATGGGTTAACTTTAATTTTTAAACACCCTCCGACAATGTCGAATACATTTAAGGTGATATTACTGCATGTGTTGTAATATTACTACATATGCGCACGAAGCTCTTTTACAGAAATGGATATAAACGATGATACGAGTGTAAAGTGAAATTGATACACAGTACTACGAAATTGAATTCCATACACGGGTCTAGTAAAAATAAATAACACGGGCTTAGTATAGATTAATATATGGTATATGAATTTTCCAAATATTTTTTGCAGTGTAACGTATATTTAAAAATAAAATGATACGGGATATTGTCAAATTTATGTGAACTATGAGATCTTTCGGTTTCCAATTTGATAATCTTTTTATTTTACCGACAATAATTGGGCGATTATTATCACTTTTCTTATTTCCTTCTGAAACAAAAGAATGTGTATTCATTTGCGACGTTCAAAATCTCGAAAGTAGGTCAATTGCTATTGAACTCATATCTTTGTTTTTTTTGGCCATTTGTCAAACTGATAACGAGTGTTAAGCATAAGTACACGATGGGAAAATCAGCAGATTTCAAGGTATACCATTTGTAATTCTTGCAGGACCTGCTTTCTCTCTTAACTACGATTCTATGTTCCACAAGGTTGAGGCCACAGAATTAATGTGAAGCCAGCATAATATATTTACTTTTTCATCACATTCAAAGAATGAAAAATGCTTTCTCGTTTACCATCTTTCTTAGAGCCTCTGCGAGGAAATATTCTTACCAGATTTGGCTCCACTAGCAGAGAAAGCTTTAATGAAGGTGCATAATGAGGAAACAATCTGCAAGACCCAACGTTTCGACCTTCATTATACAAGCTTTTTTTTTTCCTTTTTTTCCAGCCTTTTTGAAAAATTTCTGTCATATTCAATAGAAAGTTGTTATTAGAAATTAAACAACATATCATACATTTTTAATTATAGAAATTCATCAAATGCAGTTCAATTGGAACTCCGTATTTTCTGACATTCAATAATTCAACGTTATTTGCAACATATTCATAAAACTTCGTAACATACAGAACTTTTTTATTGGATCAATCTCATTATTTTGAAAGTTCGAGTAAACACATGTACGCATTCCGCAAGAAACTTTGTTTGTGTCAAAAAATGAAGTTTCAAGCATAATAGGAACTCATTTTTATTTATCTTAGGACGGCAAGTTGATATAAAATCGTATATTGTGTATCGACTGCATGAAGTAGGTTATTTCCGCACGAGATGTGATCGCTGAACGAATCATCGGCTTGCCAACGACGTATGCTTGAAGACCCCATGCCGGACGCGGGATAAGGCGGGAGGCTGACCGCTTGGAGTTCAGGGGCAAAGAGCTGCGGAGGTTGAAGCCTCCCCATAAAGAGAAAAATAATTTTTCAACATTTCAAATCTAAGGCCTTAAAAAATGGCTAATTAATCGACTAAAAAAAATGCAACCCAATTACAAAGTTATGTACGTTCTGACTTATTTTACTGAGCAAGACATTAGCACTTTTGCACACTTGATCAGCGAGGAGATTCTGATAAAATTGGATGTGGGGTTTGCGGAGAACGGCGTGTCTTGTATTTCTGTATCGCTCAGTTTTATAGTCTGAAGAACACTAATGGTTTACGAATCGGTAATTAGGAATTGTGTGCGAGACGTGAAGGTGAATAGGGCGATCGGCATCGAGAAGGTGACCAGACGCACTTTTGCCCAGCGTACCATGCAAAAATGAGTGTAGGCATCTGTTTGAGACTCGGATCTAGTCGGGATTGGCTCGGGTTTACACGAATGTATTATCCTTTGGTAAGTTTATCATTTGGCACACTGAGAATAGAATTTATTTACAGGTACCAGAGTTTGGTAACTGCTAACGAATGGTAGTTTTTAATATGTCGAAATTAATATTTTTTTATAATTAACAAATCGTTTATTTGAATCTTGGAACTTGCACAAAGGATAGACATCAAGATAAAATTGACAAAGATACACAATTCAAATTATAACAAATACAATATTTTGATATTGACAACTCAACTTTAGCCGGCCACTTGTTGGCTCTTTCCTTTTACTTTGGGGCTCGCAGTAGAAATGACTCATTCGAAATGGTATTGACTATATTCAACAGTACTGCCTCAAATCGCTTTTCGTTTATAACAAACATCGAGCGACTTATGCCAAAAAAATAGTGTCAGTAAATTGTTCGATTGACGGAAACACCATACGAACGCTCGCAACAGTTTGCTATGAGAACACTCATTCTTATTCGGTGTTAATACATTTTGTAACTGTTAATTGTTGAAGAAACGACTGACCGCTGTCCAGCAGCACCTGATGGGCGCTCGGTAGATCATCTCGCACATTGACGCACACATGCGTTCTTTGACACCTCAGTGTCAGCCGTATTTACGCTATACCGGCTTCTTTCTCCCTGTTAACGGTCGCCATTGGTACAACACGCCATTAAGGGGTTGCTGAAGTAGATTTTTATAGGCGATTTCGTAGTATTCATCGTAAATGTGCTACAAATATACTTTTAATTTTGCAGGGATGTAATAAAAACCTTCATGCTTCGGCGTCCGATCGAATTTAACACATCTGAGCCCAGAAACGTTTATATCTTATCTCAATGGATATTTTGATATCTTCAGCAGCCATATTGGTTTTTGGGAGGTTCAGCAATATACATTTTTTTACATTTATTTTATATTCAGCGGCCATATTGGTTTTTGAGAGGTTCAGTAATATACCTTTTTTACAATTGTTCTATGTCTTGAACGTTAATTTCACCGGTTATAAAATAACAAAATAGAAATCATTTTTACTGCTTTTAGATATTCAGCTTCCATTGTGCCAATTTCTTCTTCTTAATTTTCCACACTTTTCTGCAATGACGACAGTCACAATTAACCGAACAAATCTCCATGATTTCTCAAACTTGCGGCCACAGCATCAACAACATCAACATTTCTGTAATTTTCTGCTACAAACAAATATGTCGCATCGAGTAAAAATTGTTAAGCCTCGAGGCTGAGCATGTATTTTGCACGCGGATATCAATTACCCCAGATTCCAAGATTCTCACGTTTGCACATAGCTTGGAATTCGTATTTTTGCCTTGCAATCAAGAAAATTCCAGATCAGTTGAATGTGAAACCTACACAAAAAAGGATTCACTCCACTTCCTTTCACCGTATTTCTCTTCTATAAAGCTACCGATAATTGCATCAATAACAATGATAATAGTAATAATGATAATGACGGTTGAGTTTTGATTTACGAAAAAGAAGTTCATCGAGGAGGCTGGCGATAAAACACGTCCCGTGGGAAACCTGGACCCCGACCGGGAATCTGGAGCATAGAATATACCCCCGCTTACCACCACCATTGCATTGTACATACATAGTGCGAATTACGCAGTTGACTGGGATGTATCTAGGGTGGCCGTGGCCCAGTGAGGACGACACCTCTTATTGGGCTTTCTGTTGGATCGAGCTGGTATTTCAAGGTAATTGTATTCTCAGGAGATGAGCTTCAACCGCAGCATCAGCATCATCATTATCAAGCAATGCGGTAGTCGACGGTAAGTATATAGATCACTTTAGAAACTATGATACAAGGGAAATCTCACAGGAAATAATGGCCTGGAAATTTTTTGAAATTTCTTTCAAAATGCTTTCAAGCAATACGGTAGTCGACGGTAAGTATATAGATCACTTTAGAAACTATGATACAAGGGAAATCTCACAGGAAATAATGGCCTGGAAATTTTTTGAAATTTCTTTCAAAATGATAAGAAATGTATTCTTACATTTTGAAGTTTGTTAATGGGGTTGAATGAAATGAGCAATTGAAAGAGAAATCAAAAAAGTTTATTTTATTTTAAAGTTTTAAGTAAAATTATTTTATTTTAAAGTTTTTAATTTAATTTTACTTTATTTTATTTAAAAAAAAAGGTTTTATTAATCGGACGAACAATGTCTCCTTTAATATTTATTCTATTGATCATGAATTCTTGAATAGCAATGCCCATTTTCAGCGCGAAAATAACGTGAATAATAGATACTTTGCGGGATAATTTCCCGCTAGCAGAATAAACAGTTACACAATTTAACGTGAAAATGTGTTTTTCTTCAAGGATATTACACTTCGTGTAATGCCCCTAAATGCGCCAATAACTCATTTTTCTTTCCGAATTGGCAATATGGGATCATATAAAGATTCGCGTTATGGGGATACCACGATAACTCCTAAAAGAGATTGGGTGGGTCACGGGGACTCCCCGAATAATTTCTGCACGGGTATCAATAACAAAAATCAATATATCCATTCTTTTGCAGACAATAAAAAATGTTCTCCCAATGAGACAATGTCCAACATCTACTTTTTTTTACGCTTATGGTCAGAGGGTCGACGACTGGACCCTGAGAATTATAGACTGCGACTTTAACCACTCGGATAGTGGGACCTTAGAAGAAAATAATTTGAAAACATAGAAAGTATTTCCAGGTTCAGATTCCAGGGTGGAACAATATTTCCTGCCGGGAATCTAGGGTGGCGCCGGTTTCATAGAGCGGAATCCATATTGGGATTATTTCCTAGGTGGGAATTCATGTCGGGTACTACTTTCGAGGTGGGCGTCCAGGTGTGCTCCTGGATTCTAAGCTGAATTGTTTGCGCATGCATGCATGTATGCGTGAGTGCGTGTGAGTGTGTGCCCACTACTTACATTTTGGGATTCGAAGAGCCGAAATTAGGCAACAATGGATCTACAACTGTCACGGTGTGTCATGCTAGCGTACGTTAATTAACATTACTACTCATATTTTTCAGGCAAAACGACACTAAGATTGATCTAAAACGTAAGGCGACAACTTGGGTGGCGTCGGGAAATGTAACAATATCTCGTTAAATGGATTGTCTCCGTTAACAAAAAAAAAAGTAAGTAAACAATAACAATTGTGAAATGACAATTGTCAATAATTATTTAAGGTAATTCAATCACAATACGACCTTATGACCGAGGTGCCCGTTAGAATCACTCGAAATGGCTAAATTTGTGATAATCACCGTTACCTTACTGCTGTCAGATGTCAGAAACAAGTTCCTGCCATAACCAATATTTTTTAAAAAATAAACAGAAGATCTTTAATTTTTTCATTTATGACAATACTTTTCGTTTCATATCATATCCAGTTGCCATAATCGGAAAATCGTTTTTAATATACGTTCTACCATGAAAATCATTGCTTTTAGTTGATGCACTGTTGCACAAAAGCGCCACGAGTGCCGCTAGCATCTTGACGCCTCAATAGGTAACCTGATACTGATAACATTATTAGATAGATAATCAAATCATAGAACTTCCTTGATTTCTTAACAAAATAGAAAACAATCTTCAGAAATACGGACAGAATTTTTTGATTGAGTGCAAAATATAAAGGACGATTTTTTACACTTTGCTAAAACTGTTGTCCTTGAGTAGGACGCGAAACATAGAAGACACAAATAAGGCAGAAGAATGAGTCGCAGGTGAAGTGCAACCTCTGACCGCGAACGTGACCACGGCGAAGTGGGTCGAAACCTGTGCTACTTTAGCTTCTCACGTGAGCCACGTAACTCTCCTTCTGTTGACAATTACCACGCTCGACGAGCGCACGATTGCCTGCTCCTTCGCTCAGGCGATTCGTAAAAGGACTTGGGACAGGTGAAATCTGATATCAAGAGACTGATAAAGGTTATTGATGTTGTTGGTACATCAAAGAATGTACCGACTAGCCATACTCAAATTGTACCGACATTCAAATTGTACCGATACTCAAATTGTGCCCATCCTCATATTGTACCCATAAACCCCCCTCCCCATCAACAGGTGTATTTCAAGATCTCCAGGAACCCTTCAAGCTCGGAAGCCCCTTTCGCGAGCCCACCAATGAATCGACGTATTTGGGTCAACCAGCCTAAACCAATGCTTTACTCAACTGCTGAAGGTGAATGTTTTGTCGAATATGCAGTTTGTTTCGCCGTATCTATGCTCGCTGTGCGATTCATCGAACCTCCCTTATCGTTCTTCAATAAAATTTAGTTTCAGTCAATAACTTCTGGTTGGCTCAAAGTAAATTTTACTGTCTCGAAGTAAGTTAGGTTGGCAACATTTCAAAAGATTTCTCTGAGTATACCTCGACGATAAATGTAAACTGTCTCTGGAGAGAGGATGATGGATACTCCAAGAATTACGTTCCCATGGAAGTCGTGCATCGTCGTCAGTAAAAACACAAGGGAAGCGAGATGAGTAGATGAAAGGAACAGGCATTAGAGATAGTGTAGAGTCGAACCATGTATTCAGAGAAATCGCGGTTATCCGATACTTCTTAGGTTTGAAGTGCCATTTGGTTCTGATTTCTACAATTGAGTTGACAAAACAGTACTAATGCTCAATAAAATTTCATTACTGGGAAAAATATAAATGATTAGAACTCAGGAAATGAACTTTTGTATGCTGAATCGTTTTCCACTTTGAAAGAAGCTTCGAGTTGATGACATAATCAAAAAGGTTGTTGATCTTTTTTTTACTCTGTCAGTAGTTTTAGTTGATACAAACAATCCACTATTTTTCTTTGGTACGTTGTGTAATGTCTAGAAGTATACTTGGCAAGTCCATGAAATTCCAACACTAATTGACTCATCTGACATTTCAGTTCTTTCAGAGACCCAAAACGGGAGGAATCAGATATGGAAGCAAAAATGTTTTTGAATCACAAAAAATAAATAGACCTTTCAAGAATTTTGTTGGAACAATCAGACTTGACAATGTGAAACCAATTATGATTGAAATTTATACGAAAATCTATTCAAATTTTTTTTTTTATTCTGAGAAAAATAGTATCACACTGTACCCCATTCTCCCCTACTCTTTGAATCCAATTTAAAGTGAAGAGCCTTCATTCGACACATAGGAAGGCAAGTTCTTTAAAGCTCGAAATTTTTAGAAATACTAACCCATAAATCTTGTCGTTGCCATCCCTTCATTGTGCTAACGGTTTACAAAGGTCTCATTCGATTAGAGTGGTCATGATTTTGCTCTCATTCTGGTTGTTGCTCTTTAATTTTGACTTTAGAAACAAAAACAATACTCTTCCTTAAGATTAATATTGAGATGTTTGAGATCGACTCCAACAAATGTACTACTAGATCTTGCCAATGAATGCTCACTGGACCTCACAGCATCTCGTTTAGTAATTAACTACCTATGCAGATTTTTTTTCTCAATAAAATGGCACCTATATCCCCCATGTTTCTAAGTTACGATTCTTATCCGAAAGATTAAAAAGACATAGAAGAATTCCCCGATTTAATGCAAAAATGTTCGTATTCGAAATATGGGAACAAATGTCCCTTCATTTTCTTATATCATATCATTTCGAAAATCCTCCAAATCCCAATTCATCCTCAGCTTGCTCGTGTCAAAATAATCACTGATGCTCGTTTATTGATCTCCAAGAAACCAAAGAAGAAAGGTATGGACCATTCTATTTTTATTGAAGAAATTAATGATAGATGGCTCAACGGGATTCAGATATTGACGGATGGCTCTAAAAAAGATTGTGATGAATTTATGGGCTGCGTTGGCTTTATCGACAAATGTAAGATTTTAGGGTCCTTCAAGTTTAAAAATATCACAAGTATATTTCAGATTGAGATTATGGCCATCATTGAAACTCTAAGATATGTTGCACTCTTGAAAATGCAAGTGAATTTACCGCTCGGGTATGTGAATTCTATATTAATATCTTTTCATTGGAAATCAAAGAATAGTATCAAAATTCTGCGATACGCGTATTTCAAAATTACAGAAGCTGAGTATTTTAGGTTTCATTTTAATATACATTGAAGCCATTTGGAACCGAATATATACTCCCTCGAATTTCCTTCCGTCAGGTGGTAAGGTAAGTTTACATGACTGGTGGTGGTGAGAACCATGAACGCGTATGGTAGGTATATAGTGATGCGAATGACCGTCATGTCACCATCATTCATAACTATATAAACCCGTCCGGTGACCGTAACTTCACATCCATATCGATGATGTGACTGTAACGTGGCGGTCATTTCACAACTATATGTATACTCAGAAAAATTAAAGGATATTGAAAAAATTCCAAATATTTAGGTGATTTTCAACAAAGGATAACTGAAAGAAAAATGTACATACAAAAAATTAAAAAAAGGAATTGTAGCTGCAAGTGCTTATTTTTCAAATCTGGATTGTAATTTTTTTTACGTGGGCGGTTTTCAAGTGATCACTTGGTCTTTGAATAGAAAAATTATGCATTAATGCATTATCGAGAAAAAAAATCATTTTCAAATTGAAAAGAAATTTTTTTTTTTTTCTTTTTTTCAACACTATATGTATAGGTAGTATGTCGGTTAGAAGGGTACGTTGAACCCTGCAAATTATAATCATCTAAAGTGGATGCCGCAGTCATCGTCATGTACCAGTTATCGCAGCGTGTACATTGACTACTCCAATGTGCACGGCCAAAAAACAGCATTGGCGATCACGGGTTCGTGAACGATTACTGGGTCATCCTTTCAATATTGAACGTTGGATTAATTTTTATGCCTCTATGTTTCAAAGTGGGGTGTCTTTTTTGGAGTGACATTGTAGACACGCCTTTTTGCAGTTTCCTAAGCGCGCACGTATTTAAAAGCAGTCGTGCTTTGCATTTCTCTTCTTGACTTACCATCTGCTAAGAAACGTATTGTGGAAAAAAAGATATTGGAAAGTGATTAATCATATGGCATATCTGAGCAAGAAAACGCGTGGAAGCATCAGAAAAGAGAAAAATAAATGTAAAAAGTATATCGATTTTTATTACCGAATGAAGATCATCGCAGTGCCTTCAGGAAGTTGCTCAGTCAACGCTAAATGATCAGAATGGATTAAAAAAACCTGTCTATATTATTTATCCATTAAAATCACATCTCTAATCCAAATTTCAGTAGTTATATGCGGTTGAAATTTTGAATGCGCACAAAAATCTTTCCTAAGCCACTTTACTCAATGGTTTGAACCATTTTCAATGTTCTGACATGAAAAACTCGAAAAAAAAAAAAGTGAAAGCAAAGCTTCCTCTATCAGAAAGCAAAAATATTATTGCTGCAAAATATGCGTTGATTTAATGCACAAAAACACTTAACTATAAAACGGACGAAGGCCAGACTTTGACCCTGACCGAGAGCTGTGGAATCGGGTCAAAACCCGACTTATAGTTCTGTTCTGCTATTTCGAATTCCGTACATACGACACATCGTTGTACGCCGTAGTCACATACATTGCATATGCCTAATACTCTATGCATATATACGAGTGCGTCACAGGTCGTCTCGGTTCTCTCTTTATCAATTTCGTATTCGCGACTCGTAGGTGAGAGTCTTCTGTTATTTCGTCGATTTTTCTAGCGAGAGACAATACATATGTATACATGTATCCCATCGGATCGAAGAACGTACATATACAGACTGTCCCATTTGAAATTGTACGGCGAAATAACTTTTGAACGGTGACAGCAATTGAAAAAATTCTCAAATGAAAGTTGTATGGTTCGAAGGAGGACACCTGATGCACAGTGCAGTGTGCGCATAGCAAGATGAGTTTTCCGACTGCTGCTGCAATCTTCATTTTTTTAAATGTCAATTGACTCTTTCCTCATTACGAAAGTTGTTCGGGAAATCAAGTTAAGTTCACTCATACCATGTCAGAGCACTGGAGCATTGAAACGTCATAATTATCATTATTGGTCCAGGGAAAATCCTCACTGGACGCAGCACATCGATCTTCCCCATCGTTCGAGCCTAACTATGGTGAGATATCGATGATGGTCCAGTGATGGGCCTGTATTTATTTGAGGGAACCGTCGCCGGTCAACGCTATTTGCAGTTTTTGAAGAATCTGTACCCGACTTTGTTGAAAAATGTATAGTTCGCCACAAAACAATGAATGTGGTTCCAACAAGATGGTACGCCATCGCATTTTGCAGTCGGTGTGAGAAATTATCTCTACATTATTTTCCCTCATCAAGGATTTGGAAGAAGTGGGCACGTTCCTTGACGTCCACAGTCTCCCAGTGCATGTTCAACATCTTTTTTGAAAATTTTTCCAGCAAAACACAATCTAGTTTAGCATAATGGAAAATTGTAGTCCATAACATGTGCACCTCTATTTTTTGTTTTCTTTTGCGCAAGGGATTCGAAACAAACTTTATCTCCATGCGGTGCATCTTGGATCACGCTAAGAAAGTCTGATTTGAAATCACAACTCCACGAATACACACACACAGACCCGCATGTACTTTTCGAACTCTTCATGGAATTTTTAGCTTCAATAAGGATGAGTCTTAATTTCCCGAATAACTTTTGGAGCGACGAAAAAATCAACTGGCATTTTTTTTTTAAATGAAATGCACATCTGCATTCGGAAAATTCAAATTGTCGCGAGCAGACTGCATTCTGCGTCACGTGTCTCCTTTCGAAGCATACAATTTTCATTTGAACATTTTTTCAATTGCTGCTCTCGTTGAAAAATTATTTAGCCGTACAATTTCAAATGGGACACCCTGTTTATACATGCCGCATACATTTGCAACCAAAAGTTTGATTAGATTAATACTGGAGTTATGCATGACTAGAAAAAGTCTGGAAAAAAACAGTTTCATTATAGAACCGGAATACATATTTTATACAAAACGATACTATATATGATAAAGGTATGAATACATAAAAGTAAAAATGGTAATTTGGCAATTTTTTTTCTAAACTTCATTCTTTTTGTTAAATTAATTTACTGAAGCTTGCCGTTGCAAAAACTCCTGAGCGACTTTTCGCCGTCAATAATTTTCAATGTAAAGCTTCAAATGTGTAATTTTATAAATACGATCTTTAATCATTCGCCAAAGCAGAAAAAGTATTACAATTGAAAGAAAATATGTTCATTCGAAAGAACCAACAAATTATAACATTTTTAAAAAATTGAGTTTTCTTAAAAACAGTGTCAACTTTAATTTTTAAAAAATCTTGATTTGACTATTACTCAAAATTACTGTTCTCAGTGTTTCATAAAATCATTGATTTTTATCGAAAGTTGTAGTATATCACAAACTACTGAAACTTTTTCGTCGCACCTCACTTTTGGCGGGTAATGTATACATTATATACTCTGGAAGCAAATAAACGCTTTATTTCTTGAATATTTTATCAATATTGATTAAGACATTTCAATCCTATATTGTTATCATCTCTCAACTCTGCATTTAAACCATTATATGCAGATTATTCAATACGTAGAATTCTCAAGTGACTCTCCGAGTTTCCCACTGGTCTGATAAATGCGCATGATTTGCAATATCCTAGTTATTATTAATAGAATTTTCGAGGAAGAGCGTGTGCCTTGAATCTCACCAGTTTCACTTGATAAAGGGAACAGTTTCCATTTATTCCCACGGGTGTACACGGAGAAAACGAGGGACTTGGATTGTCATGCTTGGTGCCAGAAATTTAGGTTCTCAGTACTATAATAGCATAGTAATTTAGAACCTGTTTAAATTTCTAGCGTTGCTTGCAATCCTCATTTCAGTAATATAATAAAAAATATGCATTTCGTAGTTAGGAACACAATACAAAATAGTAAAAATACAGTATCCTACGTTGTACAAAAAACTGAGAGAAGAATTTGTTAACATTTAAAAAATCAAGTGTTAAATATGACGAAATGAACCATTTAGTTATTTTTATTAAATCTTAGTTGAGCGACATAACATTGAATTAGTTCAAATGAAGCTGATATTTATCTGTTTGTAATAGTTAACAAAATACGTAGATAATACACGCGTGTAACGAGAATAAATATATGATAAAAAGCAAATAGCAAATAAATATTACATTAGTTCTGAATGCTTCAGGTTTTGTCATAATTATCGCAACAGCACGCGATTCCTAGGCCCGCTTTCAAAGTCTAAGTATTCTCAAGATTAAATTAATTGATAATTCAATGCAGGTGTGACCGATATTGATATGATTAATCGAAACGTGAGAAGTGACTTTTGCCTCGGTGGGCTTACTCTCGATTCGTCGCAAATACATATTCCACAATGGACCCATCAACTTCAGAACTCGACAATAATGAAGAAAGGAATGATTTTCCGGTGTAAGGAACTTTGGTAATAGTTCGGCCGATAATATCAAATGCTGAGTAGTTATACAATCCAGGTAATCCAGCGTCCATATCAGCATCTTGACACCAATACTTAGGCTAATGATCTAAACCGATCGGGCGTCGGCACGCTTCTTCATTTCTTGTATTTTATTGGCTACGGTCCGTCACTGGCGTCAGGACGCTATTGAACTGTCAAACGTCAATCGAACTTATTCAACACGATTTCAACGATAATAGACACATACAGAGTCACTTTCTACAAACATAGTAGCATTAGCCGTATTATGGATGATATACGCTAAAGCATTTTTTTAAAAAAGACTATGCGGCGTAACACTTAAACACATTCTATGTAGTAATCAGACGAACGGCTGTGCTGCATAGCGCTTTTGACTGTGCTACATAGAACTGCGATTCAAGTTCCAAAGTAATGAAAAAAATTGTATGAGCATTACTATCAGTATTTTGACGCCAATGATTAGGCTAATGATCTAACCCGATCGTGCGTCGGGACGCTATTAAACTGGCAAGTTTCATTCGAACTTATTCAACACGATTTAAACGATAATAGTCACATATAGAGCCATTTACTATAAACATAGTAGCATTCACCGTATTGTTGATTATATACACTAAAGCATTTTTTTAAAATGACTATGCTGCGTAGCACTTAAACACATCCTATGTAGTAATCAGACCAAGCGTTGTGATGCATAGCGCTTTTTACTGTGCTACATAGAACTGCAATTCACGTTCGAAAGTAATAAGAAAAATTGCTATATCGATATACAGTATGTGCAATTCGGTCAGATTCGTATGATAAACGTATGATATAAATTGATTATGTTGTTATAAAAAACGTTCAATTTCTTATATTCTTATATAATATAAAAACGTGAAACTCAACAGCTACATTTATGAATTTTGCGAATACAATTTTCTCTCTATCCTAAGTATTCAAAGTAAAACCATAAAACATAAATTACTATTGGTGTAACCCTATGAACAATATAATTTAGATATTTCTTGTCTTGTCATTATTACGATGTTGCATAGTAAAAATTGCCGTTTGTTCAGTACTTATTCCTATATTTATGGCATAATTTAAAAAAGTATAGAATATATGACTAATTCCAAAAGCCCCGTTTTCTCCGTGTGAACGAGAGTAGGTGATGGAGACAGAACTCAACGACACTTTGAATATACGAGTCCTAGCGTCTACACATGCAACTCGACAGTTGCCAATTTACATTCCAAACAACGGAGGAACGTGCGTGTCCCAGCTCTGTGCGCTTTCCTCGATTCTTCTCTCGGCCAACACGCCGAATTATTTGGAATTCCTTCTACACGTTACAGCCGGCAAATCTGGAAGAGAGTGGAGGAAGCTCAACGAATTCCATCCTCGTTTCAGTGCTACACCAAAAGGCCCATTTCATATCTTACGGTATATTGCTTTTGGGGAAATCCATAAATTGTGGTAACGCTAAATCGAGTCACGTTCATTATTCGATTGACGTACGTTTCGAGGTCAGATGTCACCTTCCCCATACCGTTTTTGACCTAGGGAAGCGGAGCAACGTAATTTCGGTTTTCGGGCTTAATAATTCATTGCACAAGATCAGTGTGTCAACGATTTGTTCTCATCTTTTTTTTTTTTTTTTTTCATATTTTCGAATGAAATCAGAAATAGATCCAATTCCTTTACCAGATTATTAAAGCCACTTTTTTAAACAAAGCCACCGTATTTTTGGGATTATTTAAGTATGATCTTTTACAACAAATGATATCTCGGGACTGCGTCAGCGTAAAGAAAATACGATACGATTCGGTTACGTCTTGCATTCAAATTTAAAATCAAAACGTAAAAAAAAACGTTTTAAGAAAAACGTCGTTATGGTGATGAGAGATGACGGAATCACATTTTGCTTTAAAAAAAAGAATATTAGTCTGAGAATTGCGCAATAGGAGATATATGCATTTTTTAAAATTAGGGAACTGCAATGTTCTCAGACTTACAGCTTACGGAATCTGAAAAAATTCAAGAAAAGTACTTTTGAGTAGTACTAATATATGACCAAATATTTTATTAAACAAATGCTGAACTTTTCGAAATCTTGATTTATATTTAAATAAACTTTCTTTGGAACATTAATTCTGATTAATTTTTTTGCAGCCTTTTGTCTTCTTCATGGAAAAATGGTTTTTTAAAAACATTTTTCCTTTAGATATGAAATCTCAGGTCATACAAAATTTTCGAAGATATTGAGAAATACAGTTTGGACAAAATGTCTGTATGTGCGTGTGCGTATGCACGAGAAATGAAAATTCCAATCATCTAAACGTTAAGAAGATTGAATACCCAACGAAAAATAATAAAAATGTGCTCAAATTTATTTCTTCACGCCAAATTTCATATCAATCGTCTGGATGATTATCCAGAAATTCATTCACACTTTAATACATATGCAACGTAGTGGAAACTCTCGTATATAGGCAATGCCAGCAATAAGAATAGGTCCAATGTTTGGCCAAATAATGGCTTCAAATCGTTAACGCTGCCACTACTGGTGGTAGTCCGAACTAGTGCTTGCTCCCAACATGGGCCAATGTTCACTGGCTGAGTAAGAGCTGAAAGCAGTGTGTCAGTGTCGGGAGCCATTACCTTAATTCCAATATGCTTCTCACGCATGAGAGTCAGTCGTGTGCAGACAAGAGTAATGGCCGTGAGGCCAATGATCTACATAACCTCAATATCGAGCACCCACAACGCCTACAAAAATCTATTTCCTGACCTTCGCTTATGCCTTTGGTTGGTAATTAGATGTTTTAGAAAACCTACGTACTTAATTTGACGGAAATGAAATCACTTTTTCTATGTTAGCCGCCATATTGGATCCGACATTTTGAATTTCTGAATTTAGACTTGAGTTCATTAACCACCAGCTTCAAAATCATCCATGTACCTATTTTATCCAGATTCATCTGATATCCCTGTGATTGTAATCGTAGGTGCGACGATTGTAGACTTATGGCATGAGAAATTTACATAGTCTGTTCGATTTAGTGGTTAGCATGTTCGTTTGGTAGTTAGGTAGTAAACTAACTTTAGGTTAGTCGTGTAGGTCATGAGTCCAAATCCCACTAACATCACTTTTCCGAAAACTATCGAAGAAATGGTTTTCATGGACAATTTTCATTCCGCTAGGAAAAACATTTTTTTCAATTAATTGTACCGAATAGTTGCACCGTTACTTACCCGATACTGGCCGTGTTTGTAATACTGGCCGTTTTGTCCTGGGCTAATACTGCCCAGAATGGAAATTCCTGGGCAGTATTAGCCGCCAGGACTAAGCCGATACAGAACTACCAATTCTGACAAAAATTATTATCCGGTAGTTACTGAGCAATGAGCCAGAGCTGGTTTTTCATACAGACACATGAAGTAAAATAAAAACATTGAAAATGAAGGGCATCATAGATTTGAAAAAATCTTTGTTTTCATTCCTGGGCAGTATTGGCCGCCAGGACTAAGCCGATACAGAACTACCAGTTCTGGCCTAAGTTATTATCCGGTAGTTACCGAGCAATGAGCCAGAGCTGGTTTTTTATGCAGGCACATGAAGTAAAATAAAAACATTGAAAATGAAGATAATCACAGGTTTGAAAAAAATCTTTTTAAAAATCTAATTATATTGGATACCGTTCTCATTAGAACTATATTTTTTTGTAATCTGAATGTTTTTTGAGCAATCGAACAATTACGGTGGCCCCACTTGGCGTGGAATGATCCATATGTTCTCAGTAAAAATGAAGCCGACCTCATCAGCTAGGTTTTCCGAAGTTCACCTGCGCCCTCCTGCAAATGCGATACATCAGTGCATTAGGAGGAGTGGCTGCGGGCAACACTCTAAAGGGAACGGGGAAAGAGGAGGGGCAATGTAAAACCCTGAATAAGTCATGCGGAAGAAATGTTAGTAGTAGTAAATGTGAATTTATCAACAATACGCTATACTTTAACTTTAAATACAATATCGTCAATAAACCATTGGCCGACATCCGTTGGCCCATTTTATTTCATTATTCTTCTGAAACAAATTCTTAGATTCCTCTTAAGACGATGAACGATCCTATTTCTGTACCGAGAAAATGGATTTCACTGATGCCAAAAAAAGGATGGACTAATGCCAGTGTCTAAAAAAATGTACAATTTGGAGCTTGCCAAGTCATTTTTGAAACAATATGCAATAAACAAATTATAAACCTCGTTTTCCAATGTTTTAGACCATTCTGAGTAATCTGACATAAAAGTCTAGATTTGTTTTCACGAAAACAAACCTGCCTCTTTGAGGTAGCAAAAAAAAAATTTATGTGATACATCTTTTCGTGAACATTTTATTTATTCTTATGTTCACGAATACATATACATAGAATATTTTTCGAATATATCAGTAGTCGACGTTGACATTCGAATAATTCAGGTACGCACATAGACTGCGTTGTGAATATTCATGCGTATATATACCTGCATGTATGTAAAGTAAATATCCATAGGATATGCAGGATATATATTGTTCACATTATGGAACTAAATTGAATATACAATGAATATGTCATGATATACGGGTAGCAGCAGTATGATATTAGCATCCAGTGAAACCGAATGGTCAGCGTCTGGATGAATTTTATAATTTTATAACAATAAAAAGATTTGATAAGGAGAGGAGAGGAGAAGAGAGAGAAGAGGAAATGTAATAGCAATAATACTATATACGAAAAGACGCAATAATCAGTAACAGGATCGTATATCGTAGCTGTAAACAATTTTAAACCATTTTTTAGGACTTCGGGCCAGTTAAAATTTTGGCTTGAAAAGTGCAAAGCAAGGCGTTTTGTAAAAAAATATGAAGATACGGGCTTATCGCGTCGCTCTGTTAGGATGTTGATCGCACGAAATTTACAACGCATTTTTATCGGAACATTATTTTTAGATAGCGTCGGCATGATTTCTCGGAAACTACAATTGAAATTGTTTTCACGAACTTCGCAATAAACAAAAACAGCTTAACTACGACGCATGCGATGTGACTAATGTGACTATAATATATGTCTACTCATTGGATTTAATTGAACTACTCTGAACTTGTTAATTAAATTATCGATCAAATAGTATCCTTGCTTTCTTTTAGATATATATCTTTATTAAAGATCTCAGTGTGGGACCGCCGGACACCTCACCTCGTTAATCTACTTAATCTAAGAGCTCGATAAAAAATATATACTCTTGCGAAATATCGGTCGTACACAACATCAGGAACCGATACCCGATAAAATAAAATTCTCGAATTAATAGATAACTGAACCACCGAAGTGTATAAGAGGACAGTCAATTTAGAGCAGCTCAGTTGTACCCATTCTGCCCACATTAGTTTGAATTTATTAGTGCCGTGATACATAATGGCACGCGTTCGGTGTAAGTATTCATTTTGTAATTAGTGAATTATTTTCATGAATTCAGAATTAAGAACATTTTTATCAGTGAGACCATTTTTTTTTACATTTATATAGTGACGGATGTAACAATAGGGAGTACTTTAGTGCTGGCTATAGCATCGCTAGTGGTGGCCGATACGGGCTTAAGGATTCCCACGGAATGCCCCAAAACGGATATCGGAAATGTTACCGTGAATCTGGCTCACGAAACCGATTGTACAAAATATTACGGGTGCAGCGGTGGCAAAAAATGGCTGAAGGAATGTCCACTGATGGATGCACAAGGCAACAGACTCCACTTCAACCCTAGTCTTCAAGTTTGCGATTGGCCGCAGAATGTTAATTGTAAGCTACCAAACGGCAGGGCCCCGATCATGTTCAAAGCAGGAGGCCGAGCAGAATGTCCAAAGGTTGATCCGGTCAATGAAACTGTACATTTGGCCCACGAAACTGATTGTGGTAAATTCTACAAGTGTAGTCAAGGTGTAAAGTATGAGATGGAGTGCCCAGTCTTTAACGAGGAAGGAGATAGGCTGTCCTTTAACGCAAGTCTTCAGGTGTGTGATTGGCCATGGAATGTTGACTGTGAAGAACCAAAAATCACGAATTTGTTACGCAAAGTACTTGCACCACGAAAAGCAGTTGAATTTGCGACTAAAGTTCCAACGAAATGCCCAAGAGTTGATGCGGTGAATGAAACCGTACATTTAGCCCACGAAACTGATTGTGCCAAATTCTACAAGTGCAGTCAGGGTGTAAAGCATGAGATGAAGTGCCCAGTTTTTAACGAGCAAGGAGATAGGCTGTTCTTTAACGCAAGTCTTCAGGTGTGTGATTGGCCATGGAACGTTGACTGTGAGGAGCCAAAAATACCGAATATGTTACCCAAAGTACTTGCACCACGAAAAGCAGATGAATTTGCGGCTGCAGTTCCAAAGAAATGCCCAAAAGTTGATGCGGTGAATGAAACCGTACATTTAGCCCACGAAACCGATTGTGCCAAATTCTACAAGTGCAGTCAGGGTGTAAAGCATGAGATGGAGTGCCCAGTCTTTAACGAGGAAGGAGATAGGCTGTTCTTTAACGCAAGTCTTCAGGTGTGTGATTGGCCATGGAACGTTGACTGTGAGGAGCGAAAAATTACGAATATGTTGCGTAAAGTACTTGCACCACGAGAAACGGTTGTACTTACGGCTGAAATTCCAACGCAATGCCCAAAAGTTGATCCGGCCGATAGAACCGTAAATTTGGCCCATGAGACAGATTGTACAAAGTACTACGCGTGTAGTCATGGCAAAAAATTGTTGATGGACTGTCCTTACATGAATGAAGCGGGTGATAAACTCTATTTCAACCCTGAAACACAACTCTGCGACTTCCCAGAGAATGCTAAATGTAATTTGTAATATTATCGTAGCAATAGAGGATTGACCACTCAATCAATTAAGACTTGCTTTCGAACAAAGCTCTATAAATTATCATATAAAATTGTATTACTGTTACAATAAATGTAATTGAATATACATAAAAATTAATAAATATTTGTTACAGTTACACATTACTTACGGTTTTCTATGTGCGTTTACAACCCGTCCGTCTCTGCTATTCCTCATTGGTAGGCTCACAGTGATCATAGCGGAAGTGCCTGCAGCGCTATGCATTCGACACACGGTCAGTGTCGCCAGATCGTGCAAGTAGTGCAAATAGTCGACGATTCTCCGTATAATAAAGATTCTTACATAGATTATTAGATGCATTAGATAACATTTTCGCGCGAGAAACTGCGGTAAGGTCAGTTTTTTAAGCACTGTTCTGTGCTAATTGCACACTTTATCTTTCCGATGTCGAGATGTTTGACTAATGAACTTTGCAATTGACGGCAGCTTTTCCCATCTACTTCTGTGCTAATATGGCACTTTTGAAATGATTAAATCGTCATAAAAAGGCCGATTACTACTGGGCCTGAAATTTTTAACGTGATGTAACACTCCAAAGTCTTACCCTTCACACGTCCTGTGGTAGGCATAATTCAAGGAACAATCGTTGACGTTTCATCGTAAGTGTATTGGACTGATAATAAATGCCGATATCTAATCGTTCTTATAGTCCGAGGTTCGGTCGATGATCGGTGCAATGCCGAAAACCAACATTGTCTGCAACGGTCGCGACGATGGACCTAAAGTCGGCCTGATTCGTTTTTGTGTGATTACTGGTGCCAATTTCTTATTTTATAAATAGACATGCCGCAGAAAACGCCACTCCCGTTTACCGAGCGCGTCATAATCCGGGAGAAGAATCGATATGCCGAGGAAAGCATGTGGAAGATGGTGAGCTCACCATCATGCTGACAGACTGAGCATGAGGTATTGGCGAGACTGGAAACGTTCCGTATTACGCAGGTAAATACGTATATGTATATGCCTTATAAGTAAAAAGAGAAAAAGAGACATAATCGAAACAGAGTGGAGCCAAGGGTACAATTAAAAAGAGCTGCCCATACACACGGACCTCCCAGTCCCGAAGTGTTAATTCATTTGGAGCTACTCGATTTACAATGATGGAAAAAAAGACCCAGATAAAGAACTTGAAGACTCGTGAATGCGAGTCGACTGTAAAAACCGCAAACAATCCTCCATGACATTCCTTTCCGGTTTCTAGGTCGAATCTGCTATTTTTTGTCCTATACTTTCGACTTCATCCTCGTTCAACGTATTGAACATTCCAGCAACCACTAAAAATTGTGACGACAAGCGTACAGAAAACGAGAATATCGCATTGTACGGTTTTATCGATGTGACTGAAGATTGCATTTATACTGCGTACTTAGTAGTGGAACAACGTGTTCCCACATAAATGTACCCTTGTGGAATAATGTCTTTTTTTCCTCGATTTTCTGGTCCGCTGGCAAAGTTAAACGGTTATGTTTTCTTTTTATTTTATTCAATCGTTTATTTCAAATATGTTTACGATTGAAGGTTTAACCAAGTATTAAAGAGCTGCAAAGTAGATTTTTGCAAATTGGTTCGTCATTTTTTTTTTTTTTTGTTTTTACAAAACTACCTCTGTGAGAAATTATATTAATCCACTTTGGCTTTCTCACAGAGGAAGTTTTGTAAAAAGCCAAAAGCATTGTAAAGTAAAGATTATTTAAATAACCTTCATATATTTTAATACATCTAGAAATATATTCGCGAGTACACTTTTTTTTTCATCTGCTTTTATTTTGCGTGCATTGACTTTTTACCCTTACTCTAAGCTGACTGCATCTTGAGATAGTTAAAGTTTAAAAAATTGTATATCCTATTCATGTGTGACAAAATTTTGCCTAAATCACTTACGACCATAACAATAATGATAAATCTGGCAAGACAGTAAATGCCCAGCCTTTATGGGAAGGTTTATGGGAACTACTAAAATAGCTGTAACGAAAGATATATTACATTGAGTTACGTTCGAAACGCCAGCAAACGACCATGTAGGGTTGCTACCTCAGGGGAGTCTTTCTGAAATGTGATCCAGATACAGTACAAAATGATTTTAAAAGTAAATATAGAGGATATTTATATATGCCCATCACTAATTGGACAAATCTCTATTTTTAATCACTAAGACTCATAGTTTTCTTGAGCTAAGTGCAATTAACAATATCTAGTTGTTTTTATTCAAAAAAACTTGATCACTTATGTATTCGAGGAGAGAGACTATTTCAAACACCATTAAGTCAAATTTATAATTGAGATATTACATACAGCTCGAAACATCGATTTATGAGTTTAATTGAGTCAGGAACATCATTAGGACATTGGTAGACATGCAGCCGCCGAACTCATAGTTTTCTTGAGTTAAGTGCAATTAACAACATTTAGTTTTTTTTTATTCAAGAAAACTTGATCACTCATGTATTCTCGGAGACTATTGCAAACACTATTAAATCAAATTTATAATTGAGATATTACATACAGCTAGAAACATCGATTTATGAGTTTAA
The DNA here is from genome assembly GCA_947507545.1 of Clistopyga incitator. Lineage (NCBI taxonomy): Eukaryota > Metazoa > Arthropoda > Insecta > Hymenoptera > Ichneumonidae > Clistopyga > Clistopyga incitator. Next base: position 8,066,342 of record OX382173.1, on the reverse strand, counting down.
TTGAGTCTGGAACATCATTAGGAAATTAGTAGACATGTAGCCGCCGAAATTTAATCCACATTATTTTCACGATGCATTACATTTGCAGTGAGGAAAAAACGAAAGGCATGATGGGGCCACGAAGCATCTAAGAAAGGTTTAAAAATGCATAGTACAGCTTATCAGAAAAAAAAACAATTTGAAATAATCAAAGGTATAGAGGGACTTTGCAATCGATAATTTTTTAGGAAATCGTCTAGCAATTCTTGAAATTCAATGTCGGCTGAACGTCGGTTATCGATACTGGGCGAATATTATTAACAAACATCGGACTATTCTTATCATTACTCTGACGTTGACTATACGCTGCGTTTCATTTTTATATTTTAACATCACTATGCAGAATCTTCGACATACACCCCGTTATAGGAAAATAATATAGAAAATAGTATGAACTACAAAAATGTAACTAAAAACACATAATTGTAAAAGCTGTCCTTTATTTAAGTATTATTTAAAATTTGATGACCATATCGTTGTCATTAATAGTGGCTGTTATTTTTATTATTTTATATTTTTATTATTTTTCAGTATTTCGCCACAAAATTTCTTTCTGTATGTTTCATGAACAGGCGAAGAATATAAAGTTCTGAAGGGGGTCCCCACCACGGACTGAAACGTAATGTGGATTTTTTTTCTTCCCTAACAATCTGGTCAACTACAGCCACCTACTAATTCGCACTATTACTGCTACACGCTGCGGCCTGCGACGTGCCATCGGGTCTTGCACGGTGACCGATATTATCTAGATGCTGCCTCGACCCTTGAATCGCACATGGGCAGTATTGATCCGAAAAACTATTATACCTATCTTAAATATTATTCCGGTACGAATTTTCACCGATAGAATTTGGGTGTTCGATGTCATTTGGTACAACTAACACAATACTACATCCGCGGTTTCTCAACAATACCTCATTACCCCCATGGAAAAAAAGTATACTCGTGAATGTATTTTTAGATGTACTGAAAATATATAAAGGATATATAAAAGATATGGTTGACATATACGAAATATACAAAAAAAACCCATTACATCATATATACATTGGACGGTTGCCGCCGTAGAAAAAAGTAGACGCGCCAATATTCCTAGATTAATATTTCTCGATGCAATAAAAATATATAAAAGGTACATACATAGAAATACACCGGAATATATATTTCCTATACACCGGAATATATTGGAAATATATATTCGGTGCGGATGCGTATATTTACATATCCGGCATGCGTATACAACAGTTGACAGGTCATAAAATAATACTCCAGTGCGACCGGATATTCTGAATATACGTACGTAAACAATGATTTATAATTGTTTGTCCTGCAACTTGATTTTTCATCAAAATTGTAACATCTCTTGTTTATAGAGGGCGAGGCATATAAAGTGTCACAGAGCAATAACACTCTAACTATGGGTCTTATCCAAAAAGTTTCAGAGAAAAGTTTCAATTTTCGAGATGGCCGTCATACTGGGCCACCCTATTTTTTTATTAGTGGAGGCGTCAAGGTCAACTCCAAAACAAAAATAGCTTTTAAATTATGACCATTAAAATTTTAAATTGAGTCAATTTGGAGGTATTCGCACCTGACGATGGGAAAAGATATAAAAGTCAACTTCAAAACAAAAATACCTTTTAAATTGAGTCAATTTGGAGATATTCGCACCTGACGATGGGAAAAGATATAAAAGTCAACTTCAAAACAAAAATACCTTTTAAATTGAGTCAATTTGGAGGTATTCGCACCTGACGATGGGAAAAGATATAAAAGTCAACTTCGAAACAAAAATACCTTTTAAATTGAGTCAATTTGGAGGTATTCGCACCTGACGATGGAAACAGCAATAAAAGGTACGTCAAACACCACCACTTCATTGGCCGAAACAATTTATCGAAAGTAGCCCGAACGTTAACAACAAATCGATTAATTCCGAAAGGTATTCGTTGATTTCAAATGAATTGGACAATAAAAGAATTTGTCATAATATTCAAAGATAATTGACGTTGTTTAAAAGGAATTTCAATTTTTCAAAGGGTATTAACGTTGCTTAATGGGTATTATGGTTATTCAAAGGACATAATCCATAATTTCTTTACTCGGAAGCTAAATTGCATAACGATATCAATAGTTATATTGCAATTTCTCAAAAAGGTAGCTTTGTGAAAATTTTAATGTAATGAGGAAGCAATATTGGCTATGGGCAAAGTGAGGTTGACTGTGCACCACTTTTAGTATCTGCACTTGACTGAAGGATTCATGCTATATCCACAGTCATGTCTACGTTTTTTACAAGATACGTTTTACCATTTGTCAACAGGGTTAACTTGAATCACCATCCTGCCATGGTCATTTTCTAAATGTGGTTCCATCGTCGCCGATGATTCCAGATTCTGGTGCAACCCGCATTCCACAAACTGCAATGACCAATAATCAATTCTTAGTCAAATCATTAATACGAGTTGCTTAATGATCAGGTGCCTTTGTAGTAGGGGAGATATTTTAGTTACTTCTTTAAAGAAACTATAACTTATGCAAAACTTTTAGAAATCTTCCGGCGAATGGAAAAAAAAAAACAAAAAGGTTCTACGTGTCTAACATTGAACGCAGCCCATTGAAAAGCTTTAAGCGTTAAAACTTATTGCATAAGCGACAATAAAAATTTAGTTCGATTGCATTCGGTGCCTCCTACGCTGAGAGACTCCGAATAGAATAAAAAACCTATCGTAGGAACAAAGAGAATTTTTGACAATCAGCAAAATACACTACTCTGAATGTGATCTCATTCATTTAAAAAATATGGGATTACTACTTGTCTGGGGAATGGACTTCCGGAAAAGATGTTAGAAAAAGTTTTTTGTATCTGGAAAATACGAATAACTTGTCTATATGATCAATTGGCATCGGGATCAAATGAAATCAAGATTAATAAACATCATGAGCCAACAAAAATTGTCAAATACCTCAGTAACCATTCGCATATGATACTCGGGAGATTTGTTCGTTAGTAGGCGAGAAAAATCTTTTGACAATGACACGCGAATGGTTATTCAATTATTTCACAATTGTTTGATTGCCCAAATCTATTTAGTAAAGCCACTCCTTTTTCAGACAAAAAATCTATTTTCGTTTACGTCAAGTTATTTGTTTTTTATTTTCAAAGTAATTCGAAAACTTCGATATTCGCTATCAACGGGATGCTGGAGTACTATATACTATTTACCCTAAATCTGTGCTCAAAATTCTGCAGGAATGTGATAGAAACTTTCATGCTTCGGCGTCCGATCGAATTATTGTTCAAAACGTACAACAAATGTGAAAAATGTACATTACTGAATCTCGCAAAAACCAATATGGCCGCTCGAGATGGCAAAAGATCCGCTAAGGTAAGATATAAACGTTTCTGGGGCTCAGATATGTCGAATCAGACCGGAAGCTGAAGTAGGAAGGTTTTTATTACATCCCTGCAGAATTTCGAGTATATTTGTAGCATATTTACGATGAATAGTATTTACTACGAAATCGCCTGTAAAAATCTACCCCAGCATCCCCTTGAACCAAATAAATTTTGGAGTAACCCTAATCAACGGTAATTGAAGTAGCCCTGACGTCCCTGAAGGCACATCCTAATTTCAATGATGAGTAAAGCGAATAGAAAATGGAAAAGAGCCTGGAAATCTCATACTGGGCAATAGACTGCAGAAACCATCCTTGCTTCCCGTCGGACGTGTTGAACTTGTCTGTCGGTATGAGAAAACTTTCGATCTTGCCACCTGGGATGGTAGTTGAAGGAATAGTTGGTACAGTTGCTCTCAACGACGAACTGCTTCCTCTAGAGGCGCTGTTGTTTACTGATTTCTCAACTGAAAATATACCAAATACAATATCCCACGTAAAAACAATGAAAAACTTGAAGCAATTTTATGCTCTTATAGCTTTTCTGTTTTTCTAAAAATTCTTGTCTTATCTTCTATTTTTCACGAAATTTCCGGTGTCCATTAGACAACTGTTGAAAAATGATTGCAGTAATAGTCAACAATTTTTCTTTCTTACTTTGAGAAGTATAGAAAAATCAAGCAATTTTGTGTAATCACCTTTTTTACTTCATGCAATCAGTATCGTTTTATGTCAACCCTAGCAATCTTGACCACCCTCGTTTCCAGCTGATTCACCGGGAAAACCACCGTCAAACAACCGTGTGGTTTCGTTACAAAAAATAAACCGGAAATCGGTTGTAGCAACCATGAAAACAACCGCCCGAAAAATATTATTCGGTTGTTTCTCCAGTTGTCCATCGTAAATCGAAAAAAAACGTCCGCATAACATTTTTAGGGCAGTCGTTCTTACGGTCGTTACGACCAACTTCCGGTTTTTTTTTTTTTTTAAATCACGTGATCGTTTTTATAGTGGAACGATGGTTGTTCAGATTGCTAGAAAATTAAGAATTGATTCATCGAAAGTAGATAGTTTATCGTTAAGTCCGCAAATGAAATTAGAAATATAGTGATGTTCACTCATTGAAGTCACTTAGGAATTATGCAAATATTCAAGGAAGTCCGGAGAGTGTGATCGTGAAGACACACCAAGACACGATGAACCGTTACAACGGTATTAACGCCGAAAGTAATTTCTTCGAGGTGAGCTCCCACCGAACAGAACCCGTAAAACGCAACCTTGACTTCACTGGAAAATCCAGTGACGATATGACCCACATTTGATAAATCGATTCTCCCGACCATGTTCCTACGTTACTATCTTCTTGAACTTGCATTGTACTTCATTTTATCTTTATCACAAGAAGTCTGCGTCAGAACCTTTATCATAAGCATACGTGTATAGTAGGGTTGTTATGGGGTAACACCACTGTAACAGCCTAAAAGGAGGCATTTTTAAAAAATTTCTTTATGGATGGAAGAAGATATTATGGAATAATAATATTCCACAAAATTGTTACACATATATTCAAGTATTTAACAAAAAATTATCATCAATGACTATCAAGCAATAGCGACATCGAAGCTATTCTCGGGAAGCATATTAAAGTGTTTTGCGGCACACGCACGTAGCTGATGCAAATTTATATTGGGAAAAAGAAAAACAATCAGTTGATCAACATGTTTATATTATATTTATGCTAATGAAATGCGTAAAGGAATTCAATGATATTGATTTTTATGTGATTGGCGAGTATTTTAAACAAAAGTCGTTCAATATTCTGCAAAAAAGGATAATCATTTGTTAATAAATAATGGTTAAATTAACTCATCGAACATCCCGTATGTATTTCACTTCAAAAAGTTATTTTGAAGATCTTGTCAAAAATTCGAATGAAGGTAATAACAATTGTTGAAGTTATGCCGCGTGCCTTTTTGAAAAATCATGTTCTGAGAAAAGTTTTCAAGTTTTGAAATGAAAAAATGACAAATTCGACTGTTTAACATTTTCCCCCTTTAATCTACCATCCAAGGACCACAGAACTGCTCTTCTGTGTTCAAATATTCTTCCGCATTCTCTTTCCTCGAAGATTTGATGCTACTATTTGTGCCGATAATTTATTGTGGAACTAATTTATGCTCGAAAAATCTGAAATTTGCACAAATTACTGTTTGAAGGCTAAAAGACTCCGCTCGGTAGCCTATTGACGATATGTGAACAGTGCTAAAAATAACAAATGAACTTTACGTCGTATTTTCAATAAATTCTTTTACTACTACTCTTTGAATATACGACAGTATGGAAAAAATCACAAACCGTAGTTGGATCAACTATTTTCAGTTGGTCGGCTTATATCATTCCTCAAACTAAGTCGTTAGTTGGGCCAGCTACTACTGAAAGCTCCGACTATCTTACTGAGTTAGAATACGAATAAAATTCGTTGTATCAACTATTTAAGTCAACCAAGTCTGAATAGTAAATGTAACTGATACCAGATCGTTACACCAACAAATTTAATGGTTGTGGCAACGATTTCAATTTCCGCGCAACAAATAAATCGTTAGTTGGCACAACGAAGTCGTTTTTTTCGGTGTAGCTAATTCCAAAACATCTTTCCTAATTTTAATTTGAACACGCTGCTGTCTGAATTATTCCAAAGTTTAATTTCCCTATTATTTTCATTCAACGAAGTTTCCAACAAGCGCGAAAAAATGGTTTTCTTCAGGCCGGAGACTTGGCACTCAATGTTTAAATGTATGAAGTTTGAAGTGGTGACGCCCAAGGATACGAGGAAGGAAATGCTAAACCCCATGTAATCAGGTGAATAAATGGTGAAAGTAACGATTCACTGACCTCTTATCTGATTGGCTATAATAACTTTTTTAATACACGACAATCGTCGCTCATACAAATGATTGTCTACGTGAATAGACGTATTGATAGTAGTAATGACAAATATAAATTGTGCGATGCGCAAGTGAATTATCATTCAGGCTATAATATAAATATTTACAGATTTCGTCAGCTCTCGACAAAGCCCGAATATATTTCCTAAACGCAACACGCACAGATCGTGATTTCACGGTTAAAAGAAATTGTGAAAATAAATTATTTGAATCTTGCGTACGAACGAGTTACGTCGCTAACGGTACGCCGATAAAGTATTTATATATTCATTTATATATTCATTTATTTATTTAGTTATTTACCTATTCATCTATATCTTATTTTTCTATCGAATTACCGCGTATGAAATAAATTAGAGTTTGTGAATCACATCGGTGCTGCGCCTTTGCGCACAATAATACGTGCCAATTTAATTTCGAATGAGTATTAGGTATGACATATTTCCGCACGTTGTCCCACCAATTGATTCACTTTTCTAGGGAAATTCCTTCTCGCATAATGGAAAGCGAGGGCTGTGCCAAATTTCTTCTATTATCACTAGGATCAATCGACGTCGATACGCCGATCGTTGAACGATTTTTTCATTATTATTTATTGCTTTTTTCAGGTGAAGATAATGGCACGGGCGTCGACTTTTCCATGATAGACGAGAGAATCCTTGAATGCGAGATCGGGTGATCGCACGACGTTCCACCAAGATCACGAGCTCACTTTTGCTCGCCTTCTCGGTTTCTGTTTCGTTGAGATTCGCTTCCCGGTCCGGGGAAAGGAAAGACTTTTGTTGTTCCTATTCTTCAATCCTAGTTGTCCTTGATTATTTCAATTTTTTCAGAACTGCAAGATTTGATTGATCCATTCCCGGAACTCGGAGATCCTCGTGTAAACTCCTGGCTGATTAGGCTCCGCGCAGCCGATTCCCCAGCTTATCACGCCCGCGAGAATCCACCGCTTGTCCCGTGGCCTTCGGATCACCATAGGGCCACCACTGTCACCCTAGATGATTTAAAATTAGAAAAATACTATTAATAACAACTTTTTGCTGGGAAGCAATTACGCAACTACCAACCAATTAGTAACACGGATGAGCGATATCGACGGGGAAAAGTCAAGATTACGACTCACTCTCGGAACGGACAGTTTAATTGTCATTTCAATTCGTTCGAGATAGCAACTTTTTATTTTTATTTTGGCGTGAATTTCTCTCGAAATTTTTCCTATTTTGAAAATGGTTCTGATGGATATTGATATCTTAGAAAATGGATAACGCTGAGAAGAACATAATTGTAAAATTATTTGTATTAAATATCTGATACTCTTTATGATTTTTTTCACACTGCCAGCTCGAGATGAGAACTTCAGACAAATGACTTGGGAATTTGGTCGTTTTTTCGGCAACCACCCGGTCAAACCGCCCGGTCAATTGGTGCGTCAAACCAACTGAGCTTTCAACTTCTCGACAATTGATTTTGAGTTATTTTTTTACACCAATTGTAAATAGAACAAATGATCGTTTGGATAGTGTATATTTCGAGAAACGATAAGCAATATTTTCGAAAAAAATAATGAGCGTTTCCTCGTAATTACCTCGCAAGAGTCGAAGCCACCCTTCCGCCAGCCTGCGCATATAAATATGTGTGGAATGTGCTCGATATAACCTGCATTCCTGTACATGCCTTCGCACACTGTATTGTTTATCACCGGAACAGATACTTCCTGAAGTACCGATGGCAACGGTCCATCTGCACGAAAAACAAACGATTACGTTATTAAAGGTTCAAGTGTTTCTATGTGACACAGAGCCTTTCATTTTTTTTATTGTCATTATTAGTGCATAAATATGATTCCGTTACCTTCGAACAATCTTCCCCAGCCTGTTACGTAAGCCGAGTGTCCCACATAATTCTCATCGTCGTCCGGCAGGCAAACAGGCAAAATATTCGGTTGGAAGGGCTCGAGTGGTTCGTAAAATCTCAAGAGTGCGAGATCATATTCGAAGGTGCGCGGATCGAACTGCGGATGACTGGCAACAATCTGCACCCTTCGTTCCTGAAATCCGTAGGGCTCGTCCTCGTTGGCGAGGTCGTGCTCACCGATTCTCAGTAATAGGTCACTCGGTGGAACGCTGTGGACACAAAGTTCATATATTAACTAACGCCTTATCTTTACCTTAGCTGATAAGATCACGAGAAAATCACGTGTGATTTTTGAGACCGAAAAAAATGGCCGTTTCACGGTGAAAATAACATTTCTTCGTTCCAAAGTTTGTGGAGACCTTTTGGCTTTGGCTCTGGAGCTTTTGAGCTTTGGATCCGTGATCTTTTCAAAATATCGAAGATGAAATCGCGGCTCAAATTGAGACTCAGTGAATTAAGTGATTCACGTCGTTATTCTGTGAATTACCACGGCAATGTAAATTCCGTGATTCAAGTCGTGATTGTGTGCATTACCACGGCAATGTAAATTACGTGATTCAAGTCGTGATTCCGTGAATTACCACGGCGATGTCAATCCCGTTGAGCCGTTATTCGGGCCGTGATTTCTACCGTTAGTTATTGCAAAATCACGGTCCACATCCTCAAAAGCCTAAACAGTGTGAGGGGGCCGCGATTTTTAAGCTCTTTAGTCAGCAAAAATGAATTTGATGATTGTCATAACATGATATGCTATCGATGAAATTAGCTCGAAGATAAAAGAATGCCATATCTATTGAGGATAAAAGGGAGATTGAATTACTTACTTTTCGACGCAGTGAGCTGCCGTGATAGCCCAATTTTCGTTGAGTAAGGCAGCTCCACATTTGTGCAGATACGCCTTCGTTCTCCATTGACGGAGCGATATCTGTAATCGGGATAATTGAATGCATCTCTACATAACATAACGTACTATATATTGAACATCTCTTATGGGATCAATCATCGGATTCATTACTTGACGATAATTATTAAAATAAACTAAGATTTACGTTTACAAAAATCATTCAAATTCAGTTTTCAAATGATATCAATCTACTACAACTCATCAATCATGCTGACCAGAATTGTAATTGTCCGATTGATTTCGAATTCACACTATCGTTTTATTTAAATCATAAGTAACGCAGTGTTAATTTTAAAAACACGAAATTGCCCCGTACTATAAGGAAATCAATAAATAATTATTCAAAATAAAAGAAAATAGTTTTTTTCCATAGTTAAGTCTTAAAAAATGCGACTAAAATCAAAGTAAGACATAATACCTCTCATTGATATAAAAGGAGCAAAAACGATTGCTTTCATCATTGTTGCAGAGTATTTTGAAAATATTCTTAATATTAAGGCAATATTAGAATCAATACACAAATGGTCGAAGTCTGAAGGTAATGGTAACTATTTTTATGCTGAATGTTGAACAAGTAATTTTTATATCGTGCGAATTTGTATTTTAAAATACAGTGAAATGTTTAATCGCAGCATTTTAATAATTAATATTCAATAGAAAAATTACAATTCTGAGCAGCAAATAAGCTAAAAGGATTATTAATTGGAAAAAAGTGATTTTTTTGGAAATGCAGCTCGAAGATCGTTCGGGATACCAACCTGCCATGGCCACTTTCCGAAGGTACTGTTTTCCCCGCCGACGATCCTTGACTCAGGGAACAGCCGTCGTCCGCAAACTGCAAGGATAAACATCGTTGAATTCATGGCCCTCATGAGGCTGAATTTCCTGAGAATGGGGCTGCTAGTGGAGGCCATTTTGGTGCACACTAGTAAGACGTGACCGGCGAGTGTGTGTAGCACGAGCGAGCTTGTAAAACAGCTTCTCTCACACATTCGACAGACTGGATGAACCGGTATACACGTGCAACATCGCTTTTGCAGTTGCACGAGACGATTCTCCACTGCTTCTTTATGCTTTTGCCATTCTTCGCGGCGAGATAATAAATTCCGCACCACGCGAGTACCAAGATAGATCCGGATGTTTTAAACATGTAAACTATATCGATATCGATATTGGCACACTTCGAGTGATCATTGTCTGGTCAACGTCACGAGCGATAACGACGATAACGATTTATTCACGGCTGCCAGAGCTTCTTCTCGGTATGCCAAGTCCATCAGGATGGACTCCCTGAGAGCATCAACGACACACTAAAGATACATACATTTTTCTCCCACTATTCTTTATCTGCTCGTGGGAGAATCGTCGATGATTCAGACCTCTCGAAGTCAATCGTGCGTGATGCATCGATTTGTCGATGGAAATCGACTCCGTCACGATAGGTTGATCTTTTTTTTTAAGGCAATCTTCAGATTCTACGCTGGGTGTCTACTTTAACGATTGAGCTAAATCGGTTTACGTGCATTTTCCAACGACCACAAAGAAGCATCTGAGGAGAAACACGTCAACTGGGCCATTTTTCTTTCGACCGTCTTCAATGTGCGCCATAATTCGTCACATCGAAGTAATACTGAAACTCATCCTCTGAGAATTTTTTGACTTTTTGATTTCTAATATCTCAGAAAACACAATTTTTCGTTCCGAAATTGTAAATTAAATACGCAATTGTACACAGTACAAATTTTCTATCCAGTTTTATCAAATAAGATTGTAGTCTTATATTTTACGATTTTTCGAAAAGTAAAAAACATCTGTTTACCCGAAATATATTATCCAGGACAATGTGCGGTCTAAATCGTTGTGTAATGCACGTTACTAATGGTAAGCATTCGGACTATGAAATGCCACTACACTCAGCACGGTTCATTACGTATAAAAATAATGATATTCGTCCAAACAAAAGATTCGATTTTCTACGTGTAATAGAAAATACAAAAGGCCAGTGCAACTCCTCTACAAAGATTCTTACGAAGTTTCCCTTTATCAAAACTTAATATTAGGGTGCAAACCATTTTGTACTTTTCGTGTAGCACGTAATAGAAGAATTTTTTTTAATGGCCCATAGAATATATTAGAAATATCATCCGAAAGCTTTTCAGTCAGAAATCTATTTTCGAGTATATTCAATAATGTTTTCGCGATAAACTAGATATTACACAAGATGTGTGTGATATATCTGTCGCATATGTGACGCATCTCTCCTGCGGATCAATAGCTTAAACGCTTTAAAAGCATTGGAAAACGCTGATCGATTGTAACCAATGATAGAATGCTACATGCTTAGTTGTGATGCCATTTTTTGCTGTTACTTCTGTTACTTGCGATACTTTGATTTTTTCTTCGAGACCAGCACGACTGTTATGCAGTTTCTGCTTGCCGAATTAAGACGGTTTCAAACATAATTCCACTTTTACTCTTTCACTGTACCATGAAAGCCTACCTTCCTTGCATCTTTCACTTCAACACCTTGACGTAGAACTCTCATTAAAAATCAGAGAAAAATGTAGGTAAAACATGAAGATTTAGTCCCGCGCAATTAATGAGAACCGCTCGCCGAATAGCCTTTGAAAAAGTTCAATAACCATGATAATTACGAGAAGAAATTTTGGAATAAACGAACGACCCGCCATCGATTAGATTGGAATTAATCATAGCGAACAACCTTGCTTGTAGTCGGTCATGTTGAGGGTTTCCATCGACACCGGGAGATCCGTTGCGGTGGTAACTGTCGCGATGGTCGAGAGCATCGTCGGTATGGTTGGCCTTGAGGTCGTCACGCGTTCCGTGGTCGTGGTCTCGCTCGTCGGTTTCGCTGGAAATTCACAAATCGTCAGTGGCAATAAGCAAACTATCAAAAGGATTAGAGGCACCTTGCCGCTGTCTGATAAGTCTACTGTAGATTATTTTGTTTCCGTTCCCACATTCGTTATCTCGAGTACAACAACAACCGAAGATAACAAGGAATTTTTCGATAAAACCGTACAATTAATTCTGTCTCTTGAAGAGAGATTATATAGTCGTACTTGACAATAGTACTTCCTCAAGTATCGAGACAAAGGTCAAGCAGACGCTCTCATCGCATTATCAAGATACTCAATTGTAACGCGGGTGCGTTTCTTATCGTCTCTTATCACTTCTCAGTTATGATCAATTACTCACCGGAAGTTGAAGGAGCTTTTGTCGGCATTGGCCTGATTGCCGCGTCTCCGACCGTTGGCTTTCCGGTCGTTGGTGATTGAATCATTATCCAACCATCGGGAGTTGTAATTGGTGCCCATTGTGGGTCAGTTGGTTCTGGACAAATTTTTTCAAACAACGTCATTCAATATTTCACTGTGTTTTAAGACACGTTCGCATTCATTGCGGATATAAAAAAAAGAACATTATGACAAATTCGACGAGAAAGACGAACAAAACGAAGAAGGTAGCGAAGGTATGCCATTAACGCTTTCTTTCAGCGTTATGCAATCCCCAGTCGAGCGATGCGCAGGAATCCGGGAACAGAGATAGAACGTATTACGGTGGATGTCTTGAAACCGTTACGTCGGCACTGCCACCGAAAGTCAGTTCTCCGAGAAAATCCCCGACCGAACCCACAAAAATTCATCTTCACTGTATGAGTACCTAGTGGCAGGGCCTTAGTAAAAAAAATACTCTATCCATCTGACCTACATTCTATCAAAGCTTCACTGATCCCGAGCTAAGCTGTCTTGCCTTCTAAGTTTCATCCTTATTCTTATCAATCTGCGATACAGATATAAAATTAGATGGAAATGCAAGAATTTACCTGTTTGAGTTGTGCCAGAAGTGGTCGATGGAGTCGCGGGACCTTTGGTGACGTCGTCATCAGAATTTGAGCTCCACGTAACCAGACCAGGCGAATGTGTCGTAGGAATGGACTTTTCAGTCGTGGTAGCCGTGGTACCCGAGACTATTGGTGGTAGAATCTCATTAGTTAACGTAGCGCCATTGTCTAACGCAGATGTGGCCGAAAGAGTTGAGGGTGTAGTTGTTCTGACGGAGCCTGAAGACGATGACGTCGGTGGAGCCGTTATCAAAGATGGTCTCGTCGGTTTTACCGTAGTTTTCAGAGGTTTCGTGGGTCGTTCCGTGAGTTTTGGTCTCGTTGGGGCAACGGAACTCGGTCTCAAAGTCGAAGGTCTCGCTGAGGAGGAAGGACGCGGTGAGGATGGTGATGTTGACGACGGAGGCTTCTGGGTGGTTGTCTGCTGGGGCCTGGGCGTAGTTTTCACCGTCGTTGGTCTTCTTGAAGAAGTGACGCTCGGCTTAGTAGGCTTCGATGAAGGTCTAGGCCGTGAAGAAGAAGTCAACGGTCTTGAAGTCGTGACTCTATCAGCTCCACTAGTGATCGCAGGCCTTGTGGTGATCGGCCTATGAGTGGGTCTGACTTCCGTTGAATTTTTATCAGTGCTCGTTGACAATGGCCTCGTTGGGCCAGAGGTCGTAGATTCCTGGGCCGAAGTTATATTTGGTCTGGTAGTTTGCGGGACCTTGACAATTCCAGGTGATGGTTTTGCAGTGACAGTCGTTGGTTTTCCCGTCGTACTAACGCTTGATGAAGGTCTGTGTGTCGTGGCAGGTTTTCTAGTACCTGAAGATGGCCTCTTCGTCGTCGCAGAGGGTTTCTTCGTTGCTGAATGTTGCCCTGGTTTTTTGGTTATCGATGTCTGTATCGGTTGCGTGGTGGTAGTTGCGTTTCTTGGTGGAAATCTCGTTGCCGGTGGAGTTCTTTCGGTTGTTGACGACACTGGTCTTCGAGTGGAAGGCGTTACAGGCTTTCGAGTGACCGCTGGCTTTGTTACATGAACGGAAGATGGCTTCTTCGACGTAGTTTCAGTTGCGGGTCTCTTGGTATCTGCAATGGTACTTGAAGAGGGCTTAAGCCTCGAGGGTACTCCATTAGTCGTGATGACTGTAGGACTTTCAGTGGTAGATGCCATTTGAGGCCTTACACTGGTACCAAACGACCCTTTAACACCACTTTCTGTCGTGACGGCATTCGATCCGTGCTGGGAATAATTATGGACCGTCTGGAAGGTTGACAGACCGATCGGTGGTTGTGTCGTCGTGTAAGGAGTGCTTATAAACGGTCTCTTAGTCATGACTTTGTGAGACTCCGTTGAAGTCTGAACGCTCTGCGTCGTCACAAACGCAGTTTGGGTGATCGGCGGTAATGACGGCGACACTGATTGGGTTTCTACTATCGGTTTGGGCCTCGTAAAATAGTCGGGGATGTCATTGCTCTCGATAGCACTATCCGTAGTTACGAAAGGACTGCCGGCAGGTCCTTCATCTATCGTGTTGTCTTCGGGGTAGATCTCGGGCTCGCTGTCCAGCTTGCAACAGCTTCCGAAATAAAAGCGGTCGATGCAAGTACCCAGATGAGTTCCGTTCGCCTTGACGCACGTAAGCGCGAACATGCAAACGCCGGTCTCTCCCGTGCGCAGAGAAACACATGGCAAGTGTCTGATGTTTCTCCCGGTACCTGTAACGTGAAAAAAAAAAAAAAATTTTTATGTGAGTGCTGCGCTTTCGTAAGAATGTTGTGTCAAAAATTAATGAATTTATTACCGAACTTAAAAGCTTAACATGGAATTACTGCACTTCAAATTTTTTTAAAGAATGCTGCATATTTTTATATAAAAGTTAGCGTTGGAATAATTGTATTATTTGATTAATGCATAAACTCTTTCTTGAATGATTCCTTGAAATTCTTGAAATTTACCACTTTTTATGTAGTGTTAACAATGTCAAGATTATAGCTTATTGCACCAAACATTCAAGGGTAAACACAATATTTCCATAATGAGTTCGTGACGTAGCTTTCAAGAAACAAATCAAACTGTGGTGCAAAAGAGTCGGTATAAAATTGAAATTTATTTTTTTTTACCTGAATGATAATGTACCTCTCACAAAGATTTGCAATTATCGAGAACTATGTTTGCAAATTGATTACCATTAATATTTCTTCAAGGACGTACGCTGAAATCTTAATAGCCCTTTATTGTTTTCAGTTGATGTATACGAAACTTAGTATCGCAATTGTAAAAATTTGACTCTCATTTCACTCTTGTGAACCATTTCAGTAGCTACACAACAAATTGTTTAATAATCGTTATCTACTAGGGGACAAAATTGTGCATCAAACGTACAAATATTTTCTGTTGGCTCGTGCTTCTGTTTCTCGTGACATTGATATTTGTTTAATTTCTTCGTTTCTACAACTAGCTCCGAAAAATGCACCAATAAAATAAATGAATATATTATATATCTCTGTGAACAACATATTATTGAAAAATATACAACAGAAATAATATTGCTTATCAATTGTATATTTATGCAAGCATGCATAGATGCATACATATTTGAAAAATAGTAATACATTTTATATTCTACAAATCGTTAACATCCTGGAATGCGAAGAGACTTTTCTTCTTTATTTTCATATCCTGCAGACTCGCCTCACTGACCGACGGATTTCGCTTCCGCGATTCATAATCGAGTACGCGTAGTAGAGGTCGCGTAAATTTTGCAGTATTATATACAACCACTATCAACTATACTTCTAGTGCTACTTATAGTACAGTGTACTATGGTATACCACCCAAGGCCCGACTAACTGTGCATTTATAACGCTCTCGCGGGCGAACGAGTACCAGATCCACATTCCCGAGGTATTCACGCGATTCAACATCATCCTTAGAGTCTCATCTCATCAGTTCCCACTTCTACAAGTGGTACGACAGTCTCATTAGATCAGGCGATAAATTGAATTCATAGCTTGCACAAGTAAAAATAATTGCGCATCTTAAACATTTTCTCGTGTCCTGAACGAAGTTACTATTCCCAAATCTAAAAATCTCTTCACTGTAACTGATATACAATATTTTCGAAATGAATTTTGGTCCCTTCATCAAACGCACACATACACGTATAATTTTTTGTAATATTTTACCGACACTGATTTGTTTTGGAAGTGTATTTCAATATGATTGGATATGGGCTGCAGGTTATTATTTTCAAAACAGTTTTACTATACATTGTATTTAGAAAATTGCTAGGTGCTTACATCTCTGATAGCAATATCGAGAAATGGGCGCCATCATTAATATTTTTTCTTCAGCAGATGAAAATTAGCATGGATCATGATACTTCACAAGCTCCTATTATATGTGCGCATTCGCAGCCGCCGTCGAAGATTATTGTTATCATGTGCTCTTATCATTTTTCCGATCAATGCTCTTTTTATTCCACCCAGCTGCACTCATGCAGGTAAAAGTTTATCTTCGTGCACGTCAATCTGGGCTTTTCCGTCCGCTTCATTTCTTTCACCCGTTATTCATCCTGAAGAAATTCCAACGGGTGTGCGAGTGCCGCGTATATTATTGCCGAAGAGCGAGAATGAATTGATGTCAGCGTTGAGGCGAAGCACAGAGTCCTAACGAGGGCTCGGTTCGTCGGTGGATCGCTGTCCATTCCCTCGCCTCCTCGGTTGAGAATACCGTTAACGATTCGACGTATGAGCCTAGTCAGTGGCGTGGCCTGGGTCAAAAGTGGGTCACAGTCATAGGCCAACGAAACTGCTTCTTTCCTCGTCTCCCGTTCTCTTTATAAATGTATATAGATACATGTACATAGGTGAAGAGAGAGGTACACTGTCCTTTTTCTTTGTTTATCCCGCTCTCTTTCTCAGCAGCCCATACTCTCTGATGAATATACAACCAGCTCTCATCTGGGTTTACCTTTTCTTCGTCCATCTCCTTTTTCCTTACTCTACAACTTTACCTTTATGCTTCCTCTCTTACTAATCCTTTTGGAACATTTTATAGCCCAGATGCACCCTCCTCCACTGGGTTATTCTGTCTCCGTTTTTCTTTTCTTCTTTCGTCCCAGCTTCTCAACATTCTTGGTCTCCAGGGCAGCGTGTCGGGAAGCCTCCATACCTGCGTTGATTATCTTTAACAGTTTCAAGCGGCCACCTGCACCCCAACACGGAGCCGCATCTTCCAACGACGACCACCCTACGTTCAGCTTAACGGGCAGCGATACACCGGTGAAAATTTCTTCGCCCAATGTTAAAGGCCTGTAGGACTGTCTTTCTTGCACAGGACCTCACTTTGTGGTTTATTGATTCTTCTAAATTTCAGTATCGAGGAGTCAGGAGCTTGGCCCAATTCCGCACATTCTATCAAAATTTAAGCTCCTTCTGCCGAATATTTTGAGATAAAATAGATTTCAACATTTTTTGATAGTGGTGGGGAAGTACCACTGCCTCTTAATTCTCTTCACAGGTTCAGTGACTCGGTCGGAAACATTATGAATTAACCCGATCTGTTGTTTGATCTCTATATATTCCGGGAAAATTGGCGATCCGGTTTTACTCGTGTTAAATTTACATCCACTTAACAGCTGTAGTATTCACTGGGTCAGTCGGCCACTTCCAAAAAAAAATCAAGACACCGTACCTGGACACCGGATTCCCTCGTGATTGTCTTATAGAGATTGTATGCGGGCGGAAGTAAAACTGTCCTCGGCTTCTGAGTCACGAACTCGAAGAAAGTAGTGACGTGTTTGTACATTCAGCGAAGGACGGGATCAGGCATTCCTCGAAAATCCGCGTGGGTGTCGTTCCGATATTCTCTTTCACAAAGAGCTTATGATTTTTACAAAATACAAATAACGAATAAGTGGTAATATCGCTAACCCGACACCCATGAAACTTTTTTTGGTATTTCGTTTTGAGGTCTTTCCAGTACTTTATAATTCAACATAAATAATAACAGGTACAGCTATTGGCACGGGTCGATTGTGGTCAAATTTTTCGCGTTTGATTCTCGATGCTGAATACCCTAGCAATCTTGTGTCGTTCCGATATTCTCATTCACAAAGAGCTTATGATTTTTAGAAAATACAAATAACGAATGAGTAGTAATATCGCTAACCCGACGACCATGGAACTTTTTTTGGTATTTCGTTTTGAGGTCTTTCCAGTACTTTATAATTCAACATAAATAATAACAGGTACAGCTATTGGCACGGGTCGATTGTGGTCAAATTTTTCGCGTTTGATTCTCGATGCTGAATACCCTAGCAATCTTGATCATCGTCGTTTCCTGCTGATTCCGTACACCGTAAGAACCACCCCCGAACAACCGGGTGGTTTTTTGCAAAAAATAAACCGAAAATCGGTCGTAACGATCGCAAAGACAACCACCCTGAAAATATTATTCGGTTGTTCTTCCGGTTGTCCATGATAAATCGAAAAAAAACGACCACGTAACATTTCTTAGGGCAGTCGTTTTTACGGTCGTTACGAACAACTTTCGGTTTTTTTGCAAAAAACCACCTAGTCGTTTTTATGGTAAAACGGTGATTCTTGAAATTGCTAGAGCAGCATGGCTGATGGTAATCGGATGGGCAAAGACTAAGCACCTGACGCAGGTTGCATGACCTGCGACTGTAACTGTGTACACGTTATTTACAATCAGGTACCCTCTCTGAATGGCTTCAGCGTATATTGAGGGAGCTCGAAATCGCACGGTATACGAGAAATGGAGAAGTATGGTTTAAGATGCCTGCAAGCCTCAGAGACGTGGTGTTCAAAATCGATTTTTTTAAGGTCATAATTAAAAAGATCCGTGTCTCAGAAGCTGATATTGTTACCACTTTTTCGACATTTGTCTTTGGTTTTGCTTTAAGGATCTTAAAAGTTACATTGTTTTTCCAGAATGACATACGAAATGGTCAATTTCATCGATGTAGATGCCAAGGTTATTTGGTGAACGCCACCTTCAAATTCTTTTCAAGGATCTCATTAGTTTCGTTATATAAAATTGTAATCGATTTCAAAGCATGGACAAGGTGAGGCACAACATTTTTTCTCGCTTAAAAAACGCCGGATTTCCGGGCCTTTGAACTTCGAGATTCGAAAGTGTTATTACGTGTTTTTTTTTTCTCACAGACTGAATTTACTTTTGCCATTAGATGTCTGATGATTCATAACTTGAGTGAGGCGTCGGAATTACATCAGAATTATCGGCACTCAAAGGGCGCTTTTAATTTTTCTTAAACTTTGAAATTTGAACGCCAAAGAGAAAAATGAAAAGCAATAATAACAGTGGAGCATCCATGCATATATCGTTATCGAATAACAATATTGCGGATGTAGAAAATCAAGTGGTACATATATTTCCGCACTTCCGTATCGAAACCCTCGCCTCCTGTTAACTGCGATATGGTTTAGCTCAAAAAACTAAATATTAATGCGAACTTGACGAACCGATTAATGCTGCAGTAAAATATAAACCAAGTTCATTTTTTCACTTATTATGGTGAAAGCAATTCAATTGTACCTTTTTTCAACCTGGCCGAAAATTCTCGGACTCGTAAAATAATTAAGTAACGTGATTTTTTTTATTGTTCAATGCAGGTTTAGGTTTCGCGTGACTCAGGAAATTAATATAATCACCAATGGAGAAATGTTAGTTCCACAATACGAATATTCGTTCAATGAACCGTTGCTTTCATTGATTTCTATTTGCTGACCTTGATAACGGTTCATGAACCGGCATTCCACGATGTTATAGTATCCAGGTATGAGACGATTGGTGGCGATACGAAGTGATCTACAATCCCCACAAAAAAACAAAAAAAACATGTTCACGTTGGAGAAGGCGGTAACGCATTTATAATGATCATCATAGACATTACAATATTACAAGACATCCAGTCGTCGTCCTTGATGGCATTGAAGCTCTATAAGTGCCTGATTTATACAGTATACGGATATTTATACGGGCTGGAAGTGACAAAGTGTCCCGGAAAAATGACTGGAGGCACGTGACCTACTTATCGACTGCTCGTCAGCCGAAGGAAAACTGACCAGTCCACCCACGTTCCCATATGCTAGGTGTAGGTATTACCGTTCCAAGGCAGGGTCAATGTCACGAGGTATACTCAATTTCGACTCGTCTCTACGTTCACCGCTCGGCCCTTCAGATCTTAGTTAAGGAGCCTGGTGTCGTAGCGTATCGAAACATTATTATTCGCCTGTTTGTTAAGCGATTCTTTAATGTCACCATGGATATTCAATTTCGACGCATCTCTGCCGTTAGCACTCGGCCCTTCAGATCTTAGTTAAGGAGCCTGGTGTCGTAGCGTATCGAAACATTATTATTCGCCTGTTTGTTAAGCGATTCTTTAATGTCACCATGGATATTCAATTTCGACGCATCTCTGCCGTTAGCACTCGGCCCTTCAGATCTTAGTTAAAGGGCCTGGTGTCGTAGCGTATCGAAACATTATTATTTGCCTGTTTGTTAAGCGATTCTTTAATGTCACCATGGATATTCAATTTCGACGCATCTCTGCCGTTAGCACTCGGCCCTTCAGATCTTAGTTAAAGGGCCTGGTGTCGTAGCGTATCGAAACATTATTATTTGCCTGTTTGTTAAGAGATTCTTCAATGTCCATATGTATATTCAATTTCGACGCATCTCTGCGGTTAGCACTCGGCCCTTCAGATCTTAGTTAAAGGGCCTGGTGTCGTAGCGTATCGAAACATTATTATTTGCCTGTTTGTTAAGCGATTGTTGGAGATGGTTTACCCAAATTGTCTCGGAGGGAAGTATCATTTCACAGGGTATTACGAATATGTTACTTATGAATACATAGTGAAATATAACTTCATCTAGCAGCCTAAATAATATCGTTGAGCACTCTTAAGCCCCCATTTCGTCTTGTGTATCACCAATTATCTGAAAATCTACTGTACCGTATAAATTTGTTTCAGCTATTATGAAAAACTTTCATCCCGTTCATATGTTAATGGACTATGTACAAAAATTAGTGGCGGGCATCCCAAATTTTGTTGAACATTTTTTCAGTAGTATGTACATTTTTTTTTAAGAAAAAAAAATTTGTAATAGATTTTACTATATCATTCTGTTTTTATTATCGATTTGTAGACCTTTTGGTCATTGCCGTTAATATTTTACATTTGAAAAAGATTTTCTAACAGGTTGATGCAATTAAACAGGATTTCCTATTAAATTGAATGAACATTCAATCAAGTGATTTTAGGTAGCTCATTTATACAAATAGATCTCTTAATCGAAAAGTTAATGAAAAAAAATGTTTACCCAGTAAGTGGACATTAATTCAGTCAAAATATAAATAGCTGGGAAGGTCCCCGTTAATTAAATAAAAACAAAAAAGCAATCTATTACATTTGAGAACATTGAGTGCGAAATTTAATAAAAATCGCACAAAGGTGGATTAAGTGCAAAGTAAGGTGCTGACCGTGTACGTGATCGGCAGAATGATTATTCTGCCATAACGATCACTAATTTCTCGGTCGTCGATTCAGGCCTCGACTTTGTTTCAAATAAAAGAATCCCTAATAACCCCAGACTCTACTGTGTCGATAAAAGTTCATAAATGAAGACAGGTACAAGAATTAGCGACCGGTTTCGTAGCTGAAATTTTTCATAGAGGGTTACCGAAGCTTCACGGAATTCCTGCATTCCTTTAATCATTTTCACCGCTTCGCGTGACTCACAACTCTTTATTTCTGGCTCATGGAACACACTTACCACCGGACAAAAATTGAGGAGCGTATATGGGACTGGCAAAGATCAGTG
The DNA here is from genome assembly GCA_947507545.1 of Clistopyga incitator. Lineage (NCBI taxonomy): Eukaryota > Metazoa > Arthropoda > Insecta > Hymenoptera > Ichneumonidae > Clistopyga > Clistopyga incitator. Next base: position 8,044,419 of record OX382173.1, on the reverse strand, counting down.
TTGACAGCTGCGACAGCACAAAAATCCATGTTGGTAGGTGACCCATCTGGAACAAATAGAAAAGAAGGTTCAGTGATAACGATATCGAAAGAATTTGACGGCACCTAAACATAACTGACTGATCTATGACCGAAAGAATAATCGTGACACGATCGAGAGTTCATACGTTCTGGACAAGAGAACGTGGAGTTAAAGGACGTCACAATTCGCATGCTGGTTCAAAGTCGGTTCCCATGACCGTGACAATCGCACAACGAACTGCTGGGAAACTTCCCACGGGATAGCCAAACTTCCTCCCCCTACCTTGGTTAACCCTTTTGAAAACAATAACGACTATAAACCGACAGACATCTCTAAACGTCAACGCATTATCATCCTCGGCCACTCTAAAGTCATCACGGCTAAAATAATTCGCTTAGTCCTGTTAGCAGAGTTCATCGACTCCAGGAATCATTTTTAGGCAAGTGGAGCTTAGAGTTTCTTAACTCCTTTGCAATTAAACTATTGTTCAGGCACTACGCATATTAATGGTTCTGCTGTTTGAGCCCAATAAAAATTTTGGTTCGTGAAATCAAAAGCAACACAAGGATCATTTAAGATTATTCACTTTTTGATTAACTTTGTAAATTTTTTATATCAGATTTTAATATTTTTTATTAATTTTTCTTATACAATTACTTCCAGTATTAATAGATCATCAATTCTGAAGAGGTTATTATAATTCATATTACCCTAGCAAATCCGAGTAAGGATGAAAGCACCGAAAGCTTTATATTTTCAAAATAATTGTTATCTGTACTGCATCTGCATCTTTTGATACCGTTTTGGAATTTATTTGATAGTTAGGTACATATTTGATTGAGGATAACAGCTAAAAATTGGTAAGTCATCGGTTGGCCTTGAACCCGGAACCCTGGAGATATGAATCTGCGCCTCAGACCATGAGACTATTCACATCTTTGTAAATACACATTTGAAATTTTAGGCATTTATATTACCGCAACTGAAGTTATTAAAATAGAAACACGTTTGATAATTTTTCATCGAAATCGATTATCTCAATTGTTATATATCGACTCGCAATAGAATGGATACCAAAGCGTTAATGGTTGACGATCTAAAGGAAGTTATTCGGTCCCTGGAACACACATACACACATACAGACACATTTTCTAAACCATTTTTCTCGACGTTTTAGGTGATTCTGAATATACTGACATGAAAATCTTGGAAAATGTTTTTTTTTCATGAAAACAAAGCTTCCTTTATGAGTAATAATATTTTTTTTTTAATCGTACGTACGCCAAATTCAGGATTTCAACCTTCTGCTACACGAGAATACTGCTGCGGTCACCCATCCAAGTGCTGACCGCACATGGAGTTGCTCAACATCAGATATCACGGGAGCTACACTCCGACCGTGTGCACATTTTTGTCGATGATAATAATAAATAACGGATGTTTCTTAACTGGCGCAGATTTTATCAATTTTCCATTTAAAATTGATAAATAAGAACGCTTGAGAATTGTGCGCTACTGCTGCGGCGAATTGAAAAAATATTTAAAAAATAAAATACAAGTAGCGGCGTCTCCTTTTGTCCATCGGGCATTGACCGCAACTCGGCAAACGAACGATTGACTAATCAATATACTTAGCCGAGTATTCATCTTCTCATATCGGCGTACCAACAATCAGCAAGTTGATAGTTGGCCGAACATTGGTTTAATGTAATTTTCATTTGTTGCACGACTCAAAAATGAATATTTGTCACTCTATAGTTATTAACACTCGCTGCAACTATATTTTCATAGTTACGGTAACAATGAAATTAATTAAGGTAACTATTTGGTTGTTATAATAACAATCTGATTGTCATGGCAAGTATTAAAAAATTTGTTGCACGAGTTAAAAATGAATATTAACATCACCATTTTCTGTCAGTGTAATGAACATTCTATCGATTTACAATGTTTGGTCGGTTCAGTGATCTCTGCTCTGGGATCTGCAATCACGCCACTGCTGAATGATAAGACCGCACGTGTGGATCAAAACGAACTCCTCAAACGCATGTGTCACACGAGGAAAGTGGTACCAGACTTAAATCACTCGTTGCCCATCACTCGATGGCCCGGAAATCGTAAATTTTGCCAGGACTGGACAAAAAGGCTAAATCTCTTCTAAATGAAGACAGGCAAATGTCCGTTTGATAAGAATCGATCGGAAAAATTGAGGACTTCAAAAACTATAGCGAAAGGCTTAAAATCTTGAGCTAAAACTGCAACCAACTGGTCCTAACATCAAATGCCCTCGAAGATGCGTTTCGATTTTTTTCAAATTCACTAATTTTATGCATCATTTCAAGTTTGAAGTTTCAACAGTGGCAGTAATGATCATCTCCAAATACCTTTTCATGGACAAAGTTGGATTTAAAATGCGCGTATTACATGATTTCGATTGATAAATATAGTAGGACGCCTCCTGGATTTATATTTTAATAAACAATTATTTGAATTCACATGCTTATTGGCATTCGGTTTATCGTTTGCATCTTCAATTTTTGCGAAACTACTGAAACCTACTTCCGGCCAGTTTTGTGCGAGTGAGAGGTTTCTTTTCGGTTTGTTATTTAGACGATATATTATATTTATTGGTCCAGAGTATAAAACTCGTTCAAGTAATCTGCATACTTTTAGTCGAGCTTTACGAGTCACTCGAATTTTGTGCAAATTACGGAAACAATATTTTGAAACCATCTGGAGAACCCATGTAGCTCAGTTACTGAGGAAAAGATAAACTGTAAAAAAAAAACTCAGGTAAATTAATGAGACAGCGTAGGAAGCTCGTTTACAAAAACAGGTATAGAAAATTTAATATACGAGTAGAACGTAAACTTGATGTACCATTCTTCTAATTACAAGAGTAGTACTAATTATGTACAGTCTGCTAATTTCGTTACAGAAAATGCACTATAATTAATGCTCACTATACTGAATACGTCATACGAGTCGTATTTTTTATGTGAATGAACTACAATTTTGCAACAACCTCCTCCTCCTTCTCTGGTCGAATATATTGAAGGTAAAATTACTGCATGTGTTGTAAAATTACTACACGTGTGCAGAAAACTCTTATACAAGCACGGGTACAGAAACGATATTACAACGAGCGTAAATTGATACATAATTTCATTAAGTTCGTTGATAAAGTCTGGTTTTTAATACAAATTGACTTTAATTTTACTACACGTACATTAAATTTTCATTTTCTTTCGTATATTAAATTGAATTTCATACCCGTGTTTAGTGTAAATTGGTACCGTTTTTCACATTGTAGCAAAAGTACGAGGTTCGTTTTAATGTTTCTCGCGAGTGACGTATTCCAAAATTCGAAAGTCCGCTCGATTTCTCGGGACTGATGTGTAAGTTGTGGGAACAGATAGTATTTCTATGCTTACGGTATTTCCCTAGTGTCTCACTGCCCGGATCAACCTGAATTCCCATTGTGCAATTCTCCCTATCAGCGGAACCCATATACCTTATTCACTTTGACGATCTTCTATCATCCCCTTGTCTTTCGCTATGTCACCCATTAGCAAGATTGTCGGCATCAGGGAGAGACTTATTAGGGAAGGTTTGAGATAAGCTCCGATTTTTAGACAGCAAAAACGAATGATTTTCTCACGAATGATCTTCTTTCGTTTGCACCCAACTATGCCCAAGTATAATCCAATATGACACCTGCACGGAGTTAAATGGCTGTGTTGTGACAACAGAAATCGTTTGTTACGTTAACAAGAAAAATTGTTCAGCCTAGCGAAACCAACTTGTGGGCAGAACAAAAAAATGTTCGGCCGAACAAAAGATTTGTTGACCTAACAAAATGATATGCAACCCTAAAATAACGATTTGGTAGCGTAACAAACCCACTTTTGTTGTCACAACACAGTCAATTCTCTCTTTGTATTGTTGCGTTACGCACACTAGCGAGTTATTGTGTAATACACAAATGGAACTTCCAAATGTTTCTGGAAATCTTGTCAACTTTAATGACTCTTGGAACGGCGAACAGCATTCGAATATCAAAGCTCATTAAGATCGGTAATATGAAACGTACCAGATAAGAATTCCAAACTCAATCGGGACTACTCGTCCGGGACAGTGTCAACACCTGTCATTAATACCTTATTTCTTTGTAAAAACGCCTGAAGCATGGTTAACATCCCTGATAGAAAGAAATCTGGGATTAACAAACCTTCGAGAAGTGAAAATAGCTGGTTTGTGAGTTCATGAAAGCATTTTATAACAGCAACCACTCGAATAAGCAGGTGAATTTGCTCGATTCTCAAGCTAAGCGAATTTTATTATTTCTCTATGGTGAAATCTCTTTAGTTTAGAGTTATCAAAAGTCTGGATATAATTGTCAGTCTGAATACTTGAATAACAGATAATTTTGATAACGGCATACGAGAAATTTTCACGGATAAAAAAAAAAAGTAGTTCCAGAATATAATGTACCACGAATTAATCACATTGTGAAAACAAAACCGAGCAATAATAGTACTTTACGATACTAGTGCGATAAAACTTTTTCCAACAAATGTCAGTTTGCTGCATTGGCGAATGTTAACTTAAGAAAAAATGTATCGCCCGAGTACCGTACGAAATTTTATTTCACAAGGTAGGAAAATAGGGATTTTTTGCACTTGAAGCGTGCGTAAAACCACGTTTCTCACACAGAGTGAAATAAAATATGAATAACTACGTTTATTCTTGTCTATATGACGAAGCGAAACATTAATGTCGACGTTATACGTATCTTACGCAAAGCATGATAATCCATTTACTAGGGGGTCATCAACTCCATCGAGAGGTCAATGAAATTTTTCTTATGGCAACACTTCATAATTATATATGAAGTCTTACAAAAATTGGCTACCCATTTCGGACCGGAGGCTTATTGAAACATTAAAAAAGAGGTAATTAAATAGCTACATGTGTAGGCGCAAATAAATGATAAATCGATTGGAGTTTCCAAGAATAAAATCCGATATGAGTTTCATGAAAATTGGATAATTCCACTAACGCTGATATTTTCCGTCAATTTTATGTTTGTAGAACGATGCCCCGAGCAATGAGTTTATTAACTCCAAGAGATAAAAAAAAGTCTTTGCCAGTGTTTTATTTAATTAATAACAATTACCCGGCTGTTTGTTCCTGGATTAGCGAGTTCTGAAGATACTGTAGGTATTTAAAAAAATATATTGCATACATTTCATGAGGATTGAGTGTGTCTACTAGTTACGAGGTTTACTCAAATGCAACAACTCATCGTTTTCAACTGTTCAATTGATCGATATTGGAGGCTCGAGATTTAAGTGCATAAGCCTGGACCTTATTTGGGGTCTAGACAAATTCAGAGATTGACGCCCCTCACATAGCTTACAAATAATTTTTTTTCAAACCCTCTTTAAATATAAAATTTTCATTTTAACACTTAACCCTTCCGCTGGATGCTTCAATTCTGCCATTTAAAATACATAGACTTTCTCTGTACCACCATAAAATTTTTTGTGGGGTCCCTATTCGATATTTCGACTTTCGAGATGCCTTGTTTTTTTTAAAGAGGATTTTTTTCTTATCGCTGAATTGAAAATACTGAAATTCCGAATTGATTGATCTTTTTGTTGGCAGATTTTGTTTTTGTGATGTTTTTTTTAGTTTCGACGGATTCTCGAGCAAGATGTCAAATCGTTTGCAGATAATTAGCATGTCGATTTCCCTGAATTTAAATAGAGCTACTGAAACTACTAATGTGCAGCATGTTGAGCTATTAGCCACACCAAACGAATACTGTATATTGTGACGAAAGGCTTTTTGTAAACGGTGCGTACGTGTTCCTTAGAGGGACTGGGAGGACTAACGGTACCTCGACTACAACGACAGCCCGAAACAGCCACTTTCGTTTTAACCAGCGTGTACGCGAGTCACGCATTACATTCGACGCTCAACTCGATTTGCTGCGGGTAGGCCCACGACTCTGCTCTATCTTTCTCTCGTACGCACCGTTAATTATTTTCACCCATTTTCACTCGCATCTGCATTAAATTTTAGCCGTATTTTCACCGATAAATTATTTTATTGCGAATATTTCATACGTACATTCTTAACAAGGTTATTTAATTGACTAAGTATTTTACGAGGCGAAATAAATTTTTAGAAAGTTAACTTCATTGAAGATACCAACCATATTGATCGAATAAAGATAATGATGCCAAAAAAATATGAATAAACTGGTACTTGAAAAAATGTTTCATCAAGTTCGTTAAAAAACTTAACGTTTCTCTTATGAAACGATAACTTGCTTTCCTAATAATTTTGACTTTTTAAGTGATTGTCTGAAGAATTTTAAGATACAATTTATTTTGCTTAAAGCAACGTAGGGTTATGTCTTCAGTAGGAAGGTTTCAAATCCGATACATGAAGAGTTTTTTAAAAAAGCCGTGAAGAATGCTTGGAATCAGAAATTTCAAAGTTAATAGACGAAAATCGAAGAAATTGTGTGTATATTAAAGAATTACACAAGGCAAATTTCACTATCGAATTTGTTGTTTAAGTTCTACTTAAACAAATTATTTGAAACCTGCGTTGTGATTATCATAATTAGTTTTCTTGGTAACTGCAATAACCATGATTTTTATTTCCTGTTGGAAAGTCCTGGATTTTCGATGTAATCGAAATTTGGAGTGGAATGTGTACGTATGAAGCATCCTTAAAAAAGTAATTCAGAGGCAATCCGTTCGACTGAAGCATTATCGCCGGAAAGCTGTGCGGTAACATCGAAAGCGTACCGGTGGAACTACTGTCGTGTTTATGACTAAAGTCAAGTCCTGAAGGCCTCGGAGAAGTCAACCCAGAACTTCGAGGTACCGCTATCCGTGGACGACATACCGGCTCCTCGCGCTCGATTCGCAATCTCTCGCTGCTGCTGTTGTCCTGCCACTGGGAGCAACGCGCTCTTTGCTTGCAACGTGCTGTGTATTACAAATTCGTGGCCCATCACGGAGCGTCGATAATATACTTGATTGATGTCAATAATATCGAGATATTGCATATGCTTTGAATAAAAACTAACTCCGAAACTCCGAAACAAGTTGAATAAGTCCTTCCAGGACTGAACTAACAAGGGGTAGGAAAAATTGAAATATCGTGTCGTGGATTTTGTTAATAAAAAAAAATCAAGTTACGTATACTAAATGTTCTCCGGAAGCTAAAATTGACCTTAAAATGCAACAATAAAACATTCATAATAAATTCGGACGGTAAGTTTTCTGTATGTTTCAGAATCATTTGGTTTAACAGCGGATTTAGATTATTGATTTGCTTTCACTCCCTTACAAATGGATATTGGAATACATGAACACGACGTGTTAATAACTGTTCATTATAAAATTGGCGAACGGCCTCCACGTATTTATTTATAGCTTTAGATACCCTGAGGCAGAAATTTGTGTCGTGTAAACTGCTGTGTCGATTAATGGATCCATGAGACAAAATAATTTCTCGATTGGAGTGTTATATCAGTGCAGCACGTGCGGAATTCTTGCTTCAAATTCAAGTAAGAAATATACAAAATTTGTCTCATTATTGTCAAACTTACACCATTAACAAACATGAAGAGTCAATAGATGCGACAGTGAATATCAAGAAAGCTAGAATTTTAATTTTGTGTGTTTTTCCAAAAAATATGGAAGCGTTATAGAGAGTAAGATGAACCAAAATGAAACATGTTTGATTCCTTTGTGAGAAAAATAGGCAAAAGAAAATGCAGTCACGGCGGATGTAAACGGTCGATGTCTCCGGACATTCCTCGGGGTTGCACGTTCGCAGAGTGCCCCTGCCAAGGCTGTGGAGATAAAAGAAGTAGCATAAGATGAAGGAGAATAAGAGGGAAAATAAGAAGAAGAAACGAGACGAAGAAGAAAAAAAGATTGTCTGCGAGGTTCTAGATCCCCCGGTCGCGGCCTTGAGACACAGCTCCAGTATAATCAAAGTAAAAGATGAGCTGAATTATGTTCTTCTTCTTACCTTGTACGATCTGTCCGCGTCTCCGCGGATAGCAAATGCGATGAATAGACCGATGGGAATAACCAGTATTCACCTGGTTGTTGCCCGTTTTATTCTTCTTTTGCTATAATTACCAATACGAATTGCGATTTCGTATCATCCCGCACGAAGAACAGAATTTCTTTCACTCAACACTTTTTTTTACAAAATTCTTCCAAACTTTTCTGCAATTGAATTTTCTCAAATTTTTCAAAAGCTTAGCATTACATAAAATCAATTGTTGCTAGTGTCTTTCTTGCAATTGATGTTTCATCTGTCAACGACACTTGCCACTTGCACGAAATACTTCGATAAAGGATTTGGAATTTTTGATTATTCTAACCGAGAAACAACGATGACAATAATAACGCGGCCCGTCCAACATCAATTTATGTTTTCCGTTATATCCTCCGGTGCCCGATGATTCGTGGGTGCTGTCGTCGCGGGCGACCGTCGTCAGCACCTCTCAGCTCGTTTCTAGTCCACAGCGTGGACGATTCGCATCGCCAGAGCCTCGGTACCGGGGAAGAGATCGGTTGGGACCGCGCTCGGTTTGTCGTCGTCCACCTCGCGTCCGCCAGCCCCCGTCCTCCACTTCTTCTTCGTGATCTTCGCCGGTAGGTAGTAGAGGTAGAACCCGAGCGAGCGGCAGTAAAGGAGTAGAGGTAAATCTGTACGGTGACTGTGAGTCAAGGCGCCGTGAGGCCCACGAGTCACTCGAGTCAATGTACAGAACCCAAAGGTAACGATCACCTGCCCACTGTCAGATACACGTAACTCCCGAAACGCGCTGGACTTTAGTCCCAATTTTCAAGGTACATACACTCCCGTTTTTATACCAATTATGCGAGATTCACACAGGATACCGATTTTTATGCTTGGATTTATCAAAACATAGGAGGACATTTCATGGGCTGACCGAAATTATGAAAATCGTTATAGACTTAATAATTGAGCTAGTGAGCTTAAAACAAAGGTTTTTGTTTGTTGTTTTTTTTTTTTTGTCTTCTAAAATGTACGTGCTGCTGATTCCTGAGCTCGTAACGATATATACACGATGACGGTAGTTCTCGTGCCGGGGAACTCGTAGCTCGGGAGTCGGGACTCGTTCGGAGGTGGTGGCAATGACCGTGCTCTCACGGGGGCCCAACACTCGGGTCCGCTTCGGGCCCTACGCTCGGCCGCTTCTTCCCCCTCCTTCCGCTCGGTTTCTTTGCACCTTCCTTTGGCTCTTACGCTTTTGCCACGGTGTCTCGCCTCACTCCGGTGTTATGGAAGCAAAGTCGTTCGACCACTCTTGCAGGTAGATTAAAGAAGAGAGAGAGAATTGACTCTTTTCTTCCTTATTTCTTTTCGTTCCACGCTTTTTGTTGTAACATTTTACTTCGTTATCTCCAGACTCGAGCGTTCGGGCTGGCGGTCCTCGAATGAATCGCGTCGAGACTCCTAATTTTGGTGAACAAACTCGTTTACGGAGCTAATGACCCGGTTCGGTCGAGCCAAACCACTTGCAAATTTTATTTACCGGGAACCGAGTCATTTCCGGTTTCGCAATAGGCTGTAATGTTACGATGCTGCAGTGAAGATCGCCACTGCAGGGAACATCAAGATTTGTCACTTGAGAATTGAAAATATTTGGGAATAAAACGTTATTTTTAGATCCCCGTTTTTAAAAGTGCACTTTTCGCAAGCGGGTGTTTGTGATAAGTTTTGTTCGCTACTCAAAAGACATTTTTTAAAATTATTGTAGGCTTCGATAGTCACTGGCCGAAAAAAAGTTTTTTCTCCACAGTGTTGAAATGCACTACTTTTCGAGGTTCCACCAGAATAACATTATTTCGTACGCGTAACGCGAGGGGAAAACGCAAATTTTTTACTGCTGATTCGTATGCATGCCGAATCCATTTTCATTGTCGTCATTGGATAGAAATCGGTAATTTTTATGGTCTTGATCCATGTACGGGATGCATTTATGTTAGTGGGACCGGAAATACAATATCATATGCCATCGAGGACGGTGTATGATTTTCGGTTCGGGTGATTTGTTTCCTCGCTTCACTCAGATTACATCCCTCGGTAAAAATCATGTACTTCCCTTCCTTGTAGCGTAATATACTATTGCTAAACGCATGCATATTAAGCTGCACACTTCAATGCTTGTGCGAATAAGATCTCGCCAGATTTTACACATGGCAGTAAATGAAGCACTGCATAGACAAGCAAGTTGCTTACGTGATAAGGGTAGATTCAACACTCTGCTGGTGTATAAATAATCAGCTATACCCGAGGTTGGAGTAGCTTCAGCACTCACACGGAGAATTATGTTCAAGTTGCGACAAGCAAGTTGCTTACGTGATAAGGGTAGATTCAACACTCTGCTGGTGTATAAATAATCAGCTATACCCGAGGTTGGAGTAGCTTCAGCACTCACACGGAGAATAATGTTCAAGTTGCGACAACGCACCACGAGCTATTGCAGACATTTTTTTGTCAATATAGTGACAAAACATTTTTTTTTTACTGTACCGGAAGAATATTTTTTACCATTTGATTTCTTAAGAGAGCAAATGACATTTGCTAAGGTAACTTTTGGTGGTTCGCTACCATCATTAAAACCGAAATAGTAGCAAATTATTTTCTGAATAATTGACTGATTTGTAAAAACACTTTTTTAAATTTATTACTTAATTCGTTTGAGAACTGCTTCATTTTTACTGAGTACCACTGGATACATTAGAAACTTAGAATAACTGAATTCCGCTCAACAGTTGAGGCAGAAACCGGTGCACATGGCAAAGCGGTCACCTATCCAAATTACAGCTGCGAACAATGCTAAACAATTTATCCGCCATACCTTCAATACTTATGAGCAAATCAAGATTGGTCTAGAACTGACAGACATCAGAGTCAAGAAAAACGTGGATTTAAAAAAAAATAAACGACGGCACACGCGGTCAGAAACAAAGGCGCATCAAATTGTGATGCAGTACAAGTCTTGCTGAAAATTTGCGACGGTCAAAGCGAGAAATGGCAATCGCTTTACCTATTATAACATCACCAAAGTTAGTACGTAGCAGTACTAAATGTTATTTTTCATTTCTGGAAAACTTTCGTTGATTTGTTGAGATTCAACGTGAGCTAGAGCAAAACGTACATTTTTCTAAAGTCTCTCATACGAATCAAACTTTTTCATAGATCCATCCCGAATCCAATACCAACCCTCTTTTAACATAGCTTAATTTATAAAAAATATTTCATCTCGAAAGCTACAAATTTGTGGAAGTGTAAGAATGCGTACAGGCATCTTTCGAAAATTCCACAGTTAAATAAAATATGTGCATTTTTGAACTATCAAAAACAAATTCGGCTATCGTGTGAGCTAGATTTCAGTCAGGGTGTTAAAGTCGTTCTTGAGAGATAAACTGCTAAATTCTATATGCCGGCCGCACACACATACACGCGCACATTCGTTCGTAAATTTTTGCTAAACCGCCCCTCTCTGCGTTATAAACCATCTTAAGTGCCTGGCGCGGAAAAAATATTTCTCACGAAAACAAGGCTTTCTCTATGAAGGAGCAAAACAATTGTAAAAAGTCAAATATTACCAACAATACCGTTTTCTCAGTGTGATATTACCCTGAAGCAAAGTTTATTTACAGCTAAAGTTTTGGTTCATTATAATCCTGAGCTACCCATAAAAGTGACTTGCGTTGCGATTCCTTGGAGGTTGGGGGCTGCATTATTACACGTTTATCCCGACGGGTTTTAAAGTCCAATCGCTTGTTCGTCGAGAACGTAGATTAAAGTAGAAATTAATTACTTTCAGCTCAACGAAGGGACTTTTGCATTAATGATTGGAGTTTAAAAATTCCATCAACATTTATGTGAGAGAAGTTTTACTCTGGGGATGGATCACAAACCACTAATTTATATTATTGGGTCAAAGAGAGATCGACCGAAAATTTTAGCCAGTCGAGGCCAACATTGGGCAGTGCTGTTATCGAAAAGTAAAAAAATTCATACATTTGAAAGCTGAAGGACCCCTATCGATGACGTGTTGGCAATTCCAATTGAAACTATCAATGCATCGCTATAAACCTTAAGGACTATTGACATCATCGAAACAATTTGTATTTTTACTGTTACTACCTCGTAAATTTGTAAACCTGCAGAAAACAAATAGTGCCGCTCGAACTACGGAGTGAGTAGTTTATATACATATAGGGTATTCCCGCTGAAATTTCCACGTCCAAACCCGGACCCCCTTAAATAAGTATGAACATTTTTTTCCGAAAAGTATTCTGAAAAATGAAAGACACGTACTTTTTTTGTTAAGGCCAATGGATATTTCGGCGTGAATACCCCATATATATGAGGTGTTCTATACCAACTCGACCTGGGTCTTGACTTTCAACCCCTTCGATTTCACCCCTGATTATTTATGTTGTTGTTCCATCTTTAAACAGCAACCATGATTTTTATCGTATATTTTTTTAAACAATTTGTATACCTATAGTGATTCATGACGAAAATGCTGAAGGTAATTTTTTTATCTGAAAAAATCCTGCTAAATCCAGTATCAGATATCCAATATCTTTAAGCTTAGGCCCAAAGTACGCCGGATCTTGTTTGTATTTTTAAAAAATTTTTGCAAAACAAAAATTGAACAAGTTTTGATGCGTATAAGAATCCATTCACCGCAGGCTATCACTTGAATAATTTTATGTACCTCAGACTTCGGGGAATTTTTTTAGATTTTTTGAGAGCGTTTCTTTTATGGTGATCGCCAGACCAATTTCTCGGAGAACGAGTCAGTAATGGTGAAAGATTCTCGTAATAATGACTGGAAATCAGCTACTGTAATGGAGCGTTTATCGCTTATCACCTATACCGTTATAACTGACAACAACAAGTTGTGCAATATATAGTATATGAAATACCTGTACATGAGTGTAACAGTAATAACAACGAATCTATGTCATTACCAATAAGTGATAGGGGAAACCGTGAAAATGTGATAAGCGTACCTGTGAAGCGTAAATGTGCGGAAATGTGTACCATGCATGAAGAGAGTCCATGGCCAATTATCGACCCAGTCTCGATGCCGAGATTGCCAACATTGACATATAGGATTGGTCGATCATCGGATCGAGTCTTTTAGATGATAACTGCGGCTCGGTATTGGTATCCAATAGTTCTATATTGAATTATGACAAATGGTCAAAGCTCGCGTACAAGAATTAGCCGAGCATCGCGTATATTGTACGTATGCCTGCTCTAAATTTGAAAAAGTAAAGTTCAAATTTGGAAAAATTTAAACATTATGTTTCACTTGTGGAGTGAAATATTTTCTTAACTTAAAATTTATATGTACAGAATAAGTAATAATAATCTAGCTAGCATCGTGGCAGTGGTTTACGCAAATTTAAGGCACATTGAATTAAATAAAAGTTTTGAACCTGAAAGCAAGTAAAACCCAATTTTGCTATTTTTTTCGCAAAGAAGGTTATCATGTGTATCGCTTCGATTTTAATTACAATTGAGACAAATGATTGATATTTTATTTAAGTTAAATTGTTTGATTTAATAACAAAAAAATACGTTTAATTTGAATTGTCTTCCAATTTCAGAAAATTCCGTTGATTTCCGTTTGAAACGTTGTATTTCATTCAAAATGTTGAACATTCATTCAAGAAATATATTATTTTTTGAAATAAAATTTGTTCGTAAAGGATGAAATGAATTTTATAATTTTCTATTAACCGAAAAATCAAAATCGAATATTCGACTTTTTAATGGAGTGACATATTCGCTTCTTCAAGAGTGTAAAAGATTCACTTCTTGAGGAGTGAAAGAAAAAAAAATTTTCAACATTTTAAAAAAGTAAAATTTTTAACTTTTTTGCAAGTGCATAATATTCACTTTTTAGAAAAGTCAATAGCCACTTTTTCGGTGGGGTTCACTCATAACTTTACAAAAAAGTGAGTATTGACTTCGAAGAAGTGAATTTCCACTTTTTCAAATTTAGAGAGAAGGGAAAGTCGGGTGCAGCCACATGGGGGTCTGGTTATGGTATATGCTAGTGAGCATATAATAAAGAAACAGTTTCATTTTAGAGAAAAGATTTCATTGATTCAAAGAAACGGTCTTCCTGATTCATTGAAAAGATATATTTATTTGCAGCAAGTGCTGAGAATTTCATCGTCCAATGTTAAACACCTTTAGGGCTGTCTCTCTCCCACCTAACTTTTTTGTATTCCGGTTCTCTCGAATAAACGCAGTTGACTTTTAAGGAGCATGTAGACCTTTAATGGCTTTACTTAAACAACACAAACACTTAAGCGCACTTATCAGGATACTGCGGGCGCGGGCTGTAATCCAATACGCCATGTATTTTCCAGGCTGCTATTTACGTCAAGACATTAACGCTCAGTGATACACTGGTGAAAATTTCTTCGCCCAATGTTAAACCCCTATATTGAGCTGTTTCTCTCGCACCTCACCCTACTTAGTGGTTTATCGATTTTCCTAAACAAACGGCATTGAATATTAAAAAACCCGAAGCTTAGCCCAATCGTGCAATACTTCCGCACATTCTATCAAAATTTGTGCTATTTCTGTCGAGTATTTTGCAAAAAAAAATAGGTTTCAAAATTTTTGGAAATGATGGAGGAAGTATCACTGCCTCTTAAAAACATATTGGAATCAACAATTGTTTTTTATGCTCAAATAAAGAAAAGGTTGATGTTCGATTTTTATGATCTTACTCGCTTCTCAGGATATTTCTCATAAATTGAACGTACCGTATAAATTTCCGCAAAGAGAAAATCATTAAGACATTTATTGCGTTCTCGAGCTGCAGCGACTTTACGATAGGAATACTGTGTGATAACCTAGTCTCTAACGGACTTCCACGAATACCTTTTGTTTACCATTCGTCTGAAGCAAACAGCATTTTAAATGCAAAATAAACATAATGCATGCTTCTGTTAAAGCTTGAGATAACTCAGCTGCTGACAGTTCAGCGAATTTAAACCGGATCATAATCATTTTTTGCTCCCGCAGAGAGAAAGTGCATTTTTTTTTTAAATTAACGATTGAATATTTTTTTGAACCACTTTTTCGAACGCATTTTCTCATTCCACGGAAGGATAATTGCGACTTTCCTTCGGAGGTGAAAGGGGTGGCCAAAATTGTTACGATGATGTTTTGGAAGATCATCAAAAGAAGAAAATCTTTGTCAATTAAAACGACCGAGAAAATTGTACATCTATAATTGATCGAAGATTGCATTAGACCATCTTTAAAATTCTTTTCCTATTTGTTCCCACAAATACTATTTCCAAAATCAATTATTTTGTCTATCATTGTTTTTCTCGGGCGGCAGTGTATTTAATTAAAAACACTTCTATTGCATACTTTTGTAAGTTAAGTACGTGTAATTGGCATCCGTATTTGCAGCAATTGTCATATTTCTTGAAAAGAAAATAACTGGATTTTCCATTTATATCCAAAAAATGTGCGAAAAATTTTTTCAATAAGAACGCGTACTAATTGGAAGGGATTTCTGTCTGAAAGTATAGCTTCAAATTTCAAAGTAATTAATCATTTAGTTTTTGAAAAAGTGCGAGTTTAATAGACGGCTTTTGCAGCTTTTGTGTGGGGCCACTTGGGCTTTCACACAGCAAATCTTTCACTCACTCACTATGTGTTCCGCACTGTGCCCGTCTTCAGGGCTATTCCTCCCGGGCCGAGTGCCTTCATAAATTAATACCTTCACCTCCGTGCATAATAGAACATTGCAGACCCTATAATTTTTAAGATATGCAAGTAAAAATGAAGAGTTTTCGTGTTTTTCAAACGATAATACTCTTTATGTTTATGGAGATAACTTTAAATCAAGAGAAAAGTTTGAATATTGTATTGTCCCTGAGAAGATAGAGATATGATTCTAGAGATTTACAACAGTTTTTGGAACTTTGCAAAATCAAAAAGCTGAATCGGTGCGAAAAATTAACCGATACCACATCAGGTGTGATGATAAGTCGTACACATTAACGTGAGAATGTTCGAGTTGCGAAGGTCTATCATGAAATTCTGAATGTGCAGAAGTCAATTAAAATCTTGAGATCAGATAGAGCATGATCTGATATCAAAAACGGAAAATATAGTAGTACGAAAGCTTGACACGGCCACTCATCTACGTCGCGATGTAAAGTCATCGCTGTTCATTTCTCGGAAATTTTCGCAATAAAAATAATTTATCGATACGTGATAATTAATGTTGAATACATCGATACTATTTAATACATGGATGTGTTCCAGAATAAATCATTGATTCTCATGCTAACAAGTAATCCAAAACATGCGTTCAATCATCGGCCCAGTCGCATCGATTCAACATTAAAAAGAGATTTCACCATACCGAATATGGACCAACGTCTCTACTGTCTTGCACATCCATGATGAACACAAAATAGATCAACCGAATTCGAAAGGAATGTCAGTTTCATTAAAATATAATATCACAATGGGTACCAAATATTTTCTAAAAATGATAGGATGGTAATTACGAAAATTGGAGGATGCTTCCTGACTCTTGTAACATGAAAGTTTAATTCTGACGCTCCCATTTATAGCAATTTCCTTGGCACATTGCGATATGCACATAAAAGCTTCCAAAATCTATCATGTAATGATAGATATAAGGACACTCATGTTATGCCAGTAAATCTTATCAAAAAACATGGCAGCATCTTGATACTTTTGTCGTTTTCCCATCCAGTCTGAAGTGAAAATGGAAAATCATGTTATCGTATAAACTTCGACATCCAAGAAGCAGTAGTTAATACGTAAATCTCATATTGCGTAATAACCATTATTCGGTCACAAAGTATGTGCAGATGGTTGGTCAGCCCAAAATATATAAAACCATTTTTAAACACCCTCCTACACTACTATACCTCCACCCTCTACTATATATCCCACTTCTCATGTAGGGTATGCCGATAAAGCTGAAACGGCCAATACTCGGGCCAATGTTGGGATGACGATTATCGAGTATACAACATTAGGCCAATGCTCGGCCAAGTATTAACCCGCCAATGGTTGGCTTGTCGATATTAGTCCAAGCATTGACCAAGTATCGACCCGCCAATGGTTGGTTTACTGATATTAGGCCAATGCTCGGCCAAGTATCGACTCGCCAATTATCGACTTTGCAACATTAGACCAATACTCGGCCAAGTATTGACTTGCCAATTGTTGGCTTGTCGACATTAGTCCAGTGCTCGGCCAAGTATCAACCCGCCAATTATTAACTTCACAACATTAGGCCAATGCTCGGCCAAGTATTAACATGCCAATGGTTGGCTTCTCGATATTAGCCCAATGATTGGCCAAGAGTTGACTCGCTTATTGTTGGTTTGCCGCTTGTAAGCCAATACTCAGATAATTATTGACTCACCAGTTGTTGGTTTATCGATGTCAGTCTAATGCTGAGCCAAGTAAGTCGTCATATTCGAATCGAAAAGGCTATCTGTTTCGTGTTTCATACCAATTATATAACTTATTGTCATTTGGACAGCCATATTGGATCCACTATTTTGAATTTCTGAATTCAGACTTGAGTTATTTAATCAGTGTCTTTAAAAACATCCGTGTACCAATTTTTATCCAAATCCGTCTGATGTCCTTGTGATTGTTATTCTACATGCAACTATTCTGGACTTAAAGTATGGGACATCCATATAGTAGGTTTGGCCGAGCGGTTAGCGTACTTGTTAGGAAATTAGATAGTTTAGGTAGGTCCTCGGTTCAAATCCCACTCGCATCAATTTCCAGAAAACTATCGAAAAAATGCTATCCGTCGACGATTTCCATTTTTTTTTTTTTTCTTTAATAATAATAGAATAGTGTTATTAAAATAATTAGAGGCGGTCCGTTAGGAAATATATATTTTTAAAATTAATTATTAATTACTAAATTGATTTATCGTTTGAGTTTATTGTATGAGATGCTCAGCCGTTGCTCGTATGCGATACTCGGCCGTTCCTTGCCCGTGATACTCGGCCAACTATTGTTCACCAATATCGAGCCGGACGTATCATCCAAGACTCGGGCCGATAATCGGGCCAATAGCGTATGCCAATGTTGGCAGTCTCGGCACTGAGATGGGGCCGATGATCGGCCAAGTCCGGTCATCCTCCATGGGTTGTTAAGCAAATAAATAGGAATGCGTTGAAAGGTAAATAAAAGAAATCCATCGCTGCTGTCTGACGATCATCACAATGTTGTTCAAGAGACAGTGGTACTTCCCCCACCACTTTCCAGCACAACTCAAAATTTTGAAACCTATTTTCTCCCAAAATACTCGGCAGAAAGAGGTCAAATTTTGATGGAATGTGCGAAAGTATTGCAGAATTAGCTTTCGGCTTTTCGACGTTCAAAACCGTTTGTTCAGGATAATCGAAACCAAAAACGTGCGAGAGAGACAGCCCAATAGGCGATTAACATTGGGCGAAGAAATTTTCACCGGTGTTATCACTGAGCGTTAACACCATTTGAATGTTTTATGCACTTGCATCGAAAAAAGGCTTGGCGCGAACAACCAAGTGCTTGGTCCAATATACACTAGCCGATTTACCAGTTATATCAACCAATTTTTTGGTTATGCCAACCAGGTTATTGATTATATTATAATGAACTAACCAATAACTCCATTGGTCTAACCAATTAAACGGCTAACACATATATAACCAAGCACGTGATTATAATCGAGGATTTTTTTCCGTGTGCAATAAATCAAATATATTCATCTTTGTCAAGTAAAAAAGCTCTTGCAAAAACATCCTGGATGTTGACGCCCCGATCAGAGAACAAAAATAGTTTTATCAGCATGTTATTGAGAAACTCAATGCAAGTGCACGGAATATAAGCATGATTTCCTGGAGACTCACCTATAAACTCATATATAGACAAGCTTTTACGATAACATCACTGTGCGATTCCCGAGACAACTATATCGCGTATAATCGGCTCAGTGTCATTCCAATTTTCAAGGTTTTCAAGCGTCCCACATGCCACTTTGATGACACAATGCTATTCATTGTACTGCATAGCAATTCCAAAATAGCTAATATGTAATACTATAAGCGGTATTTCATTGTCTATACATTACTTCGATAACTTGCCACTTCGATTACTTCTACACCAAGTATACGAAAATCCGTTTATGAACATTGAATCGCGCTGTCGACTCATATTATCTTCTATTTTTTATCGATGATGTTTCTGATCAGTATTAATCACCAATTCTTACTCATTCCGATAAGCAACTACGTAGCAAAGTAATAGAAATAATTAAACAATTTTGGTACGGTCCCAAATATAGTCAATGTCAATGTCTCAGGTGGCATGTCAAGCAGTTCTCATAAACGTACCGATACTCTGCAGACAATTGTGGTTCAATGAGCATGGCTCATTGATCCCCGCTTGACGACATCTTCAACAAGGACGCGGAATGTTTTCTCAGAAAATCGGAGGATACTGAGCTCACCTCCCCCTTCGCCGCCCCGTATCGTGATCTTCATCGTTGTCGCCATCTACAACCCCTCCACAGGTGTACTTTTCGATACCCAAGTCACTTTGACGATGGAGATATGATAATCGTTCTGTTATTTAGTGATAAGGGGATCCATCTTTATAAAAGTGGCTGCATTCGAGACAAGTCGACCAGTTATATCAGATTTTGTACTACGATATACAATAGGTGTGTTAGTGAATTCGTAAATACGGGAAAAAGACGAATGATGCGGAGTAAGTATGTGAACCCAGTGGTGGAATAACAAAAAGGATTGTGAAACATAAATAGTTGTGATCATTTACCATTTGCGGTTCAGGAACAGTACATAGGCCGATTCAGGATATTTCATTTTACAGAAGTTCAATTCACTTTATCAATAAGGAGACTATGACCAGAAGGAGATACTTACCTAATACAATGGTATTAGAAATTCTAATAGCACTGGGCATCCAAGTGTGTTGCAATGGATGTCGTTCTATATCTTTCAAATCGTCGTAATTTTTGACACCATTGAATTTTTGATTATCTTAATGCATGAATAGTCCGTATAGATTACAAACTGTAAATATGTGCCAAGTTATTACCATTAAAATGATACCGCACTACATATTTCATAACCTACTTGGTTTAGTACTGCATTTATTACAATATCATTATTCTATTCATACTTATATGTAATCATTCTTTTGGTCATTCAGTATTCATAACTGGTAGTATCCAGAGACAATAGTATAAATTTCAACGTTTTTTAAAATAATATCATAAAAAAAGGATGAATCACATACCACACGTAGGGTATACGATAGTAGCTGTGGAAAGATAGTTTGGTTGCCGTGAAACACATCGTCCGGTCTTATCTGGACAAAAGACTTGCGACATTGTTGCCGATAAAATAATTTCGTAACTTGATTCGCGCTCCAAGTTGAAACGCTGGCCACAATCTTGCGATCGATTGATGTACAGGGAACCTCATTTACAACATCATATTTTTTCTTCGATAGGGAGTTTGACGCTTGCCACTGTCGTGGCAGCTGCACTTCTTGCAAGTGTAGCAGCGGAGCGTGGCATTGAAACCAATATTCCGAAAGAATGCCCAAAGATCGATCCCATGAATGAGACTATACATCTG
The DNA here is from genome assembly GCA_947507545.1 of Clistopyga incitator. Classification (NCBI taxonomy): domain Eukaryota; kingdom Metazoa; phylum Arthropoda; class Insecta; order Hymenoptera; family Ichneumonidae; genus Clistopyga; species Clistopyga incitator. The sequence goes on along the minus strand of OX382173.1, from coordinate 8,023,603 downwards.
GCACATGAATGGGATTGTACAAAATTTTACAAATGCGATCACGGAAGACGGGTGCTTTTCGAATGTCCCTTGATGGATACTGAGGGCAACAGACTGTATTTCGATCCGGTACTGCAAGTTTGTAACTGGCCGAACGTCGCAGGATGCATCCCCGGAGAACCCCCATCTACGCCCGAAGGTACTAACCAGCCTGCGACAACGAAAATACCTACGAACGATTCAACAACCCGCGAACCTTCGACAAATCATTCCACAGAATCAACTAGCGAGCGTATGACAGACAAATCCACCATTGAACAAACTACGAAACGAATTACAGAAATAACTACTCCGACATCGAAAATACCTGCTATGCCATCCTCGCACAAGCCTACGAACCATTCTACACAATCGACTATTAAGTGGACAACGCCCAAATCCTCTACACAACAATCCACAAAGGTTACAACTGACGGGACTAACCTACCATCAGAACCGACGTCGCATGAACCTTCGACGAACCACCCCACGCAATCGACTACCGAGTGGACCACTCACAGACCATCTACAGAACAGTCTACAAAACGGGCGACAGAAAGAACCACTCTCCCATCAGAAAGTCCCACAAGCCCAACTTCTCACAGACCTTCGACAAATCACTCTACGCAACAGACAACTCCAAAACCTTCAACACATCATTCCACAAAAATAACGACTCCACGAACTGATCTACCATCAGAACCGACGTCGCATGAATCTTCGACGAACCACCCCACGCAATCGACAACCGAGTGGACCACCCACAGACCATCTACGGAACAGTCTACAAAACGGGCGACAGAAAAAACTACTGTCACATCAGAAAGTCCCACAAACCCAACTTCTCACAGACCTTCGACAAATCATTCCACAAAAATAACGACTGCAAGAACGGATGTACCATCAAAACCGACGTCACCCGGACTTTCGACGAACCACCCCACGGAATCGACTACCGAGTGGACCACCCACAGAGCATCTACAGAACAGTCTACAAAACGGGCGACAGAAAGAACCACTCTCCCATCAGAAAGTCCCACAAACCCAACTTCTCACAAACCTTCGACAAATCACTCTACGCAATCGACTACACAACAGACAACTCCAAAACCTTCAACACATCATTCCACAAAAATAACGACTCCAAGAACTGATCTACCATCAGAACCGACGTCGCATGGACCTACCACGAACCACCCGACGCAATCGACTATCAAGTGGTCCACCCACAGACCATCTACGGAACAGTCTACAAAACTGGTGACAGAAAGAACTACTCTCACATCAGAAAGTCCTACAAACCCAACTTCTCACAGACCCTCGACAAATCATTCTACGCAATCGACTACGCAACGGACAACTCCAAAACCCTCTACACATCATTCCACAAAAATAACGACTCCAAGAACGGATGTACCATCAGAACCGACGTCGCATGAACCTTCGACGAACCACCCCACGCAATCGACAACCGAGTGGACTACCCACAGACCATCTACGGAACAGTCTACAAAACGGGTGACAGAAAGAACTACTCTCCCATCAGAAAGACCCACAAATCCAACTTCTCACAAACCTTCTACACATCATGCCACAAAAATAACGACTGCAGGAACTGATCTACCATCAGAACCGACGACGCATGAACCTTCGACGAACCACCCCACGCAATCGACTACCGATTGGACCACCCACAGATCATCTACGGAACAGTCCACAAAACTGACGACAGAAAGAACTACTATCACATCAGAAAGTCCAACAAACCCAACTTCTCACAGACCTTCGACAAATCATTCCACAAAAATAACAACTGCAAGAACTGATCTACCATCAGAACCGACGTCACCCAGACTTTCGACGAACCACCCCACGCAATCGACTACCGAGTGGACCACTCACAGAGCATCTACAGAACAGTCTACAAAACGGGCGACAGAAAGAACCACTCTCCCATCAGAAAGTCCCACAAGCCCAACTTCTCACAGACCTTCGACAAATCACTCTACGCAACCGACAACTTCAAAACCCTCTACACATCATTCTACAAAAATAACGACTCCAAGAACTGATCTACCATCAGAACCGACGTCGCATGAACATTCGACGAACCTCCCTGCGCAATCGACTACCGAGTGGACCACTCACAAAGCATCTACAGAACAGTCTACAAAACGGGCGACAGAAAGAACCACTCTCCCATCAGAAAGTCCCACAAATCCAACTTCTCACAAACCGTCGACAAATAACTCTACGCAACAGACAACTCCAAAACCCTCTACACATCATACCACAAAAATAACGACTCCAAGAACTGATCTACCATCAGAACCGACGTCGCATGGACCTACCACGAACCACCCCACGAAATCGACTACCGAGTGGACTACTCACAGAGCATCTACGGACCAGTCTACGAAACTGGCGACAGAAAGAACTACTCTCACATCAGAAAGTCCTACAAACCCAACTTCTCACAGACCTTCGACAAATCATTCTACGCAATCGACTACGCAACGGACAACTTCAAAACCCTCTACACATCATTCCACAAAAATAACGACTCCAAGAACGGATGTACCATCAGAACCGACGTCGCATGAACCTTCGACGAACCACCCCACGCAATCGACTACCGAGTGGACTACTCACAGAGCATCTACAGAACAGTCTACAAAACGGGCGACAGAAAGAACCACTCTCCCATCAGAAAGTCCCACAAGCCCAACTTCTCACAGACCTTCGACAAATCACTCTACGCAACTGACAACTTCAAAACCCTCTACACATCATTCTACAAAAATAACGACTCCAAGAACTGATCTACCATCAGAACCGACGTCGCATGAACCTTCGACGAACCTCCCTGCGCAATCGACTATCGAGTGGACCACTCACAAAGCATCTACAGAACAGTCTACAAAACGGGCGACAGAAAGAACCACTCTCCCATCAGAAAGTCCCACAAGCCCATCTTCTCACAGACCTTCGACAAATCACTCTACGCAACAGACAACTCCAAAACCCTCTACACATCATTCCACAAAAATAACGACTCCAAGAACTGATCTACCATCAGAACCGACGTCGCATGAACCTTCGACGAACCTCCCTGCGCAATCGACTATCGAGTGGACCACTCACAAAGCATCTACAGAACAGTCTACAAAACGGGCGACAGAAAGAACCACTCTCCCATCAGAAAGTCCCACAAGCCCATCTTCTCACAGACCTTCGACAAATCACTCTACGCAACAGACAACTCCAAAACCCTCTACACATCATTCCACAAAAATAACGACTCCAAGAACTGATCTACCATCAGAACCGGCGTCGCATGGACCTTCCACGAACCACCCGACGCAATCGACTATCAAGTGGTCCACCCATAGACCATCTACGGAACAGTCTACAAAACTGGCGACAGAAAGAACAACTCTCACATCAGAAAGTCCCACAAACCCAACTTCTCACAGACCTTCGACAAACCATTCTACGCAATCGACTTCTAAATGGACCACCCATGCACCATCTACAGAACAGTCTGTACGACTGACGACAGAAACAACTATCCTCCCATCAGAAATACCCACGAACCCGACATCTCACAAACCTTCGACGAACCATTCTATGCATTTGACTACGCAGTGGACAACTTCAAAACCCTCTACACATTATTCTACAAAACTAACGACAGATAGAACTAATCGTCCATCAGACCCGACGTCTCACAGACCTTCGACAAACCATTCTACGCAATCGACTACTACGTGGACTGTCCCTAAATCGTCGACAGCGAAAACTACAATAGAGTATACCACTGATGCAACCATTAAGTCGACGAAAAAACACCAATCTTCTGAAACAACTCAAAAATTTCCAACCGATATTTCATCCACAGGTGAAGAGAACACTACACCCTCAAGCACCGGAACAACACCCACACACCGACCAACTGGAGTACCTAGTAAACCAACACTCCCACCTATCGGAACACCTACAGAACCAACACACGAACCTACTGGAATATCTACAAATCCTACTGCAACACCTTCAAATTCCACCGAAACACCTCCCGGAACACCTACAAAACCAACATACCCACCTACTGAAACATCTACAAGTCCAACACACCAACCTACCGGAATCTCTACGAATCCTACTGTAACACCCTCAAAGTCCACCGAAACACCTACCGGAACACAACCTACATACCCACCTACTGAAACATCCACAAGTCCAACACACCCATCTACTGGAACACCTACGGAACCACCAACAAAACCAACGTATCCACATACTGAACCACCTACAAAACCAACCCAACCGCCGCCTACAGAAACAACGCCTTCTGCTGAACCACCTACTGAACCACCAACAAAACCAACGTATCCACAAACTAAACCACCTACAAAACCAACCCAACCGCCGCCTACAGAAACAACGCCTTCTGCTGAACCACCTACTGAACCACCAACAAAACCAACGTATCCACAAACTAAACCACCTACAAAACCAACACAACCGCCGCCTACAGAAACAACGCCTTCTGCTGAACCACCTACAAAACCAACACAACCGCCGCCTACAGAAACAACGCCTTCTGCTGAACCACCTACAAGTCCAACACACCCATCTACTGGAACACCTACAAATCCAACACACCCACCTACCGGAACACCTACAGAACCACCAACAAAACCAACACAACCGCCGCCTGCAGAAACAACGCCTTCTGCTGAACCATCAAAAAGTTCTGTGGAGCCAACTACGATATTGCATTCAACAGATATTGACACTACACCGGTGCCAACGGATGAAGTAGGCCAAAACAGCACACCTACACCATCTGGAAATTTCGTGCCTCATGAAAGCAACTGCACGAAATTCTACGAGATTTTAGATGGCAAAAAAATAGTTAGAGAATGTGCTCGGGGGTTACACTTCAGTCCGATCCATAAAATTTGTATGTCACCTTCAGAGGCTGGTTGTGAATCGATCACTACGATTCCTACGTTCACTACTGACTTCCCAGAATCTGGTTCCTGTGGTAATATCGAAAATAATTGGGTAGTACCTCACGAGTGCGTCTGTAGCAAATATTACTTGTGTTCCGACGGGGATTTAATTCTCAAAGAGTGCCCCGAAGGCCTGCACTTTGGTAAACATGTTTACCGTTGCACAACGCCAGAAGCAGCGGGTTGTGAATCGACTACCGGATCGACTGAGGCAACGACAACTACGGTGGTTATTCCGACAGAATGTCCGCCTGATAATTCTGGGCCACCAGTGCAGCTTCCACATCCCACTAATTGTTCGCTTTTCTATAAATGCGACAACGGGAAAAAGAAACTTTTGGAATGCCCTAAAGATCTGCATTTCAATCCAGTGTTACAACAATGTGACTGGGCAGATTCGGCCGGATGTGTAGTAAATTCTACCACTATTACGGGTGGTGAAACGGTTACAATATCTACGCAACCAGGATTAGGACATACAACAATAAGTACCTCAACCGTTGGCATACCTACGGAGTGCCCCCCTAATAATTCAGGCGATACCGTTCAACTCCCGCATCCATACAATTGTTCATTATACTACAAATGCGATAATGGAATAAAAGTAGTGCAACCCTGCCCTCCCGGTTTAGAGTTCAACGCTAAGGAACAAATATGCGATTGGCCAGAATTCGCTGGCTGTGTCATATCCACCACCGGAACACCGTGGATCTGGACTACGACAACTCCGCCGAGCCTATCAAGTTCTACCATCCAAGACACGTCTAGTCGGCCAAGCTCTACAACACAAGATACGACTAGACCTCCAAGTTCCACCACGCAAGATATAACAAGACCACCAATTTCCACTACCCAAGATACGACTAGACCTCCAAGTTCTACCACGCAAGATACGACAAGGCCACCAAGTTCTACTACCCAAGATACGTCTAGACCTCCAAGTTCTACCACGCAAGATACAACAAGGCCACCAAGTTCTACTACCCAAGATACGACTAGACCTCCAAGTTCTACTGCGCAAGATACAACAAGGCCACCAAGTTCTACTACCGAAGGTACGACTAGACCACCAAGTTCTACTACCCAAGATACGACTAGACCACCAAGTTCTACTACCGAAGTTACGACTAGACCATCAAGTTCGACCACCCCAGATAAAACCACAACACCGGATAGCTCAAGCTCACCATCATCTCCATCAACACCCCAGACACCTTGCGTGGAAGGAAGTAAGCTTGCTCACCAAAAAAACTGTTCTCTCTATTACGAGTGTGAGGACGGCGAAAATGTACAGAAAGAATGTACTGCCGGGCTCCACTTTAATCCCGTATTAAATATCTGCGATTGGTGGGAATACGCAGGCTGCACTGTATTGACCACTCCGCCGATAAGCTTATCGACAACCCCACAACCAGACTCTTCAGAAGTTACCACTGATGATTATATCGGTCAAGATAGTTCCACTGTATCGGTAACTCCGGGTTCAACTGCATCGCCAACTCCAAGTTCAACCGTACCGCCAACTCCAAGTTCAACGGTACCGCCAACTCCAAGTTCAACGGTACCGCCAACTTCAAGTTCAACCGTACCGCCAACTCCAAGTTCAACGGTACCGCCAACTCCAAGTTCAACGGTACCGCCAACTCCAAGTTCAACCGTACCGCCAACTCCAAGTTCAACGGTACCGCCAACTCCAAGTTCAACGGTACCGCCAACTCCAAGTTCAACGTTACAGCCAACTCCAAGTTCTTCCGTCCCGCCAACTCCCAGTTCAACCGTACCGCCAACTCCAACTTCTCCGGAGCCGTCGACGCCGGTTCATACCACAAGTGATCCCGGGCCCCCAGCCTGTATTGGCACCTGTCCCAAGACAGACCCTATGACTCATACGGTGTTGTTACCAAACGAAGATTGCACAAAATTCTGCAAGTGTAGCAATGGTCGAGGATACGTGTACGATTGCCCGGCAAAACTTCACTTTAATCCGACGAAGTTTGTATGTGATTATCCAAAGAAAGCAAAGTGTACAGGTCCAGGAGGTTGGGGACGACCTAAAATCGAGGTTATCCACGCTACAGATTAATCAGCAAGTTACTTAAAGTTACTATTATACGTAGAAAAAGTACCAGTAGTGGTTTGTTAACTTTAAAAGTATTTGAATAAGAAATATCGAAAGAATCTAACATATAAACTCGAGCCGGGAGAAGATGAATTAAGACTTTTGTAATAAGTTAAAGCAGCATTTATGCATAATCAATAAACAAGTCTTGAAAATTATGTAAAAATAAATCAGATATTCTTAATAACGGATCATAAATTTTATAGAAAAGTCATGTACTTTTATAAACGCGCCCTATTGGGGTTTGTAGAGGCATAATATTAGTAAATATATTTATTAATTCACTATCTAGTTTTCAGTCGATTTTAATTATGTCTTCTCTTGATGTGTTTAAAACGACTAAATCGAACAACACCGGCCTGGGACCTTTTTCCGTTCAAGCCTTAATCCAGAAAAACACGTACCATTATCATCACATCTCCTTCCTAATATCTGTACTCAAGGACTACCTGTCTTATGGTATAGTATCTCGTTACATATAAGTTTTCCGAAGAGGATTTTCTAGCCTTCGGGATATGCCGCTACGACTCGATAGAAGTATCACTAAGTGCGTGAGAATCTATATAGCACAATCAACTTTGGGCATCGCACATGACGTTTTTAATACATTTTCTGAAGATTCTAATAAAGTAGACCTGTTCTAATCCAGGCCTGTGTTATGTGGTTGAATACATGCTGCTTTGGCCTTTGGCACCCCGCGTTTCTTGGTTTGGCTATGCAATCAGGTAATGACGAGTACGCAACTCTACAATTAAAGAAAAACGCAGAGTATTCCAGCGAAGAGCCTGCAAAGTAAAAAAAACATATCAAAACAAGCAAAAATGCACATAAAAATAAATATGAATATCTATTTTCAAGGATGTGCAAATGGCTATCGAATCGAAACGAATATGCGAAATTTGAAAAAAAAAATTTATTATTCGAAATTTGCAAATATTTCATGCGAGTTTTTGCTAGCCCGTGCAAGTCTTTACGCGTGTGTTCGAGCGTGGGCTAATGTGTTCTATGATAGATATTACACTTATTTTAAAAAATGGATTTTAAATGTACCGCTCGACGGTGTACTCAAGTATTACAGAGTGCTATTTGATAATTTTGACCTACAATTTTTTAAATATTATTATTTTTAGTATTCCTTCGTATACCTTCTTCAGGTTTTTGCGATTTCCCCACTCCTCTTCATCTCCTTCCATTTATTGAATTCCCCTATCCCTTTCCATTTTTATTGAGTTCCCCCCAGAATGTTACCCGCAGCCATTCTATCCTAATGCACTACTGTATCGCATTTATGATACAGGCGGCTATATTTTACTGACTTTCTGCTGTATGAGAATACATCACAAAGTCAGAAAAACTGCCTCCCGCTCAACAGTTAACGCGCAAGTTGGTGTATAGCGAAAGTGATCACCCGTCCAGGTACTGCCCGCGAGAGAAGCTGCTTAACTTGGGAAACCGCCGAAGCCATACACCGACCGCGCGCCCACTGCTGCCCGTACATTTCACCTACAATTTTCTATGCATGTCCTCTTTAGTTGTTTAATTTCTAGCTCTACTCGAATTTCAATAACTGAATACCGAAGATTCGATTTAAAGTTTGAATATTCGAATTTATCAAACTAACCCATACGCGCGCTTAACCATTTGGTGTTATTTTATTGGATTGCATTTTTTTAGCTATTTAACTTTTGTCTATAAAACGAATTACTAGACAATAGAAATTCCAATACAGCAACTGAATTAATAAAATGTAGTACATGCATATATCATACAAGTTATTTTATTGCATAATTGATAATGAATTGTGTATTCGTATTTCATAGCAACTGAATATCATTTCTGGTTCCGGTTATTGAATCCGTTGATATATTTGCACAAAAGTAGTGTCTTATGTACGAAGATCTTAATGAAAAGAGTCCAACGATCGTTGTCTCGAATATACTTTATTGTACATACATTAATGAAAATATATACATGGTAGACTGCGGTTTATCGAAGCAGCAAAATGTCGATTTCATGTGGGCCGCGGGTATTCCCGGTCTCGTCGATCGCACTCAAAAAAGATCATGGGAGCTTTTTGCAATTGGCAGTGATTGCCGTGATTCAATTCGAAAAGTTGTCATTAAAAAAACAACAATCATGAAAATTTATAGATAGGACGGTACTCTGTAGTCTTTAATTTTGTTGTTATTCAATGACTGCTAAAAAAACCATAAGCGGCTCAACCAAGGAATCAGCGAACCGTATAAATCTTCGAGCCAGTTTTGTAATTTCAAAAACACAAATGATCGCTCACGACGTAGATAGGGATATCCGTGCCGACCACTCCTAATAAAACGTCCGTTTATCTTTATACTATTGCACAGCCAAACACTTGCTTTATCACTCTCGGTTTCTCAAAGTTTCACTTGTGTTTTCTTGTCCTTTTGTCGGTTTTAAAACCACTAATACGGTAATGCATCTGTGTTTTTAGTATTTGACAGAAAGGTTCGAATAATCAATCAATTAATATCTCCCTCTCTCTCTCTCTCTCTTCCTCTTCTTTTTTCATTTGACATGCCGCGGTAGATAACGTACACGTGAATACCGAAACATCGCTTATTTAAAACACGTTATACGAGAGACGAGACGTCACTACGAGTTTTAAAACTCGCTGTACCTTTCCTCTAGGGACAACATGCAGCGTATAAAACATATCTTATCTACTTTCATATTCATATAGTGTGGTTTTTTCAGTAAATATTTATTTTCTTTTTTTTACCCATGTGCATATATATATATGCAGGGTGACAGTTCTAGGGTGGCCATCCGCTCATTTACGTTTAGCGGTTGCGATCACCACCTTAAAATTGGCACCCTGTACACATATACATACACATACATACATATACATATATAAATATATATACATATATGTGTGTGTATGTGGGTGTGTATATACATATATATTTTGTATATTCATACGCGGTTACGTTTCTTCAACGTTTTTATCAAGGATTAGCAGCGCGCGATATACTTAATGAGAATAACGCGCGCATGTGTCGGTATATGGATAAACGTACGTGCTAAGCCGCGTGATTTGAATTTCATATTTTATTTCTCATTTTCTCGATCCTTTCGATTCGTCAGTGACGGGAAGATTTTCTTCGTTATGCAAATTTAATTTTTTCAAGGTTTGGTTGTATTGCACTCAGGGTTTTCGCAGGGTTGACTCACCGCGGACGCGATCAGGTACAACGAAGTACTGTTAAAGTTCGCGTTGAAACTTTATTTGGAATAAAATCAAAACTGGTTGACATTCACAATATATCCCTAGTCTTTGTCCCCCGTAATTTAAATGGCCGATTTCGATTCTAGGCGTATAGTAGTATGTCAATCGCAGATATAATATTACACTTTAGCCGCGTAAGAGTAAACTAGTCTTACAGATTTAATACGATGCGGATTGGTGTATGTCTGTGTATGCGATTAGCCGCGGATGGGCTACTCAGCGCGATCGCCGCGTCAATCAAGTTTAACGCTTCGATTTGATTTGTCAGTCTGTGTACTCTCCTAATCCGTGTTATACGTTGAGAGGTTTCGGACCGCGATAGAAAAAAATAATAATAATACGAACGATAACTTCGTGTAATCATAGTAATAATAACAATAAAACAAAGGGGACAGAAAAGCGTCCGGCGTGAATTCACGTTACGATGAAATCACTAAATTACGACTCTCGTTTAGAGTCTCGAGCGATAACAACGAGATTTTAGCAATTAAACGGCATCGTGGATAGTTAACAAAGTATATAGTAATTGTGATTAGCAGCGGTGCCAGCAGCAATATCGATGCTGCCAGTAGTGGTCGTTAATGGCCATAATATCAATGTTACATACTCTATTTTTTCGTGGGTGTAGACCATCCAACGCAAACTTTTTGCTTCGTCTTTTCTGTAGTTGCTTCCCCATTCGGTTGCGTGTTTTCTTTTTCTTTATTTTTTTTTAACAAGGTGTCTAAATGCCGATCCTCGCAAGTCGAGAATCATCCTCGTTTAAAAAGTCGAGGAATTGACAATCGCCGCTGACTCGCGGTCTGTCGAAGCCCATCGCGCTAACAACGGACAACAGAGTACCTACGCATTCGCTGGTAGGACTCACCGAATTCGTAACTGTCGCGCGGCGCTCACGATATACGGCAAGTGTTGCCCGGTTAAACGGAAAACTTCCGGTTTATTTTGTGTGTTATCAATAACGGACGATTCACGTATCAGTTTATAGCGTTTGGAATCACAGGATGACGCAACACCGACAGTATCGTTGTCGGGATGCGCCTGCGCTCGGTGGTGGTGTCACCGGTGCGAAGTACGCGTGTACCTTGATATTCGGCAGATGCGTCTAAAATCATGAAAGCAAAAGAATTAGTGATTAGAATGTTGGCGGTGACGTACAAAAGGCACTCTGTATCAATTCATTAACACCAAAAACAGATCATTCTCAAAGAATCTCTAAAAATCACATTAATCGGTTACAATGTCTATTTTTACCATTTTCGTTTTAATCTGTATTATCTCAGGAACGATTAATCGTATCAACATCTACAAAAACTGATACTATACGGTTTTCATGGGCAGCATCAAAAAGAGAATTCAGAATCAATTGCGTAATTTCAGGACACACTTATCACATGATGAAGCAATATGTACTTTTTTAAATGAAAGGATTTCTATTATAGAATGTTTTGAGAGAAAATTTCATCAGTCTGTAAGTGATTGCCGAATTTCAATTTTTTTTTTCATGGATGTCCCAAATGATTATAAGTGTAAATTTGAAATGGGAAAAGGAAAATCCTGTTTTTAATATTAGGACAATGCCCGGATCAGTTTGTAGAAAACGCAAGCTTCAAAATGTTATAGCAGTTTAACGTTGATTTTTTGTTTTGTTTAATTGCAATTTAAATTGTTTACCAATTTTTTGTTGAGAACCTCTATTTTTTGGGTGACTTAATTGATATGAAATGCCTAATAAATTATGGCAAACTCGTCAAGTCGGACAAGTCGAAACACGCACTGACGGTTACTTGTTTTTTTTTTCAAAATTCTTGTGATAATTGTGTAGAAAATTGTAAACAGATTTTGGCAGTTTAACGAAATTGCGTGGATAACTGACGTGTATTGCCTCCAGTATAAAAGCTCTTGAAAAAATTACTCTGAGTCTACGTATGCCAGCTCTGGTTATTAATTGGCAGTCGTAAAGCTCGATTCGCTCGAGATTGTGGCAGGCTTGTAACAAGTGCTCGAGGCTTGCATCTGTTATTAACGGACAGTTGTCGAGCTCCAATACAGCTAGATGCTCAGCTGCGCAAGGCGAGAGCGCAAGCTGTCGTATTCCCTCGTCGGTGATCAGCTCGCAATGCGACAGACTCTGTAAACACATGTTCCATGAATTCAATACAATCTAGAAGTTTTAAGGAGGGTTGAAGTGCTTCACACTAATCAAATCAGTGCGCGCTGCATTTCTGAAAACTGTTTTACAATTTCTGATGGTTTAATTAACGACGTATCGGTACAACGCAATGATCCGCGTCCGCATGTGGTGGTTTTCTGCCAGCACAGTCAATTGCAATCTAGCATTATTGTGCAAAACATTGGTGCGCCATCCTTTTGACCTCACAGTGCTAGCACGGTGTCGGCAAAGTATCAGCGGTTCGTACAATGCCGCTAGATGGCAAATGGCTAAAGCGTTTGTCGCAAGCGAATTCAAGCCAACGTGTTTATAAAACTGCGTAGATATTATGAATACAACTGCACTAGAGGAGCTATTATCTAAAGGTGATGCTCCTTAGTATTCGTTTTTGAATTCCTTCGATGAAAAGTGAAACCCCGGCAGGCTGTCTTCAATTCTTAACTCGGAATTTGGGATCTCAAAGAACTAATAAGACTAAAACATGATTTTCCATGGCAGGCTCTGCCTTTAGACGAAGCTACAAAGAAGTTTGAAGTATATTGTAATGAGATGGTCCCGCTATGTTGTATCATTGCCAAATTTTCAGTACACGTCGCAGAACAGGGCAGTAAGCCACCGGAAATTGTCAAATTACTTTTGAAAATTTACCACTAATTTCACTAGGGTGAAGCATACAAACTTCCTTAACTTTATTTGTTTCGTTTTCTCGAAGCGGTACTCACTAGTTTCTCGAGCCTTGGACAACCCATCGCTAAATGTATGAGTGTTGCGTCAGTGATAAGAGCGCACTCCTCCAGATCCATTTTCTCCAATAGCCTGCAATTCTGAAAGTCGAAAGCGAACCTTCTATTCACCTCTGAACTCTCACGCGAAATAGCAGGATGATTTGTTTTCTTTTTTTTTTTGCGAGTGTTTCTATTTGGAATGAACTCACTCTCGCGAGAGCCTGAAAGCCGGCATCCGTGAAGTGAGTGCAGGCTACGCATTCAAGAACGCTCATCAATGGACAGTGCTGGGCTAGCGTGACCAACGAGGCGTCCGTCAGGTTTGGACAATTCGAGAGGCAAACGTAGTGCAATCTCGGACATCTTTCGCCCAATTCTCTCACTGCGTCGTCCGTTATGTTCTGAAAAAGACAAAGTTAAAATACCAATTCTTCCAGTAAATCTACAATCGAAAGTTTCATTCCATCAGAATTCCTATACTTTGGGACAAGGAAAAATCAGAAAAACTTCACATATTGAAGATACTAAATAAAGTCATGTCTTTAAATAATAAAAATGTGGAAAATTTAGCAATAGCTTCGATTTGAAATAATTGCTGACCCGGCCGTAGTGACACTGGGTAGATCCGACTACCAATTACCGTGAAATCCTTCGAATATACTGAGATAACCCGGGCGGTGCGTCTCCTAAAACCCCCATCGGTGCTCAATTCAATTCAATTTCTCAATTTTGTAACCTTGTACTTATAGATCGGTTCAATCGAGTAATGGTGTCTAACTATGATATGGTGTCTAACTACGGTGATACACCGGGAACTCGGAAGAATATACGACTGTCAGTACTAGTATGGGTTTTCTATAGTTTCCCAACGCGCATGGTAAACGCGGTCCAGTGTAACTAAGTTGACTGCATTGAAAGTTAGGTTAGCTTAGTGAAGTGCGGGTAAACATTAATATGAGTGGAACGCGGTTATACCTCGAATTTGTAACTGAATCAATTTTAAAAAAAAATAAAAACTGTTTAACGGATTCTCGGGATATCAAGGAAAAGAATGTGAAAATTTTAGAACAAAAATTCGACAGTTTTCGTGTTGAGTAATGAATAATAATTTGGTTAAAAAATTTCTAAGTTAAGATATGCATCTAAATAATGTGACAAAAATTGTGCATTTTTTGACTACTCAGAAACTTTAAAAAAATGAAATGCATTTTTTGTCGCCATGGGTAATCACGAGGGCCGATTTAACGTGACTTGCCTGTTGTTTTAAATGAATTGAAAATGGGTATTTGGCATTGTTATTATTCAAAATCAATGTTTTTAGTATCTACAATATCGTCGATTTTTTTTTTTTTTTTGAGATTTCTTCGTCCAGCAATTGCAAATTTTACACCAATAAAATTGATATTGCTTTCGAATGTATATCCTTAAATGAGATAATTCACAATCACCCTGCACTCGTGTAAATTAATAGCTTCGAGATTGGGGCAAAAACGCGCGAGACACTTGAGCGCGCGATCCGTAAGTCTTCGGCAACCTTTGCTCAGAAAGCTTCGAAGTTCCGGGCACCCTCTCGCCAATGCTTCGACCCCATTATCAGTGAGGAACTCGCACCACGAAAGATTAATGTGTGTGAGTAATGGACAGCCATCAGAAATATCCTTAAGTGCTATATCGGTGATCTCGGTACACGAGTCCAGATTCAGCCGTTGTAACTTCGGACAATGACTGCTGAGGGCTGCGCACGTTGCATCCGAGATCTTTTTGCACTGACTCAAATTTAACTCCTCAATATTTGGACACGATTGAGCTAGTGTTCGCATCGAGATGTTACCGATACTTTGACATCCTCGAAGCGAAAGTTGGCGCAAAAAACCTCCGCAACGCCTGGATATATTTTCTATTACTGGTCCCTGCAACAATTTTCCCAATTAAAAAAAGCTTCGACAAAAAAGTAAATAAGGTATTCCATATCAATTCATCAGCCCAAAATAGGAAATTCACAAAACATTTCTAAAACTCAGTTTCAATGGTTCCGATGAATGTACCGTATTTGTAACTTTTGAAAATTTATCCGAAATATGCATGTTTTCCATTTTTCTTTGAATCTGTAATGAGTGAGAAATGGTTAATTCTGTCGACGTATTCCAAAAAGAAAAATGTGAATTTTTTCATGACCGAGCTTCTCTCAACGAGGCTTTATTCGAAAATGATCTGTACGTCAAGCATGATGGAACAATTGATATTGCCGAGCATAAGATATTTTTGATATTTTTTTCAATATCAAATCAATTCAATATCAAACGTTCTTCTATTTTTAAAAATGACGATTTGTCATAAATTGTGGTCTATAATGACTTAATTATTCCTCAACAGATTTTTTTATATCCTTGAAGAAAGGCACTTTTCGTATTATAGTAATAACGATATAATCGATCGTTTGAGACATGACAATTTTTTTAAAAATGAAAAAAAACTTGGAATATTACGACAGAATTTTTAATTTTTATTTGAAATATGATGCATCTATTGGAATTACTGAATCTGTCTTTCGAAAATTATTTGAGAATTCTTTTTTTTTTTTTTCGGGTAACTGAATTTATATGGACTGCCTGATATACCATTTCAAACATCCATTCTCCAATTTTCACGCACCTCTACGTCACGCTGAAAATCAAAGAGATCGATTCTCTGCCAATTGGAGCCATCCAATGCCAACACGTTCCAAGCCTTGCTTACTTGGGCACATCGGCACAAAGATACCACATCTAGATATGACAGGATTCTGAAAAATAAAACAATTTAAGTAAGCATTGATGGTGATACAAACAGGTAACACAAGTTATGTAAACTGGAGTGTAGATAGTGAACTTCAATTATGTAAAGGGTAAAGATGTGTATATCCAAAGGGCCTTGAAAAGCTAAAGAAACATTAACGTAGAATGTAATATGCAAATACGTCTCGCAAGAAAAATGTGTACATCTCCATACATGTTTTATACCTACAGTTTCTTTTCATGTAAAAAAGAGACTCTCTTTTACATCTGATTAATTCTAATTAACGTTCCTTTTCATGTGATTTATTTATAGATTCCGAACAGTTGATTCAACGTTCGATATTGATTGTTCATCCATATTATATCATCAGAATAACACATACCAAATTAGTCTCTACTTTGTTAATTGATTTTGGAAAACGTCCGCCTTTGAGTTATCCTCAATTTCTGTTTGATCTTCGATAAACATGCTTTAAATATTTTGATAATACCTGAGTAACAATTCCTTTGGCAGTTTCTTGTTGATTTGGGCCTCGTCGTCGTGAAATACCCATGTCAGCTGAAACAACATGAGAACACCAGTAACGTGACGAGAGCAGTATGACAACAATATTACTGGCACAAAAAGGAGTAGAGCTTGTTGCATCAATGATAGGCGGTATTCACGGCAGTGTTAGGGTTAAATGTGATTGCGTAAAGTACGAGTTGCGAGTTCATGCGCTGCTGTCTGTTCTGGATTGTGACTTGGCAGTTGGGAGAGCAAAGTGAACATCCAGGGTTGGTGCAGATGACGGGAAAACCAACCTGCATGTATGATTGCCTCATTGTACTGAGAGGAATGTTTTGAGTTATTGACTGAGATGGATAGTAAGCGCCCTGATGATGATGATGGTGTTGATGATGATGGTGATGATGGTGATGTTGCTGAGGATGCTGTTGCCTCCACCAGTGACCACCCGACGCGGACTCTCCTACCGATCCTTGGACCCCTTGGCCCACCTGGACTGCCCCAACGCCACCCACTCCCACACGACTTACTTTTTTCTAAAACAAATCCCAATTCTTGATCTTGACTTTACTCCCCAATAAAACAGCCTCGGCAGATGTCCCGATAATACGCCATCCAGGCAGCCGGCGACTGGTGTGCCCAAAAGCTGGCGAACGACTTAGTAAGTAAGGATATATTTGCTTCGTTAAGGTTCTTTACACGCAGAAATTAGAAGTTGGAAGTTTGAGCCCGACCAAGTGCGGAAATAATAGAAGGAACAACAGCAGCAGATATTGTTATTTGTTGAAACCGATGCCGCGGTCCAGTGGTCACTCTATTGACCTCTGGTCCAGAGCGTCGATACATCGCGTTCAAAGCCCGTCGGGTTCAAAGCCCGGTGCTGTGGTTGTCATCAAAAGTGAAAATACGGGGGCTATGAAGCTAGAGATGTATCCCAATAGGACAAACTGTTGGGCCGAGTCGTACGTTATGCTGTCAGAAACACGTTTTGCACGTCCGCGTGACAACATTGTGACGGTATCACGTGCTGAATCCAGCACTATATCACTTCAGGGAGGCGAAGCGATGTTCTGACATTGTGCGGGTACATCAGAGGATCCAGCACGTCATCAGAATGTCGTCACTGTACAGTCACCGTGCTTTCTAATATCTATTTGAGTATACATGAGACATACGCCGGTATCGGCGGAGGTCACGTGCTTGCAGATGTAGTCTATGTTCTATTTTTCAACGAACCGTCCGTAACTTGGTTTTCGCCCTAGCAAGTTTTGCGACCGCTGCTTTTTAGGAGGAAACCCGAAAATGGGCCGACGAACGGATACGTCCATTGGGAAGCTTTTTATCAGAAAATAATTATTATCATTGCATTGAACTAAACTTTATTTTGATTTTTTTTTTCTTCATACTTTAACTCATTAGTCAGTTTGGTACTATACTATCACCGAAAAATATTATAATTTATTAGCACGGAAAGAAAACGCTAAGGTTTTAACAGAAAGAAGCGGCATTTTGCCATTTTCTACATTCCGTCAATTTGCTAGGGCGTATGCCCATAGCTGAAATACTGTGGCGAATGCGATATAGACGTAGCCGCATGGAGTTCTGATTACTGGCTCGGGCTGAACCCGCAGCTGACTTCGGCCAACCATGAAATAGGTAGAATGACTCGAAATAGGGGGGAATCTAAATAAACAAATATCTCTCTACATTATAAAAAGATTTCGCCGTCGTCGTCGTCGTCGTTGTCGCCACCGTGCACAAGAATCGAGGCTGGCAACCGTTGCCATGGCAAGCGTTGTCATGGCAGGCGTTGCCATAGCAAGCGTTGTTAAGGCACGACAACGTTCGCCATGGCAACCGTTGCTACGTTTGCTACATCTCGCTATGTTATAAAAATCGCGGATGCGAGCGCGGAGACACAGTGACATCAAAGTATAAAAATATTGTTATTTACTTCGTTTTTGAAGCTGCGGTTACGATTATTTTGCGGAATCAATATCGAAGGGTGAAATTGTAAAATTTTATGTACAAATGTTTAGTTAAATAGCTAACATTGATGGAGTTCTGATTACTGGCTCGGGCTGAACCCGCAGCTGACTTCGGCCAACCATGAAATAGGTAGAATGACTCGAAATAGGGGGGAATCTAAATAAACAAATATCTCTCTACATTATAAAAAGATTTCGCCGTCGTCGTCGTCGTCGTTGTCGCCACCGTGCACAAGAATCGAGGCTGGCAACCGTTGCCATGGCAAGCGTTGTCATGGCAGGCGTTGCCATAGCAAACGTTGTTAAGGCACGACAACGTTCGCCATGGCAACCGTTGCTACGTTTGCTACATCTCGCTATGTTATAAAAATCGCGGATGCGAGCGCGGAGACACAGTGACATCAAAGTATAAAAATATTGTTATTTACTTCGTTTTTGAAGCTGCGGTTACGATTATTTTGCGGAATCAATATCGAAGGGTGAAATTGTAAAATTTTATGTACAAATGTTTAGTTAAATAGCTAACATTGATGGAGTTCTGATTACTGGCTCGGGCTGAACCCGCAGCTGACTTCGGCCAACCATGAAATAGGTAGAATGACTCGAAATAGGGGGGAATCTAAATAAACAAATATCTCTCTACATTATAAAAAGATTTCGCCGTCGTCATCGTCGTCGTTGTCGCCACCGTGCACAAGAATCGAGGCTGGCAACCGTTGCCATGGCAAGCGTTGTCATGGCAGGCGTTGCCATAGCAAGCGTTGTTAAGGCACGACAACGTTCGCCATGGCAACCGTTGCTACGTTTGCTACATCTCGCTATGTTATAAAAATCGCGGATGCGAGCGCGAAGACACAGTGAGATCAAAGTATAAAAATATTGTTATTTACTTCGTTTTTGAAGCTGCGGTTACGATTATTTTGCGGAATCAATATCGAAGGATGAAATTGTAAAATTTTATGTACAAATGTTTAGTTAAATAGCTAACATTGATGGAGTTCAGGATGAAAGGTTGCATACAAGATGGTCATATATTTATGAAGTTGTATAATAGGAACAAAACTGCATCAGGGAAAACACGACTCCAACGTCACGCAAAGTATCGTTGAAAATGGTAGGCGTAATCGAGGTAAGATACAGTTTTTTGTGTTTACTGTTTGAACATATGAAGACACAGCTGAAGAAACTTATCTATTAAGGTAAACATCCAAATGGCCAGTCATGTCCCATTGATCGGACACACCGTGCGTGCAAGAGAGGAAAAAGTATTATTTTCCGTGTATGTCCGATGATTGGGACCTAATCGTAAAGTGTCCGCGCATTCATATACATTTACTTTACGAAATAAATGGCAATTCCGCCGCAAAAGAGGCACCACCGAAGAAATCGGCATAGCGCACATAGCTTCGCCACGATATTCTGTATGCTAGGCCTGTAAATCACTAGTTATCAACGACACAACTCAAGTCTTATCTGTTTTCACTCTGGGATTTAATTTTTTATTCTTCATTTCTTATTTTATTAGAGGACAACCACAAAATTCAGCATAATTGATCGTACCTTTGGCAATCGTCTATAAATGAATATCGTTACCTAGTGACTGAAAATTCGGTTCTAAACGTGAGAAATGAGGAAAGAAATACTTGATATTTTTTATGTAACAGGATCAAACATATCTTTAATTTTTTTGTTTAAGTTTTTTGAGTCTCTCGTTTGGCCACAATGTACCGCTAGGACTTCATTGCTATTGAATAACGGTGAATTATAATGAATCTAACTTCCTTCAAAGTAAAATACAAAAGTTCTACCTGCTTCTTGTATGGCTACTTGGTTTTACATTGGTATCGCATTATTTCGAAACTATAGGGGAAAAAACGCTCGCTTCGATAAGAGTTTGGAAGTTGGCCGCATGAGCCCGTTCGGCAGCTACACAGCGGCACGAGGAAAAACCGAGTCACGTTTATTGTGGCCCGAGAAGTTATTCCCGTGTTAAAAAAAGTAATAAAGCAGTATGAAAGCTAAAAAGACTCAAGTGAATTTCATTGGACTAGATAATACTGAGGAATATTATACCGAATTATTAGTTTTGAGAATCCCGGTTCGCATTTCCATAAGTTTCGGTATCCACGTCGACCGCTCCATAGTTTTCGGTGACCAGGTTGATATCTTTATAGTTTACGATATTCAGATTGATATTAAGACTTATTACTTTTTTCGTGAGTATATAGTACTTCAATATCACGAAATCACATAATTTTCTGAGCACGTCGAAAGCGCGGGTGCGAAATACCTCACATAAAATGAAATCAAAAAGTAACTCGTTAAACTTAACGTGAAAACAATAAATGCTTTTATTCGCAATTCACATCTATAATCGTGCGGTGTCGGAAACAGTAAAACCACCGACACCAGGGAAAAACGGTCAAGGGTTTTGCGGCGAATTGCTGTGCGTAAAACCACAGGAATGACAGAAATGTTTTGTGCAACAATTTCGGCCTGAAAATCGTTCCACTTCGGTTAAACCGACCAGTAAATGAACGAATAATTAATAATTTACGTATTCACAAAAGACGTAAAAAATGTATAATTATCAGAAAGGTCTTCAGAGTCTTAGTAGTTTATACTATATATTACGCTGATCTAAAAAAAAATATTGCCGGTGTTTTCAGAAAAAGACATTTGGAAAATAAAGAGAAAAGTGCCAAAAAGACTGATGCCTCAGTAAATGATCGAAATTTTTTATGAAGGAATGACCACTTATCAGTAAAATAAATGGGTATTCACAAATACAGGCTAACGTACACAGATATAAAAAAAATTAGTTAAATACTATAAAGCACAAACAAAGTTTTTTAAACTTTTTGACTGAAATTGCGATACAGTCGGGAATAGTCTAAGCTGTAATCGTAAGGATTGAAGTATTTTTTTTTCTTCTGTGTTACATTTGTATAATTCTTTCATTCTGCCATGTTTTTTTCTGGGTAATGAAATCTTTTAACCTGAAAACTTTTAATAAACTCTCAAAAAAATTCAACATATACGGACATAAATAAGTTAATGTATGCATTAACATATGAAGCTATGAGTTAATTTATCAATTACTGCATACTAATCGTCACAATGCAGCCTACATTCACTGAGGAGAAGTTAAAAAGTCAAACGAATAAATGAACACACGTATTTTCAGCATAATGCTGTGAGTCCATGCAAAAACCTTAGCCGAAATTAAGTTTCTCTCTACACATGTGATGCATGACATGTTCTTAACCCTTAGAGGACCGGGATGACGCCTACAGGCGTCATCCCGGCAATCTCCGAAATTGAGTTATTATAAGGGTTTTTGGGATCGCTGATCACGAATCTGGAATCAGAATTGCAAAATTCAAGATGGCGGATCCAATATGGCTGCCTGTTTTTGCTAATTTTGCTAATTTCTATTCAATATACATAAATCTGCAGACATGGGGGTTTTTTAGGTCGCTGAAAACGATTCTGGAATCCGAGTGGCAAAATTCAATTTGGCTGATCCAATATTACAACTTTTCTCATCTACCTTTGACATTGGCCATGCAATAAACAAGATAATATTGATTTACATTGAGATGTTTGTCAGTTTTATCGTATTGAGTGTGTGTGTGTGTGTGTGTCTGCCAAATTTGAATTTTGTAATTCTGACTTCCAAATCGTTTTCATCGATCCCAAAAACCCTCTATGTGTACAGATCTACGTATATTTAATAGAAAATAGCAAAATTAGTACAATGAGGTAGCCATATTGGATCCGCCATCTTGAATTTTGTATTTCTGAGTCCGGATTCGTGATCAGCGACCCCAAAACCCTCCTAGCAGGTGTGTTTTCCTTGTTCCAATCCTTTTTCATTTGACATACGTACACAGACATGCTTTGATTGCGCTGACATCGCGCTCCGCGTTCAGTTGGTTGAGGTGCTGAGCCTACCATACACCTCTTAATTTGTCTCTACAGGAAATGCAAAGAGGCACTCACGCACTGACATTCACACTTTGCGCTCAGCAGTCTTCTGCATGTTGCGCTACGCGCACCGTATATTGTCGGCGACATCTCACTTTTTCACTCAGACATGTTTCAGACATTTCTTTGTTAAACTTGTAAGCAGTATCGCCATCCATATGGGAATTACAAACAAACCTGTTACTGGATTAGTTACCAGAACTGCCAATATTGGCAATCAATTCGAAGCAAATATGCGATCACATCTAAATCTGTCCCGGGCCAATAATGTCTTGTTCGCACCGGACCGTATCTTGGCGACAACTTCAAACCGGTACTAACTAATAGATATCAGTCCAGTACTGAGACCAAGTACTGGCGAGGAATGGATAACCACTTCGCTGATTAATCATTAATTATTTTTAATGCCTTTTATAAGCAGGTATGTTGCAGTACCATTAAAAATATTATTCTGTTTCTATTAATGAGAATATAAGGAAATTATCCACAGATACAGTTTCTTCAATAGTTTTCGACAAAGCGATTTTGGTGGAATTTGAACCTAAGACTCGTACGACCTACATAACTACCTAACGCGCACGCTAGCGACTACGAGAATTTAATTTAAGTCGATAATAATTGCATCTCGGATAACAGTCACAGGAATATCAAGTGAATTTGGATTTCGATGGTGGCAACTCTGACAGAATATCGATAATACCTACATGGAAAGAAAAAAGTAGTTGCGGGAATCATTTCTAGCATATATTACACCGCAGATTAGGTGAGGCTCCACTATATAATTAGTTATTTGAAAATAGTAAGCAAGAGTGACACTTTACTAATAGTCGTGAGGTGGCGCGCCTATCGCCGACAATCAATAATGATCCATGCCGTTATGAATGTTTTGGGTATTCCGCTTTTAACCTCATTGTTTCACATTATTTATCTTAGAGTTGAGTTGTGAGCTATGAATTCTACCTTAGAATTGCTCTAAAATAAATTGTAATAAATATAAACTATTCCAGTTGGTTGTCAGGCCCCATTTTTCCGTTTCACCAACTACTTATTTTGTTCCGTGTACAACCTATGAATGAACCGGTATCGAAAATCATATTTTACGGTCGGTCAGTGTTCGTGTGGAAAATCCGCGAATTGACAATCATGATGTACCGAGTTTGCGTTCTGGGACTCCTTTTTTCTTATTGAAATTTTTTCAAAAATCGGTTACGCAGAAGTAACTTCAATTACTCATATGCGGGTAAGCCAAATGTAAATACGGGTTACTTGGAAAAAATATATGTATATATGCCATGATCTTACTTGATTTGCATCGACGTACGTGCAATAATAGACCAGGTGTATTATTAATTTTTATGTTTTTATCCAAATAAAACAAAAAGTTGGCAACACAATACTTTAATAACATATCTGTGAATTTGGAATTCGGTGAGACTTCAGTACAAGCCGTGTACAAATTTCCGATGCGTATGAGACAGAGAACAGTATATTTTGATACACGAGGTCAAAGGAGCGTTTTGCGTACAGCTCGTGTGAAGACAACATGAAGCCCGGGCGAAGCCGAGACTTCGTGCTGTCTAAAGATTGCGGAATTACCAGTGCTAAAGAATGGTTATTGTAAGAGTAAGCTGCGTGAATTCAACGTAAATGAAGCGCGTGAGAAGTAGCCTTCATGGGTGATGGACACCGAACGGCAAACCCCTTGCATATAGTCATCAAGAAATAAAAACAACAATTGGAATTCCAATATAAAGCGATTTCTAAATTGTGTATCTAACATCTGCGTTTACGTAGAAAATTTAGGCAGGCTATCTCAAGTTTTACAAACATTTTTTTCTAGACCACTTTTCTCGGCATTTCGAACTATTTTGAGCATCCTGACATTTAAATCTCGAACAAAAAATCGCATGAAAACAAAGATTTCTGTAAGAGGAACGAAAAATGACTCATTGGAATAGTTTCGAATCTTTTTATATAAAAGTTTTACAAAACTGAATTTGCTTATAGAGTTGCTCACTTATAGAATTTAATAAAATTTTCTCGGTGACGATACTCCACACGCTGCCTATGAAAAACGAATATTTTTAATTATTTTTATGTAAAATCTCTTTTTAAGTTAATATTCGTTATCACGAGATACAAAATTCTTCATCCCTCTATCGGTTTGCTCAAGTGTTATAAGTCCAATACCAAATGGTTTTGTGCAAATTGGAATTTCGATAGGACAATATTTTCGTTAAAATAGCGGTCATTTTTACAGCAAAACGTACTTCATTTACGGCATGAGGAAAGACAAATTTCTAAGCTGGAAGAGTAAGTGGGTAAGGTCCTCCTACTTACTCGAGGGTACAGAGTAAACTCAGAAGGGAACCCAATGGGATTTACTTCCCAAGCAGTTTGCTTAAGAGGGAGGTAACAGTAATGGCAATTACGGCAAAGCGAGAAAGTAACACCGAGAATACATTTCCAGTGCCCCAAAAGTCTTCGAGGAAATCCATCGACATGGATGAATTTGCGATATATTATCAATAGTAGGTTAAGTTATTCGATTGTTCATATACCAAGCAACATTAACGGCGAGTAACTATTTCCATCGTAAGTCGTTGTGCGGATTTTTTTCGTGATTCTTGTATTTATTTTGTGGGTACCCAAATTTTATATTACGCACGAAAAAAAAGGTTTGATAACAACCGCGAGCTTGTTTATATTATATATATACACGATGTGATAAATTGATTAGATTAACCGAGTTATTCGTTGGCCCAACCAAACTCATTGTTATACAACCAATAACTTGGTTGGCATAATCAACAATATGATTGGTCTGATCGATAAATCGGCTGGCTTATATTTAATCAAGCGCTTGGTTGTTCCAGCCAAGCCTTTTTTCCGTGCAGCCGTAATTCAAAGCTTTTACTGAACACATTGTATACCGGTACATGATCACATACAATGATGCATTGAAGACCGTTCTGTCCTTTCTAGGGACCGTGGAGTGAACGCCGCTCGCCCTGTTATCAGTTGTGGTTATTGCAACCATGAACGTAGCTACGACTAATGAATACAAAAATAGATAAATACGTTTTATATCATACTAAGCTAATTGCACTCGATGTCGCGCGTGGCTGAGGTACATTTGCGTTGCGGCGCTCTTATAAAGCTTGAAAAGGTCACGTGCGTTCTCTTACGTCAAATTTGATACCAAACTGAGGTTGTTTGATGCTATCTTTCCTGACAACCAATCTCGACGCAAATAGAGCAATAACAATGGTTTCCATAAAATATCGTTACCCATGAACCTATTAGGGGAGGATTCGGCTTAGGCCCACATTTGTTTTTCAATTCTGACAAAACTGTCAATTATAAAACGCGAACTTGAGCTTGATCGTACGAACAATCACAGGATGAATAAAAAGGCAAAAATAGGTATAAAAACGCGACCAACTTTTTAGATGGGAAACCAATCACGACACAAATAAAACGATAACTATGGTTTCCATAAAATATCGTTACTCATGAACTTATTAGGGGAGGACTCGGCTTAGGCCCATGTTTATCTTTCGATTCTGGCAAAACTGTCTTTTATAAAACGCGAACTTGGCCTTGATCATAGGATCAATCATGGGATGAATGGAAAGGCAAGAACAGGTATAAAATCGTGACCAACTTTTTACATGAGGACTAGGAACTATCACGTGCGCCCCCGGCGTACCCTTATGCATTTCAGTGTTGCAGCGTCGCATGCTTTAAATGCAAAAATCCCTTAACCATCCAATCGTGACAGCCGCTGAAGCCGACCAATCGCAAAACGAATAAACCGACAGCAATATATATCTCGAACTTGCGATAGTTAAACTTGAGAGTAGACTTAAAGCTTAAAAAGGTCACGTGCGTTCTCTTACGTCAAATTTGACACCAAACTGAAGTTGTTTGATGCTATCTTTCCTGACAACCAATCACGACGCAAATAGAACAATAACAATGGTTTCCATAAAATATCGTTACCCATGAACTTATTATAGGAGGATTCGGCTTAGGCCCACATTTGTTTTTCAATTCTGACAAAACTGTCAATTATAAAACGCGAACTTGAGCTTGATCGTACGAACAGTCACAGGATGAATAAAAAGGCAAAAATAGGTATAAAAACGCGACCAACTTTTTAGATGGGAAACCAATCACGACACAAATAAAACGATAACTATGGTTTCCATAAAATATCGTTACTCATGAACTTATTAGGGGAGAACTCGGCTTAGGCCCATGTTTATCTTTTGATTCTGGCAAAACTGTCTTTTATAAAACGCGAACTTGGCTTTGATCATAGGATCAATCATGGGATGAATGGAAAGGCAAGAATAAGTATAAAATCGTGACCAACTTTTTAGATGAGGACTAGGAACTATCACGCGCGCCCCCGGCGTACCCTTATGCATTTCAGTGTTGCAGCGTCGCATGCTTTAAATGCAAAAATCCCTTAACCATCCAATCGTGACAGCCGCTGAAGCCGACCAATCGCAAAACGAATAAACCGACAGCAATATATATCTCGAACTTGCGATAGTTAAACTTGAGAGTAGACTTAAAGCTTAAAAAGGTCACGTGCGTTCTCTTACGTTAAATTTGACACCAAACTGAAGTTGTTTGATGCTATCTTTCCTGACAACCAATCACGACGCAAATAGAACAATAACAATGGTTTCCATAAAATATCGTTACCCATGAACTTATTATGGGAGGATTCGGCTTAGGCCCACATTTGTTTTTTAATTCTAACAAAACTGTCAATTATAAAACGCGAAATTGAGCTTGATCGTACGAACAATCACAGGATGAATAAAAAGGCAAAAATAAGTATAAAAACGCGACCAACTTTTTAGATGGGAAACCAATCACGACACAAATAAAACGATAACTATGGTTTCCATAAAATATCGTTACTCATGAACTTATTAGGGGAGGACTCGGCTTAGGCCCATGTTTATCTTTTGATTCTGGCAAAACTGTCTTTTATAAAACGCGAACTTGGCCTTGATCATAGTATCAATCATGGGATGAATGGAAAGGCAAGAATAAGTATAAAATCGTGACCAACTTTTTACATGAGGACTAGGAACTATCACGCGCGCCCCCAGCGTACCCTTATGCATTTCAGTGTTGCAGCGTCGCATGCTTTAAATGCAAAAATCCCTTAACCATCCAATCGTGACAGCCGCTGAAGCCGACCAATCACAAAACGAATAAACCGACAGCAATATATATCTCGAACTTGCGATAGTTAAACTGGAGAGTAGACTTATATGGCCACTAACGTTTTAGGAGTTGACGTACACGCGCCCCGCGCATTTACCCAGTTATTTTTACATCATTTAATTTTTTTTTAATGAAACAAATTATTGAACAATAAAAATAGAAAGAAATGAACTGCTCCAATGAACTGTACATTCGATTGTTATTCAAATGCTTAAGATATTGGCCTATTTTCTGCCTGTGTTTTTTTCCTGTTTGTTGTTAACTTTTTCTCTACTTCCTCATTGTAAAGAAAATCGCATGGAAATGAATGTACTGGTAATGGAAGTTTTATACATCAACTGGTATATCGAGAAATTCCGTACATGAGTGTGACGTGTGCCATCCCATTTACGATACATTGAAAACCCTTAAGGTAGTTTTTTTCTAAGTTCCTTCAGTTCCAATTCCGAGATACCCCCGTGAGGAGTTTACCTCGATCGCCCCCTAGCTTTCCCCTCATATCAGTTCCTACACGCACTTCACTAAGCTAACCTAACTTCCAATGCGTCCGCAGTCTAAATTAACTAAGTCGGGCATGCACCATGGGCATGGGGAAACTACGGAAAACCCGTACCGGTGAAGACATCCGGATATTCTTCTGGGTGCCCGGTATATAGACGAAAATAACCTATTCAATTATATACGCCGGGTCTCAGAAAAATTGACCTCTCGTTCACTTACCGATGAGCCAGTCAGTACACGGCTAAGCGGTCACCCATCCAAGTTATGACCGCTAAAAATGTTGCTTAACTCGGGGAACCACTAAAGCCGGATACCGACCGCATAATCACCAGTGTCGGTAAAAACCCCAAATGTTTTTTACATTTTCCAGATCAAAAAACTACAGTCCCTACCTTAATATTGCAATTTTTTTAGAAGTAGCGCAACGGCATTTACGATACATTGAAAACCCTTAAGGTAGTTTTTTTCTAAGTTCCTTCAGTTCCAGTTCCGAGATACCCCCGTGAGGAGTTTACCTCGATCGCCCCCTAGCTTTCCCCTCATATCAGTTCCTACACGCACTTCACTAAGCTAACCTAACTTCCAATGCGTCCGCAGTCTAAATTAACTAAGTCGGGCATGCACCATGGGCATCGGCAAACTACGGAAAACCCGTACCGGTGAAGACATCCGGATATTCTTCTGGGTGCCCGGTATATAGACGAAAATAACCTATTCAATTATATACGCCGGGTCTCAGAAAAATTGACCTCTCGTTCACTTACCGATGAGCCAGTCAGTACACGGCTAAGCGGTCACCCATCCAAGTTATGACCGCTAAAAATGTTGCTTAACTCGGGGAACCACTAAAGCCGGATACCGACCGCACAATCACTAGTGTCGGTAAAAAAACCCCAAATGTTTTTTCCATTTGCCAGATAAAAAAACTACAGTCCCTACCTTAATATTGCAATTTGTTTAGAGGTAGCGCAACGGCCTTTGGAATTCCCCATTTCATTAACATGGAGGAAATCGAATCTTTCGTTTGGACAAAGGGATCAAAATCATTAGTTTTGTATCCTTCATCTTTATCGACTTTATAATTCTTATGAATGAGTTACTTTCCATTTAAAATTCTACCCGATCTGTGCGCAATTCGAACTGAAACCTTCAAGCCTCGCGCGTCCGGGCGACGTTTTCGAGGAAACTATCAAAATCGACAACTGCGCTTGAGCGCAGTATAGCCAACGAAACCGACGACCGGTCGGCTGGCATCAATAAGCCTCGCAATACCATTATCAATTTATCGCACCAGCGATAAACCGTGACACACCAACTTTTTAGGAGCTGACTACGGATGTAACGCGCGTTGTGTCGCGCAAGCGCAGGTCTATCAGTTTTTAAAAAATTGAAAAAAATGTTTAAAAGTTGAAAAATGTAGGATTTTTTAAAACCAATTTATGTTTCCTTACAAAATGAACAATGTTATTCTAAGTATCATATATGGTACTGGCAACGTTGTAACTCGAATCGTCTCTGTTGCATTGGTTGATCGATCGATCGATCGATCGAGCAACTGCTAGCAAGGTGATTAAGTTTTTCACCATAATTATTATAGGTATCTCATCATAAAGTTCAGATCTATCATCAAATGGAAATATGATATGAAAGTGGTCGTAATTCATTGTCAATTTACTCATCCCCTTTCGTTCTCCAGACAATTAATCGTGTGATGGATGTTAAAGTTTTCCTCATAATATGACATAAACGAAACATTTCAATGCATGAATTGTTCCCGATTGCAAACGAATTTGTCATCCGTAAACTTTTTAAGGGAATGCTGGCGTAGATTTTTATAAAAATGTTTATATATAAAACTTTTTTTTAAAAAAGGTCCGATTTCGTAATTTGCAAACTAAGTTGTTAATATGTTACAAATATGTTACAAAACTATCAACACCACTTGTTCCGTACAATATAAATATTTGTAGGCATCACATTCGAAAAACGAGGCTGAACACAAATTCTATGAGGTTCTCCGTATATTTCAAGATCATCGTATTGACAATAGTACAAAAGAAGCGCACATAAAATGTAAATTACGTTTACGTAGTTTGTTCGCTTTTGACAAGAGAGTGGAGTCGGTTAAGAAGAGCGAAAGTATATTTTTTCGATTTCCAATTGCACTGCGAAAACATAGTTTACATTTCACGTGCGCTTCTTTTGTGCTATCGCCAATCCAATGATCTTGAAATATACGACGAGCCTCATAGAATTTGCGTCCACTATCGGTTTTCGAAGGTAACTCCTACAAATGTTTATATAGTACAAAACAAGTGTTGACAACTGGAGCGGCCATATATTGGTTTTTGTAAAATACGATCCGAGTATTTTTACCGAGTCAATTCAGTAGAAAAAATCTACTCCAGCATCCCATTCGAAGAGGATGTGTAGTGAATCAAATCAATCTATCCGACATTTACATGTGCAATGACGTCCACCGGTGAATGTCATTTTTACGCAAACGTAAAAATCAATCGTGTAGAAAACCGACAAAGACGTTTTTTTATGTTTGTCGAAGAAACAGAGTATCATTTACAATGTTTGAAGATCCTTCCTCGAGGAAAATTAAACTTTGTTTTGACTGGACCAAAAAGTGCTGCTAGGGCTAACATAAAAAACATTTTCTTAGAACACTTTGTTCGTTTTTCGGTTATAGTGACCAATATTTGAAAAAGATACGTTTGTCAAGGAATTCTAGATTACAAAAACTTTTATCGCTTTTACTTCCTCATAGAGGAAGCTTTGTTTTCATGAATTTTTTTTTTCGAGATTTTCATATCAGCATGCTCAGAATCACCTAAAACGTCGAGAAAAGTGGTTTTAAAAATGTGTCTGGATGTGTGTTCCAGGAACGGAAAATTCAATCGTCCATAACTCGCTAATGGCACGATCGATCGAGCTCACATTTGGCATGCAAGTGGAGTAGTAACTCCTCTTTAATTGCTGTGATTTTTAACAAAATATATCTATTTATACCGATTATATAGAATTTTTTTTAAATGTCGTATACTCTATACCTTTTGTAAAAGTTCGGCAATATGGCTAAATAGTTCTTCATAACTAGAGACACTCTAAATGCTGTTTGATATTGAATTTCGACAAGATCGGTAGAGCGGTTCGGATTTTATAGAATTTCGAATTTTTGTGATAAATAGTAATTTTGCCATAAATCACATCGAATCTCAATAAATCAACTGAAATGTTTTACAAATGGAAAATAACATGATGATAACTGATCGTTAAAGTCGTTCAAATCTTACATCATTTTGAATATTTGAAAAAACACAAAAGTTAAGAAAGTAAGACAAAAGTTTGTGCCTAATGAAAATGAGATGTACCGGAGTTTTATTTATTCATTAAAAACAAGGATGCAAAGTCGAAACTTGCACATTGCTTCCTCGTTAAATTTTGCTCTTCACGAAGCTTCCTCTATGAGGAAGTCAAAGCCAGTTACAATACTTAATTGTAGAAGTTGCTATGTAAAGAGTAATATTTAATAATGAAGGGATGTGCAAGGTTCTACTTTGCATCCTTTTTATGATATATTGTAAAACGGTAAAGCAATTTTCTCACACATCCTCTTTTATCAGTCTAAATCGAAAAGATGTAAAAAATGTCAACTATTTATTAAATCAAAGTACTTGTGGTCACTAATATTATCTGAAAGTTGAGTAGCATAATGTATAAGATCATGTGAATGGACTCTGCGAAGGGGAACATTTTTGTGTAGCAATTACTGAATCCTGATTTCATGCAGACTCAAAAGTTGTGTTTTCGTTGAAAAAATTAAGTTTCCTTCATTGTTTTGCTCGTATATATAGTTTAAAACCTTATGGGCTATTAGTTTATCAAAAAATGAACAAACAATCTTATAAATTAGAATTCACTGCATTCAACGGTTTTTTAAATATGAGACCATACCGATCTCCGCATGGACAGAAATAGCAATATAAATAGTCACTTTTTTATATTTATGAGTCAGAGCCTGAACGTTAGACCCCCTTTCCTGATTTTATGGATTATTGTTATCCATACATACCATCAATAAATTCCTACCCCAGCAAACAGAGACAAAATAGCCAAAAAAATTAGGTTGCACAAAAAAATCTTTGGTATCAACCGATATGACCTTCGAAATAACCAATCCGAAAAATCTAGTCGATACCCTATTTTCCGTCGATGAAACCGAACTTGCCGCCATAACGACCTTCCGCAAAACATGGAGATTCCTTTTGTTTGGAAAATCATATTCCTAACATGTTTTTCTGTGTAAAAACGCCTTCTACGGAGTGTTGTTTTTTTTTTGTCATTCTGTGACTTGCTTAAGTAAAGACTGAAAGTTACCGTGATTACTAGGGTGATAATTACACCGGTATTCAATGTATTACATCTGTATAAACCATTGTAAAAATGTGGTACTAAACTTCATCGTGCGAACGAGCTATTGTAATATTGACATCAATATTTCTGACTATTTAGACGTATTATTATTACACGTATGCAAATGCAAATTTGTACAATATGAAGCCCTGCGTACGGGCATAGCAACTAAATGCAAGCGTCGCCTCACGACGCACTTGGTGTTTAGAGATACGAAATAATCGCGGTTCCATCGACGATTTGTTTACACGTTCCGTAGCAAGCCTACATACACACACATTGTCCTCGTCTGGCGCGAGAGAACTGCGCGTTTTGCAACGGTGCTACATCGTAGATACATCTACGTATCGGTCATGCGCTTCTCTTCGGTTATTCTTTCTCTCGATAGTCTCGCTCGCTCGGACCAGGTCGCGCAATAAATAACAAAAATCGGTGTCGTCCAATTCTATAATCGCGAACTTGCTGCCAGTACGCGCATCATCGATAAAATGATAATGGATCACGAGCATGATAGAAGTCTCCCGAGTTAGTAAGCACGCATGCATCTCCGATCATCGCCTCCCGTTCGTTGGATTTACATGTACGCAAATATCGTGCGCCGTGGATTGCCACTTTGGCGTGGGTGAATGAACTGAGGGGGAAATAAGAAAAATGAATAAAGACTGCGAGAGGGAGATGGATAGAAGAGCCAAATAGACAGACAGAGAGAGAGAGAAAACCCAAATAACAAGAATTATTAACAAAACCAATTGAAATTCGTCAGGCGTCTATTGCGGCTCTCGCAAATAGAATGTTAATTTTTGCGTTTTGTATATGTATACAAACCGAGACAAAGTAACAAAGCAGAATAATCGCACTATAACGAGAACAAAGGATATATATATATATATATATATATATATATAACAACAGAGACTTGATGTTGTGGCGAACTGGAAGATTGTTTACGGTTTACGAAAATTGAAAGAAAAAGGATGACGAAAAAAAAAAAACAAAAATAAAAATACACTGTAGGAACAACAGTAGCAACGTGAGCAAGGTGCAAGTTGTCAATGCACTTTGTGGTGTTTCCAAGGATAGAGTCTCGGCGAGGACGATGCTGCTCTCGCTGAGTTTGGCGAGAACAAAGGATGGACTTGACTAATCGGTCGATGGTGGAAAATGGAAGTAGTCTAGTATGAAATAAAAGGTCGAGAAGTATTGTGGAAACGATACGCGGGGTCGATAAACCCAATAGCAAGTTGTTGCCAAGCCTCGAAGTTAATCGGGGTGAAAAGTAAATGCCATAAGCTCGTATGTACGTGCGAAAGGCTCTCTCGTACAGCGGGAATCAGCTGTTCGCCACGGCGAATGACAACATTGGCAAAACATACGACCCCCTGCATCGTCTCGACGCTACGCGTTAACCACTGATAACGATCGAGTTATTTCTTGACCTACCTCGAGCCTCGTCCGCCCGGAGTGTATCATCCTTTTGCGGCGCGTTATTTTGCAAAACTTTCGGGTACACCCGCACAGAGGTTTGGGACGAAAACAAAAATAATAATAATGTCTTCCACGTAATCTCTCTGTGTTCTCGCGGGTCGCGCTACAGCTCGCGAGAGAAATGGCCGAGCTACTACTGCTGGACGCTGGTGTGCGATGCCGCTGCTGCGGCTGCGTTTCGTAGCGGCGGCTGCGAGCCCGCGCAGTGGGGGAAACTTAAATTCTCTCATCACCAGGGAAACCCCGAGGTTCAGTTGGCTGACCGACTTCGACTTGGTGACAGCGCCGCCAATCCTAGCTTTTCTATTCATTTACTACAGGGTTGCCATTGGCCCGATATTTTCGACGGAGAATGCAACGTTGTTACTGAGCAGCGTCAACCTGCCTCCAATTGACCTGCCGCCGCTGCTGATGCCTACCGAACACGCTCACTTCATGGCTCTCGTTCGTTCAATCCCACGCACACGTGTTTTGTCTACCTGCTCTCTCTCTCTCTCTCTCTCTCTCTCGCGCGCGCCCTCGCTCTCCTCGACATTTCCGACTATGCAGAGGCTTCGTACCTGCTGCAAGCAACAACGGGTGCATAGTGACCATCTGCTCTCTTCGGAATCGTGTAGTCGTGCCGCTGAGGATAATTTATGTTCTTTATCGCCAACGCATGTTCACGATTAAATTAATACTTGACGTAATGAGAGTTGGGACTGATTAACACGATGTCTAGTGGAAGCCGCGCGTACCGAGTTAAATAGACTCTTGCGAGCACTGTTACTGCACAGTCCACGGCATAAACTTGCATACTTAAGGAGGTTGGAGCGCTTCGCGCTAGTCAAATGAGTGCTAAATTTTGAAAAACGTTTTTTAAGTTTCTGGTCGTTTAATTATAACAATTCCGAGAAGTTACGCATAGAAATAAAGCTTGATATATACGTATATTCGCATCCAAGGTTCGATCAGAAAATCGACTGATATACGCAAATGTTCAATGTCTGTAGATATCGAATATGGAATAGAATTTCGAATTGTCAAAAAATTTGCGTTATCGTTATAATTGACGACAACTTTGATTATAACTGAACAAAGTTTATACCGGATACAGGATTCATATCTGATTCACATATAGATTAACATGGAATTAAATTTTGTCACGAACGTGACACAAATCGATCGACGGTTGAAATTTTATGACACTTTAAATTTCTATAAAAACCTTGCAAATAATTCCCTCATTGTTTTTCAAAGTTTGTCCGGCAAAACTTCCTCTACGAGGAAGTCAAAGTCCATCGGCACACTATATCTCAGACATAGCTTTGTAAAAAATAAAAAATAATGAGGAAGCAATTTGCAGAGTTCTAATTTGCAAGTTGTTTTTTTTTGCCGAAACTGATATAACGCGATCACATTGTCCGGACACACAATGGTCCGAGAAAACGTCAATATCTTTTAAAATATATATCTGGACGAATAATGTAGTATTAACCCTTCGGAAAAGGTTCAAAATCGTGAAAGAAGATGTCCGGGCAAATAACATACGATTGTTCGTCCGGCAAAACATAAAAATCGTTAAAGAACATATGCAGACGAGTAATGTACATTTCTTTGCTCGGAAAAACATGACAATCGCGTGAAAACATATATTATCCATTCAATCACCTGACGAGGAGCTACTCTGTATGAACAGCAATACACGAACACGAATATTTATTACTAATTGCATATGCTCTGTCACTTTTTAATGATGTACGAATAACGCCGGCGTAAATTCGACCGGATAAACTATTGAAGCAGCAATAATAGCAGTCAAACGGAATTACATTTGACATATTGAAAAACTCTTGACGAGAACATACGTTACACTAGTACTACAAGTCTCAAAAATTTGTATCTGTACCCAGTAAACACAAAAATCGGTTTCGTTGCTGCTGTATTACGATTTCCCACTCAGCAATCTAATTGATACATAACACCGTTATTACATAACATTGCTAAGTAGGAAATTGTAATATAGCAACAACAAAACCCGATGTTCGTGTTTACTGGGCACAAACACACATATACAAAATATACATAAGAAATGTCATCAGAAATACAAGTTTTGCCAGTAAATCAGTGGCGAAGTTTTTGATTGTAAGGTAATAATAAGCGTCCAAAAAATAAACACATTTCATTGAAGGAACCATGCTACATATTCCATTACAAATAAATGAGTTTCATAGTAAATACCAATTCAATCTGCGCGATTCGCGATGTTAGTTCTGAGGTCATAAAACAATGTTGTTATAACAATCTACCGTGGTGCCATCCTGCAGTCGATTCACACGAATAAAATTTAACTTCAAGCCGTCTCTGAGAAATGTTCTTCTATACGTACCAATAATTTCAATCAATGGGACTGAAAGGTAATAATAACCATCCAAAAAATGCACACATTTCATCGAAGGAACAGTGCTAAATATTCCATTACAAATAAATGAGTTTCATAGTAAATACCAATTCGATCTGCGCGATTCGCCATGTTACTTCTGACGTCATAAAACAATGTTGTTATAACAATCTACCGTGGTGCCATCCTGCAGTCGATTTACACGAATAAAATTTAACTTCAAGCCGTGTCTGAGGAATGTTCTTTTATACGTACCAATAATCTTTGGTCAATCGTCTATCGAATATCGCCATACTGCCAAAATAGCGCGCAACAGTAGTTCTTCAATAGTGTCATAAAATCGTGGTGTACCATCATTAGCCCCGTATTACATATTTGAGTGCTGAAGAAATAGTGGATCATAAAGCCGATAATGAAGTTTCCTACCAATAGATTTACTGTAACGATATGCACAACAGAGGTAGCCGGCTTTCAGTGAATCGGTGTTGACAAATACATAAACAACATAAGCTTCTTCATATTTTTATACTCGACAGGTAAGTTACGTACATTATTATATACTTCATGCATTAGAAGTTCAATGAACTGTTATTATTAACACAAATGTTAATGCCTTAAATGTTAAGTGATTTGAAAATGTTAACCTTAACCTAAAAATACGTAAACGTACGTTTACTATTTTCCTAATAATAAATATAGGTATTTACACGTACGGTAATGAAGTAATTCGAGTATTCATAGCATACGTTATTTGGATGATTGTTACAGATTATATATATTCGAATTAGCTGTTACAGCAGCGTGTCGACATGAGTAAATACAGAAGGAAAGAATTGTCAAGTGAGGACAGCGACAGTGAAGAAGAACGTCGCAAAAAGGATATTAAAGAGCGCGATGAATTTGCCACGCGACTCAAGGCAAAAGATGAATCGAAAGTACGTAAAGTTGCAATGCCGTCAGGCTCCGGAGCAGGTACGCATCTTGTTTACTATAAATCGAAGACAGCTTTCTTAATTTTTGGTATGTAGGGCAATTCATCGAGTCTCTGATCTTGATTGATGAGCATCAGATTTTGAAAAAAATAGTTTATCAAAGAATGAAGAGTCGAGTTTCCAGAAGATTTTTTTTCCAAATTTCTATAGATTTATGGTAGATCAAGAGAAAATTGAAAATATATTTTTGGATTCTCATATTCTTTAAGATATTGTGCATATCAATATATATTGTGTTTGGATCTTATTTTTTATGGAATGTACTTTCATGTGAGAATGTTGCAAAAAGATCTTCTAACACGGAATCTTGTTTTTCACGTGGATGAGCCTGAAAATTACTTTTTGAAATGTTGGAGTATTTTTTATTTAATTTTTAAAAAATGTTTGAATAGATTGTATGTAAAAACAAACCATTTAAGCCTAATTCGATAGCGCAATTCGTTCTTCTTGAATTAATTATTTCAAGTTTTTTCATTTCTGTTTAAATACTCATTTTCTTTATTTGAATCCGAAAACATGTTAAGTTGGCATGAATTGACCCATATAGCATTTCCAATTATACATCATGTTACATATAAAAATATTTCCACACAAACAATTAGTAGTTTAAATTCATTTCTCATAGCCGAAGCAGCAAAAAGACTCAAAATCATGGAAGAGGACTCGAAAGAGAAGCTTGTTCCAAAGTTGAGAGTGGAATCTAGACGGAAGTACTTGGAGAAAAGAAAGGAGGATAAAGTTGCTGAGTTAGAGGCAGATATTGCAGATGACGAATACCTCTTCGATCCCCAAGTGCAAGTATAATACTCGAGAATACTATAAGAATCTTATAATCCATTTGGAATCTATATTTATTGGAAATTTTTGGGAGCACAGGTTAACAGAACGAGAAAGGAAAGAGAGGGAACACAAAAAACAATTGCTTCAGTTGGCTAAGGAGCATGAAAAAGCCAGGGAACTGGAAAGGATTCAAAGGTACCATATGCCTCAAGAAAATCGCAAAGGCGAACCTGAAAATGAACAAATAGACCCAGAGCCTCCTCAATCGGAGCAGAGGAAATGGGAGGCCGATCAGATGAACTCGGCGGTCTTTCGATTTGGTGCTAAAGACAGAAAAGGTACTCCATTATTACTTACACCGTTAAAAAAAACCCAGAAATTAGAGTAAAACATTGAAATCACCGTACTATTTTATGCAAATAAACATCTTCCGTTTTTCGTACATTAAATTTTGAGTACATTTATTTTTTACAATGTAGATCTATTCAAGCTTTTATTTACGCAATACATTTCATTGTTCTACTCAACCCGCTCGTGAAAACTCAACGGCTTAACCGTCGCGACTGCTTTTTCTTCTATGCGAAAAAAAGAAAATGTGTTATTCACAAAAAAAATTGAATGTTTATTGAAAACAGTAAAGCCATTTCTTACGGAAATATAGTTAGACAACATTTTATTTATGTCGGAAAAATAGTTTTTACATTTTCGTCGGATACGAAGTTTGCGTGACGTTTGTAAATTGCATATAAAACGATTCAAATGAGAGAAATGCATAGGTGATCTAAACGCAGTGATTAGCGCTCTTTCTCGAATTCCACAGTAACTTGTTTGCTTTTTATTTTCCGTCGTGTCAGACGGAAAAAGCAACTACGGATGATTGTGATTTCATTACAGTAAAACAATCAATAACTCCGAAAATAAGCGAATGATTTTTAAATTGTAGCGCAAAAGGATTACGAGCTACTTCTCGAAGACGAAATTGAATTCGTTCAAGCGTTGCGTATGCCAGGAGTGACAAAAGATAAGAAGCGGGAGGTTGAACCAACGGCCCAGGCTAAGCTATTAACGACGATCGAGGAAACGAAGAGAAGTCTCCCTATATATCCATTTAGAAACGATCTCATACAAGCGATAAAAGATCACCAAGTTTTGATAATCGAGGGTGAAACAGGATCCGGAAAAACAACGCAGATACCGCAGTATTTGTACGATGCGGGTTTCACAGAAGACGAAAAGATGATCGGATGCACGCAACCGAGACGCGTCGCCGCTATGTCCGTTGCAGCGAGAGTCGCTCACGAAATGGCTGTAAAACTAGGTAACGAAGTAGGCTATGCGATACGTTTCGAAGATTGTACGTCGCAACGAACGAGAATAAAGTATATGACGGACGGTACGCTTCATCGAGAATTTTTGAGCGAACCTGACCTCGCATCTTACAGCGTTATGATTATCGACGAAGCTCACGAGCGTACACTTCACACGGATATTCTCTTCGGCCTCGTTAAGGACATAACGCGTTTCCGTTCGGACCTCAAACTCCTAATATCGTCGGCCACTCTCGACGCAACGAAATTTAGTGAATTCTTCGACGACGCCCCGATATTCCGGATACCTGGACGGCGATTTCCGGTCGATATATATTACACAAAGGCTCCGGAAGCCGATTACATAGACGCGTGCGTAGTCTCGATTCTGCAGATTCACGCGACCCAGCCATCGGGTGACGTTCTCGTGTTTCTCACGGGTCAGGAAGAAATCGAAACGTGCAAGGAGATGCTCGAGGAGAGAGTTCGAAGACTCGGCTCAAAACTTGCGGAACTAACGATTCTACCGGTTTACGCGAATCTACCGAGCGACATGCAAGCGAAAATATTTCAACCCACACCGCCAGGCGCTAGGAAAGTCGTACTTGCCACGAACATCGCCGAAACATCACTCACCATCGACAATATCGTTTACGTCATTGATCCGGGATTCGCGAAGCAAAATAATTTTAATTCACGCACCGGCATGGAGAGTCTCATGGTCGTGCCAATAAGCAAAGCTTCGGCGAATCAACGAGCGGGCAGAGCGGGCCGCGTTGCTCCCGGTAAATGTTTTCGTCTCTACACCGCTTGGGCTTATCAGCATGAACTGGAGGACAATACCGTCCCGGAAATTCAGAGGATAAACCTCGGCAACGCGGTTCTCACTCTCAAAGCTCTCGGTATCAACGATTTAGTGCACTTCGATTTTCTCGATCCACCACCGCACGAAACCCTCGTTCTTGCTCTCGAACAGCTTTATGCACTTGGTGCGCTTAATCACCGCGGGGAACTCACTAAATTGGGTCGAAGAATGGCCGAATTTCCTCTTGATCCCATGATGGCGAAGATGCTCATAGCGAGCGAAAAATATCGATGCTCGGAAGAAATAGCAACGATCGCCGCTATGCTGTCGGTCAACGGTGCCATTTTTTATAGACCCAAAGAGAAAATAATTCACGCTGATACGGCGAGAAAAAATTTTCATGTTCCGGGAGGCGATCATCTAACGCTGCTAAACGTTTACAATCAGTGGCAACAAACAGATTTTAGCACCCACTGGTGCTACGAAAATTTTATACAGCACAGGTCTTTGAAACGAGCTCGGGACGTCAGGGAACAATTGGTTGGCCTCATGCAGCGGGTCGAAATGGAGCTTGTTTCTGGACTCACTGAAACTGATAATATTCGGAAGGTATTAACACATGCTACTCTTTTATTGTGGGATTAATGGACCAGTGAATTAACAGTTTTTACTGCATGAAGCAAGAACGGCTTTTGAAAACTTAATTTATCATTTTTGGGATTTCAGTCAACATTTACCGTTTAAAATCAGCACATTTTTACTCCTGACTTCACGACAAGTGAAACAAATAGCGTGTACTCACGAAAATATTATGGGAAAACCTCTTTGGCCGTGCGCATTTTGAGAAAATTTTGTCCAAATTCAAATTCAATTCCCGGAAGGATTGTATCATTTGTATCATTTTTTCAAAAACCCTTTCTAAAGATCACTTCAATAACTCACACCAAAAACGGATAAATAAACACCTTGAGATATTAAGAGAGTATCGCATTGTTTCACACAACTGGCTAAGCATTTTGCAACGGTTTTCAAAATGAACTTCAAAATAATTTTGAAAAAAAAATGTTTATAAGTATGGAGATTGGGCATTTTGTTGTGACAAAACTGGTTCAGTTATTCCACGCCATTCTCACGACGTTGCCAAAAATGA
Source organism: Clistopyga incitator (assembly GCA_947507545.1). Lineage (NCBI taxonomy): Eukaryota > Metazoa > Arthropoda > Insecta > Hymenoptera > Ichneumonidae > Clistopyga > Clistopyga incitator. Next base: position 7,981,947 of record OX382173.1, on the reverse strand, counting down.
TCCAAAACCATTTGAAGGCGAAGGTTTTTGAGAAATCTTGTCGAGAAATTTAGGGAAATTTAACTCTCCATTCACTGGCGCATTAATCCTATCAATACAACATTATTTCTGAGTTTTAACGCAAAGTGTGTTGTTGACTTTCTCTCATTATTTTTAGGCGATAACCGCTGGATATTTTTATCATGTGGCTCGATTGTCAAAAGGCGGGCACTACAAAACTGCTAAACACAATCAAACTGTATCAATACATCCAAATAGCTCACTGTTTCAAGAGTTACCTCGTTGGCTGCTCTATCACGAGCTAGTTTTCACGACCAAGGAATTCATGAGACAAGTAAGTATTCATCTTCATGCAGAAGACCTTTTGCAGACTTAAGCCTGTTACAACATAATGCAAAATTTGCTTCTTTTTACATAGGTAACTGAAATCGAGAGTAAATGGCTTTTGGAAGTCGCTCCTCATTATTATAAACCGAAGGAACTAGAAGATTCAACTAACAAAAAAATGCCGAAGGTTGTCGGTCGTGCTCGACCTGACGGCACTAATTAACGCAAATCTCATTGACTTGCTATTCGCGACTGACTTGAATTACAGCGGTGTAATTAATTGATGTGTTATTCAAATATTTTATTAAATAATTGAGAAAATTGTACGTTAACGAAACGACATAATTTATGTTTCTAGTATTTTTCTTCATGAATGTCTAACACGCGCGAATTTTCGGAAATATCTTAGAACCATCCAATCACCGATACAAATACGGGTACTATCCATTTATTTGAAATATTTGATATAGGATATAGGAGGATTTGTAAAAAAATGTAGAAAATATATTTTCTGAACAAAAAAAAGGTAATCATAAATGAACCAAGTGAAATGAAAATAGAAGATATATTAATATGCAGTTCGGCATAATGCAAAGAACAATCAAAGTATGGCGTCACGTTTAAAGTCCACGCAATATTTAGAAAAGGCTAGAAAAATACATTTTAATATGGACCAACGATTGAGAAGAATCTTCTCATCTCCTGTTCTCAGTACAAAATAGTCAGATAGACTACGGGCCTTCGTTCCCCTGCACTTCCGTTAAACCCTCTTGCGTTAGCCATTTCGAGCCACCTCTTGTTTGTTGTCAAATTATTATGTATTTTCGGATCAGTATCGACAAGACTTCCTCCGTTATTTCAGATCTTGATTAGCCGAAGGTAGTTCTTGAGTTTATTCAGTATTGCAAGCTATTGTCGAGATTAAATACACTATTGTTATTTTTCATCGTTAATTTGGCGTTTCATTTAGCTTCTCGTTGAACTTTGCAAGATTTCTGCAATATTTCATAAATATTTCAAACTTCTTCCTGCAGTTTTCTAAAAGGATGCAAAACAGCAAATTACCAAAACAGCGAATTAAAAATTATGAACGTCTAAATCTGGAATGGCCATCATTACGAAATTCGGTATTTTGGTCATTCACTATTTTACACCCTACTCTATCTTTCACAATATTTTCACAATATTGCATTATTGTAAATAAATATTTTGAAAATGTATAAAAAATATTTCGATGTTATATGGATAACATAGAAAGTAATGTAATAGTATACCAGGAGTCAGGGTGAAACATTCACCGAATTCTACTCGACCATCACTTTTATATTCCCATTTTTTTTTAAATTATCGATCGTTTCATAATGAAATGTGAAAAAAACAAAAAAGCAACGAACGCTGTAACCTCTTGAGTAAAAAATGAGCGACCGGTCGAGAAGACGATTAACAACTGGCAGATCGAGCTTGAAGATTCTCAAAGATTTCGACGAGTATAAATGTATAGGCAATTGTACTGAAGGCAAAAAATTCGAGTGTCATTGACAAAAATTGTTCCAGATGAAAGTTACGCAAATTTGGAGGCAAGGAGGCGAAGGTCCTCAAGAATCGAGGAACACACCAAAATATTTGCTTCTATGTGTCCTGATGAAATACTCGATCACTACAATAATTACGAATCACGAGTTTATTACACGACGTTAATGCTCGGTGACGTTTCGGGTATGAAATCGTGAATTGTTCTTTTTTTTTAGCCCTTCGAGTGTATTCATTAAAAGCATCCGTGAATGTGCATACAGATGCACGTTCTCTTCTTAACAGACGTCTTTTCCAGATGAAAAAAAAAATTTATTCAATTATGAAGAAAGATACCAGAACCTTACACATTGATTTTCCATTATTTTTCGCTTTTTCAAATTCTACCCTTATGAGTAAGTCTGTTCGTCTATTCCAGTTTCCGCAAAATGAAGAAACAAAACGCAAGGTTCTACTTTGTATCCTTGCTTTGAAAAAAAAAAAAATGTTTAAATAAAAAAATGTACCATAGTTTTAATCGTCAAATGAATATAACAAAAAACCAAATTGCTTTAAAATACGAATTTTCCTACCAATCTTTCCTAAATTAAGTATCGAAATTATTAGGTAAATTTGGCCTCGTTATACAGAGTTTTGCTACAGGTTGTGCAGATGTTACGTTCTTATTTTAATTAGCTGAATAAATTAATTGAAATTGCAGGATTCACGGAGTTGACGGAGAAGTACACGACTTCCGGTAAAGGTGGTCCCTCTAAATTGACCGAGACTCTCAACAGTTATATCGGAGCGATGGTGCAGGAAATTCTATCCCACGACGGTGACGTGTTGAAATTCTCCGGGGATGCTTTTATAGTTATGTGGAAGGTGCAAGACGGAATGGTGATGCGTGATGTGGCTATTGAAGCCATAGAGACAGCTTGCACCATACAAAAGCACTTTGGTACATTCGAAACGGATGTTGGAGTTACGCTCCGAGGTATTCTTCCCATTTTTGACAAGGTTCCTTGCTTTAGAGCTGTTGATCGGATTTTGCCTTTCCATTTATTGTCCAATACAGTTAAACTGGCTATTGCGTCGGGCAAAATTTATTTTACTTCAATTGGCGACCCCTTAAGGACATCGTACTACATCATCACCGGGAAACCTGTCTGGGACGTGAAATTCGCCGAGGCTCTCTGCCGGTTCTTAATTCACATTACAGTCAACGAATAAATACTTTTTATTATATTAATTGCAATCAATGCAGCAATTAGTACATTGTGCTACGAGGGAGGAAAGTGCGCGATTCTCATCGAGTGTGAAATTTGCAAGCGTAGCGAGGTGAGAATCTGCTCCTCTGCCTCCCGAGTGGCATTTTCTTTCCGTCTGTGGTAATATTTACCACATTTTTTCATGCCTGCAACAGCGCAATTACGCAATTCCTGCAAGGATGCTGGACTTCATTGTCGCCTGTTGCGGTCTCATTCCTGTCCGCCGGGCGTGATTTCTGCCTACGGGGCTAGAATCGACAACTTTTAACCCGCTTTGCAGGCTTGGAATGTGGTAATTCTACCGCAGTCGGGAAAAAAGGGTTTTTCTAGCACTATAACGCAGCTTACTTGTTTTTGAAATAAATGAACGCAATTCAAACCTCTAAGAATATCGATTTTTAATGATAGTAATAATAACGATAGTAATATAGAGACATTAAACCATTAATTTTTTTAATGGCTTGTCAAGGATGTCGATATCCTTGATATCAGTGAATTTTTTGGTATATTCTCTTGTTCCAAAGTGCTCGAGAAATCTGTAAGCATTCTTAAATACAACAAAATGTATTATCAATGAACATTTAGTGATTTTTTAATTGCTGCTATTTAGGGGCGGCGATATTCTCGTTGCTCCGAGCAGCTGGCAGTGGGCTAATCCGAATGAGTATGTCTATGAAACTTTACCCGATGGAATACATACGCTGATCATGTCTTCTTCAGTAATGTGGGAACACCCCAAAGAAACTAAAGCCTCCGAAGGTCCGTTACAATTTTTTCAATTGGGAAATTCATCGTTCCTTTCAATTCATCCCCTTTTTCAATTTCACTAAAAAAAAGCCACATCATCTTGCGTGGACTACCAGCAAATAATCGTATATTATAAACCAACGACTAGCACGCAATTCTGCAATTTCGTTTTTATTAGAATCCTTTGTTTCATTATGCAAAACCGTGGCGGGTGATGTATCAAGAATTTTATACTAAACAAAGTCAACTATTTCCCATTTTCCAGTGTAATAAATTAAGATCCATTTTTTTAAAAGAAATTATGAATTTACTAAATCAGCATAAGCCTGCTATGTGAGTTATCTCTGAAAACTGATCACCAAACTATTGTGTAAACCTTTGAGTTTCATCCTCCCATGTAATTTTCAAACTATTGCTTATCACTTGTTATCATATACATATACAGCAATTAATGTGAACTGAAATTGAAATTGAGGAAAAATCGTTTGCTTGTGTGGAAATACTGACGAACTAATGTAATTTGTTTTTTCAGAATTCGCGAGGTACGACAGCATAGCACGGCAGAGTGTTGCTCTCTTTCCAAACTATTCGATGACTTCTCCAGGAACATCGCCATGGGTACAAAGTACCGACAGAAAAGTCAGTAATGAGACGCTGTCGAAGCCCTCTAGCAGGGATGCCAATCTCGACGAATTCGCAACTAAACAAGTTGATTACAGTCGTGAGTTATCGCATAGACGGACCAACTGATTCAACTCAAACAGAGCTCCACTTTGAACCTTTCAAGTGCGACCAAAGATTATGAAAGCAGCGGATGACCATATTAAAAACGAGCTACGAAGCTACATGCTAAGGCCCGTGGTGCGCTCGGTTGAACTTGACGAGCCGATTGAATATCTTACGGAGATGCGTCAGGTCGTAATTGTTTTTATTAATGTCGTAACGAGCGATTTGGGCATGAAGAAATTGATATTGTTAGTCGATGCAGCTTACAAGCTAGTTTGTGGGTAATTATTGTTTTGCAAAAATCATATCACAGCTCCATAAATTCAATTACCTTCAATTAAACCTTATCTGTCGTAGGAAGACCATTTAAACTCAAAGTTCTACACGTTATTATAGTCTATAGGTTCATCATATTATTTTTCTCACTTTAGTTTTGATGAAAAATTTCAGCAGAAGGAAAAATAAGATTTGCTCATATGGCATTAATTGTATAAAGACAGGACATAAGCCATTGACTTAACTGGTTTAAAATCCCAACGAAAATAAGAAATCGTAGAGAACAATTCTTTAAGCTTTATTTTTGGTACTTCTCGTCTTAAAGCATCGTCGGAAATATGCAAGGTTGCGTTAACAAGACGTCCCTCTTCGATAAAGACCTCATGTTCCTCTGCATCTTTGGTCTCAGAGGCGACAAACATGAACTCGAATCGCAGATCGGTCTGCGATGTGCAACCAAAGTTCGCGAGAGTCTCACCTCCATGAGAAACATTAAATCTGTGACGGTGGGCGTCACGACAGGAATGACTTATTGCGGTGTCGTGGGGCATATTTTACGAAGAGAATACACGGTCATTGGGATGACGGTGAACAAGGCTGCAAGATTAATGTGTGCATATAGCAACAAGGTGATAAATTTCGATCATTTTTACGTTTTCATTTGACCAGGAAAAAATTGTAACCGATAAGCATCGAACAAAATACAATTTTTGCTAAGATGAGGTCAAAATAAAATCGCCACTAGACTTGAAACTTGGACGTAAGTTTAGAAAATAAGATTTCATATCTACAATATGTTTTGGTTTTTTTTTTTTTCAATTCGTCGTCCATTCTTTCTTATGGACTTTGACATTGAATATGTTCGAAGTACTGAAAAAGAATTTGAATTCTGCAGGAAATTTTTTATATTTTTTTGGCAAACATTCTTTAAAAATTTCAGACCATCATTGGGTGCGTCATTCATAAGAATATCTTAAAGAAATTGAATTTAAATCTGATACAATTCATTCTGCTTTGACTTATTATTTTTCTATTGTCTTAGCAGTTTTACGGACAGTTTTAAGAAGTAGACAATTAAGGGGAAAGTTTTTTATAATTTCCAGGTAATCTGTGATCGCGATACGTTTATGCATTCTCGGCTTGAAGCAAGACACTTTATTTTGCAAGATCCCAAGCATCTTAAGGGAATTACGAACGTTGGACCCGTTTACGAGTTTCTTGAGCAAATTCAGTGAGTCAAAGATATTCGATTCAGTTCATTTTATAATAAATGGCTTTGCAGCCAATGACATTGGTGACATTCGCCATATTATGTTGAAGATTTCAAAGAACTTCGGTAGTCTTGAACAAGTATCCTTTACTCGGCCGCCAAAAAGAACTAAAAACCTTCAGGGCCCTCTTAATACACATGAAAAATATGTGGAAAGCGAGAAGGTCTGGCGAAATCGCCAATTCTACTCACAACACGTTAATTATCAGGTTTGGAAAACATCTTGTCACTCGATTGATAAATTTTTGAAGCAATTAGAGTATTAAGGCCATAAAAAAAAATGTAAGAGAGTTTTTCTTAATTTAAACGGCTCACATAGAATTCAAAATTGACTGCTAAAAATTGAAAAAGCCTTGAATTAAATACACGTTTCTCTTACTCTTTGTTACCAGCAATTTTATTATAGTTTGCTAAATTAACAGAGAAAAAAAGCAAAAGTTTGCCAAGTTGGTCTTGCTTTTTGCTGGCTTATCAAAGCCGTTTTAAAATACAGTGGCTTTAATTTTTCACACACACTTTCGGACAATTACCCTGCACCACTTTCTTCAATGTTTTAGAATATATTGAATAACCACCACATAAAAATGTGGAATTTTTTTCTGACAAAAACGAAGCTTCCTCTATGAACACCCAATAATACAATAACAGCATGATTATTATACAATGTTCAACACAATTTCCACCCCTTTCGCATTGTTATTATAACGTATATATTAATAAAAATGAAGATTGCTCAGCGCTGCCAGAAACTGTCTACTCGTTGACAAAATAAACAGTATTAACTAAATTTTCATTAGTGCTAGCGATAAAAATAATGTGAGACTCATAATTACTCTGTGCCCCCAATAAGAGTGCATAATTTAAAGAGGCGAGCCACGAATGGGAAAGAGTCGTCTTCTCGACGAAATGACGCACATAATTCCCAACGAGATACCATGCAATCACATCACATTGGTCTCCAGTGATTATCAGGTGAAGACCCCAATAAATTCGGAAATTCTTCACTCAACATTTACGATTTTTTTATAATCACGTAGGCGCCCTACACCTTGATGCATATGATATTCAGCATTCCTCTGGGCTTCCGTACGACGGCCTCCTTGCCACAAGAACGCGAGGACAAACTCCTCGCTCGGCTTGGCAAGGTTCGCTATCCTCATTACCTCTGTGCCCTGAATCAAGCGTTCAACGTGAACTTCAGCATAAGCCCTCGTTACCAATCTCTGACCGAACATGAGAAGTACAAACTCCTGAGAAAATTGATCGCACGACTTGTCCAAGGATGTTTCAGACGACTCTGGGTCGTTATCGTTGACGATGCTGAAAATACCGATCCGGAGTCCCTTTCCCTTTTGGCTACTCTAGTGAAACAAGATCGTATCCTTTTTGTTTTGAGCTTTAGGCTACAAATCGGAGTGGAAACCCAGATTGATCAGCTTATAATAGAAAAGGCTCAGGTAAATTGTTACACCGCAATGTCTTAACAAATGCAAATTAAACGATGACATTGTTCAGGTGATTGAACTCGTGGGCATCGACAAATGGTACCACGCTGCTCTTGCCTGCCAGATACTGAACGTCATTGCCATTCCGCCTGAACTTGAAAAGTATTTTATCCTTGAATCGTTGAATCGATCCTCATAAACATTATTTGGTTTCGTTAATTACGCTCACGCAGCTAATGAATAACATATCTTGGAAAAATCTCTCAATTAATTTGATCAGATGCCTCGCTTTACGTGAAGTTTTCGACAGAGAAAAATATCAATACCGTTTTCTTCAATGAAATAAAAATTAAGGATGGATTGTAATGACACTCCGCTGTTCGTGAAATATTTCCCGAATTGCTGAATGTCGAGAAATGAATACATTTTGAATAATAGCTGACCCCCAATGTAGCAAATATTCAAGGCCGGATTTTAAAAGCTTATTGATCTTGCAATCTATAATCTTCCAAAGAAGGAATCCTTTGAGATATATTTATGGGTCTGCCGAGTGGCCCTTGTACTTAAAAGGTAACGGTCGATAAATGCACCAGTCATCACCCCTACTTATTTTATACTAGTTGTTGTACCCATGGTTCGCATGGGTCTTCTGCTTTTCATAAAAATAAAATTTTTAGGGCATTTGCGGCAAAAGGCATAATATTATTTTACTTGTTTACTTATGGTAAGTTTCTTTCCCTTGCCACAAATGGATCTTCTTCATTGAGCCCATAACTAATATTTAAAACGTGTGTAATAAAGTAATCAGCGTATTTGGATATCCTTTTGGAATAAGAGTATAATATCTAAAATGTGGTTCGTAATAAACATAAAAAATGGAGTAAAACATCAGGATGTAACAGCTTGTAACAATTCTTAGAGTGATACAAGAGCGCAGCACAGGAAATCCCGGATGGATCGAAAGTTACCTTGTAAGTCTAATGCAGGCAGGTGGCCTTGTTTTAAAGAAAATTTCCATGAACAATTTACGTGGTAAGGGATTAGTAATTCCACCGACTGCCATGACTCAAAGGTACATGTCGCATGGTTTTAAAGAGGTTGGAGCGCTGGAACATTTTCAATGTGTCAGCGTGAATAGGAAATATCATTTTGAACACTTATATTCGGCGTATTCAATATTTTAAATAAAATCGTCGTTTAGATACCGAGATATTAACTACACAACTCAAAATTGCTGTTATGAACCAATCAGTGATAAAAAGTGTACAAACTGGTGTTGCAAAAATGTTTAAAAAAAACGTTTTCATTCAAAAACTTATCAATATCAAGATTGGCTGTCTAAACAAATTCCCTCAATTTGCCTTTCAATTTTGACAGCAATTACAGCAATTAATTTAATTTTTGATATAGCGCAGTTAAAATAGAACGTCCCGGCTCTTGTCTCGACACACTTGGAATGTTGCAACCACGGATAGGTCATTCACACAATAACTCCGCTCGCATCACCGCAAGCCTAGCGCTTCAATCTCCTCAAAATCTTTGAAACCACTTTCGTGTGTTCTAATATCTGTTTATTGACGTTACACAGCCGATCGGTATCAGGAACAGGAACTTTTGGAACAGTGACTTCCAGCATTTCAGATCGATTCGACAGATGGAAGATGTACAAAACGAGTTATGGTGTAAGAGAGACAACATTTTAAAAAAATTTTTAAATGACTGGAGGTTGATCCACATTTTTTCTGTTTTTATTAAGTCTCGTGGATTAAGCGTCTAGCCCATAAAGCAGGTCGATTCGCGATAACTTCCTCTCATACAGGCTTTGTCATCGTGAAACTCTTTATTTTGTGCGAGTTTCCAAACCAACCGGTCAACTGGTTTGCAAACCAACAACCAATATTCCAACTTTCCGAAGATTCATTTAGGATAGGTTTTCATAAACTAACTATAAACCAACCATTTTTGGACATGATGAACAGTTGGTTCGCGATTGGATATTATGAACCAACTCAAGTTCTGATTTTCAGCCAAGAATGGTCATTGTTGTTGGTACTGGTCAGTTGGTTGTCCGGAATGGTTGGTGTACGATTGATTTTGAACAATCAAACATCAATATTGTGGCCGGGAAGTCGGAATAAAGGTTAATTTATAATAACCAACCGCGAGCCAAGTTTTTATACTATCCGAACGATTGTTTATTCACGATTGGTTCACAAAAACCACCTCAAAATCAACCTCTGAAAAGTCGGAACCTTGGTTGGTTTGGTGCACCAATTGATCGGATGGTGTGAAGGTCAGTTGAGGCAAAAACGACGTGATTCAACCTCCAAAGTCATTCACTCTTTTATTATTTTTTGAAGGAGAGCCTGTCTAGTATAATAGAGAATCAGGCGACTTCTTCAGCAAAGGATGACGACGACAAGATCGTGACTATATGCTTGATACCACGAAATTTCGTCCTTGAAGATGTCGAATCAGAAATTACTATGGATGGTATTTGCGTACCTTCTCTTTTAAATTACACAATTTTGAGGATCTTAACTGCATTTAATTTTCAGTGATGATTTTGAAACTGTTCGATTCGCTGACACCACTGGATCAGGTTTTGCTGAAATGTGCTTCGGTCCTCGGTGAGACTGTGAACCGAAATATGCTTGAGAAGTTGATGGAAGGAACGTCTTTGCGCGACATTGCTATCTGTAAGTTAATCTTTGCTAAACCCACTTAACAACATATAGCCAATTTTCAATGTGGTTTTCTTGTGTTTATGATTATTATTACAGCGGTGGCAAAGCTTTTTGAGATAAGAATTTTGGGCTGTGCTGCTGGAGACTTTGTCAGAAGTCCAGGGCCTGTTATATTTTTCAACGAAGTACGGAAACCCAACATGGATGCGGAGATTCGTTGTGGTTGCACTGGACTCCAAGTTCGCGGTTAGTTTATCCATATTTTTGGTCCATGTCAAGCCGAGTAAAGCTTTGAAGCAAGCTAAGCTAATATATGTCTTCCCGACCTCGTTTAAGTGACCTCACTTGGCAACCGTGACCAGGACGCAAAAAAGCTGCTTTTCAACATTTTTTCTATTTCGTGCCTATGCCCAATCCAATTGTTTTACTCGTTAGGGAGAAAACGGTAAATTTTTTCCGATGGGAGTAATAAAAACCGTATTGAACATTCGTAATTGTCATTGGTTAAGGATAAGATATGCTAATATAAGAATAAGGGAGAAGAAGGAGTTAACAGACTAGGCATATAGAGTCTTTAAAAAGGAGTAGAAGAGTCTGCAAAATATCTGAACTTGTAAAACAGCGAGAAGGGAAATTAAAGAACATTGGGTAACAAAAACACATGACGGCTATGACCTATAGCAGTCGACGTCAGTAAACAAATCTAAAAAAAAATATTAATAAAAAAAAATACATGCGTGATAAAACAATTTTCGAGATTATTCCTATGTAAAGCACTAGATCGAAAAAAAAGAAGGGATATAAGCTAAATACATGAAGGGGGGTAATGATCCGGAGAAGTCCAGATACTGGATCTTTCTAATTTAGTTTTCATTGAAATGGTCAATGTATCTTTCATAGCTATAAAATCAAAGAAGGAAAATATTTTAAGATGAAATGGGTGATATGATGTTTAGGAATCTAGATGTTAGTTATCGATCTAAGTTGTATTTATAACAATCTTAACCATTGGCTGTTTACTATAAAAACCACCGGGTGGTTTTTCACATAAAAAACGAAAATTAGTCGTAACGTCTTCTAAAAAAAAACTGCTTTTTTTTGGTAGTCGATGCATCTAAACGACTGTTAAAACATTTGTTTATAAAATTTCTATTTATTCGTTGTCCGGAATAAAATTCAATTGCGTTCAATTTATTGGGTTATTAGATTTCTCAAATTGTGTCTAAGATAATGTTAAAAGAACCTCCCAGAATGAGAACATAATTAGTATATAAAAATAATGAAATGATTTTACAAATTACGAAAAAGTATTCGCCGCAGTCGAAAGAATGTCCGTTGGATTCGTGTACTTATTCGTATTCTTCCAACTCTAGCGGGTTTTCCAGTTTGTGAAGTTATTAAATTCACTTTATGAATAAATAACGATAATTAAAATCTTCAAACATTGTGCTTGTCTTTTATTACTGTCCTTCGATGCTAACTGTCTCGACCGTAAATGACTACACTAATTGTTTAAAACAAAAATACTAATATCTTCCAGAATCCCTCGCAGATCTACCAAAATACGCCGTCTGCGGATGGATGCGATTCAAAATGTCCATGTTTCGTGACACCACTTACAGGTACACCTATGAATGCGAATAAATCTTGATGAAATTTAAAAAATCATTTTTTCTAAACATCCTTCATTAATATTTAACAGAGCTGGACAAAATACTTTAAGTACAAGTTTGTAGAAACTACTTCCAGTACCAAGTACTGGCAGCACTTGCCCTTAAAGTATCTTAAAAAACAAAAAAAAAATATTAATTAAATTCATTTGATCTCAACAAACATTTTTTGTGCCCACGAAGCTCACACTATAATAAAGAACTACATCTTCAATTCACTTTACATTCAATAATTTAATTCCGTTTAACATTTTTGTAATCAACATCTTATTTATCGTTTTCCGTATCCAAAGTCCGGTTCTTATAAACTAATATGAACACAACGACGCAAATTGGTTTTATCGCGATACCCGACGTGTATTTTTACTTTGACCCAAAAACTGCATTGCGATAATTGATTCTGAGCGCAGCGAAAAAAAATTCTCAAGGAAAGTGGCATACTCTTCCAACTTCGAAAATGTACAATTTGTTTAACCCGGCGCTGGTTAACGTCATCAGCGTTGATGGCAAATTTGATATTGATTAATGTAATTAAATCGTCGTGCTCTGTAAAGTACGGACTTTAAGTACCAAACAAGTACCGTGTACTTGAAGTCCTGTCCAGATCTGATATCTAACAATCCTAAGGCTATTCTCTTTTTTCTCTACCTTAAATAAATCTAATTACATTTAATTTCCCTCAGACTCCTCACAGAAAACCAAAAGGTGGATTTTCACACAAAAGCTCTGAAGTACTTGCGCCGACACACGAGACGATGCATGTCATGCGGTGGAGGACAATTTACCAAATTACTTGGCAAAGTCTATCACGAGAGTGATAAAGAGAACAGCAAGAAATCTGACGTCTTAAATTACATAATGGATCTTTCGGACTTTGGTACTATCGTTGCCTTGAGTGAGAAAGAAAGCGCGAACGAAAGTACCTTTACATTATTCCACAATTTAAAAGGCACCGAAATTGCATATCCACTATCTTTCTTAATTTACATTTCCATCAACATTTCGGTAGAAACAGCAACAGGCTCAACAGACTCGGATCAGAATAATCGAACCTGTATTACCAGCATTTGCCACCAACCAGTAGCCAAAACTCCTCCACGAACATTCTCCGATGTCGACTTCAGCAATTGTCAGTGCAACCTTATACTCAACACTGTTTACAGCCAGATGCTCGAACACTGTCGAGGAATTGAAAGAAAAGACAAAACTCTAACGGCGATACTGGAGTTTGTCGAAGTGCTTTTAACAGCCTCGAATGTACCTCAGGCGAGGAAACTTCTTTACGAGGCTGAAGAAATTGTTACTGAGGTTGTACACCGTTCTCCGTATACGAAATCATGAATTGACTGTAAAGTTCGTTTAATCCGACTCTATACATTTTTCTTTAAATTTACGAACGCACGTAGTATTATAAAAACCCTTCTCTTAATTTTTGGTAAGCGTTTACTAATCGTTTAGAATAAGCCTTCGATCAAAATAATAGCATTCTTCAAAGTTTCATGTTTAAACCAATTTTATGAAATAAAATTAAAATGCTCGTCATTTTTTTACGTTTAACCCTGGGGTTTAGAAAAATAATTGGATCACTATTACAAATGATCAACGTCTTGTAACTCTGGATTATATATTTCGTTTAAATAAGCTAAAAGTTCAGTCACTCATCATAGTCGTCACTCCGTCCAGAAAAGGGCATCGGGAACGTGCGGCTCATTGCGTGAAGCCGCGCATTCCCGACAACGTACCGAAAAATTTCGTTTAGCACTGAAGAACATTTTTTCTCTCTAGTGTTGAAATGTATTTTTTGACTTTTACACTAAGCACTTTTATAATCGACCAGCACCGACGAAAGTGCGAAAATAACTCCGGGCTGGGGATAAGTTTTTGAACATAAATTTGCCTTTTTTATTCACATCTGTGATATTTATTGATATGCACACAGTGAGTGTGTACATCAATAAATATCAAAGATTTTCGGAAAACCCCGTCCCCCACCCCTTTTAATAATCACCCATAAATCACTGATTGTCGAAATAAATTTAGATTTTCGGACCTGGCAGAGAAGACGAACTCATTACATTGCCATATCTCACGGGAAAAATAAAGACTCTTCAAGGAAGATGCAATCTCGCGAGTGGCCTGATCGTCGAAGCCTCACAGAGTCTGAAGGAAGCTATCGACAGTCTTGGTTACCGTTTTCCTCGGACGGGAATAATGGCTCATTGCAAATCAAAGATTCTTTTCGAAGAGCAAAAGCTCATGCTTACTTGCCTACGGGCCTGGAAAGTCGGAGTAGCAGACGGTGATGCCGCCAACTACAATGACCAGCTTGCAAATTGTCTGGCGCAGATGTTTATTGTTTTTCGTGTAAATTTTCATCCACTATTAAAAATTGTAAATTCTAAGGTTGACTTATTAATACGCAGGCTTCAAAGGACAATTACTATATACCCGGTGAGGCACATAAAGTGTTACAGAGTAATAGCACTCAAACTATTGATCATATCCAAAAATGTTTCAGACGAAAGTTTCAGTGTTCAAAAAGGCCTTCATACTGGATTACCCGAGTTTTTTAATAGCTCAAGCCACGTCAAGGCCAACTCCACTTTTTAAAATGGAACTATTTTTTTTTTCGGTTACCGATTAAAAAAAAAAGTTTAAAGTGGAGTTAGCGTTGACGTAGATTCAGCGCCTCCGTCGATTAAAAAATAGGGTAGTCCAGTGTGACTTTCTTCTCGTACACTGAAACTATTGTCTGAAAGATTTTTAGAGATGATCAATAGTCTGAGTTCTATTGTTCTGTAACACTTTACGTGCCCCACCCAGTATAATAAGTGTTACTTTACACGTAACTTCCATGTTATGTTGCTGTGACGAAATATATTTACAGATCCTATAACAAATGTTATTATGCATTGCAAAAAAAATCTTCCGAATTATGAATAAATCTTTAAAACGATTATTTATCCACTGTAATTAAATATACTTCACGAAGAAGCGCTTTATCTTTCGAAGTGGGGGCGATCCTGGTGTGATTTGTCCTGTTGCATCCTAATAAGATTGTTAATTTCTGCAGGCAAAAGCTATGCAGGAACATGCTCGACTTGCTGCCGTCTGGGGCCTCAACGTCGCCCTCGCCTCTAACAAAGACTTCTTTGCACTGTGCACTGCATACGCCAATATGATGATCACAGCCCACAATTACCAATACCGGTAATGACTATTAAGAAACATTGATTTTGCATGAACATTTAAAATCCACTCTCAGGTTTAAGCACTCCATGAAGTCCCTCATCGAAGGGCCATAATCATATTTTTGTAACTTTTTTTCTGTAATCGCAGATCGGTAACATTGATGTAATAATTACGTAATGCGGAAAAACGATATGTTAAAATGAGATCACTCGTGATCAGAATTGTAAATCTCCGTTAATTCATGAAATATAGCTTACCGTACATTTTTTGTTGTAATTATGATTTCACAACGATCATATTTATCGATTATAATACGATGCCTTGATTTTTAAATAGTCGCAAAAATTTTTATTTTTCAATAAAAATTCACGGTTATCCATTTGGAAAAATGGGACAAAATAATTAATGCATTAAGAAAGTAATGCACAATATTAATGCAAAAATTAGTATTTTTTCAGCTATTCGAATATTTACACACTATTTTATAATCACTACACATTATTATTATGAAGTTATAATTACAAAACAAATTGTACTGCCAACTATATCTCATGAATTACTGGGGATTTACGAGTCTGCTTGTCATGTACAGTGGTACATTATCTCTCATTCAGGAATGTTACGGGTTAGACAAAAATTTATGTAAAAAAATTGTAACATTACATAAAAATTATGTAACAAATCAGTTTTTTTCTCATACAAAATTTAAGCTGTATTAGTCAAAGTTGATTTTAAATACAACAACAACGTCAATTTAAGTTATAATCTTTTTATCTTTTAATCAAATAAAATACCTGAGCAGACATAACTTGTTAATTACGAATGAATTTATGTTTCTATCCAACTCACAAAAATGCAACGCTTAGAGCACGAAACTGGAAAACCATGTATTACAAAAAGTATTTTTTAAGTAGCTCTGTAAAGGTAATTTAACGTGATTTTTTAAATATCTAACGTTCTGCATTATTACTATTTTTATCAGTAGTGTCATACCATTTTTGGAAAACGATGCTATAAACATCTGCAGCCGAAAAAGAAACAACCTGGAGATGCAGGAGTTGCGAGCGGTGGCCGAACTTTACTTAAGTATATTTTTCTCCCGTTGGTTGAGAGGTGAAACAGCCAAAGCTTTGAGTCTTGGATTTGTGACTCTGAAAATTGCCCGGACCGTTCGTTCAGTCACCCTCAGACTGACCGTATTACCTAGATTGATTCATTTACTGATGACGGAGTGCCGTTACGACGAAATTGTTGTGTTTCTTCGTGAATTAGGTCAGTTTTATAATTCTTATAATCCAATTTATAATACAAAATGTGTGAAGTAAACGTGCCCATAAAAAAAGTGCAATCCGAAAAAAATATTGAATCGTTCGTAATACTGTAATGAGCTGGAAAGTTTTAAGTATGATTTAAAAATACTTTGAAGAACATTGTTTTGTCAAAATAATAATGCCTAAAGTATTTAATAAAAGAGTTCTGACAACTAACTTCAGAGATTTTTCGAACAGTCTATTCTTTAGCTAATGAAACTATATCGCCATTCTACCCATATGATTTTTAGCAAAATTGTACTTCTAAATGCCCGTTTTCGAAATTATGATGAAGCTGTTTCCACGTCAACTGTTCAATTAAAGAGCCTGAAACTTCTCCAATACATTTTTAAGTTCCTCTGAATTTTTCAAATTCGCAACTTTTGAATAATTCCTGAAAATATCATTAAAATATTAACGTGAAAAAACTTGGAGAAAAATTGTGTATATTCCTAAGATACACCGAATTAATTTTATTTGACAAAACAAAGAATTTTCTGCAAAATGATTTAGTAATTAAGTTTTTCCGATCTGAATTGCTATTAACTTCCAGAAACTATTATTATTCCAAATCAATGTCCCCAGTGTCCCCAATAAAGTTGATTTTTTTAAATTAAATAATCTCTTAGCTCAAGATACTCATATCCGGGTTACATAGAACTTTTAGTTGCTAATGTCAACGAGATACATTTTTTAAATTCTGACTACATGCTTTAAGCCCACGACCGATCATTTATTTAAAACCGCTTTTGCTCAGAATTCATATCAAACAACGACATGGATAAATCTGGCCGAACATGGTATTATGCTCTTTGCGTGGATTTTCAATTAGAAGCCGGTATTACGATGATCCCATTTGAAAAATATGAAAAGTACTATCAGGAAGAGGGAGATACGATGATCAATCTCCGAGACCCGGAAGCCGAAAGGCGTTACGTCACATCGATGTGGCTTTGGTGAGCATGGCCCTGGAAATATCCTCAATATTTATTCCTCACCTATGCCCCTTATTTTCTAAACAGGTGTGTAAGAATGGAAGAGTGGGAATCCGCTACTATTTGGAGAAATAAAAAAGTATCAGCGGCAAGTATAATAGATGAGTACACAGTTGCGGCGGCTATTACCGCTTTAAGAAAACTTGAAGGTCTCCTAATCTACTACGGTACATTTTTATTGCTAAATGTAGAATCGCTTCATGTCCATTTTTCCAAGTTAACTAGTATTCTCCTTTACAGTTTACAAGACCAACAATAGAAATGCAAACGTTGTCGAGACAACCCTCAAAGAAATTCAAAAGCAATTCCAAATTATCAAAAAACTGCTCAGAGTCGTTAAAGTGATCCTATCTAGGTGAATACGCGATCCATTCTCTATCAGTTCATTTTTATCATTAGAAGAGATGTTACAATTGTTGGCCACTCTTTGAATTTTGTATGACTTTTCACATGCACAAACAAATCCCAAGCATTCAGCATTTTGTTGAAGACGAAACTCAGTCTAATGTAGAAAAATTCATGTCAAAAAATTGTGAGCTTTCCTTTGATCTTAATTATAATACATAATCATAAAAAATTGTAGAACGTTCAAAGAAATGAAGAAAAACTGAAGAAAAAAAAGCTACAGGGTGACAACAGTTAATAAATCTATATTGATCGTCAATTTTTACTGGCGATAAGGTCCTGAAGGAATTTATAAAAAGAATTGTACCCTGAAATATTACTCCAAGTGTCTCCCGTTTTCTTTTTCTATGTTATCAGATACCTTCTCATGAAAGCTTACTACAATATGGTGCGATTCCGCTCAAAATCTGGACTGAAACTGCTGCAACACGCGAAAAAGGTCGCCGAGAAGATGGGCAACCATATGATCTATAAATGGGCGGATCATTGCGAAAAGGTGCATAAATTAATCGGAAGATACTCGGCAAATAACTAAAATGTGATTTATGGGGAAAAGGCGTGGACAGGTTCGCTCAGTGCTATTCAGAGGGATTTTTGGATGGAAACGTGCAACAGAGTCTCGAGGATAAGCTGGCGCGACATTGGCGATAAATGCCATCGCGTCGTCCCCTACACGTTGCCCCTTCCGAGATACTCCCACAGCTCTTGACTCCAATCCACTATTTTTGACTATAATTCACCAGATTCTAACGATTCCAGTTTTATTTTATCACGTCGTAAGTACAATACGTAATCTTATGTACAAGTCATGAAGAAATTTATTTAAAAAATTGTACACTGAGATATTACTCCGAGTGTCTCCCGGTTTTTAAAAAATTTATTTAATACGGAACAAAATCCGGACTGAAACTGTTGCAACACACGAAAAAGATCGCCAAGAAGATGGGAAACCGAATACGTAATCTATAAATGGGCAGATCATAAGCTGGCCCGACATTGGCGATAAATGCCATCGCTTTGCTCCTTCCGAAATACTCCCACAGCTTTGGACTGTTATTGACTAATTCACCAAATTCTAGCGATTCCAGTTTTATTTTATTACGTCGTCCGTACAATACGTAATCTTATGTACAATGGGTGTTTTATAGAACTTATTAGATTACAGAGAACGTCTCATATTACCATCTAGGCCAAGCTCGCTTTCCATTTGTAAAATGGGTCATAATCCATGTGTGCTCCTCTTTTTTCACCATAGCTTGTTGCTTGTGTCTAGGATGGGTTTTGCACATCACATAACGGCGGCCTTTGCAAACGACAAAGTAACAGTTTTTGCAACGAAGATTCAATTTTCCTTTGGTTTTCATGCCACAGACTGCATTGATCAGAGGTGATGATGACGCCTGGAGAAAACTCAGGTCTGTTTTTGTGTGATTATCACATATGGAGTGAAAATGTTTATTTGTCAGAGGTTGCAGGCCTCCCAGAGAACGAATTGTAGGGAGCACATAAGAAAACACACTCCTATGTGCCGTTCTCAAGATGAATGAAAGACTCATTTTACCTGAAATAATTGTAGTAACAATGCATCAGACTCTTGCAAGATCTTTCAAATCAGTTATTGTATAGGTTGGCACTCTATACCAAATTTTTGTAAATTTCTGGAGATTTGAGATTACAAAAGTAAGCAGCCTCTTTCTTCATCATGTTTACAAAAAAATAAAAGTAAATGATATTCAGAGATGACCATTTTACTCATTTGACTGCTGATAAAATTTTGCCCATGTGTACTGTTGACCTTTTAACAAAAGAATTTTGAAAGTAGTGGTAAATCAGCTAGGGAATTGAAATTTTGTTTTACATTTCTTACTAGACAATTATATGAAAGAATAAATTCTCAGCTTCCTATGAGAATATGAACGGTATAGTTTTTTTTGTTGTTGTTATTTAACGGTAAAGTTGGTCATATTTTTGATAAATTTTTCCTTAAAATGATTTATGAAAGTATATAGGGCAAAAAATGTATCAAAAAACTTAACCAGCACTTTTGAACCCTTTTTGATACATTGTCGATTTGTTGAAACAAATTGTTTGTTTTTCAAAGATAGTCTCAAACATGACCCTGACAAAAAGGTTTATTATTGTTGATAATCTCCAATACATACTCCAGATACATTTACCACTATGTGAAAAAGTCTTTATTAACAGTTAAAAATAGCCCATATTTTAAAATAATATCAGCAGCCCAAAAGCTAAAATATTTATCCATATCACTGATTCTTTATTTCTCTGATAACGTTTGCAATAAAAACTGCATCTTATAAATCATGCTGCCAAAGTGCATTTATAATTAAACTTAATAAGTTTGGAAAGCTTTTTAATGCTCTAAAATACCGGACATTACCATAGAGTACCATAGTCGGTACCTTAATAAATATATTCTATGCAAACCGATGAAAAATGAGACACAAAAATTTTGCTCAGCAACCAGAGGTTACACCATGTACAATACAATTTATTAAACTAGCAACACATTTTCACTGCATTGAAGAAATTTACCAATCCTCAGCTTTGACGTAACCTTTACCATTACAGGACTCTTACAACACTTAAATTAACACTTTTCATTGAATTATTGTGTTTGTACTCTATAAAATGAACCTAACCTCTTCTAATACCTTTTACGAAGCTCGCAGCTCGATGAATAAATGAAACGTTGTGTATTGTTTGTCGTGCTGCTCGAGAATAACCATGCAGAGTTGCAGCATCCACAATTTCAAATATTACTTGAATCGAGAAAGGAAGTGTTTATCGGTAACTTTTAAATAAATTGTTCGACGAGCTCCATCAGCTGATCGCCCACGCAGTCACAAAGATCTACGAAGTAACCACGCTGGGCCGAATTTAGACCAAAATTGCAAATGCCTAACGTTTAAAAAATAAAGACGACAAAATAAAATTGGTTCAATAATTATGAAGCAATGAAAGCTTTTGATTATCCGTATAAAATCTGAACTTTCGATAAAATTTCGTGGTAAATATCTTCAAAAAAAAAAAGTAAAAACACAAGTAATGCCTTGAATATTTGAAAAAAAAATCTGTATTTTTTGCAGCTATTTAAATGTGTACATTTATTTAAATATGAACAGGTCATTATTGGCAAATCTAAATAATGAACAAATTGTACTGAAAATTTATTGAATTCATGAGGATTTGAAACTTTGATTAAAAAATCATACCGGGTGAGCTTCTCACTCTGATATTCTTATCAGCGCATCGCTCCCTCTCTCGTTATCTATCATCCAGGAAAAGAGGCTCAGTGTCTTAACGGGAAATGACTTTATTTGGGAATAATTTGATACTATGGAAAAACCAGCTCAAAGAAACTTTTTAATACAAAAATCTTGATGAAATCAATACTGAAGATGTAAAAATTAATCCACTCCCTTAATAAAACTATTTATCACTCACTGCATAACCGAAGTGGCCAATCGCTATATTGTTTGCGGCATTATTTCTTCAAAAGCCGATAACCCTTCAAAATATGAGCCAAAATTTAAGCCTTTATCGTAATTAAATGCAAAGAATTGTAATTATATAACAAAAAAGTCTTTTATCATTATTGGCATTCACCCTAATATCCCAATCCCCCTTATCAGTGACCACTCATCGTCGACTCTGAGCTGTTATTTTTTGTTGTTATTTCGCCAACCCTTCCTGCGATTTTTTCACTGTCAACAGCAGCTGACCATTATTCCGAAAACTTAAGTCGTTATAACAGAAAAACGATATCAAAGTGAACAACAATGTTGCGGGGTGTTCGCAACTTTTTGCAAGCTGGCGTAAGTTATTGCAATTTACACCGTCTGCTGTAATGAAATTTAACGTCGTAATAACCTCAATTTTATCGCGAATAGAATTCGACGGGAAAACTGTTGAGTCGTAACTTAAACTTGGTGCCTGTCGTCGTTGAACAAACTGGCAGAGGTGAACGCGCCTATGACATTTATTCGAGGCTCCTCAAGGAAAGAATAATATGCCTTATGGGACCGGTATTTACACAAGCTTAACCTACAAATTTGTGACAGTACTCGCAATTAGTACCTGTAAATGAGACGTTCTTCAACAACCTGCTTCAACTTTTTTACGCTTTTGTATCTATTTGACTATTGGCCATTTAGTGGTACTGAGAAATGGGGACAAAGTTAGTCGAAATTTTTTTTTTGTTATGAGAATAACTTACCAAAGAAAAATTTTTGAATAGAAAAATTAATCCCCAGGACTTTTTTTGGGAACGCGCTAACGGATTGGGTCAACTGATTGCCTAGAAATAGGGTTCATGAGTTTTACACTTTGTGTGTGATCCAGAGAATTGGAGTTTATTAGTTTATTCATTTTACTTGCAGTTAGACTGAAAAAAGTTGATCTTCGATGACTTATTTTGTGTAATATGGAAGGTTTATTCCACCAATTATTGACGAGCATTCTTACTTCATCTATTTGTCTATTTGACTCCAATTTTATTAATCTTGAATGCAATGAGAAAGATAGTTATGTGAATTATTTGTGATTATTACCAGGGTTTAATGGTTTCCTTAAAGGTTTCCTAAGGGTATCAAATTATTGTGATTATTTAATTACCTTTTTCAAATTATTTTACTACATGATTAAAATTTTCTAAGGAAAAATAAGTCAATACATATTTGTAAAAAGTCTCAATTAAAAAAAAAAAAAATTACTGTTTATCAGATCAGAAAATATTAAGATAGTTAAAATCTAGTAATAACTTTAAAAACAAGTTTTGAAATCGTTTGTATCTCTCAATTGTTTATTATGTATTTTCTAGTGAAAACCTGTGGATTTTCCTCTATAGATATGTTATAATTTTAGAGGAGCCCATTGATGAGTTATTCGAATATGCATTTAATTGTTTTTCTTTTTTTTTCTAATCATTTAATAAATGTGACTATCTTAGAACAAAAAAATGTATATCTAAATAACCCATTAACGAACCACTCTGAAAATAACATATACATAGTGAAACATTCTCAGCTTGTCAACAAAAATACACAATAAACAATCAAAAGTCGCAAACCCACGCAAAAGCCATTTTTGAATAAGCGACATTTTATTACTTCAACACTTTTGCACTTGAACAACATTATTTTTCTTGGATAGCTGGGACTTTTTTACATAGCAATTCGTCTTGACTTTTTTATGGAGATTATTAAGACTGTATTAAAGTAATTTCACACAGTTAATGGAAAAATCTCTTGGGAAACCTTTAAGCTACTTCCAAAAAAATCTAAAAAATAGAAGCAACTGTCTTTCACATTGGCCCACATATGTATATTAAAAGAACTCAAATGTACAGTAGAATGACCAAACAGCAATTGTTTATGTAGGGGGCTCTGAGACGATAAAAATATTAGAGTATAGATATTTACCATTTTCAATATGTTACTATCAATATATGATATATATTTTGTCAGCGAGCAAAAAAAGTGAGGATTTTCTTATGCTTTACGACAGAAAGTCTTTTTTTACGAAACTTCGAGCTCGCTAGGACGTGCAACAATATAATTTCGGTTTTACAACTGGAAACTGGGATAAATCCCATCCCTATTTGGATAATTGACGATTCAGACAAAGGGTAACGTAGCTTTCTCTGAATTTTTTTTTTTTAATTACGAAACAATCTCGAATTCCGCAATGCCACATATTTGTGTACACTCTTAATACGCTGCCAATTACCCTGTTAAATCTTCATCAAAATAATTAATGTGGCATTAAAAATATATATACATATTTCCCATGTTTTTAAATATAAATAATCTTATTGATCCAATGAAAAAAAAAAAACAAATATTGCATTAAATAGTTCACAAAAAAAAACTTTCTTGTTGTTAAAACTCCATTTCCGAGCGAGGGAATAAGAAATCTGAAAAAAATTGCAATAGCTTCAATTAGTATTTCTATATGGCCAATTATAGAACCGATCCGAGAGAATAAAGAAAAAAAGTGGTAGAATTGGTGGAGAACGTCTTAAATGAAACACGAATAATTGTTCTCTTATTTTTGTCGACGAAACTAAGATAACAGATGATGTTTCGTCGCTGGTCGTAGCCCAACTGCTGTTCCTCCAGTCCGAAAGCAGTAAAAAGCCTATTCATCTGTACATAAACTCGCCGGGGGGAAGCGTAACCGCAGGCCTTGGCATCTATGACACTATGCAATACGTACTTCCTCCTGTAGCTACTTGGTGCGTAGGTCAGGCCTGCTCCATGGCCAGTCTACTCCTCGCAGCTGGAGCCCATGGCATGCGACATTCGCTTCCAAACGCCAGAATAATGATCCACCAACCTTCCGGCGGAGTTCAGGGTCAGGCTACAGATATACAGATTCAAGCGGAAGAGATTCTTAAGCTCAAAAAACAGATTAACAAGCTTTATGTTAAACACACTGGTCTGGAACTGTTGAGGATAGGTGAGCTCGCATTGCTACGGAACGAAAACAAAAGATGAAACCTTTTGCTTCAATTATTCTGGTTTAAAAATAATATTTTTCTTCAGCACACAAAGTTCGTTTTCGTTAATAGTTTTGCAAAATCAAAAAATGACAATTACGAATACCCTGTAGATGTAAATAACGGTTTGGGCATCATTCCCAAAAAGCTGGAACATTCATTACTCAAGACTGCAAGTCTCAGTGTTTGGTATCATTTTACGTAGTTACAAATTTTGGTAAACATGTGTGTAATCGTGTTAAGGTCAATAAGCTTTACAAGTTCCAAAATATAATTATACATCAATTAATAAAACTCGCATTCTCACTCTTCAAATGCGTAAACAAAATTGATGTTTTTTTTTTTTACAGAAAACAGTATGGAGAGAGACAAGTTCATGTCGCCAACAGATGCCAAAGAGTTTGGAATAATAGACAAAGTTCTAGAGCATCCAATGCAAGAAAATGACGAGAAGTCGAGCCTTTTATCCGACGGCAATGCTCCACCGAGCAACGCTCAGAAAACCTAGTTCCAATCAAATGTCCTCGAAAAAATAAAAATAAATTAAAAGCAGGTCAATCGCTGTATCAAAAGTTTTTATTAATATCTTTAATAATAATCGTAATAAAATATTTAATAATCGTTGTAATGTATAACTATTTTGATAAAATACTATTTAATCATAGTAAAGCACAGTCCAAGGTTACACCCCTTGATGACACGTTGAAATGCGTCGACAAGGTATAGGCAAGCATGATTTTTCTTTTCGTTTTTTTTTGTCGAGATGCTGAGCACCTATCACGTTAAATGACAGTAGCTGATCAATCGTCGCTCAACCAAGCGGAACAGTGAAGGCATGCATTGTTCGGTTCTTCTTTTTTTTTCTTCGTAGAATTACGTAACAATACGTTCGACGAAAAATAGGTAAACACTATATAATTCGAATGTCATGGCTGAACAAAAATAAACCTAGCGACTTATCACACCGCATTTAGACGCGTATACCGCCTATACATAAAACTATGTCACGCCTATTGTACAGTACAAAATAAATTCGATATACAGTCTCGCGCTTAAGTACAAAAATTCTGACAATCTAATTTCCTACAAGGAATTCGTTAATTACAATCGCGTTCTGTAATAACAGTATTCCAATTTTATACTAAATTGCATCAACGTGTTTAAAATTCGATAACAAAAAAACGTTTTCATTTTTCGGAATGCAATTTGATCAATGGGTTTTATGCAGCAATGAAACTAGTGGCAGTGATAATGCTACAGAAGCACAAAAAGGCCATCGTGAACGCAGATTCTTTAAAAACGCACTATCGTCGATAAACATTATGAACATTCAATGTTCTTCAAAAATTTCTCCCTAAATTACATACAAAACAAATAGATTGGTTATTACAGCAACGTCTTCTCATTTGCTGCAAAACTTTTTAAAATATTTTATAAACGGTGTCAAAAAATGAAAACTTCAATACTTTTATAGTCAACATGCCTTTTTCAACGTTTTTAGTATACAATACATTCATTTTGCATCCCACTGCAATATGAATTTTAATCGACCGGTATACATAAAAACTTACCGGTACATTAAATTTTAAACCGATATTTTTCGCAGTGAAGGTCCGGCAATTGACTCAATAATTATTGCCACCACCGCTTCAAATATAAGGCATTTCATATCAATTGAGCGACAAAAAATAAGGAATTTCGAGGAATTTCCAAAACTCAGCTTCAGTGGTTCTAAAACACGCACGAAATTCTACATAAATACAAAATCCCCCGGTATATCCCGATTTTGGCATTTTTCTTTTAATTTGTAAAATCTCAGAAACTATTCACCGTATCAACATCTCCAAAAAATGAAAATGTGTATTTTTGAATTACCAACATGAAAAAACTTCATTTACAATCAATTGTATAATTTCAAGCCACATTTTATGGCAAAATCACTAGAAGTACATGTATATGTATTTTTTATACAAACACTTCCGACATCACCATAGAGAAAATACCCTCAAAATCTGTGAGTGATCCCCCAATTTTGAGAATTTAAGAAAAATAGTATTCCCAAATGACTATACGTTACAGCAATTTGAAGTGTAAAAAATAAACTTCCGTTTTTCAATGTCACGACACTTATTACCGACAATATCAATTGTTCCATCATGTCCTGCGTATAGGGCTATAAAAGTTATCGCAATTCCACGTCGACACTTTTTCATTTCTGTTCAATTTCTATTTTTATATACACTTTTTCCTTCAATTTTTTAACGAAATTGTTATTTAAAAATGATATCCAGTCATATCAAGTAAATCAACAAATTGAATAATTTAACGACTTCACAGTTCCGTTAACATTTGCAGCAGATCTAAATTTCACTTTGGATCCATTGAACATGATTTTTGAAAGCTTTTTGAGGATTGCCTTATTTTCAGCGGCTGAATTGATATGAAGTGCTTCATATGTATAGTACGCTTTTGACGGTAATCCGATACTCGAGAAGTTCCGAAAAATGTAGTTTCATCGGGTCTAGTACGCTCAACAACAACAACCACGTACACAAACAATTCGCGCATTAATAATAATACCTTGTTGCGAGCTCTTGGCCAAGCGGAAAAAAAAGAAACATTCATTGCGCTTGTGTATTACGTGTAAAATTATACTGCCGTTTCACTGGGGACAAACTTGTGCGTGCGCGAGCATCAGTATGTCTTTCTTTTCCTTGGGAAATCTCAGCTCGCGACCTGCGAGTCGCGCAGTCTCCAATTCTCTCTCGGCAACTACCAATTCCATCGCAACAACTCCGCCACCGCTTTCATGCTCTCGGGCGACCCAATCTAGGGCCATTTGACTGCGCATATCGTCGTCGAGAACACGATGACTGTAGTGCGCCACGACTTCTTGTCTGCTGCACTGTCTCTCCCTCATCGCTTTTAACGAACCGTTCCAGTGAAGCAACTGGAAGACCGTCATCAACTCTTGAAACTCGAGCATTGTTCTGCCACGATTGCACTCTAGCATAAAGCGAAACGCACCGATTCCCGTATTCGGGTCCTCTTTCTCATCCGTAGTACTCTGAAAAATTATGAATACTCCCCAATTACTCCAAGAATTCTATGGTATTTGGTATTTCTTTAAAATATTAAAATTGAACGAATCTGTAACGAAGGTTTCACTTCAAGATTTTTAATTAAGAAGATTTGTAACTAAAATTTGAAGAAGGCTCAAGATTCTGTCTCGGTGATTGAAGGATTTCTGCTTTAAGCTTATTCGAGAGTATTTAGAATTATCAAATTGAGCGAAACTCTAATAACGTGAGGTTCACTGCCAGATTGCACTTTGATGAAGTTTTTTAACCAAAATCAGAGGAGGGACTTCACAAGCGTAGTGCAACAAAAGCTTCTCTGTTTTCTTATTTCAAAATCCATTCGCGTTGAACAAAAAGTTCTTCAATCAATTTCACTTCTTCAATCTTTACGTGCAAGTACATTTATCTTTCCGAAAATTACATATAGAATGAATCCCTGATAAAACTTCACTGTCACTCAAATTTTTTAACAATTTTTTATGACCTTTACAGAGATGTTTTCGAAAATAATATTTCTCGCAATGTACTAAACATGCCACGGATTAACCACAAGTTCCTAGTTTGGAAAGATGGTCCACGAAGTTTTTAAGTGGTGGATTACTAAATGATGATATTGTTACGAATATCGAGATTAGCGTACAAACATTGTATAAACATCGTCCCTTATATAAACAAAATATAATGGGCCACTAACACAGTCTGCTGATAACAACGCAAGACACATGGCTTGACATTGAAAGTTATAATTGCAGTTTTTACTGGAATTTCTGAATGATTAGGATCTAATATTGGATTTATTCGCAATATTCTCCCAAAACAACGATACGTGCTGTTCATTTGCACGGGCATAGCAATGTGGAAATAATGGTCGGCCTACGATTCAAGTAACATAATGTTATTTCAATTTTCCGTTCAGAAATGAGCACTTTTCCCAAGCTTTGACTTGCTGAAACTGCACTTTTCCGACATTGTATTGAAAAACTTGTTCAGTACTCAAGCGAACTTCCATTCTAAAAAGTATTTAGAAATCCATTTGTGAATTATTTTCCGCAAATTAATGTCGTCCTGTCCCTCATTAAAATCCGTGAGTACAAATTAACCTGAATCAGTCGAGATTTTGCAAACCCATGCTACTCGCATGGGTGCTAAATTTTCCATATTACGTACATATGCATACAAAAATCACTGTTGACAATAATTATCAAATACTCAAAACTTTGGAGGAACATCACCAAACATAAGCATCGCTTTATAGAATATCTGTTAAATGACGAATAATTTTTTTAAATACAAATAATTAACATAATAATTTGATTTGTTTGATATACGAAGTATCAAGTGATATGAAAATATCAGAATATGTGGTACTAATGATAAAAAATATATCAGTGGATTTAAGATGATTTACCTGACTTAAAACTGTGCCGACACCATTCGAAGTGGAAGCAGGCTTTGCAAAGCTTGCTCTAGCCTCTGCCACAGCCTTCTCAATAAAATCATCAGTTATCTTTCGAGAAGGGTGCTCGTTGAACACAGAATTCATCAGCGCTATTTTGGCTGCTGATCGTCGAGCCTCAGCCTTTGTTGGACAATTTTGAAAGCTGCCAAAGCAGGATCCTCCTGGGAGTGTGACGTAACAGACATAAGGAGGACTGGCACCAGGAACAGATTCGTAAATGACCAGAGCTCCGTTTCTCAGTTCTGTCCCTCGGCTCTGTTTCATTTGCCAGAATTCTTGCAAAGCCTCTACAACGTTCACTAGGTAAAAAACACATTATTGTTTATCACAAAATGAAACTTTAGAAATTCAACAACAATGAATAAGCAAAGCGTGCAAAATATTGTCTTGTAATTCTCAATGTTACTAACCCACTTCAAAGAAGAAGAAACTGTTGAATTCAACTACTAATAATTGAAATATTATACTTTTCATAATTGTAAGATATTTAAGAGCATTTTATTGCAAACTACTTTTGTTTTCATTCTGTGTATGATTTTAACTGTAGTTAAGATACAGTTACATTTATTCCTCCAACTTTCAACTATCACAAAAATAATGATTTGTGAAACAATGATTTTTTTAAACTGTCCAGTGAGTCATTTTTGGATTACCTTTTTCATAGTACACGTGACAAAACTGTAAAAGAGTGACATTGTGTTGAATTCAACTTTCAATTATTGCAATATTGTACTTTTCAAATCTTAAGTACCTCAGTTAACAGTTTTCTTTGTTTCAAAGTGAATTTTATTCTTTCATTTGTTTCAAATGATCTCAACAAAAATAAAAGCATAGTTATATTTATTCTTCTATTCTATCGTGAAACGATTGGTTGACAATATATTAATAGTCAAGTTTGCATCGGGTAATTTTTTGCTCACCTCTTCCGTAGCCCTGAGTATGTTTGGCGAAGCTGTTGACGACAGCGTCGACAGCTTCTCTCAGTACTTGCTTAGCCCGGGCATCGACGAGCCCTCCGTTGACTCCCATATTCTCAGGTACTCTGGATTTAGTTTTGACCGGCATAATGCCCTGCATCACAGCTCAACAGTAAATTCCGACCATTTACCCGGTCAGTGACAAGTGTCAATCCTTAAAATGGTAGCACCGTTTCACCTACGACCCAAAACAAAAGCCAATTATAATAAATGTGAATGACAGATCAGGAGAACCGACGTACAGTTCAATCGTGCGTGAAACGGGACGTTTTTTGGAGTTTTAAGTGATAAAACATGAGTATGCACACACTACACTCTCTTCATCAGTTCGACGATCCTCGGCACGCAACTTACTTTTCCAGACACTGTAAAAAGTTACACGATGCTCCTCACAGTCGTTGACTTGGTGTTTTTTGTTTTTGTTTTTGCACGCCAAGTAGACTTTGGCGATATTGAGCCGTAACGTGGGAGCGATGACCAGCCCGAAGAACGTGAGCCAAGTGCCCGAAAGTTCGCGGCGACGGCGGCAGCGCGACGACACACACGAGACACAAGTTGTGAGATCGGGACAGGCCACCTGCAGAGTACACGATGCCTGAGGAATTCGCGTAAATTACTCTCCGATCGGCGCGCACCGAGCGCTGCAGGATCAAATTGCAAGACACATATAACGCGTTTAATGGCCCCGAACCACTAACGATTTCCAGAAAACCAGGGCCGTACTCGACGCACCGATGTGCACCAAGATTTTCAACCCTTTGCTTGGATATTCTCGGGAGACTACTTTTCGTGGACCCTCGGCCCTCCAAGAGCACCTGGGGGATTGCAGTGCAGCGCTGCGCTAGTACAACTTCCGCGAAGGTATCGTCCTGCTGCAGATCACACACGCGATCGATTTTTCGACGATCGATAAGATGACTTCGCGTTCTTTATATTACCGATCGCGGTAAGAGCTACACGGGAAAATTACGACATAAAACGATAAAAACAAAGCGGTAAGAATAGGGGATTTTTTTTATTAGTGATGCGAATGACCGTCACGTTACCGTCATTTATAAGTTTATAATTGCTACCTAGATATAGATTGACCAAGATGTGACCGTCATTTCGTTCGCCAAATTGACCGAGTTACAGATCTTTTGATCTCTGGATCTCACGAAAATATACTACGGACATTTGATTCCAGACATTACTCGATAGGGTTCTGGACGAAATTGGATCTGTAACGACCGCGGGCGGCCTTACGTTTTAACAATAAAGGGAAAACCTAAATAACACCCGCGCCGGCTTCACCGACCAATAAATGAACGGCATGTTTCGATGAAATTGATTTCTATTTCACGGATTAAAATTTTTTTTTCTTCTTTTTTTTATCTGCAACAATTGTTACTATTTATTCATTCAGTGAACAATATATTTGTAGGACGTCAAAGTATGAATCACAGTACGTACGACACAATAAAGAATGTCGTGTCTTTAATAAGGAATCGTATAACAGCCACTCACAAAATGACGTCGCCCTACAACATTGAGGCATAATTTTATTACTTCATTACTCGATATTAATCAAAGGAAGAGTGAAGAATCGGCTGATGAGAGGTGGCCAAGTTCGAAGTCACCAATTTAAGAAGTCGCGGGAGAAGCGTGAATGAAAATCCAATCAAGGCATGGGAACGAAGATAG
Source organism: Clistopyga incitator (assembly GCA_947507545.1). Lineage (NCBI taxonomy): Eukaryota > Metazoa > Arthropoda > Insecta > Hymenoptera > Ichneumonidae > Clistopyga > Clistopyga incitator. The sequence continues at coordinate 7,950,395 of OX382173.1, read as the reverse complement.
GGGATAGTTTAGCGAAAAAATGTAGAAAGCAGAAGACAATGGTACGGAACGCGTTTAAAACTTTTGTCGTAGTAAAATCAGAAATAGGAGTTTTAAAAAAGAGCGAAAAACGTAAGCTCGACAAAAACAGTAGTAAATTCCTCAGCGACCACTGCCCTATTTTGGAAATCAAGAAAAAAATCCTATGGAAAACAGAAATTAAACTAAAATCCAGGATTTTATTTCTCCGTGGTTGTCGCAAAAAATTAGCTTTCTGAATGAACATTCGTGGTTATTATCCAACTTTGTATGTTTATATTACTCGGACAATAACATACTAAAAAATAACTAAAAACATATTTATGTAAATTATTTGCTAAAATACAGAGAAATTACGAAGACAATATGACTAATAACAACTTAAGTTTCGCTTAAGGACGCTTATCCTTGTTTTCCACAATCCAGAAATGCTTTTTGACAGCGGATAGAGAAATTCTCTCGTTGCAGTTGCGTTTGATAAGCTGAAATAAATTGGTGTTTTGTTAATTAATCAGTGCGAGAAGTAAATGCGAATACATTAATTCCTGATAATTCAATATTAACGTACTTTCGATATGAGATCCTTGGCACCTGGCTTAATTACCGAGGGCCATTGAATGTGGAGTGTTCTGATCTTCGTGTAAGTTTCTTGCGTAGAATCGCTGAGGAACGGCGGTTTACCGACGAGAAATTCGTAACACAGAATTCCAAGACACCAGTGATCGACGTAAATATTGTATGTTTGGCCATTCACCATCTCTGGTGGCAGATAATCCAGCGTGCCGCAAAGCGTGTTGCGTCTAAGAATAAGTTTTACTTATTAATTGAGTATCTTTTCAGTTTAACGAGCATTTATAACATTGTGCTTAACTCACTTGGAAGATGGGGCATGAACCGACCAACCAAAATCTGCCAATTTAATATTACCGTGAGCGTCAAGCAACAGGTTTTCTGGTTTTATGTCCCTGTGAATAACGTCATTTTTGTGGCAATAATCGAGAGCATCCGCAACTTGATAGGTGAACTTTGCGGACCTGTCAACGAGTAATAAGCAAATATAAATTTTCTTAATCTTGCCTCCTCATAGAAGAAGTTTTGCTATGATGACCTTTTTTTTCAAGATTTTCATATCAGTAAACTTAATATGGTCAGGAAATTGTATAGAAATTGCATCCGGTTTTATGAGGTCTTGAAGATTTTGAATAAAGACCGACAACGTTCCAACTCGAACAAATTTTAAGCTATCCCACTGAAACTTTGTATGAAAATTGAACAAAATTATGCGACCTTTTTCTTGATTTTTCAGTTCTCATGTGAAAATGTGTATAAAAGTCAAACGAAAAAAAGTATAGGGTGTTTAGAGTAATTAGATAGTTCTGCTTCCCACAAAAAATCCTGTACTTAAAGACTTAATAGAACATCTTTTTATTTGATACTTTGCGTATTATCGTTTCAAGCGCTAAAACTTACAAGTGCTCGTTGAATCTTTCTCCTGGTTGTCTCTTCAACTCTTTGTACAGTTCTCCTCGGCCAGCAAATTCTAAGACTAGATAAATACGTTTCTGATCATGAAAGTATGTGAAGAGTTGAAGAATGTGCGGGTGACGCAAATGCGACTGAATCTCGATCTCCCGCATGACTTGTTTCTCCACTCTACCCTTAACCAACTCGATCTTGTAAAGAGTCTTCAGAGCAACCATATAGTGAGTAGTCTTTTCTCTTGCTAAGTAAACTCTGCCAAATTTACCACGACCAAGGGGTGCACCGATTTCAAAGTCATGTTCACTCCAACGGTAACTGAAATAAAGATTATTTTCAATTAATCATTGTGCTTGACATTAATGCGAATACAAAACACAAATCTTGCTTCTCCTGATTGCTATACAACTTCACTATGTGCTGCGGTGATACCAAATAAGGACATAAGATAATAGATTTCAGAAGTAGGGAAATAAAAGTTTTACTCTTGTGTGTTGACCCAAATTTCTCAGTTCAATGTCTAGAAATTGTAGTTTTTGCAGGCTTGCACAGAGGAAGTTTTTCTGAAGACTGAAAAGTAGTTTTTCATAAAAACTTTCCTTCATTAGGTGTAATTTTAAAAAAATTAAAATTGGGAGAGTTGATGAAAAAGCTGTTTTGGACGAGAGCAAATTGTTTTGAAGTTTGAAGTCTTCTAGGCTGTATAATATCTATTTAATTTTAAACTGGATTTTCTGAAAGACAAAACAAATATTAGTAAATGGAATTTTTTGTACTATATTCATTTGTATGACTTATTTTTTATTTTTTATGCACTTCAGTAGTTTGGAACCTGAAGAACAAAAATTTTGAGATATTTTGTTGATGATTTATAATATTTGTAAAATACATATGGAATTATGGAATTTTATATTAGATATACGATTGACCTTATTACCTTATACAGTTTCTGAAAAAGGAAATCATAAATACAACAAATCTGTTAAACATTTTATCTTCAAAGTATTGCTTGGCTAATTTTTCTTTCTTTCCTTACATTTATATTTTAAGCCTATTATAAAACAAAAATATATATTACTTCTTTGCTCAGTTAAAAAAATCTATATCTCAGAATAGAATAGAAAGATTTTATTTAAAAAACTGCATATACATTGTAAAAAACAATTAACAATATTAATAATTAGCACAATATTTACTGCTGCACTGTATAAAATAATTTTTCATATCAAAGATGGATGTTTTTCAACAATAAAAATTCAACATTTATACAATTATTCAAAATAGGCAAAGTCTGAAAAAATAAATATAAAAAAAACAGCGTTCTATTACAATTTGGGACAAACAATTAATGTTAAAAAATAGTTAGCTTTAATATACAAAGTAGACAAAAATCCTGATGCTTTTTACAGTATTAGGTATTACTGGAAAGACCAATTTTCCAAAAACTCGATAAAACATTTTTACAAAAAATCAGTATTTTTGTAACTCAGCATTTTATTTTAATTTAATTGAAATTGGGGTTACAAAGGGGAAGTTTTGAGTTTTCTTTTATCAATGTTAACACAAAATTGGGAACCTCGTGTATTGCAATCAGTTTCATTATTTTTTAAATATTTACTTGTCTCCTCGTCCTTCTATGTGTTCTTCCATAGCGTTGAGAGTCATTTTAACGTCATCGTGATATTCGACCGGAATCATCTCGGGGATTTTGAACATGCCGTTGATCGTGGTCATTTCAGCGAAAGAGGCTGACAACGAGCAGGTAGAGTCCCTCCAAAAACCCTCAGCACGCTTACGCTTGTCTGAGAGACGCCGTTTCACCAGTTTAGGATTTTAGTTCCTCGTAGAAAGTTGTACGTATTCGCCCTTGTCGCTAATATTCGTTTAAACATTAAAAACACTAAAAGCGCTTGTTTCGATGGCTCGTTTGGAAACTACAAAAAACTGTCACTTTTCGAAGCCTGATTCTGCCCAACTGAAATAAAGTTTGAAAGTACAAACAACGGCTATATCGTGATTAAGGGTGGGGGAAAAAAAGGATAACTAGCGCCATCATGTGCCGAAATTGACAGTTTATCACAGACTTCCGACAGTGCTGCTCCAGCGGCGCATCGGCGCATTCCCGAATTATGTTGTAACCGACACGTGTATTCACGATGCAGAGCTCTGTTTTAATTTAGGAGAGAAGAAAACTTAAAGATAATACAATATTAGAGAGCTCAAACTTACCAACTCACCAATTGTATAGCTTCTTTCATAAAGAGATAATTTTTGTTGTTGTAATTTTCTATGGCTATCGATAAATGTATTTCTGTCGGCTTCGATATAAGCGATATTCTCGATAAATCGATTAATCGTTTTCCGATTTTTTTAAACGAATATGGTAGATAAATCAATCAAGGGACGTAATGAAAATTGATAAACGTTGGACGTTGCTTCAGTTTAAATTAAAAGTGCTGTTATATGACTGCCGGTTTTTTTTTTGTGTGAATAATTATTTCTGCATGTCGGTATTAAACTGTTTTCGAAGTTTGTATAGGTCCTTTGATATAGAGATAATTTTTTTTTTTGTAATTTACTACAGCTTTCGGTAAATGTATTTCTATCGGCTTCGATACGAGCGATATTCTCGATTAATCGATTGATCGTTTTCCGATTTTCTGAACCGAATATGGTAGATAAATTAATCAAGGGACGTAATGAAAATTGATAAACGTTGTACGTGGCTTCAGTTTAAATTAAAAGTGCTGTTATATGACTTCCGTTTTGTTTTTTTTTTTTTTTCGTGTGAATAATTATTTTTTGCATGTCGGTATTAAACTGTTTTCGAAGTTTGAACTGCAATTTAACGGTCACAAATACGAAAGTTTGGAAAATTACATTTCAGTCATTTTTACTGGTGCATAAATGAATCATTATACGACTACAATATCGTGAAATACAAAATACGTTTAATTGTTATTTTATGCATAATAACGTCATGATTTGTTTAATTTAAATTAGTAGGTGAATAAAATGTAATTAATTCCGACTCCGTTGCAGATACTCGATTAACATTTTTTTTTGTGTTTTATTAATCGTAATGACTTATGATTTTTTATTGTTGCAACCTGAAGTTCCAGTTGTGCACAACGGGATTTGAAATGTTGAACAGTGTGAATTATTTTGAAACTATTACTTTTATTTTTTTATAAAACCTTAGAAATTACACTTCATAACTATTCTTGAAAATTAATTCCTCTAGCAGTTATTCGAAAACTACATTTTTAAAAAGCTAGTTACGTTGGAAATTAATTATGTCATAAATTTGAAGTTCGTTGCGCGGTTGCGTTCAAACACTCCGAATAGATCGATAATTTTCACTCGATATCACGGATCGGTTATAATAATCGATTCTATAGACTCGATTTTTGAATATTTCGCTTCATAAATAAACGATTCTGTGCATTCGATTGTTCAATGTTTCTCCTTCAATAAACGATTCTATAAAATCGATTGTTCAATGTTCCTCCTCCTTAAATAAACGATTCTATAGAATCGATTGTTCAATGATTCGCTTTTTTTCAATGAATCGATTCTATAGACTCGGTTGTTCAATATTTCACGCTTCTTAAATAAACGATTCTGTAGAATCGATTATTTAATGTTTCGCTTCTTAAAAATAAATGATTCTATAGCCTCGATTATTAAAATAATATGTTATTCGGTTATCGAAAATCGTTTATCAACATCGCTTATTACTGCTTGTTCTTGTACTTCCCCGTTAAAAAAAATTCTATAAAATATCATAGATCACCATGAATTTCAGAAATCCTTCGTCACGTTAAATGGTTTTTATGTACAGAGTCGCAACTGATCCTTAAGAAGATGTGCGATTACTTTTGTTCCTAGTTGCACTTTCTTTCATCTTTTTTTCGCTACATTTTTTATTAATTCACAGTCAGTCGGTACTTACTTGGTTTACCTTAAGGCACCTATATGAATTGAGTTAACTTTGCGCTTTAAAAAATATTGACAAGTGCATTATTAACATTTTCTATCTAACAAATAGTAAACGAGATCATAAAAAATACTCGTAATACTCAGATTAGTTTCGATTTTTTGATACATATTTAATGATAATAATAAATTACACTCAATCTCATTCATTATAGTAATTAGTCAAATTAAAAGTTTACTAAAACCTCGGGAAATTTGAAAGTGTTGGTATATTCCAAAAAATAGGGTTTTCAAGGGTTTTTTTTTTTGCTAGATACATTCATGAAATACTGTAAATTGGACATAGAGAATGTAAAGAAACATAGGATTAAATTATATTTCTCATTATTTTAACTGGTATGGAATAAACAATTGCAGTGTGACCTAATAAAAAAGTATGACAATAATTGATTCTCGTTCTTCTTTATTGCGAGCACATCTTATTGATATTAAAAACGCCGAATGAGTCGACTATAATTATGGTAGAATTCCATAAATCCATATATTTTTCTATCGAGTCGTTAATCGATATTGTAGAAAGCCAATTGATTAATTAACTGTACATTAACGCCATCGACTTTAATGCAAAAACGTTTCGATAATCAGGAACAATAATGAGAATCGTTTATTTACTTTCGAAGTGAGCGATATTAAACTTGACCCTGTAATTCAGATACTTCAAATATAAACAATTGAGATAATGTTGAAAAATGTTGACGGTAAAATAAAAATGTTTACCCTACAAATTTTCGACTTTACCACAGAATTTATCATTATTCCAACTTTGAAGCTATACTTTCTGCATCAATTTAAGTCTCTCTTCCTTAAGTACCATTCTCATGCACGAAATTGATTTGGCATCTAGTTTTAAACTTCGCAATCAACTTGGGAAAGTATCTAAATTTTATTAAATCAAAGATTGTAATCGACGTATTTATTATGGGGTTATAGGTTTTTTATATTTTTAATAACCTCTACTTGTGATCAGAATTTTAACCGGATTGAACATTTAGGTTACGTGGGATGAGCAGCCGAATATTATATCTACTTTATTCTTAAATAATTAATCTTTTAACCTCGGTGTCTTCGCTTTGCGATGGAACACATTTTATCTACCCCAATGAAGATGAGATGGCGATTTTGAAAATTTATCTGTCTTATTTTCAAGCACAGATCAGAAGTTCCCGCCGAAACATCATTTTTCTTCGCTTTCGCGTTTGGACGTTTTTGAAACAACATAATCAAAAGTTTCCATTCAGATGAAAATTTCGATTTATTAATGAGACAGATAACTTTTTAAAAATCGCCATCTTGCGGGAGAATCTTGGGATTCCTTGAGAAAAGCTTTCTAAAAATCCAAGTAAGATGGCGATTTTCAAAAACTTGTCCATTTGGTTCACAAGTTGTATACTAATTATCCTAAGGATATTTTTTAAAAGAGCAAATAAAGTTATAATCAGGATGAACATTTGGTATATTTTTTAGCACAAAAAATGTTCACATTTCCAAAATCAGCACAAATTCCGAAAATTGAGATTATATGACACTCGGAAACTGACGGAAATGGACAAAACCAACAGACCACATCTAGAATCTCATCTGAATGCATTTCTATCAGCTTTTATCAACCTTTCCAACAAAAAATAATAATTTTCATTTAATTTGCTCCTCCTATTTTAAAAACCGAAAATCTTTCGGTTTCCGCATGGACAAGTTTTTGAAAATCGCCATCTTGCGGGAGAATCTTGGGATTCCTTGAGAAAAGCTCTCTAAAAATCCAAGTAAGATGGCAATTTTCAAAAACTTGTCCATTTGGTTCACAAGTTATATACTAATTATTCTAAGGATATTTTTTAAAAGAGCAAATAAAGTTATGATCAGGATGAACATTTGGTATATTTTTTAGCACAAAAAAATGTTCACGCTTTCAAAATGAGCACAAATTCCGAAAGTTGCCATTACGTGACACTCGGAAACTGATGGAAATGGACAAAACCAACAGACCATAGCTAGAATCTCATCTGGATGTATTTCTATCAGCTTCTATCAACCTTTCCAACAAAAACCAATAATTTTCATCTAATTTGATCCTCCTAACTTAAAAACCAAAAATCTTTCTGTTTCTCTTCTGCATTTCCTTTACTTTATTCCACTAAAAGCAGCAAAAGCGATATTTTCATCCCTCCCAATAAATAACATTGCATAAATTAAAATAATATGACGCCCTCGATTTTGGCTCAAAATGTATGTAATCTTATTAGACCAAAAAAATGTATGTACTTAAAATAACTAAAAAAAACCATCTATCCTCCAACAGACATTCCCTCCATAATACCATAACGGAAGCTAATGAGAATTGTGGGATATTAAACATTTTACTAATATACAATAATTTTGATATAATTTCAATCTAAACTGTACAATCACTGTACAATCACCTTATTATTATTATTAAATCGCTTAATAAGCGCTACAAAAAAAAAGTGGTCATTTACAACGTAGCTGCAGGTAACGTACGATAATACAATACGTGGCAGCTAGGATAAAGACAGAAGTATGGTCCTGTCTTAGTGGCTGATCGCTGAGGGCATTAGCGGTTGGCGGGCTAGGGGCGATTTACGCGCGTACGTTTCCCGCGTGGTCCCGCTCCGCGTAGCGGTGTGAGTTCGTGCATGTGAGGAGCGCTTTAACGACAGATCAGCTGAGCGCCAGCTGTGCCCGGAGCGCGGACCAATCAGAAGCGCGCGTGTAGCTCTTCGCGCCGCCACAACGTACACAGAAGTTGCGCCGGTGCTTGTTGCATTCAGTCTTCGCGCGAAACGCCAAAGACTTCGCCTCGACGTCGCACTGATATATCCTCGCATTTCGACCTTAGTACCCCAAAACTTAAGTGAAAACGTGTGAAATTCATCGTAACTCCTTCTTCGACACTTCGTGCACATCACGAGTGTATTGAAACAGTGAAAATATCGTAGAAAAATTGAGGCGGGAAACGAAGAAGTGCGGGAAGCGTGGGTTTTTCGGAGCCGCTTTTTCATTCACCATTTCCAAGCATCTCAATAATCCGAACTACTCGATTAAGCGTTTTTATTGTAGCTCGTGGAGTGCGCGACGTTATTCGCGATCCTCGCGCGAAAAAAGACAAAGTTATAATCGAAAAAAACGAGGATAAAGAGTGGCGTCTGGCGAGTGACGCCGGTGGGAGTTCCCGCTCGTAAGTGCATCGCGCTTGCACCGAGAAAGTGCATTTTTTCGAGGAATAATCGTGCGGTCAGCCCGAGAAGGGATTTTCCCGGGTTTTTGGAAATTTTTGAAAAAATGTCGCCCCCCCGTGCGGAGGTTATGTCGTGTGTACAGAGGGCGTGACAGTACCGGATTGCAGCCAGGGGTTGGTCAGGGTTTCGCGCGCTCCTCTCCCGCGCTTCGACACTCCTCTCCCGCATTTTCGCGCAAAAATTATTTTATCGAACGCACGATAATTGGCGAAATTTGGGAGTCGATCTATCGACGTATTCGCGGATTAAGTGTGATCGTGAAGATATTGAAAATTTGACGGAAAATATCGGTACGAGGCCGACGACCGAAGCTCTGCATTATGGCGATCGAGTGACCGTAAGGACAGCGAGCTCCCTCGTATTTTCGTCGATTACCCTGTCAATTGGCGATCAATCGCGACGAAAACCCGCCGATCGTTCCCTCGGAGTACCGCCGATCACGGGGTATAATTGAAAACGATTTTCGCACGTGAAAATAAATCGCAACACACGTCATCAAATACGCATCAAGATGCCACAAACTAGGTGAGTTACGAACCTACCATTTGCTCCTCAAGAGTTTTCAATATTTTTCCGAATTTCCAAACGCAATTTCGCTCCACGCTCTTTCGAAAGTATCCCGAGGATATTGCCCGTATTTTTCGCGAGATATTTCATTTTTCTGCTATTTTACACCTGGGCTAACCTTTTTTTTTCAACCGCCGCCGAGGCGTGCACGCATCGCGACTCCGAAATGGGGATGATCCACGTTTTACCCTCGTTTTTGTCACTGTAGAATTTCGATAACCTAGTATCATGTTCGACACACATGTGTGCGTGTGTGGTACGGTGGATGAGGTAGATGGAATTTATTTTTCCTCGCTCCAATCTGCAGTCAAGCGAGTTTGCAAGTTGGAAAAATTTGGGCCCCTGCTTCGGAGCTGCGGGCTTGAAAAATAATGAATATTTGCACAATTGTAATTGAACCGAGTCGCAGATTCCGGGGATATAACGGTTTGGGTTTGTGTGTTATCAGCTTGCAGGAAAAACAGCCTGGAGCACAGTCGTACCTGCACGGAGGCAAGACGACCTCTCAATCGCTCAAGCGCAAGAGGCGGACCACAGAACCCTCCGAAGATGCTGAAAATATTTATCCCCCCGCTAAAGTCCCCGCTCTTTCGCACTCTTCCTACAGCGAAGCTTGTCACGCTTCCCCAGTGCCGGAAGGCCCCAAAACTCCACAGCAAAGCTCTCCGCTCAAGGAGCAACAGGAACCCGCCACGTGGTCCGAAATGAGATCAGCCACCTGCTTCCTCACTCCTTCCGCCTCCAGCAGCACATCCTGCAGATCCAGCGCTCCCCTTCCACACTTTCCCTGGGCAGACGGCTCCGAAGTCTGGTCAATAATGTGTCTCGGCGATCAGAAGACACTGACCCAAAGGGACCCACAAATGTTTCAACGACATCCCACACTCCAGCCACGCATGAGAGCCATTCTCCTTGACTGGCTCATCGAGGTCTGCGAGGTTTACAAACTACACAGAGAAACCTACTACTTGGCAATGGACTACATAGACAGATACCTCTCGACTCATCAAAATGTTCCTAAAAATCAACTCCAGCTCATAGGAATCACCTGCTTGTTCATTGCAGCAAAGGTTTGTGATACATTTTTTTTTTTCACACTTGGCCAGTTTTACATGTTTGCAACTTTTCACTTTTATCCTGGGAAACATGGAAATGATTTTTTAAATTATACATATCTTTTTAGATGTAAAAAATTACAGAGTACATTAAAAGATATGTTGAATCTATAAGTTATCTATTCTACAGAATACGTTATTGCAGTTCAATTTCATTTTATTTTCTAATATCTTAAACTGCATCAGAGATGGGCAATAATTGTTTAAGAGTGTGCTCCGAATTTCAGTTTAGACAAGCAAAAATAATTTCAAACAAGGATTTTTTGCAAATATAAATCAACTGGGATTAAGTTGATTTAAGGATATGTTAACAATTTCAGCTCCCTTGTAAATGACTAATATTAAAGCAAAAAAGTGCATTGAATATCTCTGCAAAAATATTGCCCATCCAAGAAAGGTACACTCTAGAACCGAGCTCTTCAAGCGGCCGACGAAGCTAACGAAAAAAAAAAATTCTTCGTTTTCCAGGTGGAAGAAATATATCCCCCGAAAATAGCGGAATTCGCGTACGTGACGGACGGTGCATGCACAGAAGAGGAGATATTGGGCAAGGAGCTCGTGGTGCTGAAGGGCCTAGGGTGGAATTTGTCGCCGGTTACGGCGCCGGGTTGGCTTAACGTGTACATGCAAGTGGAATCGGGCGACTGGTCGAAGCCGAAGGCCTTTATATACCCGCAGTACGGTGGTCTGCAGTATTCCCAAGCGGCCCAACTGTTGGATCTCGCGACCCTCGACGAGGGTAGTCTCAAATTCCCATACAGTCACATGGCCGCAGCGGCGCTCTACCACACGCAAGGAAGGGAGTGCGCCCTTCGTGTATCACGGCTTTCATGGGAGCAATTGGGCCCGTGCGTTCGTTGGTTGAGTCCCTTCGCGGCAACGGTCGCTGAGGAGGGTTCGCAATTGTTGCTACTCCGTTCGAGCGTGCCACCTGTGGAGACGCATTCGGGCTCGGGTCTCAGAGCCTCCGTTCCAAACATCGTTATGGACGAGTCCCATCGCATCCAGACCCACGTCGTCGACCTGCCGATGCTGGAAAAGGCCCAGCAGAGACTCGACGCCGATATACTACAATTGGACTGCATCGATACGAATTTAGAATCTGTCGGAAGTCCCGATCAGAGTGGCATACTGACCCCACCTTCGAGTAGTCAAAAAAATTCTCCGAGTCCATCGCCTCGTCGCTCGCAGTTGCATCCGTACACGTAATATCCTATCCCCTTCCCTGTCGTCGCTTCTCCCTCCCAAACCGCCACTGCCTGCTACCACCACACACTGCCTCTGACCGCTGGGGTCTACGTACCTGCGAACTACTACTATACTCTGCTAAAGCGTTTCTCTCCATCCCCTCCTCCCCCACTACACACCTTCCGGAGCCGTGTTAATGTTTTCAGGCGACTTGGACGACTCGTCGCATAATTACGTGCGGCAAAGTGATTATTATCACGGATATTTGTATTGGGGGAGGGGGTTTCTACGAATTAAGGACCGATGACTAATTATACGGAGCGCTCGCCATTCGGAATATTACACATTCGTAGTCGGTGTTGTGAGGAATGACCGATGTGTGCGCGTGTGTGTTGTGTGTGTGTGTTTCTTTTCTTCCTCGGAAACGCTACATTCGACGCGTGTCAGCAGAGTTAGCCAATTTTCTTCGGTAGAATAGAGTGACACGGGGGTCGACGTAACGAGCACCCTCGACGCTTCTGCTACGCTCGCCGGTCAGCGAATAGCGACGAGTGTGGCAAGCGATCGAGCAACCAATGCCGCCGGTGCCCACGATTGTTTTAAATGCACCTTTCTGTGATCGGACTTTTCGTGCGGCACTCACGCATTCCTCGTCGACTCGACCCTCCCGTAATCGTGATTCTTATCGATAAACCACCAGTGCCTTTTCGCTCTGGACGTATAAAAAATTGTAAATTATATTATATAAAAAATATAAAAAAATTAAAAAAATGAAATAAAACAAAACTACACGCGTATAAACGATAATGCGCTCGTACTTTTAGTGCCTTCGAAACTCAAGTGCTCTTATCCTTGTTATAGGTTCTTTTTTCTATTTTTCACACAAGGAACAATGTAAATAGTATTCTTTTATATTATTTGCCTTTATATAATTTGTAACATCTCGTACAAGTGCGTTTGCGCGCCGTGAATGAATGCGTTACCTCCTTTTTTATGTGCGTGCATGCGCGGGTGCTTGTGTGTATATATTTTATGTATACTAGGATTCTTGTTATAAATATACGCGTGAGATAGAGAGAGAAAGAAGATAGAGCTCACATGAATAAAATAGGGCTCTTGGTATGATGATCATTATGTGTAAACTTGCATGTGGCAAGTACGAGTACCCATTTGTAAGCAGAGATTGACAATAAACATAGACACGAAAATTTCTCTGTCAGTTTTATCAACCATTTCCCAATTCTGGTAAACCCAAAATTGATGCCGATATGTATTGGCTAATGTATTTAGTGATAAAATTCATTCAATTTTACGCTCCTGTATTCGACAATTTTTTTTTTAACTGAGTGATTGTTCGAACTTTTGTTATTAAGGGAGAAATTGCCTAGAATATATATTTTATCTACTCTTATTATTTAGTTTAGTTATTCTTCTTGTATTATTGCTGGTGGGAAGCAAAGTTCGACGAATTTATCTGATCGTTTCCGAAAAATAAAAAGTATAGCGTTTCGATATACATTTAATTAATGGAAAAGCAAAAATATTTTTTTTTGTCCAACGTATACGCCGACCTATATAATCAAAGGATCATCATAATAACAACAGTATACACTGTTAAAAACAGTTTAGGTAAAATTATTACACAACTTCCTACAGCTCGTTTACAGAAACGAGTATACAAAATTTACTATACGACTGTAAGCAAAGAGCATTTATTTTGATCTTTGACATGAGCTAAAATTGATGTACCATTCTTCTAAATTTGTTACAAAAATAGTATTAATTATGTGCAGTCTGCTAAATTTGTTGCAGAAGGAGTATTAATTAATGCTCAGTACACAAAATATGCGTCATACGAGTCGTATTTTTAATATGAATTAACTCAAATTTTACACTGTCCACTGTCGGATATTTTTCAAGTAAAATTACTACACATGTACAGGAAGCTCTTTTTCAGAAACGGGCATAAAAAAATAACTACCCGATCAGTGTAATGTAAAATTGATGCACAATTCTACTAAATTCGATAATAAATTCGCGTTTTTAATATAAATTAACTTAAATTTTACGTACGTTGTATTTTCATTTTTTTTCGTACATCAAACGAAATTTCAAGCTTGGTAAAAATCATACAGTATTAATAAAATGCACATGCATTGTTACACCCGGCTGTAATTTTTTTTTTTAATTGAATGCACAAGTACTGGAATTTTTTATGCATAAACTGGTATACTAAATTTTATACATAAATGCGATCTAGAATCAATGCGTCGTATAATAATTTTTAAAATAATAATTTATTTATAAATTTATTAATTTACAATAATATATAATAATTTACTTCAGGTTTTGTATAAAAGTCCTTCAATGTTGATAATTTCTTTTAATTTTGCCACAAACATAGATCAATTCTATTGTATAATTGTACATCCAATTAAATTTCCCAGTTTATGCATAAAAACTTGCAATATTTTCTAACAATGCAGCAACAGTAGGTACATTCATTTTTAGTTCTTTTAATTACAGTTCTTTTAATTTTACCACAAACATACATCAATTCTATTGTATAATTGTATATCCAATTAAATTTCCCAGTTTATGCATAAAAACTTGCAATATTTTCTAACAGTGCAGCAACAGTAGGTACATTATTATACCAACTGTGCAGAACAGACCGGCAGCGCCGCGTGAAATTCGTATCTCTTCGCCGATTGGTCGGTTCGTTTACATTCAAGTTTGTGAAACGCGAGGATAGCCGTTGAAAGAGTGTCCCGCGTGTGCCTCATTTGCTTGGAGGCGAACTATTGCTTTGTTACTCCTCATACGACGGTTGAGTGTGTTATTTTCCGCGGGCGAATGGAATTTAACATTCATACGTCTGCTTATGCCATATAGCAACTAAAAATTCAAAAAGCCGCGGGCGGCTCTACACCGCAACAGTGTCAAATCGAATAAACGCTGCTTTTTGTCATTCCGCCCATTAAGAGTATACGGAAAACCGGTAAATATGTCGAGTCCAAGTTGCGCCGCCGTAACAAACGGTTCCGCAGTTACTCGCGAGGGCACCAGAGTCATTCTACGCGAAATAACCGCGAATCTACAAAATTCCCCGCCCTCCCACTCTCCCCGACGCAAGGTAAGTGACAGCGATCCTAAAACTTAGTATATATCGTCTATGTTACAAAATACGTCGCACAGTGCGCGCACCGGCAAAGGAATTTCGTGGTCACGTGGTCACGTGTTCGATTGTGCACGCAGCGAATGATGCCGACGATTTCTTCGCTGCTGCTTCCCCCTCTCCTCCGTCCGCTTCGGACTTTTCCGTCGCTGGAGCATCAAATTTTTCTCCACCGACAGCTTGAGCGTTTCGCCCTTGACAGTTGGATCTCAGACTCGCATATGCGCGAAATTCTATAAATATACGTGGTTGGTACGTCTACAAGATCTGAAAAATGATAATACGCATTCGCAATCTTCTGCGCGAACATGTGCGCTTCTTTCTTTACGGGGGTGGTACGTCCACAAGATCTGCAAAATGATAATACGCACTGGCAATTCTTTTATTAGACATTTTTTTTTCGGTCCTTGAATCCCTTGTAAACATTGTCCGGCAACGCAAGTCACTGTTATTTACTTATGGTCAGGTTTGGTGTTATGTTTATGTAGAAACATCTTCTATGTAATCGGTTATAAGGGTTATATAATTTTTATCGAATTTTGTATGTTGTTAATTCGACTTGAAGAGATTCAGATTTTTTGACTGTTTATTTTTGAGTCATAGAAATTGTATAAAAGGCGAAATTAATAAACCACCACTTTTTTTTCGTCTTTTTTAATGATAGTCCATAGGTCGATAAAATTTAAGCCAAATAAATGAATTTTCATGTTTTTTCTTGATCAGAAAGCAAGCTTAAGAAAACTGGATCTCGAGCTACATAATTAACTATTATTAATTAACGGCGAAGAACAAGTATCTGAATTTTTGCATAAATCATCCTGAATATATTCTTCATAGTTAGCAATAATGTAATTGCATGGTATGCGTATAAACTATCCTTAGAAATATGAAAATTCATCATTCATTCTCAATCTGCCATAAGAAGTAATGTTATATGGTATGAATTAGAAAAATGTATTTATTGAAAACCAAAAGAAGATAAACTTGCTCAAACTTTGCAGTTAAGCTCAGGTTCTTCGTGTCAATGGGTATTTAAAAAATCAGCCTCTATTTCTTGTTACTGTTTTTACGCTCGACCGTCCTTAAGGTGATGAAAAACTACTCGGTCAATATCGAAAACTGTAATGCGTTTTTCGAGGAACAGGTTGATATTTTGGAGAAAAGATGAGAAAGTCGCTCTCCGCCTAACAATTTTGCAGAACCACTTTCTCGTCTTTTATCCAAAAGATCAATGATAGCGGAGAAATTCGTGATTCCAAGATTAGGTCTATCTCTCTCGCACTCATTGAGCTTTCACATCACCTTAAGACCAGAGCATGTGCATTCGATCACAGCGATCATGTGAAGCGTTACCACAATTTTCCAATAACGCGTGACACTGTATCGAACAGGTTGGTTGTTACCAGTCGAAAGACCTGATAAAGACGATTTCGCGTTGGAGTCTCCGGTCTTGTCTCTGGAGATAGCGCCACTTTGCCACAGTGCGAGCATGAAAGCTGTGTCCAGCTAAAAACTTCCATAGTTGGTGATCACTGGCCAGCTGTATAGGTACATAGGCACGATGTTGGCTGTTGGGTACGGAGTGTGCGCTTTCCGGTGCTGCTGCTAGCCTTAAACTAGAAGTAAATGCAGCGCACAGTGTGCCTATGCCCAGTGTTTATCACCGACAGTAGAAAAGCCGTGCTCCAGTGATTAGCGATGAGATTCTGCTTTTACCGCAATGATTAAGCTCTGTAATAACGCACCGCGAATTCGTAACTGGTGAGTACAGTAATCGAGATTCGTTTGTAGCGCGTATATCTCAATAAAAGTTCTCGGAACGATTCTACGTTTCACTCTCACAGGTAAAAGTCGATATAAACGTTCAACCCATAAACAAAAAGCTCCACGTGTTTTTCTTGTTATTGCCGCGTTCCAAATAGTTGCTTAGGTGTACAATCGAGCATCGCGTGTACACACGATGCTCGATTTATACTTAAGCGACTTTTCGCTGCAATGTGGCGAGCGTAAATCGACTTGCAAATCCGTGCACGACTCTGTTCTAACATTAGAATTTCTTTGAGTTCACTCGCTCGGGTCAACCGACACTCGGAACCCTTCCAACCCTTTCCACGTCATAATTTCCTGACTCGAGGGGTGAGGAAAGATCTTAAGGCAATCTATGTTCGTCCCAAATTGATAATCAAGACTGCAACGTTTTCTTCAAATGGGAATGAGTCACGCTTTCGTCGATGTCACGAACGCTCCTCTTATAGAGTTTCTCATGATCTTACCCATGCTCCATCCTCTCCACTTGCCTCTCTCTCTCTCTCTCTCTCTCTCTTTCTTACTGTACGGTATGTTCATTTGCCATGATTATCACGTGTATATGATGCAGTCCGAGATGTTGAAAACCCGCGAATTGTAACGATACGACGAAGTTTCGATAATTATTAAGCCTTTTTGTCACAATTGATTATATTCGTTAATGCAAAGAACTTTGTAATATTGCGGTGATGCACATTTATTTTTTGTGCGTTAATCACGAGAGCTATTGGATTAATTGGCTGGTTCATGACGTAAACGTTGATACATTTGATAGAGATGCTGCAGCGTCTTGAGACAAGTACATTTGTGAATATATACAATTGTAGAATTTTTTTACATTTCTCACTTTCTTTATCTTTACAATTATCTTACAATAAATGTTCTTTACATGCTTGCATATTTTTTCTTCATCAAATGATGAAATATCATTTTATTAATAGACAAAGGTTTTTTTTCTTTGAGTTTATCTGTTCGAAATCTGTTTGTATTATAATCCTTTCATGATGGGCAATGATAGGGCATGAATAGTGCAAAAGTGAAAAAAAAAACGGTAAAATATAGTAGGTAGTTTCTAATTGTACTAGTCTGGATATTTGCATAGTGCCCCAACAACAATCTGATCACATATTTTAACATCCTACATTTCTGAGGTAAATAAATTTTTCATAATTACTGAAATACCGATTTTTTAAAATGAACTGAATATACCATAGGATCTGTTATGTACGATTCTGAGGAACAGGTATTATTTTGTAATCTACACGTTTTTTAATTGCAATTACTTTAATTAGTAAAAACCTATTTGCAATGATGTTTTCATGTCTCGGTTACGAAACTTCTAGAATAAATTTGCTTGATAATAATGTAAACAATAGTGAATAGAATGTATTTATATATGCTTGCATATATAAATCCTCCAAAAAGTTGTAGAATCATTTTTTTTACTCCTCTCAAGAACCCCTGGAAAGTAGGAAGAAAGTATTCATTTAACGTTTTCATTTTTGTATGCAATCAAATTACTTGCAATTTAACATTCGTCGTGATCACGACTGAAATAGATGAATCCGCATTACAACAATTATTCTTCAATAATAAACGGGGGAACATTTCCCTATTAATGTAATACGGCCAGTTCTCACAAACGCAGTAGAAATTGCACTTGCATTTCGATCAGCGATGAATGTTCACGGAATTGTAGTTTTTATTTAAAAAATACGTCGACGATTGAATCGAAGCTAGTTTCAGAGAAATTCATTTCTAATCAGAGAAATTTATTACTATTTAGAGAAATTTATTTAAAAAACAATCTTTTAATTCTTTACTTCTATGAATATTTAATGAAAAAAAAATTACAAAGTCTTTGTTTACTTGCATTTCGCCCGCGTGTCTTCTAATGAAAAAAAAAAAAAATTTACAGTCTTTGTTTACTTGCATTTCGCCCACGTGTCTTCTAATGAAAAAAAAAAAATTTACAAAGTCTTTGTTTACTTGCATTTCGCCCACGTGTCTTCGAAGCGCAGGGTAGTGTCGAGGTAGTCTATTTTTGCGTCAGTAGGGTGTCGATGCCCTAAAAGCATCGTGGGAGTGAGGGAGGGTAAATTTGGAAGGAAGGATAGGGTCACAGGCGAGAGTATCGTCAGTTTGAAAATATCATGGGGAACATCATACGCAGAAAGGTAATCAGACCGGTAAGGCTAAAATCCTTCGTTGAATCGTTCTCCTCTCAAAACGCACGTGTTGCAAAGCGATTCACGCGCCAAATCAAATTGCAGGCGTACCGTCGTGCGTCGTCGCAAGCTCGTAAGCTTCACTGGCTCAATTCGCGATTCCGAAGAACACGCTAGCTTTTCGACCGATATCTTTATAATTAGAACGATGCTAGAAGGAACGCCAGTTTGTTGCGCAATTTCATCGGGAAAGCCACGACGTTTTTCACGAGTCAGCTGATGCTGAAAGCTTTGCCAACGAACGCAGTATACGAGACACGCTCGTAGCAACCACACACGTCTATACCGCGCCGTTAAATCCTCCCTAATCATTTAATTAAGTCTTATCATATCTATAGTTATGGATTATATTAATCGATTATTGCACCGCCATTCGCCTAACACTTCAGGGCCAACTACCCCCGAGCCCCAGGTAGAAAATCGATGAGTCTTCATTCGGAAAATCAGATTTCATACGACGATTAAACACCTGATACATTTCTGTAATCTCTAATCTAATACAGCGATTTATTGTGTCGACAGAGTGGCAATGAAGCAGCAACGATCAAAGGAGAACAACGACACGACGTCAAGGTCTCGTTCATAAGGGAGTTCGCAGATGCAGGGACTTTGGGACGAGAAGCAAACACCGAGAGCAGCTTATCCTCGGCGAGCAGCTTTCAGAGTCTCACCAGTACTCTGAGCTCCAAATGCAGCAGCGGTATCTGCGTCGATAGCAGCCCCGCAAAAGCTTCGGACACATCGTACATAAGCGCCGAGATTTCCGGTCTCGACGACCTCATATCGGCCTGTGAGAATATTCGTCTCACCAACAAAACCCTCGATTGCTCCAAGGATCAGTCGTTTAATCTTCAGCTGGACGGGGAGGATCTCAGCGACGATCAAACTTTCGCATCTGCCGCCGAAAGAAACAGCCTCGATCGCACTAGAGAAATTTTCGAGGCGAATTCGCCGGTGAATTTTCGACCCGACGTTGCCCAGGAGCTCTATAACACTCGCACCGTCGACGGGGACGAAGAAACTTCTACGGCAAACGCCTACTTCGAATGCGCGACTGTAGATATCGTCGAAGCTTCGCGATATCATCAAGCTAATTCGGAACTCGACTCTGTCAGCGAAACTTTTGTTCAGTGCGTTAGCAATCTTGCGCAAGTTGACCCAGCGCGCGATGAAAATCCGCGTAACAAGCTCGGAGTGGTAGAGCCTGCCAGAACCGACGAAACCCACGAGAACTTGGAAATTCTCGTGAATAATCAGAACGCCGGTAATCTGCAAATTCGTAAGATTAATGACCTCGCGAATTCGACACTTTCGCTCGACGAATACACCGGAAATTCGACTGCTACTTTGGAATCGCTTTCTAATCTCATCGTTGATGAGGCTTCAACCGTACAGTTGAAGAAAATCGAGTGTGTTGGAAAGACCGGGCGAAACGACGTTGCTGAAAAATCAGCCCAACCAGAATTGGACGTTACCTTCGATTGTTCGGGTGATTTGAAGCCATTTGAAGGCATTGGACCAAATCGAGAAAGTGAAATTGCAGAAAAGCCAGTGCAATCGGTTTTAGACGTTACCGTCGATTTTCCGAGTGATTTCAAGCAATTTGAGAACACTGAACCGAAACGACGAAGCGAAATTGCCGAAAAGCCAACGCAATCAGATTTCGATGATATTGTTGATGTTCCCAGCGATTTAAAGGCAATTGGAAGCGTTGAGGCACTTCAGCTGAGCGAAGTTGCGATAAATCCAGTGCAATCGACATTGGACCATCATCCATCAGATTTTGAAGTAAAGTCGGACCTCGTCGTCGATGATAACTCAAGCGTAGACAGCCACGAATATCATAAACCTTCAACACCGGCGGTTTCCAAACTCAACGATAATTCTCAGTGTCCGACTCATCCCACGCTTTCCAAAATCAGTTTGCCAGCTTCTTCAGCTGAAATTAATGTACCATTAGGCGAACAACCAGTCGAAAACGTACAAAGTATTCCAAAAACCATTCCGACAGTCGCGGTATCGTCGCTCTCTGAAAAATTCGCCCACATCGCAGCGATCGATATTCCCCACGGAAATTCCATATCTACTATACAAGAGCCAACTTTTCTCAATGTTCAGAGACTCGTGGAAGAATCTACAGAACTTACGGGTAACTTATCAGCTATCGAAACCAAAACTGCAGCATCCAACAACGAAAATATCGATAAAACTGTAGACCCTGATTTCGAAATCGCACAGAACGTTGAAAAACTTATTAACCCTTCAGCAACTGAGGTTTGCGAATTTAAGGAGCCCTCACTACCAGTGCAAGCACAAACAGCTAAAGTTATATTGCCCAAATCACCTAAAAAAGAAGACAAAGATAGCAAGATTCAAAGTGTTGACTCGGTTGAGGTGGAAAAGCACGATAATCCGGAAATCGTAGAAAATCACGGAGCGGACTCTTCGATAGGCTCGGAAGATCTTAACGAGACAGTCACTATTCAGGATATAAGCGCTGAAAATATTTTCGCTGTTGCGGAAGGCGATCAGTACGCGGACTTCTTGCCGCAGCAACAAAGCACGGCTCTGACGCTCGGAGGACCGACTGTTAACTCGCACAAGTCTGGTTTGGTGGCCAGCGCAGGATTGATAAGTGGCGATAATTTGGTCTCGAAACCGATTGCCTTTCCCGACGAGTACGCGGCTTTCGTACCGCAACAACAGAGCACGGCTTTGACGAGCTTTACTGATAGACCGCTTAGCAAACTCGAGAGACAACCGACACCCTTCGTTACCGCGCCTTTGCCTCATATTGAAGCGATATCTAATAGCCAAAACAATAAAAGTCCTAAGCCAAAGTTGCCCATCGACGATCGTTGTAATTTCGAGAAATTGGAACTTGCTGCTAACGCCGTCGCCAATGACATTTACAATACTTCGCTAGAAATCGAGGATGAGAACGGTTCACGATTTGTCAGCGCTACTTCTGAACGTGAGTTTTTCTTCTACCTTGATAGCCTTTTTCATATCCTTAAGGAGGTTGTAGAGTTTCATATTAGTAAAATTCGAATTACATGTTTATTATCATTTAAACAATTTTTTAGTTTAATTGTCTGCAGGGAATTATAGATTTCCTTATATATTTTTGGGTTTTTTTTGTTCTGTTTTTTAATCCTCAAGAAAATTGGTCATCTGGAAATTGGCCATCTAAATATTGATAGAATTGATTACTTGTTATAGTTTGCCGTTCAGTTAAGGAAAATGTTTTCTTCCCGATTTCGCTAAAGTAACTCCACGTCATGCGCACAACGCGCACAGAAAATTACTCATTTTGATCTTTGAGTTATAGACATGTGTAATCCACTTTCATTATTCCCCTGGGAAGAAAACGGTTCATTTCTGTCCGGCGAGTGTAACGAAAACCGTACTGATATGCGTACTTGCCATCAGGTAAAAACAGAGCAATTTTTGTGCCCTTGTTGGAAGTTCGGACTGTGATTTTTTATAAGTGAATCAGGAAAAAAGAATCGTATTCTACGCAAGAGGCAGCGTGATTTTCGTCTTCGCTTTTCTCGGACGATAAATTTCTTCCTCGGCAAAATTACGCTCCTTTCTCCCAGCATAATTTACTTTTTGCTCAGTAAACAACGTTTCATTGATTGTGTTTACGCGCACTTGAGTTTTCATGAGTCCTTTTCTAATTGAAGTCAGTTGCTCCACCAAATTCTGGAAGAAATGTCCACGTTGTAGATATTGTCCATTATGTAGATAAATACTAGTACTAGCAAAACTTTTTTTAAAGAAACAAGTAGTCATCTCAAATTGAACGCATTAGAACGATCAGAGAATAAAAAGAACGAATAGAAAAATGAATTTTTTCAAAATCAATCTTTAATATTTACCCATTACAATTGATCGAATGGTGAAATTGATGATGAATAAATGAATATTTATTTAAACCAAAGACCGTCATTGGCACTGTACATTTTTTAGAATAGGCAACACACCGTCTGCAGGTAAAAGATACAGGTAGAAAGAGTTCGTAGCTTAACAAAAATAATATTAGGTAACGGAAAAGTAAAACATCTGAGTATAATATATAATAGAGTTAAATAAACGAAACTATAAGAAAAACAACTTTTTCAAAAAATGTTGTATCACTGAACACTACAGTTTATTAAAGAGATTATAAGGATTATATAAAATGTCTAAAATAATGGAATTAGCAAAAAAATGAGGATTTAGATTTTACCAAAAGAAGCTTCACTTTTCTGTCTTTTCATAACTCTATTTTGAAAAGCCGATAAAGATAGCATATTTTTTATCTAGTGTCATTTTTCGGTCATCCTATTTTTGAGTTGCCAACATTTCTTGATTTAAAATTTATCCAAGCTGTTATATATGTACAATTTTATGTAATTCCCATGTAATTGCTTGCAGTATTCCACGACGCGGGGAGCTTCGATTTTCTCTTATCGAAAACCCCACGAAAAAACGCACGTCGCGACCTAAGGGCTGAATCTTTGTACGTGAAGTTCGACCCACTGGTTTCAAATACGAGTATGTTACCTCAAGGAACCGTTCAGAACACAAGTCCACGGGTGAACGAGGAGCGAAACGGCGATAACACGACAATATCAAACATCGGTACGCCTAAGCGGAATCCAGCGATCGCGGCCATCGACAGATTACTATTTTACAGTCCAATGACTACCACCACGACTCCAACTACCGACACGGCGAATATACAAAAGGCTAAGAATACCCAGGAGAAATTGGTGAGCTCGTTTAAAGCTAATGATGTTTAACCGTAATATAATCATACAGACGATAGAAAATTATCGTTTAAGATAAACCAAATTAATTACTCCATATTGATTAAGATTATTAATGACGTTTTGGGTACCAAAATTTCTAATTCTTTTCTAATTTTTGGACACCCATTATTCCACAGGAATCCGCAGAAAAAACAAGCGCAGTAACAGTAAACATGGCCAAGGAATTAGAACTTGTTAGGTCGACGGTAATTCAGCTCGAGGAGCAGCTGGAAAAGCTCAAGATCGATCACGAGGAAGTGTTGGAGAAGCAATCGAGTTATCAGGAAAAGATAAATCAATTGCAAGCGCAATTAGCGCAGGAAATCAAGAACAAGAACCAAATAACGTGCGTCTCTTTTTCTTTTATGTTTGTCTCGATTTTTGGTTACATAGCTTGTCAATGGGTTTGACATATTCTTCTTTGACGCGCAGGGTCGTCGTTGATGAGTACGAAAAGTCGATAAGTCGACTAGTGGCCGAGAAAGAACGCGATCGTAAAAATCTTGACGTCGAAAAGACAAAATTGCAAGAAGAACTCGCTGCCGCGAAGCGTCATCTCGAAAACTCTGAGGCGGCTTTCAATGATGTTCACCAAAAGTACGAGCGGCTTAAGGCCGTCGCGGCAGCCTACAAAATCAACGAAGTCGCTCTCAAGCAGAGCGCACAGGAAAATATCGAAATAATTAAGTCGCTGGAAATTCGTAATGCGCAAGTCAAAGAATACGCAACAGCTCAGCTAGAAAAGTACGTATTGACTAATCCATTGATGAATTATAATCTATATTCCGCATTGTTACAGTTTATGAGTCACAGCCTAAGAAACGTTGATACATGAGATTGCCTGTCGATTCAGTTATTTTTCCTCCAAGCCTCTAAAATTTTTCTCACGATGATCCAAATTTCAGTTAAGGTGCATCTGATTTAGTATTTCTCGAAAATTTGTTTAGTTTGGCTCTCCTAACAATTCAGGGATAGCATTTTTGAAAAATATTTTTATCTTGGACAAAAAAAATTATACAATTATATTACGATTGTTGTTTTAACAAATAGTTTTTATGACAGCGCGATTTCACGTTTTTTGAAAGCGTTCATGATTTTTTAAAGAAAAATTATGCGTTACGGCATTATTTTAGCCCATCGAGACACTAGATTTTACTTTCCATTGTACAGAATTTACAACTTCGATAGAATTCACCGAATGATCGGTAGTATGAAAATCGAATATTGAAGCACTAACAAATATTGACAAAACGATGATATCATGTACTTACGGATAAGAATACATACTACCCATTAATTAGCCTGCTCAAATATTCGTTTCCCACATTGACAACATTTCTTTACATTTTTTGCATATAAATTGCTCTTCGAATCGTATAAAAATTGGAGTTAAATCAAAGATCTCGCACTCTGCGACAAGAACGATTTAATGATTGAAGATAGAAAAAATAAGTCGGAGTATAGTCAATATTAATTTATTAGAAACAACTAAGTGTCTTGAAAAAAGGCACAGCATCGACAAAGATTGTTTCGAATGCGCTCGAGAAATCGTAAGACATGCCATAAGCGACATCATTTTTTCGTTTACAGAGCAAACCAAGATCTGGACGCAATGCTGAAGAAACACGAGTCGGAAACGGTGAGGCTTAGCGCAATGGTGAGGAAAGCGGAATTAAAGAGTAATTCGCTGGCGGAACTCGTGGAGCATAAGACTGAGGAGAACAAGGAACTCACGGGGATATTGGACGAGGTTATCGCGAGGGTCGGGCGCACGAAATCGGAAGGAAGTCGAAATTATCATCCCGATGCATCGTAAAACTCGTATTAATCCTTAGCTCTTGAGATTATTTTAATATTGTTATTATCTTGATCATTATTTGAGGGGATTCGCCTTTTAAAAAATATGATAAACGTGGTAAGACCGTTTATTTATTTTTATTTATTATGCCCATTTAATGATTCGTGTTAAGTTTATTGTGTAAATATAGATAGAGGCCTATTTGCGATCTCCTCAAATAAATAATCAAGATTATGGGTATATTGAAAGTACTACATGATCTGTATCGCTAGGATTGTCGTTTCATTTGAAATATCTCACACCGGAGTGAATGATAATGTGACGCGCAGTGAATTGCGTAGATTTGTAAATAAAGCCGAGTGTCCGCATCCTCACTCTCCCACAGCGTTCGCCCCACCCCCATAATTCGGTAAATAATGTATCCTCGTTGCGGCAAATACTATAAACGATCTTATAAGGTTTTATTTAAATGAAAACGCCTTTTTATTCATTATTTATAGGTTGGAAAATATACTATTTTAACGCTAATAAAAATATGCCTAAATAATTCTCTATTGTCCGGTTGACCTTGTCCGTTATCGCCGCGGCGGCGATTATTCAGTGCGATTACGACTGCGGTCGCAATTAAAACAGTGCGATACTCAAGTCGAGTAGAGTAGGGTTGTGTACAACCTGTTATCATACAGTCCTTACGTTCAATGATTAATCAATTAAATAATGATAGTTAATAAAAAGAAATACAGCGAGAAGGAAACAGCGGTGGGAAGAAAGCCGGTCTAAGAGACCAAAACGATTATGAGAACACGGGAATTTCGTTATGTCTGCTACTCTGTAGGTTTTGCTTCGACGATTAGCAGCACGTGATGTTTCGCCAACTTCAACATTCGATCGCTGGTGCTTCCCGGTTTCCGAGGCACGTTTCTGTTCTCTAAGTCTGGCATGTATTTCTTCACCGTGCGCGCCAATTGAGATGCGCATTGCTTGAATCGCGGATGTCCCAAACCGATTCCTTTGCTGCGCAGCGCTTCCGCAACCGCCCACAATAATTTCTAAACGAAAAAAAAAAAATATCATTTAGATAACTCGTTTTTTCTACACAGATTATTTTCGTTTCCCCATTTGAAGCAATACATAAAAATTTCCTCACCAATCAAGAATCACTGTTCCTGATTGGTTTTTCACCAATTTATCTTAAATTTTGTACACATATGGACTATCATCGGGAAAAAAATGAGTATAAATTTGACGGGGAAATTTTCTGGAATTTGGAATTTTTTGAAAAACCTCGTTCGCGAGTTTGCTTGTGCAAATTATGAGATACCAAGTTCAAATTTGGTCTACATGTGGACTATCATTGATCAATGATTGAGTAAAAACTTAACACTAATCGGTCGAGCGGTAAAAAATTCAAGAGACTTTGAAATTTTAGAAAAATAACTTTTGAGAATAAACCAGCCTGCAAGTAGAACTTTGCAAATAGCTTCCCCATTATTTTTTGCGGTTTACAAAACTTCCTCTATGAGGATGTCAAAATCGATCAACATACATCTTCGTAGAGGTAAGAAGAAAACTAAAAATTTGTTCGTGTTAGAGCAAAATCTTTAAAGTCTCATAGAAACGAAATGCATCAGGCGTTTTTTTTGTGAAATCAATACTAGATTGATCAGTACTCTACATGGTAAGATTGATCAGTACTCTACATGATATTAAAATTTGAGCTGAATATTAAGCCGATCATCACACACACATTCATGTATCCAAAAAATTATTCTGTACCACTCGATTCGATGTATTTAATCATTTTGAGTGATATGAAAATGTCGGAAAAAATGACATAACAACACAATTTTTTCTATGAGGAAACAAAAATCAATGAAATATCAGACACCTTCGAAAAGTAACAACATTTCGAATGAGCATTGAATTACTTCGGAAATGTCGAAAATAAATGAGTATTTACGGTTTGATTTCAACAAGAAGAGAATATAATCAAAATGTATCGATCTACTCCACCGGAAACAAGATGCTTTGCTCACCTTTCTATGTGTTTCACTGAGTTCGCATTTGCCTTGCTGAAGCGTATTTGCGTCACTCTTCATAAGGAAGCTGCCGGTTGAGTGTCTTTCGCTAGACCACGAATCTGCGGAATTGCTCTCGAGGCCGTGCGCGCAGTCGAAAGATAAGCTCTTAGCCCACTTAAATCGCGGCCCTTCCAACTCGTCCTCGTTCTTTCGCTTACGCGATTCTTCCGCTGTTTTCTTCACGTCACTCAATGCCGAAGAATTAGGCGCGTCCTCTTTCGTTTTGGACGTCGAAAATAGTGCCCTCTTTATTCTTTGTGGATTGGTATTAAGAAGAGAAGTAGCTCTACTCGGTCCAGCCCGATCGTTTGGAGGACTCTGGAAGAGCGCTCGCTTCGAGGTTTCGAGCTTACTTTTTCGGGGACTCGGAGATGGTCTAACACCCCGCTTTTTCGCAGAGCCTCGTGGGCTTTTCCCTCTAGGACTTTTACCTTTCCTTATCGTTGGTTTTCTGTGAATAAAAACATTTAAAACATATCTGCAAAATTCGGCAACTATAAATAAGGCATTTAGGTGTTTAAATTGATATGGCAATTTCGACACCTAAAGGAGAAAGAAAAGCTGAGCTCTGGTTCCAATAGACGCACCAAATAACAATTTCTACCGGAATTTAACAATATTTTCATTTTTCTTTTAATGTGCGATATCTCAGAAACGATTCGACATATCTAAAAAGCGCAAATGTGTGTGTTTTTATAAGCAGTCAGAAAAATTTTTAGTCGCCATTTATTTCATACTTCTTGACTACATCTTATAGCAAAATCAAACAGAAACTTTTTGATATCGCCATGGAGAAAATTGTCACGTTTGTCAGTGAGTACCGAGTTTTGAGTATTTTTTTCCATAGAACTTACAAAAGCTTATTAGTACGTAGTAGTATTAGTAGTTCTTCTTCTTGTTGACTATAAAAAACGCACATTTTCTTTTTCTAAGGATATCAATACGATTAATCGTTTCTGAGATATTACAGATTTAATAAAAATGAAAAAATAGGCATATTCCGGCAGGAGTTGCATTTTTTGAGTAAAAAATTTGATCCATCCATTGTAACCCCTAAACCGGGCTTGTAGCCATTTTTTATAAACTTAATTTTTTTAAGTGACTGACTTAATGTAGAATAAATAAGCGAATTTTTCTATTTATTGAACTTACTTGATATTGAGCACATGCTGTTTTTTATCGGCTAATCCTTGGAGATTTGCGCTGGAAAAAGTTCGCCGTCGTCTGGCCAAGTGACTCAGTCTTTTTCCAGGACTCTGGCCATTGGCACGTCTTGCAAGAAGGTTTCGCTTTTTAACGCTCGCCGGCGTTTGCTTTGTGAACCAGATATTGCACGACGATTGCGTCTCTGCGCCGATGTATCGTTGACACAGCTTCAACGTTAGGCCCTCGAATTCCTCGACAGTTTTGCTCCTGTTATA
Organism: Clistopyga incitator; assembly: GCA_947507545.1. Taxonomy (NCBI): domain Eukaryota; kingdom Metazoa; phylum Arthropoda; class Insecta; order Hymenoptera; family Ichneumonidae; genus Clistopyga; species Clistopyga incitator. The sequence continues at coordinate 7,921,464 of OX382173.1, read as the reverse complement.
GCTGAACAATAGTAGCATTTGTCCAAGTCAATAATAAGGTAACACACATTAAGATGCAGCACACATGTGCTCAATCAAAATTTTTATTGCATAGAAACTTAAGTACTTTACATGAGGAGAAATATCCTTTTAAAAAATCAACAGCGTCGAAGCTGCTAAGAATATGCTAAGCTGTTCAATAATAACAAGGCTAAAAATATGTTGATAAATCAGTGATAAACAAAGTTTAGAAACGTTTCAGCTATATACCTTCCATTTTTTTAACTTCGATGTCCGCTAAAATAGTCATGCACGTGTCTCAAAATGTATAATTGCACCTTGACCCTTGATGCGATCGGTAACTTTCGAAAATTGTCCCAGAATATAGCCTATTTTCTTGTGAAATAATATCACTAATTTTTCCGAATTCCGAAGATTGTTGAAAATAATTAAATGCGTAGATCTTACAATTTTTTCGTATAATGTGGATTGTTCCTTCGAAGATATATTTCAATATCGCACATTTTCTGCCGTTCGTCACAATTAGACAAAAAAGAACTGACGCAAAAATTCTTCAAAACATAAATTAACATTTTCATCCAACAAATCTTCCGGCAGGAAATGTTATGTACTTCAGCCTCAATCAAATTCGTGTGACAAAGTTCAAATTGGTGTAGCAAAGCGAATAGAATTGGTAAAATAAGAAAAGGCCGATTAGTACAATTATTTAAAAAATTGAAAGTAATAGAGCAAATTCCTTTAGGTCAGTAAGGTAATTAAGTAAACGGACTATTACTCACTGTATCCCGTGGGTTTTGTGCTTGTAGGCAATTGAATAGTCGAGATTCATCGCTTCATCGACGCTTATCGTGCTATAAAATGGAGTTCTCTCTTCCTGTGGCATTCTAAAAGTAACATGTTTCCCGCTGTCCTTATTAACGCTTCTTTCGCTGGAGGATGCGACGCTCATCGTTTGACTATTGGATAAACTCGATTCTCCCTGATCGAGGGAAATTCCGTCGTCCCTCGCATCGTTGCTAATTTTGTCAATGATATGTGAATTAGTCTGCTGCGCGTCGCTGTTCAGGAGTTCGTTGTCGGTGTTGCTACTGCTTCTGACCAAATCTTCCCTGCCGCTCGTCGTAGATTCGTTCGACCGATCACAAGCATCGAAGGCATTCGTCAAATTTCTTAAACTACTCTTTGCGCGATGATTAAAGCTCCGTCCGTTCGTAAGACATTTAACAATTGGTTCTGCCTGCTTGGTCGGTGTCTCGATTTTCGCGACTTTTTCATCGCATCGATTCAGCGGATCGACTAGAAAGTACTCGCGATTTTGAAGAATGTAAGCTAGCAATTCGCTGCAATCGCTCTGACAAATCGTGTGCTTTGGGGGCGGCGGAACGCCCGTTAAAAATTTATGCATCCGCGCCAGCAGGTAGCTATCAGACTTCGCGACTAATTCTTCTTCCGAGGGCTTCTCCTCTATCCTTTCCAGTCTTTCAATCGCGGAAACTCTCTGCCTCGGCAAAAGCTCTCTGAAATCACTTGCTTTTCTGTTACAATCCTCCTCGTCGCTCTCGAACATCTCCGGACTTGAGACATCCATCCGCGACTTTGTGTTACTACTGGATGTACCAGCCGATTCCGAGTAACTGCAATCCATTGTGTCCTCATTTACATAAACGACTTTGTTCGGTAAACTGTATCCGCCAGGAGCGTGATCTGTTTGGTCCTGCAAACTTTTGTCCGTTGGTCCTGCAAGGATTATTCGTTGTTACTATTAATAGTGAATATAACACAATTTATTGGTAAAATTAAGAGCCTAATTTTCCTAGAAGTTTTCAGTTTTAGTTAGAATTTGAGATGGAATACAATTGCAAATTTCAGATTGAACTTGCAAAGCTTGAAATTAGTTTAGACAATTCTATGTGATTCTGTATTATGCAATATAAATAAGAGTGGTACATGGTAATTTCTCTTACAGAGTATCTCCATGTAGAGAAACAGAACTAGCAATGGTTTTAGAAAAACATCAGGAAAAATAAAATGGAAATTTTCTCAGGAGAAACCACTGAGATAAGTGAGAGTATCAGATTTACATGATAATTTATTGATTATACAATTCAAAAAAATGGCTTGCAAACAAATAGCTATAATTAGTACAGTTTTTGATTTAAATTTTATGATGAAAATTGACATCACAGATCTGACAAAAACTTAAAATCTTGTTTATTTTTCAAATCAATTGTAAATAGATCATGAGATCCATCTTAAGGTGTGATAATTTCTAATAATTTCTAAATCTGAAGCTTCATGTTCAACAACAATCATAAGTTGTATATTGTGCTCCAAATTGCATTGAGTTTTCAGATGCAGATTAATGCTGAACAAAATTTAGTTATAGATACCAAACACTGAATATTAATCAGAAAACATAGAATTCTATAAAAGTATAGATATTATAGTATCTTTTGGCTATTAAACATTTTTAACTTGCACCGTTATATAAATCTCTTTATAACATTCCAGATACAATGTCTTTTGGTATAAACTTCACGATTAGCTGTGGTCCAGTCTCCGCCACCAGGTTCAAAAGAACAGAATAATAAACATTACCAAATCTACATTGATTCAAGTGGATAATCCTGCAACTAACTCATGTGAATACCGCTGAATATCAAAGTGCAAATAAAGGAGAATAACTATTTGATATAAATGAATGATAAAATAGTGGCAAACTAAAAAAATAGTTCACAAGCAAATAGCTACAATTGAACAAGCATTAGTACTACAATATTGTAATAAAAAATGAAATGATTGATCTGACTCAAAGTTATGATCTTATCCCTTTTCCAAATCAGCTGTGAATCGATCTTAACATATGATAAGTTCAATTTAAATCTGAACTTTCATCTTAAGATCAACCATAAGTTGTACATTTGCTCCGAATTCCATTGAATTATCAGATGCAGATTGATGCTGAACAAAATCCACTTATATGAACCAAACACTGAGTATTAATCAGAAATCATAGAATTATATAAATCTCTTTATAACATTCCACATAAGTTATCCTGTAGAATAAACCTTATGTTTATCTGAGCTCCATTTTCAGAAACCAAGCTCAAAAGAACAAAATACGAAACATTCTCAAATGCACATCAAGTCCAGTGGATAATCCTGCAACGACGTATCAAAGTGCGAACAGAGGTGAATGACCATTTGATATAAACGATTGATAAATTATTCGCAAACTGTGCATCTACGCTACGCATTCCTTTGTTTTCTGCATCAATATGCATGGCTTAAAAATAACAAAAAGCTCAATCGAAGCTCACCTAGAGTCGACGAACTAAGCGCAAGATCGTCCTCTAGCACAGACGTATTGTTCAGTGCAGAGCTGGCATCTAATTCCCCGGACAGCTTCACCGAGGGGCAACTTTCAGTGTGCATTCTTAAATATTTCTATTTCCACTGCTCCTCCGCAAACATTGATGATAATCGCGGCATGGGGTTTACGTCTTAATTCCAGACCGTTTCAGAGAGAGCGTCGGGAATTCAAATCTGGAGCGAAGCCTCGCATGTTTGTCGACGAGTGCGTGATTTCCTTTACACTTTACTCCTACTTTACTTTTCTTTTTTTCTTTCCGTTTTTTTGTTTTTTCGCCAACTCAGATAGCGAGTTATTCAATCGAAAATAATTTGAAATTCATTTAATCGAAATGTATCCTGCTAATAGGCTGATATAGGTTAATTTAAAACAGCTGAACTAGCGACAGAGCGCGTAATAAGCTGCACGAGTGTCGAGCTCTTGCGAAGAGTAACCCACGAGCCGTTTTCCTTTCCGTATTTATTTATACTATTTGCCGTGCGACTCGAACGACTTATTACGGCTGAGAATTTCGCACTACTCGTATCTTCAAAACAACACAAATTCAACGATCATGGCACTGACCAACTGGCGCTCAATCTTAGGGACAACACACTCGACACGTAACTGCGCATCTCATGTGGAATCAGCATGAATGCGTGTGTGTGTGTGTGTGGGAACACTGGCGCACCAGCTGCTCCTCGTGCTACGTGTACGCAGCTACAGCAACAATGTGCACACTCTTGGCCTCTCCCGCCCAGACCCGCTGCTTATACAGGTTCTTTCAAAAATCGTATCTACTTATTTTTTCTGTTTGATAAACTTGAACTGGATGACTCGCTGACGACTCGGATGGTAGGGTTTATAATGTGAGTATTTTATTTAAAAATTGATATACCGGTTATGAAGCTCGGATGCATATGCCGTGTATCAATTTTTAGATGCATTTGTTATTGGCAATTGGTATGTTAAAGATTAAAGATTGTTATACTTACTAATTTGCAAATGAAAAAATCTTAGAACTCTTATACTACCGGAAAAAAAAGAATCCATTAAAACAAAGCTTCTTCTATGAGAAAACAATATAAAGTTGATCCCAAATTTTCACGGTAAAAAAAATAAAAAATAAAGATTCGCTTCTCATTACCGATTGTTTATGATTGCAAAATATACACATTTGGATTCTTTAAAAAATGAACTTAGTCTATTAAGAATGTGCTATGATATTATAATGAAAGTAATACCAAATTACTTAAGGAATGAGTAAAAATAATGTTGAGATCATAGCAAAGTTGGTAGATTGAAATTTAATGATCAGGAAAGGAATTATTGTATGTCGCCTCTGTGAAATCTACCAGAGATTTTCTTATTTTTTTGCCCACATACATTTTTCATAATCAGCCAGGTTTTACCAAGTAATACATGAAATGGCACAAGATAAATAAAAAGTGGTAACAAAAATGTAGCTCATTATGGAAGGATGAAAGAAGTTACAATATCAATGAAGAACTGACTACATCTCCTTAAAAATCAATGCCAACAGGACCCGCTATTATTCTTCTTTAATTTTCGTGCTGGTTGTGATCAATTCACCTCAATAAGACACCACCTTTTTTAAATTCTAGAAATCCTTTATTCACACTGTAACAGTTATGTACAAATAAAATGGAAATAGGTCTCCGTACGGACGGTCTTAAAATTAATTTAAGCCTCCGTTCATTGAAAATCCGCCGACGATAGGCCCGTCACAGCAGCACAACCAGGATAAAAGAAAAATTAAAATTTATCGAAGTACACGTGGTGTACCGAGGAAAAAGAGCATGCCCTGTAATCAGGGCTGTCGTTGTGCATACTTTGACTACTACGCTTAAGACGATCTGAAACTTATTCTCAGTGCTTCTCCCTATCAAAAATACGATCAAAAGACGCAAGTCGCGGTTGAATTTCTGTAAGTGGGTTTAGCGAAAAAATACTCGTGATTGTTAGAAGTGGGTCGAGAATCACATGAAGTTCAACAGTTTAGTATCAAGAGTTCAATGAGAATACGCATTAAATACGCATTCTACGAAACTGAAAGATAAATGTTTTTGCAGATTTATATTTTTACATATCGTTCGTATGAGTTTTTGTAATTTTTATGATTGCCCAATCGTAAATTCTACAAAAAATCGAATGTCAAAGCTTTAAAGCCGAATCTCTGCACATAAAGATTGCCCCACTGATTACAAATACGAGTACGTTACCGCGGAGAAATATTCAGATCGCGATTTTGTTGCTGAACGAGCAGAAAAATAGTGAAAATAACACGATAATAGAAAATATCGTTTTGCCTAAGCCAAATCCAGCGATAGCAACCATCGATAGATAACCATTTTACAGTCCACTCAAAACGACTGTCCACACCTCCAACAACCAAAATCGCGACTATACGAGAGACAAATTATTCCCACGAAAAAAAAAAATTGTGAGTTTGTGGAGACGTATAAACGAATACTTTTGTCTGTGATGCTCCGCGTTCGCTTCATTCTTTCTGTTTCCCACGCACACCGGAACTTATTTCAAATCGTCTTAACTTAATTCATTTCTCTACCGATTCCGGCGAGAATCTATTGGCCCAGGATCTAATACTCGATGTATCTTCTAGATAACAATCATGATCCGTTAACATCCGTCAAAGTAACGTATAAATTGAAGCAAAGCTAAACAAAAAAGCTCGATTAGATCGCGCGTCGTCGTCGAGGCAAAAAAAAATAATAATGCCGTAAAATATCGCGAGACCATCGCGATTACTTAACATTCGGATAATCGGTTGGGTCGTCACGCTCTTCTGTACACTTTTGCCCGTGTAATGGCGCACCAGTCGCACGAGAATAAAAATTGAATCGCACTTTCGCTTAAAAAAAAAACGAAAGAGGAGTTTTCACATTTTAAGCAGTCGTAAATATCTTGGTGCCTTCCGGTAAAATAACTTCCTCGTCGACATCGGTGAGCGTTACTGTGAGGGGCAGAATTAGTGGCATGAGTATTTCCTGATGCTGCATCACCTGATGTGCGGTCACCTGATCGCCAGGCCTGGCGATCGTTATCGTCTTGATATTCTGCGATTTTACAACCTGCATCGGCGCCCCGTGTTCGCCGGTTAACTGGTGTATTCTTATGGACTGCTGAGGATTCTGCACTACCGCCTGCTGCATCGGTTGCGGCCGGTTTTGATTTTGGAGGAGATTCTGCTTGCAACGCTTGCTGTGAGCGTAGCGACTGCCGTTGTTGTTAAAGCGGCGATCGCATGTCGGACAGGAATACGGACGTTGACCGGTGTGGATAAATACGTGCTCCTTGAGGGACTTTAGTCGTCTGAAGTTTTTCGGACAGTATTTGCAGTGGTATTTAGCTTCGCCGGTGTGCGAAGTCAGATGATTAGCTAGTGTGTCCGCTCGGGCGAATGCCCGCTGGCAATATTGGCAACTGTAAGGTCGTTCCTGTGTGTGAGTCCTCATGTGCATCTTGAGATAGGCGTTTGTGGTAAAGGGACGAGCGCAGACCTCGCAAACGTAAGGTTTTATTCCATTGTGAGCTCGGAGATGAGCAATCAGTGTCGTCGACTGCGTGAAGCTCTTCGAGCATATTTCGCACAGGAATCTCTTCGAGCTATCAGTCTCCTTAGTCTTCTTGAAGGTGCGATCGTGCTTCGACAAGTGATTCGCCAACTGCTCCTCTTTTATGAAACGCTTGGTGCATCGGGAACACTTGTACGGCTTTATCATGTTATGCTTGGCAACGTGGATTTTCAGATGCTCACGCCGGTAAAACTTTTTCGGACAGATATCGCATAGATACTTTTTGCCTTCGTGCACCTGGAATAAAATAAAATGCACAAACATGATTTTGACAATGTCTATATTAAAACTGGTGAATACTAAGAGGTGTCAGATTTTTCCCGCAACGAGTAAGGAAATTGTACGGTTTCCATTTGTTCAAAATTCTATCTTGTAATTTCGTAAGAAATCTAAGAAAAAAAATTCTTTTATAATATAATTTAATTCAATGAGTAATTTGTGCAAGTTTAGATTTTTCGAACGTCAATTAGTTCCAACAATAAAATATTGACGGCGAACACGGGAAAATTCCATGTATTTTAAACAGAAAACTTTAACTCTTGTGGACGAGGGCTAAATGTGAAAAAAAAATCGAAAAAAAAATGCTTAGATTTTAAATATTCGAACTGATTTAGTGGGCGCTGCGGAGAAATTCGATAAGGCCGTGTTTTACTAAACGTCTGAATAGATACATACGAACATTTCCCAAGAGCACTTTTTTCGATGTTATGGAAAGATTGGAATGTTCTTGAGAACAATTTTTAAGCAGAACGAAGCTTCTTCTGTAAAAAAGCAAAAATACCTGTATATGACGGAGGAGGCCTTTGCGTGAGGTGTACCGTTTGTTGCATTCGGTGCATTCAAGTCCGACGATGTCGGTTCGTCTTTTCCGCACAACTTTCCCGTCGCCTTTCCTCTCGTCAGGTTCGATTTCCCTGAGATCTTCTTCCGTCAAAATGCCCTCATCCACATGTTTTCCTCTGTGTTCCTTCAGCATCTCGTTATTCTCAAAGCTGTCGCCGCAGATATTGCATTTCCTGACCTGATCGGGGTTTTTCTCCGAGCATTTGTCGTAATGCGACTTGAGCTTGTCCTTTCGATAGAATTTCACATTGCATATGTCGCACTCGAAGTTGGGCTCCTCGTGAAGCAGCTGATGACGAAGCAGTGATTTTTTGGTGCTGTATTTCTTTTTGCAAGTAGGACACTCGTGATTGTCCATGGGCCAGTCGAGTCCGCTCTCAAAGTCCGAGTTGTTATCGTCATCCTCCTCTTCGTCCTCTGTTCTTTCCTCCTGATTTCCGCCCAATTTTTGCGTTCCACAAGCCGATCTATCGCCTCCCTCGCTTTTCTTTCCTTTTTCGATCTTCACTTGCGTCTCCAACTTTTCCTCCTTGACGTGATACTGTTCCATGTGTTTTGTCAATGACTGTTTGGAGCTGCACTTTCTCCCGCAGGTTTCGCATTCGAAATCGGATCTCCGCCGATTGCGATGCTGGGCTTTTCGCGCCGATGCAGTGGGATGAACTTTTTCGTCGTTTCGCGTCCACCGAACGTTTCCCTTCGAGTTGCTAGCTTCCTTGGTGTCCTCTTCCTCTCCGAACTCCTCGATACCATCCTCCGTCTTGATCTTATCGATTATTTTCTGCGCTGCTTTAGCGGCTACACGTTTCAACCGTTTGTTGGGATCGTAAGCCTCGCCGTGCACGACAGTCTTGTGATTAGTCGCTATAAGATGATTTCGCAGCGTTAATTCGTTGCCGAAAATTTTGTTGCACTCGGTGCACTTGAAGGATTTCGTTTTTCCGTGCTGCTCAACGTGCCGCTGAAGATGATCTTTTCTCGTGAATTTCTGTTTGCAAATTTTACAAGCGTAAGTAGTGCCCTCGTGGCTTTCCATGTGTCGCGCCAATGACTTTTTCTGCGAATAAGTCATGGGACAATTCGGACATTTGAGATCCTTGGTTTCCGACCAATTATCTTCGGGTTCCTCGATCTTTTCCTTGCACTCAGGAAGCTCATAATCCTCTGGCTGAACTTCAAGTCGCCATTCGTTTTCGTTGTCGTCCGCGTGTTGCGAGTCGTTTTCCACGTGGCTCGTAGCATCCAATTGCATTTCCTGTTCCTCCTCGGCTCCGTAAATCTCCATCCCGTCATCCGGGGCTTCGGCGTCAAACTCTCGCTCGTAAACGTTGTCCTCGAGATCCTGTTCCGACAAAACTCCCTCAACAACGTGTTCCGATCGATGTCGCCGTAGTTTTTCGAGCTCGTCAAATTCCTGCTCGCAAGTGCTGCACTTGAAGATCGTGTTGTGTTCGACACTGTGTTCAACGAGGGCTCTTTTCGTCATGAATTTTAGTGGACACTTGTCACACGAGTAGGACACGTCCGAACGTGCGGATCGCCTTCGCTTTTTTCTCCCTGGGCTTGCATCCTCGCTCTCCTCGTCCTCGTTCGCTCGCTCCACTCGACTGTTCGCCTCGGAAGTTCTCACGTCCTCGTAGCTCGCAAAATCCGACGAATCGTCGTCGCCATGAAACGATTCCGCCAACGAAATTGAGGCTGCGTCTTTCGAAGAGTCTTTGTTTCTTTCATGCTGTTTGAGATGCTTGTTGAACGATATTACATACAAATACTCTTTGCCGCAGTACGGACATTTGTTGGGCTTTTTACCGGACGATGTAGGCACTGAAGGCGACGAAGATACTCCGGGAAGTGCGGCTTTTGCTGGACTCTGTCGCTTTTCCACCTTCTCCGTTTTTTTCAACGACAACGTACGTCGCACTTCTTCGTGAGAGTGCATGTGCTCTTTAAGTATCTCCTTCGATATGAACTGTTTGTCGCAGAGATAACAGAGGAAATAAACTTTTTCCGTTTTATCCTGCGTCTTTTTCAATCTGCTGCTGAGATTCAGATTCTCGAAGTAACTTTCTTCGTCCGTGTTTCGAGAGCGTTTCATCAGTTTGCGTTTGCTTCGGCGCGTTTCGCTCGGCGAATTATCAAGATTTTCATCTGTAGGCTGTTGTTCAAGGGTTTCAGGGGTTTCCTGTTGTTGGTCTTCAACTTTCATGGATTCCAAAGTTTTCGCGGGATTTGTATCGTCTTTTGGGTTCATCTCTTCGTCGATCAAGGACAAGTACTCGGCGGACTCGTGAGCACCCGAATCTACGCTCTCTTGAGAATCCAGTTCCTCTTCAGGCCTCGTTAACGTGTATCCTTGCTGCATTATGTAGTTGTGCTCGTCGATTGGAATCCCTTCGATGTCGTGCAGGCCCTCCGTTTTTACCGAGTTTCTGTAAACCTCGCAATCGGCCAGATCTTCATTGTTGCCCTCGGTTTCGTGCAAATATTGGCCGTGCTCTTCGGTGGATTCGAGAATACCGGCGACGGTTGATTCCTCGACAATTTCGACATTGTGTTTTTGTTCTACATTAAAGATTCAAATGAGTTAGCCATCAATGGATCAAATTCTATTATGAAAAATCGTTTAGTAATTTGAAAAATTTAAATAAATTGATTCTTTGTCAACAAAATTTGAGAATATTTAAGTGATTTGAAAATGCAGTGGGAAATACAAATTGCGCTATGCTTAAGAAATTGTTGTTGCAATGGAATTAAGAAATGTTTACCTAACTATTTCTACTGATAGCCTAACTAAGTGTCTCTACAATAATTTTGGAAGGCTTTTACCATGAATATATATCCAAAAAAAGTTCAAGTTTGTCCCAATTTCACAATTCTCTGTTCCACTACGAGTAAAACAGTTTCAGCAAATCTACTTAGCCCTTTAACGGTTAGTGGGACACATCCGTCCCACCTACTTTGAAAAATCGGAATTTCCAGAAAAATGAACATATCGACATCGTTAAGATCGCATTTTGAAGATGAAGTATGCATCTAATCATAAAAAATTCGGCAAAGGCAAGAGTTTCACCCCTTCAGTTTCACACCCTGTCAAAAAGTGCGAAATTGCGAAAAAAATTAGTAATGCGGATAACTGTCAATCAAAATTTTTTTTAGGGTCGCGATCTCATGTGTGTGCATTGAAATAACATAAAACATTTGTAGTAAAAAGGTCCAAACCAAAAACCACCCATAATAGTAATAAAATATCGATAACCACGCCTAACAATTTTGATACGCCGAATAATGCACTTTCATTGATGTTCAGTGCATTAATATTTTTGAAAACACATGAAAAATTTGTAGCAAGAATATCCGAATGGAAAACTACCCCCAACAGTAACAAAACATCGAAAAGTATCCCTAGAAGTTGTCATACGCCTAAAAATTGAAGTATCCCTAGAAGTTGTCATCCCTAGAAATTGGCAAAAGTATCCCTAGAAGTTGTCATACGCCTAACTGTCATTAGTGAGGTCGGGGTGCTTTTGAACGTGAGTCCCCTTGCCTCTCACGAATCGGGGTGCTTTTTGAACGTGCGGGTGAATTCTTTCCAACTGTAGGGTTGTTCATAAGGCTTCAAATTATCCATAAGTCCTTCAGAATATGCTTATATGTTCTGGAACACTCATTTCGATTCAGATCAGGATAAAATAAGAGAAAATGAGATGATAACATCTTATCCATTGAGAGGTGAATTTCTTTCAATTGAGGGGTAGTTCATACGGGTTGATTGATGCATTAGCTCTTCAGAATCCCACTACGTGTTCTGGAATGACATTTCCTCAATTTCTGGCAGAAATGAACAATGGGAAATGAAATTAAGATGTTTTCAAGCGATTGAGATAATTTTTCATTTGCGGGTAGTTTCTGAGGGTAGAAAAATTCTCGAATAATTTTTTTTCTCTCATTGGGTGCTCATGAACTCAGATTCACCATGTACCAACTTTGCCAAATGCTCCAAAAAAACTCGGCTGTTAAAGGGTTAAAAAGATAAATTCATTTTTTTGCAACACACTTAGAGGATCTCTGGCTGAGTGAAAAGAAGAAATGAAAGATATTAACTGTGCTACGTATAAAATATTACAGTTGCAATAGGATTAAGTAACATAATACCTGCTTTGTTGGATATTTGTTTGAATTTTCGATACAACTATTAGTACAGACAGCCTCAATTCGTCTACAATAATCGTGTAAGATTTTTACCATCGATTAATTCACAAAAAATGTCAAACTATGGGGATATTTGAAAATTCTCCGGTCCGCTACAAAAAAATGAATTTCATCAAATCTGCCCACTAATCTTACCCGCAGATGCAGCGCATTGTTGCTCTGCGAGTTTCTGAACCTGAAGCAGAGCTAAATGATCCTTGAGAAGCCCCGGTTTCTCGTCCTCGGCTTCAGCAGTGTTCAAGCTATCGACGGTAGCTTGATAATGCGCGTCGACCTCCAGAGTATGTACGTCCTCGGCTCGTTCGCCCTCCAGATGCACTTCAACCTCGTTGAAGAAGAGTTCTTCTTTGATATTGAGCGAATCGTACCGCTGTCGGAGTACATTGTCCGCCTGTTCGACCTGAAGTTTAAACTCGTACGCCGAATCCAATTTGTCAGCGCAGTCGCAACAGACTTGTCCAGGAAGCCCGTCGCCTGGCATCATCTGGCAACGATTTCAACGATACGAACAATTAGTCACGTGGTTTGCTCGAGGGTAACCCTGGAAAACTCTGAAATTCCATCCAGAGGCAACCTAACCTCAAAATCAAGTCAACTAACCTTGACACTGGCGAAGTTCATGGCCTTTGTCGACAAGGAGACGACCTCGTTCTCCACAAAAAGGTCCCTCATCATCAAATTGCCCAGCAGACAAACGCGACAGACTTCCGGCACTGTCGCCTCTATGGCATCTTCGTTTTGAGCTCCGTCCGCCGTATCTATCTCAACGGCGTCCATGTTTTGTTTTGTATGGATACGGGCCTGATTATTTGGGTGCCTGTGGGCACCTTTTGGCACTTGCTTTTATCACCAACGTCTCGCTTTTTCTCCTTTTTCAATCCACAAGGCACACGAGGATTCTAATATTAATGTATACGTCGAGAGGATTAAATAGCGACATACGTTATTTCGCTTGTAGTAATCGGCAACTCAAGAGCTCGACGCTCCTCCGAACGCACACAGATCGACGACAGTCAATCACCACTGGCCGTCACTGCCTCCCTCTCCCCTGCCGCTCTAAGCATGTCACGATCTAACCGCGATGATGATTTTTTAACTTCCGTCGATAGGAATTGATCACCCACGCGTAAACATCGCGCGGGCCCGGGGCCTTTGACTTTCGAGGCTCCTCCTTGAGATATTTCGCTCGTGCAAATCGCGCAGCGATGCACTGTTAAGATCGCTCTCGCACCCGCCGGTTCTCATTCCTTTTCACTCTTCACTCCCACGCTACTGTTTCTTGTAACCGCGTCATTCGATGCATTTGAATCGTAAATGGAAAGGAAGAAATGTATTGCCAGAATTGACCGCAAGCAAGTCTGATGATCTTTGCGAAGATTTAGTGGCAAAGAATATTCAATCAATACGCTGTTATGATTTTGTTGTTGCGATTATTGATGTATAAGTTACATAAGAAGTTCTTAAGCTGCGGGCGCAGGTGCTGCAGTTAATTAACAAATGTGATGTGATATTGATGCATGATATTCTAAATCGGCTGAAAAAGTTCTGTTTGATATAGAAAATTCGCTGAGATTTCCAAGGATGAGTTAAACAACGACATACTTTTTTTTTAACTTACGGCTTGTTGCAGTTGCTCGGATATGCTGGAAGATTTAGAATAATGCAGTTTTCAATTGCCGATCTGGAATTCTGTATTCGTAACAAGATTCTGATTTGAAAAAAAAAAAAAAAAAAACAATGTAATATTCGAAATGTTACTTCTAGTTAAAATATGCAACGCATACAATATCGTTTGCACCGTTATTTTCCTCATATATTACAATTCCAACTATATTTCAGATTTTATAATATACCCATTTACTCATTAGCCTTGATTTTAAACAACGCGAATGCAAAAATTTATTTCTATACAGCACAATTATTGCACAAACTAATTTTTTTAAAACATCTCGTTACGTCGCAAATAAGTTTTTTGTTTAAATCCTGTGAAGAACATATTGCACTATAGAAATGAAGTGCAGTTTCGAATAATTATAGTCTGCGTAAGAAAGCTGCTGAAAAATTCGTAATAATACTAGTTAATAACATAAATTGCAGGTTGTCAAAGATCGAAGAAAAAAGATTACACGGTATCCACGGCGGCTATAGATATTGGCCATTTAATCCCCCCTCCTCGCTTCAATTCAAGGCAATCGCTTGCCGCTATACGCGGAACGCAACCAGTAGTGTGCGACGTTAGCTGCCGCAAGTCGGTGCAGTTGGAAGTGCAGCTTTTACAATTGGTCAGCATCTTGTTGTGGCCGCCGGAGGGTACGGAGAAGTCGTGCTTTCGATATTTCCACTGCCATCTTGTTTGTGTATCTTATTGCGAGTCTCCTGCGATAAGCGAGTGCCGCGAATTTCTTCGCGTTATCACAATAGCACTTAGCTGCCGTGCGAGACACGAGAGCGTGTTTGGTGAGGTAATCGACTGGGGACCACATGACATTGCCCGACAAGGTCTGTCTCTATATAATACTCCGCGAAATATTTTCGCTACCTCTTTCCCTCAAAGCGTTACGTAGTATCGCTTGTCTATTGACATTCGGCTTTGCGTTCCGGTGCAACCACCGATATTCACGCTCGTCTCTGCTTCGCTGTAAATGCGTTCACCTGTTTTTGGATTAACCTGTAGTTTCATAAATCTGTCAGAACTTTTTTAACATCCAATTTTGTCGCTTTTGTATTGACATTCGGCTTTGTGTTCCGGTGCAACCAACGATGTTCGCACTCGACTCCGATTTGCTGCAAATGCGTTCACCTGTTTTTGGATTAACCTGCAGTTTCATAAATCTGTCAGAATTTTTTAACATCCAATTTTGTCGCTTTTATATTGACATTTGGCTTTGTGTTCCGGTGCAACCAACGATATTCGCATTCGACTCCGCTTTGCTGTAAATGCGTTCACCTGTTTTTGGATTAACCTGCAGTTTCATAAATCTGTCAGAATTTTTTAACATCCGATTTTGTCGCTTTTGTATTGACATTCAGCTTTGTGTTCCGATGCAACCAACGATACTCGCACTCGACTCCACTTTGCTGTAAATGCCTTCACCTGTTTTTGGATTAACCTGTAGGTTCATAAATCTGTCAGAATTTTTTAACATCTAATTTTGTTGTATTGACATTCGGCTTTGTGTTCCGGTGCAACCAACGATATTCGCACTCGACTCCGCTTTGCTGTAAATGCGTTCACCTGTTTTTGGATTAACCTGTAGGTTCATAAATTTGTCTGAATTTTTTAACATCCAATTTTGTCACTTTTGTATTGACATTCGGCTTTGCGTCCTGGTGCAACGAACGATGTTCGCACTCTACTCCGCTTTGCTGTCAATGCTTTCATGTTTTTAGATTAATCTGCAGTTTTATAAATCTGTCAGAATTTTTTAACATCCAATTTTGTCGCTTTTGTATTGATACTTAACTTTGCATTCCAGCAGATTGAGTGAATATTATACTTCATTCCTGGCTGTTCTTACTGCGCTCAGCTGTTTTGCGATTGGCTTGCAGATCCATGAATTTTTTATGATCCCGTTTGACCAATTTTGTAATTTGATTATTGACATTCACCTTTGCATTCACATACATCGGACAAATTTTACATCGAACTCTATTTCATTGATTGTGTTCAATTGTCTTCCGATTTACCTATAATTCTATGACTATCAGGAACTTCAACCAACCAATTGAATCTTTCATTTACTGTTACTTAGGCTTTGCATGTGTTTTACAGTGAAACCAACAAATATTGCATTAAACTCCTCTTTCTTTTAGCCTGTTCAACTATTTCACGTTTTGCCTGTAGTCTCATGAATTTGTGAGAATTTTTAAACATCCAATCCTGTTACTTGGATTAATATTTGACTTTGTGTTCTGATAGATGAAATCAATACAACACTTCTCTCCTTTTTGCTCTTACTGTGCAGAGTTATTTTGTAATTGAACTGCAGAATCATGAGTTTGTCACCATCATATTTGACCAATTTTATGATGTACTTATTGTCATCCAACTCTACATTCATGTGGAACAAATGGAAAATTTTGCATTGCACTCTGTTTCATTTGAACTGCATTCAATTGTTTTGTTCTTTATCAAAAATTTCTTCATCACTGTCAAGAATTTCAACCAATTAAATCTCTTGTTTACCGTTATAAGACTTTGTGCTATAACAGGACAAACAAATATTACACTCATTTCCTGTTTGATCTGATTATTTTCAACAGTTGTGCAAGTTACTCGCATTTTGATGACTGTCAAAAATCTTAATCAACTAGTCTCATGACACATCTATTGACTCTGCATTTTAATAGAAAAAGTTAATGATATCGCTCCAAATTCAATTTAAATCTAATCGTATTTTACCCTTCTCATAATCTATGTATAGATTCATGAACATTAAGATTCATACCTTAATTAATTGTATGAATGCAGCTATTTTTTACGGCGAAATCGCTGTACTTACTGCGAATACCAATAACTTATGACTGATATTATATATTTAAAATATTTGAAATTAATCGGGTTGACAAATAACAGGCAGTCGGGTTAGCCCTAAAGGGTTTTGAAGTTCCAACCACGGAATGAGTTCCCATCACCATCTTAATCCCACTTCACGCGAGGTGGAACACACAAATTTTCTCTCCGAAGACATCGGTGCACTTTATCTGTCCGACGACTATTCGGATGTTACTCTGCTTGTTTGCGGTCAGCGATTCAATGCTCACAGAGTAATTCTTGCGGCTAGAAGCCAGTACTTCAGAGCTCTTCTATTTGGAGGTCTGAAGGAATCTATGCAAGATGAAATTGAACTCAAGGGAACTACTCTGCCGGCTTTCAAGGGGCTGCTCAAATATATTTACACCGGTCACATGTCGCTCGCTGATATGCGGGAAGATGTAAGTTTTCCGTATATCATTCAGGTTCTGCAATAAAGAGTTTATCGCTTAGGATAATTTTAGAAACCCTGCAGTTTTCATTACAATCGCTATAAACATTTTTGGAGTAATACTTAGAATATTTTTCTTGTGTTGTAATTTGATCTAAAATTCAGACATTGAAATATTCAAAACTTCACAAAGCAGGTCAACTTTCTTTTCAAATGTAAATTTAATATGAACATCCACAAAAAATAATTTTTGTTTTACTGTATTGTGTTATGAGATAAATTATGAACAAATGATATTATTTTCAAAATTCATAATTGCAAGTCTACACATTAAGGGCCACAAAAATGTAGCAATGAAGAGTCGCACTTTAAAACTGTAATGTTTAAGCACTTTAAACACAACAAAGCCTGTTTTATTTAATTTGCAGTTGCAGTAACAATAATTTCTCGGTTTGTTACATTTCAGAATTATATATAAAAATTAAAATTATCCATATAGTAGCTGAATTTAGACATTTATGGAACGATTTTTGTTTTACTTTTGTTTTGTGACTTTCTCGTGATAGAGTGATTCAATCCAATATAGTTGTAAAGTTGTATAGTTTCAATGTAGTTGTAAATATTTCTTAGATTGTCATTTCACATAAAAATCTGAATGCCATTTTTTTGTTATCTCTTCTGAGAAATTTTCATTGAGCTTGGGATTTAAAAAGAATACTTATAGAGGGCAGACACAAGTGGGACAGTGAAGACTTTCACCTGAAAAATTCCGTATTAACACCTTGAACAAAAAAAAACACTTCATTCGCATATCTTCTGTTCTTCCGTATTGCACTCGCGTTATTAATAATTCTTCGATAAATTTACTTTTGAAATGTTTAACATAAATATTTTTTTCTTTATAAAGGTAATTCTCGATATTCTGGGCCTGGCACACCAATATGGATTTCAACATCTCGAAGTCTCGGTTTCCGATTATCTCCGTGAAATACTGAGTATTAAAAACGTATGTTTGATATTTGATGCCACGCGTCTCTATCAATTGGACCGTTTGACGAAGGTGTGTCAGGAGTATATGGACAAACACGCCTTAGAAGTGATAGAGCACGAGAGCTTTCTGCAATTAAGTCCAAGCGCACTGACCGAACTCGTGTCCAGGGATTCATTCTACGCGCCGGAAATTGATATCTTCACAGCGGTCTGTTCGTGGGTCAAGGCCAATTCTGATGTCGATCCAAAACAAGTTTTAGGTACAGCATAAAAAATATTACGATATTTAAAAACACACACACACACCGCATAAAATGGTTTTTAAACGAGAAGCTACCCTCACTTTTCTGGTCGATGGTTCTTCTTGATCATTTTGAGGTAGTGCCACCAAAAAATTAGTTTAAGGGTATGATGAATATTACATATTTTAAGAATATCATATTAATTGGCGAATAGATTCTGAAGCATAATATTTGAACATCTGTATAATTAAATAAAAATTGCGACATTTACACTTGAACTTAGCAACATTAGCAGGTAAACTATACATGGACACGAAACGATAAATGAGAATAAAGCTGTTTGAAAATAGCGCATGCTAGAGAAACGGGATTAAAAAATATTACGAATAGAACGATTTTTGATAGCCTCAGCTTAAGAGGTATGCTTTTTTTTGTTATGTGGACATAACGTGCGAAAATCTGATGCGCAAAGCTTATGACAACAACAAATAGTTTAATAATCACAGAAATGACAAAAATAGATGTCATAAGTTTTACGAATGTAAATAATCTTACTTGTAATATGAATTGTTTCTACGTCAATATTATATGTTACATAAATTCGATTGGGACGAGCTGACTAAGTTATTGATTATCGATATTATCATGCGATGAAACTTTTGGTTGAGATCAATAGTTTTATTTGATCAGAATTTTTCTATTTTGCAACAACGAAATGATCAACTTCATTTATTGAGGATATTGATTTTCGATAATAATAATAACGAAAAATGCATGAGATAATAGAAAAAAATTATGTAATGCAAAAATTTTCAAACTAATTTCAAATTCTTTTGTCAAAAATTCCTTAAGGTTTCTTTCAGGAAACTGCTTATTTAATGTTTATGAAATTACGTAACTTATTTGTAAACTTATCAAGTGGTCATTAATTTTCCACCATTTATCAAAATCGAGAAATTCTATTTTTTAATTAAAGACTACAACCTTTATTTTCTTTATTTTCAGACGAATAATACGTTTAACAATTTTCTGTAAAATTTGTAATTTTTTGTCGTTACGTACTATAATTTTTTTTATTCCTTTGTCAAAAACCTTTAAAATTTTGATTGAACTAAGTACTAAATACTGTTGGGAATGTATGTCCATCATGCGTGAATAATTACTCAAGATTTAATGAATATATTATTTCTCAAGCAATAAACGGAAAACGATGAGGAATGTTTTGAAAGATGACAAGAGATTATAGAGATCAATGAATCAGTCTCCATTGCTGTTGATTAATTTATAAAAGTTTGTTGAAACAGTGTATAACATTTAAATAAAAATATTTATTTTTGCGTACGATTTTAACTGAATTATTGATAAATGTTGAATTATTCTTAGGCCAAGTGAGGCTATGCCTCATAGCGATAACCGATCTGCTCAACGTCGTCCGACCGACGGGACTCGTTCCACCCGATGCTATTCTGGATGCAATAGCAATTACAGCTCAAACGAGAAATTCGGAGCTCATATATCGCGGTCGTTTGCTCGTTGACGAGAATGTCGCTCATCCACGGTACGGCGCCCAAGTGTTGCAGGGCGAGATGCGAAATTATCTTCTCGACGGCGATACCCACAATTACGACATGGAGCGAGGGTACGTTTCGCACTATTGCCGAAATACTTTCCGTCGAATATATAATAGATAAAAGATTGTCTATCAATTTTTCAAATAGGTACACTCGTCACGAAATATCGGATTTGCAAGATCACGGAATTCTCATAAAATTGGGTACTCAGAGTATCATAAATCACATCAAGATGCTGCTGTGGGACCGCGACCTCCGTTCCTATTGCTACTACTTGGAGGTAAGCAATTCTTCAATTGATTTCGCTGTCATTCTGAAAGATAAATATAGTGGCGATTATCAAAAATGACAGAAATTTTTAACGTTTTTTAACCGGTTTGTTGTTATTTCACGACAATGGTCAATTAACTGGTGAATTTATCAATTTAAATTAAAAGGGAAGAACGTTTTTGTGGACAATAGAATTTGCTTCCGTCAACATAGTTTCAAAAAAGTGCGGAAGTTACTGTTTTCATCTATTTATGTATTAAAAAATCTTACTTGACGTAGAACGTATATTCTATATATAAACTTTATATAGAAAAGCGAGCGCTCTAACAAAGTAATTATTTGTGGCGATAATTACTAATCAATTGAAAGATTACAGTACGCTTTTTCATGCGTTATATTTTCATTGCCTATTTATTATTGAAAGTGGAGAACAAACCCCTGATTGAGACATTAGAAATTCACAGCTTGCGACTGAGTTATACCAATTAGCTCCCATTTTTAACTTGCTACTTTAAAGACAAGTTCGCTACATTTTTGTCGTTACCTGACTATTTTTCCTCCATTTACAAAGGTATCCATCGATCAGAAGGACTGGGTGAGAATAATCGATCACTCAGGATATTTTTGCCGTAGCTGGCAGTATTTGTACTTTGAGCCGCGAGTAGCTCTCTACATACGAATCGTCGGTACCCATAATACAATTAATAAGGTAAGATTGCAAGTAATGCACCTCAGCAAAAATTCATGTGAATGAAAAATACGATATAAATTGATGTTAACGTAAACGTTGTTCTCGAAAGGTGTTTCACGTTGTGAGTTTCGAAGCGTATTACACAAATCACAGTGAAAAATTATACAGAGGCTTTGTCGTGCCAACGCAGAATGTCGCTACAATGGAACGAAGTGCGAGTGTCACCGAAGGCGTTTGCAGGTTCGAGCCCTTCCACTTTTTCAACGAAAAGAAATAAATTCTCCAAAGATCTAGTGGCTGTTCTGAATGTTTTTACAATGGAGCAAATATTCACACATCAACATAACATAAATTTCATCATGACATAAATTTCTCTTAACATACTGTGCCAAAGTACTTTGAAAAATGTTTTCACGAAACGTAATGAGTTCACCGAATTGACTGCTTACTTTGTAATTCAGACTTAATCACTCGTTTATATTTAACAAACGCATATATTTGAAATTTCGTATTTTTGAAATTCAATCAGGACTCGAAATGCCCTTTTGAATGGTGAAACGTCAAATTACGACTGGGACAGTGGCTACACGTGTCATCAGCTCGGCTCGGGCTCAATACTCGTCCAACTTGGTCAGCCCTACATCATAGACTCCATGCGGTACGTTTTTATCCTATCTTTACATTCTGTTGTGATCGATTATTTTGTAATGTAACCACTTTTCTTGACCTTTTCTAAAACATGCAATTATTAGCAAAGTTTCAATACTACATAGTATGAAAGATTAGCATCCTTATAAAAATTAATTGGTCTAAATGTAAATTGTCCTTCTCACACCCACTTCCTTTAACAAATTATTTAACTACTACTTTGGAGTACTTTCTTTGAAAGAAATTTAAAAAATATATAGAATCTGGTCTGGTTCATGAGAAAAATCTGGGAGGATTGAAATAACGGTTGCTAAATTGTTAATGGGAAACTAATCATGATGACGATGATTAAGCAGGTAAAATTATAGTAAATAATGTTGCTATAACATTTAACTGCCTTACAGTTTACTGCTGTGGGATTGCGATGACCGTTCCTACTCTTACTACGTTGAAGTATCCCGGAATTCGCGTGATTGGATACGCGTCGCCGACAAAACGAGAGAGGCATGTCGTTCTTGGCAAACGCTGCGCTTTCAGCCGCCGCGCCCGGTAATCTTTATACGCATCGTCGGAACTCATAATACGGCGAACGAGGTGAGTACGATATCTATTAGTCACATTTTTCAAACAAATGCATTAAAGTTCTTAATTACTTGGTATCGAGTGACTCATGATTCGTTTCACTTTTTTTTTAAATCTTTTTTTATTTAAAATATTAATTGAAACCCTAGAAATGCGCTAGAAAATTATTTTTGCGGAATATTTTGTGTCGAAAGAGTTTTTATTTTCCAATCCAAAATGTTACAAAAATTCAAAAGTTGAATTATTTAGCTCCTGCAAGTACGTTTTTTGTAACTGTTTTTTAGTATATATTTTTTTAATCTTAATTTTGAATCGAGAAGTAACGTGCAAGGTCCGAATTAGCAACCTTTTAACTTTGTATGAAGACATTCCGAAAGGTCGAAAGTATAGTTCTTGATTGTTTCGTTTAAATAATTTTGATAACTTTTGCACGGCAGCGATTTAAAGATCAAGTAGGTTTAAATTCGATTAGCCCGGACATAACGAGGCAGTGCAATACACAAAATCAATATTATCTGATACATTGAACTTGCATTTTCCTTAGGTATTCCATTGCGTGCATTTCGAGTGTCCAGCACGTCCGGATCCTGAGAATGAGCGGAAATCACCGCGAAAGGGTGATAGACAACAGGGCAATGAGCTCGAACCGATACCGCCACCTCCGCCTCCGGAAACCGCTACGGAGGCGGTGAATATCGATCACGAGGACAATGGCTCGTCCGACGATTCGACCGCGTCCGCGACTATAGCCTAATTCACGCGCACACTCTTACTTATCATTAAGCTACTCAAAAGCCACACGCGGAGACAAGTACACAGAAAATCCCCGTCCTAGTATTCCAAGTCACCCCGGAAATGAGCGGCGTAACTGGAGGTCGCAGCAACTCTTGAGACTGTCCCAAAAAAAAAGCGAAAAAAAAATTAGAAATATTTGTATACGAGATTGTTTATCTATATCTTTTTCGCAATGAATTCCAGTGCCCTGGTACCAATGTATTGTCGAGGAACAAAAATCTCACGTATTCATGCATATTGCTCGAGTGGGGTGCTTGGTTCATCGGTATTTCTCTTTGTAAGCTTTTCTCGTCGCATTCTATGTGTCTTTCTCTCTCCCTTCCTCCTTCACTTTCTCTCTTTTTCTCTCTCTCTCTCTCTCTCTCACTCTCTCTCTCTCTCTCTCTCTCTCTCTCTCTCTCTCTCTCTAAATCTCTGTAGCACTAGAGCTCTGGGTTCGAAAACGCAGCGAGGCAAACTCTCTTTCCTGTAAATATCATAGCACATAGGATCTTTATTTTTCTAGTCTCCTATTTACGGTGAGAAATACGTTACCGAATTATATGGATTTTAATATAAAGAAATGAAAATAAAAGAAACGAAAAAAAAACAATGACGTATTAATGTATTACACACTGTTGAGGAAAAAATTAATAAAGATGTTGAACACACGATCTTCGCGTATTTGGCAATCTCACCGAAAAGGCAAAGGGCCATGGTAAGGTAAGGTCCATGAAGGGGCAGAGCAATCTGTAAGCCACACTTTCAAGTAGATCGAATCAATTGCGCAAATGGCACGCAATGTTATTTTTTATTATTTCAGCTACATTTTCACTATTCCAGGTCTTATGATGTTCTTTCTGCAATATATCAAAAAGTATTTTGAAATGTTGCATGTTATCTCTGGCGCACCTTAAGGTATTTAATTTCGATCCCAAATGGAATAAAAATCCGAAAACCTTCCATGATAAAGGAAGATTTTTGAAAGAAAATATATATTCAAAAAAAATTCATAACAGCTATAATTATTAGCACATTGAACTGTCGGTTCTTTATACGACTTATCAGATACAACGTATAGATGAAAATTTATGATTAAAAATTGTTTTAAATGTATAGCTTTCCTTTTAAAAAATCACGTTTATTGTACAAGAAAAACTGTAAGGCTGTTTCAACGTTAATCGACCAAATATCTGACGCTCGACAAACATGACCGTCAGTGGCCATCACGAAACCCGGAAACTCGAAAATAACAGTCATTTTTCTATCGATTCACGATATTGAAAAATGACGGCACGTCTCTATGTGCAATACGGCCATAGCTATAACTATACCATTTCGCAATTTACACGCAGCTGCTCCGATCGAATTTCAATCAAACCCATGTTGTCGATTCGCCCAGCTTCGTTGCATCGAAAACGTGCGTATCATTCAAAGGGTTGGATGAAAAAAAATGCACGGATACATTCGCAATAGAAACGCTGCCGCTTCAAAGATGTAAAAACAACCTCGTAGTCGCTTTTGCATCCGTGACTCAAATAAGGAGTGAGAGAGAAACAAGGGAGAGTGCAGATCTTTCTCTGTCGCTCGCTCTCCATTCGAGAGAGAGAGAGAGAGAAGGGAAAGTACGGATCTGGCTCTCTCGCTCCCTCACAGACATCACTCAAGGGTGCAAGCCTGCAAACTGAAGTCAACTAAAACCAAACAAACTTTAAATAAAAATAATTGCCTTCGCATCATCCTCTACTAATAACGCCAGTAAAACACAATGTTTCAAACGCGCGATTGATATATCCCACAATTATGTACTTCCTGACCAGAGTGTGCACTATGCAATGAATTGGACAAACGTAGGTTGGCACCAGTGAATTCAAATATTCACCGTTGAGAAATCAGTCGGACGGACGCTACTGTGGTGCGCGCGTGATTTTCAAGGTGTTTATGATATGTTTGATAACAATATCGGCGAAAACAGTGTTCATCTTTCGAAAATAAACATCGATGGATTGAGGAATCGATTCCCAATTGTTCAGTACACTATAACACGATTTTTAATATCGTTTTTTTATGAAGCAGGTTCAAAATAAGGCTAAGCGTGTAGTTGTCGTTCAACTGTCGGGGACAAATAATCATCATGGCTTTTTCGGTGACTCGAGAATTTGTGATTCCTCTGGAAAAAGATGATTTGTTGGTCCATCGTGCTGACGCTTATACAGTAAAGGCTATCGAACCATTGGGTTCACTCACCCGAGCAATCGATGGTAAGCTTCTTCCGTTGCGCTCTTGCTTATTTTTATCATCTATTCGGTGAATAATTTTAGAAACTAAAGCTTTTCCTTCTTTTCAGCGACGAGGGTACACTTCCAGGATAATGGCACGGCCTTTATCACAGAATGTTTCGACACATTTTTCTCCGTTTTGGTTCACGGCAACAAGGTTGAATTTAACATTACGCTTAGAGCTTTCGATAGGATCCACAAAGGTGAGCTCCAAAATGCACTAGGAAATTTACGATAGACACTTAGGAGGTTAATAAGATGAAACTTCATCTTTAGAAAAATAGGAATCTGTGAAAATCAATCATTTTTATTTTGGTATGTTTTAAAACAAGATTTGCCTGGATAATTGAAATTGACGGAATTCAGCACCGACTTGTTAAGCATTTTCTCTGTTTTATTGAACATTGTTTATGTGATCACACTGAATTAAAATTGTAAGGAAAGGATCACAAAATTGTGCTGTTGACAATGAATATTGCAATTGCAAATTCACGGCTTGCATATTTGTAAATTCCTGGACCAATTTATATTGAGGCACATTTTTTTTATATGTTTACCATTCACTGGATAGAAAGTAATTTTTGAAAATTCTAACCATCAATGGTTTATAAAGAGAAATGATAATTTTTAAAAATATATAATTATTGTTTCAAACCAATTTATGTTGGTAACTCTTTAGAAAATACAAACTTATAACTCAAAAAAATTTAATGAACGACTATAATAACAAAAGATCAGTATACTTCTCCATATAGACATATTCAATGTAATGTATTGAATATGTCTTAATTTTTTTTAAGGAAATTCTTGTACATATTATAAAATTTTTATTTTTATTTTTATTTCTCATGAGTCAGAATTGTTTTGTTAAATGTCCAAAAACTTTGGATAAACATTGTGAAATAAGAGCAGAAAATTATGCAATTGAAGATAGTGAACAAAACTGAACACCTAAATAACATTGATAAAAAGAATTGTTGCAATAATGATATTTTTTGTCTCACTCTAAGAAAACTTCTAGAAACTGCTACTTTTAACATTGCTAAGTATTTAATTGACTTACAGCGGTTAATAAGCTCATCGAAGAAATGGAAATAGTATTTGAGAATGGGAAGGACATTAGTGTGGAGCAAAAACCAAAATATCGGTACATGAATAAGATGTATGCCTACATCTTCTCCTCTCTGGCTTCTTCCATCGAGGATTATGTAGTAAAAAATTCAAATGATTCTGCTAACATTGGAAAGGTATTTTAAAATAATAGCTACATCTGTATTTAAACCATTGCTGCTTAACAATGTTTCACCTGAAGGTCCATTTTATTTTAATTATAATTTCGTAGAGAAAAAAATCATCCCAGAAATCAGATATTGAGGCAGAATGGGAACGCCGAAGGCAGAATGCATTGGAAACAATATACAGATGGTTCCAGGTCCCTTTACAGAAATTGTGGACACCACCTATCGTCGAAGATTTGTTCATAAGGTGATTGAAATTAATAATTTTTTTTTTCCTCGATTAATCGCATTCCACTGAGTTGCATTTAGTTACATTAATCGTTATCATTTCAGCAACTTAGTGCAATTTTGCTACAAAGTTTTGGAGCAAAGTAGAGATGTTAAAAATAAAGTCGTGAGAGAAACGATATTCCAGGTGAGTCAGTCTCTATCAGCGCTTATTCAATTATCTTGATCAAGGACTGAGATTTATTACGTTTTTATTTTATAATTGTTTAGGTATTAGGAGTTCTCGTAAAGCGTTACAATCAAGGAATCACGTGCGTCGTAAGAATAATTCAGGTAAGCGAGAGAAATGTTTGACTATCAGAAAGTTGCTCCATTCATTGTTCGATTGCTGGAATATTAACTAATGTACTTTATCTCCAGTTAGTGCAATTGTATGATGTACTGGCTGTTCCTTTGGCCGCTGGAGTCGTACAAATGGTCGAGGAGACGGGATGTAAATCGTTCATCACTGAAATGATACGGGAAATAGGGCAAAACGAACCTGGGGAAACTGAGGCTCGTAATATTGCAACGTTTCTTGAAGCAGTGGCGTCCACCAAACCAGAACTCATTCTTCCTATTATGGATGATATAACAGAATATTTGACAAGCGAGGTGAGTTGTTGTAAGCGGATTCATTGCGTTAATACGTTGAACTTGACGCCTATTTTTGTAAATTGATATTGTATATATCAAACTATTGCGAACTGCACTTAGAAAGCAATACCCCAAAATACGAAATGAAACTTTTTGTAGGTAGTATTTATAGTATATCTAATATACTTCGATCACCTCGTAAATCTTTCTTCGCGGGTCAGTAATATATATACATGTATGGGTAATTTCGCTAATTATTGACAAGTGTTTGCACCTCACCTCGCCGGTAATTTGGCTGTAACTTCGTCAATGTTGAATATGACGTGGAAGACACTTGCTGCAATTTTTTCATATTTTTCAAGATTCCTTGAAGGTTTTCTAGAGGTATCGAATTATTGCGATTTTTCGATTACCTTGTTAAGTTCATTTTCATATGAATTTATAATCTTATAAAATGAAGTCAAGATGTTTTCCGAGGCAATAAAGTCTCGGTTTAAAAAAATGGTGTCTTAGTTTCGGATCCGAAACTATTAAAGTAGTGGAAACCGACTAATAACTTCAGAAATTGGTTTTGAAAGGGTCCACATCCCTCAATTGTTTGTTGTATATTTTTAATGAAAAGCTCAAAATACTTCACTAGATGTATGTCATTTTAAAATCGGTTCTTAAGTTTAAAAAATGTGTATCTAAATAATCCATCAATGAATATCTCTGAAAATAACATATATCTAGTGAAAAACTCTCTTTAGTGGAACGCAAAATTCATAAAACCCCGTTTCTTCGAAATTCGATATTTTCTTCAAGTCGATTATTTATTGACGATTCAATAGTGCTATTCTATGAGGAATTGCGTTATTGGGGTCCTCGGAGCTGTTCTGATCGGATCCTTAGCGGACGAGGAAATGACCGAGGAGAAACGTCATCAGCGAGACGAAGGCCTGGACAGTTTGTTCGAGCATATATGCGATTGCAACGCTTACGTGCGGTCCAAAGTACTGCAAGTCTGGCAACGTTTATGTTGCGCTGGTGCAGTGCCTTTGCAGCGGCAATGCAGTTTAATCAAGGCTGTAACAATGCACCTTGATGATAAGAGTGCACAGGTTCGGAAACAAGCTCTTCAGTTACTCAGAGCTTTGGTACAGTGCAATCCTTTCGCTGCTAAGGTAATATAAGTATAAGTTTCTTCCCCACAGTTTACTCATACAATATATTTATCAATAATAATGTAAATTAACAAACTCCCAGCTCGACAAAGCACATTTTTCCAACCAACTTGAGGAAGAGAGAGAAAAATTAAAAGAAATGACAGTTTCGGTTGTGAGTTTGAGTACTAGAGGAGACGTCGATAGATTGGAGCTCTGGAACTCACTACTTCCGGAAATACGGAGAGCAATCACCAAAGTTTTGACTAAAGAATCCGACGATAATTCTTCCTCAGGTAAAATACCACTTCGAATACCACCAAATACCTCGAAAATACATAACCATTTCGGTAACTATGCAATTGGGGGTTTTTCTTGTATTTGAATTATATTTTTATAGTTTTAAGTTAGTACGATCAAACTAGAAACCCATTATATCAGCACCGACTCAGTGCATTAAATATTATGTTTATATTTTTTTGTATTTTCATTTTCATATCTATTTTGCTTAGCTGGCGAGTTGAACAAAATTACCGATAGATCTTAACTGCGAAATTAGTTGTAGTTGCAAGGCATCGTAATTTTAACTTTGTCTCTTTGTCTTAGACGACGAGGATGAAGAATCCAAAGACGACCGCGATATCGACGGACCCGTTGAGTTCGAAAAGATTCGTCATTTGCTACTAACGGAGGAAGTTACTGAAGCAGTCGAACATCTGCAATCAATTTTTCGGCGTCTGCCGGATTCACCGGACATGGACCGCATGAAGAAAAAAGATAAAGAGGATTGTCTCCTCTTGTGTTTACAGAAAATCTTCACAGAGTCGGAGACAAATTCTCCGGAAACTGGTGTGTCAGACACCAATGATCAGGAAAGACATGCCTCCGAAACTGATGAACACCATGCCGCGAGATTGAGGGAATTGAATAAACGAAAACTGGAAATGGCGGCGCGGCGCAAAGTCGTTAATTACATTGAGGTAGCGTGATGCATTTATTATATATTTGTGTCTATTTTCTGCACATATAGAAAAACATTCATAGAGTTAAGAGGAAGATTAAATAATAATTTACCCTAATAAGTAGTTACGGCGGTGAGATTTTATTGCCTACATGAAGTAAAATTGACAAAGTTTTGTCAATTTACTAGAACACGTTTTTCTTTCCACTTTATAAATAAAATAAACTGTAATGTTCGTCTTATTATGCCAAATTATTGCACATACTGTTTATTAAAAAATGGTTTATCGAACATTATCATTTATTAGTCGATAAATGTTAATGTCAATGTAATGATTTATATTCTGGAAAGCACGACTTAAGGTGTATATATATGTTTATTAAAAAAACTTTACATAGTGGCTTTCAAAATATTCAGCTTAAACGACCATAAAAAATTGTGGAAACCTTTTCAAAAATAAAATATTGATATGCATTTTGACGCATTTGTTTTGCAGGCAATAACTGAGGAAAAGACGAATAATGTTTATTAATAGTAATGTCTATAATATATATTTTTCTTACAGAATTGCTTGAAATTCGCGAAAGAGTTGGAAGTTGCAGTACCGCAGGCGGAAAGCTTATTGTTTGCGACAACACCAAGTGTCGCGATTGAGGCGTGCACGTTTCTCGGCACGGCTGCTCAATTTCATGTGCCAAAGGCGCTGGACGGAGTCCGCAAAGCCTTGTTTCAAGTGTACAGTCGAGATCAATCGGTGCGGAACAACGTGGCAAGCGTGTACAAAGATATTTATTTAAAGAAAAAAGATGACGTTCAATCGTCGAGGCAAACTGCTCTGGCCGCTGTAAAAGGTCTCATAGAATTACTGCAGGGCATGGAAAATGGCCAGAGTCAAGCTCTTGGTCAACTCGTCGGCACTTGGCGTACCAATGGTGACCTCGGCTCCCAGGAGTTTCAGGTATTGTTTCGCAAATTACAAATTTACTAAACGGCCATAAGCCCCACTTTTATAACAAAATACAAACATTGCAACCAAATTAATCTACTTATTAAAAAAATATACGTAAAAAATGTTTAAAATGTAAATGAAATTCAAAAATTTATTCTGTCGAAACAAAGATGAACAGCTTACTTTTCTCTTAAAAACATCACAAACCTGAAAACGAATTATTTCCATAAAACAGACATAGTTAATTCCGTTTCGGGAAGTACCTAAGTCTCGTTGATAAAAACTGCACTTTTCCTTCCGTCCACGTTGAACTCCTTTGTTTTGATATTGCCCGATCATCATAGGTAATGTGGGAAAAATTCTCTATGAAAATTCCGGAAACGAGCCCGATGGAGAGCCGAGCCGCTCTCGTTTTACTGACGATGGCAGCCGAAACGGAGCCCACATTGATGACTAACAATCTTGAAGTCTTGATCAAAGTCGGACTTGGTCCACGGGCAAAAACAGACCTCTTTTTAGCAAGAGATACATGCAGAGCTTTGTTAAAAATCAAGCGGAGTCCTGAAGATCCTCTCAAAGCGCCCCTAAGGTGATAAGAATTTCATGTAATGGTCATGCACGTAACGGAATGCCGTCATTTCTCATTAACCAACTCCTTTCTTTTATTTCTTGTAATATCCAGATATCACAACGACCATCCTATGTTTGAAGAAATCGTTAGTCTGCTAATAAAGAGCTTCACCTATGAGAATGATGCTGGATACATGTCCTTCGCAGCCGACGCTCTAAATGTCATATATCACGTAAGATAATTATCATGCAAACAGTAATTATTTTTAAAAGTATGGTAAACTAAAGGTCTATATTAACTGCAAGAAATATCATCATGAGAATTAATATACACGTATCGAACATCGAAAGAGGAATTAGAATTTTATAGAATTTTGAATTATTCGGAACTGCTTCCTCATTGCACATCGCAATCGAATTGAGTCAACCCATTTCCTCATCGAGAAAGCTCTCAGAAAGCTACAAGATGAGAAAGCAATGTGCCAGATCCTATTTTGCAACCCTTTTCTCTTCATACATTTCTTAATATCCCAAATTGAACCAAAGTTCCTTAAATTGATCATGAACGGTTCATAGGAACTATTTTATAAAAACTACGTTCAAGACTTGATTGAATATTGAAACATTTCCAGCTTGCGAATTGCCCGAATTCATTGTCGAAACGCATATTATGCGCTGTTCTCGAGAAGAGCAAGTTAACGGAGCAAGCTGCGAACGAAGGAATCGAGGGAGCTTCTTTGGCTCGTCGCAGTCTCAATTCGTCCAATGAAGGCAATCTCGCCCAAAGTCAGCCAAATCGAAGATCCTTTGAATGCACAGTTCAAGCACTCACAAGATTGCTACATATTGTCGGTCACATGAATATCCGAGAACTTGTTCACTTGGATAGCACGGTGTACAAGGAGATGAAGCGCCGGAATACGTTAAGAGAGATGAAAAAGGGAAATAAATCGATGCAACAACCCGTCTCGACTCCAGCGAGTGCTCAGCGGGCCAAGCGAACGAAAGAGGTACTGAAAACACTGCTAAACGTTTTTAAAACTAATTTCGAAACGGATCATCCCCGAAATTGAAATTTTCGTAGTCACCAAGAAATTGTTATCGTACGCGACTTTAAATTCAGTTTAAATTGCCAGTTTGAGTTTGCTGGTAATAAACTTTTGCCGATGCTCCGGCAGAAGTAAACTTTTAACTAATCCGTTCGCTCTGTAAAGTACATTCCTTCCGTTTTACTCAATACTTTGCCGACATTTTTTGGAATACAAAAAACGTCTGGTCTCAAGGGTATATCTTCGAGACGAAATTGTCACCTCTTTCCAGCTTACTAATGTTGAAAACGAAATATTTAGTGCCGTTTTTGCATACTTTATAAATGATTCATATTTTAATCTTCTATCTATATATTCGGATGACAAATTTAAGAATCTCGACGACAATTTGAATCAAATTTTAGAAACATCTGATTTGGTTCTATTTTAAATAAACAAACGTGCGAAACTCGACGGGTACCGTTGGATTAATAAAAAGGAGGATTTATAAAAACCATCTGCAGGGCAGAAAATATAAAATAAAAATAAAAATACGGGCAAATGTTGTCTTCTCACAGGGCCACAATGTTTCTACAACGGCCGAAGATCACCCCGAAGAAGTTCTCGTAGGTGCGACTGCCGACGATACGGAAGCTGATTTAATCACGAACGTTTTGGAGACTGAAATTGTCACCGGCAAGGGATTAATCGCTCAATTTGTGTACGTTGATCGAATATTCATAATCACTTCCGCATCTTATAATAGAAAATATGTTTTTATCTCTTCAGAGATCAATCGTACTGCATCTGCATCTGATAATACAAAATATATTTTTATCTCTTCATAGACCAATCGTACTGGATGTTTGTCGGCATCCGGAAAAATACAACGATGAGTTGTTACAAACTGCGGGAGTACTCGCTCTTAGCAAAATGATGACGGTGAGCTCAGCGTTTTGCGTGACACACCTGCAACTTTTGGTGACGATAATGGAACGATCACCGTATCCAGGAATTAGGGCGAACGTTCTTATAGGTCTCAGCGATCTCACGAGCAGGTTTCCCAATAAAATTGAGCCCTGGACTAATCATTTGTATGGCCGGTAAGCTTTGAACTTAATTTCACATGTATTCCATTTGCGTAATTCTATTTTCTTATCGCTTGTTTTTTTTTTTTCTTTCCTTTTTCTTCAATTGTCTTCCAGCCTTCGCGACGAAAACGACCACGTTCGCTGTACCTGCGTAAAAGTTCTCTCGAATCTAATAATGCGGGAGATGATTCGCGTCAAGGGTCAAGTTTCAGGCCTCGCACTATGTATGGTCGATCCTGTCGAAGCGATCCGAGAAAATACAAAACAGTTCTTCAAAGAGTTATCCCAAAAAGGCAATGCTCTGTATAACGCCATGCCCGATATTCTCTCGCATCTCATGGATTCAGACCTCAACCTCGATGAAAAAGATTTCCAAGAAATTATCAAGTAAGTCCATTTTTATCACAAACTCCGCCTAATTGTCAAAAATTAGTTATCCAGTAAAACCGCGTTTATCCGTATTTTGATATCCTGAGCCTCCGCATTATTTAAGTCATCGGATTTTGGTTTTGAATTTGGGAAAGGTCGGTAATGCGATTCAATTTTTATGGATTTCTTTTATAAAAAGAAAAAAAAAAAAAACGCATGTTGGAATCAATACTAATTCGCTATTCTTAATTTCACTAGATACGTGTTGGGATTGCAACAGAAAGAACGTCAAGTAGACACGATAATCGAGAAGCTATGCACTCGATTACAATTAGCGACGATGGAGCGTCAGTGGCGCGATCTTGCGTACTGCCTTTCGCTCTTAACATTCAGTGTAAAAAGTGAGTGAAAAAACAATTTAAAAAAATTTTAATTATATTATCCCGACCGATTCTTCCGCAGTTGTTACATTAATTAATTGATTTGCAGGCATAAGGCATCTAATGGACTGTCTGCCTCAATTCAAAGACAAAATTTATAACAAACAAGTATCAAAGTCTCTCCAAACTATCATCGAAACCACTAAGAAAAAACCCGAGACAAAAGCAGCGGGTATTGAGCTAGAACAGAAGCTAGAAAAATTGTTAGATTCATCGGAAGTTGACGAGAGTCTGATAGATGATCGTCTAGCAATGCCACCGCCACCTCCGCCGAAGGAAAGGAAAAAAACACGAAGGACCGCATCGCGACGAGATAGCGGCAGTGATGAAGACACCGATGAGGATGACGAGGACGATAACAGCACCGGAAGGGAAAACACTCCTCCGAAAAGTGGTATGAAATCTAGTCCTACAATACTCACGTATTTTTATTCACTTTTCGTAATAACTGTTACTCTTCTCAATACTTTCTTCAGCCTATACGATCGTTTTTTAAATCAGAAATTATGAAAATGTTTTAAATACATTGCATATATAGTAGACTAAAATTAACCGTAGTAACTTCATCAAATTGTTGCTCCAATAACGATTTACAGTGATTATTTTTTACAAAAAAGGTTTATTCTCTCTCACGTTTCCATTTCGTCTGAAGATTCCTTAAAACTGTTTGTAATTGCAGCGAAAACGAAGGCACCTCCAAAAAGTTCCGTAAAGAGGAAAAAGGTATCCTCTACACCGTCATCGACGCCAAGGTTGAAGAGGAACAAATTGTTGGAGGCCGAAAGTCCAAATACGTCCGATGTGTCGACACCACGAAGGTCCGCAAGATCTAAAAAGCGTCTCCAGGCTTATTGAAAAACACGAAAGACCAAAAGGTTACAGAGGTGCATAGTATATTTCGCATTTTGCTCTTCTGTTTTCCTTCGTTTTTTTGTTTTTTTTTTGTAATATGGGGTGAAATATCATACAGTATTATTCTTGAAAAAGAATAAAAAATCTCCTTTAAAAGATGCAAATACCACATTATTATCTTTGTTGTAAATAAAGACACCGATCATCTCAATTTATCACGTGTAGAGCTATTGAATCATCTTTGGAGAGAATCTCAGGAGATGTTTTCTTTTGGTGTGGCGAATCGTTTGTTTCCCGGTCGTTAATTGTGTTCTTTTCTTCGATTTTTGTGAGATTTAAATTCTTACAGTTTTAACATCTGAAAAATTCGATATTTATTGTTTATTATTAAAACAATTTCATGTTTTATAATAACCGATGGATTTCCTTTAATTTTTTAGCCAAAAACGCAGTCGATAAGGCAAAATCGAATTTATTGTTTCTTGTTCACGTTGCAGCGAAAACTTGGAAAAGGTTGCTGTGGATTCGCTCATTTTCAGCTCATAAAAAGAAAGATTTCAATTGATAATAGAGTCCACCGGACAGCTTTAACATTTGTATCAGCCTAAGGCATTGTCAATAAGGTATTTTGTTTATAAGTATTTGTTATGCCTTGTTTATGTACAGCGATCAGAGAGCACAGAGATCTTGAAACAGGCTGTACTTCGTTTACGTCAGCGAAATTTAAAACGAATGATTTTGCTTCCTCATACAAAATGCTTTGTTTTCATTTAAAAAAATGTTTCTCGTGATTTTCATATCAAAACACTCAAAATGGTGAAAAACAAGAATAAATTGGTTCAGAAAATTTTTTCAGTTGTGTGTGTATGTGCATTTTATACATGAAATCAGAACTATTCAGCAATGATAGGCACACAATTTCTTCATAATTTATTATGCGGTTCGAATTTATCAGAATTTTAGCTCCTAAAAAAAGAAAAACTGCAAAGCAGAAGTTTAAAAATTGCTTCCTCTTTATTTTTGGTTTTTTACAAAGCTTCCTCTATGAAGAAGCAAAAATCGATTTAAAAATCCAATATAATGAGCAAGCAATTCGCAAAGTTCGACTTTGCCGCTCTTTTTAAGTTGTTTAATGTCAATGAGTATATTTATAGTGGAACTTATGCTAATGCTGAGCGACTCGTACTTTGGCCGTCAAAGATACGGACAAAAAATATTGGGTTTTTCGCCTTTTACGTTGGCTTCGCACGCGACCTTAATTTGCGGCTATTTTGGGCACGCAGCGTTCGAGGCGGCAAAATTGTGCAACTGTGTATCTACGTTACGGTATGTCATGCTATGGGACGTTAATTGGTGTTGTTGCCCATATTTTTCGGACAAATTGCCACTATAGCCAAAATGCAAGGCATTGTTCGCACGTTGCACCGTAAATTGTAATAATACCTCGTTACATTCACCGAGCGATACTTCTTCAGTTTCCCTACATCAACTGCACAAGTGTTAAAGCGGAAAAGGCGCGAAGACTAAATTGCCTCAGTTAAACGAAAAAAGTAAGCAAACAATCACAATTGCTAATAAATTGTAAAAGTAATTTAATCACAATACGACCATATGACTCGAGTGCAAGTTAGGATCACTCGGAAAAATTGAATCGTCGAGGGATTTCACCGTCGTGTTCGATTTTCTTCATCGTACGACTTACTTCTGCGATATTACGGATTTTTGTATCGAGTCATCTTTTATCTGCCTGCTTAGAGTAAATTCAAACGCTTTTTACAGGTGGAGTTTTGGCTCTGCAAACCGCTCTTCATGTCGCGCAGATGCACTTTGATAATTCACATAGTGTGACTTCTTTAATAAATCCAATTTTGTATTAATTAATTTCCCTTGTATTGCTTTTATTCATTTTACACTTCTGATGTTTCACGTTTGAAGTTTGAACTGCTTCGTAGGAATCGATTTTGTTCCTTTATGCAGTCTGTCGGAGATCTAAAATTGTATTCAAGGTGAATATCAACATTATTTAACAACTTAATTGATATATGTTTTATTTTTTACAGGGAAGAAAAAGAATGTGAGCCAGCAGGCAAACTTTTAGGAGCCTGCAGACAACACTTCAATAAAAATATTGGATAACTTCCTTCCACTTGAATAAAAAAAGGATGAAAAAAGCTGGCTATAGTGGTTATCGGTGGCGTTTAGTGTTACGGTAAATCACGACTGGTACTCCGTTTGAATGTCATTGAGCGCACCTCGCTGGACGGCGATGAGGCTTGTTGCGTACTTGGTACTTGCTTCGATGACGTTTTTGCGGAAGGATGAGATCCACTCGGCGTTGGACTCTGCGAAAGAGACGCTCGATCGTCATTCATTGATTTCTCGCGTTCCAGACGCTGTTTGCTGAATCTCCCCATTCCTGGACGATAAATTTCCATAGCTGGCCGGTCCTTCGATTAACAAATATACAAAAGGATCAGCACAATGATTAAATGCCGTTTAAAAAAGAGTTTCTATTATTATAAATGAATAAGTTTAATTTGTGTTAATACTGAGCCAACTTTTACTTTAAGGGTTTATACCTTGTTTCGAATTCTGCGCTCCAATCGCGGATCTTTCTTGTCCTTTGTCTTGTAGTCGTTTTCGTTCTTTCGAAAATTGTCCTTTTCGCCGCCGTCTAAAGACTTGTGACGTCTTAAATGGCCACCGTCACCTCCTCCACCTTCAG
Organism: Clistopyga incitator; assembly: GCA_947507545.1. NCBI lineage: Eukaryota > Metazoa > Arthropoda > Insecta > Hymenoptera > Ichneumonidae > Clistopyga > Clistopyga incitator. The sequence goes on along the minus strand of OX382173.1, from coordinate 7,884,242 downwards.
CGCCGCTCTCCAATGAACTCCTTCTTAAAACGATCTTCGCGTTTTTCTTGGATAGTGAACAATCTTGATCCTCGAATTCCATGCTACAATCGGTCTCGTGGAACCTTGATTTTGTGCAATTCATCTCCGCATCGTAGTCGTGATATTCCTTTCGTCTATTTGCTGACTTTGTCGCTGGGTCTATAAAAGCAGTTCGATATCTTGAGTTGAACTGCAAATGAAGGCCTTAAATTACAAAAATTAAAAGGGACTTACCATCAACGAAATCTTGTTCCAGTCTCGATTGGGATTTATCAGCGTCTCCTGCTTTCTCCCTTCCGTTCGAGGATTCAACAACGCAAGTATCAGTAGCCGAGGGTGTCATCTCTTCGAGTGACAAACGTTTGCTCGAAGCTTGGAGCACTTCAACTTTTTTTTCTTTCTTATCTGATGCCTCTCGCTCCTCCCTTTTCGCAGACTTGTTTGGCGTGTTGCTTTTGCCGGTTGGCTCACCGCCGAGACTACCGCCGCCTTTTTTATTTTCCGCAAGTCTCTTTTTCTCCAGTCGCATTTTTTCGTAACTCTTTCCACGCTTTTCTTCGAGTTTTTTCTCCCTAGGCTCCTTTGGTTCGTCCTTGCTTTCAGTCCTCTTATCCTCCTTAGGATATTTGCCCTCGTGTTTCCGCTCCTCTTTCCCACCTTCTCTTTCCTTATCATCGCGTTTTCCGTGCGCTCTCTTATCCTCATGCCTCTTCTGGTGCTTCGCATCCCTGTCGCGCGTTCTTTCGTCACCTCTGTCTCTGCTAAACGTCTGTTGCTGCTGTTGCTTACCCTGCACTTTTCCGTCGCGGTCTCGTCCGCCTACTTTTTCCCGAATCTTCTCTTCCCTTTTGTTTCGATTTTTCGCATCCTTCGCCGGCTGCTTGTCCTTCTCGTCCTTGCTGATGTTATCTTTCAGCTCTCGATTCGCTTCTTTCTCCATTTCAGGATTCTTCAGGACCTGTAACACCCACATTTTCAATACCTTTAAAAATGAGTCTTACAGAGAGATAAATGGAAAAACTTATGAATGTCAGGTGTGTTCAGTTTGAACTTCGTATTGCGCTCCAAAAGTGCTAAGAAAAATGTACAGCCAGTTTCAGGAACTTCTTGTACGGAATTAATTTGATACATTGTCAATGTTGAAGCTCTTGAAGAGATTGAAATTCTTCTACGCTAGGAATATGGGTGCTGACTACTTTTAACGGCTTTCAACAATTTTTACCGGTTAATTAACCGCAGTAAAGCGTTGTTTATACACCAGAATGAGTCCACAACTCCGAAAAATATTCGTAGCTATGTTTTAACCGTGATCATTTTTTGTTTTTAAGATATATTCTACGAACTGTCCACTTGAACTTTCAATGGGGTTATCTATATCGTATCTATAGGTGTTTATTTACAATTAATTTTTTATGTTTTGTAAACTAGCTGTCATTTAAAAAAAATGAATCCTTACGATCATCAAAATTTAGTTTGAAAAATATCGAGAAGGGCCATCCCCTACATAACACATAAACCCGCAGTAAAATTGGTAAAAAATTACCGATTGTTCTTGAAAAGCTTAAAAAAATATCCCCTTTTTAAAATTAACAGTATTGAGCTGATTTTTTTTTAAATATATAAATATTCACAAAAATATTACACCGATTTAACAATAACCTACTTTAGCGTTAAAAAAGCAACTTTCTATATATCTGGGAAGATCCTATATCCATAATTGGGACTCCGATCACAGCGAAAGAATTTGAAATGACGCCCAATATTTTCAATATTTCCAACCGTTTACAAAAAACCGGGTTATATAAATTCGGTATAACTTTGTAATGGCTGAATATTTAGGCTATACCTTAGTACATTTTGATCGTAAAGGCCGTAGCAAAGACTAGAGACATTTAAAAAATAATTGATTGAACAGTATTAACGCTCTCAAGAAACATTCGTTAAAATACGACCTCAACATTCCTCCCTGAATTACATTATATAAGAAAAGCAAGATATTAATGCATTAAACGAGGAGAATTATGTTTATTGTCTATGAGCCGAGGAAACGCGCGTATCTTTTGGTATCTACAGTATCGGTGGGCCACGTCTTTTTGCAGCGCAAACTTTATTGCAGTCACTTCTGCTTCCCGATTTTAGAGCCGTTCAGAAGATTTGCGAAGTAAAAGAAATTTCTATCCGTTATCAATCGAATTCCGTTCGTCATTAAACGATATGTCGTTAATCCTCAGGCGTTATCTCGAGATCCATGCAGTCCCAAACGTGCAGATTTTTTCGTTCCGCAGGTCTTCTCGTGATCGACGACCGCACTGCAACTTTTTGATTTTGGAAGCGAAAACGATAGGTCGGAAAATTCGGAGACTCTGCACTCCCAGGCTTGACGTAGATTGGTCGAGCGGTTTTTCGGCAGAGCTGCAAAGAATTTACGGGTAATTTTGTAAAAATTAACGCTTAATTGATCCGGGAACATTGTGTTTACGCTTAAGACGAAGTCGACAACCCTCGTGTCCGCCACTTCCACAGGCTGTGCTGCGTCTTCGTGAAAATTCGACTTCGCTGACCCTTCTAGTCGCGTTATCTCGATAATCAAAGAATCCCTGAGTCTCCACGATGCACTTTTTCGCCCTGCGATAGAATCCTCCTCCCGAGTTGTACGGATTTGTTTTTCCGCGAGTTAAACTATCGCTTTGATTATTTTGTGCTCGAGATTGTAAACGGTTGTCTAATAGTTGAGTAGCCGCTTCAAACTTGACTTTCAATCGCGATTTCATATATTCCTGAGATGCTTTAGGGATGTGCTCGCCGAAGTGAAGATCGATGGATTTTGTTTGGGGAGCTGGAGGATCGCGAATCGAGGGAATATCTTCGCATCGCGACGATTTCGTGGTGCGGTATTTGGGCTGTGAAGTGAAAGGGAAATTTGAAGAAGAAAAAAGTACATCTCGAAACCGGTGCTGTAGTTTAGTGGTCAGTGTAGTGGCAGAGACAGTTTCGTAACTGCCAGTGCTTTAGTCTCTAGATTCGAGACGTAATCTTTATAAGTCCCGATTTGGTCTATGCAGACCAAAGCATAGGTACATACATCTCGGTTTCGAATCTCGATGCCGTAGTTTCGTCGAAAATGAAAATACGTGCGCGATTAAGCTCCAGATGTGTACATCATGCATTCCCACATATTTGAACCTGTGGTTCACACGTATACATCTGTACTCCTCGTTTATATTCCCGGCGAAACGTGACGTAATTCCGACATCGTGAGGCGAAATCAAGACCGACAGTATCGGCGTAGGTTTTCCTCAATTTTCTTATATCTGAGGCAGAAATGCTATGGCGAATGCGATGAAAAGAGATAAGTCAGCGATCTTACGAAATTATTGATTGGTTATTGATCTGAAATAGCCAAACTACCTCGAAAGAGGGAGAAACGCAAATAAATAAAAATTGTAGGCTGTTTCCCATGTAACATATAATATTATCGATTTGGTTAAAAAATTACCACATTTCGTGCGTAGCAACAAGGTCACAAGGATTGCTTATTTTTTACTGATGATGAGTATGCATGTGCAGTACGGTTTTCACCACTTCCCCGGGCAGAAAGAAAGCTTTTTTTTCCTAGGGAGTAATAAATCTGGTTGCGCAAGCATACAAATTAAAGGTTGCAAATCAGCAATATCGCGCCCGTGTTACGTACACATAATGAGGTTATTTTAGAAACCGAGACTTTTTTTTGTATCGAATGTGTGTTAAACAGAAATTTTCGGTAAGGCGTCGAAAAACGGTAGTTTTTGCAACCGACAGATTTCAAAAAGTGAACTTTTCTGGACGGAGATATGCAAATTTATTTAAATAACATCAGGTATTCATTTTTCCGAAAGATTATCTCTATAATATAATGTAGAATTTGAAATACAGGAAAACGAATTTGACTGAAATGTGAAGAAAGAGCGTTTGTAATAATCTTATATCTTCATCTTACCTTCGATATCGTCGGTTCGTCTTTTGCCCGACGCCGTTCCAGATCACGACGTCGACGTTCCTCACGCTTTTCATCTTTTAATCTCTGCTTCTCCTGCTTGCGTTGCTTGAGGTACTCGAGAAGCGGTGTCGTAGTTACTTTCTTCTGAGTATCTGCAAAAAAAATGGAACAATGAATGGAGCTTCTAGGAGTACATGTATAGCTAAATAAATAAGTAGTCAAATACACAAATAAATATATTTTATCGTTGTTATATTGCACCTGTTTTTTGTACCGTTTTTAAAAACATATTTAATTTATACTATTTCAATCACACAATCATTGGAAGTCAATTATTTTTCAATGCTGTTCACAATAACTTTGCACACGACCTCCAGGAAAATAATTCTAATATAAACGTTACTTTCAAAGAGTAATTAAAAAAATTATGTTAACCAAATCAGAATACACAAATAAATGAAAGAAAATGTGACACTAAAGTACCATTTTCTAACACAAAATAGAATAAAATTTCGATGTAAACTGCGAGAAATCAAACAAAAAAATGTAACGTTGTAAATAGTATAAATCACAGGAACAAAAGTTTTATTGCTACATTTTTATGAATTGAATTTTCGTCTACTTACTATCTGCAGGTTGATAGGAATATTCTGTCTTTGGCTGAGCCGCCGCGGAGTCGCCTTCCGAATTTTGTAAACTCTCCAAAAAGCTTATGTAGTAAGGATCTGATTCGATGCTTGCGCACTTAACATCTTTCTTCTTGCCTACCCTCTTTTTGGGCAATCTTTGAAATGGTGCGAACTCAACGACCGCGGGATACTCAGTACCCTTGGAATCCACAAAAACATAATTGTCAAATTTCTCCCGAAATATGAAGATATCACGTTGATCGACAAAATTTATGTAGACCCGTGAAAAAGCAAATTGGCCGAGGGACATGTCCGCCTTCACAAAGTATAGATAGTCGTGATCGGGCAGCGGCGAGATCTGCTCTATAAATTGAGCCTGGTTCATTGACGGCGGTAATCGCCGTATGACGACCTGAAAATATAAAAATAATCTTTCTATAGTACATTATAGACAACTTTTAGACTATTAGGCAATACATTTAACCACATTTTGCTTTTTTGCCTCACACCAATGTCAAATGGCACATCCTTGTGGCCTTGATTATTTTAATCCTCCCAATTATCATAATTATGAATTCTTCTATGAGTTCCCCTGGTTCGTGTTGCTTATGGCACGAAATTCATACCGAGAAATCCCCTGTACTTTAATTTGCATACATTTATCCATAATTGAATTAATAATTATCATTTTGTATCAATAATTGGCCGCTGTTATAAAAAGGATCCAAAACTTCCAAATAACAGCTAAGAAATATATGTAAACTAGTTTGTTTTTGCAGATTTACAAAAGTTTCAACATTTTTTATAGATACTATAGTCTCTGATTGTATTATAGTAATATTGAAAGGTCATTAGTCTTTGATTGATATTTTACAAAGTAATATAAATATAATTTTCAATTCAAGTTAAATGAAAATCTGTGAGCACATATTTGTATGAAATAATCCTAAGAGTAACAAAATATAATGAAATCTATGAAGTTCACAAAATTCATAAAAAATGAGCACCAAAATCGCATTGAAGCAACACAAAAACAAATAAAACAGCATGACCATCCAAAACCAATTTATCATTATATACTGCAAATATGCATATGCATTCACATCAACTACAATAATTCAGGCTGAGGGTTTATCAACTATTTTACAAAAAAGGACGACATTAGCAAAGAGAATAACATTGTCCAAAGATACTTTAATTCATAAGTTTTTTATGACGCCGATGATAATCATTAAAAGCTAAATTCCATCCACAACAAACCAGCAATTACAGTTACACACCAAAATTATATTTCCAATGTTCCAAGTGTCATATATTATGTGCAAAATTCCCAAATATGTAAAACGCAATTCTCTGAAAATTTTCAGAGCTTTTATTGTTCAAATGCAACTAAAAGCTTCTCTTTTGGACATTGAGGTCAGTTTATGACTTTGAGTCCTAACCTTTTTCATCCTCTCTCCCTCTCTCTCTCTCTCCCCCACATTAGCTACATTGATTTAAGCATTTTTGGATTTCTTGTTCCTGAATTCAAGCTCGTAAATATCATTAGTACATTACTTACTTTGGTCATTGCTCGACATTTCTCTTTCTTGACGTCGCGAGTTTTAGTCGGAGCATCCGGCGTAGTAGCTTGCGTTTCAGCCTGGACCAAAGGGCTGCTCCTCGTGCTACTGCTGCTGCTTTCCGTTGGATGATTCTCCTCCGTCATTGTTTCCCACCTATTTACGTCCTCGCGTCTCACCCGTCCACTTTCATTGACGTTTACTGTCACTATACAAATGGGCTTTGGTAGAACAATTTGTCCAAAAAAAAAAGTGCTGTTGGAATCACTACTTTTCACTGTAAACTTGTTGTTTTCCCTGCTTCTCAAGAAAGTCACTGTGCGCCGCGTTTACGTCTCAGCTGATCGCGAAAGCTCATTTGACACCACACGTCCGGTGGAGTCGCTGCTGCGCTTTCCAATCGTGTAGATATTGACATTAGAATTTGCTTCACTTGCATCTAATCGCATTATGCACCTGCGATCGTTTTAATGGTTATTATTTGAGGTATTAAATAAAGAGGCGAAAAAGAAACGAACGCAACTCTTTGAACTCTTCGATGTAATTACTTACCTCACAATTTCTGACTGAGTTGATTACAAAAACCGTAATTTAAAAATGACTGAGAAGTTTTAGATATTCGGGAAATGGTATATTATGCTACGAGGGCGAAAAGAGCCTGATTTTGAAAGACCTATTCTTTCTCGCGTAGCATTCGATTTTTTTTTTTCGACGTCGCTGAAAATTACCAATTTTGTGCTTAGGACGAAAAATTGCGGTTTTTCGGTGGGTTTGGAAAAGGCACTGCAGCGACATCTACCATACGGTGATTTCCTGAATTGCTTATTTTTTAACCAATAGCGAAGACGTATTTGCAGTTTGATTTTCCTTCCTACCTTCCTATTGGGCAGTAATGACCCAGTTTTCTCCCTAGAGAGTAATGGAAGTATAATGTGCATGAGTAGTCGGAGGTAAATAATGAGCGATTTTGCGTCCGCGTTAAGTGAAATGGGTTTTTTTTTAAAACGAAGTCGGGAAATGGTACATTTTAATACCAGGGAAAAAATACTTTATTTTACTAAAAAAGTTTTTTCTCTCGAGTGTTGACCAAAATTTTTCAACACGATGTCGAAAAATTACAACCGTTTGCGGAAAATACACTTTTCGCCATACCTGCGCGAAAAGTTTCACTTCCCGCCCTACGGGTTTCACGTAATTCGAACTTTCCGCTGCAGATATGGTGAAAAATAATATTATACTGCATGTGGTTGAGCATAGTCCACTTTCCCTCCCTAGTGGCGTAATACACTATTTTTTGGCGAAGAAAAACTTTTTCTAACTACTGTGGATTTTCAGTACCACCAGAAACCCAGAACAAAGTCTTTATCTTGAGTGCTGAGATTTCAATACGACGTCGTCAAAAAGCTGCAGTTTTCGTGACTGGCGGCTCATGAAAAGTGCATTTTTCTTAAACGAACGACTGAAAAGTGAATATTGCTTTCTTCCGGTATCATGAAAAAATTGCATCGCGTTAATGTGCTACAAACCGCTTTGCAGTTTCTATTACTGACCGATCAGTAGTACACTATCCACACACGTATTACACGTTTTTATCGTTCGTTCTCGCTCCACTGCGACCGCTAATAACGTGTTCTCTCGCACCTACAATTCAGTCGTGGGTAAGGTCAGGCGAAAGCGGTTTCTTCAACATAAGAGTGCAACCACGGCAATACCACGGAGATCTTGTCAGTGCGAGAGAGGCCAACCTTCCCTTTTCTTCAACATGTGTAATGAGTGCGAGAGAGATAGCTGATGCAATTTCTCGAACATCAATTCAGAAAAGTATTGCTATTTCGGGCAAAAGCAAAGTGTCACTGGATGCACAATCAAAATCCAGTCTCGGTGAGACTTTCTTCCACAAAACATCGGCGGTGTCTAAATATTCATTGTTCACGTTTTTTATTATCGACTGAGTAAATTCAATCTCGCTGTATTCTCTTTCGCACTCAGGCAGCGCAAATCGGTAGCACATTAGCACATCCCATGAAAAAATTTCTCTACATTTCCGTCACCTTGTTGTTTCGATAGTGCACACAAACCTTATATTTTTGTCGTCTACAGGAGGGCGAATATTTAATACCAAAGACATAATCGCTGCCTCACCTTCAAAAACTGTAAAAGGAATGACCGTGGCCATATGGTCATCAAGGTCATGTAACGGAGAATATAAATGAACGGAACCAATGCAAACCATATAGCTATCAAATAATGAAGCTCATGGTGTATTTTCTCTCGCACTAATGCAGTAAAAATCGGTAGCACATTAGCACATTTTCTGTATATTTCCGTCACTTCGTCGTGTGCAATGTTACCTTGAATTTCGATAGTGTACACAAACCATATATTTTTGTTGTCTATGGGAGGGCGAATACGTAAATCCGAAGATATAATCGCTACCTCACCTTCAAAAACTGTAAAAGTATTGATTGTGGCCATATAATGGAAACTATAAAATAAATGAAATCATTGCAAACCATGTATCCATCTAATAGTGAAGCTGATGGTGTATTTTCTCTCGCACCAACGCAGTATAAATCGGTAGCACATTAGCACATCTCATGAAACATTTTCTCCATATTTCCATCACTTCGCTGTGTGCAATGTTACCTTAAATTTCGATAGTACACACAAACCTAATATTTTTGTTGTCTATGGGAGAGAATATGTAAATCCGAAAATATAATCGCTGCTTCACCTTCAACTGTACAAGGATTGTCCGTGGCCATATAGTCAAGGCCATATAACGGGAACTATAATGAAACGAAACCATTGCAAACCATGTATTTAATGGCAGTGACCTACCGAATCGCTGTAAATGTAAGGCACTGGAAGTGGTCGGACTTTTCTGTTGTCCTTATCAAAACTGCTAAACGATTTTAGGCAACAAATGTACGCATCTGATCGTCGGAAAACTTTTCGTTAGGTTTGTCAAGCAACGAAACCCGCAATAGACTGATAAGCGAATGCTTTTTCCGCAGCCCGCTAAATATAACAAGTGCATCATAATAAATGATAACTCGCTCGTCGCTTAAATCTCTACCAGGAATTATGGAAGACGGGGCGTAAAAATAAAAACACAATTTTAGTATCTTTTGAAAGGAAAAATTATTATCTTAAAACTCGAAGAAAAACCCTCATCACGATCGGTGTTTAAATCAATAGTATCGTGAACGTTTTACAAATTTGCCAAGATACCCACGTGTGAAAAAGATGTTCATTTGGGGGGGCGGCGGTAGCGCTTTTAAATGATATAACCGAGGATAAAAAAACATCGAATGTTGATTATTCGTGGGCGTGTATTGAGAGGTAAACAAGGAGAAACCAGATAATCGAGGGAAAACTTGAAACGGAGGTAGACTGAGGGAGAACGTATCGAATCAACTTGGGAACGAATAAACAAAGGAATAAAGAAAATAAGATTTTGAGATTAATGAAACGATAGGTCGGCGTATAAAGTTACTCCTTCTTAACAGCCTGCTTGGCCTGGTGAGCCTGAAGTACGGCAACAGCCTCTTCGACCTTGGCCTTGAGGGACTCGCTGTGCTCGAGCATGTGCAAAAGTTCCGAATTGTCGATCTCGAGAAGCATACCGGTGATCTTGCCGGTGAGCTGAGGATACATGCACTGAATGAGCGGGAAGAGACGCTCCCCGAGCATTTGTTTCTGTTCTTGAGGTTGGGCCGCTGCCAGCATTGAGGCGGTCAGAGGTTCCTGGCCTTGAATGTGAACGGCCTGTTGAACTGGCGCCGGTGCCGGAATCGCCATCGCGTGAGGTGGATTGCGCACGTTCAAATTATACTTGTAATTCGCCGTACGATTCTGCTGAGGCGATACACCAACTGCCGAACCGGCCATCGAGCGTCCCTGCATGTTTGCGCCGCCCACTGCTTGTTGACCTGCAATTTTGTTATCGATAAACCATTTATTGCATTACACACGGCGGTCGAGTTAAGCGCCAAGTTCGTAATACAGCGAATAATATTGCGCACATAGAAATTCAACAAGTTGTTGCCATTTTTAGTACTCATTCGCGTTTGCAATACAGGTTTCTCTGCAGACGTGGATTTACTTTATTATCATTGTGTAAAGTTTTGGGAAATATCTAATGATCGACAAGTAAAAAATGCATGGCCAAAATGTAATTGAAATGTAGTCCGCACATTGTGGGCTGAGATAACATTGCACGGAGACTATACAAATTAACAACTTGTTACTTGGGTTAGTATTTATTTTCATATCTTTCACGAGTTTATTTTTTATTCTGCATTTCACTTGATTGAATTTTTAACTCAATTTGCACGCGGGCATAAAACATATATTTGAAACATATTCTAAATAATTTCTTCAAGTAACAATGCATGCATATTACTGAAAGCAACCGTTGGTTGCAATTGTTCGTATTTATTGTTATATCTCTGCGTCTCAAGAGGGTCTAAAAAAACTTGCGCTTTATGCCGCTTACTTTACGCCATTTCATTCATATTACTTGTTCATTAAATCTTTACATTTAATAATTAAGTAAATATGCGTAGAAATGTGTTTGGAATAGACTCTATGACTCATTTATGCAAATGAAATTACGAAGACACCACACGAAATGAACACTTTGTTATAACTTCTAGTCAATACATTGTTGCAGTGTGTAAAACTCAATAGAAAAATGCATTTGCACCATATTTCTCGAATTATTCTCTCGCATATGATTGCCAGATGGCATAGGATCAACATGGTTCATATTATTCGTTTCGTTATCTGTTTAATTACTTATCTTGTCAGAGCTCTTGATGAAAACGAATGGCAGTATGATAGCTTGGTTGGTTTATTTATTTAGTGAGGCTTTCGCTAACTATATCCGCGCAAAAGTGTTTTATGCAATGTAAAATGTGAATTCAAACTACGATGTGAATTGCTTTTGTTAAAATCAGAGTAGATGGGAGAGAACGAACTATTGACCGTTATTTTTACAACCATTATCTCTCTGGTTACTTTATCGTTCCAAAAGTCAAGAAAGTCCCACAGTTTAATGCTATCTGCATTGGTTTATCCGGTGAGTCATCTAGTTGCATTCACGTAACGAGAAGAACTTAATATTTCATTGTTACAAAAAAAAACTAAAATGTAGCCATCAGAAAGTTTCATCAATTTCATAAAATCTAATAAAGGAAGTTTGTTGCAAAATAATGATATAAACTATATTCCAACATCGAATACAATTGAACGTGGTTCACTCGTTACACAAAAAAATTTGATTAGTGCCTCAACAAATTAAACCACAACGTTTTTGTTTTGCTGTAAGAAGTATCGACGAACCATTTTCCATTATTTCCGAGACGGAAAAAAATTAACAATGTCTTATTTTATAGTAAAACTCTGATCTTGACAAAAATATATGCCGTCCTCATGCACCAAATATTCAACGTATATCAAAGTATGCAAAATGTGAAATTATACGAGATATACATTTCATATGAAGAAAAAAGTGATGTTAGTGTCGCTCAATTTTTTTTTGTGTAACCGTAAGAAGACGATTTTTTGTTTTTTGTATAAAAGATTGAGTATGAATCAAGGAAAGAAGTGGAAAGAAATATTTACCTGTGATGGGCCTGGCGGAGATAGCGTTGCGCATACCGCCGGCCTGAGCAGCGGGAGCTCGCGGGGTAGCTCTGAACGGTCCTTGCATGGTCGCAAATCCGGAGTTTCCAGTTTGTGCGTTCGGGCGTACTTGATTGGGTTGTGCAGCCCAACGCGGTGTTGCGCGAATCTGCGCCATTTGAGCGGGACCGTAGAACCTTGGAGGTTGAGGTAGAGTCGGTACGAAGTAACTACCGGCTCCGCCCGATTGATACATCGGTCCCATCTGTTGCATACGCAAGTTAGACATGCGTTGTATGTACTGCGAAGCGAGATGCGCCTTTCTGTCGTCCTTGCGCTGAGCGAGAGCCACGTAGAGCGGTTTTGTGCCGACGATGCGACAGTTCATCTCGGTAACGGCTTTGGTTGCCTCCTCCGCCGCCGAGAAGCACACGAATCCAAAGCCCTTGCTGCGTCCATCCTCGAGCATTACTTTGGCAGATGTTATTGTACCGAAGGGCGTGAATTCTTTGCGCAAACGTTCGTCGTCTATAGTGTCGTCGAGATTCTTCACGTACAGATTCACCCCTTGGTAGCGATTCATGCGCTCGTTCTTGAGCTCCTCGAACTTTCGCTTCAGCTCCTGCTGACGCTCCGCTTTCTTTTGCGCCCGACCCACGTACATGCATTTACCCTCGGCGATTTCCTTGCCGTTTAGTTCCATCACGGCCGCCTCAGCCGCATCCGGATCTTCAAACGCAACGAAACCGAACCCACGGGATTTTCCGTCGTCCTTGTTCATCACCTTGTGACTCGTTATCGTTCCATACTTCTCGAACATGTCTTTGAGCTTCTCGTCCGACATGTCTTCGCCGAAATTCTTTACGTACACGTTCGTGAACAGCTTCGCCTTCTCGCCCAATTCCTTTTCGCGTTCCTTGCGCGGAATGAATTTGCCAACGTATACCTGAAATATATTATTATTCGTCAGTTTAGGTTTATCTTGTAAATTAGATCATGTTCGTCAATTGACCATCCACGTTACTTTAATATTATTTACTTAAGTTTGTATTTTGCATAGCCTTAAGTAATTAAAGTAAATTAATAATAAGTGTGAGATACGACTGCTTTTTAGAACGTAATTTCGAAGACCAATTTGAAATTAAGGAGTAACAAAAGAAATATGCCATGTGGAATTAACAGACTGAGGTTATGACGCTTTTTTTTTATCTGTAATTTCAATTGCATCAGAAAAAAATCGGGCAGTCTTTGGTTACCGGTAAAAGAATACCTTCCGAGAATAATATCCACCGTCCGTGATGATAAGACACTTAGATAGTGTGTAAATCGTCCGTAAATAAAAAATTAAGCGCTCTCTTATCATAAGTTTTCACTACGTTTTTATATTTTCGAAATGAATTTAGTCGAGTTATCCTCGACGACTCATGGAACGGAATATGCGAAGCGATTTAAAGACATGGCAATTTTGTTGCAAAATGGATCGAATAATTACGAGCTAAAATCCGAAAATCTCGGCGACCACGCGCTCGAACCTAACCTACATTTCTTATTGAATTTAGGTTATAATTGGTTCACAAGTATCGCGCATATAGGAGAGTTCAACAATATTATTTCAAGCCAAAAGGATATTCTCGTGAAACCTCTGGAAGGTTTTAATCGTGCGATGGTGAATTTATCTATCAATAATTAACTTTATCGCTAGATCATTTTTTTTCCTGTTCGGTGTTGGTCATAAGTTATCACCAAATTCTTGGAACTCTCTTATCTAAATGCAATCTTTTCGATCATTTTGCCGTCCACGAAAATACGCTGCATACTCATAGTTGCCCGACATGATAAGCCGGAGATTTACTGATCTCCATTTGCAAATTATGAAAATCAAGATGGTGGTCCAAAGTACACGAATGCAAAAAATAGTTGCATCTACATATGAAAGAATTTGAGAGGATGATTTGTGAAAACAGGTTTTTTTTATCATTCGATAATCAAATCTTGAAAACCATGTTTTGTTGCCTCAGTTTCTTTCATGGATAACTTTAATTAATTGAAAATGGATAAAAATGCAGTTTTTAAACAGGCAAAATGGCAATGCATTATTTTTTCTCTGTAATCTTGATTTTATCAAACAGCATGTATAAATAGCTGTGAAGTTATATTCGCTAAGCTATGATAATGCCCTTTGTTGCTATCGATAAAGCATCACAGCAGATTTGTTGGATACGTGGACTCTCACACCTAAAAATAGCAATATTTCGCACAAACCGGATAAACAGGATTACAAGACCAGCCGTTAAAAAAACAAGTACAAGGGGCAAACACGTTTCGCATAGATTAGAATGCAACAATCGGCGTCCACTTACTTTTTTGCCGTTGAGCAACATTCCGTTGACCTTCTCGATGGATTTGTTGGCAGCTTCTTCGGTCTCGAAGTGAACAAAGCCGTATCCCTTGGATACCCCGTTTTCGTCCTGAGCTACTTTGCAGCTCAGTATATTACCGAAAGCTGAGAACGTGTCGTACATTGCCTTATTGTCTATGTTCTTGTCCAAGTTTTTGATGAAGACGTTTCCGACGCCGGATCTTCTGAGCGAAGGGTCGCGCTGCGACCACATGATGCGAATTGGACGACCCTTGAGCATATCGAAATTCATGGTATCGAGCGCCCGCTCGGCTGTAAAAACAAAAGGTATGAGAAGGAAGAAAAAAGAAGCAAAAAAAAAAAAACAAGAAAAAAAAAATAAGAAAACAAGAAAAAACAAAAAAAAATTCATCATCGATAATTGGCTTCGAATTTTTCATTGTGGCATGACTAATCATCGTGGCCGTTTCTTTCTCGACCCCGATGATGATGCCCGATGGCGTGTAACGGCAGCGGCGGCGGTGAAGAGCGAGCGGAGGGGAAACTTCCAATATGGAAGCGTAGTCTCGCGGTGCACGTGTCGAGAATGCGCAAACGCTCGAATACTCGAGACATGTGGCACTCGAGAGGGTGCGAAGCCATGAGGATGATGATTTTAGTTGTTTATTTAAAGAAAAATTATGCTACAGGAAGGATAACTCACCGTCAGCCGGTTGTTGGAAGTTGACGTAGGCATAGCCGAGAGAGCGTCGTGTAATAACGTCGCGACAGACGCGTATCGAGAGGACGGGCCCGGCCGTCGAAAATTTCTCGAAAAGCATCGCCTCGGTTATCTCGGACTGTAGATCACCGACGTACAGTGACGCCATCGGGTAATTCGGTGCTCCAGGATTCATGTTGAGATATTAAAAGTTGATCCTCACTTATTCGCTTGCACGTAACGCGATATAATGTATCGCTGTTTGGAGAAAAAAAAAGCGTCACGGGTTTTCCGTATATTATGAGCTTACGTATCTTCAATATGGCTTGTTCTCTTCCGACCACGTCGCTCCCTCGTAACGCAAATGCTTTTACTAGTTATCTCGTTTTCTTTTTTTTGTTCAACACTTTACTTGGGTTTACGCGGTTTTCGGCTACGGTTTTTCGATTTTTTTGGTTTATGTTTTTTTCGTCTTTTTATGTTTTTTTTTGTTATTTATTTTTTTTTTTTATAGAAGAGTTAATTCACGAATGGAGGTGGGTTGTGTGACCTATTTTGTGGAAAAAGGAGACACAACCACACGTGAACACAACTCTACTCTTAATGAGGAAGAGGCGGTGAAAGTAGTGCGTGCTCCGCTTATATACCGGACCGCGTTGCTTCGCTACGCCTCTAACAAGTAGTCCTACCCCCACCAACCAAAGACGCGGCATTGTTACGCGTCTAACCGCCATCCAGCTCCCCTATCCCCACTCTTCGCTACTTCCGTTGGCGCCAGCTTCCGTCGTTCTCCTCATTCGCTCAATTTCGATTCGGCCTTTATTCAAAATTCTCCAAAACTTTTGCTCATCGTTTCCGGTCAACTTTACCGATTTACCGTTATCTATTAGCCGATCATGTTATTTATAATTACCGATTATTCAATTAATACCGTTGGATTTCGATATTTGTCAATTGTATGTGTTGCAACGCTAAAAGATTGCGAATCTATAACAATAATGATAAACTATATGATTGAATATTTGGATACTTTTCGAATTATGAAATACGAATTGCGACTATTATCACAGCTGTCCGGAATTCTGGGGGAATCGAATTTCACTAGGGTTTTATGTAACTCGGAAGTGGCGGTACGTCTTCTCGGCGTCTGCCTCTAGCGGTTGATCAAATTCATTGATATCTATTGCCCGATCGTGTTATTTATAATTACCGACTATTCTAGACACCGTTGGATTTCGGTATCTATCAATTAATTGCATTGCAACGCTGAAAGTTTGCGAATCTACAATGATAATGATAAACGATATGATTGAATATTCCTATACTTTTCGCATTATGAAATATATGATATATGACCGTTGTCACGGGTGTTTGGAAATTTGTGGGGAATCGAGTTTTACAAACTTACTAGAATGAAATGTACTAGAAATTTCCAGTTCTATCTGGAAAAATTGAGACGTCCGAATTTCAATGGCGACAGGAAATAGAATCCACCGCTTCTATCAGGCCTGCAGTGGCATCCCTTTCCATTTCTTTTGGGTCCTCAAGGTTCCTCGAAAAAACACCAGCGAGAAAAAAAAAACACGAGAACTGGACTTTTCTAACACGGTTAATTTTCCGGATAGCAACCGGAAACGTCCCTCTTCGTCTATGCATTCTCACCCACAAATAGCAAACGTATTTTGGGCACAGAAATCAGTTTGTGGATATTCACTAAGAGCGCGGTACAATAAAACCGGAAGTCGCCTGATTAGAACTCACGGTTAGCTGAAAAGCTAAAGTTTTCGATCAAGACTATGTTCTTTTGATCCGGAAATTTGGTCATTTGACCACCCACTTAAAAGTGTCCTCATGAAGGGACGCAACGTGCCCCAGCCAATCACAAATCGGGATTAACTTACCGCTAGGCAAAAAGAAGAAAAGATTCACTTAGAAAAAAATGTACTTGAAATTTAATGTAAATGTACTGAGAGATTTAATGAATAAACTGGCACACAAAATTGCATATACAAGTGCGATGTCAAATTACTTTTCGCCACAGTAATTTTAAGAATTCGCTTTAATTTTCAAAACTCACTCTAAGTTAATCGCAAAAGTACCTTCATTTTATATCATCATTGCATATTAAATTCAATTTACTTGTTTATGCATACGAATTTTCAGTCTTTTTTTACAGCGAAATTTCCATTGGAATTGCAACCATGAATGGCTACGCAATTTGAGCGGTTGCAAATAACGCGTCATGCGAATGCGCCTCAAGGCAACCTCTGCACCAAAAATCTTGAGTAGACGGATCTGTAGCTGGCAGTTTGTAGCAGACGTCGAGAAGAGGCTAAATTCGTCTTTTCGCAACAGAAGTCACATTATCGGAAATGGCTGTTCAAGTTCCACGCAACTTTCTCTTCAGTAATTGTCATCCAATGGGGCCGGATCGTTCGATTTACGATCCAATACACTTAATCCACAAAATTTTCGATATCGCGACGATTTAACGCCGTTCTTACATAACATGAATTTTCTGCGTTTCAGGCACTGGGATCCGAAAATGGGCTTACAATCTATCTGGTTTCAACCGCTATGGTAAGTTGTAAGGATTCACATTTCAAGCTCAAAAATTTGCACTCGACTGAATGTCTGAGATATTCGCAGGACTCCATAGGGACGATGTCATATACGAATCTCCCGTGGTCAAAGAAGCCCTAAGACGCCTTCCGCAACATCTCGTCGATGAGCGTAACTTCAGAATAATTCGCGCTATGCAGCTTTGCTGCCAGAAGGTCGTTCTGCCGAAGGAGCAGTGGACGAAATACGAGGAGGTAATTAGAGAGTACAAAAATGAATCGAAATTCTATTTAAACTTCATATAACGGGAGAATGTTTCTAATGTTCTGTAAAGATCGGTTTTTATTTTAATATTGTGCAATTCACTTGTTTGGTCATCAGTGGTTTATATTCTACTCAACAAAAGTATATTTAGCGAAGGAATGTCAAGTTTTCAATTTAATGTTCTTGTCTAAATGATAAACATTTCCTAATAAGTTGTACTTGCAGCTAATTAAAACCTTCATCTTTAGCAGAAATTATTTATTTATTATCGAAAATAAATCCATTAAATAATTGGATTTTTTCCACTTTTTGTATACCTGAATTCAAAACTAGAGCAATACTAATTTGATTGATTTTATTTGATGTTTGTTCAGGATCACAAGTATTTGATGCCCTACATTGAAGAGGTTGAGAAAGAGCTCAAAGAGAAGGAGGAATGGAACAAGGAATAAAAAGCCATCTCCTACCTAGTGTAAAGAATGAAATAGCTAAATAAAGTGGTAATGTTTTGACATAATATCCACTTTTCTGGTAAACTAAATTCTTTGTATATTTATTGCCCGATTATGGCGCGTTATTTAAGCGCCCGGTGCACAAACCTGTGACTCTAAAATATGTGAAACATAACTGAGATTAATTGCTTAGCGTAAAAGAACCTTCAATCATGTACAAACAAATAATACAGTATATGGTGCAGTAAATAATCGATATTACGATAGATCCTTATTATCAATTAGAAGAGAGATCCTATTTTCTATTTTTTATTTATCACACAGGTATAAATCAAACGTTTTGATAATAACTAACATCAAATGTTATTTTCCAATAAATACTGTTCATACGGCTATTAAACGCTCCGTTGGTATCGGTGCAATAATACGTCAATACGCTATTGGCGACGAGAAGTTCGTGCGATCGAAAGAGTTACGAAAATTTATTTGAATAAAAAAGTCGAATTTTCATGCCTGTAATTTGTGCACAAAATAGTAGATTATGCTACAAGGGAGGAAAGTGTGGGATTTGAAAATCTGCGCTCGTCCCGAGTGAAATACGATTTTTTTTCCGTCCCTGCCAAAATTTACCAAATTTTTATGCCTGCAACGGCGTAACGTCGTAATTTATTTAATGATGCTTTTGTATGAATTTTAGACACTTGCCAATGGAATAAAATTCTGAAAAAATGTGATTAAAAATGAGGCGTTACGCACCGTAAAATCGTGTGTATTCCTAACGCGACTTCGAGCTACTGCAATCGCATGATTAAAATCGGAAAATTGTATCTCTTATGCTTTATGGGTAACGATCTATATTTTAATGAAATTGAGTTTCATATACATTTCAGTTTCAATAATTGAATAATTTTTAAGCTGAAGCAATAATAAGATTTTTGAAGATAAACTATTTGATTAAGATAACTCATTCATAAAAAAAATTAGTTATTTTAGGACTCTTCTACAATTACTCATTGTATATATTCGAATAATACCCAAACCTGATTCACGTGGACAATTATAGTTATTTAAAATAGTCAAATTGAAAAATGTTTTAAAAGCATATTCAGATATTGTCTATTTGGATGTGAAAAAATATGCCGCTTTGTTTTTTAAGATTAAATTTCCTATATGGAATATATCTTTCACAAAAATCTGAAGATAGTCAATATATCTTTTAAAATATATATCAGGCACATTTCAGGAAAGTACATGAACAACCTATTTCTCATTGGACAACAAAAATATGAAAAATATATCAAGAATATATTTTCGCCCGGGAAATTAGGTATCTAGAAATGCAGTTTTGTTTTCGCATTTGCTCACGAACAATTCCGCCGAGGATATACGGATGACATTGAGAATATATCTGAATCATTTAGCACCCTTAGCAACACATATACGCGAATTTAGCTTTTAATTGAATGCTCGACGTGAAACGTATCAGGGTGGCTGCATTTCGGAGCGCAGCTTCACGGAGAGCACGCTGAAAATCGCCGGGTAAGGGAGAACTCGATCAAGCGCAGGGGATAAAATCGCGAGCATCCCCATCGCCGTTCGCACCCTTGTGTTAGTGCACCCCGCGCTATACGTATACGTATATCGCCTGGATCAATATTTTACCCCCACGAGCGTAGCTCCGATCTCTGGAGCCCCTTAGCAAGCCGGGATTTTTTTTTTGGCAAACGTTCCGCGGTGTGCGACGGTCCCTCTTCCTTTTTGCTTCGTCGTCATCCCTTGATTTTTGCCTGGTGCTACGTTTGTAGAAAAATATCGCCGAAAGCCGCGTGTAATCGTATCTCGCACGACGATAAAGTCGTGATCGAGATTGCGGAAGCATCGTCACGCTCGTTTATTACGCGATCGTACGTAATCGCAGCTGCGGCCCGGAGGATCCCGGAAAGGTGTGCGACTCGAGCTTCCCCAGGCATCGTGGACTCGGATCGAAAAAATGCGAGTCTCAGCGGTAGGCAGCAACTTCTTCTTTCTCTCGTAGCATTAAACCCCATGATTTTCGACCACGGTGACAAACGCAACGCGGTAATTACGTTCTCATTTGGTTTTGGCTTATTCCAAATTTAGATTGCTGAGACTTTTCACAGATTTTGCGATTCGCAGAAGAATCATTTTGTTTTTGGCTTTGCTTCATTTTTAAAAAATGTCAGCCTTGAAAATTTTGGTATCTGGATAGACTGGTTTTCATGCTGTTTTTTCATTCCCTGTTGCTGTTATTGGAAATCCCTGCAAGATAGATTTTGTGAATTTAGATATTTATAGAAAACTATAATAATTTTGATGTCATATTGTAATTTGGTTTTGCAGAAGGCCAATACAAGTTTTCATATATAAAGGACTGCAGTAATTTCCTTTCTGATATTAAAGTTTGTTTTACCTTTGTTTTACCTACACTTAGAATTGCTTTTCTTTTAATCTTAGAAATTACATAAATATTTGTTATTTAAAAGATTAATGAATTGAAATGTATTTCAGATGTGGAAAGCACAGCGATCAGCATGCTTCCATCCGAGGAAAGCACTGAATCAGAGTAACACAAGAACGAAGAGCAAATTGCAGAGCATTAGCAGTAAAACTATGAAGACCATAGGAGCAGCTGGCTTGCAATAACGTATTGTCTCTCAATCGAGCCTCTCTACCATCGAGAAATGAAGCTTGATACATTGGGTGCTGCAGAAAAAAACCCTATCTCCCGCTATGTGTACAAAGAATCTATTATTAATGAAACAATTTTATTAGTATGAGGAAGAGAAACTTCAGGTAGTATATACATATGTGTATACCCTAAGGCATATGTACATACGCATGTACATATATATATAGTGAAGAAGTGTACATTGCACATTTGAAGAAAAAGGAGGAGACTTGTTACTAATACATGTACAGTATACTCATTCTGAGAAACAATTATATGTGTACACTCTTGAGAATTTCCCAAGATAAGGGAGGAAAAATTTGGACAGTGAACAATTGAATTGGAAATCGCAAGTACGAAGAAGAGTGTGAATAATTGATTAATTTAAAGCTCAGGAATAATATAAAAAGATATATTTAAAATGACTGTGCCGTACGACGAGAATCTGATATGGCTTGTAGTCGCGGGATTCATCGTCGCATTCGTCCTGGCCTTTGGAATAGGCGCCAACGATGTCGCCAACTCTTTTGGCACCAGCGTGGGAGCGGGCGTTCTCACAGTCTTTCAAGCTTGCGTCTTGGCGACTTTCTTCGAAATCGCTGGTGCCGTCCTCATAGGAAACAAGGTGATTCATTTATTCGTGGATTAAATACTATGGCAATTTTTTTCCTAATTTGTGGACTTTACTTTCATAGAGAGCTTCCTATTTTAGTACCAAAAAAAAAAGAAGTCATTGGGTAAATGTTCGTGTTATAGCCACTTTTTGGATATTCTATTATTTAGTGGTTCTCGTAGAATTTACAGAATGTGTTAGTCCTTGAATATTTCTCAAGAATATTGTAAATTATTATATAAGAATTATAAGAGAAAAAAAGTACTGATATCTTGTGCAATACTGTTCTCACAATGTGATGATTTTGGCAAGCAGTCTGCAATGTTGTAGCACATTTTACAAGTTCGGAGGTACCGAACATTATTTAACTTTTTGGTTGAAGAATCGAACTGGAATCAATGAAACGGACAAAATTCCGATCGAAATCTATTAGAACCAATTATTTTTCAATTTGAATTTTCTCCATTTCTTACTTTTCTATCAGTTTCAGTCGGAAATACTAAGTAGCGTTAAAATGCCCAAATTGATTATGTCATGTCTTCAGAATTGGTACAATGCTTTTTTCTACAACTTTTCGAAGCGTTAATCAAAATCAAAGTTGCATAATCGATAATCAGTGAAAATTACAAATTTTAATGATAAAATTATAGACTTTAATGTCCGCAAGTGAAATATTTAAAAGGATTCAATAAATACGTTCAATATAAGCGAAAACAAGGATGCAAAGTAGAACCTTGCACATTGCTTCCTCATTTAATTTTCACCATCGAATTTGTAATCATCACCACCAAATTTGGTACACAGTAGGACTGTATGTTATTTTTCGTTTATAGAACATTTCAGTTAATTTGCTGAAATTCGATGCGATTTATATCAAAATTTTGATTTTTTACAAAAATTCAAAATTCAATAAAATCCGAACCGCTTTACCGATTTTGTCGAAATTCAATACCAAACAGCATTTAATGTCTCCCTAGTTGTAAAGAACTATTTAGCCATATCGGCGAACTTTTACGAAAGTTAGAGAGTATACGACATTTTTCAAAAAAATTAAAAATTCTATAAAATCAGTATACATAGATATATTTTCTCAAAAATTACAGCAATTGAAGAGGAATTAATACTCTACTTGCGTGCCAAATTTGAGCTCGATCGATCGTGCCATTCGCGAGTTATCGACCATTGAATTTTCGGTCCTTGAAACACATACACACATACGAACACATTTTCTAAACCACTTTTCTCGGCGTTTTAGGTGATTCTAAGCATACTGACCTGAAATTCGCGAAAAAAAAAATTTTCATGAAATCAAAGCTTCCTCTATGAGGAAGCAAAATGAAGAGTGGCTATTACAGGAACATTAACTCTATGAGTAATAATTTGCTAAAAGTGAAGCTGCTTAATGAGTCGCTATTTCTTTCCAGGTCTCCGATACCATGCGGAAGGGAATATTGGACGTGACTCTGTACGATGGTCATGAAAAAGAGCTGATGATGGGAGCTCTTTCAGCGCTGGCTGGTTCGGGAATTTGGTTGTTGCTTGCGACGGCCCTTCGTCTACCGATTTCTGGTACTCATTCGATAGTCGGTGCTTGCGTCGGTTTTTCCCTCGTCTGCAGAGGCACGGCAGGGGTAAGCAAGGGTGACCGCGGCACCGGAGGTACGAATACCCTAAATTGAGACGAGACCTTTTTTTAATATTCTTTTCCTTTTCGCACGTGTCATCAGGTCAGATGGATGACCCTGGCTAATATCGCTGCCTCATGGTTTGCCAGCCCCGTCCTCAGTGGTTTCGTGTCCGTAGCCATCTTTTGGATCTTGAGAAAATCTATACTACGAGCGAAAAAGCCTTTTGAGAGAGGTCTAAAGATTCTACCGATAGCTTACGGCCTCACCATCGCCGTCAACGTCATGTCGGTAGTACACGACGGTCCTAAAAGTATGAACTTTTACAATCATTATATCATATTTATCTATTTGTTTGCTTCTTCGTAGAGAATTAATCGACGGAATCAGCTCAAATGCCAATGCCACATAGAGTACCGATCAGTCTTTACTCGGTTTTCATTTTATTAAAATCACTAAATGCGTCCGAGCTTTTTAAGATTTGAAAAAAATGTCCGACAACGTTCTTACTTGAACGAATGTAGCTAACAGGCTAAAAATTCGTATGAAAATCAAAGAAAGTCATCTGACTTTTGGTATTGCACAAATTTATGTTATTAATTCAAGGATTGGAAAATTCCATCTAGCGAGTACAAATTTTTCACTCAAACAAGATACTGCTTAGTGATGCTGCACATCTAATCTGGTGAAGATCTGCAGACAGCATTAACAGGAATTTCATTTTTGGTTTACAATTTCTCGACTAGAATTTCACTAAAACTGAGTTTTTGATTAATTGATTCAAAATAATAATGGAAAATAGTACAATGGAGCTTGTACACTGCTTCCTTATTATTTTCCGCTTTAGACAAGATAGATTTTACTGAACGCTTCCAGTTTTATGATGAATCATTCCCAAAAATACCGGAAACAAAGTTTGTTCATTGCAGAAATTTATAATATAGTAAACTAAATAGAAGAACTAAGAATAAACAATTTTGAATGTTGCAGTACTGATGCTGGACAAAGTTCCGTGGTGGGGAAGTGGAACGGCAGCATTGGGAATCGGCACAATTTCCGCCCTGATAGTTTACATGTACGTCGTTCCGTGGCAGCGAAAGAGAATACTGATAGAGCACAACGGCTTAGAGGAGACTGCGAGATATTATGTAGATTGTGATAGAAACAAGGAAACAACGGCACTTTCGGTAATATCTACGACCGCTTCGGAGGGCGGTAAAGGCAAAGCAGTGGCAGTCGCGGTGGCTCGTAAAGATCAAGCTGGTCAAGAGGGTGGAACTCAACCGAAGTTGCGAGGAAACAGCAGTGCAAGTCCGCTTTTAATGGCAGCTGGAACCGAAGCCGAAGGAGGCCCAGTCGATGTCGAGCCCAACGAGGAGGAACAACCCGAGGTTTCCCGATTGTTTGCGTTTCTGCAAATTCTCACCGCTGCTTTCGGTAGCTTTGCACACGGTGGTAATGATGTTAGTAATGCGATCGGCCCTCTTATCGCTCTGTGGGTCATATATGCCGAGGGTTCCGCTCGCCAGGAAACCGATACTCCGCTACTCATTCTCCTCTACGGAGGACTCGGCATTTCCACTGGACTCTGGATATGGGGAAGACGAGTTATTCAGACTCTCGGACAAGATCTCGCGAGAATCACTCCTACTACCGGATTTACGATCGAAGTAATGAACTCAAAATCACAGATTTTTCCATTTTCTCACTTTTTTGTTTATTTTTGTTTTGGTACAATCGCATTTATAAAGGAGATGGATATATCAATCTGTAAGCTTCGATTTCATAGTTACCCTATGATCTATAGTTTTTCAATGTGTCATTTGGAAAATCCACAGTTTTTCAATATGGAATTTCAAAAATTAATATTTTTCATTTGACTATTTTAAAAATGCTTCGGACTACAGCCTAATCTGTAATGCTATAATTGAAAGTTTTTTAATTGGCTGTTTGTAACCCGTTGATTGTTCAATTTATAAGCCGAATAATTAATATTTATCCAATGTAGAGTATCGCGAAAAAAATCATTAAATTCATAATCAAGAAAAATATATACTTTTTGGATGAAACCGTGCCTGCCGAATGTTCTTAGTCGTTTCAATGTATGATGTGGTTTTTCGCAGGTCGGAGCAGCAGTGACCGTTCTCCTGGCGAGCAAAGCTGGCCTACCAGTATCAACAACCCACTGCAAAGTCGGTTCGGTGGTTTGCGTCGGTTGGGCTTCGCGTGGTGGGGAAGGCGTCTCCTGGAAACTCTTTCGAAACATCGCCTTTGCTTGGCTGATAACGGTGCCCATCGCGGGCGCGTTATCCGCTGGTTGCATGGCAATAATGCGAGAGTTCATCGGCGTAGAATAAATCCAAGCCGTGCTACTACTACCCTAAGTACACAAAACACAACAACACAGCCCATCCAGCTGACGAACGACTTCCACAGTCGCTCGACCAGCCACTTGCAGCAGTATTCACTCACGAGAAGATCCATAGCTCGTTATAAATACAAAAAAAAAAACAAGAAAAAAAAGAAGTATATCATGCGTTCTGTCTGCATCGATGCCACGGCAGCTATGTTCTCGATAATAATAATAATGATAATGATAACAAATAAATGGTTCACGGGGAGAGCAGGCTCTCCCTGTTAAAAACAAAATTGCCTGATGCGGTTTTTGTTTTCTCTCTCTCGTCCTCTAGTTGATCTACGGATTATATAGAATAAGAAATTCTACACGGAGACTGCGTTGCTTGTTATTAATGACACCGTTTGCCAGTCCGTCGGACTGTTCTTCCTTGACAACGCGCGAAACACGTTGATATGCTGTCGCCGGCTGATAGTATAATCGATAGAGCCTCAATGTCTTTCTAGCGTGGTTACACAAACGAAGAAGCATGAACTTCCGATGCCTCAACGCGACCTGCTTGTAATACATCGTCTTTTCGCACGTCTGGGATGGAAGGACTACCACTTTTACCGGGATACGCGTTTCACGATCCTACGGTAAGCTGTTGTATTTTTTTGTTGCATACTGTTGTAAGTTGGAGCCGAGTGCTAGTTATTTGAGCGAAGATATTCTTCGCAATCACCTACAAATGCTATTTCATTTTTAAAAGTCCTCCTGGCTATAAAAATAGTTGTAGTAATGTGAAGATATTCTTCGCGATCACTCACCGAAGCTACTGTATTTTTTAAAAGTATTCCTGGGTATAAAAATAATTTAGGAAACGTGAGGACGTTCTCTGCGTTCTCCCACTAAAGCTATTTAATTTTTTTAAATACTCCTGGCCATAAAAATAATTGAAATAAAGTGAAGATATTCTTCGCGATCACTCACCGAAGCTACTGTATTTTTTAAAAGTATTCCTGGGTATAAAAATAATTTAGGAAATGTGAGGATGTCCTTCGTGTTCGCCCACAAAAGCCACCTTATTTTGAAAATTATATTTTTGGCCATAGGAATGATCTAGGAAATGTGATTAAATAATTTCTCATGCACCCTCAAACGTTTTATTGAATATCGAAATAAAATTTAATTTTATTCGAATTACTAACCCTTAATTTACTATCGAACTTCATGACGTGCTGAAAAGTTAATACAAAGTGGGCATCTAAAATAAGACTGATTTTCAAGAACCATCAGTCTAATCAAATTAGTGAAAAATAAAGAGTTTTTTTTTCTTTAATTACAGATCCGTGATTACAAACTCAAACAAAAATTTGGATTGAAGAATGGCTTCCAAGTTCTGCGGGATTCTGATTACGCGATAGGAAGACGGCCCATTGACGCTGTTTCGAGTGCGTATGCTACGGAAGATCCTGATCCCATTGAGTACGTAATTACAGACAAGTTAACGAATCTGCGACCAATTTGTTAACCCCCTCCAAATGAGCTTTCTCAATTCTGAAGAATAAGAAGTACTAAATCAATGATTGAAAAAATAAAATTTCTCCTACAATCTTTTTATATATATACCTGAAGAATCTTTTAAATGTTACGAATGATTATCCTTCTACTTTTAAAAGGAGATATGCGTTTCTTCACTAAACTCATTTTTTCTACATAAAAGAAATTGCGTTAGGACACTTTCCGTTTCTTCAATAAAAAATTGATAATGTAATTAAAAAATGGGCAGATACGATCCTTCGTTGACTTATGGGCGCGTTCGAGAATATGCGTACAACCAAGTCATCCCACATTTCGCACTCTTCGCCCAAAAATGCCTAAATTTCAAGGCCTTCTTCCGCCAAGGCGTCTTCAACTCGCCCGACGAACACTATCGGATTCGGCATGTGAATATAATATATTTCCTCGAGGACGACACGATGTCCGTGATGGAACCTCCGGTCCCGAATGCTGGCTTCATGCAGGGCAGACTCGTGAGACGTGGGAAAATTGTTAAAGATCAAGATGGTCAGGTTTACCACTGGAAAGACCTTAATGTAGGCATTGACATTGGTAAGTTCGATGGGCTCTTACAGATCGAATAGTAACTCTTGTAAATGCAGTAGAATCTCGATAGTCCGGAAGTGGATTAAATGATGTTGAAATGAATAGGATTTTTTTTTCATGTTTCGCAGCGAGAAAATTTGCGAAATTTTTCAGTCGTACAGATGCGACTTTTTTTCCAAGTTCATAAAACAGTTGAATCGCGTCGAGTTTTACGAGCGGCCTACGTTCATTCCTTAATGAGTTTTTAGAAATACCATATGATTAAAAATTGTGATCGCTAGTGTATTTATTTCTGTGTAACATGTAGTGAAATTTAAAAAAGTGGCTGAAGAAAATTAAACAGTGAATTCGACAAATTAGAATATTTATGACAAAAACCCTGAATTTGTACTTGTTTCCCGCAAAAAAATAAATGTGACATGTTGCTTTGACCTCTTGGTAAACCTGATCGGTTAATTGTGAATTACCCTAAAAACTTCCTTTAAGAGTAAAATCACAATTAAAATCTTTTTCATGAACCACATTGTACAAATTTAATATTTAAAAAAATCTTTTCACGGGAGCATTTATTTTTATGTAACACGTAGTGAATTTAAAAAAAGGTTCTAAAAAAACAAATAGTCAATTTAATTAAGTAGAAAGTTTGTGGCAAAAACTGGCCCCATTATTTGGAGCACTTGTTCAATTTTTAAAAATGCTCCATCATTGTGATCGGCAATAAAATATTTTTCCGTGACTAAATCAGGCTCATCGTTGTTTCAGATATTCGTTTACCTTTCATATTCAATTATCCCGGTTAATTATTATTTCTCTCTGAAACCTTTCGGTTAAGGTTTTAAAAAAATTAAATTAGCATTACAACGCAGAAAATATTTTTTAGGTATCTATGGAGTGGCTTATCACACCGTCGACTGCGATCTCTTCACGCGCGAATACCTGAAGAGCCAAGGTGTAGACGTCGGCGAGAAGGAAGAAGCGCCCGTTGATCCGTACATGCAGCGGCTCTTTGAACGCGACAGCAGATCAGCAGCGGGAAATAAATCGCACTCCAGTTCCGACGACTCCAGACGCCGATTTCTCGAATTCGATGGAATGGTTCTCTGCTTCGATGCAACGTGGAATGAAGACGACTATCAGATAATGTACTTTTTGACCGACGATACTATTGCTGTTCGCGAGATTCACAAAGCTAACGATGGTAAAGATCCGGCTTCGATGCTGCTAAAGCGCACCAGAGTACCGAAAAACTGGAAGGATCTGCCATCCACGTATCCGTCTATATATTTGGAGTACTCAGATCCTGAAGTCCTCGAATACTACACGCCGAAAGACTTAAAGGTTTAAAAAAATAAAATCGATTAAATAGTTTAAATTTTCAACAGGGTAACGCGAATATCTTTATGAAGAAAGTAACATATTAAAAGAAAGTAAAAGTTTGTACTTCAGAGTCAATCCTACGTGGAACCAGTAAACTTTTTTTTCGTGAAGAATAAAATCTATGCAATAGTACAATAAATTTGTACAAAATTAACTACACAGAAAATTATATTATTTTTTTTTCAAAGAATATATGTAAGAATGATTCAATCTTGTTTGTTAAAAATCTGTCCTACGTCAAAGAAGTATTAATTTGTTTACAAGAGTAATCCACAAAAACCGAGAATACTTCATCTGGAAAGTAGAATTAAAATTTCTGTATAAAGAAGATATTCTAAAGAAGTAATATTGAAATCTTGCTTCACGATAAATTTCAGATTGGCGAGACAGTTTTCATATTCGGTCGTCGTTTTCTGCTGCTGGACTGCGACGCTTTCACCCGGAAGTACTACTCCGAAATGTTGGGTTGCTCGCAACCGGCGAGTATCGGTAATGTCAAAAAATCTTCGCGCGAGATTCCTCAGCAACGGCGACCGCCTCCACCTCACATAGCATTCGGTACTCCGGAGGATACCCTAGCAGCTTGCCAATCTTTCGTCCCAAAACCACCGAAGCAAGACGTCGTTCGTCAGCTCTTCAATTTCCCAAAGAGGTTGCGCTACCTCGCGACCATGGAGGCCGTTCATCCGGAGGACGAAGATCGCGATTTCATCATAGAGTACGCCCTCAGCGACGGCAAGATAACGATAAGCGAAATTGAAAAACGAAATTCCGGTCGCCGCGGTGGTTGCTTTCTCTCTCCAACCTTGATCCCCAAACCAGCAACCGGAAGAGACAATCCCCAGTACTACACACCCGA
The DNA here is from genome assembly GCA_947507545.1 of Clistopyga incitator. Taxonomy (NCBI): domain Eukaryota; kingdom Metazoa; phylum Arthropoda; class Insecta; order Hymenoptera; family Ichneumonidae; genus Clistopyga; species Clistopyga incitator. Next base: position 7,854,479 of record OX382173.1, on the reverse strand, counting down.
GGATTTCTTCATCGGTGCAAGAGTAAATGTCTTCAATCATCGTTTCGTCATCAATGGTATCGACCTTTTTGTTTATCGTTACGTCGAGGCGAATCCCGAGAAATTTTGTCGTGAATTGCGCGACAATTTGCGCAATTACGTCGTTCAAAAGGGAATGCTCGATGACGAGATAGAGAGAAGAGCTTTGAAGAATTTGGAAGATCAAGAAGACGATGGACCAAAAAATACCCGAAGCTACGAGGAGAACGGTCAAATTGAAGCTGGAGAGGAAGAATCACTTCGATTGTGTCAAAAAGAACTGGCTGAAAACGCAGGAGGAAATAAACCTTCTGAATCGATTTCTGAGGAAGAAAGATGTCGAGAAACGCTCTTACGAGAGACGAGGGATGAACCGGCGCAGAGACCATCTGATTTTACCACTTCTCTGTTAAATACAGAAGCCGCAATGCTTCCGGAAAGAAAACGAATCGTTTGGGCTGATCAGGTTGGACATACGTATAACGCAGGTTGATTGCTAAATTAACGATGACAATTGTTTCTAATTAGATCGACAAGGACTCTGCGGGTCATCCGATTGTCACGTGTCGTGAAAGGAAGCCTGAATGTTCGTCGCGCACAAGAGCGAAATTTGAGCAAAAATCGCTACAATATCAGATGCAAGAATAAAATGTTTCAAGTAAACTGCTGATTGAGTTAGCTGCTGCGTTTCACTCGAATCAGTACCAAATTTTTCAAACTTTCTACAATTTTTGGCGCTTTAGTTTGGGCGAATAGTTTTGATTGAGTTCCTCACGTAGAAGAATTAAGTCTCAATATACAAGTGGATTCACAGCCGAAATTCGAATGGGAAATCGAGTGATATATGCCGATGACCGATAGGATGTCTTTTCATGTTTAAATAAAAAATCTTAATAATCGGTGAATTATAGCGAGTAGTAACTCATTTTTATTGCTGTGAGATACTTAATCGATTGCCTGTGTAGATTTTTTATGGTATTAGTAACTCAAAAGATACAACGGATTAATTATCCGATTGTGATGTTAGGCATGTAAATGGCTATAAATTTTGAACAACTAACATTATACAAAGTCTAGATGGTCAGTCAATTAAGGATGTTTTAACAAACAAAATAAGCTATTGCACGTAATAATCGTGCTAATGTTACGGTTTTCACTGTCTTTTTTAACTGGATGAAAAAACTGGACTTTCGGAAACATCAATCCATGTACTTTCCATATCACGGCTGTGAATGTACTTATAAATTAATTAATTCTACCACGTGAGTACCTCCTCAAAACTGTTAAGCAAGAAATCGCAAAAACGTATTAAAAACAGTAGCACTGATTTGTTTAGTGCGAAGCGCTGTGGGAACCTTAATTTCTATACCTTTTTGTCCCTCTCCTTTTTTCATAGTTTCGCAATCTCAATGATGCCCAAAGAATAGTTAATTTAAGCCTGCGTGGTCGGACCGTCCGGTAAAAGATGTGTAGTCAGATGGGGTCAGATGGGCCCCATGGATTTTTAATTTGTCGTTATGCCAAAACCATTGGACCAATTTAAATAAAGAAACGGTTAAATTCTCCCAACTTTTTCGAATATTTTCCCATAAATGTGACGCGAAAAATTGAAAGACATGATGAATACATTTTTTGGAAGGAATACCTTGTCGGTAAATCGCCATAACTTGGGCAGATTTTAATATTGTAAGTTGAAAACTAAATATAACGTTCACCAGATATCGTATTACAATAAAACAATGAAGAACATTCCCCTAGTGCGCGATCAAAAAAACATTTATTTTTCCGTTTAAAGAGGGTATATTTCCCAATGAAAAAAGTAATTTTCAAAGCAAAAGAAAAATACGTACTCTGTAACATAATGAGTCACACATAAAAGCTAAATGCCGTTAAGTTGGCATTGGGGTTACTTTGACCCCAAGTGACAACACAGGGTTAAAAAACTTTCTTCGTTCAACTCGAAATTCTTCGTGTCTTCGCAGCTGTAAAATCCTAATATTTATTCCAGTAGAAAAAGCCATGTAATGTCTATAACAATATTCATTTGTCTCTTATACGAAACGAACATCAATGAAATACGCAGAAGACTTTTCGTCCATCGAGTTATTTTTCCAAACTTCTTTTCATTTTGGCTGTTTATACTATAACCTATGTTGTACATATATATATATTTTTACAATCTGACAAAACCGATTTTTCTACTGGAAAAAATAAATCTCGACTCTATTACGAAACTGCCCTGCTAATTCCTTTTCAGTAAATTAGATTTCTCTGTAACGAATTTTAGGACGATCCGATACAGGCAAGCTCGAACGATAAGACGTGCGTTACCCAGTTGCGAGAAAAGATTGATCGAGATTATTATGCGCGCGTCCTCATAATCTCCGTAACAATGAAAAATTGCTGGATTGCGATGCAGCACGTTTTCGAAAGTACGAATAGGTAACGGATTATCAATCGTCGATTCCCTGTCTCGTGAACTTGTCATCAAACAGTACATAATAATAATAATAATCATAATAATAATAATAATAATAATAGTTGTCGGTCAAATCGTCATTAACACCTCCTTTACAACGTAATATTTCAATCTTTCTCTATCGTTGATCTCTCAATCATCTGCAAACGTTTCATGATAATCTGTATAATAATCACTTAATATTCAGATATCCACACGCACACAGAGCCTCGCTCGCGCGCACGCACTCGAATAGCTCAGTCCCTACAAAAATGTGCATCAAACACGTTTCAAATCATTCGGCTGGCAATAATAATTCATTAATTAATTTCATAATCATTTCTTCTCCTCGATGCGAGCACGATTATACACATTTCAACTTAAAAACGTGAGAGCGAGCATTTCTGCTGCTTCTGTTTATCTCGTTTTTTGTTTTTCTCATGTTTACATCAGCGCGAAAAGCGGTTACTGCTCTCGCTAGAGGTAAGATTGCCATCGGATCTGCAAGTCCATCAGAGTATCGATTGGCAATTTCTTAATTCAAACGATACACACACACACGTACATTTACAATTATGCATGACCCTTGCATAGAATTTGTATTATTATATATTTTTTAACAAAAGTCTCTTTGTTTTATTTCTATTTATTTTTCAAGCACTTCATTATAGTCGGGGCTTCGAAGTTTTACGCGGTATATGCAGGTAGTCGTCGGAAGAATTTAAAACTTTAAACGACCGCATCACACGTTGTATTCTTGCCTTCGTTTTACTGTCCATTCATATTCTTGATCGTCGTTTCGTCGTAGTCATTAATTTTCGCCTCTCTTTTTCTTTCTCTTCACGAGATATTAAATGCTCGAGGCATAACATTTTACATGCTGTAATATACTCATCAAAGTATCGATTGTACACTTCCGCGGTCGGAAGTACATTGTTTTGGTGCTATATGCAATTAGAAGCCATTTGTAATACCGAGGTAAGACAAGGGTCTGAGTTGATAGGTCGTTAATTAATCGTAGCTCTCTCACTCTCATTCGTTATGTTGTTTTTTGTGTGTGTGTGTGTGTTCTTTTAACTATAATTATTAACAGTTTTATCGATTCATTGTCAACTGCCGCTACTGGCGGGGTATGGGACGTCCTCTGCCACGGGCTCCATCGCGTTCCTGAAAATAAATCACATTATCGTAACTATCGTAACATTTTAATTATAATTTGCAATCACGTTTTCGTGATTGTTGCAAGACACGCAGAGAAAAAGGCTTGTTTGGTGCATCCGAATTAATGATTAATCTTACGAAATCTTGGTCGCGTTACGACAATGCGGTCGGTAAAGTTATTCGAGTGCGAGAATTTGAAAAACCTTCAGAACTCCTATAGAGAAGCAACTGGCAAAATTAAGGTGGATCTCATTTAAACAGTTTCAATTTAATACACAAGAGAAGTATAACAATGATTTGATGAAGAAGAATTCAGTTTGGACAAATAAAACCAAGGGCATTATTTTGAACATTTTTTATAAGTTGAGTTTGTAATTTTAGTTTGATCTTGATGAGTATTAGCTCATCTTATTGTTTCAAAGATATCGTTTTTCATGCTATTTCTGAACGGGAATATTAATTGGGTTAATGTCGTAACTTCGTTACTTTATTATCAACAAAGAATTGTATTTCGAAAATGGTGAAAAAGATGATAGATCCTTTTCGGTGAAGTCGTAGAGTATCTATTGAGAAACAAAATGTGCTTTTCATAAAAAACTGCAGATAAATACGACTTATTGAGGCGAACGAATTCATTATTTTACAAATTCATTGTTATTCGCCTCTCGTATTTTAAAGAAGGCATTTAAGATGTAACCAAACTACCTTAATTTCTAATAGCTATTTTTTTGAAACAGTTGAAATTACTTAAAAAATTATAGCACTCGATGTACTTGATTGTACCGACCGGCATTATCTTCAACAATAATTTAGTTACGTTAACGAAGTACGTCCTCATTTTTTTTGTTAATCAATTTTCTGGTTGTGCCATCCAAGCATTTTTTTCATGTAATTAAAACTTAAACATTTTTATAGAATGAAAAATGTAAGGAATTCTGGAAAACGCTGAAACTCCAAAATAATGGTCAAATAGCAGAAAAAGAAAGTGTTATCAGAAACGAGAATCGATTTCAGAGGAGTGAAATGGCCCAAATTTGGACAAGAAGTTAATCGAAATAAACAGAATAATGCAAGATTCAAAAGAATAGCTCACGAAATAAATAATTAAACAACTTCTAGATTGTATAGACAACAGAATCACAAAGAAACTTTTTTAAAATCTACAATAATATAAACCCAAAGTAAAGTTAGCAAAAAGAAGAATCAATTAAAACAAAAATATTTGGGGATGAATATGCTATTTTAATGAAAAAAATGACGCAATGACTTGAAATTATTTATGTATTTACCATACACTGATGTTTTGAGGATTTTGTTGCGCATTTCGCACCGCGAATTTAGATAAACAAAAAAAATCCAACTAAATTGTACTTTTACTTTCCAAAATGCTCGTCAGTCATTTGCCAAAAATGATGAATTCTCGGTAAGCTTACCCTGCGTTGATGCTGTTGTGGTTGCTGATGAGGCGGCGGCGGCGCTTGCTGCTGTTGTTGCATCTGCTGCGGATGTTGGGGATGGTGATCCCGAATTTCGTTCCTAGCATTGCGACCCCTGTTTCTCTGTCCGACATCGGGCGGCTGATGCTGCGGATGCTGTTGCTGCTGCTGCTGATGATGCGGAGGCGGCGGGGGTTGCTGCTGCTGCATCATACTGGGGGTCGGACCTTTCCGCTGATCTTCTTCGGCCTGTCGTCTCTCGTAATGTCCAAAATCATCGAAAATACTAGTAGAATGTCGATAGGTGTGCAATATGCGCAACACGTGAACGCCCTTGGCGTGCGGCACTTCCTGTGCGTCTCGGGAATTAGTAACCGGTTTGTTCTCATTGTTTTCTAACCTTATGTGCCGCAATTGCACATTAGGAACGTCCTTAACGTAAATCCAACGTACACGAAACTGCCCCTTCCATTTGTCCTGCGACCACACGGAGCTGTTACTATGATAATCAACGGACGAGACCATTTGGGCCATGCCGCAAAAATGTCCGGATCCGTTAACGGAAAAGAAGAGATAAAGCGGCGCGCCGTCTCTGTTAGCGTCTCTGTAAGCCTGATCGAGTCGCTTGTTGCCGTGCTCAGTGCTGCACCAAATCTCATATTTGATAGATCTATGAATATCGTCCTCCGAGTACGATTTGATAACGAAAAAACGTGCACCGGGTGCGGTCTGGTCAAAATCCACGGGATTGTAATCGTTCTTCACTTTGAGCTCGTCGAGTACAGGATGGGAAACCGATTGTACGGGGGTGAGTTGTTGCGGCGGTTGTTGCTGCTGGGGATGCTGATGAGGAGCCATTTGTCCTGAGGGAGGCGGTGGCTGTTGCAACTGCGATTGATGCATCGCTTGCGCTTGCGAATGTGTTTGATGATGATGGTGTTGCTGCTGCTGCTGCTGCTGCTGCTGATGATGATGCTGTTGCTGTTGTTGTTGATGAAGATGATGATGATGAGGTGGGGGAAGTGGTGGCGGAGGTGGATGCTGATGATGATGTTGGGCGGGATGATGATGATGGGAGAGTTGTGCGGAAGGAGGTTGTTGTTGCAATTGAGCTTGATGAATCTGGGGTTGTTGCGATTGATTTTGTTGTTGCTGCTGTTGCTGCTGCTGCTGCGAATACTGCTGAATCTGCTGCTGAGGATGGGAGTGAGGATGCGATTGTATTTGAGCCGGCGTGGGTCTGGGTGACGTAGCGGGATGTCTCGACCAACTGGGAGGCGGCGGAGGTCTCTGTCCTTGACCAGCAGGAAGAGGCGGTGGTACGGGTGGCGGAACTTGCGCTGGCGGAGGGACTTTCGGCGGTGGCACGGAAGCTTTGCCCTCGCCCCACGTGCCGATGTCCATGTTGTGTTTTCCGGGTACTATCGGCGGCGGTGGCATTCCGGCCTTTTTCTTCATACCCTGAGTCGCGGAAACCGGAGGCGCTGGCTTCGGTGGCTGACTCGCTACGCTTGCCCATGTCAACTTTCGCGGCTCTTTTACCTCGCTTTTCGCCGTTTGTACGGACGACACGCGAGGCTGATCCTGACGGGTGATATCGACGTCGTCGCCGTTACCCGCGGCACCGCCGCTGCCGATCCCGAGAGCCTGAACATTTTGCTCGATACTCTTGATCTCGGCGCTCGTGGGATTCGGGTAAGTTTCGTTTCCCCGAGGCTGAGGATAGTACTCCTCGTAACGGGGCTTTCGCGATGTACTCCAAGCGCTGAAGTCACCGTTACCCGGGAAATAGTTGAAGGTCGGCTGACCGAATGTACCGAAAGCGCCGCTCGTGCTGGCGGAAAACATGCCGTCCATGCTGTAGGCATCGTGGCCTATTTGAGTACCGTAACCGGATAGAAATGCCACTGGGTCTGTTCCGTTTGACCACGTACCGTCCCCGGCGCCGAACGTCTGATAGGGAAACGACGTACCCGCGTAGTAAGGGCTGTACGGGTCACCCGTGCCGATCGGGTAACTCGAGTGATGCTGCGCATTGTTACCTCCTCGCCATGAATCGTAACCGGAATCCTCACCCCCGCCGATGTGATCGGCCTGTTGTTGCTGCTGATGCTGCTGCTGCTGCTGTTGCTGCTGCTGCTGCTGTTGCTGATGCTCCTTGGGACCATTGTTAGCTACAATTGTAAATCAATTTTACTGTAAAATCCAAACAGTCTGGAAAAGCGATATTTTTATTTACTCCAAGTTTTCAGAGTTAATTGGAAGACTTAACTCTTGATTTGATAAAATGGTATAAGCTATGATTGTTAATTATCTTTACTGCCAGAGATGAACAGTGTGGAGAAGTAATGTTTTTATTTATTTGAAGTGTTCGGAATGGTAATTCTTTACTCCTGCTGCATAACACTTTGAAATAGGAATCTAATGAAAACAATGATGTTTATCATACCTCTTTGTTGGCATTATACCAAGTATTTCGGTGTATGAGAAGGGTTATGATAAACAGAATCATAGACATTAATGTAGATAAAATAAAAAGTTACTTGAAAGGAAAACTTGTTCTATAATTTTCTATTTTTATTTAATGCATGGTTAGGGATGAAAAAAAGAGGAGTATACAAGCAAATCTTAACGATTGTTGTTAAGTACAATTGTAAACTATAAGCATCTAACAATTGTATTGATTCAAAAATAAAGAGAAATTTTCAAAGTAGAATTAATGTTTTTTGACCTGTTAAACTCTTGGAACATAGAAATGCACACAAACAATGTGTGTTTTGCTTTATCAACCTTTGTCTGATATTTTGAAAACAATGACAATTGTCTAACCTAGCGTTTAATATTTTACCATTTCGTTGCATTTTTTTCTGTTATTCATAATGAAAAGTTGTGCCAAAAACCTTCAATGATTAATTGTTTATTACATAGTTTATTATTATAGAAATTGTAGCATTATTTTGACTATGTGAAAAATTCCAAGTCTTACATTAAAAATAGATATTTCAGTTTGAGAAATATGTTTTCTACTAAAAAAAAATATAGAACTCCCACATGATTTTATATTCCAATCTGTAGATTTTTCTATGTGATCATGAAACAATTACCAACAATCAAAGCAATGGGTTTTTCAATTTAATTTGATTTCCAAATAATTGTGCAAAAACACAAAACCTTTAGTGGCACAATTATTTGTAGTATTATTTCGATCATAAAAAAAAAGTCCTAAAGGTTGCATATAAGGAACAAATGTTTCAGTTTAAGGAAGTTACTTTCCACTAAAAAAAACATGAAACTTTCACACAGTCCACATTTTTGTACATGATCACTGTACCGTTGTAAACTATGAAGGACACACGATTTTTCCATATCCTTTTTACCCCAAATAAAGGAGAAGAGAAAAAAGATGTTCGTTCAACCAAAAAACATAGTATTCCATCAAAGAAAATAATATGAAAACCATGCAAATGTTCATAAATCTTTGCACCTTCATCAAATCTATCTCTGAAATAAAAAACACCATCCTCCTTATTAAGTATAAGACAACAGCGAAGCTAAAAAGCCAAAACTCAATATCCCTATGATACTTATCAAATCTATGTCTAAAATAAAAAATACTATTCCTCCGTATTAAGTACAGGCCAACAGCAAAGACAAAAACCCGAAACTCATTAGTCTTACAATACATATTGAATCTATCTCTAAAATAAAAAACACCATCCACCGTATTGAGTACAAGCCAACAGCAAAGACAAAAACCCGAAACTCAGTAGCCTTACGATACATATTGAATCTATCTCTAAAATAAAAAACACCATCCTCCATATTAAGTACAGGCCAACAGCAATGCGAAAAAGCCAAAACTCAATAGCCCAATGATACTTATCGCATCTATGTCTAAATAAAAAATACTACCCATCCGTATCAAGTACAAACCAAGAGCAAAGACAAAAAACCAAAACTCAGGTGCTTTACAATACATATTGAATCTATCTCTAAAATAAAAAACACCATCCTCGGTATCAAGTACAAGACAACAGTAAAGCTAAAAAGCTAAAACCTTGTAGCCCTACGATACCCTTACCCCTAACGGAAGCAACTGGCATTGAAAGCCAGCGAGCCAGTGGCGAGCTTACCCTGACTATTGGCTTGTCCTTTCATCCGCTGCATTCCGTTGCATGGAAATATAGGGATGATTTATGTTCAACAGCTTTGGTAGAGTCCGCTGGGAAAGCTGTGGAATATTGTGGAAACTTTGATATATTCGAAGCTCTTTTGATTGATGGTCAAAGCCAAAAGTGCGTGAACGCGTTATCGTCGAAATGCAAGGAAGTATCTTCCGGACGTCGACCAACTGACCAACTGATCTGACAGAGACACAGCGCTTGCCAATCCAGCTGACATAACCTGTCTCTCCGAGGGAGAATAGAAAAAAAAAAAAAAACAACACGAAGCAATTGGCGGATTAATAAACCACGCGGAAGTACGAGCGTTCGATCGCGGTCACGCACCAAGTCGTCAATCACTGCTAAAATTCACTTTTTAAACAGGGCCGCGATAAATTTACGAGAGAAAAAGTGAAATAAGTACACGGAGAGCCGAGGGGAGATCGGTGGATACGGGAGTATGGGATCACGGCTCCGAGCCTCCCGGTAAGGCCAACGAGCAACACTTTGAACGTTTTGTTGGTTCGCACAAATCGCGCGGAAAGTGCTTACTGTTCATCCACACCCGGTACACGATTCACACACTCGGCAACGTTAATTTTCAACCGGGAACGTTTTCTTTTGGCTGTGGAATCGCAGCAATTTATCACCCTCGGGATAATAACTGCGTGACGTCCACTGACCTCCCGTGCTCTCCTATCGGTACATGTATGCGTGTGTACATATCTCGTGACAGAACTACCAATCTCACTTCTTTTCCGCCGAGACGCCAACTCGACGTTCACTTCGTGCGTCTCCGCGCATTTATCGTCGCCTTTATGTTGTCGGCTTGGCGGCCGGCGACTAATGTCCACGTACTCCATGTACCGGTAACTGACCACTCGTACATATACAACTTCCAAATCGCTTTGGACTTATCGATGTAAGTACGGGATTATCAATATTTATACTCCTGATGCGGGCGATAATTGAATTTAAAAACTTCGGATTACTGAGTTTGGCAATCCAACGGCAAAGATTGGCAACAGGGTCAAGTTTACTATCATAGAATAATGCTACAGGTAGTTGAAAGTACTCAAAATCATCTATTCAATGTAAGAAGAATAATAGGAGAGAATATTTTGTGTAGGTACTTCTAATTTAGGCAAAAATTGCAAAAAGTTTTAATTATAACGGATTTCAATTTAATAGTAAAAATTGTCGGTCGACCTTCAATATACGATGCATAACTATGATAGAATAATGCTATCGGTATCTGAAAGTACTCAAAATGATGTATTTACTGTATGGTGGATAATAGGAGAGAACATTTTACGTAAGCAATAATCGCAAGAACCTTAAAATAAAAATGTAATTAAATTTAACAGTAAAAATTGTTAGTAGAACTTCAATATACAAGGTATAGCTATAATAGAATAATGCTACAAATAGAGTATAAATATATCATTTTGAGTACTGTCAACTAAGAAGGATAATGGAAGTAAATAGTTTGTGTAAGTACTTCTAATTTGCGCAACAATTGCACAAAACTTAAAATTAAAACGGATTTCAACTTAATAGTAAACATTGTCAGTAGACCTTCAATATACGAGGTATAACTATGATAGAATAATGTGACAGGTAGTTGAAAGTACTCAAAACGATATATTTACTGTAAAAGGATAGTGGAAGAGAATGGTTTGTGTAAGTACTTCTAATTTACGCATCAATCGCAAAAACTTAAAATTAAAACGAATTTCAACTTAATAGTAACAATTGTCAGTAGACCTTCAATACGCGAGGTATAACTATGATAGAATAAGGCTACAGGTAATTGAAAGTACTCAAAATGATCTATTTAATGTATGTGTGGATAATATGACAGAATATTTTGTGTAAGCAGGCTTAATTGAGGCAATAAATGCAAGAAACTTCAAGTAAAAATGTTAATCAACTTAACAGTAAAAATCGACAATATATAGACCTTTGATATACGAGGCATAACTATAATAGAATAATGCTACAAATAGTTGAAAGTATTCAAAATGATCTATGTACTGTGAGGGGAATAATAGGGGAGAATATTTTGTGTAAGTACTTCTAATTTAGGCAATAATCGCATGAAACTTATCATTAATACATATATGAATTTTTTAGTGAGAATTAGAAGGACACCTTTAAAATACAATGTATAAAATAATGCTACAGCTAGGCGAAAATAAAGTATGATTTTTTTAATACAAAAAGGATAGTAAGTAATTACGATCAGAGACTACTTTTTAATTAAAAATTAGAACCGTTTCTTATTTCATAAAATAGAGAGCAGGAGAATATTACTCTAGATTGCTATAATATTCACGAAAATGAAAAACTTTAATAATTATAAACCAAAATTGACAGTGTGTGGAATCTTACATACATTATACATACAAGACGCTACAGGAAATCGAATATATTTAAGACGTACATTTTTTAAACAAGTTTATTTATATACTTTAAAATGTAATATTAGGTAATTGGAGAAAGAGAATATACTTTTCTTACAAAATCGAAACTGCTTTGCACTTCATACAATGCAATACACCAAAATATTTTGTTAAAGTTTGGTGCATTATTTGCGATCATTAAAACCGGGAAAAACGATGAATACGAAACCAGAATTGTTGGCATGATTAATAGACCTTTTATACATCTACTCTGTTTACTGTAATGTTGCGGGTAGTCGGAGGTATTTAATAGTCGTTAGAATTTGCGATAAAATCATTTATTACCTACCAAAAGCACAAAGGTAGTTCCTGCCAACAAGTTATTCGATTGATGGTACATACATATTCACGTAACGAGGTGGAAAAATACATACTACAGATATGCCAGGTTTATCCTACACAGGATTAATCTTCCATATGTGGTCTTCAATAAAATTTTGAAAGCACCTCAACGACTGAAAAACTCATTGAGACAAACTAAAAAAATGTGAGCAAAAAAAGAAAAAACCGAGAAACTCATTTTTATATTTTTTTTCCAAAAGCCAATTCTGCACTTGACCTATTTTTTGGACATGTTCGTTCAGTTCGATTTTATATTTGTTTAAGTCTTTCAAAATAAGATCCTTAAAACCACCCTTAGATGTGAGGCTTTATTTGGGTCTGTCCGACAAAAGTACCAAATACACCGGAAACTATTCCTCTTACCTACAAGAAAACGCCTCACAAAAATGCCTCTTTATATATATATACATAATTACAGTAGAATCTCGTTTATCCGAGGTAATGGGGTGAGGGGATTCCCCGGATTAGTGAAAACTTGGATAACACAGAAGATATTATAGGCTTCTTATGATCCGTCATCCATTTTATGCAGGTTTTTCCGTATTATCCGAGCATACATCTCGGTTAACGCGGAATGCTCGGAGCTCCCGGAGGATCGAATAACGCGCAGCCTCGGTTAATCGCAAGCCGGATAAAGGAGGTTCCATTGTACATCGTGACGAGCCCCAGAAGCGGAATTTTCTAACACGTAAAATCTATACCGAAACGGAACATTACGGAAACGACAGAAATTTCTCGTATTCCTCGTACCGAAAATTGGCGCTATGAGCGCATAACGACAGCATAACGAGTTAGAAAATGCCACTAGAGGTGCAAGTATTTCGCTGACTTGACGAGAAGCGTCGACCAGACAAATGACGCCTAGAATTTTATAGTTTTCGCCTCACTTTCCGCACAATTCGCTGATTCGCTGGGCGCTAGATTATCTACTATGGCCCGAAAACCAAGGTTTTTTCACGACCTTCGTTTTCTTCTGAACCGGTCGTTCGGTTCGCTGGAAAAGGGTGCACTTCGAGGGCATGCAAAATTAATAAACGCAACAGTGTCACATTCGTTTTAAATAACAATTAACAAACAATTTGTTCACTGACTTGGAATGCACTCACACAATATTTTCATACAATCGCTGACTCAAATCCGACATGCTCCAGCACAATTTCGTATCCAAAACTGAGTTCCAAAACCAAATCCAAAACGCAGTATTTTTCCGAATCTTTTTACTCTTCATTACGCAAGGACCGGCGGGTTTCGCATGCTTTGAATATTCGGAGTGGTGATCACAGCCTAATATCGCTTGACTTCATCGATCGTCTCGTTGTGTCGCAGTGCTTCTTTTTCGCTAACCACCCTCTCGCTTCCCAGCGTTATCCCGGACCATCGCTCTAATTTTGAGAATTTCGTTAAACATAATATTCACGGTAATTTAATATTGGTAAGAGAATAACGAACTGTGAGAATAAGGAACGATTCAATTGCTCGACTGATTTCCATGCGGTCTCAGTGCACGAGCACTTTAGGTCCAACCCGTACTTGCGCCTCGTCACAATATATATACGTGTATTTATATGTATATATTCATTAGGATGGTCGTTATTTGGGTTCGATGCCCTTCACATTGTTCGCGAATAAATTAATGATAATCCTGTTAAAATATAACATTTTAATTTTTACATTTAACTCGTCCGTCAGAGGCCTCACTTCTGCAATTTACAATACATGGTATTTCACTATAACTCCAATCTAATTTTTTGAACACCGATATATGGGCCAAAAAATTTGCAATTTCGGGATGTACGTGACGTATGTGACTAAGCAGAGAAAATTTGCTCTACCTTCTACAAAATAATTAACCCATTATACCACATCCAATTGCAATACTATTATTTAGTTCGGAAAATATTATACTATAAAATCTAAGCAACGTCATGGTTAATGTTTTTTGGACATTCCATACGAGTTTTCAAAATTGTTTTACCCTGTAGTAATATGTATATTCAAAATTGACTGAAAATACAAAAATTATATATTTTTTAATTAAAAACCGGAATAAATGGGAAAAATAAAAATAAAAAATACGTTCGCAATTTACTTAAACGGCGTTTTAAACGTTTGTACGGTGAAATCTGGTATGAAATGTCCACAACGTCAGTAATTTTTATGGTACGATAATTTGCCGAATTAAAGCCACCATTAGAATTAGATGTGGTACGATGAGTTAATTATTTCGAAGGAGGTTCAGAAATTTTTCACTAGTTAGTAACGTACATGTCACTTACATTCCCAAGTTACAGAATTGTTGGCAAATATGTAAGAACACGATAAAAAATTGAATGGAGGTATAGTAAAAAAAATCCTATATATTTTACATAGCAGAATTGAAGGCTCTACCGGAAATGTTGGATGTTAAAATAAAATGTTTATATTTCAAGAGGATTTTCATTTATCTGTCAACTATGTGAGGGGCATCAATCTTAAAACTCGTTTGGAGCCCAAATAACGACCACTATAATATTCATATTCCCGTAATGTGTTCATAATATAAGGTGGCATGTATGTATCTTATTGCAGAATTCGCAATTGAATTCCGGATTGTGCTCTGGACGAATTGTGCACGTGTTTATAGTCTCAGAGCTGCGTGCATAAAACGTTATGAAAAAAATATATGTATGAATTTTATAACGTTGTTACAGTATATCGGCGCCAGTACTTATAACAATAAATTTTCTTCAGGCCGCGAATAAAGAACATTGTTGTACATTCTCGTAACATAGAAATTCGAATCTTCAAGGCAGCTCAAAAAACTTTCTTCGAGGATCCAAACTTTCGTGTTTACGTGGATTAGCCGCGTAAAAATCTCGGGTTGTAATGTATTATATATACAAGTTTATCGAATATATTGTCGAACCGCTAAGCAACGACGACAAAATCTCTCTATTATCGAGTAACAAAGTTTATTAAATACTTCACAAACTATGCCGCATGTAACTTACACTACCAATTATCACAAACACATCAATTATCAATTTTTTGGGGCAACTAAAAATAACGCAACAAAGTACAAAACTCAAATAGATCTTCAATCATAACAATGATATTTCGCAAAATTAAATTAAGCCAATATCTCGATGCCAACAAGTTTATACATGAGGGATTTCATATCAATCTAGCCACTTCCAGAGATCAATGTCTCGGATCTTTTTGCAATTCAATTATATTCTAGTAGTCGGTTGAATAGAATTTGTGATAATGCCGTTGCATGATAGCGTCAATTATTGCTGAGTTACAAGCTAACTAAGATTTTCACTAGTTATTTGTTAGCCCTAACATATTGAAAATGCCTAATCAAAATTCAATAGTGCTAGAAATCATTTTTATAGCTGTTTTCACGGACTTTACATTTTGCGAGAAAAATGACTTTCCAAGAACATCACTATAAAAAAATATCTTTGCCATTATTGTATTTTCTTTAAGCCTTTTAGAGATAATGGTGCTTAAAAAACTAGTCAAAATCTTCGTAGATTGTAGCTATGTAACTACATGTATGAAAAATATTCTTTTTTGAACGAGTACTAAAGCATAGTCGCTTTTAATCCTTGTATATACGGATCGTCTAATCGACTCCAGCATCCCCTTAACGTCGAGTGTGGAAAGTAGCTAAGACCAGATCTTCCAATTCGCGGGTTTAAGGAAAATCCAGTTTTTAATGCCGAACTTGCGACAGTATCATATGTACCCAGATCGCTTGCTAATTTGATTAGCAGACTCAGCACTTTTACCCATGAAGAGGTTGAGTATGTGCCAACTTTTGCGAACAATAGGGAGAGGAGGGGTCAGATCATCCCTGATTCAGGTAACATCGTCTTCTCAAATCTGAGAGCTGTCGTAAAGGCTATGTCTAGCCCTCAGACGAGCGATTCTAGTCGAAGAAGATTCGTGAACGAGAATCCATTTCCTGGAGCCATCTATAATGAAGCCGATATTCTCCAGAACCCTAATACCATCTGCCCTGCTAACTACATGGCTACTTTCGACGTGGATATTGAACTGATAAATCGGTTCTTTACTCCTTACGAAGATGAGATTGAATGGGTTGTAGAAGCTCCATCGCTCAACAACACGCGAGGCACATCAGCGTGCTCCGTAGCGCAGGAACGTGTCGGAAGGACCTATTAACGAATTGACTTCTGGGGATCTTGAAGACTCTGGTGATGAATGGTATTCACCAATATCTCTGAAAAGAGTTGAGTGGCTGCATGGAGTGACTGGATTTTACCGGGAACCACCATCATACGCGGTTAGCAGGTACCCATTCTGGGATGGGATTAGCGAAGCGGCTTGCCCGAACACCTTGCTCGCCAAACCTCACATCTGCTACCAGACTCTTTATCACATGGATATTTCAGTGGATCCAGAGGCGGCCTGAGCCAGGGCTCTTGGTACTTTCCACGACGTAAACGAACATCTGTTTATCGAGAAAGACCACGGTTACTAACGTTTTACTAACGTACTAAAGCATACTCGAATTGCAATAAGATTTGAGACATTGATGTCCGGAGTTGACTTAATTGACGTGGAATCCCTCATATTAAACGTAAAAAATACTGTTAGGGCACATGAAGGCAAGTAAACTTTTAAGTATAATGAGGATAATATTTTCGTCTCCACCCTAACGTCGAGTATTGGCGTGTTGCGCTCTAGAATTGTTTCTCAGATCGATCGGCTAGAGAGCTACGACTTTATTATCACGCGGAACATAGGCGTACGTATTTCTATGTTATACACAACTCTATAACAACATATTCACTATTCTTTGTACAATTTGTACTTGAGACGCGACCGCGAAGGTCGACATTGAAATCGATCTCTTAAGTGGACGCACCGGTTGTACACGAAACTGCCATTCTGTTATTGTTTTGAAGGTTTATCTAAATCAAACCGTCCGGTCAGTAAACGTTGAGACAATCCTTTCATTATAACAATGTAAATACATCCGAGTGGGACAAAGCGTTACCCCAGAGTGTCATTCCAGGGTTGAAAATACAGTTTTACGTAGGAGCCCCTAATTGGTACGTGGTGACGAAATGACCCATTACTGGAATTGTAACCATCGCATTACTTTCGAATTCAATCTACTTATTTCTTCATACCATAGATAATTTTATATTAAATATTTTCCTCGGTTGGTGCATCATATTGGTAAAAATATGTGTGAAATCTGGATTAAAAAAAGGATTTCGGAATGGAAAATTATTTTAATTATCGTTGATAATTAAAATAATCGATTTTTCCCATCTCATTACTCATCCTTTATTACGTGTTTCTGCACGGCATTTGTTAATAAATCTATGTAAAAAATACATTTCTTGATTTCAATAAAAATTTGTATGCATTTCCTTACCAATACGGAGGAATACTCAGAAAAAAATAGGTGGTATTGACACAATTCTTAAATAAAATAACAAATAGGGCAATTTCGCAATTAATGGGATGGCTACAAGTCTGGCTATTGTGAGGGCTACACTTTATGTCCAGTAAGACAGATGGCAAACGGACGCAGACACGTTCGTGCCGCTTCATCCTAAAAATTCCAATAAACAAAATACTTTGTTTAAGAAGCGTGATCCATTTTTGTTAGAGTCGTTGTATCGTTATCAACGCTTGATCTTCTTCCATTCGACATTAATTGCTACAATTTGTGACGATATTTGTGAAGGCTTATTCATCGCTATCGACATCATTTGGTACCGTTTCCCATTGACATCAGATGTAAAATTTCTTTTGTGAAGCGCGAGTCAGCAAGCGCAAGGACATCGGAGATTAATGACGCAAATATCAGCTGTTCACGAAAGCTCACCAATTGGTGCGTTCTGCAGCCACAAATCGTGGATGAAGTCGTATAGTTGATCGCTCACGGCAACCTGTGGATTTAACGGAGATTTTCAGCATTAAAGGGGATGCAATACACCCTTGCACATTGCAAAACGTAAAAGCTGTTTTTATTTTTATTCTTTTTTCGTAATTTTTTTGACCCCCTATAATTCGAGAATAGATTGAGCCGTTGAACAAAAATTTTGCGTGAGTCTTGAGCAAAATGTGTTGATGTTTCACACTTAATTCAGTGAGAATCTGCCAAAAAGTTAATGTTTCACAGAATTTTATTTGTATTTTCATTTTGTGGAAAATTCAATAATTTCCGGCCAATCTATTTAAAAGATTTCGTTTGTCGAAGTGAGTCGAATGTTTCATACTGATTCGAGCCGAAGTACAATAAAACCTTATTAACGAAAAGATAGGAAAATTCAACTTCGGCAATCGCTTCCTCATTTTTTTAGCTCGTCGACCACAAGTCCTTCTCCACGAGGAAGCCAAAATTCAGCAATGTAATATCTCATGGAGAAGATATTGTGGAAGACAGGCCGAAAATATTGCGTTACAATATTAAAGATTCAACTTTTTCAACGTTTGTTTTTACCTTGTACGGTGTTGGATTAAGACTCCTCTTGTGATCGCCCCGAAGTGTTTCTAGAGACTTCTGTACTCTGTTTCGAATGTCGTGTAGAGTTGGCAATGGTCGTCGTACTTTGCCATCTTTCCAGTATACCTGACAATAAAATGACATTGTAGAAATTCGACTATGCGAGAATAAAGAACGAGAAACTTACCTTGTGCAAAGCCTCGACCTTGGTAGGTATAACGTAAGCTCGCTTCGATTCCTCAAACGGATGTCGACACAAGACCTTCTGGCCTGCTTTGGGTGCCGGTTCCGAGGAATTTTGCAGTAAGTCGACAAGCGCGTGACCCTCGGCTCCGTAAAGACGGTAGGCGTTCTTCTTTCCGGGCATCGTCACCTTTCCGACCTCCTGGCTCAGCTTGATTCTCGGTTTATCGTTGATCTCTACCATTTTGTAGACGCAACCCAATGCCGGTTGCCTCTGACAAGTGACCAGATGCGTTCCAATGCCGAAGCAGTCGATTCTGTGATTCTGAACCAAGCCCTTTTCTTCATCTTACCTATCAGAGTGCCCCAACGCCTGTGCGCATTCGCATACATGCTATCTACTTTCTTAAACGACCGACTGCCGAGTTTATGATCCGCATAAGCGAAAAGCTACCTGTTCATTCAGACTGATTATGATGTCTTCGTTGATGTCGCTCGACGCTACGATCGTCAGTTGCGAGAACCACGGCACGTTGAATTTGACCGCCAGCTTATCGAACGTTTCTCGCGCTGCTTGACTCAGATACGCCAAATCCCCGCTATCTATCCGAATCCCAATGGCTTTGTATCCCAGATCCGCGAGAGCCAACGCCACAGCACAGAAATTCAGCAGACCACTCCTAATATTCACAATCTTTATGTCAGTTTTATTCGTTTCGCAATCTGCGACTTTGTTATAATAAGTTGCTCTTCCAGGTTTATGATTCGCGATGATAAACAATCAACTCCGAGGTGTAACCCTCCTAAGGTTCTTAAAATATAATTTTCTAGAAATATTTCGTAATGTGTTTAATGTGTCCAAATAACTTTGTATTCATTGTAAAAATTGTATAGTGTAAGCAATTTTCATATTCGATACGAACATGTCGATTAGGTCGTGCCCATTTTAAGAAATGCTGTTAGAAAATTGCCTGAGGATCTTAGGAGGGTTAATGCGTATAAATGATAACTTCGTGTATTTTCTATCCAAGCCATGTCATGCAATCTTTACGTATTTATTGTTTTTGAACTTTTATATTGTATACCGAAGAGTCTCTACGATAATCGTGCATAATGGAAAAACTTAGAATTTTTCTTGTCTTCAAAAATTTTTTAACTCACCTATTTTGACTATTTTAATTTTATCTTTTTGTTAGAACAAACTTGAGATATATTTTCATCCAATATCATCTATGTCCACATCTATCCTAAGTATATCCTGACTGTACGCGAAGCATAATGAGAGAATGTATTGACAATACGAAAACAAAACAAAAGACGTAACGATGAGATTTGTCGAGTGGTAAACCATCGTGCTCGGGTGCTCGGATGCAGAGGTAGTAGCAGTAGTAGTAGCAGCTCCGATTGAAAATCCGTTCGAAAAACGATTTTTTAAATAAAATTTCAGAGTATTCTATCCTCGAAAAAAATGGTTACTGACGTGACGCAGCACACGTGACATTCTCATCACGATGATAATTGGTGTCACGTTAGTGTTGCGAAGTTAGTTTGCAAAGTCAGTTCGTTAAGTTAATTTGAAAGGTTAGTTTATGAAATTAACTTTGCAGAGTTGGAATATAGAATTTTTTTAGTTCAGTGAATTTTTAAGTTGTATTTTTTTTTCTTCTAAAAATACATTCCATGTTTTATTCAGTAGTTATAATTTTTTTAGTTAATCAGGTTTTCTTTAGTTGATTGAATTTTGTACTTTCATGTACACCCTGTAAACTACATTTTCACAAAATTTGAACCTGATCGATGATATTTATTGCTTTTGACTAGACGATTTCGTCCGGAAAAACCCATATACCCTGGTCTAAAGCATAGTAACTTTTAAATGTGCTAAAGCAGTTCGAAAACTCAATATTTAATATTATATTATTAGTAGATTTCTTATTGAAAACAATTAAATATGATAATAATTTAATAGCCCTATACTATAATTCATATTTCAATTAATAGAAAAGATAATAACAAACTCTTTGCTGTACTGAATCACATATTTTTGTTCACTGCAATTCTATCCATGTGTATCATAGCAAGCATAATAGCTTCGATATTAACTTGTGGTTCAATAAATTCATTTTTGTCTTCTTCCATATTCCAGGTAAAATATAAGAAGAAGTGGTGATTTCGGATTGCATTTCAATACCGAAATTAAGATTTAAATGCAGACGACCCACACTACATTTAATTGCGATCCACAGATTTGCTCATAAGTTATTGTCTTTTCGGACAATCCATACGGACGCCGGACGGCTGTCAGTAATGAGTGAGATGCTTTTTGGAATCTAGGACGCTCAAAACGTGTATTTCCATAAAAATGCAGGGATCGACTTTTTTAGATTGCAATATTTCCTCGTTTTAAATACTTTGTATGCGATGAATAAGTAAAGATAATAAAATGAAATCGTTCATCATCGGATATTCAAACGGACGGTGGTTAATCTCAGTCGATTGAGAAAAATATGTTAACGACACAAGTACTGAATGCTTGGTACATGGCCATATATCCCTTGTTTGTGTAAAGGTATGTGTGGGTGTCACGGTTACTTCGTCCCTTCGCTTTTGAATAATGTTAATATTGATTTGTTGCGGGTGTCCAACGTAATGAGTGCATGAAAACAGTGTAATATATTTTATATTTATATATAAATTACAGATAATATTGTCCGGGACCAAGCAAAACGGGCAAACGACACGAAATCATACCTCAAACAGAGATCGCCCAATTGGTATCGTCTTAAAAACCCATTCTTGCGAAGTGGAGTTGCATCACTTTTAACAGAGTTGGTTTTCGCACTATTCTGGTTCTGTTTAGTCTTGGCCACGTTCGTTAAAATTTTACTCTTTACGTTTGCTCCGTCTACGTATGCCTGTTGCTCACCCGGTGCTTGTTGTGTGCTATAAGTTTACACTTTTAGTTAGGCTATCGTGTTTGTGTTTTTACTTCAACATTGTATGATAATCCATGTCATCCTGTTAATGCTTTGGTGCAAATTTTTAGATTTTCTTCGAAATCCGTTAGTTTTCATTGTACGCTTGCCTAGTTCCATTAGAAAATTAGATTTGAAGTTATATTTTTCATGGCTGGTGCAATTTCCCTTCCTACATAATCGAAGTACCAATTTTTTCGTTTGTTCGACAAATCTCAACGACTAAACTATAAATCATTTTCAAAATTAGACTTGTGGTATCCACTGTCTTCTACAATATTTCTCTCGTTCTATCGATTTCTTATGTCTTTCATTAATTTTTTAAATCTTTTCTTTAAGTTTGCCCTCAATTTTCGACATGAGACTTAAAACTTTTAAGTACACGCTGCGAAAAAAGGCTATATCGCCAATAATATTAAATTCTAAAACGTATAAAAAGTTTTTGTTAAAGTACCACGATATAGTGCAACGTGTGCAGCTTAAGTACAAGAACAATAAGGTCGAATGATGTCTATTCTGCCGAATGAATTGGAAATTTTTAGTTTACTCAATTATTTGAGATCGCTTGTACTCGTAATATACAATATAAAAAAGTAGATCAGAATAAAATTGAATAAGTTCTGTTTGAAATCGGCCAGCAATGATTGGAACGAATCGTGCGTGCGTTTTCTCTGTTATACTTCTTTGTGTGTGAGTATGTCGAGTAGTATAGTATCGTCTGCGGTATTATGTGGACAGTAAAAGCGCGAGAAGGCCGCGAGCAGGTTTGCGCAATTTAATGTTGTAGCTGCTGCTGCTGCTGCCGTTGCTGCTGCGTCCGCCGCACTCTGCGCACTCCTTTACTCAATCAACGACAAGTATTAAAGAACTGTGAATCATTGAAGCATCTCTTACCTCTTGACGTCGTATGTATCAACGAGAGCCATAAAACCATCGGGAAAGGCTATTGCGAAACCTATCAAAGCTGCAAACTCTCCGTCGGAAGCCTCGGTTACTAAAGCTCCTAAATCTGCGGCTATGGCCTCCCGATATTTCATCGACAATTGGTGCAGATCTCGTATTTCGCCGGTTTCCTTGTGCGCCATAGTCTGAAAATAATTTTCATTTTGTATTTGAAAGATGTGATTTTTTAAAGTTCATTTTTCAAGAGAAAAAAATCAAACTAATCACCAAAGCCGACAAAATTCATTGCACATCATAAAAATATTATAACACCAAGTGTTATAGAAATGTTCTGATGTTCGGAAAAAAATAATTAACAATCATATTTTCATCCCTACCAATGACTGCATGACTACGCGTTTAAAAAAAGGGTTCGGGCAATTAAATTCAAAGGATACCTCAATAAACTGGAAAAAAATTATGTTCGTGATACACAGGCATCTCTTAAGTTTCATAGTACGACCCCACTTTTCCATAGGGAGTCGCCATAATCTATTTCCCCGTTAACATATAGGTAGGCAAGCATATGATTTGGGAAAACGGTTATCAAACTCTTTCATGAGATTTTTCAAAATGGGTTTCAATATCGATCAGTTTTATTGTGTACACGCCCACAAATCCCAAATTGGTCGTTTTCAATGGGATCATACTCAATTTTTAATGAATTGATTAGAGATAGAAGATAAAAAGGAATATGATTAAATTCTTTTTATAGTGCTTTATATTTCATGCTTTGACGAAAACTTCATTGGGTATAATTTTCGAGTTCAGTACGACCTGGTCGCCATTATTTTCATTTGATATCATTCTAATTGATTCTTGATTCTGTTTAGCAGGTACTAAAGATAGTCACTTTTTTAGCAAAGGGCACAAAACTTCCAATGTTTCTTTTCTTATGATAAAATGATCTTACCGTCGTTCGAAGCTCATCAGTGCCCGTAAAAGAACTGATGTAGGCATGGGCGTGAGTTCCTTTCACCGGAATTCCAAATAATTTACCAGCGAGTACATTACTCGTGCCGTCGAATCCACCTGCGATTAAACATGCATTGTAAGTGGCGTTAGTCGGCTGTAAAGCACCTTACACCATCAATCACTCTTCCTCCAAACTCTAGCCACCCTCCTCTTATTCAACTTCAATAGTTACTTCCTTATTATCTGCTTGTTATAGTTTCAAGGCAACGGGTAAGCCGCGATACGTGGCACGAAACGCGGGACGTCTGTATACTATCATTATAGCATAAATAGTTGAGTTTGCGAAAAGTGTTGCGGATTTACGACAAGTGGAACCAGCTGGCACTCACTGGCACCGTTCGGCACCGATGCGGCTTATCGATTTCATATTTTTTGGGAAAGATACCCCACGGGTTGTGGTGTTGGATTGGTTCGTACCAGACACCCTCCTTAATCATTTGTATCTAAGTTTCAGACCTACTGTCAGAACGGATGACTCATAACTTTTTAATTACTTACAACTGCCGACAGACAATCAGATGACTTTCAAACTTTTTCTTAACAGCGTCAATCTTTCCAACGGCAAGATTAAAGAAATTAGTAGAATATTTATTATGGGGTAGCAATAATTTTTTTTTTTTTCACACATTACATTCCTTACTTGTTTTTATGCCACCTTCGTTACTGTATTTTACTACCTTTACCAATAAATCGTTTGAATTATGGATTCGCTCGTCCCGTAATTGTACGATGTCCGTATTTATAATAAATAAATGAAAACATATTTTTCAATGTGATCAAAAAATACTTTCCCGATTTTTTGTTGTTAAAGGATTTAAAGTATCGGCCGCGATTTTGATTAATCGCAATTTACTTCTTTACGGTTTCTAAAATTCTAAGTATCGTGAATATTGCTTGTCAAACTAATATCGGAAAATAAGGGACGCGATAAGCCGCGTAACTGTAAAAAGAAATGGTATAACAATTAATCATTAACTGACCTATATAACTGTATCTGGATGCGCTGAGACCACCATCCGGACCTTGCGCTCTTCTCAAGCCGAATTCTAATAGAGACACATGTTTGCCTGCAACCATGCGATATCTAGAAGCGTTCGTAGCCATCAAACTTGCGTAATTAACCAGCGTCAATAACGTGGTTTCGAGTAGTTGCACCATTATCAATGGCCCCTCTGTTCTTATCATTGGTACCCTGCAGATAATAAAAAAATGCAATGTAACTCATTATGTGAAGCAGAGAGGGATATTCTCCTGAGTATGAGACAGAAAACGATTATATAAAAAGATAACCCATGTATCTTATCATTATGCAAACGGTTTTATAACACTTTTTTTCGACTTTATTGTATAACGACAAGCTTTTATTCACATGAACCATAATTCATTTTGTTGGTCAGTAGAACAGTAAGTCAAAGTGGACATCTATTCATGTTGTATTTTCTGAGTTGTATACAGCATAAAATTTAAAACTGTGCTTCAAACGATTAAATATTTTAGTAAAATGTATTTAGTCATTCAGAAAATGTGAATGACTTTTTTCCTTAACATCTCATGGCTGTTTATTGGAGTAGCAAAAAAGCTGTGTTTTCCATCATTTCTCATATAATTTCCTTACATTAAAACTTAAAATGGCATGTTAATGACGTAATAGTTAACGAAATTAAAGTCAAAAGTAAACAATGTCTCATAGAAAGTAATCTTAGTGTAAAATAATTTATATATATTTTTTTTGTGCAGATTTGATAGTTCCAATTATTAAGAAATGTTAAGCAAACATTTTCTTTTTTTTTTCACTACTAACCTGGGAAATACTACAGAGCCTTCTTCAAGAGCATAAACTGTAACATCTTTTGCAGTGAGGCTCAGCAGGTATTCAAAAAACTCTGGTTCCACCGAGCTAGGCATGATGGATCTCAGATATTCGATATCTAAAGGTGAATTATAAAATGACAAACATTTCAAACGTACAATATTGTTTTCTAAACAAAGCCCATTGATCCACCTACAAAAAGTGTGACTTACCGCTGTCTGTGTATCTGAATTTCTCAATGAATTTTAGGCACTCTTCGAGTCCAGCGAAGATGGTGAATTCACCCTGAAAAGGGTTCTTCCTGAAGAACAAATCAAACGCTGCATAGTCATTGATCTTTCCGCATTTCCAGTACGCATAGGCCATAGAAATTTGATACATATCTAAAAAAAAATAAAACACCATTACCTTAATCGATCAAAGAGAAAAATGAAATATTTGAAAATTCAGTGAATCGACGATAGACAAGAACTCGCAGTTGCTTGAAGCGAGCAGACTCGCGTCGGCCAATCAGAGACCATTCGGTTGCGTCAATCACCCAATGAGATTCGAGATTACACTTTACGCGCAAATGCAGAGAGAGAGAGCGCGCAAATGGCGGCGAAATCACAATAAAATTATAGGTTATTCGAGTTTCGAGTTGATTTCGTTTCGGTCACGCGGAAGGTATAAATAAACAAAACTCAAATGAATGAAATACCGGTGAGCAGCGGCTGCACGACGCTGTTTTGTTGGTAACCACCGGTGAGTAAGGTATTCTCTTCGCTTTCCATAGTTGCCACAAAATCTTGGGTATTAACCAAGGATGATCGTAACAGAGAGATGATGAGATAATAGCGAAGGCTGTACGTCGAGGGAGACTGATGAACAACAACGCTTTGATCGGTAAGTTAACACCTCACTCGTCTATCAGCTGTCGCTCCCACGAGCAAACTAACGTGCTTCGACGCTGTTCCCCGAGTATATACCAACTACTCCCTCGGTTATCTTCTCCTCTCACACTCATCCACATTCACACACACACACACACACATATGGATATATATGTTTATACAGGGCTTCGAAGAGCCGGTAGTAGGATTAGTGAGCAATCGTGTATCTGATGTACAGCTGTTATATTTATTGCCCCTGGGTTACCTACGTTACCCACACAATCGATAAGAACGTTCGACACTCGCTGAAGGACGAGTCGCCGTTGATCTTTCGGCATTCACGGCATATTCGCGGCACATGTAGTGTGTATCTATTTCAAGAACATTTGTCTAATGCAAATTGAAGATTTTGAAAAAATCATCTTCGTTTCACTTGGTTTTTGGGACTTTGAGAATTTTATTAAAAATTTTATAGAGACACGTGCAGAATGAAATGCAACAGCAGCGGAGTTTGCAAACTTGTTTTTTATACTAGCAGCAAGGCAAGTTTGTAATGAAAAGAGCATTCGCGGTAATTATGTTGGACGTTGTATATACATAGCAGAGAATTTTGACTGTTTTGAAATAGAAATTACGTGCGCAGTGCTATCAAGCGTGTATGAATGACTCGGCAGCAGTGCGAGCGATTGTAGACGCAGAACTGCGATTTATCACTCAGTTGCGTCACAAAAAGCAACGCTCGGGTGCATGATGATGATGCGGTACCTTTTCTCTTGCGTCTGAACTAGTCACGTGGTGCTCGAACTCGCAACTCGTTCGAAAGAATAATAGGCGAATAAATGGGGCTGTGATTTGGAAATAAGTGCGCAGTCTGATGGTGAGGTGTGGATTTAGGGGAATCCCCCGTTTTCCAAAGTGCCGAGGGCTCGGCAGGCTCTATTTGGAATAAGACTTTCATTGGGCCGAGTGCACGTGTGTAAAACTTTATAGTACAAGTTTTGTATTTTCATTATAATTGTTCTTTATGATTCTTTTCAGTGTAGATTTATTGGGCGAACCTACTTTGGTCACAATTAAATTCTGCATCAGATAGTGCACATCGATTTTGAACACAACACAGTCAGGCATATGTCGATGTATGAACAATAATTTAGTGGATAGTGTTTACTTCTATTGTCCATCGTTTATGGGCACATAACTGGAACCCTCGAATACCTAATCGCTCGCATAATTTGCGACCGAACTGTGCGGTGATTGACCCATCCAGACAGACACATGCCGGCACTGATACGCTGATGCGCCGTCGCTTGAATCGTGCATCAATGTTTTTTTAAGTTACCATAGATAAACGGGAATACAACCGAATAATATTCTTAGGAGGATTGTTTCCGGTTTATTTTTTGCACACAACTAACCGGTTGTTTGACGGTGGTTTTTACGGTGAATCAGCTGGAAACGACGATGGTCAAGATTGCTAGGGAGCTCGCGAAGAAGTTCAAGCTCGACGAACACAAAATTCTCGATAGATACACAGAATATTTTGCGAAGATCGGTTTCTAGAGTCAGGTGTACGTTCAAAATTCGGATTCGTCACTTCTGTCGAGAATTGGTGAAAATTTACCGCTCCTTACATTATACTTGTATTTCAGAAACAATTATGTCGTACAGTAAAGGTTTGATGATTTATCGTGTGCTCCCATATTAGTTTTGTTTACCACATGTAAATTTTGACCGTAATTCGACATGGCCCCAAGGCGTTCATATTCATATTGTAATCTCGTCAAACTTAAAGTGTATACGTAACATAATCTTCTCTAAATGATAAATAGTGTTATTAACGAAAAAGCCTATTTTTACGCCAAAATCTCGGTGAAAAAATCTACTGAAGCAACTCCTTAAGGTGATGTCAAATATTTATAAACTAATCCTCAAAGTATACTGATATGTTTAAAGGCACTAAGACACTTTAAACTCAGCCATTTATAAATATTCACACGAAAGCATCAAGTCTGTTACTTAAGCACGGACCCAGATAGACGAGTAGCACGAAGCCATTGCGGTGAACGCCATAAACGCGACATTTCTCCATAGATGACGTGTTTATGGCGTCTGATTCCACCAGTTTGTGATCTTTTTCTTATCGGAAACAAAGACACACGCAGTATTCTACAGGTACGTACCAGGGGTCACAAAACACTTAAGTCCCTTTTTACGAGTGCTTTACGAGCATTTGTGAATGTTGGTAAGATTCTCTGTGGGCGTTGCAAGTGGCTCACAGACCGGGTAGTTGTTATCCAGTATCAAAATGGATTTTAAACATTTTTTACGTTTTCATTTTTTACAGGTTACTCCTTTCGCCCGTGCTTTTCTTTCAAGTGAAAGTTCTTCAAACTTGATGAGCAATCCGCTTAAAAACTACGGTACTTCTGTTAATCAGTTTAGTATGCAGAGGATCTACTATAACTTCTATTGCTAATAACAAATAAGTATGCGTTCAATAAAATAAATCTACCGCTATATTTGCACTGTCGGTCGTAATCGCAGTTGAAAGCAACAAAGGGACGGGAGAAAGGGAGGAAAGGCGGGCTTTTATCACCCTTTGACCTCGCGTTAAGAGTACATAACCGAGGGTTCGATTAAACACGTCGTTCGGGGCAACACGTTTTGTTGATAATACTGACCCCATTTTCTCCAAAGTACAGCACTACTGCGCTGTTTCTCGTTCTCTCTCGCTACGTTATCGCCCGATATTCGTTGATCAAGAGAATGAGTTGCGGCGAGGATGTATCAAGGTCAGGACTCATCAAGAGCCTCAAGTGCTATCGTACCACAATAATTACAACTGCTTTGGGCGCCTTCTCGATTTAGATCTCCGTACTCGAGTACAGTGATTGGCACTTGACTATACATATATTATGGGCATATGACGCAGCCGAGAATGCAGTGACATTCCTTACATTACAGATAGTGCAGTCGTCGACCTATGCCGACTACTTTTCTTTCCAATAACACATTGTAGCAGATAAGATAATAATTATAAGTTCAGAAGAATGTTTATTGAAAAATAAAGATCACCATATAATTATATAATAATTATATAATGACACCAGAGTGTTATAGTTGCCATTGCGGAAAATAACTACTGGTACTATTGTAAGTTATCTGCACTATTAGTGCTATTACACCTTTATTAGTAGATCTACATCTGCACTAGTAGGGATAAGCTCGCACTGGTAGTGTTTCGTGCGCACTAATATTTGCCTTTGCAAAATCAACCACGACGTAAATTCACGCTGAAAATTACGCGTGACTTTAGGCATCAAAAATGATGAGCCGTGTCACAGCAGAAAGCACGGACCCCTCATATCGTTTATGGTGTTCATCTTTCGGCCCGTGATTTTGCAATTAAATAACGGTAAAAATCACGATCGGAATCACAGCTCGACAGAATTTACATTGCTGTGGTAATTCCAACTTGAACCGCGGAATTCACCGGGCAATAATTTGAGGTCCACCCCTCCAGAAGCTTTAGAATAAGAGATCGTTATTTTCACTGTGAAACGACCATTTTTTACGGTGTCAAAAATCACGCGTGATTTTTACCGTGATTCAAACGTGGTCTGATCTGCCAGGGTAGTATTACTTGGGGACTAGTACTGTGACGTTCAAACTGGTTTCGTTAGGTTCTATTAGTGATATTCCCTTACGAAAAGAAATTGTAGACGGCCAAGAGTAACTATTGGAATACCACTAGTAACTATTAAATTGTAATAGTTACAAACAGTGATCCCTACTGCAATTATTACGATACCATTATTCATAAGTACTATTCAATGATTAATGATCGATTAGTCCGAATCATTGGAATGCAAAAGTAGACACTTCTGCAATCGATACTGATGTCGATATTCAACAGTTTTCCCTACTGTCATACCGATCATTGAATGCTAATCATTAGTATGCAGCAGTTCGCATAATATTGAATTATAACTAATAGCATACGTTTGTTCCTAGTAAAAAATTGTAGATGGCCAAGAGTAACTATTGGAATACCACCAGTAACTATTAAGTTGTAATAGTTATAAACAGTGATCCCTACTGCAATTATTACGATACCATTATTCATAAGTACTATTTAATGATTAATGATCGATTAGTGCGAATCATTGGAATGCAAAAGTAGACACTTCTGCAATCGATACTGATGTCGATATTCAACAGTTTTCCCTACTGTCATACCGATCATTGAATGCTAATTATTAGTATGCAGCAGTTCGCATAATATTGAACTATAACTAATAGCATACGTTTGTTCCTAGCAATCTTGACAACCGTGGTTTCTTGCGGATTTACCGTAAAAACCACCGTCATATTGAATGTCATTTACAATAAGCGTTTCTTACATTACAGTACGCAATATAAAACATTATATTGGTATTGCCTGGGGGGCAGCTTCGCCCTTGGACCCTTCCGCCTTCGTCATTGGCTTCGTTTTTTAAGGAAAACAATCAGGTGCCCGAATGTTTTACAGTATCCTCGTCTCAAGACGTCCTTGCGCAGTGATTTGCTCCACATTTGAAACATGACGCAAGGTACTTTTTTATTTCTAATTGCGCCGGCCACGCAAGGTTCCCACGGTACGAAACGACACCAATCTGCAGTATTTCTGATTTCACATTCACTTCATCAATGCTGATAGCGGCAGACCCGAGCACGCTAATTCTTTGCCGTCACAGAACATCGTCTTGGAACTGGAAATGGTTGTGCGAGTTCTAGGCTTTTATTGCAGTTTACAGCATTTCCGCTCGCAGCTTGTCATTCGATCCCTTCTTTAGCAGTTTCCACTTTCAAGATCGCACCGGTATAAAATCATTCCATGTAGCGAATTAACGTTTATGACATGTCCAAGAATTAAGAGAGACCGGATGAGAATCTCGAATCTCGGGTAAAAAATAAAACAAACATTTTATAACTATTTAATAGATATTTTATGAGATGGATTGTACTTAAATCGTACAAACAGACCTAGTAAGAGATACCATCGCTTAGTGACGACATTTAACTTGTAGCAAAACGTTTTCTCATAAATAACGTTGAACTTCGCTCGAGACTGTCTGTGCCGATGATTTCCAACACAAATGCGTGAAGTTGGCCTTGATCTTGTCGTTTTTTTTCATCTGGTCTCGTTTCGTTTCGTTTCGTTTGTCGCATCACTATAGTTATAGATGCATTGGCTTTCGCCTCGGGAGTTGAATTACATGATCTACGTATTAGGGCAGTACGCTTCGATTCATCTGTCGTGTCTTGAGAATCCAAAGTGACTTTGCTGATTCATTTTAATTAAGAGTTCGGATATGCATGATACGGGCTTCTTCTTTGGTTCAACAAGTGCAACAATGTAATGTGTAAAATAAGTGATATCAACATTTTGCAGAACTCACAGATACACTCCAAATGTGAAGACAGATGGGCCAGAAATTCCGTTGATTACCACTCAAAACACCCACAAAATTGATACCAAGGAACAAATTTTGATAATCTATCAAAACATATTTAAAAATAAATGTTTATTGAAAAGGACACAGACCAGGGTCAAATTGTGTAAATAAGGAGTTCATTTCATTTAACCTGGCCGCCCATAGCCGACTAACCAACCACCAACTTACTCATATACTTTGGATGCAGCATTAACTACATTAAATTTTTTCATTTATCTCATATATCTGGACCAATTTGTCTGCGAGTGACTTTTGTAGTTGTACTTGAAAACTGACAATATTTCCATCATCCGAACGGACAAAATTTGCATCGTCATGAACATTTCTCGCATGTTCGTTCTTTTTGGTGGAAGAATTTTTGGTATTTTCCTTTTCATCGTTTCTGTTTTGTTTCCTAGAAAATCAAAGCACACCCGAAATTCACGCAGTTTACCAGTTTATCATGATGAAAATCACGCGTGAGTTTTGATACCGATAATCATAATCGTATCACGGTTGAAATTACGGAGATTCTTGAACCGTTTGAGCTTTTAGTTTTGAGTGCATAACGGTGGAAATTACGGCCACGCAAAGTGCGCCGCTGGACTCCGAAACACCATGAAGAGTCCGTCATATCTGCCGTGAGACGACCGTGATTTTCACCGTAAATCGATCTCCGGGGTTTGTCGCTTTTCGGCGCTTTATTGTCAACTCACTTGCCTTAACTCACCTCAAGCTTTATTTTCTATGGTATGAAATGAATGGCGTTAATTTTACTGATTTTCTACTGTATGAGAATATATTAGAAACTTAGAAATACAATAGATGGGGCGCAAGCGAATGCGTCTCCAAGCGGTCAGCTATTGAAGTTATGGCCGCAAGAAATGTTACTCAACTCTGGGAGCCGTCGAATTTTTGCATTTCCAGTACCCAGACGAATGACCGAAAAAACGACTAATTAACTAACCAAAAATAATTCCAATGGTCGTTTTTTGGCCATGTGGTACTTCTCAATGCTTTTTCTTCTTGCATTTAACGACCCGTCATTTTTTCGGCAGGTTTTTGTCGTTCCCGAGGGTTTTTTAAGGAAGCCACACGTTCACTGCTTCGGTTTATTCAAAAGGTTGGATTAAGTTGGAAGGTAAATAAGTAAAGTAGTTGCGATGTTTTTTCGCCCACGCTTTATCTCATAGATTTATTGCACACTGCGCGTGATCAGTGAATCCTACGGATCCGACGACCCTCGCCGTACGTATATTTTCTCGGTGTAAAGATAAGATATTAGCGCGCACTTTACGTTTTCGCTACTAATTGTGTATATTCCGATTATGTATATACTATGACACCTACGCGTGTCACCATCTCGTTCTGCTAAGCCTTATTCTCGTTTTCTAATGATAATACATTAGTATACATTATTGTACTATTGAGTATCGCATTTAAGGGGGTATTGGAGGGACCGCGCTGCTCTACGTATCGTCACACCAAATCACCACGATTAGACTATTAGCTCTCTTCATTTGGTTTCTTGTCTTCTTCAATCATCTACAATGTTGCAATTTCATGTGGCATTTCCTTCTACATAAACTTTTCCAAATTGAGGATGCTTTGCGCATACATTCCCAATCAAAAGCTCGTTTTGATCAGAATTCAGCAAATTTAACAAATAAACCTTTTTTTGCTTTCCAATAGGGGAACCGTTGTTTTCGTGAAAACATTGTTTCCCCAGTTTTCATGTTAGGGGAGTTAAAATTGTCAATAAAATTAATAAAGTAGTTGCGAAAGAATGTCCGGATGGATGGGTTTGAGTATGTAGCAGGCTTGCAAAATTTAATCTGCTTTATCTCAAAAACGGTCTTAACGATAACATTCGGTACGCTGGTTTTTGTTTTGTAAAAACATATTGAAAAAATTGCAGCATTTTGGCAGATTTTCTAAGACTGATTTTTTCGGATACTGAATTGTGCCTAATTAGCTTAAACTCATTTCAAACTTATCATTATTATTTGAAATTAGTGTTCAATAACTCAAATGACGCGCACTTTGTTCAAACGTTGTCTTTGTTTTTTTGTGGGGAAAATCTTAAATTCTAATCCAATAAAACTTTTGTTTAGAAATGTTTGTATGCCTCCTCAAGATCTTAGCTGTATAATAATAATGTCAGGAACTGAAGAATAAAGTTTTTTTCTCATTCTACGCGGCATCGTCGGGCTATATCTTTGGCACATGTTTTATCTACGAAAAATATTCGACTTCTCGACTGGGATATTTTCATTTGCGTTTATCTTCTCAGGTAAAAAGATACACAAATCTTGTATTGTATTTCATGATGCAGAGTTAGGCTTAGATCGATTGTTCTATGAGAAATACACGTTTTTTTCACCTGAGGCGGGAAGACGGGGGACGCGGCTGTTTCGCCAATTACACGCACTCCAATTCACACTCGCGGTCTCGACTTTAGTCGCGCATTCACTCGCGAGAGAGTTCGAGATTGGAAGCATCTGCAAAAAAGAATTAATCGCAAAATACATATTGGTAATCTGTGTATAAACTATTGCGTAACGAGTGATTATTCGTTTCCTCTCTCTCTTCGTTTTTTTTTCTTCCATCGTCAAAAAATGTGTTTCACCACTAAATACGATTATTTGACTAGTGTACGTTGCGGTTGTACGTTAGTTTTTTTTTTTTCTTTATTACGATAACAGCGGTAACTTTGTTTTCTTCTCAAAGAGCATACCGCTGTTACTAGCTGCGATACATAATGTATCCGAACTAGCTACAGTCTTTACTTCACATTTATTCTTAATCACCTACTTTGTAGGTATCGCTAATTTACGGATTTTTTATACACTGTGAAAAATGTTCGCGTTAAGTGGACATAGACAGCTCGTACTATTGATTTTCATACAATATTCAAGGAGACGGCAAAGCAATTGAA
Organism: Clistopyga incitator; assembly: GCA_947507545.1. Taxonomy (NCBI): domain Eukaryota; kingdom Metazoa; phylum Arthropoda; class Insecta; order Hymenoptera; family Ichneumonidae; genus Clistopyga; species Clistopyga incitator. Next base: position 7,819,789 of record OX382173.1, on the reverse strand, counting down.
AGATATTATTAAAGGTAATACCAAACAACTTTTAGCGATTATTTAAAGCACCATAAAAACATCGTAATTTTCGTGTAAAAGAAGTTATGGGGGTTTGAAAATATGGATTCATTCAATAGCAGTTGAAAATGTACTTTTTTTTTAGTTTCCCAATCGCTTAGTAAAGTTGAAACGATTATTTTGATAAAAGCTTCAAATAAAGATTAAAGAGATAATGGATTTTTGCACATTAATGCGAGAATCCAAATGCGTAAATGTGCCAATTAATCATGATAAATACACTTTGAGTTGAAAAAATGGAACCGTATTCGTGCGCACCTCCTATTTGAATGGTTCTGGTTCGAATATTTGATCTTCTTGATCAATTTAAGGTGCATATGTTCTCTCAATATTCATACACTCGTTCACATGGTTTTGTGCATACAGTAGTATAATGAAGATATTGTACCAGTATATGCAAAAATACTATGTGTACAGGTGAATTAATACGCAACATTTTTCACAGTACAGGTATAATTAATACCTGTTTAGGTATACGCTTATAACATTTTGTGTGTACATTTCATAAAAACTTAGGTGCACCGTCTCGCTATGATCTAACGCACCTTCGCCGCACAATACTCTCACAGTGTATATGTCGACTCTAACTGTACTTGCATTAAATATCGGGTATAGTACCTACTTTAGCCCTAATTTGACACTGGCGTTTCATGTGTTACAGTCTTTATTCGCGTTTACACTGATTCAAATACTGATATTTCCGTTCGAATGCTTTTGGCGACTGATTCGTCAATACTATACTTTTATTCAAACGCCGAAAGAACTCGAAAAGTGCCTATCCTGTTGATTCGTACTAAATTGAATCCCACTGAAGTAACAGGCTCGGATATTACAGTCTGGCCAAAGAGAGTACTAAAATTGCACTGAACAAGAATTAGACGTGTCTAAAATTTAATAAACAAACTCATTTACGATGTCTTCCTTTATAAACAAAAATATTTCATTCCGGAATCGCGGATAAATATGAGTTTTCATTTTTATTTAAAAAATCGAAAAGCTTTCATTCTACAATGAATAGAAAAAGAATTATTGAATCCGGTTAATTAATAAAATTGCGTTTTTGTCCTTTCTTTTCTCCTATTTCGCCGGACTGTGCGAACCTACCATTTTCGAATGAAAAACCGGTACGACGGTTTTCAGTCGCTTTAAATACTGAGCTTCGATAGCGGTCGAATCGTCATTTAGCACCGTTCATCTGGAAATCATTCTAGCGCAGGTATTCGCGCAATTACCCGACCGTTCGGCTTTTACTACTAAAAATAATGGGAACGAAATTGATGAGAATTAGAGCCATTCCTCGAAGCGGTCGCCCGTGGTTCATCTCATGAGATCCGCGGCGCGTTGTCTGTCTCTGTGCACCTCCCGCGGATGCATCCGCTTCCGGTGAGAAAAACAATTACCCGAACTCGCAAAGGCCTTGGGGCAGTATGGACACTGGTAGGGACGGGCACCGGTGTGTTGATTTATGTGAAACTTGAGATCTTGGTTGCGCTTGAACGTCTTGTCGCAGAGCGGACAAGCGTGAGGCCGGAGATCCGAATGCGTTATGCTGTGCGCCCGGAGCGTCGAATTTGTAGGGTAAACGCGGCCGCACACATTGCACGGAAATTGTATTCCACCGTGGTATTCCTTGTGACGAAAAAGATTCGACTGGGTCTTGAAACTGGAAACACCAATTTTATTACGTGGTTAAAACAAGCTAAATATGCAATTAACGTAATATTGAATCAAACTAACCGAAATTAAAAAAAAAAGGTGATGCGCTATACCGACTGAGTACATTTTTGCTGAAGTAAATTTTTTTCCGGCCGAAGTCGGTAAAAAAATCTACTCCAGCATCCTCTTAACAGCAACTTTTCTCATTTTATCAGTTACTCCATTCTACAGATTACAAATAGCTTTACACTAAACGTGGCGCATGCAACTGTTTACAGAAAAACTCAATATCGTATTCAACCACTTTTTTGGCAGAACTATTTCATAAATATTATTAGAGATCATTATGCAAAATCAATGTTCTTAGCCGGAGGCACTGAATTTCTGATGGAATCAAATGATTCATTGAGTATGATGAGTAAAAATACGTTTACATGGAAACTCTACTTTTCAAGTTCCTCACATTCTTCCACATCAACGTTGCCCGTGCAACTGATTGCAGAAAAACTCGATATCGTGTTGATTCAACAACTTTTATTCAAAACTATTTCATAAATATTATTAGAGATTATTATGCAAAATCAATGTTCTTAGCACCTTCAATAACATTGATTTTCCAAATTTATTTTAGCCGAAGGCACTGAATTTCTTATGGAATCAAATGATTCATTGATTACGATGAGTAAAAATACGCTTCGCTAATTTTCAAATTACTCACATTCTTCCACATATATCACATCCGTATTTCCCTTTAGGCCTATGAGTTTCAAGATGGACCTTCAAGTTCCCCTTGGTCGATATTCTTTTACTGCATATCGGGCAGACGAAATTCCCAGTTGTAGCGGAATTTTCGGCCGTATGAGTATGTAGCACGCCGTTTGTTGAATAAACGTGTTGAGATCGCAAAATCGGCTTGGAATCGCCGTATCGTCGTTCCCGGGGCAAATGAGACCACAGGTGATTCTGTAATCCTATTTGGGAGATGAAGGATCGCGCGCAAATCGTGCATTCGTAGGGCTTCAAACCCGCGTTTCCGATCTCCTCGTCACTCTCCTCTCTCTTACCGTCCTCCGAGGAGTCCTTGCTCGTACTTCTTCCCTCGTCGTGCTTACTCATACTCGAACGCCTGTTAAAATATAAACTTTGTAACATGCATACGCTAAAAATAAAAATTACTTTTCCATTACGAAAAAAAACTCACTTTTCGGCCAGTGAATTAATCATCCCTGACGAGTCCTTATCTTTTAATTTTTCCTCGTTACTGTCGGACTCGTCGGAATAATCCGATGAACCCTCCTCCAAGTCGCACTCCAAAAATATCATTGGGTCGACCTTGACCTCCATTTCCTCCATATTTGATACCGACGATTGACTTTCCTCTCTCCCTGCGTCTACGACGGACAAAACGGGTATTTCCTCTGACTCTTTATCCGCCAGTATCTCTATTCCACCCTGTAATGTACAATAATTGTTCATTTTTCGAATCACAGTGGAATCATAGTTGTATTTTTATTTGACAAAAATTTAAATCATAAATCATGATTTTAATTGCAAAATGTATTAATCTGTAATTCATAGATCGCACGGGAAATAGAGTAGAGTTGATGGTACGGACAGATATTATTAATTTTTGTAATTTATTAACGTAAAGACGACAAACGTTTAACTTATGCATATTAATAATATTTTTATTGATAAGAGCCAGGCACAATATTGTCACCAACGTGAATTGAAAAAAGGGTTTTTAGTTATTTGGCGTTATCTTCTTCCTGTTTTTTGTCTTGAATCGCGCCGGGGAGGAAATTATTAGGCAAAACATTGAAATTTTCTTATATAGACAGATGATAAATTTCTTTAAATATTTCAGGCAAATCAGCATTAAAATTATTAAACACCCCTAGGTTCTTTTCAAAATGCGATGCCAAAGTAAAAAATAAGAAGGTCATTAAATATAGATATTAGACTGGGCCAAAAAAACGAACAATTAATTTTTTTAGCGGTACTCTGAAAATATTGTTCATGATGACAAAAAAAATTATTCTAAAAGTTTGAGCCCTTAATATTAATATTAAGAGGTGTATCATTACAACAATCGATTTTTTTTACATCTACCGTATTTATTACACAAACTCGTAAATTATGAATCTGAAAAATTTGATCTATTCATATTTTTTTAAGGAAATTAAATTTCCTACAAAAAGCCCCCTTAGTAAATTTACGTAGAACGAGCCGTTTCCTTGTAATCGTGCCTCGAACATTGATTTGTTTTTTTTCAAATTTTTGTATGAATTTTTATTTTTATAACTACCAGATAAATTAATATTTTCAAAGATCAAATGATTATTTTTGTGGGAAATTTAATGTTCTACAAAAAAGGTGTTTTAACATTTTTCAGAAAATTCACTCCTTCAAGAGTTATTCGACATTAAAATAATTAAAATCGACATAAAAAATGTCGATTACAAGGAAACGGCTCGTTCTACGTAAATTTACTAAGATTCAAAATTTTTCAGATTCATAATTTTCGAGTTATGTGTAATAAATACGGTAGATGTAAAAAAATCGATTGTTGTAATGATACACCTCTTAATATTAGATATGAATTAAATCTTAGTAAAATATATGAATGGACTTGTAGAAGATTCGGCGAGATATATAAAAAAACCATAGAATTAATTAAAGACCTTTGTCAATATGGAATGTAGCAACCCTCGATCCTTTTGCTGTTGTCTCTCATGTGCGCCATTGAAATGTTTTTTTCCGTCGTTGGTCTCTTCCGTTTGGGAGCTAATTTCGAGTCCATCAGATCCATTTTCATGCTCTATTTCCATTTTAAGTCGTTCCTGGGTTCTATATGCCATTGTCGCGAATCTGTGAACACCTTCGAGCCTCTTGACACACGTTGAGCACACCATTTTCGGTAGTTTGTCTTCAGTGGATACCTGCGGAGAATTTTTGAAAATCCGATGAAAAATTGACATTACTGCACTGGTAAAAAAAATGGTGTTAAGAAGATATACAAAAACACTCCGTTTTTTTTTTTACAGATGACGTACGCGATAGTATTACCGAATATTATTATTATGCAATAGTAAAACTTGGATTGAGTTCTTCAATTTCTTCAAATATCAATTTCCTAGTTTATTTGAAAGTTTGAGAAAATGAGATATTATGCGACAAATTTTTTAAAAACCTCGTCCTTTTTTTAAATATTTAATAGCATCTATTCGACTCTACATTTTTGTCTCAGAATGAATTTTCGATTTTCCATGTAGAAGGGAAATATGCACGAATCGACTTTTGTACCCGGTTCATGAATTTTACAACATTGTGACAATGTATTATTTTTCATACAATTCAAAATACCTGATATCTATACTGAATATCTTAAAATTGTCAAACTCAAGTTCATTTGAGGACAGTTAAACAACAATGATAATCAAATAAACATTTGATCACCATCGTAATAATCATTTTTGTGGGCCATCTTTTTATAAATAAATTTATCACACTACATTTCTTAAAGTTTCATTTATTACCCGAAAATATAAGTTTTTAGCAATGACCTGAACCAACCGTTGGTCGATGGGCTAATCGAACCGAAAAATGCCAACAGACATTTTTCGGTTGTTTGATAGTTGATTTACAAAAATCAATCATAATTTAACCCTTAATATTCACTTGAAGACAGTTGAGAAATGACTGGTTCACAACAAAACGAACAAACGAACCATAAATCAATTTATATATTCACTTGATGACAAATGTAAAATAGTTGCTTTATACAAAAACCAGCCGTAAGTGAACCTTTGATATTTATTTCATGACAGTTTAAATATGGTCGGCACAAAAGAACAACCACATTGAAGAAAAATATAGTAGAATAGTAGGTCCAATTATACCAATATAATTCCCAGGAGGATCGATCATATCGATTGTACCGGATACTATGTTTAGATTGATTAGTTGAGCTATAATTATGCTTGCAGCTATTATTTTTTTTATTGTCGTTGTTACGTCCTGGCAATTTTTTAAATCCGATTTCGAATTATTATAAACTGCTTAAATTGCTCTAATTAATTATTGCTTCCAATTCTAAGATGCGATACATTGGTTATTTATTTTTCTATCGAAAATCCAAAGGAAGTTGTCTAGGCGCTGATTTTTCAATTGTACCGAATATTAATATTAGATTTTCGTAAATCCATGGCCGGTCAATTATTCCTTCTGTTCTTGCTAACCCAGTAGTCGCACGTGCAACGCGCTGTCAGCATCTCTGGGCCGCATCGCGAGCACTAAAAATTTACCCACTTTCTTCCTTTCCTTTATACGAATCTTCAGTCTTTGATCATGTATTGAATTGTAATTATCAGGTTTGTGTGCTTAAGTGGCGAAAACTAGACGCTAAAGTAGTCTGCAAAATTGTATTTTTATTATTAATAGTCTGTAATGTTATAAGAGCACCCAACAAATGCTATGTTCGAGTAATTGAATAAATGAAAAAAATGTTTTTTGGGTGCGATAATTCAACATATTAGTTTCAACTATTAATCGAACGTCGAAATTTCAAGTTTTCGCTCATTCAGCCCGTAAAAGTCGTATCTATAAAATATAAACTTTCTTCCTGTGAAATATACTGTATGGTAAAAATGTAGTATGCAAGTTCAACCATGTATTTTTCTCCCAGTGAATAAATTAGAGTTTAATACTTATTCTGTGGCATTTGGAAGATGATTCTTTTCCAAATATCAACCGTAAGTAAATCTTCGATATCCACTCTACGAAAAACCAACTTTGAATCAATCTGTGATATTTATTCCATTATTGATGGGAAATGGTTGGATTTGAATAAAATCAACCATAAATGCACCTTTCATATTTTTACTGCGCCAATTGCAACATTGTTGATTTATTTTTTTAAATCCCTAATAAAACGAAATTTGATATTTATTTTACGACAGTTTGAAAAACAAGTTAGTTTTGTAGTCCCAATTGTAAAACAACAAATAAAGCGTTATGAAAATTAGTTGAATCATGATTGAAACTTGAAATTCCAAGTGTAAATTCACGTCATGTCGTCGGATTCGGGTTTATATAATGCACCAAACAAACCTTGATTTTCGGTCGGTCAAGGTTGGAAAATGCCGCGAGGGATTTAGTAATTTCATTTTTTTCGAAGTACATCTGGGAAATAGGGACGAATAAAGCAAGGTGAGTACATTCATTTTGGATAAATGCATTGTACATGTACTTGCACTTTTTAATCAAAGTAAAATGATTTTTTTAGACCAATATTGAAATTAACTTAGTTTTCATTTAATCGACGAGATGTCGAGATGTAAAATCTACGAAAATATTGTCAACACAATCGAATCTCAAAGCTAACGGAAACTGCGCATTAAGCGTTTTTATTCGAAATCGCACGATATTATTATGCAGCCGAATAAATCAAAAGTTTCCAATTAAAAGCATCTTCTACTTTCGACTAAACGGCATGAAAACTAAGCGAAGATCAATTGGCTTAGACATACATTCTATTTTGTTTGATAAATACATTAACATTTAACCTCAAACCCATAAAATTACTCTCAAAATCATATTTTAACATTTTATTTTACATGAGTTATTGTTCTTTCTCGACATATAAATAATCAAGAAAAAAATACCTAATTTATTGGAGGAGAAAAAAAAATTAGAGAAACTACCCTCGCGTACTAATAAAACTTGGCTAATTACAAGAAATTTTCGAGAAGGGTATGAAATAAGTGGTTGGCTTGATAAAAAATTCCTTACACGAAAAGACACAAAAAATTATTTCGCTCCATTTTTTTTCTTTGATCATAAATATCGCTGTAACAACCTCTGAAAACCATTTTACAACCTTTTATTTTACATCTGTCATCTTTCTTTTTCAAAATATAGATAGTTTAGAAAAATGATATCTAATTTAACCTCGAGTAGTAGTAAAACTTTCCTAATTGTCAGAAATTTTTGAGATGGTTAAAAATGAATGATTGCCCCGAAAAAAAAGTTCCTCACACGAGAAGAGACAAAAAATGTTTCGCTGCATTTATTTTCTTTGATTATGAATATCGCTGTAACACCCTCTGAAAACCATTTTACAACCTTTTATTTTACATCTGTCATCTTTCTTTTTCAAAATATAGATAGTTTAGAAAAATGATATCTAATTTAACCTCGAGTAATAGTAAAACCTTCCTAATTGTTAGAAATTTTCGAGATGGTTAAAAATGAATGATTGTCCAAAAAAAAAATCCTCATACGAGAAGAGACAAAAAATGTATCGTTCCATTTATTTTCTTCGATTATAAATATCACTGTAACACCATCCCTCAACCTTTTATTTTACATCTGTTATCTTTCTTTTTTAAAATATAAATAGTTTAGAAAAATGATACCTAATTTAACCTCGAGTAGTATAGTAAAACCTTGCTAATTGTGAGACATTTTCGAGATGTTTAAAAATCAATGATTGCCCCGACATAAAATTCCTCATACCCGAAGAGACAAAAAATAATTTCGCTCCATTTATTGTCTTCGATTATAAATTTCGCTGTAACACACCTATCTAAATCTGACTATGTACTTGCTCTCGGAGGCAGAGCGGGCTGCCCTTCCCCTTGTACCGAGAACACAAACTTCCCCCTCTCCCTCTCCCTCAGTACATAGGTATTACAATAATACATATTCCAATGGACGTCATGACTCCACAATCGCGGAATTCTATTCTCCCAATTATATTTATAGGCGCCCGGCCGGCCGGCTCTGCCATTGGTCGCGTTATGTAGCGCGCGAGGGGCCGACTCCGCTACTCGTGGCAATCAATAAAATGCTAATTTTTAACACTTTCGTAGCTCCTCGCAAAATGGCTGCCATTAAAACCTAACCCTTCCTTATACTACCTTTTCTCAAACCCCCTAAAAAAAATTCCAATTATCCATTTACCTCCCAAAATCTAAATTTAAAAAACTGAGACTCCTATCAATCTGCGTGTTGCCAAAAATTAAAAATTTTTCAAAATCTCAACATCATTAATTCCATTTTATTAATATCAATAATAAGCACCTACAATTATCGTCCATAAAAATACAACTGTGAATCCTCTTTTTTTTTTCTCTATAAACCCGAAAATGTATATATATATATATACATCCCTTTTGAAAACCATTAATTAACCCTAGAACGAAATTTTCAAAAAAACTCATAGTCAAAATGAAACGCGCGTAGGTATCTGTTTTGGAAAAAAAAAAGAAAACGAAAGCACGTTGCACGCGTTAGTTCCGTTCCGAGTCAACCAGGTGTCATATCTAAATTCTAATTTCAAAAGCAATATAAATAAATAATAATCACAAAAACGTGTATCGAGAGAAATGTAATTTCGAAAAATTGATAACTCACGAGTATATAGAGATATTTGCGAATCTTGGTTTGTAGATACTTCCGTCTGGCATCTTCGGCGAAAATGTCGACCCTCTCTGTCTCGTCGACGTCGCTGGCACATATTCTGCACTGTTCGTGTTGCTCCCCGCGACGTTCAGCACGTTCAAATGCGTCGCGTCCCGCCGTGCCCATTTCAAAAACCGTTGCTGCAAAACGTGCTTATCAACGTGTGTTGCACGAAGCCTGGCGTGGATTTGTTGACGTGATTTTGGCGCGCCCTCTCCTCGCGCCCCCCGCGGATTCCTATAGCGCGTGGGTGTTCCTTATTTCTTTCGTGTAAGCCTTCGCGACAATATAGGCGCACATTTTTCATGAGCGTGTTTCACCGAGCGTAGCTTCCGATGCATTTCCACTGTCGTGTGACCGCACAGAGTTCATGTTCATAGGTTGACAATGCGCTTCATTGCGTTGGCACGCTTGGTTACCCTGAACTGGATCATCGCCGTCGTCGTCTTGGCTCGCGGCGCTCCGACTCCGTCGCATCTCTCAACCCCCAAGCGGAAGCTCCAGCAGCAGCGGCCGCGCGAGCCCGACTGGGCGCACCGGCTCCGTCGGGCTTGATTATATTCTAACGATCCTCTTTCCTCGCTTCCTATTTTATTTTTATTATTTGTATCTTCCTTTTTTTTTCTCTCCTTACGACCCTCAGAATTGGCGAGAGATAACTCAGTCAGCGTCGTGAACGAGGAATACGCTTTTAGTAATAACAACAACAACAACAACAAAAAACGCACGTCGAAACGACGTCGGCGCCGGCGGGCGTCGTTCGCCGTCTGACGCTCTCACCGCTTTTCGCACCAGTAACAAGCCCCAAAGCGACAGTGCTCGATACAAAATACCTATACTACTTTAATATCATTCGTCGTTCAAAAAAAAAAAAAAAAAAACACGTATACACGCGTACTTTACTACCACCACAGCGCCCACTGCGATGTCTATGCAGCTTTACGCGATATATCGTCGCTCTATTATACGCTTTTATATCTATACGTTTGCGGATAGGCACATCGTACCTCGTAGATACGTGTATTGTGTACTATTCCTTACTGTACCCGATTGTGCGAAGTCCCGCCGCGTCCGAAGATACTCCGGGTTACCTCCGCGGCAGCGCGGAGTGCAGTAAGTACGTAGGTAGAATCCGCGATTGCTTTATTTATGGATTCTTAGGGTCTCCCTCCTCTGTCTCGGTCGCGTGCGCGACTATACGTACTCGTTGCCTTAATACCATCGTTAATAATAAAATTCTATCCCCGTCGCCGCGTGACGCGATCTATGGAGAGCGCCGAGGGTTCCAATGGCAATCCACGAATCAACCGGCGACGAAAAGTCCCTCGCTAACGCCACAAAATCGTGCCGCGCACTGCGGTAAGGAAATAAAGAATAAAATGTACATCGACTCGCGACACACTTAATTGGTCCGCCATTTTCTTTTACTACCTACTCCATAAATATCTCAGCCAAGTGTTTCAACCGTGTGCGAAAAAGTAAAAGCGTTTGCTTTCGAACCGGAAGCGCTCGCGGGATCGAGGATCGATGCGGAAGTTCGCGCGGAGTTCCCGCCAAAATCGTCGATGCTCACCGTGGCGGAGCTATTTTCGAAATTCTCGGCTCCCCATCCGAGCTTTCCCGCCGATGTCACGTGTGTGTGTGTTGTGTGTATATATAGGCTTGTGTGGCATTGTTACCGCGGCGAAGGTTCGCCGAATGGCCGCCTCCGTTTACCACGCGCTGCGCACTGCGTTTCGCGATAGTTTCATTTTCACGTATTCCGTGCGATAATACGGGATAAAAAGTAGTTGGTTATGGTGTCGGGAAGCGCGACTGTGACCCTCGATGATAGGGACTGCGAGCTTGTTACGACGGTACAATGATTCTCCGCACGCAAACTCCCACCCGAATGGCATCCCACCTTTTTTCCTCCCCTTGTCTGCTCTCCGGCTCAATTCCCGCACCGATGAACGTACGAGTTCTCCCTCGGGTTGAAAAAATCAATACTTAAAATTAACAATTAATAAGCCGCGACGACGGGGATCGAGAGGTGTATCGTTGCTTTGTGCCTGAATGCAGGCGCACGCGCTTATTGTACCTTCAGACCTTTTTTACACGCCTTTCCACTTGTGTGAGACACCCACACACGTGTCACCCTGTGTGTTTCATCGTAAAATGCATGGGTGAAGAGGTGAATAGGAGCGCTTACGGACAAATGTCAAAATTAAACGGCAGTTATGGATTCATATCGCTGCTGTACAGCATCAGCGACAATCCCCTTGACCTCTGGTCAAAACACGTCTCGCCCGATGGACGAATTCGAAGGGTGGAAGACGATACGCTTAACGGAGATAAGGTTATAGAGATAAGAGGCAACGGCTGTTCTTCCATCACCACCCATATATCCTGTCCCGCCAGCCCCGAAGACTTTCTCAACGTACAACTTCCGGTTCTCGCTGTCGTTCTTAAAAACCTTAACGCTCGAATTCAGATTGCGTTTCAGGTACAGGAACGATTCATTTTTTAACCCGTTTTTGGCAAGCGCTAAAAGTGGATTAGTTAAAGACACTTGCAGTGCTTCCTTTTTACCAAAGGTCATTCCTATTCTGTAATTATGGGCACACAGTTTCTTTATAATTTGTTATGGATTTCAGATTTTTCAAAATTTTGACTTTTATCATAAAAAAAAGAATGCTAAGTGGAACTTTGCAAATTCTTCATTATTTTTAGCTTTTTATGAAGCTTCCTTTGTGAAGAAGTTAAAAACGATTAATATATTTTTTCATAAAGGTAACTTTGTGAAATACCAAAGATAATGAGGAAGCAATTTGCAGTGTTCCACTTTGCAGCTATTTTTTCTAAACACTCGCGTCAAAACGGTGGAATTTAATAATAATTCATATTTCTCGAACGAGTCGGTGAAATTTAATTTTTGGGCTATTGATAAACGCAGATAAATCTATCTATTGAAAAAATAAAATAAAATACTTTTCGCGAAAACTGTTCATCATCGAATTACCTTAAATTCACAAATTTGTTGAAAAGTACACTGGTTGCATAAATGTGGGGAGATACAATTTTTGGAGTATTAATTCTTAACTTTGGTGAAGAACGATACGAAATCAATTATTTCTGGGTCACTTAGCTGATCGACGAGGAGAACATTCGCCGAAAATTTGTATTATCGACGTGCGACTATGAAAAGACGACGAGTATCGAGACTGAGACCGCGCGTCTTCCTCTCAAATTGGACGAGGGATGGAATCTCCTTGAGATTAATCTCCGCACTCTCTGCCAGACAACTTATCGTACCGAATATCGAGCCCTTCAGAGATTAATCATTTATCCCAATTGTCGTGTCAGACGAATTTATCTTCAGGATCGTCATTACGAGCACAACGAAACTCCCGTGGAATTGTGTCAAGCCTTTTTCGATATGTATATGCTTAAGTGGGGCATCCACTTCGTGGAGAAGAGTTGTCAGACCAATGAGACCCTTAAAGAGGTCAAAAGTGGTTGGTACTCTGCCTTTTCCTAAATCTTCCTTCGTTGACCTTCCAGCTGACATAATAGCTCCATTTTCCCGCAACGTTAGACGAAAAGCCGACAGCTTCCCTCTCAGAAACTCCGCATCTTGGTACTAAAGCGAACAATACGAAATCCTCTTCATCAAGCAAATTGTTCACCTCCAAGTCTTTTCGATCTTCTTCGAGCAAAGTACTGACGAAAAAATCGAAAAACCCCAGCAACGATAACACAGCCACAAGCACCGATAAGAAGATTAAGGTTTTGAAGCCAGAGCCGCGAAAAGGAAGGAAATTGATAGATAAAGTTGAAGAGAAGAAGCGTTTAAGTGCAACAGCTTGGACACCGGTTAAAGTCGACACAAATTTGAAAGCAAATAACGAAAGAGAAGGTGACATTTTTCGAAAATGGCCCTTCAATTACGTGCCTTTACACCAAATCGGCAAAGAGGAATCGAATAAATTGAGATTTATTCATTCGACGATTATCGGCGCCAAAAATCCCATTATTGTTACCTCCTTGAACAGCACTTTCCCCGAGCGAAAGTCGACGCGTACGCGTCTTTCGAAAGCTCCAATATTACCAATCGCACCGATTCCATCGGAAGTGGAGGCGGAAGCTACGGAAGCTACGAAAAATGTGAAATCGACGAAAAGCAAATTGCTGACGACCGACGAAGCGGTCCGAAACTTTTTGGAATTGCGGCACGTGGTGAACCGAAAGATGTTGGAAAATTTTCGTGGTCGTGGGCTCACAATGACCGAAGTCGAATTGTCAATTTACAACTCGAAGCATCGCCGCAATTCTTATGGACAGGGTAAACTCGTCGAAAAACATAGGGTCAGCGTCGATAAAGCTTGCAACGTTCTTCCGGCCAACAATTCGAATGAAAAAACATCGGAAGACATTAACGGCGCTCCAAATGTGCGCAACGATCCGCCTATGTAAAAAGCAATGTAACTTTAATCAAAATATCATTCTAGAGGGTAAATCTATTGAAAAACTAATAAATCATGAGTTCAATTTGCAATTTTTGGGGCACGATAAACTATAATGAACAGGCATTGATAAGGCTTACCCCATGATTACGACTATCGATACAAATAATAAAGAAGCATATGTAATCGAATCTGTAAAAAAAGGAAAACAATTTCGACGCATGTGCAACTCAAAGTATGCATTTGAAAAAATTAGAAACAAGAAAAAATAGAACAACATTGATTTATAAGACAAGATTGATGATCGACATTTTTATAAACTGAGCAAACGCTTCGAGGAACATAGAAATGTAGAAATTTTGCGACGTTCTAACAAGTGATTCTGTAACTACTTTTTAATTTTGGTTGTGAATGCAACGTATGAAATTGACGGTTTAATAAATTTACCATAGAGCGTATTGCTTTTTCCTTGTAAAGATAATGTTTTATAACATTGAGGTTTTTCGAGGTCAAGAAACTTACTCCACAGACGTGGAGGAAGTTTCCAACTTCATTTAGGGAAACAATGTCATTGAATTAGAACAATAATCCATAGTTGTAAATATGAAGATATTATCCCTCATCGAAAGTATTGAAGATAAGCTCTTCAGCAAATTATGCACATACGATCGGAATATGAATATTCGTAAAAATTGCAGTTTTAAATTGAATAACTAGAGAGGATAAATACACAAACCAATGAATGAAGTACCGTAGATTTTGGACAATCCGAAAAATTGTTTATTGCATATTAAAATTAGCAAATGTATCAGCATTTGGCCTTGTTCTGGATAGGCAAGAAGAGCTTAAATTCTGCCGGTAATTCATCTTCGGAGTAGAGTCTGTCAGAAAAGTAAACCCTTCGGATTCTGCAGTTCGCGTGGATCTGAACCCTCAGAGTTTCCACGTAATTCGTGCCGTAGGCTCGTCTTGTAAAATCTGCCAAATTAAATTGAATTTGGTTCCACCCATCGTCAAGGCGCATTGGCATGGTGCAGATGAAAGGCTTCACTCTCGTCGTTGATTGATAATTACTCGCGCGAAAACGTCGTCTCACACTTTTGTCATCAATCACCTAAAAAATACGAAACAATTTATCAATGTCATTAAAATGAACTCATAATATGTAATTAGAGAAAAAAATTGTATCCAGAGATGTGAACCTCTGTGAAATCATTGAATATCAGTTATATTCTAGAACAGACACTATCGATATTAAAATAATCTTGTACTGCAGATAGTTGCATTATACTGTTTACAAAATAACTGTAGTTTAGTATTGGTAAAGGCTTCCTATCGTTTCACTGCATTCTAAGGCAAATGCACATATTGTTTTAACTGCAAAGAAAATAATAAATGTGAAGATTCATTTAAGAGAACGCAGGTACATAAAAAAGATCAAAAGAAAAAAATTTTGCACATGATACCCTTCTTTTAAAATATCTGACATTTAAACCTCATTAACGACATATGAAACGTTATAGTTCTGCAATTTTGTAAAGATATACAGTGTACCAAAATGGTGTGAGGTAAAAGGAAGAATGATTTGCTGGTGGTAGCTGTTGAATCAAACCGATAAACAAATTTAAGTTCAATTGACGTTATTTTATCTATGGAAAAGTGCATTCTGACTTCACTGTAGGAATTTTCGTTTTACACCTCTATAACAAAATTATTATTCTAATTGTGTAAATTCATTTTTCTTTATTAAAAACTCAATAAATAATTGGTTGAATCCAATTTCCACTGTATAAAGAATCATTGTGATCAAACCAGAATGCACTCTTCGACAGATAAAATAAGACATTGCTTATTCAAATTTGCTCACAGGCTTAGAGCGAATGCTATACCAAACTAAAAATTTTACTTTTTATCTAACACGATTCTGGCGCTCTATATATCTTTGCAGAATTGCAGAACCATGGAGCTTGATATGTATTTGATGCGGTTTTAATAAAAATAAAATCCATCATCAATACATTTTTTCTCGTATGATTTTTATAGGTGACTACATCCTCTTAAGCACAAAAAATGTTAAAGAGAAAAAAAAGGCAATTTAAAACATTTTTTAAAAACTGAGTATACACAGGGACATCATTCTTTTATCTCACGATTAAGAAGATCAGGTAAAACAATATTTAACACATACCCTAAAAAGGTCGTGACAAACCTGACATTTTGCAAAAAAAATGACAAGGACTAGTGATGTGTAACTGATAGCAGCTGAGAATTTGCATTTCCAAGTGTCCTTTTTTGTTCTAGCATAATTGTTCTGAATTTTTAAGCACCAAATACTTTTCATATATTCATTTCATTCTATTAAAAAATGCCTTACTTCAGGATTTCACTTGCATCTTTCCTTTGACTAAAAATCTTTTGATACTTTCCATTACTTATTATTAACTCCGTTTTTTTTCTTTTACTCCTTTTCGATAAATGTTTGTGAAAAACCTTTTTATATTTTTTTAACTATCAACATGATAACAAACCTAATGAATATTGCATTATTTACAAAGAAGATTGACGATTTATGTGTCAAAATAAAGATAAAATGTTGTAAATTTTTTACAGCTAGAAATCATGAAAATTTATATAAACAAAATATTAAACAGTGCTTTAAAATTGAACTGCACTAACTTAATTCATATGTGTTTGAAATATCAAAATTATAGTGTTAAGAAAAAATATGATTATGTTATTCTAAAAACGAATGTTTTTTAGTATCATCTACATGGTATTTCATATATCGATATATTAAAATTGCTGTTTAATAGAAACATAGCAAACAATATACATTTAATGCATTTGTAAATGAATGTCGCTTTGCTCAGTGGAAATTTTACAATTTTAACATTATTAACGACCGAAGTTATGAAATGTAACAAAGAGGTTCGCAACTCAGTTTGAATTAATTTGCGGACTTACTTGCACCTCGAAGGTGAAATATTTCTTCAGATTTTTGATAATCATGACCAGAAATGGGAGTTTGATTCCCAATGTTTTTCTGGGGTCCGCTGGGCATGTTATGTAGGTAGTGCTGACGTTACTCCCAAGAATTTCCAGCACAAGGCTCTGTATGTCGTTGTCGGTTATGCGTTTGATATGTCCATTGCGCACTTTTTTGTCCCATATTTGCAGAGGTTTGCTTCCGATGCTGTACAAAATCGAAAGAAAACCGCTCTGGAAAGTATTTTTGAACATTTTATTTGCTTTTTATTTCCACCCGCTTAAGCCTTATAACCCCACTTTTTTCGGCAATTACTCCGACACTGGTACACTCGGAATTTTTATTTCATGATTGTCTCGAAAACCGCGTTTTGATAATTAGTCCTTCATATCATCGTATTCGAAGCCCTAATCATTGTCTTCCTCTATTAATTTCACTCGCCGCGTCGTTGACGACAGTTGTTCGATGTTTATGCGCGCCGCGAGGTTTCGGCCTAAGCCCAAACAGTCGTCGTAACGTAGATCGATGCAGTGTCCCAATCGTTGACCAAATGCCGTGACTTTGCTATGATAATCTACGAACATGTATTAAAAATTCTAACCGTTTTGAGATTGTGTTTAATGATTGTCATAAACAAATATAATAAATATCTTAAATGTATGCCTACTGAGCTTATTTAGTTGCAATTGTCCATATAAATGTGCGGTCAGAAAACTCGTACATGCGAAATTTTTATTTCATGATTGTCTCAAAAATCGCGATTTTATCATTTGTCCTTCAAATCATCGCATTTGAAGCCCTAATCATTGTCTTCCTTTATTAATCGCACGTGCCGCTTCGTTGACGACAGTCGTCGTAACGTAAATCGATGCAGTGTCCCAATAGTTGACCATATTCCGGGATTTTGCTATGAACGTGTATTAAAAATTCAGACCGTTTTAAGATTTAGATCAATGTTCGTCATAAAGAAATATAATAAATATCTTAAATAAATTCCAACTGGGTTTATTTCGTTGCAATTGTCTACATAATTGTGCGGTCAAAAAACTGGGGCGTTTACCCGTTGCCCGGCGTCCAATGCAACGAAATCGCAGGACGGCAGTGTTTGATCGATAAAGGGGATTTTAATTATTCTTGATTCATTATTCATTCTGTCAGAATTTACATTTCGATTAAAAAGCGCGTAAAACGCGCAAATATCTGATCGTGCAGTGCGATCATTTTTTATTAAGGAAATTGGATCGCTTCGCATAAGTAAAGTCTATACTTTTTTTTTTTGTTATGACAAGTTTTAACAGAATAATTGACCACAGTCATTTAAATTTACAAATGTCTTTACAGAAATATGAACTCATTAACTCTTCACCGTTTAGTGTACCATTTTTGGCACTTATAGTTTGGATGGATATTTTTTGCTTTATTGCCAAATCATTGTAATTATATGCTATGGGAGATGGTCCGATTAGTAGAAATGTTAATTAACGGCAATGATATTACAGTAACAACGAAAAAATTAAAAAATAAACCAATTTTTAATGCAAAAAAAGGATTTTTGTTTATTGCGTTGTTCCTGAGAAATAAGTTATAAATAATTGACTTTTTCAATACCGAAAAATAGGTGCGTTACTTAAGGGGATGCTGGAGTACACTTTTATAACCGATTTCATAGTATACATTTATTCATCGAAAATATGCTACAAATATACTTACGATTCTGCAGGCATGTAATGAAAACCTTCATACGTCGGTGTCCGGTTTGATTTGAGACATCTGAGCCCCAGAAATCTTCATAACTCACCTCAAAGTACCTTTGAAAATTCGAGCGGCCACATAGGTTTTTCAAAGTTCAGTAATACACATTTTCATTACATTTGTTGTATGTCTTGAACAGTAATCCAACGGGATCCCGAAGCATAAAGGTTTTTATTACATTCCTGCAGAATTTGAAGCATGTTTGTAGCATATTTACGATAAACAGTGTACGAATCACCTAATCTATTCCACCATCTCCTTAAGCCCTTATTATTATTCAAAATCAATGATTTTGATTTCCATCAGTTTTTTTCTTCACGTAAAGTACTAAAAAGTCCAAATGAGTCAAAATTTTAATTGGAAATATCCAAGTATTTGTTTTTATCGTGAAGATGATTGAATGAACTTCGCGATATTCCACAGATTTTCGTTCTTTGCTAGTGCAGCTCTTAGGTCGGAGAAAATAAAACAATCAGCTCAAACACACAATGTTATTTGATAATTATAACATTTGCGCCTTTGTTTATTGATTCGAGATACATAATCATCGCGGAACGCGACCGAGGATTCGGTGTCAATATGTATATAGTTTATAATAGCTGCGGTCGCACAGTAAACGTACGCCACGCGCGCGGCGCCGCCGCCGCGTTTTATCTTTTAATTGTTTAAACTTATTTAACAAATATAGCGTAACGCAATTGTATCGTCGCGATGTATATGTATAGCGTGCTACCGTTACAGTTCAATGAACGTAGTAGTACGCACTACGACGTGATGACAATTTCGTAGTCGAATCATTGACGTGCAAAACGTAATTTGTACATCTTGACTCTGGAAAAAACGATTCCTAATCAGTAAACTAATTCGGCCAAAGCCTTCAGCAGTCAATCTTAATTTCTCCCGGGAAAAATTCCATTACCACTGGGTTTTTCAGCGCTCCGTGCATCGATAGTAACTGCTTTTCTTCGTTTAAAACCTGTACCTGCAAGTGGAATAGAGACACGACGCTGCGATGGCTAATACCTAATTACGTCGAAGAATTTCTTGTTTATTAAATATTTTTAATTGTTTTTTTGTTTATTTTTTTTATTTTTTTTTTGTTTCAATAATTTAGTCCTTCTTCGAGGTCGATCCTCTCTTTTCCTACCCGCGTACTATTATCCTATCATCTACGCTGTTTCCTTCTCTCTTAGGTCATCGAGTAAGAAAAACAAACGAGCGACAATTTTTTCGCTTCGGCGGACAACCGGCTGCACGTCGGAAAATTAAACCTCGCGATGCATTCGTCCATTCATCCCACCCACCTATCCGTACTTAATCGATTACTTTGTATTTCTTAGCGCCTGGCTTATATCACGACACGAACGTAATATCTTTCGTATTAGGGAACTAATACTACAGGCTTAGAGAGTAAGGGGTGGAGAATAACCCGCGAAGGAGCGACGGCAGGAGATCTCGGTACGCTCCGAAAAACAAAAAACTAGCTCAAAGCTGAGAAGCGGTGAACTCAATCGATGAATACAATTAATAGATAGAGCGAGGGCCCTCAGCGATGAATCGCGTACAAATTGTCGTAAATAAAATAGTCGTGCGACTCCCCAACGGGGCTGTAAAAATTAGATAATTAATGCGAATGAACGTAAATAGCATATATAGTAGTAGTTGAACGCATGTGTTCGTTGAGTTCTCACGAGAGTATAAACGGAAGTAAAACATTACAAAAAAACAAAAAACAAATTAAACTATGTGAATGATCGATGCAATGCATTGTTGATACTACTACGTAGGTACATTTGAGTCTCTTGGACTGCGAGTATTCGATTTTGCTATTTCCGCAGCCCAAGCATCAAGGGAAAATAATACGTTGACGTTAAGTTAATAAGATCTTAAATCATATATGCGTACGATCGCTGATTTTTCTTCATAAGATACTGTCGTGAGATTGAAATATTATAAAATGAAAAATAAAGAAACTAAATTTGCTAACATAAAATGTGGTTGATTGAAAAATCGGTAAAATTAACTGACGGTTAAAACAAGAGCCGGCCGTCATTCATTCGTACGTTGATGTCTGTGTGTTAACGACGTGCGGCACTCGAATTAAGGTACTTTACTTGTCGATCGCCTTGTTCATCATGTCCTTCTTCACTTGATCGTATGGTATGACATTTGCGTCGGTAGGTAACAGGTTTGGTTTTTCCTTCTCCGGTGGCGCACTGGTGTCGAGGCCCAACTTGCTCAGGGTGCGCAGAGCCGTCAACACCGCCTGATTTCGACTATCGTCTATCGTTGCGCCGTTTCCATGACAAACTTGGGGAGGATCGGTGCTCAACGATACCAACGATAGACAACTATTGTACGAGCCCTGAAATAAAGTGTTTATCGTTAAAATTGATTCCCATTTATATCAATTACATTAGCTGAGTTTCAATCATACCAAAAAGAGATTACTGCATACCGTTTAATAGACCCAATCTTTGTCTACCAAATTTACTGTTTGTAAGTCAAAGGATATGAGTTTTTAAACAAATATTATTTGTGGCATTTCAGAATGAATCGCTAATGAAGGATGTTATTTTAATAATTTTAATTGCATGTTTTTAATAATAATTATGTTACAAGATCCAAATTGTCAGTATTTTTTTCTGTCTTTAATCTTTATGATTAAGGAAGTTAAAAGTTTCCAAAGGCCGAATGTTAGAACAGCTGCATTCTTTATTCCTGCCATGCTAAGTGCGCAATGCATTTCGAAATCTGTACAGTTAAACTATTTGCAACGTTTACAAACATTTTCTAGTAATATTGAGCCTTTCTTGCTATGGATTTTTATATTTAAATTGATGTTAATGGGAAGCCATCTAAGCCGGAGGTTGCACAAACAATATCACATAAAATTTCGTTCTGAGTATAGTAATTTCGTGCTCCTACACAGTTGAAACAAACCTTCGGAAAGTCGACAAAAGTGGCTTTGAAGTTTAGCATTTTAGCTAAATAGTTCAACTGCTCCTTGGGCGAGAGGCCGTTAGATGTTTGCTGCTGATGTTGTTGACCGCGCAGAGCTTCTGCAACGGCTTGCAGCGTTGGTCCAGTGGGGCTGTTCGGTGAATTTTGTCCGTTGTTAGTGCCGTTGCCGGAGGTGCCCATTAATTTGGAATCTTGTTGGCTGGCGCCATCGACGAGCAGTAATCCAGGAACTAATTGCCGTCCGATGGATCCACCGGTAGGCTGCTGATTTTTCTGATTCTCCTGATTCACCGGTTGATCGTCTTCGAGAAACGTCACTTTTCTCGACTTGATATTCGCGTCGCTATTATCAACGTTATTAGCGTCTTTAGACGTTGTTTTTATCGACGGCTTGGCTGGTTGAGCCTGAGCGGGTTTGCTATATCCCAATTGCGCCAAAAGTGCTTCAGCCGCGGCGCGTTTGCCTAATTTTTTGTTGGAACCTGTTCCCTGAGCGGAATACTGTCCTATCGTAACTTCCATCAGGAATTCCCGCCTTCGGGGGCCGCCCTTCTCCTCTACTAGCGTGTAAACCGGCTCGCGTTCCCTCTTAGCCTGCTGAATCTGCACGAGTCGCGATATCGGATCGACTTCCTCGACGCTATCAGATTCCGAACGGGGTCCCTGATTATCGCGAATCAAATTTCGTCTCGGTTTCTTCGTATTGGAGGGTTTGCGCTTCAAACCGAGTGATCGCACGGTTATCGCTGCAGGCAACGGCGGCAGCCTCTTAAGCTCGTCGAGCATCAGTTCGGCGGCTCTTTTTTTCGACACCTTTTTCGAAGCCCCCTCGCCAACCGTTACTTTTTCGCCAACTATGCATTTTGTCGTAAAAGTTCGAATGTGCGGCTTTCCGCTCTCGGAAACTACTTTAAAGCTCACGGGCAGGCCTCGCTTCAACGCTGTCTCGTGAACTAACGAGACTGGACTCTTTATTTCGGCGTTGGGATCGTCTAATCCACCGCTCGAAGTCACTCCGTTCTCGGTTAACGTTGCAGCGGCGCCGATAGTCGCGGCGCTGCTGCTCGCTGGGCATTCCTCCGGTATCGGCAGCTGTCTTAGCTGCTCCAGAGCGCGACTAGCCGCGTCATGACGTGCCGCTTGTCCCGTTACGCCTCGACCGATAAACTCACGGTCTCCGACCTAATCGCAGTTGAAGAAGAGCTATCGTTAGTTATACACATAGGTACTCGTGTTACGTGGCTATATAGAGTTTCAGCATTGACTATCACGAAAAAAGATAATTGCTTGGTAAAGCGAGAAGTTTTGCGCCGTTAACTCTAATTACAATTTTCTTATTCTTCAAACAGGAATTTAAAAAAATATGATCAAAACACCGTTTTGTGCAGCCACATTGGATAGTTCGTATTGTTGTCTACAGATAAACCGCTTTTTTGCATCAAATCGGTAGAGCATTCTTTCATATAGAAGTAGCAAAATATCTTGTTACGGCAATGAAAGGCTCGCTAAAGCAGCAAATTTTCTCGCTGACCATTCACATGGATTTACCGCTAAGCAATTATTAGTAGACCACATTTCGTTAGAGTAAAAAACCAATGATTCTTCGGGACTTGAATGAACGCTCACCTTCAGCGTAACCAGGTAAAGTTTATCCTGCTTAGGCATGCTGAATGGAGGATAATGCGGATTGAATATACGCGGCATGTTTCCGAAACCGTGTTGCCAATATTGTTGCGGTGTTGCTGGTGGCGCGTGTCTTATAGTGTAAACCGTCAATTCGCCTCGTTTCATCGCCAGGGCGTTAAGCTCCACCGTCGGCGGCAAGTTACCTGTGAAAAGAGATTATTGGAACCAACTGTTAAAACGCTCAATTGAAATTCTTCAATTTTCTATAAAAAGTCCGAGACTATTTATTTTCTCATATACTGGAAAAAAATGGAATGCAGCGATTTAAAACCGCATTCAGGAGAAGGTTTCTTCTTATTTTAACGATGGTATTTTTAGCGATATACTCAAAGACTCATAAAATCGTTTATTCTTTTTTTTTAACTACACGGATAAGTATGCCAACCACCATTTGCACATATTAATTGATTTTCTATCTGAATTACGTTTGCGAAGGTGTGTATTGAGAACGAATTTTGCTACGCGCATAACTCTTTGAAACTGTTAATTAAACCACACAAAAAATTGTAAAAAGTTTTCCAGAAAATAGCATTTTTTTACTAGTATAAAGCACTGACGTCATCTTAGAGTATTTAAAAAAAATACAATTTAACAATTACCTGAAGCAGAGGAGCCTTTACCGAGATGCCCGATCCTCATGGCTCTGGTAGGTTTGGGGGGTGGATGCCTGTACCAAGTTTTGGTGAGAGCTTCGGTGGCCGCACTGTGTTGGGCTTTTTTGATGCTCTGGCCCTCGGCGACGTATTCCTCTTCTCCGAGTTTTAGCGTCACGGTGAAACGTTTTTTATGTGCGGGTCCTTGCTCATTTGTCAATCTATATTGGTGTTGAAGCTTGTTGAACCGCGCGAGTTCGTTTACCAAACACATAGGGGTTTTTTCCTTCATGTTGGCGAGTGCCGCGTTCGTCACGTTCGGAGGATTTGGATTCGACGGACGTGCTGATGGACTTTCGTCTCTCGAGTCCACGCGACTATTTTCCTCATGGTTCGAAGCCTTTTTCTGTTCTGGGCTCTGACCCTGAGGCAGCGTTTGCTGTTGTGGAGTTTCAAGTTGCGGCTGTTGATTAGACTGTGGACTTCCCTGCTGCAAAGTCGGTTGCTGAAATTGTTGCTGTATCGTCTGGCTTTGAATGGTCGTCAATGGTTCCATATTTCGGTTCAAACCCACGGTGACCATGGTACCTAAATTAAACGTACGACTTTTTGACGATGTGGCCATAAATCCAAGATACTTCCCTCCACATGTACAAAACCCAATTCATTCGGAACAGCTCAATTTACAATTTACAGTTCATACAGAGCAATTACCAAACGAAGAGGTACACACGGTGATTTTCGGAACGCGGCCGCTTTACAATTCGCATGCAAGCTTCTAATAACTACAGGATCAAGGGGAAGGTCCAGCAGAAAAAAAAACATAAGCCAAACGAAACGTGTAGCATGCAAGACGTAGCGTAGAGTTTGAGTTTTGATTAACAGAATGCAGGATAGAAACGACGAAAGAAAAAACCTCACACGCGCGACCCGAAACCGAGTTCCGATCTCTGTAAACGTGTAGACAAAATGATAGTTTATGTGGACCTGAATCGGAGAGACATTGAAAGACATTATTTACTAGCGTTGTAGCTGACAAATAATTGGCATTGAGACGTTACCGATACACAACAAGTAAAACAAATGTGATTTTTTTCAGCTTCAGGCGGAATTAAATTGGTGTGATGTTTAACACTGATCTTCAAGTTTGAGCGTTATGTACGCCACTTATTATTGCCTTGTATTTTTTTTTTTTCATTCTATTCTTAAATTTAATCTGGGCGCTATTAGTTTTGTGATGGACGGTCTCTGCACAATTTTGTGAGTTCCTTGAGAAATGTAGTATATTCACGTTCATTTTTTATAATTTTCATGTATAAATTACGGGTGTTCACTTTCTATTTTTCACATGAATGTCTAACCAACTGAATCATTGTTTAGTTAGTTTTAAAATAATTAATGAAAAACGGATCCGTTCAGAGCGTCTAAGAGAATCAGTGGAAAACATCATATCCGTCTAAAGTTCCCCTAAGTCGAAAAAGCTCACACTTATCTAAACGTTGTAAATAAACGATTTTGTAAAGCCTTACAACGCACAAACGTGCCTCAAAAAGAAGTATACAATTTTTCATTTGTCGTAATGTACAGTTTAAGCTGGTAAATGAATTTTAGTCCTCACGAATTCCTTTTATGTGGATCCAAATGATTTGGGGTTCAACCATCTTCGTTTCCGGTCTGTACGACAGTTATCAATTTAATTGAATAAGCAAATCGTTATTTTCGACCAAATGAAGGGCAACCGCTTATCTAATTACCGCATAATAAATTCCTATAGCGGATTAGAAATGATACCTTCAGACACAAATTAACAATTTGAAGGCAATAATCATTGAACTGATTATATCAGAAAGATAAAAATGAAAAATGATATATTTCTTGTTCTGCAACACGAAATTCCGTTGTAAATTGTTTCAATGCAAATTTATTTCGAGCTCTCATTTTTTCAATGAATAATATTTTCTCATGCTCTCTTTTTACGTGATCCAGTCTCCTTGATGTGGAATACATTTGCAGTGCAATACAGTGGCTTATTTAGCACACTAGTTCGTTAATAAAATGGTCGGTTTTTTCGTGAAATATTCTATTACATTAGCAACGCTTGTGGTCGTAAGATTTCTAGTTATTTTCGCTATTGTTGGAAGTGAAATTTGAGAAAGATACGGAATTTTGTATTTTGTATATATATTTAAAAAATTCTGACCATAATTGATTCAATAACAATCCAACCAGAGCCTTTAACAAAAGAGATTGGGCTGATATGTTGTAATTTTGTGAGTAGTAGAACCGACCTTCGATACACCCTGTTGGTCCAAACAATAGGTCGAAATTGTCATTCGTTATGTTCAAGAACGGTCGATGGTCTTTACCGTCCACACCGCTTAGCAGTAACAGTAAGAGGCACGCGGAGGTTACTATATTCTTGTGCCCTAACAAAATTAAAGAAATAATCGTGCTGTCAGTGCGAAAAGTTCCATTGTTCCATTGATTAAGTAATTAAAATTCCGGGTTCAGCGTTATCGTTTCCATGTTTCTCTTTTCGTCTGGGAAATTAAAGAAATAGCTAATGGAAATAATGTACAATTCTGGCGATTCGTGAGTAAATAAGAAAATGGAAACATCGTCTCGAGACGTGGTGGGATAAGCGTGAAAAAAAAATTTGGAAAAACGAGGACCAATCGAAACACCTAAGGGACGTAAGGCGTGGCGTTCCTGCAAAATAAGCTCTGATTCTTCTCGCAATCGCGAATAACATCAGATCTTCAAAAATAATTCAGGAATTAATAGTTTATGTAACACTACCGATCTAGAAAAGATGCATTCATCAAAAAATGTCTCACCCATGCTTAAAATCATTGGCACTAATAAAACGTGTGAGACGTTGTGCAGGGATGGACAATATTCCAATAAGAAATATATTCAATATGATTTTTACTTTGCGTAAAAAATCACCAAAGAATTGTCTCAAATTGTGTCACTACATTAAAGGAAAGGTTGTGAATTTCCTTCCTCATTACTCATTGTCATCTGACTCAAAACATATTCTGAATACATTTGTATTTAAATATTGCCTATCCCTGGCGTTAAAACAGATGTGATCGTGCTTTTAATACATCGAATGCCCGTATCGCGACTGGTCCTCGGTGCTTGCAGCACTACTCTGAAAATTGTTGGTCTCTTAATACGGCAACTCAACAGAACCACACGCTCAAGAAATATCGAACAATTTTAATGCTTTTCCACAATGCCGTTCTGTGTAAAACCTCGTTGTTACAACATACCGTTTGGATTCGGCGCGTTTACGCCCAACAGCATCGGCTGACGCGGGTTCCCGCCCGGCGGACCAGAATGTTGTATGTGATGCATCGAAAGAATCTGATGCTGCATCTGAGGATTTCTATGATGAGGAGGCACCATATTTGTTTGTTGCATGGGACGCACCGGTCCACCCATCCTGAAAAATATTTTCATTCAATTATTGCAGATATTCTGGGCTCAGCATTTTTATTTTCATAAAAAGATCCAAACTGGAAATAAAACAAAGGCTAGGCTTGGAAAACAAAAGCAGAAACAATGCAAACATAACAAATTGTGTATCGGAAATAAATTTTTCGTAATAAATTATCTATTTTCAGTACATATTCTGCCCATTGGGTCCGTGACATTTTAGAAATCTTGAAAACTTTATAAACCTTTGACAAAAATTATTTGAAAAATGATTTTTGTCAAATAATAAATTAATTAAAAAATTATTGCTGTCAAATTAAGATTTGGAAAACTTATTGTGATTAATAGAATTAGAACATAGTTTGTCAGAGAGAGTTTTTTTTATAACAGTGCACTGGAAATAAAGAATATACATAGTTATCATTTTTTAAATAATTTGTGTGGAAATTTAGCAAATTTCAAATGCTGCAAATGATTTCTAAAATTCAAAAACAATTCAATCATAATATCATAAATGACAGAGTCTCTACTTCATTATATCTATGCAATGAATGGAATTGAATATTTTATGGAAACAAACAGTTATGACTAATTGTAGTGTACAATGTATATTTTTTATATTTACCATTCTTGTACCATCACTTTATATCAATTAATCTTTCTTAATTCAATTTCCTTTGTGTTCATAAAATAAAATAAAGTTAAAATAGCGATTGAATGCAATATAGCAAGATTATAAAAAATAATAAAGGAATTGAAGCATAGAAAAAAGCATAGGATAGCATCGATAACAAATAAACCATTGCAGTAAAAATAATATATGAACGTATACTAGACAGGTATGCATTTTTGCCGCTATCAAACAAAATCAACCAACGTACATCATATTCGGAGCAAACTTGTTTTCTCTCAGTTGATTTTGCATCGAATGATGTTGATGCCGCAACATCCTACCCCTCAAAGCAGTTTGCTTCGACACCTGAAAAAAAAAAATGAGATAATTCTTTTTAAAGTCACAAATCTCCGACATTCGCCTCCCGCAATAACTTCCACTGGTATCGGAGTACCGAGTGAGATAATGCGTTATCAACAAAACTAAGTACACAGTGTGGGGAGTCCCCGTTATGTAGGAGGTGGTAAACGACGGATTCCCAATGTTTTTCCTCTGTGCATCCGCCGATTATCGAGTTAAGAGGGTTAAGAATGCCTCAAATCCAAAACCCTAAATTCGAAAACAATTGACATTTAAAAATCGACAAAACCTTCGACAATTAAATCGACCCGCAGTCGAACGGTGAAAATATGTTCAAAACACCAAATGCCTCAAGCTACGACCCCGTAAAAACCCCATAGACGTGAAGTGGGCTTGGCCCGGCTAATAATTCGTCAGCTACGCGATTACACGGTGGGACAAAAAAATAATAAAAAAACATCGTGGTAAGCTCGTAGTCGGTAGCCCGGAGGTCGGATCGTACGTACTTCTTGCGGAGCGTTGGTTCTTCGTTGATATCCGTTGGGGTGCGAGTTATCGACGTGGTATTTGCAGAGGAAGAGTCGGAGGATCGTTGGAATAGGCGAGAAAAGTCAGTTGCAAAGCGCAAGATGGTCGGGCTGGCGGGATGGCTAACGATAGGCAAACTCCTCGCCCCCTTCCCCGACGAATTTCGATCGTTTTTTAGTCGTCTACCACGGTGTTTTAAAACGCACTGTTAAAGCACCGCGGTTCACTCAACAAAAATGCCACCGACACACACACACGCGCGCGCGCCACACGCAACACCGAATGCTAAAATGCGGCCATTTTGAGCAGGTACGCTCTGTAATAACCGGAGGACACGTAGGACTGCTCAGGCTGCACTGCAAACTGCACACCCCACTCTTGGTCTCTCACTATTCGCCGCACACTGTGGGCCGCTGCCACTACACGACGACGGCGACGACGACGACGACGACAAAACCAAGAGATCACCGACTCAAAACGTTCACGGCACTGAAATTCCGAGGCGCGAAAAACCCACAGTTCCACGTCGATCCCAATATGCCCCGCTATATTTTCATACCTTTTTTATTTTAGCTTATTATTATATTTGCAGCGACGTTACATGCGGTCGCACGCTCCATCGGCAGGTGTGTGTCTGTCTCTCGATGTGTTACCGCCTAGTCCAGTTTAGTTCGCTCTGTTACCTGACACGCTCTCCACACTCCTCTTCTTCTTTCGTTTTTATTCCACGGTGATTTTATTATGCGCCTCGCTGGTGCGAACGACACACTCGCTTCTATCCTGAAGACGAGGCTGAGCGATAAGGATAGTGAGACTTTATTCCGTTGACAAACGTATATCGTCACGAACGTTGTTGGAACCGGCTTCTTCCTATCGTATTTTGAGTATAGGCGTGTGTGTGTGTGTGTTTGGGTGACGCTCGCACACGTATCCAGCAATTTTCGCGCAATCAATGGGTAAAGTGATATCTCAGCGTTTTGTAGTATCATTGATGTACGTGTGGTCAAATAATGGAAGAGATGAAGAACTCTGGTTTAATTGAAACAACCTGTGTGATAAATAATAATAATTTTATTTACAGTATGTACATAGCGGCACAATCACATTATGCACCGAAAATGTGCTAGTTATTCATTCTTGCGTCACACGTTATACATTCATTGGTACGAAAATGGGACTTCGGCGATCCCACGGACCGGAATCATCCGATACATGGTTTCTGGGTTTTAAAAACAAGGAGCTGCGCACTTTGATTTATTACGGGCGCGTCTATGCAAACGGGCCACTGTTTACGCGTGGACAGACCAATGGCTCTTCGCGAGGACAATTATTGCTTTGAACGACAGTTGTTTTGCACTGACGAGAGGTATGAATAATTTAAAAATAATTCGGAATACTGTGAGACGCCTCGCGTGGAATAAAAATAAAGAACTCTGCCATTTTGGAGCGAAAATAGGTCATGTGCCACGTTTTCGGTCGTCACTTTCGCAAATTAATAATTAACGGATTATCGAATTGCAAAACAACTGTTTAGTTGAACGCGAGTGGTCGATGGTTGCCGATTGCGGATGGTTTACGTATACATTTATAAGCAAAAATTCGATTCAATGAAAATCTGAGTATTTTGATATAAATTACTGAGTCGTTTTTTATAACCACCGTATTGTACGTACTAACAAAATCGATTTGCAATGACTGTAATATTGACGCTTATTTGCGTTCACGATTTTTCTGAATAGAACCAATTTTTACGAATTCCTTATCTTATTTTGAAGATGTCTTTTTTATGGATAGTTTTGATAAATTGTTTAAAAAAACTAATTTTTATATGTATCCGTTAAGAGATTCTAGATTCAACATAAATATCGCGTTCATTGGATGGGCAGTTTTATGCATACAGCTTTAATGTCGTTTTTCGAAACACGGCAATTTTTGGATGTCAAAGAATTCTTTTAGAACTCGCAGATATTCGAAAAACCTAGCGAATATATTTCTAAGCATTGTTGTCATTTTGAATCAATGTTTTTAATGTCCGTGCTCACTAATAATTTCCAGATTTTTATCGTATCTCGCACTTAAAATTTTCATGTAATCTTATTTTTTTCTAGGAATGTATACGTAAAGAATCTTTAATAACAGCACGCATTATGTCAATAGGCCATTAAACGCGAGTTGTCGATTGTTCAATCTCTTTAGGTCTTCTCCCGTTGCGGTTGTTTTCTAGCTCCTTTCCCAATAACTTTTGGATAATACGCGGTATTCTCCCTATAATTACAATAACGTATGTATATCAAATATCACAGAAACGATAGAAACCCCACTTATTGGGTGTGTATCCACGTGAAATAATATCTCGTCATACACTCACAAGGTATGAACATTGATGCGCATTATTTAAAGAATAAAAGAGAAAAAAAAAACTACTGGTGACTCGATAGACACGTTAAATTTAATATGATACAAAAAAAGAAAGCTGTACATGTTTATCGATTAAATGGTAAAGTCAAACTCTTGAAATACAACAAGAAGACTTTACTATATTTTTTGATCAACAGAAAATACGTCTCTTATTCGAGAATTGACGCTTCAATACTTAAAAACAATGATTACGAATATATTTGTTTCTTTTTTTGTTTTCAAAGGCCACAGTTTTGCGAGAATGAAATATTCTCCAATCTTTATTAATCGTTCTATTAGACTTTCATGCAAACAGTAATAGTTATCAACTGAGGCGTAGTCTCTGACGTCGTAATTTCAACAGTGGCGATGATATGTCGATCGCGTTCTCACGAGGGATTAACACAGGGAGAAAATAACGAGAGAATAGTCGATTATTTCTTTTTTCTGTTTGTTTAACAAGCCTTTGTTGTAGCAACGCGTGCTCGAGTGATGTTGAGTCGAGAGGACTGAACACAGTGAGCTCAGCTACACAGTAGCGCGCATTGTGCTTATTAGCTTTTTTGTAAACGAACTTCGACCACGATCCACTTTTCGCTTCGTACATGCTGAGAATTTTCTTATGCCAAAAGAAATAATAAAGAAAATAAACAGGTCGAAAGAAAACCAGCCCTCCTCGATAAACGATTAAAAGTATAATATTTAATTTAAAGTCTCCACATATCGGCTATAGATAATCGCGTCCGTAGGACGTTACCCTTCGGAATTCCGTCTAGCTTATCGCTGTCTCTTGCATTTTCTCTTTTAGTAATTATAATAATCTATCAATGCCCGTCTAAAGCACCGAAAGTCTTAACTTATTTTAGTGGCACCATTGTGATTAAGTTTGTGATTTACGACGAGCCATCCGTCCTCCTGGACAGAGTGCAAATATTCCTCCAGCAGTTTTGCAAGGTTTCGACGCTTGAAACGCAACGACTCTTTAACGATGTCACGAACGAACGAGAGTCGAATGTCAAGGGTTCCTTGGATTTGGTGGAGATACGAGAAGAGGGTCGCGTAATCTGAAACAATGCGGAGAGAATTGGTTAATTCATCTGATTTACTCTCGTGTCGATTAGAATTAAACTTTTGGTAATTCGAAGCTCATATTCAACATCGATTATAACGATTAGCATTCTACGAGTCTCTTCTAACTCTCGCGGGGCGTCCAAACGGAACTTTGTAATGGAACGATGTCACGTCCTGTTTAAATTTGTCCTTCAAAATCATATCAATCAATTAAGAAAATTATTTAAAAAATTGTAAATCGTAAATTAAATAAAAGTTCTGTTCAATTTAAAGAGTGTGAGAATGAATATCTATTCGTAGATGTTTCATATTACTAGCGAAATCAATTGTGATAATATTAATTTACAGGTGCTAATCTTTCTCTTTATCGTCTGCTAAACCCGATAATTCGTCACAGTTAGACGGTGATAAACCGGTTTGAGCTTTTGTAGCACGCTCTGACCATGGTTGTCCCCCACTGGTCAATTCTCAATACCTTAAACTAATTTATCAACATTAAATACCTATTTACACGTTTTATTGAAAATAAGTGTATATCTCAAAGAGTTAAGTTATAATCAATACTCTTGATATGTTTGATAACGATACTTTTTTTTTTTGTATCAATATCGATTCGTAACACATTAACATGATGCAAAAGTTCAATTTATAAATATTGATTTTTGTTCGAGAGGGCGTAATCGTTTCGCTTTCCATAAAAGCGTTCAATAAACTCCTTTGTTACATTGATTTCATAAGTAAATTAGTCCATAATGTATCTGATAATTTTATAATGTAACAAAAATATAACTCTGAAAGTTTTTCGAGGTTGATCCGCAAAAGTTACCTACACAAAGTCGGCCAATTTTCCATTAGAGCTTAGAAACTGAAATCTAATGTCAGTTAGTTTGCAGTCACTTTTTCCGAATCATCTTAAATCCCATCTGTCCACTGTGAATTAATATTGAGACGATCTTTCCACCCATCGCACCGGGCCCGTTCAATATCCAAAACTTAATCAGACATCAGTAACCCAATCTATATAGAATCAGTTAATATTTTAGATAAAAGTAAATTGGGTTTCCCTACAAAGAAAATAGATAAAATGAAATCGGATTTGCGTTTTCCTGGAATATTAATTTTCTGTATCAATTGGATTATCACAACCGTTATCCAGGACAGTCCACCTATTTTTTTCTAAGAGGCTTTTTTAAATGAAAACAAATTAGTTATTTGTTCGTTCATCCAATTAATACTCTATTTTTGTTCTGATTCGGAACGTCCGCACCCTCGCAAATAAAACGTAAACAGCTTGCAACCAGAACGAAGAACAGGTGGATGTGTGACCTTTAAGGGTATGTTAAATTGCTCGATCGGTAATAAAAACATGTGATCTTAATTTATGATTCACAGTTAATTTGTCGGATAAAAATTAAGAACGTGGCTCTGTGTGAATGCTAAAGGATAACCTTCCAGTCATTCATCGATGTAAGACGAGTATTTCATAAGACGAGTGC
The DNA here is from genome assembly GCA_947507545.1 of Clistopyga incitator. Lineage (NCBI taxonomy): Eukaryota > Metazoa > Arthropoda > Insecta > Hymenoptera > Ichneumonidae > Clistopyga > Clistopyga incitator. The sequence goes on along the minus strand of OX382173.1, from coordinate 7,786,271 downwards.
TATTTCTTGGGCACTCGTACATGTTTCACTTCACCTTAAGGGTTATTTCGTAGTATACGCTATCCATCGTAAATATGATATGAATAAATAGTGTATACTACGAATCGCCTCATCGACTCCAGCATCCCCTTAACGACAGTACAAAGAAACCGGAGGCATTTCGAGAAAAAGAAATATGTCACCAGAAGCACAATTCAATGGTTCGTCCGGTGACATAGTCCTTTTTACCAAATTTAGATCGGAATTTTCTCCGACCTCATTGAAAACACGAATAAAAGAGCAATGTTATGCTCTGTAGAATTAATGGATGCAAAAAATCACGCCTTTCTTTTGTCCGTAATCTAAACTGTGTTAAAGGAAATACGAAAAAAGTTTACGGTTACCCGCCCCGAACTGTTATTTCACTTCACGACGAGATAAAACGACTCAATACCAAAATTATAACAAAAATTGTAAATGGAGATACCGTGGGAATTTTAAGAAGAAAAAAAATTACCGCAAGTGCCATTAAATTCACAGTCCATAAAAATGCCTTTTTCCAAAATAGTAATAGCTTGTGAGTGGCAGTGTTCGGAATATAACATCTATCCCTTTCGCACCCGCATGTCACGTGGTATATATTTCACCCTCCTTATGATGATGTGCATGTTCGGCAGAGAAAACTGTAATATTATTTTGGCCATAACTGGCCTTTCTTATAAAAGAGGGAAACAGTAACTGTGTTACTATGTTCTATGTACTGTGTTGTGGAAAGATTCTCTTTATCTCCCTATCTCTTCATATCATTACAAGAGAGGACACCCTTAAGGATCAAACTAAAATGTTTGTAATTAGCATTTTGTACTGCAATAGAATTACAGAATTGTATTGCAATGTGAATTGCGAGGTTCACCCAGGTTAATTTTGTTGTTTTCGCAACAATCTTTCATTTATTGATACTGTATCGCATTCATCTTTTGACAGGATCGAAAGGCAGAGTAAAACTACGCAAAATCCTTGTCGATATAATCGGTCTTAAATTAGTTTTACGTTCCCTAAGGGAATCGTCTTTTACCGAGAACGTAAAAGCACTCAAACTACAGGTATAAATGTATATTCCTCAAGCTATATCGTCTGAATATTTATATTGTCTGCGAAACAACGCCGGCGCAATTCAAACCCTCGGCCTACAAATAGCTCTGGTCTAGGAGCAAGCATTCTAGCAGTTACCCCATACTACCAAGTCAACTAAAAGATTTATTCTAGTATAGTTTGAGTACTTCGTAACAAGAGAAAAAAATTAATACAGTAATGATAATTGAAAAACTATTGAGAACATTGATTTTTCAATATTCAAAATGCGCGTTTTCAATCTTCCATTAACCACTTCAGCGGCAGACGAAATCCTGCGCACATTTTTTATCTGTCATATTGGATCTGCCATTTTTTGTTTCCAAATGTTAAGTTCGGAATCGTAATCAGCGAGCCTTAAAGCCCCCCCGTATCAAATTTCACGAAAATCAATCAAGCCCCCCGGAAAATATTCGGAAAATGCATGACGGCGAATGGCCACAATGCCGCCGAAGTGGTTAATAGGTTGGAGCCGCAGATTTTAGGGATCAACTTTGGTCGTTAAAATTAGGCGTTTCCGTAATATACATCATTCATTGTAAATGCAACAGGACATTCATTTTATGAAATGCTTTTAATATTCTAGAACTGACGGAATGGCACGACAAGGAACTAATGAAAAAGACTGCCGTTTTTAAATTGGGGCCTACGTGTTGAAATATTTACATATTCTAAGTAAATGTAGTTGAAATCATAAACGAGCAATATTCGACTGAAAATATTCCTGGAATACTTTTCAGTTTGAATAACTGTTGAAAATTCTTAACGAAGAGTAATAATGAGATTCGTTGAGGTGATGTATTTAAATTCGCGTGTGAATTCTTGAATTCTTCATTCACAAAAAGATGATAGTATGATACAATTTCTCTGACTTTCCCTGACGAGTGTAAGCTGAAGGCGAGTGTTGCAATCACACGAACCAAAAGAATCTTTTTGACAATGAATATTGTCAAAAATTTTACTTCACGAAATGTACGAGTTTTATGTACGTACAACGTGCGTCAGGTAATTGGAATTGTAATAGAATTTAACTGCTCTCCCATGGTCTTATCAACGCGATATGCTACGTGATTTTTATGTTAAATAAAGGCGAAAACTTCTAAGTCTATAACAACACCTGTAACAAAATTTTCCGAGGCTAACGAATGTTCCTGGATAAAATAAAAGTCATCATTCATCTTTCAATCCTGCATAATGTAAGGCTTTAATTTTGTCCACAAATAATCGGATTCTCAAGAATTGTACGTCCAAAAATTTGTCGTTTTTAAGCCTACCCCTTGATACAAAGATGATGTGTCGGTAACAAAAACTGTAAAGCGTTGTTCTTGGCCACAATTGATGTTTCGGACAAAAGATGAGAAGTACTGACTGCGTGTTAGCATTTTACAGTCAGTACTTTTCGATTTTTTATTTTTAAATCAATCACGGTGAAGAATAACACTTCTGGAAGCTTCAGCGATCTCATTCGCACTTACGGTGGCTCGATCAGTCTCACAAATCATCTTAACGCTCAGTGATACACCGGCGAAAATTTGTTCGCCCAATGTTAAACGCCTATAGGGCTGTCTCTCTCGCACCTCACCCCACTTTTTGGTCCATCGATTCTCCTAAGCAAACGGCTTTGTATATCAAAAAACCCGAAGCTTAGCCCAATTCTGCAATACTTCCGCGCGTTCTATCAAAATTTGAGCCATTTCTGCCGAGTTTTATGCGAGAAAATAGGTTTCAACATTTTTGAAAGTGGTGGGGGAAGTATCACTGCCTCTAGCGATTATGGAGCGATTCTTCGTGATAGAATGTCGGACGGAAGAATCGTGTCACAGAGTATTACGAAAATATCTTCCTACCGTGTAGAACTAACTAGCTTGTACCCTACTATACTTCGATCAGTCGTCAATTACTATCCATAAATTCTCACATATCCGCTGCCTATTGGTAACAGTTTAAAAAACTCATAGAAATAAAAAATGCATCCACTTACTCGTCCCTCGTCTTCGCACTTCTTTGTAAACGAGTTCTCTGATCGATAGATTGTGTCTTCTGATATCCTCCAGTTCCTTCTTCGTGAGAACTTTCTCCTTCTCGATCTTCCCGTCTCGCTTCTCATGATCCACGTGATTCGTCAGCCTTTCCTGAACTGCACTCTCGACAATCGCACTACTTTCGTTGTCCGTCGCGATATCATTGACCGCAACTTTGCACTCTGTTTTTACAACGCATTCTGTCTGTGGCTTTCGTTCATTCGTCACTTCCACGAATTTTGCACTTTCGCCGACGCTATTGGCGACGGTTATCGGTACGAAAGCCGCAGCCGGAGGAGTTTCGGACAGGGAGGCCCCGACGACAGCCGCTGCAGGGCTGTCGTTTGATTCTACGGGAATAGGCTCGAAAACCGGTATCGTCGGCATTTCCGCGAGGCCGTTCACCAATTTTTCGGGCAGAGTCGGCGAGGCGGGCATAGAGTTCGATATAATCGCGAGCGGTGCAGGTGAAGGCGACGTCGGTGAGTATGACGGAACGTTTGTGTCAATTGGGCCTCCGATTGAGGCATATTTCGGCTCAATCTGCCACGGAACTGGCGATCCAGAAGGCGATCTACCGGGAGAATACGAGGGTCTCCGTAGTGTAAAGTCTTTAGGTATGGGACCAGGTTTCCGTTTATTCGGCGGAGCTCGCGGTGGTCCGACGCATCCGTCTACCGGTGAGAGAGTACGTTTCAAAGCTCCTTTTGCGGATAACGAGCCCGACGAGGACGCCGACGAGGACGATGTCGATCCAACCATATCTATATCCGCCTCGTCCACCATCATTCTTTTGTCAATTTTGAATGGATTGCCTGTTGAATTAAAACATCGACGTTAATAAAATGATCATAAATTTAACCGTCAGACATTTGAAGTACACAAACTAATCATATGAAAGCACATGTCAAGCAGTTATCTATCGATGAGAGTATGTCCGAGCAGCTATTCACTCTCGGTTTCGGTGTCGAAATGATTCCTATAAGTTAATCATTGGAAGTGATTTTTCGATTGAATACTGTGATCTTGGAAATCTATCGTCTCAAACTATTCGTATGATTTTACATTTTTTGGAAAATTCGTATTATTATTGCAATATTTGAATTATGGAAATCGCTGCCTGGAATCTTACCTTAAGGACGAGAAAGAAGAACTTTAACATCCCAATATATGATTTTTAAATATCTGTATTCTATCTAGTGTATTAAATTGGTTAAAACTGAATGTGACTTATCGTTTTAGTTTAGATCTATTTTCATAAATTTACGTGATTTAACAAGAGATTTCTGTTATCTGTTATGAAGTTTGCACTGTTAAAAGTATTTGGTATAAATTTCCTTTACGACAGGAGAAAGATCTCTTTTACGGAAACTGGTATTCAAATATGATATGCAAGTGAAATGTGAAGTTACAGAAGATTTGACTTAAAATAAAAATCCGGAAAATCAATATAAAAATTCATAATTGTTTTTACAATTGTGTGTTAAATTCAATAGATCAGTTGAAGAATAAAATTGCCGGTATTGTAAATTCGCAAACATTTTTTAATTGCTACCAAATACTTGAATAAAATTAGAAGTCGATAAAAAACTAATAAGAAGCCAAGTTATATTTCGGCTCGCAATTGAATGTAATATACAATGAAATAGGGGCGATTAAAGTACAACTATGAATTTCACCCTTAAGTAATAATTATTCAAAGTCCTCCTAACGCTTTTTAAAGAACGATTCCACCCAAAAGTTCCGCCCAGGTGCATACAAGTACAAAATTACTAAGATATCTCCTAAATGTCGAAAAGCGAGACTCACCGAACATGTGCTGTCTGACAGGAACGCTCTCGATCTCCCGAAGCGGGGGTGTCATGCGTTTAAGGTACTCCTGGTAATTGCCCATTTGCGCAACGGGCATAGAATGAACGTAGTCGTCGTCGAGCAGTTTGGTGTGCGACAGGCCACTCTGCAAAAAGTTGGCCCGCATTCTAACTACCTGATCGAGAAGCGACTTTCGCGGCACATCGAAAGCGTTTCTGTAGCTCTGGGCGCCGCGCTGTTGTTGTTGATTTCGCACCAGACCGACCACGAAGCCACCGAACTCGTTCAATTGATCGCGGAGACCGGTAAACTTGTCTTGCAGCAAAGGATGGGAAACCTGGAATATTAAAAAATACCAATTAATTTATGAATTTGTGAAAAAATACTGTTTGCCTCCGCGTATCTATGTTTCTGAAAATGATGTCGTCGAGCGCTATGGACATGGTTATAATGCTATAGCATTATAGCCTTATAGTTTTTTATTTTGAAGTCGGAAAGCATATTTCTCTGCATCGACTGAAACCATCATCATCAAAGTGAAACGAATCTAGATGATACTTCTTCTCGGTATTCTAAACAGATCTCGCGGCTGTACAAAGGGCGCCCTCGCCCGGATTATGTATACGTTTCCATTTTATATTTTTAAAAAACTATTTTGAAAAAGAATAAATACATTTTTCTTTATTGACACTACGACCAATACTTCTGAGAACTTTTGTAAGAATTTCGATTATTACGCTTTTTATCCTTCCATCTAAATTCGGTTTCAAATTGCAACATTTTTGAGATCTTATACAGGATGGCATGATTTTTTTCGTGAAGTTCTATTGAATTCAAATTGTGTGATTTATTGCAAACAAAAATTATTCAGCGAAATCTTTTCCGATACCATACATTTGACTACTATTTTACATGATTTATACAAAGATGAACTAATATTCAGTTGTAGTAGGTATTAAATTTGGTGAAGATAGAGGGTTTCGGGTTTTATATCAATTACAATTTTTTATATTTTAATCACTACTACTTACGAAACATCTGATCAACAGAATTCAAACTTTGGTGACGTATGTTAACGATATTTAGTACCAAATTTTATGGAAGTCGACAGCGGAGTTCAATTTCTATGTAAGTGATTAACGATACGAAAGTAATGATGTATAATGAACTGCGATCGCCTCGGAGTCGCTTAAAGTATCGGCCACAGCTTATTATACATCATTACTTTCTTATCATTGGTCAATTGTTTACGTTCGTGTAAATGGATTCGAAACATGTGGTCTCAGTAATGCCAGCGTCAGCATGTGCGTTATATAATCAGACGTTTCATGGGACATTCGTTTATTGGCCGATATGAGTTCCCGAAAAATTACATTGGCGCATGAGTTGAAGATGGGATTTCACTCATTGTAATCCGTAAAATAAAATTGGAAATAAACTTTCTCGTTTGTCGGCGTTATTACATCAAATCTAATTCCCTGCAAAGTGGGGATTCAATTATTTTTCAATCAATTGGGAGATAGTTTACAATGCGGCCTTTAACTAACATAACATAATTGCAAGGCGCTTCGGCGAGTGACGGCTCTTCAAGTTTTTGGTGGACTTTACGTTTCGCCTTGATCAGGGCCTCTTCAGAAGTTTATTATACATTTTCAACTCCTGAAGAGGGCCTGAACAGGGCGAAACGTGAAGTTCACCAAAAACTTGAAGAGCCGTCACTCGCCGAAGCACCTTCCAATTATCCATTCGGTACGGCTAAAGCAACAATCAACATTCCTAACATAACATAACTTGCTGAAGTCTCATTAAGATAATGTGCTACTGCAAGCTCGGCGATAAAATCTGTAAAGCATTTTATTCGGCCGGAATGGATCTTTTGAATAAAATGCGAGAACACTCGAATTCCGTCTCCGAGTTCTGTAGCGATCTAAAAGATTTAACGATTTTCTTCATTCATTTACACCAGTCTGAGTGACAAGTGCCATATCATTTTAGTCCAGAAAATTCTGTCGTCATGATATCTTTGCTAGGTAGTAATAACTGATAAATTACAACTTTGATGAGTTTTTACGAAACTACCAAGGTTTGGTTACTTTATTTATTGGATTTAAAGAGATTCGCAAACTAACGATGCTTTTAAATTCGGCCAATTACTGCTGAATTTTACAACAAGAAAAAATGACTTTGTCGAAACAAAATTGTTCCACAATAATAACAGAAAACCATTTAGATAAGTGTGAAGCAACTCACCAGATCTTTTTTTAACGGCGTCCTTGGAATGACTCTGACACCCTCGGTGATCGCCGTGGAATTGCCATTCGATAGTGCTTTTATTGCACTTGCGTTGGCCACCTGTTTCGAGATCACCTCATTGCACAATCTGTCGAACTCAATCTTCGCAGAGTTTTTCAATCGTTTCAGATAATTCAGCACGCTGTAGGACAAGAAGTTGTCCATATTATCGGGAATAAGAGTTTGGGCGAGCGGCGTTGGCGCTCCCATTCGTGTGAGCGCTCTTCTCAACGACTGCAAATAGGTCACATATAATTAATATCCTCTTTTCAATTTACTCATTCCAGAAAATTATAAAGAAGACTCGGGTAGGGTTTGCACTAAATCTAAAAAATAAATTACCTCCACATTTTCACATCCTTCAGATAAAATTTGCATGTTTTTTCCTGGCAAATATAGATCATTTTTTTCACCTGCTATCGAGAGAACATTATTTTCGATAGAATTTATTTAGCAGATACCCATACACAGTGGTCCAGACATTCGTCTATGATTAATCAATTTATCAGTATTCGCAGATATTGACAAATTTTCGAAAAATATTAGATCAATTATTTTTTCTTAGGTTGAAGTACGAATGTTGATGGAAAAATTATAGTAAGTGTTACGAAATGTTCTCTGGATTGCTAGCGAAAATAAAAATCTTCTATGTTTCTGTAAAATATTGAAGGCTATCGCAAACGGCGAATTTCCCGTAGTTGAATGTTTTCCAACTACGGTATAAAAACTGGCTCTGACGGATAAATGATATAAAATATTCCAGAAAAATCGTCGCAATTCCACCCGAGTCTTCCCTTAAAAAAAAAGTTGAATTACCGCTGCATAATACGTAGGCATCGTGCGCATATAGTTCTGAAATTGCGTGCGCCACTCGTTGGTAGGTTTTAATCTGTGAACCTTGAACAATTCCTCTAGCAATGGTAGAAGTACAGGATAATTGTACGGCATTACGAAGAGATTGACGCAGGTCAAGTTGGTGCTGGCTTTGAGATATCCAAAAGGATGTCCGACATCGCTCGACTTGTATGAATTCGCGACGAACACTTGCCAGCAAGTTGTCGGCTGTTTTCGCGCGAGAATAAATTGCGTGAGTGGACTGGGCTCCAATTCGTATTTGTCGAATGGCAAATTTTCTATGACCATTGGTTCTTGACTGGTGCACGTAAATTTTACGTTGGGATGAGCGGATCTCGGTGGCAGTGTTGTTGCGCTTAGGTCTGGCCAAAAACTCTCGGGTATTGGCCAAAAACCGACGGGGAATCCTTTTTGCGCTTGACGAGGCACGTAAATCAATCTTCGGCAGGAATGCCAGGCGGCGGTTCCCGTTAATGTGATGGACAGCGCGCCCGCCGCATTTACAGGATATTGAGCCCTCGGTCCATTCGCCAGTGCGGCATTGGTACTGTTGTTGCTGTTGATCGCCCCTGAAACGTTCGAACTCGCTTCCTCCTCGATCTCCTCGATCTCCGGATGACCTGTTGTCGTCGGCGTCGTCACCGCAGCCGGCAAACCCTCGTTCGTCAAGAGTGGAGGGTCTGGCCCGATCTTTTCGAAATTTATAACAACCCCAGACTGAACCTTCTGTACGAGTGAATCTATACACTGCATCATCATCCTGTGTGACGTTATACAGTACGAGCGTCCTTTGGCAAGGGAAAAACAAACAAAAAAACACACACACAAAATTTATCAACGACCCACGAGGTGTTTGTGTTATTTAAATTATAATCGTCTCCTTTTCTATTTCGTTTTTTATTTTTTTAAAGGAAGAAAAGCAGTTTCAATGTATGTAAAATTCGATTTGAAAAATAATTTCCAATGATTTTTATTGAACTGTCTTCCGAGATTGTAGAGGCGAGTGTATCATCTCGTTTTAACGTTGATCTAACCACCATTGGCAGTAAAATATCAACTTATCTTGTAATAACATCAATCGTACCATTTATATGTTCAAAAAAATGGCATTTTGTAGATTATTCTCCAAGAGCAGGCACCGAAAATTACTGATGTCCGTGAAAAGTTCTTAAAATTCTCTGACTTTTTTTTTTTTGTTATTTAAGCTGAACTAGTTTTGGAAACTAAAATTACCTTCGATAAAGAGTGATAATCCTCTGGCATAAAACGCATTGTAGACCTAACGATCGATAAAACAGGGTAAAGGCTTTTGTATCTTACCTCCCGTGACTTCACACATCGCATCTATAGGCGAAGCGTCACTAGCTACGAGTCCCGTGTCTCTTTCTATTGCTGGCGTGCCGGATAGTCTGAGAACGAGCGAAAATAGCCGCTGGTCCCATCTAAACGGTTCTTTGGTCAATTCTGAGCCCGGTATGGGCGAATGCATCGGTAGGGTAAACTAGAAAAACCGAAATAAGAAAACAATTAGGTTTTTTAAAGGAAGAAACTTCTCCTTCAAAGCTTTTTGTTCCTACGAGAAGTTTAGATTGAATACGGTACGCTTCACAAATCAATGCGAGGTTTTTGTAATTGCTTTTGTTAAGTTATGTGCATAAATCTACAGTAATTAAGGATGTTTTTTACTAGCCTGAGTTTACTCAATCGAACAAATATGAATAATAATTAATTTTTTCACATCATCACCTTAATCCCATTAATTTTCAAACAGTGGATTTCGTTTGAGTTTTGTTCCGAGAATAATCTGTAATTCTTTATCGATTTTTAGATTAACCAGTTCGTTCTGTTTTTTTTTTAAATTCTAAACTTGAAGTTGATAGTTTAAACATAACTGTCTGTTACTTTTTCAACGGAGAAATTGAGTTATAAAGAAATGGCTCCACTTATATCATCGTTAAACATGAAGTTGCGAAAATCGTACACCATAATTTGCGAAAATCGTACACCATAATTTGCGAAAACCGAAGATCCGATAAAAAATACTTCCGAAAAATGTTGAACTTAGAACTGCAAAATCTCTGTTAAATTGCAATTAATAAATGCAATTGCAATTGTACACTACAGCGGTAAAATAATCCGTGAAACTTAAAAAAAATAACAGTAACAAATATTTTCTAGGGAATTTTGCAGCACGAAGTGCAGCAACATCATTAACAAAATTCGTCTCCTTACATCTTGATGTACTCCACTATTTGTAGTGTACTTTCCCCCATCAGTTATAAGCACAATGACTGATGGTTCCAAATAAAATGGACATCTGCCCTGTCCATAGGTGTCGATACCGGTCTGCATTCGATTCAAATTCAAAACATCCAGGGCATGCTTCAATGCAGCACCCAGTGTGGTAAGACCCACACATTGTAGATTCTTCAGCTCGTTCATAAAAGTGGCCAGATTCTCCTTCCATCCTGCCTGAAAAGCGAACAGTCGTTTTATTACATTGCACATTATTTAAAACTGATACATACAGATATTATTATTCCATAGAATTTACTTAAATTTTAATGTAACAGCAGTGGAAGTTTTTATTTATAAACTTATGCTTCGAATCTGATACAAAAGTACGATCTAAAATGTAAAAAGAAAGGTTGCTGATGTAGATTTACTCTATAAATTTTCCAAATTAAGAATGTCAATACAAAATTATTAATCCTATTTTATACATAAAATGTTTCAATACCAACATATAAAACTTCCTGATATTTCGACAGTAGAGCACTAGAAGTAAAACCATTTTTTTGACTATGTGCTTCCTCATTACTTGGTTTTTATGCAGTTCAATAAATTCTCTTTACTCAAATCTACAGTCTGTCAATCGAACACTGAGATAGAAAATGATTTAAGCTCCAAACGATATTAAAACTATGTTTGATCGCGATGCGATACAAAAACTACAGTGACTTGTAAGTCGATCCGATAAACAAATGTCACGTGTCTAGCAATTCAGTGAAATCATAGAGTTAAAATGTTCCTGTCAACAAATACAATCTAAAATGAGAAACGCAGTGCTGCAGATTAAATCGTACATGCTTATTTACATATCCAAAATTTGCGAATCGTAGAATAACAACAAAACAATCATCCGTCTCATAGGCAGATGTGTAGATGCCTCGAATTGAGAAAACCATACCTTAATATTCTGCGGTGGATCTTCGAAGGTCAACAGCATGTATCGATCTCCCCGGCTCTCCGATGATCTCTGTCTGACCTGCGAATTAGCGAAGGGTATTAAAAAAAAACTTTCTCCAGTGCGCAACGCAGAGTTTGAGTAATTTTTCAATGCTCGCTCCAGGTGATAGATGTCTGCGTAGGAGAGGGAGAGAGAGAGGCAGAGAGAAAAATATAGCAGGAGCGAGAGGAAGAGGGCAGTATAGGCGTTGAGAGAGGGAAGGGAAAGAGGGAAAGAAAAAAAAAAAAAAACGCATGAAAACCGAAGGAAAGCTGTTTGGCGTACCTTGACGAAAGTCTCGACTGCGCTTTTGGCTACGTCCAAGAGTGTAGGTCGCCCGCCCAAATAGGCTCTCTGATTCATGGATGCCGAGGTGTCGATAAGAAAGACAATAATGGTCATCTTTGGACGAAAAATCTTGCGAGCGTGTCTCGTATCGGAGACACAGCTCTTCTGGGTATATTAGCCCGTTGTTGAACCGTGGCCCGAGACTCGACACCCGCGTTTACGGAACTAGCTAGGCTAGGGGCCCTACCACCGCGACGTAGCGCATAACTTTTACGGCCATTGAACGAACGTATCTTCGGCGGAACAACGTAACCCAACTCGTCGGCGGCGGCCGCCACCCCCCCTCCCCGCCCCCCGACCCCCCAACAGCACGCGTTTCTTCCTCCCAGTCGCTTCTTTTCGATAGAAAGATAAATCTTCGTGTGTAGGCCCCTTTCTGCGTTTCGCTTCTGTGTACACTTTCCTCTATTATTTTTCTTATATTTTCCTTCCCTCCCAGCCCCAGCTTCTTGTGATTCGAGATTCTCGTTGCGTGCGGCTGCGGCGGCGGCGACGGCGGCTTTCTCTCCCTCTCCCGGGCCCCGTCCGTCCTCCCTGTTCTCGCTCGCGCTACTGACTCGTTAACAGTCGCTGAAAATTTCAGCCGCCACGCTGCTACTACGGCTTCTCGCGCGATAGTGCCAGTCGGCGGGCAGCACACGATCTCTTCCCCCCCCCCCTCTACTGCTCCTTCGCTAACCCCCTCCTTCGCGATCCTGTCTTCTGCTCGCCTTCTCTAATGTTTTCTCGCTTCACTCGCTTGCTCACCGAGAGATTCTCGTTACGAGACGTTGCGTGCACTACGTGACACGATATGTGTTGTATCGACTCGTATCGTCTTCCCCTTCTTCCCTTCCGCCTCTTCGCAAACTCCTAGCGGCACGATCGTCCTCTAGGACTATCCTGCCAGTCGTGCGAGTTCTGTTTACACTTTTTGATACATTTATTTCATTTATCTACTTATGTACATGCCGCAGATACGGGTTTTCTTGTTTACATCTATTTCGGGTTTAGTAGCTTCCTGATTTTGTGTCGGGACTGTTGTATAGGTCAGACACCGAAGCGCGCACGCGGAGCGTGTTTACAAGAAAACAACGTGCGTAGCACTGCGTTATTTTTAAGGCACCAGGGTGTTTAAGTATAGGAATTTATCAATTGTCAACGATTAGATAAGGCATCTAGGATGGATGACGAGCCACCGAAAAAACAACCAAAACGGTCCGGGCTAATCGATGAATTAGTAGAGAAACGAAACAAGGTGAGTTTTAACCCTCTTGTTCTTGACCAAGAAACAAAATTGATTCAATGGTGTTGTGAAAGTAGCGCGATCTTTATTTACAGTGTGTAATTAGTAATATGGGTCGTTGAAATGAGACCATAATTGATGGAAAGGTATTTACGAAATGTATACGTTTTTACAAGAGCATGGTTAACTAAGGGTGGTAAGGTTTAACCCTCCGGTGGCCCAAAAACCGCCAAAAAACGAAGCGGCACAGAGGGAGTAACGTGATATCGTAGACATGCGTATACAAAGTTTTTGGTGACTATCAGTGAAACGAGTTTTGTTTACGAAATTAAGAATTTTTATAACGACGTGGATAATCAAGGGCCGTAAAAGTGTTGAGGTATTTTTAGTTGATTTTCTCAAATACGCGGCTGTAAATTCAGTGTGATTATCTCTCTTTGTCGGAGTAGCCGGTAATTGGAGCAGAGATATCAGCTGATGCCGCTGGGATGGCGCGAAATTCAAAATTTTGGCTTTAAAGGTTCCAGAGTTTAATTCGAATTAGTAGGACCGGATCGGTTTTAAGATTTATGTAGATTTATCGATACGTTTACCTAAACTTCTATACTAATTCTTGAACAGCTTTTCTACTTTGTCTGTATTAGGTCGCATGTGCTGTTTTTTTTTTTTTTTTTTTTTTTCATTGTCATTACAATCATTTAACGATTATTTTCCGATGAAACTCTTCATCAAGTTATTGTTTCGTTTTATAGACGGCAGATTCGATTCTCAATTATCCCTTCAACAAAAAAAGAGTGAAAATTTTAACGGATTTGAAGGATGTTCCGAAGGGTTGCAAGGGAGCCCTGTACTGGATGTTTCGCGATGGTAGAGTGCAAGGTATTTATAGTAATTAAGAAATTTTTACACCTATGCGAAATAAAACGAAACGAAGAATGAAAACTTAATGTTTAATTTAATTTGCAGATAATTGGGCCTTTCTGTTTGCGCAAAAAATAGCGTTAAAGAATCGCGTCCCACTTCATGTCTGCTACTGCATTTTGCCGAGTTTTCTCGAAGCCACAATTCGTCATTATAAATTTTTGGTCAAGTCTCTGAACGAAGTGGCCACAGAATGTAACGAGCTCAACATAAATTTTCATCTGCTCCATGGCGAACCGAACAGCGTTGTACTAGATCTGATAAAAAAGCAAAACATCGGTGTTCTCATTGTGGATTTCCATCCATTGAGATTACCGCGCTTCTGGCTCGACGATTTAAAGACGAAACTTTCCGAGACCATACCTATAATCCAAGTAATAAAATACAATTAATACAATTAATTTTAGATTTGGAGCATTTGATGATACAGCTAATTTGAAGAAGCATTTTGCACACTATTCTTTCATTAATTTGGAATTTTCGCAAATTATTCTAATGAAAAAATAGGGTACTTAATTCTGGTTTTACCACAAAGGACATTGTATTAAGAATAGAAAGTAATGAGGAAGCACTGTGCATGCATCTACTTTGCATACTCGTTAAAAAATTAGAATAACTAAAGTTTAACTTACTTTGAGTGATACATTGATTGAATATTTATAATGCTGCAGTCATTTTCGAGACGTTTTGTGTGACTGAAAAATAATTACATGAGCGCTTAAAACTCGAAATAAGAAGTTTCCGTATTGCAAAAGTTGTTTTATAAGAAGGCAAAAATTTGGCGATTGAAATTATAGTTGCAAATATTCACAGGTCGATGCTCACAATATTGTGCCTTGCTGGATCGCCTCAGATAAATTAGAGTACGCAGCTCGAACTATACGTACCAAAATAAATTCGAAGCTCGACGAGTACCTCACGGAATTTCCACCGGTGATCAAGCATCCTCACAAATGTGAAACTAAATTTGCCAAAATTGATTGGGAGAATTGTCTTAAGGATGTAAAGATAAACAGGGTCGTCGATGAGGTAACGTGGGCTAAGCCTGGCTACGCGGCTGGTATTCGTCAGCTCGAAGACTTTATACAAAAACGTCTCGTATGGTACAGCACAAAACGCAACGATCCGATGAGCAATGTACTTAGCAATCTCTCGCCGTGGTATCATTTTGGTATGATATCGCCACAAAGATCGATTTTGGAAGTAATGGCGCACAAGAAAAAGCACAAAGAGTCGGTTGCGGCGTTCATGGAAGAAGCGATCATTCGACGCGAACTTTCCGACAATTTTTGCTACTACAATGAGAATTACGATAGTCTCAAGGGCGCCAATAGCTGGGCCATTGAGTCCTTGGACAAACATCGGTAAAATTATCTACAATTTTTCAAACTCTGCGTGGCCGTTTGCGATTTTTTAATGTTATTCCATTTCTGAAAAAAACTTTTCAATCGCTCACAAATTGCACAGTTTAAAACGCAGATATGTATTTTTTTATTTCAAATTTAGAATTTCATTAGTATTTCATTTAACAAATTTAATTTTTACCAGTAAAATACGAGCAAGTGTTTTAATGACACACAAATTAAGAAGAAAAGAGTGCTTCACTTTCTACCGCTAAATTTCAGTTCAACATTTTTAAATTACTCTCTGTGTGTGGCAAGTCATTTGGTACTTTGGACGACAAAATTTTGTATTTTTCCAACTGATACCGATACTGATACTGATGATTCCTTTTATTTTCTGAGTTATAGCGTTTTCGAGGTTTTATTATCCATACATAAAAATTTTATGCTGGATTACTTTTCGAGAACAAATTAATGGTATTTAACAGAAGTGGTAATCCATTTTTATAAAAATTTTCCATTTGACTTCAAGTAACTCAGCCAAAAACATTCTAAGTGTATCATGAATTCGTATTTGATCTATTCTTAGCATTGAGATAATCTTTAAGATCCCATCGAAAAATACGACTCACGATTATCATTAGTCATGACGTAGCTCACTGCCGCACGGAGAGAATAATAGTTTTAAGTTTGTGAGTTTGTTTTAGACGATTTCAAGGTAGAACCGTTGTTATAGTCAAGTTAATTACGTGTGAAAATTCGGAAACAGTTTAAACCGTTTTAAAAAAAGAAACAGGTATACATTAAAGTGGCTCTGAAACAAGGTCTTATTTTACTCGGTTTTTAATACACGAAAACTGTGTTATTGCTTTCTAAAATCATTTTGATACAGTTATTCTATACTACGTTACATATAAGTATTTAAAACTAGACACACTTACATTCGCACCAACTTCTCCTTTAAAACCGTTTAGAACGTTCATCCAATCTTAGAACTCCATTGATTTGACAGTTCTGACGGTACTACCTTAAATGTCGACGTTTCGTAATTACATAATATTGTTGTTGTTTATAATCAAATTTTCTATTGCGAACAAGCGAAATGCAAAAACAAAAAAACTTTAATTAGCGTTCAAAAGGAATAATACTATATTCTATTATACATTATGTTGCATAAATGGTGATGCAGAGCGGACAAAAGAGAATATATTTACGATAGAGATGAGTTGGAAAATTCGTTGACGCACGATGATCTATGGAACTCGGCACAAAAGCAGCTGGTTATTGAAGGAAAAATGCACGGATTCTTGCGTATGTATTGGGCCAAAAAGATTTTGGAGTGGACCAAAACTCCGGAGGAAGCTCTTGAATGGTCTATTTACTTTAATGACAAATACAGCATGGATGGTCGTGACCCCAATGGCTACGTCGGTACGTTTTGAATTTACCTATTTCTCACTGTCTTTTCAACCTTTTCACTACTACAACTTATATTTTGGGTCGTGATTCAATTTCGACAGAAGGATAAAACAGAAACTTTAAACGTTTTGTTTATATAAGTTGAGTAGAAATATGTTTTTGTCGCGTTTTCGCAAGAATTATGAATAATTGAAAGTAATCATCCTTTCATGATGTCAAGTGTAAAAATTACTTTTTGATTCGAATCATGAACTTTCCCGACTATTCCCCAATAATGTAAATTGTAAGTCAATGCGAAATTTCATGTCAATTAACTAGATGGTTATCGAAAAATTATATAGTTTGGATTATAGAATTTGCTAATACATACTCACAAGTCTTAGATGCTCAACGACTCGGTGGTCGCTGTCAGTCTAAAATCACGAAATAAACAAAAAAATTGAAATGATTTCCAAAGACAATACAATTCTTAGACACGAAAGCCCCAAAATGATGAATAAATTGATCATTTTCATTCGTTAACTTCTAATTGGTAGTAAAATCCTGGAAATAATTTGTTAACGTAATAGGAAAGTCAGGTTGGCTTCTACAAATGCGTCAGCTATTTACAAGTTTAATTTATTCGCGGTCCGGGGTATCGAACTTTGTAACGATAAATCGTTAAATATAGAAGGTAAAGTTTAAATGATCTGCTTTTTACACATTCCTTGAATTTTCGGTAAATGCTGTCTCCTTAACGACTTTGTCACGTACTTAATGCTTTATCTTAATCGAATTATAAAAAATTAAAGCCCTTAGTTGGAACTTGACTAATAGATGAACCTCCTTAAACTCCCGTGGCATTTTTTAACAAATTGACAATCTTTGACCATCTTAATGACATAAATAACTGTACTCTTGAAAATTCTCGACAATTCTTTTTTCCGGCATATTAAAAGGGTTGACGTGTTTATGCATTCATGGACCATTAAACGTTTATTCGGTTTTCAGGATGTATGTGGTCAATCTGTGGAATCCACGATCAAGGGTGGAAGGAACGCGACATATTTGGCAAAATTCGTTATATGAATTATAAGGGATGCGAGAGAAAGTTCGACGTCAAAGCTTTCGTATCGAAGTGGGGCGGAAAGGTCGTCCACAAGAAGAAGAAAAAGCCGAAGTAACATTGAAAAAAGAAGCGATTTATTTTTATACACTGTGTATTAACTTTCAGCCTCATCGTGTGTATTGTTTAACTTTAAAAAATGTAAAACTGTGAAGTTAGTCGCCCGTAACTGCTCAACTACCTTAATTATTCTTTCTGATAATATTCCCAAGGTTGCACATATGTGCACCAATTAGTTAAACAGCGGAGGCATTTTTTTGCGAATATTTCTGAAGTAACGATTGTCAGTTGATCGTACGTACTTTTTCGTTGACGGTCGGTGAAACCAAGAAATTTCGCAATTCTCTAAGAGAACGAGGTACGGGCTCGTACGATCTGAGGGAAACAGCAGCCGCTTCGAGGGCGAAAGATATGCATTCGGTTTCGTTGAGTCCACGATACGAGCCAGTTATAATAGCAGCAACGAGACAATCGCCGCAACCGCTCACACTGAATTTTTCACTGGAGTCTTCTTTTTGTACTTGCGGGGCGGGATACCAACGAGATTGAATGGAACTATTTCTGTCTCCTGCTGACTCATCTAATCCTTTGGATGGATCAAAGAAGGGTTCTAGCATCGATCCTCTTCTTGTAACCTGATCAAAAAATAAGAAGTAAGCTTATAACTCTCATGACTATCATATATAAATAGAGACGTAGAAAACGTTACAATCTTAAGACAACAATTATCTATAATTCAGCCAATTATAACGTGATTTATAGGAAAAACAGTACATTTGAATAAACGTTGAGCGTCGCGGTAAGACGCTTTGATTACGTAGTTTCTCTTGGAAAAAATGTACAAATTTTTTTTTTTCGACTCTGCAGAACAAAATCATTCCGTGCTCCGAACGCGGGCGCAAAGACGCTCATTTCCGACTCGTACGCGTGCGCAATTCAGTTTCATTAAACCCTAGGGAGGAAACCGGCCATTCTTTCCCAGCGGAAGTAATGAAAACTGTAATGAAATATTAAGAGAAATATCGTATGCTAAAGGAGAGAAGATTCCTCGAGTAATTTGTGCCCTCGCCTCGCTTGGGCATTAAACTTCGCCCGCGGGAAAAATCACGTATTTTCCTTCCTTGTAGCAGAATATACTATTTTAATTACGATACGCGGATGGGCTGACTGTGCTAACGATGCCTCTTCAATAAAGACACGCTTAGTGTTTCGACATCAAGTTTTAAAAAGATAATATTTTATTAAGACTGTTTATTATACGTACCAGAACTCCACGGGAGCCCAAAGTCGTAATAACGACCGGAACACGTTCAGCCAACCCTTTAGCAAGTTGTGATATCCATTCGATACTCGGATACTCGTTTGATTCTTCAGCCGGCGATTGAATTCCAAGATACTCTGCGATCGCTACAAGCTCATTGACGTTGGGCGACACAAACTGAAGGACTGAGTTTTCCGCACCTTTGTCGTTGCTGATCCACTCGGATTTCGTTTGGAAGATTCTTGTAGCTTTCGATATGTCCGTTGGCTCGTACCACACTGATAAATTAAATAATAATACATTCAATGTCAGCCGCGCATTTAATTAGGTGCATTAAAAACTACGTTTTTATTAAGCCACTTTGGTGTCATCATGTATAATAAACAACATAGAAATACAAATAGGGAACATAACGAAAATTACGAAGAATTATTCGTGACCCGAACAATAATTACATGGCATTATTTTTACAATTATCGAAGCGTCTCTATCGCTTAATCAATTATAATTATTTTGGTGAAAACAATGAATTTACTATTTTTTCTTCTACTGACAAACTATTTGATTAAAATTTTACTGGAAATATTGTTTTATTTTATACATAATGCATAAAAAGTAATGAGGATACAAGTTTTTAAAAATATGAACAAGGCTATGTAGAAACACCTTTCAATTTTAATTAATTAATGCGATTTTTGTAGACCAGTTTGACTAATTTTAAAGACCGTGTGTTACGCTTCTTGAGCTAATTTTGCTGCATGGGGAAAATATTCCGGAAGAGTTATTACGTATATTTCAAACAATTTTCTCAATTTAAAATAGAAAATCGAGAAAACCAAAAGAACGAGAATACCAAAATTTATGAACATACTGCCGCATAAGTAGATTTGTGAAAAGCGAAAAGTAACGAAGTACCATTAAGCAACGTTCTCATTTTGTTTAAAATGTGTCCGAAGGGTCGCTACCCTTTCCACTTCTGGCTCCAAAAGTGTCTCTAAAACGTTCTCCAAGTCAAAGACCAATTTTATCTACATATCGATAAGGTGACACCTGTCTAAGGTATTTGAATACGATAAGGAGCTTGGCGGGCTTAGAAAGAGTCTGCAGATAGCCACGAGGAAGCGCCAGCGTAGGGACAACTGCTGCCACCGCACGCGTCAAGAATGCTCTCACCACCGCATTCCCGTACAATTTTCATCGCGTACTTTCCTAGTATAAGTGAGTTTGTTGTCTTCTAGATTTGGATCGCATCGAACGGGACATATTGGCTAAAAATTTAGCCAAAATACGAAAAACGACTGAGCCAAGCTCCTGAGAGCTCGTGAAAAAATGGGCAAATCGAAAACAGGAAAAACGGCTGCGGCTTGTACAGCGGTTGGGTTTATTTTGGTTCTCATTGCGTTTACCACACCCAACTGGCTAGAGACCGATGGCAAGCTCGAAAATCCAAAATTCATCAAAATCGGTAAAGACCTATCAATTTCATGTCTTTCATTTCGCATTATCATCGAAAAGCCTTTTACGTTGAATCGCGATGCACATTTGTACAGCAAGATTTTCAGCGTTCCAACTATTGTTACATTGTAATCGCAAATTACTGCAGTTTGTCATGATGAATGTATAGTATTAATTAAAAGGTACATTCAGGCAAACAGCTACTGAAAACTTCACAAAACTGCTATAACTTCGATTTTCTAGAGTCTCATAAATGTCAGTATTCAGTGATGCAGTTGCTAAATGATTAAGCTTGTGAGTCATGTAGGAATCATAAAAAAAAATGATGTGGTAATTACACCTAGAAAATTATGCAAATTCATCAAAAATATCAGTCCATGAGGAGAAATGATTTTGATAACATGAATTTTGATAAGTGAGGCATTTGAATTAGAGCTCAATTTATCATTGGTAATGTTTGTTTCTATTTCGCACCTGTTGCATGTTGCAGGCGGTATCGAAAGATTAAATCAGCTTTGTCCAATCTTATCGTTGTCAAAACATAACTATCTGGTTCAGGCATAACAAGTTCTCTTGAAATCGATTTTATAATGAATTTGTCTTTATGCTGCGATATATTTGACAAATTTTACTTGCAATTTATTCAATTTGATTTCAATTTTTTAAATCCATATTCTAAGCACTCAGAACCTTCACTGGAAAAGGGTTAAAATTCCAGAATGTAATTTAACCATTGACGGTTATATTATACAACCTAAATGTTTCGACAAAATCTTATTCAAAAATTACATTGGAAATTTGGTAAAAAATTTCTGAATCATGGAAAATTTACTACAGAGCACATTTTACTAATAGTAGTAGCTTCATTTAAACATCCATGTTTAAAGGATGAGCTTAAGAATAGACATCACCTTGATGCTTATAGTACCTATATATTTTACTATAAAAGATATTTCCTGAGCACTAGCTTTTTCTCACAAAAAGGATAAGTATTTGCAAAGTCAATTTAGTTAGTTTGTACAACCGTAACCCTGCAAAAAGTTGAAAATAGAATAAAAAATTTCATCGTCAAATTAGAACTCAAAGAAGTTTGAGATAATTTAGTACTGGATCAGTGTTTAACAAAGTGGTACCGCAATTTCATTTTTGTGATTTTCACTGCGAAAAATTCACCAAATTTCTAAAGCGTCAGGCTGCCATTGACATTCATCTTTTTTTACTGTCATTGTGAATCCAAATTTTATCCAAGATTACCAATTAACAAGACTGATTATTCCACGCAGGACTTTGGGAAGTTTGCTTCCACGGTTTTCAAGACACTCGCCACTTATACGACACAAGATTCTATGGCTGCTGGTGGGTCTTTGAGGAGGAATACTACATCATTCATGACCAAGTGTTGCCAGGATTCTTCGTATGGACGCAATTCTTCTTCACTCTGTGCATGACGTTGTTGCTCGTTGGAGCTTTCCTCACGACCACGTACACGTGTTGCTCTCGTCGTCACGAGAAATATCAACTACTTTTGTGGGCAACAGGAGCGAACCTTGCGCTTTCAGGATTTTGCGGTATCATAGCCTGTATAATATTCGGGGCGTACGGCGACGGTCGCGACTGGATGCCGAATTGGGAGCACAACGACATAGGCTGGTCGTATGCTCTCGGAGTAGTCGGAAGTTTCGTTCTCGTGGCCGCGGGAATTCTCTTCCTCGTCGAGGGGCGAAGGCACAGAAAGAAAACCGAGCAGATTCTCGGGGAGGAACTAAAGACACACACTACTATATAATAGCAAGTGTCTGTCGACAATTTCAACCATTTTTTACCATTATTTCCTATGATTTTTAGTATTGATGAAACGCTGACGCTCGTACTGTAACAACGTCCAATTTACTTTTAATTCGTCACCGAGAATCTCATGTTTTTCTCACCAGCATTTATTACTCAAATTTCTAATATAGAGATTCATACTAACTGCGAATTATTGTTCGTATGTTGTATATTAATTTTTTATTTTTTTTACCTACACACTGAGACTGGAGATTAGTTGGTTCAAGTAAATTTGATGGATAGAAGGTGCGAAATAATGTTCAGTTGAAACAACGAACATTTCGCGATCAAAGTCTTTTGTTTTCACTTAACAGTGCACATTTTCAGTGAGTAAAAATGTTGTACTGGATAAAAATCATCCATTTCTGCCTCGAAAAAAAAACTTCTTTAGCGATTGTAGGTTTGTAGTACAAACTTAATGAGAGTACAACAATCATGAGCTAAAAAACCATTTTTTCTCGATTGTAGAATCAAACCTTGCAGTTCGCCGTCGAGACAATTTTCACAAGCTGTCGCTTGCGAAAACTGCACTTTTCTGGACAGAAGACTGGAAAGTTTTTTTATTTAAAATCATGGCATGTAGTTGAAGCAACCAATCCCTTTCTTCAGTGTATAATTATGACTAAAACGAAATTAATTTCGTTGCGGGTGATACGACAACAACACGTGCAGCGCAAATCCAATCCGTCCAATATTAGTATAGCTAAGAGTAATTTTAATTCAAAGCAATACAAGTGTAACATTTGTAAATACATACATATCTAAATGCATATTATATTACCAGAGGAGGTGCCTTGACAAACACAAATAAACGAGTTATTTATCACAGTAAGTTTCCTTTCCAAACTAGACCATTGTCCCATTTAATTTCAGTTTTATGTAAGAAAAACATTCATCAAAAACTTGCCGTTTCTATAGAATGCTAATTCGTGAGGCGCGGTAAAATCGTTCTTGCGGCTTTTCTAGTACTATCTGGGTCTCGAATTTTTGTCACAGTACATTCCTTCCTCCCACATATCGCGTTACACCGCTGGCTATGATTCATTTGCGAATAATACATGCGTGACGCCGTCGTGTCGCTTTTTTACGGGGTGGGTCAGTCGCCGTCATCGGATGGGACCTTGGCTCGCGTAATTATATGTGCATTATATCATGCGGTAGTTGTCGCAGCCTCTCTATGGAAAAAAAATCATAAAAATAGCGCAGACCTCGGGAGCGAATATATGTAACACTCCGTCACTTGTTCACACGAGAAATCCCTTTGACTTAACCGTGGGAATTTTATCACAAGTAGATTACTACCGCTACAGTGGGATTTCCCGAGAATCAACTGTTCATATTTTCGCATGCATAAGAGTCGAATATTTGGAGCAGTTGGTTCAAACTTGGGATCATCTCCTTACGTTATATGTTTTGACAAAATATTGATCATTCAGAGTTGATTCGTTCTAGCCGAAACTCATTTCTACTGCAATTGCATGTATTCGACAGAATCAGCTTAGATTTTTATGCTATATGATAGTATTATTCAAGATTTGTTTGGTATACAGTTTATCAAAATCGCTTCAGATATTGTGATTCTATGTGATTTCGATTGCGTCTTAATTTTGGTTAGGCGGTTTTTGGAAAAAGTAGTTATAATAATTCGTGAATTACTCAACCAGATCAGGTCAAATTTTAATGACATGACAGTGTTACGACCGGATATATTTTCCGTAATAAATGTTATAACTAAAAATAAAAATAAAAAATTAGTTTATTTTTCTCTTAAAATTATTTGTTTTAGTATGCCCCCGCTTATTGCGTTGGAGCATACTTTTCAAACTTCACACTTACGATGTTAAGTGAGAACTGTTTGTCGCGCAATAGTTGCGCCTCAAGACCGGAGGACTGTTTTCGCTGCCCTTATCAGCACAGTGTCAACGGTCCCACGGTATTTAGCAAGGTATGGCGCCCATCTATAAGATGAGCGATGTCTTCATCTTCAAATTTTTGTATTATTGTACTGGGCCCTCGGCACCATTTTTTATTTCTCTGGTAGTCAGTTCTATATCGAGAGCCAAACCCGACGGTCAGCTCGAAATCCGATAGAATTTCTGTTTCTTCAAAATTTCTGAATTGTTGTCTGATCTCATGGCGTAATTATTGTTACTGTAGAAATCTACATCTATAACAGAGAATCTAAAATTAATATGCATTCTCAGAACATTGAGCAGCAGAAATACGCCAACCGTATTCTATAGAATTTTCCCGTGCTTATAGTTAAGCAAATGTGACTTTGTTTCCCCCATTCGCATTTCTCTTAAACTTAGCTTTCATTTAATTTTTCATTGTAGCTGCAACAAAGCGCAGAATACAGTATCTCACAGTTCATCGCGACTGATGTAACGACATTCTTTACGAAACCCGAAGATCCTCGATGTTTTCGGTCTTTTCAAAACAGTGCATTAATTCAAATCAATCTCACGTCGAGATTAGCACACTGATGGATAGGGTATTCGACCTGCTTGAAGGCAGCGAACATTCTCCAAAATACAGTCGAACCTCCTAACCCACAGCTGTCCAGAATGTATGTTCACATTTCCTCCTAATTAGAATTCATTACAACAATTATAACGATTGCAATAATTATTCCCTAAGATGCGAGAAAAATGACACTAAAAACAAAAATACATTCTTAAAAAATGCAGGTACGGGAGACGCGACTGTGTTGTGTAGAATCCTTGTACGCTTGAAATCAGGTGGAATGCCATATGCGCCACTGCGTTGGTCTCGCCTTTTCTCATTGTAATGAAAACATATATTCTTTCGCCATGCGCGCTGTCCCACCGTTGACTAGATTCATTCATCGCCCCGCGAATACCACTGCGTAAAGTTACATAAAACCGCGGCTCTCGCGAAATCGAGGAATAATAAACATAGCTGAGTATGTTGGAGGAGCCTACCCATCCGCAGTGAGGTGTGCGTGTGAGTGGCCCTCTCTCGTACTTCGGCAACGACTGCGACCACCTCCACCATCACCGCCATCACCACTACCATCGCCTCCACGACGTTTACGTCGTTCGCAGACGCTTGGGTGTGGTTAACGTGGGATCTACTTGAGACAGTGGATCATTCGTTTGTTTCATTCGTCGTCGAGAAGTCGATAGAGTATCCGTCGTTTCCGGTGTTGATGAAAGTGTGCCGTGTAATTAGGACATCGCGGGCAGTGCAATAATTAGTTGCGATCGGGCGAGAGAGCTCGACGCTGAATTCTAGCCGCAATAACATCAAATAACGAAAGAAAAAAAAACGCGGGCAAAAAACAATGTCAGGGAAGAAAAGGAGTCTTTCGGGAAGCGTTGGGGTTGGCGTTTTTTTCGTCGCTCTAATTTCCATTTGCGTTGCCTTCGCTACTCCCGCGTGGCTCGTAAGCGACTACAGGATAACAGGAGCGAAACTCGATAGACTCGGACTCTGGAGTCATTGCTTCAGATCATTGCCCGATCCGCAGCAGTCTGACGCACCGAGACGCTATTTCGTCGGGTGTCGGTGGGTCTATGATCCATTCACCGCTGGCTATTCCGATATCAGAGGCTTTCTTTTGCCTGGTGAGTTTATATATACCTTCATCTTCTTCCTTTCCTATCATTATCAGTTGTTATTGGGGGAGATGTGAAAGAACAAGCGATTAGCGAAATCACTTAAATATGAAAATAAAAAAAGTCCGACGTTTTCGTGTAAACATTGCAATTACGTTGTTATGTAAGTGGCAGTTCTTCGAACGTTGTCTTTTGTAGATGTATCTTTTTATAAGGATGGCTCCTTAAAAAAAAAAAAAAAAACTGTCAAAAAAGACCAATGCTTTGAACAAAACTCACTGGCAAGATCTGCGAACCATTCGTTAACTGAGTCTCGATTAATTAGTGTTTTAGTGAGACAATTGAGATTCTGATGGAATTTTTAGTTTTCATTTTTTTGGCCTTATTTTCGAATTTAACCGGTTTTTGATGAATTATTTTTTATCAATTTTGGTCAGTGATCAGGCGGATCTGAACGATAAAAATAAAGAATTTGTTTAAATAATTTTATCCGATTTTCACTGACATTTTAAATGAAGAATTTTTTTTAAATCAGTTACGGTTGACGACAGACGAAGATAAAGGCAATTTACGTTTTGACTTTTAAAAATTCGACTTTAGTTATTCGCGGTTAAAATTTCGGTGACGGAGCTTGTCACCGTGTGATATTATGTACCATTTTAATACATTTGTAAAAAAAATTCAGGCTATTTGTTGGCAAAAAAAATTTGTTTAATTATTACAATTAATTATTAGATACGAAATTTTGCCCATTTCTCTCCCCAATGTCCATAAGCTTGCAAACTTTTCGATGTTACAATGTTGCATTGTCATTGAACCATTGTTTTGTGTATTTTTTATTCATTCATTTGTTTTGTTTGTTTCATGAAATCAGGCTTCATGGTAGCAACCCAATTTTTCTTCACGCTGTGTTTCCTAAGCTGTCTCGTCGCGTTTGGATTGATTCTGTTGTTTGTGTTATGCTGCCTTCCCGAGCAACAGCGTTATGTCCAGTTGATCACGACCATAGGATTTATACTCCTGGGAGCAGGAATTTGCGGTGCTCTGGCTGTTATAATATTCGCATCCCTCGGTAACACTGATGGTTGGATGCTCGGTCACGAAAACAATTATTTTGGATACTCCTTCGGTCTCGGCGTGGTGGGAACGGTTTTGTGCCTTATCGCTAGTTTATTGTTCCTCGTGGAGGCTAACATTCAAAAGAAGAAGCGCGAATATCTCAAAGAATCTCAAATGCGCTTCCAGCTCTCCGCTCGAGCGTAACAGAATCCAAATGATTCCTAAATTTTTGCTGCATGTCTCTCATTCCTCACAATTATCCGTCCATAGATGAGCAATTCACGTGAATTTTGTGCATGTATCTCATCTGAAATCGTTTAAAGGAATCGTGCCTCACATGTAGTATATAATTTTAAGAAATTATTGACCCACATGAAAACAAAGTATATACAAAAATGTATACGCGGATATGAAACTTTTCGCGGCTAAATATATTTATGGTATATTTCTAAATATTTATGTATAATTACATATATAATTAGATCCCTGATATATGGAATATATACCATTTCTTAGGACAGGTATCCTAAACTTCTGCTGCATGTCTCTCATTCCTCACATTTATCCGTCCACAGATGAGTAATTTACGTGAATTTTGTGCATGAATTTCATCTGAAATCGTGTAAAGAAATCATGCCTCACATGTGGTATATAATTTTTAAAAATTATTGACCCACATAAAAGCGAAGTATATACAAAAATAGGACAGGTATCCTAAATTACCGCTGCATGTCTCGCATTCCTCACAATTATGCATCCATAGATGAGTCATTGTAGTGAATCTTGTGAGTCTTGTGCATGAGTCTTATTCGATATCATATACAGAAATCGTGCAGACATTTTTAATCGCCTTGTATGTAGTCTATAATTTTAAGCAACCGTTGACCGACATGGAGAAGAAGTATATGGAAAAATGTTAACGCGAATATAAAACTTTTCGCTGCAAAATGTATTTATCGTATAATTTTGAATATTCGTTTACAATTAGATATATATTCCATATATCTTTGATACATTTTTTAATGACATATCCGGTAATTATATTAAGACTACAGAACTACTTACTGCCGTTATATATAACGTATATAATTTGTATATCGTTCGGTATACTTTATTTTCATGCAGGGAAAATGTTTGTTTTATATAGTATTGTCAATATCGTCAATCCGATCCGTCCTCGAGTACAAACGTAGCTCTTAGATGACTAAGTCTAGCGGCGATCTGGTGAATGTTTTATTTTCACTCGATTGATCGCTTTATTAATGTAATATTTCGATAGCTGTTTTAATTTTTAACTGCGAAATAAAGACTCTTTTTATGTATTGTAACGCTGTCTTATTGCAATGAATCCTTCCCAATTTTATATACAACGTTTATGTTCGATGAGATTAAAAATTTGTGTACAATCCATAGTCGATTAGCTAATAATCGTAGAAACTGCGAAATATCATTAATTGCAACTCATTCGCAATTATTGCGACAGCGTGAATCAGCGTGAATATTTGTATTCTTCAATAAAAAATATTGATCATGAAAAATCTCACATTTTCGATTTTTCAATTCCATCGATAAAATAAAGACATTCGTTTGAAAATAAAAGAGCAATTCTGTGCAATTGTCTATGAATTGTAGAAAGAATATTCGACTTGGAGAGACCGAATGACATAATTAGGAAAACGACGTTGAATCATAAATTTCTAATGCATTGGAAGAGTCATCATCATCACCTGTCATTTCGTATAACGACGCCACGTGGATCGTGTTTGTGTATGTAGGAATTGAAGACGGTGGCGCCATCTGATCTGATAAAAGGCGTGGCAAGCACAGTGTCATTGCGTCGTTTTATTGTCTACAATCGGAATTCAAAACTTCGAAAAAGCGCTTTCGAAGGACACTCCGAAAATTCGGAGTTAATCTCCAAGGAAAAGTGCTCGAAAAACGAAAAAAATGGGCGGCGAAAAGCAGGAATACCACAGAGCGTCGAGTGAGTTAAATAGCAAACAATATAAATGGCCTGTATAACCTCAAAGTGCTACTTTGTTATGAAATTACTTTTGGGTTACTCATTCTGGATGATTTTTTCGAACATACATTTATTTGTTTTCCACACAGATGCGGTGGTTTTTGGAGGAATGGTCACTTTCATCGCCTTTTTTATACTGATGATGTCCTTTGCTAGGTCAGTATAATCTATGTTGAACTTAAGGAAGCTTCAAGATTTTGTAGCATTACTTAATTGAGTACATTTAATGTGGATTTTCACATAATTTCCATATACACCAATTATAGTTGGGCTACTATGAGATATAGAATGTCTTTCTCTGTGTTTGTCAGGCTTAAGATTTTGTGATACTGGGCATATAAGTTTTGTGTTGCTTCAGACACGTATTAGTTTGTTTAATCTAAACAGAATTTTGTGTTATATTACACATACATTAGTTTGTTTATTTAACAAACTTAACAACAATGGTCTAGTTTTGTGTGGTAGATCCAACATATACAATGGTCGTCAAGCCACAAACACCAAAAAAATCTTAATATTTGAAAGGAATCAAAATCTGTTTGCCTATGAAACAACCCAAATTCTCATATTTGTTCTTTTGTGAAGTCCATTCTGTATAAAAATAATGAAAATAATGGTATTGTCGAATTCGGAGATCATATTTTGAACACTTAATTGCAAATTTCTGTTGCTAATAGTGGCAAATGAAAAAGTTAGGCATGTAAACATGTGAAGAAGAATTGGAGCGGCTTTTGAATTTGTGTCCATTGGCTGTGATTTAACGTGTTATTTTCATTCAAATTTGTGAGACGAGAAGACAGATTTCATTTAATCATAGCATAGGAGAGGCGTGGTTTCGTAGAAAACCCATAAGCTATGGAAAAGAACATCCTATTTAGAAAGATTATAATCAGAGAATAAGCATAGCTAGATTAGATTTACAATACAACACGTACTTATTGCATTTTTTATCTATCAGAATGGAGGAACTACAAGGTATTGTGTGTAAATACTTTAGTATACAAAGGTAAACCACATGCCCTGTGCTAGCTAAAAATCATATGTGTGAGGATGCATTAAATTAAAGGGACCCAATTGCCTAAAAAATGTTCATATAAAATATTATTTTAGTACTATTGCCAATTACAAAAAAAGCATTTAATCTTCTAATAATATATATAAAGCTCCATAATTGTGTAATTTTATGGAGCCATATGGGGTACCATAAGATTAAGGGATAATTTTAGATGAGGTAAACTTTTAATAGTATTTATTATTAGGCTCCTAAACTCACTTGTCTATGATGAATTATTGGAAGCTATTTAGTATAATCTAAATGTTTTTTAGTCAAATGGAGTAGCAAAAACGTGATTCTTTTGAAATTGTAGAGTATCAATCAACAAGCAAAAGAAATAACAAAAAATTGCAATGATTGATAGGTCACGATTATTTTCTTTATGAAACCAAGTAGGAACCAAACAGGAAATTGTTTATCCATAAACACCATTAAATTTTTTTAGCTTGAAGATATATGCCTGGGCATAAACTCTTGAAATGTTGTATGTCTATCCAGATATTATGTTTTAAATTTCCTTTAAAATTTTATATTTATTTAACTAGCGTGAAGCACAGAGACCTATGAAATAATAATTGTAGAAGTTAATATATTAAGTTATTTTAGTGAATTTTTTATTTTATTTTTATTTGGAAAAAATGTTTTGGTATCTACCTTTATGTTTCAAGATTATGTGTTTTTACAGCCCATACTGGATCGCATCTTATCAAGAAACGTTCAGCAGCTTTAAGCACATGGGCCTGTGGGAATACTGCTTTGAAGAATTCCGCTACCCTTACTACCAGTTTGACAAGAAATTTGATGGATGTCATTACATATTCTCAACTGAATACCACGTTATCAGAGAGTGGCTTCTGCCAGGATGGTTGATGGTCGTTCAGGCATTCGTCACCATTCCATTGCTGCTGTCTTTTTTCAGTCTGATCATCCTCGCGATGATCGTTATCAGATGGCCGCTAAAGTTTGTTCTCCGTTACGAATGGATGTTATCATCTATCACATTCATTTGCACCGCCGTTTCCGGTAATTGGTTTTCCTCGTGGAATTTATAAAATGCGATTCGATTCTAGTTGAGCTTGTAAAATACAATACTTTGTTGACTCACGAGTCGAAATCAGAGCCCGACATTGCTAAATTCGATATTACATCTTCAGCAATCTTTCTGGTTCTCCATTAGAAACTCAAAAGATCGAAATTAATTTATTGTGGAGTTTTAAAAAGCATTTTCAATAATTCATGTCAGATAAGTAGAAGAATTAACCGTGATTTTGGTCCGATAATTGCAAGGAATTGAAGGCATCTCATGTATTGCAACGTGTATTTTTTTTAACGCATAAAAATTAATTAAGGGGACGCTGGAGCAGATTTTTTAACGACATCGGTCGGCAAAAGTAGACTATTTCGTAGTTTTTACTGTTCATCGCCAATACACTACCTATACTATGATTTGAATTTGTCAGTGATCACCCAAAAATCAATTTAGCCGCACACGGTAAATTAATAGACCTTTACTGCAGGATATGATCATTTCTGGGACTCCGACATGTGAAATAAGACCACGTATAAATTTGTTGCGTCTTCCGAATTTTTCGGAACCATCAGAATATCGATTACACTGATCAAATCCACATATAATGTAAACAGCGGTCACGCAGTTTGTTTGCTTTCAGCAAAAGCCCGAACCTTTGCCACACGACCACAGTTTACCCTGTTCATCGATTTGGGTTGTGTAATCCGGTATGATCTGACATGCCTGGCTTGACATATCTGAGTTTCTGAAAAGATTATATCTCTCAGCAAAGATCTGTTTACATATGCTCCCATGTTGGTTTTGGGGCGATTCAGTAATTATTTTTTATTTACATACTTATTTCCTTAATGTAAGTTCCTTAGTATAACAGCGATGAAATCTTATCGCGAAATTTCGGTAAAAAATCTACTTCAATGACGTCTTAATGTCCAAGGTAAACTTGTAATGCCGTGATAATTTTTATATTGAGATTGTTCCCTTCGGAAATCATTCCACCGGTTCAAAGAAAAAAAACTATGGGCTCTGAGTACTTGAGACTTCGGAAAACATAAAAGTTTCGATGGCACCAAATTCGCCTTTTTTAGTAAAAAACGCATCATGTACTTGTTAAGAAATGTCCAGGGACTGCAATGCTCCACGCTAATAATTATTATACAGTAATAATAGTCCTCGCCGAAGCAATAATATTCAAATATGAAATTCTTCGAATGAATCAGAAAATCGCGGTTTCAGCATCCGTTCCATGAAATTAATACTGAAGCTTCATTGACTGGCACCAGTCGCGAGTCAAGTTGCAAAATTAAAACCCTTGATCGTTAAAATGAAAGCCCTATGTCGCATATTCGACTAGGGACGTGGGATATTACTCGATGGAGGTGGCGATCAGCCAAATCTACCATGAGTAGGTGGTAAAAAGCAGTTTTTCATTTGAACACTATTGTTTTGGCACAAACTATTGGTAGTGAATGAAAGTTATTAGTGCGAAGTATTACTATCCCATTACTATGCCATTAAAAATGGCCTGATGCAAGGTTTAAATCCAAGAGTGCGTTTCCATTTGGAAATAGCTTAAAAGATAATATCCAAGCTTGTAATAAATTTATCAAATAAAATTGCTTCAGAAAGAGGGTTATAATTTTATGGTCAGTGATGGTGCAACACGCACATATATGATGGTATAAAAAGCCAGATGCCTTTAGTTCAGTCACCCCCTTTCGGCTTTTTAAAAATAATAATTTGACTGACAACTGCAAGATCGAAGTAAAATGGCGAGACGTTTTTTCTCGACGATTTTCAATTGATTCTCCGAGGATTCAGGATCAAAGTATAATTTATGGATCTGACTGAAATCTTGTCGCCGACAAAATATATTCAATAGAGGCGATATATTCAATTACGGCTGCACGGGTTCATTATTTTGAAACTTTAGAGAATCGAACTTTTGTACAATATATATGATTCACTGATATATTAGACCATCATAAACGTAGTTTTTTCATTAGTAATGTTTCTTATTGCTTTTTTTTCAGGGGGCTTGTTGTTTTTGGCCGTTTCTATATTCGGAGGCCAATGCTGGAGACGCGACTGGATCATGTACCCGAATTTTAACCACCTTTCGTGGTCCTATGGCCTTGCAGTAATATCCTTCATGCTCCACTGCCTGGCTGCCTTTCTGCTGTATCTTGACGCACGAGCAGGCTACAAGTTGCGCAAGGAATCTCGTAATTTGGTCGTTCAAATGCAACCAAATCCGCAGAGTCATCACGGTTCTCATCGTGGATACATATAATTTATAGGGCAATCCGAACTGCCTTCTTTTTTTTACACTTGTACTCGTAATATCTTTACCAAGTCCGTCCATTCGAGAGAAAACGTAATTAAACGTTTTTCTCGGTATTTTTTAAATAGCAATTTATAGTATTCATTTTAAAGAAAAGTATAAGTATAGACTGCGGTATATAGAACTCATTCGCGTGACTCAAACATTACTCTGTTTATTAGATCCATACATGATCAAATAACGAGCTTAACAGACGACCAGTTCTATTGGATGTGAATATTTTGATGAAAAATGTTTCACAAAAATACAGTATTTCCTACGAAAGTTCATTCCGAGAAGTTATCACATTGGGATAACGAAGAAAGTAATGGGTGATTATTTTTTCCGTTTCTCACGGTCCCATATCTTTTCTTGCCTGCCATTTTTTAATAAATTTTTGAGGTCAGGATTTGTTTTGTATTTACAATCTCGTGTTTTTTATCGATCTTTCATATGACTTCTCCAAGCTTTTACACATCGGAGTTGCTAGAAATTTGGTTTATATAGGCGGTGCTTTTAATAAATCCTTCGTATACTTACGAATGAATTCAAATCGAAATATCTAGAAAAAATTGCGGAACCAGTAATACGCGAAATGTAAAAAATTTTAGCATAGAAAATATATGATTGATACATTTTCTATACATATCATGTATATCACAAATATATCTCCTATCAGATATAATTATTTGCTGGAAATATGAAATTCTTAAATCGGAAATGTGAAGTGTATATGGAAAAAATATGTCACATACGTTTGGTGCTTCAAAATTATCTATTTTTCACGCGTATTCGAAAAGCCTGTCAGGCTGTAACTAAGCTGTCATCTGCAAGAGTGTTGACAGCGTGAGATTTTACCATCAACAGATGGCTGCATTAAACAAAACAAAAAAACGCTAATTAAATTACAAAATAGACACTCAACGCCCTCCCGTCGACGTCAGCGCCGGCGGTTTTTATGTTAAGCAGTATTTCATGCTTCCAGTACGTAGATGAGCAACCGCTTAGCCTTGCGATAATTAGCGCATTAACTGATAAACAGGAGGTAGTTTTTTTATTTATTTCAGAGCTGGGGAAAGTACTTCAAGTACTTAAAATACGTTTAATACTACAGAGTGTTTTAAAATTAGTATTAAAGATCTGCTGGGTAATAACTAGGATAAGTAGACCCCTGAAACACAGAGCTTAAAATATTTAATACGTTGCTTTAATCGATTGCAACACCAGATGTATTTAAAGCACTTGAAGTTTGCTCAGCTCTGCTTTATTTCTAATGTACGGGAGAGTGCGGTACAATGACATTTTTTTTCGAATTATCTAAAAATGTTCAAAAAGTAACACAAATAAATTTTAATCATTATTGATTACTCCGAATCTTTAGGCGCACTAAGCAGCTAAAATCGATAATTAAGAAGGGTCGTAAATATCAGAATAATTCGATCTAAAATAATTCGTGGCATCCCACCCTTTACCTCACCCATGGGGTATCTACAACCGATATAAAACCCAGAACACTGCATACCAAAAAAACAAATTTTTTTTATTTTCTTAGGTTTTTTTTGTACACGATTGCACAAATATCGGAATGATATTTGTGCATCGATTAACGCTTTTTATGCCATCGTTCTCGTTGACCACTCGAGAAACCATCTGTTTCATCTTGCTCTCCTCAACAGTGCCTTTCGAGGCCGTGCTATTCCTATTTCTGACCAGTTTTTGCTTATGATTTTATCGTCCCAACGAGGACAACGCCAAGAGATGTAACATCGAGACCCACAATTCAATGTCACATTGTACCCCACTATTAACGATTCTGATTTACTCGTATTTATTAATAATTTTCGAAGTAAACGTAAGAAACATCTCGGCACTGAGTTAAGCACGAATTATTGCTAAAACAATAAAAACCTAGAACCCGGGTAATCACGAAATGGTAGATAAAATATTAAATTTTGCCGGCGCGCGAAATATATTTTTTTTGTATTGTCAATTCTCAATATTTTTTGCACTATATGTAATCGTATTTTAATTGCACTGACAAATTACAATTTAAGTTATCGTTTAGCACTAAAAATTTCACATTTCAACCCCGCGTGAAATTGGTTGTGTAACGCCGTACCCCGTGGCATATTGTACCTCAATCTTCCCTATTCTCGATAACAGAAACTTTGCAAAAATAAAACGTGTATCGTGGTGATTTTCCGAAGTTTCACTGCGACACAAATATTGTAGAAGAGTGCATCTCTAGGAATGAAAAGGGTGAATAAACTAAGAGCATTGTAAAAGCCTGAAGAACGCATACGCAGGTATAATTCGATAATCAAATGACTCACAAAATAAATGAATAGAGTGAGTTGAAAAGTAATAGAAGACTCGCACTTATGCGATTGCGAAACCTCCGTCCGACAAACCGTAAATCCGCAAAGCGAACAAAATGCCTGACCGACAAAGTTGTCTTTTGACTATGTACCTTTGAGTAATGTATACAATAAATTAATCTGATTACGACTTACCTGGTATTTTGTTGCGCGCAGCAATGTCGATACCGGCTCGCATTGTTTCCACTGAAATATTGCCATCGAGAACCAGGATCCCTGAGTTCTCGATCCTCGATCGATGCTTTCTCACAAGATTCTCATCGATCGCCGTAAAAGTATCCATCTCGCCAATACCGAAACAGCAGTCGCCGTTTTGATCGAGTACCACTGTATACCTGAAAAAAATGACCACTTAATATCATGACAGAAATAATGATAACATCTCGTTCCGCAGCTTACACTCTGTTATTCAGGCAATTGATTAATAATGCAAAAACTTCCACACCGAATTTTCCTTTACCAATAGAAACGACAATACCAGTACTACTTAAGGTCACACACAAACGCTACAAGTGCTTAACCCGTCGTTACTCGCGTGCAACGCTCACTGTCCGTCTCACGCTCGGCAGCATTAATATTTCAAGGAGAACAAAACATGCAAAAGATACATTTCTGTCGATAAATACATGTTTCATCTTGTTTGCAATGTAAATCACCAATAAAGAAAAAAGCTTGCAAAACAGTCCTTGTACATCCTTATTGTATTTCAACTTTGGTAAAATTGCTCCAATATTAGAAGTTATGTTGATCAGTTTTGACTTATTCGTATGGTGAACATTGCAAAAAGTGGAAGATAACGTAACGACGTAACAATGAAAGGTTCTACTTTTAATGCTACTTTAACTACTTATCCAAACTAAACAACTTGAACTATTCAATCGAGACATTGAATGTCCACCCAAATCTCAGTTGTTCAAAAAAAAGCAATTATAAAATCGTTATACATGTTTGGATTAAAAAAAAAAGCTTGGAAAATAGACCTTGTACATCGCTTCTTCATTGTATTTTATGTTTGGCAAAACTGCTTCTATAATGAGAGATATGTTGATCAGTTTCACTTCTTCATACGGTGAACATTGCAAAAAGTGGAAGATAATGAGGCAACGATGAAACGTTTCAGTTTTAAAGTTACTTTAAATACCTAATCAAGCTGAACAGCTTCACCCATTCAATTGAGACATTCCATGTCCACCAAAATCTCAGTAGTCCAAAAAGAAACAATCATTGAATCGTTATGCATGTTACGTTACTGTCCGTTTTACGTTGCTGAAAATGTATGCAATTTTTTTTCTCGATAGCTTAACGTTTGGTGAACTGGGAAAATTTGTAGTATGTTCCATAACACCCGAAAAATTTTAAATCCCAAAATGTCAATATTTCGATCAAACTAAAAGAATACCTTGTAATGTGTAACTATTTAGCCCGCCGACTTGAAAAATTTTAAGTCCAAAACCCAGACACTTTTTATCATTTTCAGTAATGTGTGACCGCTGGCAACATTTTATAAAAAGTTAAAATACACATTGAGCATTCTTCATTAACGTGACAAATCTCAACTCAATAGTGCGAGGCGTTCTTCAGTTATATATCTTCAAAATTGTCGAGTCAAATATATTTACTGAGATACATCGAAACATTTTTTCCAAAAAGCTGCTTAACAAAATGTCGTCTATGAGCGCTAAAAGCATTAGATCCGGATGTCTAACATGTCCTACGTTTTCTGTTTCATACATTTAACGAATGCGGGGGTTCTTATTATTTTTTGATTAACAGAACCAAATTTGATTGACAATTCCAAATGATCTTAACTTCAGAAAAAGTTTCATTGGCTTTAATTTTTTGAACATCAATTTTTTGAAACGAAAAAAGGCAACACATATATTCTTGAAACAGGTGGAACGATCTTCTAATCATATAACTTAAATAACTTAAACGACGGTTTGGATGAGCGAATAACAAGAACGACGTGTGCAACAGTATAAATAGCCCGAACATTCTTTTGTCACTAATATCTATTTCCTATCCAAACTTCCAAGCAAATAAAGATACTCTTACTATACATAGTTTCAAGCCGAGAAAAATGGTAAATAGAATGCATGCGACTTCCGAAGTATGTTCCAATATTCCCCGCACCTATTTATTAATATACAATTCGCCCGAGAAGTGATTAAAAATTAATTGCAAATAGCCAGTGACAAGTTAATCGCCAATCATCAATTACTTCATTCGGGGGCGACGACCGTGATTGAATAAACTCCGATTGATTAATAATTCAGAGCGACCAGTAAATTCTTTCCTAACGTGAACAGAAAACAACCCTTAACTATCGATCACCACTCAACGCAAAGTTCTTGTGATAAATAATGTAAAGCTTGTTATTTACGAGTTGTGTAATTGACCAAAGAGGGTCGGTAAATAGGAGAGCTTCAACGATTATGAGCCATGTCGTGCTCCATGTATTTTTATATTAATGCTAGAACAGCTATTAGAATGATGGGAGTGTTATCAAATAGAGTGTATATATAAACACTTTGATATCACTCACCATACAATCACATATATCCATTTATTCGTACCTGGGGGTGACGGTGTTCGATAAAAGCTCGATGTCCTCGCCCGTATGCCCAAGATTTTTGGCAATAGCTCTGCCGGCGTCATCCTTGCCGACAACTGTGATAAATCTCGTATTTTCGAGTCCGAGAGCCACAAGAGCAGCGGCAACATTTCTCCCGACTCCCCCGAAACTTTTTCGGCTTTTGGCTCGATGGGTTCGTCCGTCGAGCTGTGAACATCCCAATTCTTATCAGCACATCGACAGTAATCAATAAATAAAAAAAGCGTCGAGGAATTAAAAAAAAAAACATGTTCGAAAGCTCCTTCCTCGTTATATATCGAGATAAGGGTGAGGTTCTGATTCGGAGGCGCGTATACAGTCGGGCATCTGGTGCGCAAGTCTTCACCACAGAAATTTAACATGTACGTAAATGCCAGAGGCTACCAGAGAAAGAGAGAGAGAGAGAGAGAGAGAGAGAGAGAGAAAGCTCGGTAGCCGGCCTCGCGTTGTGTGTTCTCCGCTGCGCTAGATCGTATTTTTCGAGATGCGTGCACGAAAAATGGGTCCGCGAGATTTTGACAGATCGGTGTATAGTTCTCCGTCCTCGATTTGACATTCGGGATTATCGGTAGTTGTCCGCTAAGCATTGCCTCCACGGGAGTGAATGACCACAGCTGTTTTCGTTCGAAATATACGTCAGTACGTAGAACGTCCGTTTGTTATCTCGGTGCGACCTTTCGTCTGATCCTGCGCCTTCGAAATAGATATAGCCTCAACGCCGAGGCTTTAGAGAGACGAAAAGTCTCATTGTCTCCTTTGAGGAAAGTTGCGAGACATGTGGGCATAACCGGGGGCGGGGGGAGAGAAAGTTGTCGAGTTATTTTCTTTGTTGAAGTTTTCTCTCTGGTGTATTTACGGAAATACAGAGTGACGACAACGCGAGGTAGCAGCAGCAGCAGCAGCAGCAGCGTAGTAGTAGGTAGCAGCAGCAGCAGCAGCAGCATCGAGGCAAGAGGAACGATCGAACAGAGTAGAGCACCGACGTCTCGTAGTCGGGGGCTGAGTCTGCCCGGTGGCAGAGTCTAGTACAAGCCAGTCAGCCTGGCAGACGGCCTGGCAAAGAGCGTAGGGTCGCGCGAGACGCCTCGAAAAGCTCCGTGTCTCTGGTGGGTGGCTCGTGGCTCGAGAGCCGCGACCTTATGTACCATCGTCGTTGGCTATAGAAAGAAGAAAGGGAGAAACATAGAGAAAGACGGTAAAGCGGGCAAGTAACGATAACGATTTTATTTCGTTCGGTGGAATGTGAGAGAACACGACGACGACGACGACGACGGCGACGGTGACGACGGCGACGACGTGCGGTTGACGGCCGCCGCTTGCAGGCGCAAGCTCTCGACTCCAGCTGCTCGTCAGCCGAGCTTACGTACATCCACGAGTGCCTAACGAAACACGAGTGCCGTATTCGCGCAGCGTCTCGAAAGCCTCGTTCGTTAGCAACCGCTGCGAATAATATGCATAAGTGAGAGGAGAACAAAGGAGAAGGATTCTTTTTCCTTTCTTTTTTTTCATTCAAACAACGTTTGTGTATGTGTGTGTGTGTGTGTGTGTGGGTGAGATGGTTTAAAACAAGCAAACAACAACGAAAAAGCCTGTGAAGTTGCCGCACACGTCGAGCGAATAACATTCGGCGTCACTATGAGGGCTTACAACAATGCTGCCGTGGTTAGTGACAGAGTTACACGAGCTAAAACTCTCGGGCCGCGAATCGTGTTTCTCTCGTGTTTAAAGCGTAATCCGCGAGTTTTCGAAAGCCGCCGAGCCTCCACGATGTTTAGTTATTGAACGAAGACAGTATAACCCTCGTCTGACGTTAAATCTGACATAATCTCGAGTTAGCGAAATAACGAAAATGAGAAACAGGTGCAAACCCGGTTGACGACTCGACTCAAACTTCCTCCCCCCACCCATCCACCCCCAATCCCCCCGTCCCCTCCCAATTAACGTTCGTTTTTCTTTTTTCTTCACGTTCGATCGACTCGAGAGCGACATCATCGAGGCGACATCCAAGGTCAGTATACCGCTTATGCCACCCTCCGATGTGTAGTTGTATTGCCTATAGCTCGCTAGCTCAGCTTTATCGAACATATATAAAATAATATCGCGTGTGCTCGACGCCCCTTGCCCCTCGACGTTTCGTGATACATCCACGAGTCAATCCTTCCAAATGATCAGGCATAATGCGGGGGGGGGGGGGGGGGATTTGACAGTGTTTTATTTTCTCACCTCAAGTTCGACCTAATTTCGGGAGAATCGCGCAAATCGCCCGTCCTAATGCGATAAGTCGGGGCAAGGGACACGCGGGCGATCGGGTGTTTGAGAGAATCGAACTCCCGAGGTTGCCAGGGGTCGAGTAACACGCGAATAGTCTTGGGTCTACACCGGGAGAGCGTCGCAGGTTATGGAAGTTGAAGAGGGGGTAGAGGTCGCGAACCCAGGCCAATGTACACAACGCCAAGGGAGTTGCTTAAAAAATTGTAAGAGGCGCGATACATAACGGGTCGGTTTTCTCGTTTAATTAACGATGTATTATGTGGGTCGAGAGAGGGAGAGAGGGAGAAGGGGGGAGGGCAGCTAGTTTTGTCGAGTGGCCAAGCGTTGGTGAGTTAGAGGTGCGAGGCGCACACACAAGTTCGTGTCAAAGAGCAGTGCATAGGATAATGGAGAATAAGAGAATTATTGTAAGCGAATACGTGTATGTGTATAAAGCGAGGAAAAGGCGGAGGCGCGGGGCGAGCGGGAGTGAGAAGAGAGAGAGAGAAGCCTCCAAACGATCGATGGGAACCCTTCGGACTTAAGCTTTCTTTTCACGCCACTCGAAAACAAAACGCACTTTATATAGCTATCTACGTCACATCCAACCCCTGGTAATTACCCACCGTTCTATTGTCTCCCGTTTCTCTACCCTGTTGTTTGCGCTAATTGGGGGAACGACGATTTCGGAACACGAGATTCAAGCGAATGTGAAACATATTCACAATGTTTTTTTCTTCTTCTTTATTTTCTCCTCTTTACAGCGCTATTGCGGAGATACTTATTTCGAATCGTTGCAAAAAATATTATAAGCTCGTCACGTCGACGGTTTATGATCGATTTATTTTATGATATCGGGTGTTAAAATTATTGCCCCGATATACACTACATTCCCTGAAGAGTCTGGTACTGCTAACATCGTGTATGCCACCACAGTCCTTCCTATGTCATTATTTTTATTATTATAATAACAATAATACTGCGAGGAAGAGTCTCGCTGTATCGATGCAAAGATAAACCTATATTATACTTGAGTGCATAGTAGTTGGTGGTGGAGCGAATACCTCTGCGTTTACACACAGATATATTTATATGTGAATATATATATATATATGTATATGTATGTATGTGTGTGTGTGTGTGTGTGTGTGTATGTATGTACGTATATACGTAGATAGGTTGTATCACGTAGCGACCGAGCTAGCGGGAGACGGATCGATGAGATAGAATTTGCTATACATAGGACTACGTGCAGAGGTTGTAATAGCTATTCCACAGGAGCTATGCACGCTCGTGTATCCTGCAACTATACTTTATCCTATCTATCTTGGCCGGCCTCTGCTTATATCTTTCTTTATATTGTTATACACACGTTATATAGCTGAAAATACTTGTGGGATAACAGAATACAACGATGGTCTCTTGTGTATGGTTAATAGGATTTTTGGGTATCGTTTTATCAGCGGGATGTCTCGAGCCTCTGTCTGTAACGTGCATGGCAACAGAATTGAAAATGCATTCTCGTTATTCGAGTTCGATTTGAATTCTTGTTCGAGATTATTTTCAATTTGAACGATGAAATCGAATGCAAGGTTTTTTTCTTGTAGAGAAAATGTTGATTTGGGGATTTTTTTTGCATGGTTTTTTATACGGTCTGAAGAGAATTGGGGTAAATTTCAAGAGAATTATTCTTGGAGATAAATCTGGTGTTTATGGGTAGCTGCGGGTGCAAATGTCATGGGTTAAAAAAATTAACCTCGTAACTAGAAAGCGGGTGGGTGGGTCTATCAGGAGGAAAATTGGCGCGCAAGTGAAGCACTTGCTACCCTTTCTTTGTGGCAAGTTTAAT
Organism: Clistopyga incitator; assembly: GCA_947507545.1. NCBI lineage: Eukaryota > Metazoa > Arthropoda > Insecta > Hymenoptera > Ichneumonidae > Clistopyga > Clistopyga incitator. Next base: position 7,743,890 of record OX382173.1, on the reverse strand, counting down.
TGAAATTTCCTGGGTTCTTCATATTTTTTTTCATGATTTTTATTCTATTTTTTAAATAACAAAAATATGTAAATTCGCTATTACTGCAAATTTTCGGGTATCAATCTGGTAATTTTGTGATATTCTTGTACTCATGACCAAGGTTGATTGGTTTTGCACTTGGGTTAAATCAACAAAGCGCTTCGACACTTATAAAATTTTATTTCCTTGGGGAGGAGATATTACCCGAGTATTGTCGTAAATTTGATTAAAAATCTACGGCGCCATTCGATTTTTATGAGATTCAATTTTTTTTTCTCAGAAATGAAAAATTACATAATCACTATATATTGTGTAGATTGTAAGATTTACAAGTAAAATTGACACACAAATAAAGTTACGTATAAAGTTGGTAGATATTGAGTTTGTTGGTCACTGAAAATGAGTATCAAGAGCTATAAAATTGTTTTGAAATTTGTCAAAGTTTCCTTTATGAGAATATTTCATAATTGATTAATATAATTCCTCGTAAAAGTATCTTTATGAAATCTGAGTAATAATGAACAATTTATATTTAGTAATATAATGCTCTGACCATAATGTATAGGTACGAACTTTTGGAATCTGAATTCGGTGGAAAGAAATCCCCAGTCGAGACAACGTGAAACTTTCAGAACTTTTTCCTTTGAGAACTTTTTTTTGTATCACTTTCCTCCGAGCGTTATTGTCTTGACTTATATATGCGTTCGCATCGCCTCAAGGTCTCTGACACCTCTGTCGCAATCTTGCTTAATTCAAAAAATAAAAAATTGCCAGTGACTATGAATTTAATATTAATAGACGTTTTACTGCTGATAAAGACTGAGCTTAAACTAAAGAGAAAGTTGCGGTTGTTTTTTGCAATTGATGGATTAAAGTTAGAATCCACGCAGCAGAAAATTGACAGAAATTTTTTTCTCATTACGTCTATTGAAATATTTTTTTTTGGAAATTAAATGCTACTTAATTACTTTGGAGTTACGGATAAGCAAAAGAATATATGGCTATGCGTTCAAACAAAATTCAAAGTTTTTGTCCTCCTGCGCTTAACTTTCTCCGTACTTCTGTACATTTTTTTCTTTACAAACTATACAAAGCAACACGAACTTTCAATTCATTTTCTCTTGCGTTGATTCGCTCGGGGCTAATAGTCCACACGAACGCGACTTAATAATTACATTTTTTCACTCTAATCGTTCTTTTTTTCTGGTAACTAAGTCTACCTGGTGATGCTCACGAAAAAAAACATCTCAAGTTAAAGTATGCTCTATACAAGTCATGAAAGAAAATTAAAGTCAATCCGAAATAGCATTCAAGTATTTCACATAGGATTTAACGATAACTTATTTTCCACGATACAATGAGAGATTAAAAAAAAATGTTTTGCGGTTACGCGTAGAGCAATTTCCACTTTTTCCTTCCTCATTGACATTCCTTGTTCTGCCCAAAGCAAATCTGATGTATAATTAATTCTCTTCTGCAACAAACTGCTCGCCAAATAGTGTGCGCAATAATAACATTTCTCTAACTACAATAACTCTCGTTGTTTAACTTACTTCTAAAATTTCCAGGTGACTAAAATGACTTGCTGGGCGATGGCGAGTGGACGGTCGCCAGGTCCCCGAGGCTTGGTCCTCGCGTGACACCGACCCAAGTATTGGCGAAGCACCAGAGACTTAATCGAGACGGAAGGGGCAGAAGAAGAGGCGGAAGAAGAGGAAGAAGCGTTAATCCAGCCTCGTCCGAGGAAGTGGAAGAATAAGAAGAAGAAGAAGAAGAAGAAGTGCGCTTGGTGTCGAGGAGGTGGGCTAAGGGAGAGAGAGAGGTTTGCGAAAGATTGGTAGTATGACGGTGATGCTGCTGCAACGTTTCGCCAGCCCGCACTCGACGCACAGCCAAAAGAGTAACGACGGCGTAGCTTCGTCAGCTCTGTCAGCATCGCCGCCAGCGACATCTTTGTCAACGCCTTCGCCGACCCCGGTGCCCTTTCTCTTTCTCCTGGAGAGTCAAGAGTCCTGGGAAACGGAGATACCAGTGGGAACAAGCGAGCCCTGCGTTCCTCCATTGCCAACTTGTCCAAGTGGCGATTACTCGAGTCGTTTGTACGCGAGTTTCACGGTTCCCGCAAGTGCGCCATCCCTGATAATAAACAACGCACTTGCGACGTCTAACAGCGTGTCGAGCAACAATTTCTCCGAGAACAACAATAACAAGAACAATAAAAACAATAATAACAACAGCGTGGTTATATTGGGGGACATTGGCCAGTACGAGAAGGGCCGTAAAATCGGCGGACAATTTCAGAAGGAGAAGAGCGAGGTCGAGGGCTGGATTGTAGGAGGCGAGAGTGTTGGCTTAGGTGTCTGTAGTGTCGGGGGTGGACATACTTGCAGTGGTGGTGTTTCTGCCGCCGTCGCTGGAGGAGGTTTGTACGGACGTTTGGGTGCAGCGACGGCGGCAGGTTCGACGACGTCAGCCGGTACCGCGGACTCGCGGACCGGAAGTGGAGCCGTGGCCGCCGCGTCGTCGGCGGCTGCTGCGGCTGGACAGACGCGTAACGATAGTGAGGGTGTCGCGATGCGATATTACCGCTTGTGGATTTACGCCTGTAACATAGTGCTGTTGGGAAGTGCGGTTGGTTTCGCCGCAGCGGTATCCAGGACTCTTGTGTTCTCCGGTGATCCGCGACGTAAGCTAGTGCCTGGAGTACCGAGGGCACTGGATCCGACCGCCCTTTACGCCTATCTTGCCCTTGCCACCCAACTCGGACTCGTGCAGTTGCTCGGTTGCATTGCGGCTCGAAGACTCAGCGCCCGTTTGCTCAACGCTTATTGGGTATTGCTGTTGGCTTTGCTGTTCGGGGACGCGGTTATCGGCGTCGCTTGGGTCTTCAGGTTCGAGAGAATGCGCGCGGAGCTACGACCGAGCCTCCGGCTACGTTTGCAACTCGAGTACGGAAAGGACTCACGTTTCAGCGAACAGTGGGACCGTCTGCAGCGAGATTTCTCCTGTTGCGGAATATCCGGACACGAGGATTTCGAGGCAACCGGGCTCGGTCGCCTACCGCAGACCTGCTGCCCACCACCGCCTCTCACTCACATCAATACCAATACCAATGGCAGCGAGACCACCTGCCAACATCCGTACCCACGCGGATGCGAGGACAGCCTCGTCGATTGGCTCAGAAAAACCGCCGATCTACTCTTCGTTCTTGGCTTTTGCGTTATCGCATTCGCCAAACTCTGCTTTCTCGGGATTCTTAGATATGAGATACGAGAGATGATACAGAAAATACGGCTATTGCAGGAACCACCGCCTCCACCCGCGTCCACCATTCTCGGGGGATCCAACTCCGTTTTATGCACCTCACCACCGTTCGTTCAGTCGTTCTCGCAACTCGGAGTATCGCCCGTCGTCGACTCTATTCTCACTACCACCACTACTACTCACATCAATAATAACAACAATAACAACAACAGCAACAATAATAACAACAACAGCGGGGCTGGAGCCGGCGCCGGAGCCAGACGCACCACTCTTCCCATGGCCGCGCTGCCTTCCGGTAAGCTTAACACTCGAGTGCTCCTACCGTTGATTGTATTGCTTATTAAACTCTCGACGCTCGATTGAAACTTCGTGCTCGGGTAAGCGCCGAGAGCGGATGCGGCTTTTCCGTTTCAATTTTCCACTGCTAATGTCGTATACCAAATGCACCTTCTATAAAACCAAGAGCTATTTTCAAAAATACGTTATTGATGTCAAGGATTATTTTTCGGGGACTCGTGACTGTTCATTTACGTCGAATATGGCTTTTAATATAACATTTTTTAATGTAAAAAACCTTTGTAAACAATTTTTTGAAAAAGTTGTGCAAATAAAACTCATACTACTACTATAACATGCTTTAATTACGCGTAAGAGTAATATGGCGATTTTCTGAAAAACATTTACTTTGTCATTAATTAATTGGTCGAAAATCGGAGCATGATTTTAACAATTGGAAATGGAAACTGGTTTTAAAGAATCGATCAGCAGACGCTCATGTTGTAATCCCATGTTATGAAGATTGATTTCCAGTGTAAATTCATATAATATTTGTTTTTCTATAGCACCAAAATGAGAGCAGCTAAATTCGAATTTCATATCTTTCACATGTTCGATTATGGCTAATCTGGTAAATGCAAGTTTTCAACACTACATTTTCAACCAACATTCTGAAACTTTGAAAAATCGTACTATGTAATTACTATTTGTGTCTGACAAACAACGACACTCAAACTCAATACCGTTAACGCATTTTTCACAAGCCCACTTTTTTGTGCGACATCGAAATGCATGCAGAAATATGGCACTGATTAACATCCACAGTCTTGAAATTTTTCCGAATTTCTCGAGTCATGAAAATGTGCCAAGAATTTTTTGTTCTGGTTTGTACCAGCGGGTACGCGATTCACGCGATGTACAATTTGGTCACGCGATTTGCACCTTCCCTTAAAATGATGTAGGCTTCAGTCCCTTACAAACATGCTATACAAATTTGTCTGCACCGCTTTTTCTTCTTGGATAAAATAAAAAGATTCAGTCCTTGCATTTAGAGCGATTTCAAAGTGACAGAAAATATATAGCACACACCAAGAAAAAAGTGTTGGTTCTTTTAACTAAGTTCGGCAGACACGGGCAGTCAAATGAATATTTATTTACGACGACGATATTGTTGATATATTTTTTCCCCAACTTCGCTAAAAAACCTCATTTTCTCTGTGTAACCCGAATGCAAAATCATTCATATTTAACCTGTGATCAGTACGCATGCGAAATTCAGTTTCATTACTCCCTAAGGAGGAAAACCGTCTATTCCTGCTGCCCGAGAGTAGTGAATACACAAACCTAGGGCAGTAAAGCAAGAAATGTCTCTCGGCTTCGCCTCGGCCGACAATTACATGTGATCTGAGGCTTTCTTATTTACTGCCCGAGGAGTGTATACGATTTTTCTCATAGACGGAGCCGAAAAGCGGGAACTTCGTTCCGCGAAAGTTTCGCTTTCGGCCCGGAGGTGAGAAAAAGCATTTGTCAGCGGTTAAAGATAAACAATTTCAAAATCTTTGATGCAAGTGAAATGAGATTTTTCTTTTTTCTAGACGTAAGGGAGCGTAAATTTTACCTCGAGCATTAGAAAGTGACACCGAACAAAAAAAATGACGGCGATAAGTCAATCTGTTAAAACTTTACGATCCTAAAATAATTACCAATATTACTGTATTAATTAATATATTTGTAGATGTCTTTTTAGAATGTGATATTGCCTTCAAACATGCAAGAGGTAAATTTTTCAGAGGAAAATACATTACATAACTGGGATAGAGGAATGACAACTTATCCACCGGATGTCATGATGGCTTTGGTGATTTCGCAATATCTGATTTCCAAAATCACGCAGTACTCTCCCTTCTAGCATATTAAAAATGAATAAAGTTCCGGTTTAGTGAAATAATGTAGATTTGCGGTGCGAATAGTATATCGTACAACAAGTTTCGAAGATTAGCGACCGTTTGTAAGAAGTGTTATTTTTTTTGCAAAAAGTGCTTAAACGGTGCTTTGAATGGTCGTTTTGCAGGATGTGCTTGCACCAATCTATCTTTTCAACACTGCCATAAAATTAGCTACTATCGTGCCGCAAAATTGCCACGAAAAGCCCGGCTTTTCCTGCACATGTTACAAAAAAGATGTTGGCAAATATAAAAATCTCTTGGATAGCCCATCCCTACCAGTTTAGTCGAACTAACATCTTTTCCCAGTGAATCGTCTCGCCAATATCGAAAATGAGTTCATGAAATACCAAGAACTGTTAAAAATGAGCCACTTGTGCATTACGAAATCGACAATACCTATATTTGTTGTTTCTGAGATTCGAGTATTTCGATTATTCGTTGGAAATCATGGACTACAAAGTACATACGCTTCACTGCACTACTTAGTCATGAAAAAAATCCTTGGAGGCGCTCCAAAAACCGTCGAACCTCGTTTACGGCGTTATAAAATCTAAAGTTATTAACCCGAACGACTTTTATGTGTGTGTTATTTACTGCTCTACCGTGTTGCAGGAAATTCGTCGCTTCTACAACAGTCGGATGATTACAGCGGCGTGAGACATCCTTTGCTGTCGAGCACGTTGCAAGACGGGGGTGCGGACAGCGATACAAACAGTCATTGCGCCCTGATACTCGAGGAAACGACCCCACCCTCGATAAGCACTCACAGCGGCTGTACTGCAAGCACGAGACCCGACAAAAGCAACGGCAACAACAATTACGAGATGCGCGAATTCAACAGAAGATTACTGATATCAAACGGCGGTGGTCCCGGTAGTATCGCTGCCGGACCTCGCAACCGACGCACCTGACTATGGAAGTGGTGGCGACGTACGTCCAATCGTTTCCTCTATAGAACCAACAGGCCCGCCGAACTCACGCTCTACACCAAGTAATGTTGATTCCTATTGCCTCCCGCTGCTGCTCTTCGTCCCATAACCGACACGCTACTCACACTTGCTTCTTCTCCTTTATTCCTTACGACCATTATTCCACCCGCAATACGTTCCTGCCTCTTGACATCAATCCTTGAGCCTCGAAAATAGTTTTTATTATTTTTACGCCCGGTCATTCGACGTTCCTGATATCGTCCAGTGATCTCACCATCAGAATTACGAATGCCCGATAGCTACGGAAATAAAGATAACGATACCATTCGCTTTGTAATTATGATTTCATTGTAAAAATATGCAGTGATTGCATTACAATGTGTAAACTTTTGAATAGCTGCGGAATACTATGAATTTTCTATCAAATTTCAAGAATTTATGAAAAAGTGAAAAAAAAAAAACGTAATTGGTGCATTGAGAAAGTGATGGAGGACCGTGCTCTTCCGTTTTTTTCACTATTTCTTACAATATTTTTGAGCGAAAATAAGTATTTTTTGCAGCTATTTAAATATTCATACATTATTTCGTAATGACTACAGTATAAATATGAAATCATTGTTACAAAGCAAACTAGACTGTACACTGTATTTCTTGAATCAATGGGGATTTATAATTCTGATCACGATATACCCGAAACTTGAGATATATTGAAACTGGAGAAGCAAGTGAATTGAAATCGAAAATGAATTTTCGGAAGCGACACTGTGAATCTCTGGGGTGGAAGCGGTTTCGAAAATCAAATCGATGCTAAACGGCAAATTGCCGGTTTGAGTGAGCGTTTCGTTTGATTTTACGAAATTGCGGAAACTTGATGTGAAAAAATTCTCAAAGGGCACATCGTCCCTGTTAAGTACCGATGTTCGATTGTCACAAAACACACTATACTACTGCCAACCCGGCGTACGTTAACATAATGCCGCCGCCACGAGTCTCCATCGAAAGAAAAAACAAAAAAACAAAAAAACAAAAAAAACAAAAAAAACCCAAAAAAATACAAATCACGAGCGGACATCGAGGACAGCGATACATAACCACATACTTGGTGTATGTAACATGTACTATCTATTCGTAGAGTGCGTAAAGAAATGTATATAGACTGCAAAACGCGAGGAATCGCGTGCCGGCCTCGTAAAAAATAATTACTGAGGGCCACACGCAACTGGTCGGTATCAGAGAGCAGATTAAAATTGGCTTCCTAATTACTCTAGTATTAGGATCGAATCGCATCGTGCACTTGAATACCACGACGAGCTCCATCTCCGCTATTTACGAGCAACAAATTCAGACTGTACATAAAAAAGAAAAAACTACAAAGGAGAGAAGAGAGAAAAAAGTATCGTTTAGTCGTGCCGATGTAGATAGTTATTTATCAAGTACCTGTCCTCGCGTAGCTGCATTAGTTAGAGCATAAATTAATGAAAATCTCTCGAACGCGCTTATCTACGAACGTGTTGAATCGATGTCTTGTGAAATGAAAACGTTAAGAGAAACAAACAAAAAAATAAATAATAATAATAATTAAATAATGTGCAGAAAATAAATACGGACCATCGAAATGTATCGTTTTAATTCGTATAAATAGGCATGTAATCGTATACTACGTACGGGAGCGCAAGACTATTGGTATTACGTAGCTTAATGAGCTCACACCTCGCAAAACGCGTGAGAGGGTAAGGCAAAGCGACTGCGATTTGGTAAGCTCCTCGAGCGTCGGTAATTAATCAGTTACTGAATAACGAAAGACGGTCGCTCGGCCACGCAGCCGCCAGCGCCACACTGGGTATAGTAGATAATAATTGGATTAAATGTGCGCTTGGCTCAGACGCTAACAAACAAAAAAACCAAAAAAATAATAATAATACGTCGTAGCTGTTTATAATAAGTGCGTATAGTACTTAAATGTCTTACGCCTGACGTTACTACCACTATCAGTTAATGAGAGAATAAAACTAGTGATTTTGGTGAGGCAAGGGTGGATTAAAGTCGGGAAAAAGACTTGGGAGCTTCGAATAGTGCCTGCTTACAGAGAAAACAAAAAAGAAAATGAGTAACCCACGAGACGCCCTATAAACTTGTTTATGAATTTTTCTAGTTTTATGCTGTAGATGTTAAGTATACCGGATATCTATCGAGACCAGATGGTACGTCTGCATTGGCTGGTCGATCTAAGGGGAATCGCAAGAATCCCGTAGAAAGTAACGTGTCGACTTTGGGGTGAATGACAGAAGCCTCTCGATAGGTACAACTACTCCGTTGTGTAAATAACTTGACTTGTGTATAATCTTGTAGATTTTAGGTACGCACTCATGTGTCTATCCACAATTTACTATACGTATTATGGTAGAGCGTGTAGTTGTTTATTCGAGGAAAACATGAAAATTTAATTATATTAATAACAGCGGGCTTTTCAGACGAGGCTTTGACCGTGACTATTTTTCATTACTTAATCGTCAACGAGTTGTAATGTGCGTGTAATTAAGTTGCGCTGGAGTATTGCGGATATGTTTTTCATACTTCGCTGTGTCGCAAATCCGTGTAACAGAATTAGGCGAGCGAATTACCCTCAAGAAGACGAGAACAAATTTAAATGCCGATAATTGGCTTCTCAAATGCGATTGGTAGAGTAAACCGACGTACGTTTGTAAAATCACGCGCATTAAAAACATTCATTTACTGGGTTTGTCGTCCATCGGTTCACCCCAAACGAAATTAGGTGGAAAATTGTTCGCTTAACTGTGACATGTATTTGCATCGACACTGCGTGAAGGAATCGCCCAGTTTCTGATCTTTAAAAGAATGATCGCTTCATTCAACCGTTAATTAATTAAATGTATGAAACGATGTTACTCAAAAAATCCCAGTGAAATTCTATCGCTTATCGATCAGATGTAAAATATTTTTACTCAATCGATGATCAGCGCAGAGACTTCCTCGTGGCACTTAAGACGTAAAAATTTGGCAAAGCACAAAACCACTGGCCTGCACGATGAAAAATGTTCGTACTTCTTGCAGCTATTTGATCTTCATAAGCGCCCACAATTTATCTTGTTTTTATCTTTTACAACGAATTGTTATCCGAAAAACGGCTCTTAAATTGTTACAAAGAAATTTGTTACTTTATTCATAATATTATTTTTACGAATTATAGCACACCGATTTTACAAGGTTATATTTTTTACTGTGTAAAAACGTTTTATAAACTGTAAAAATCGTCGATGTAACAAATTATTTATTAGCTAAGATGCGTGCAGAAACTGGGCAGTTTGCCTCATAATCACCTATTTATTACTCGAATCATAGACTGTTATAAATCTTCGACCGTACTTAGTTATATACCGTACCCGATGCTGCGATAGTATACCATTAAGAATTAATCATTAAATTGTGTGTTGGGAAATACGTAAGGCTGGGGTCTCCAAACAGTAAAAATGTCTCCCTTTACTGCTCCCCGTTCCTCCCTTTAATCTCGTTATCACGCGCAATCACCACGCTCCACGCTGTAATTAGCTCCGATTCTATGTACATAATGCTGTTACCACGTACTACATAGTATACGTACAATGATTATTATTATTATGATTATTATTATTATTACGATATACGAAAAAAAACAACAAAATACAAGGAAAATTGGTTATTTAGTATAAATTGCAATTTTTTTTCGAACGCTTTTTCCTGAGCCTCTTTCAACTGTATGCCGCAAAAATATAACAACAGATATTTAACAGATAAAAATATATACACGCACATTTTACCAAGTCTTAACAAGTTGAAAACCGACTATTTTGAGAGCAGCATTCAATGAATGCTGAACTTTATACTTTTTAAAACGATTTCTACAAAACTTGCACATTCTTTCGTAGGTTGTTTCCGCTTGAAATCCTTTATAGTTTATGAGAATTTAGATGACTATTCCCTCAGATATTCAGGTATGAATTTTTAAATTCCATTCATTAAAAAAAATTCTTGCGTGACGTAATTTGATGTTCTGTTTCGGGGCTTCAGAGTTTAATTCGGAACTTCGTCTAGAATTTGGATCTTTTTCTATTTCACACAAGAATTTTAAATTAATGGATCCATAAAGTTTATGATAATTTAGATGACTATTCCTTGAGATATTCAGATATGAATAAAAAAATTCCATTCATTAAAAAAAATCCTTGCGTGATGTAATTTGTTGTACTGTCTCGGGGCTTCAGAGTTTACTTCGAATCTTGATCTAGAATTTGCCTCTTTTTCTATTTCGCATAAGAATATTAAATTAATGGATCGAAGCATTGCGCTCTTTCAGTTCATACACTGGAACAATTTTGTTGGTAAAACTATCGAAATGTATCTCTATAGAATCTAGTTCTCTGGCAGCTCATTAGATAACACCAAATTAATGGATTCTATTTCAATACACTTATATTTTTTTATTAAATCTATTTTTTAATGAAATCCTAATAATTCGTATTTATAAGTCCGCTATTTATGTACAAAGGTACTCAATTGAGTTTCTGTGATAGCGGGCTGACGAGTCAGACTAAGGATGTAGGTCACGAAACCAATACGTTTCCCACAGGAAACGTATTGGTTTCATAACACGATCGCATCTGAATGTGTTAAGTTTGAAGGTGTATATTTGGATCTGTTGAACAAAGCGCTGTTATATATTTGCACTCGTCAATGTTGCAAACGTTTGTTAATGTTTTTTTTTTCGCGCCACACAATTTCATTATATTATAACGAATGAGTATACGTCGAAATGATATGCAATTGAAGATGTCGGTTCTGTCAACTTCAACTTACTTGAATGCGAGGGTGATCCACATGAAGTACTACATCGACTGTTGCACCGCCGATCACCTGCAACATCACATATGTCTCGAATCAAGAGGCATCAAGGAGAGCGAAGGATGGAAGAAATTTTGTTACACTTACTGCAGGAGGAGGCTTTGCCGATAGCTGTTGAACTCTCGTGGTCCAAGTGCCTTCGTCTTTTCTTCTCAAGCGACTCAAAGCTAGCGCCATTTCGGCTGCGACCCGGGCATTGTTCTCCACGAGTGCTTGATCTACAAAACGCGGTTGGCAATTGGCCATTTATTTTCGTGTTCAATAATTTGGGTAGGGGGTAAAAGATCCTTTGAAAAAATACCTCCGGGAACAATGCGACGTGAAAATATTCCTAGAAATAATGTTACTGCAAAAAACCCCAGAAAAAATGGTTTCCAAAGGTGATTTTTCATTTATGGAATGGCAATACCCCAGTTCTCCAGAATTCATCTCTATGCGAGAATGTGTACCAGTTTTGTAACGCGCATTTAATTGAGCAAGATGACGACGTCGTCTTCAATATTACAGTGTCGTATTGGCTTCGTGCGTTGAGAATAACAGCACTACTTGCTCGAAACTTTGCATGGACGAAATGATGGGCAAATATCAATCGTAGAGATTTGTCGTTCCAAACTAGTGCTGAGATTTGCCATTTACCTTCGAACTAGTGCCGTGAAGAAATTTGTCGTGTCGAATTAGTGCCGTGCACAGGTTTGTAAAGTTCAACTTACGCTGCGGTTTCTTTTTTTTGTTTGTGCAAAAAACAACTTTTGCGTAGCGTTATTTTCATGATCAACACTTTGATTGTCATCGTGGTTGCTAGAGATTAATTTCCCACAAGCGCTCATCGTGTAAAAGGTAATCCGTTTTTAATTCCGCTCTGCCGAGTTCGTGTTGCTTGCAACTTCCTCGTGCCCAATTAAAAGCGTGTTAAAAAAAACTGCAAAGTAGAACTTACTTCTAAATTGCTTCCTCATTACTTTTGACTTTTTGCAAAGCTACCTCTATGAGGAATTATGTTAATCGATTTTGGCTTCCTCATAGAGGAAGCTTTGTGAAAAGCTAAAAATAATTAGGAAGCAATTTGCAAAGCCGATGATGCAGCTTTTTTATTATAGCAGTTGACATTTTGAAAAATCTGAAACACAGAACAAGTTGTAAAAACCTGTGTACCCATAATTACTGAATAGTACTGATGTCATGTACAAAATTTGACTTTGATATGTAAATGGAATAACATAATTGTTTTTTCAAGTTAAAGTTCTGAGAAATTTGAAACATATTACAGATTATGGCGAAATAATGTACTAATTATCGCAAAATAATACTGATTTCATGCACAAAATTCGAATTCATTGTCTCGTGTTTTATTAAAGTTAGGGCAACAACGTGAATTTTCCATAATTTGAAAACTCTATAAAATTCGAACCGCTTCTCCGATTTCGGTCAAATTTAATACCAAACCACGTTATGAGTACATGCACTTATGAAGAATTATAACAAAATATCGCCAGTTTTACCAAAGTTAGAGCCCGTATGTCCTTTAAAAAAAAAACTATAAAATAAAAATTCTGCATACATTTCGTAAAAAATTGCACCAATCAAAGACGAGCTTCACTTGCGTGCCAAATTTTAGCTCAATCGGATGAACAATTCTTAAATTATACGTGATTAAAATTTGGAAGCCCTGCACACACACACATATTTCCCAAACCACTTTTCTTCATGCTTTAGACCATTCTGAGTATCCTGACATCAAAGTCTCGAACAACAACAACAAAAAATTCATAAAAACAATGCTTCCTCTATGTGGATGCAAAAAAAGATATACGCACTCTCATGTAGAGGTGAATATGTGTGCAAATGGGTTCTGTAGAACTGGGATTTTGCCGATAGGATTATTTTACCCGGGGGTATTTTTTCCGGGACTGAATAATTCGTAATATATACTTAAGGTATCTCTCACTGAACAGCGGCACAAAGCGAACTTATGTGAAAGGATTTTCTCGAACAGACGGAGCGTCGAGATTATTCGAGTACTTACTAGCTTTCAAAAAGCCACCGGAAGTCAATTGGTTGAGCTGTTGAAGAAGATATGGCGTAACGTATTTTCCACGAATTCCTCTTGTCTCTGCCATCGCAAGAGCCTCACGAATAATTGACTCTACGGCCGCCGAGTCAAGAGCATGCAACTCGGGGATTGGAACCGCGAATAGCATTCCTGTTTTCAACGCCAATTGCTCTTGAACGTGAAGCAGCTTCGCAGCTTCTTGCGCACCGGAAACTCTTGATGGTGCTTTCACCGGGTTGCTTGATGAGGTCTCGCGGGAATAAAACGCTGGAAAGTTGTCGGTCTCACCGACCGTTATTACTGGCACTCCCTGAGTTTCCTATTTTTAAATAATAACGAAGAATCTCATAAATTGTTATTTCCTAATTGCTTAAGGATGCTAAGGATGTATATACACGCGTACTTTTCTAATTAAGAGGCTGATTATAGTAGCATTTTCAATATTTAGGGCAGAAAAAAATCACGTTCATGGTCATCCGAAGAACATTGATTTCATACAACAATTATAATTCTAAAATAATGATAAATAAACTAGTTTTCAAAAAAAAAAAAAATGAAAATGAAGATACTATCAAAAGTATTTTATTTTTGAAGTAATGAAAATAATTCTTTTGGTTTAGAGATTGCATTTGATTTTTTAAGAAATTTTTCAACAAGTAAAAATTGTACCGTTTATTATGAAAAATAATTGATTAGTTGCGAAATTCGGTCATGTTGTCGTTGCAGTTCTTCATATCATACATTAGATATTCCGGAGGAATTAAACTGAGAGTTCCATGGAGGCATCCACAATACTTATTTGTAACCGAAAATTTTTTTGATTAATAGAAAATTGTTTTGAAAAACTAAGTTATTTTATCTAATATTTTTTTATGTCACAACATACTGAAATGTATTCAAACTACCGACCGATTTCCCGAGTCGTACTGAAAAAGGTTCGTTCACTTCACAAGAAAAGACTTTTTCTCGCTAATATTGAATTATATTATAGTATTGTTCCCGAATTCACTGAAAGAAAACCATATTTCGATGGGCTTAATAAAAACCGTAACGCACATACGCACTACGTAATTTGTTAAAAATTAGCAATCGTTGCGTCCTTACGTCAAAGAATGTTAGTTTTTTAGATGTTCAGTAATATACATTTTTTTCACATTTCTATATCTTGAACAGTAATTCGACCGGACGTCGAAGCATCAAGGTTTTTATTACAGCCCTGCAGAATTTCAAGTGTATTTGAAGCATATTTACGAAACGACACTAACGTACACCACGAAATCGCCTATTTTCAACGACCAGTCGGTAAGAAGATCAACCCCAGCATCCCCTTAATACGAATTAAATAAAAATATAATGCTTTACATAATATAAATTTTTTTGACATTTCTATATCTTGAACAGTAATTCGACCGGACGTTGAAGCATGAAGGTTTTTATTAAATCCCTGCAGGATTTAAAGTATATTCAATGCATATTTACGAAACGACACTACGAAATCGCCTATTTTTAACGACCAGTCGGTAAAAAAATTAACCCCAGCATCGACTTATATATAATAAAATATATATATATATAAATATAATGCTTTATATAAAAATCTATAGACGTATATGAATATAGATATATATATATATATATATATATATATATAGGAGGGGTTTTGTAAAAATCAGTAAAAGTGTACCAGATATTCGAGAGTCTTTGGAATGTCGAGTATGGCTTTGACTCCGGCGCAAACAACAGCAACGGGGTTGCGACTGAGTTCAATCAAGTCCGAGCTGACGTCAAGTGTAACTTCCGCTCCACGATGTACACCCCCAATTCCTCCCGTGGCCATTATCGGTATACCGGCCATGCGAGCTATCGTCATCGTGCCTCCGACCGTTGTACCGCCATTCAGCTTTTGGCAAATTGCCGTCGATATATCTCGTCGCGAGCACTTGATCGCCTTTTCCCCATTTTCGCTCGTTTCACTGGCACATTTCGCCAACCTTTCAAGGCGATCGTGGCTCATGCCCACTTGCAATTTTCCATCAAATATTGCTATGGTTGCAGGAACGGCACCCTATATAAATAATAAAAATATTAAAGTCCATTCGTAACCTGTGAAAGTGTACGACCGATATTAAATAAAATTTTACTTTCTTCTCATCAACAATGTTTTCTGGCAAGGTGCCAATATCAATGACTTTACGCCAAGGGTCAGAAACCGACGCAAATACTGCCATAATCGTACGTTCGAAAGATGTCACGTTTATGGTGTCAGCTGCGACGTTTTTCTGTCTCAAATTAAAAGCAAAAGTAAACTTAAATTGGGGAGTTTTTAGATACAATGTGCAACGTGACGAAAATCACCTTTTTTTTCGGCACCGCCAAAATAAACGTAATTTACGCCACTGCGGAATGGAAAGTGAGGTTTCCCGCATGCTCTGCGCATGCAAAGTTCGCTTTCCGCACCTTATCAAGTAAAATTGTATTCGATACTCGGGCAAAAAGTGTTCCCTCAGTTTACGTGAAGTAAAATTATATTCGAAACTCGGCGGAGAAACGTTTCCTAAGTTAGTGTCATTGAAATACTCGCTTTCGACTTGTTCTGCAAGCTCACACTCGTGAAAAACGAGTTTTCCCGCCCTCGCGGTGTAATATACTATTCTTATGTGTAAAGTGGACGCAAAATCTTTCATTTTTCACTTCTGACTCATGCGCATGCGCATTCCAGTTTCATTACTCCCCACGAAGAAAATACCTCGTTTCGTGCCGGCGAGCGTAATGAAAACCGCACTGCGCATATTTAAAAATAAGCATTCTTAAAAATGACCGGATGATAATATACCACAATATAAATCTGAACCAATCACAAAAAAGGAAAAAAAAGCAACCCCCTACTTCCAAGTACGAAATGCGGTTTTTTTAGCTATCTCGCAGAAAAAAAAAAAACTTACGTTACACATGGGAGTATTTTCGCTACAGGTTATTTATACCCTCGTTTCGCTTGGCCACACAAGTTTTTTCAATAAAAAAAAAACTTAAATGCGCTGTAAAAGTTAATCAAAAGTAATTTTCTAACAATTTTGTTAATTCACCTACAAAATAATTCAATACTGAAGAGAAAAAACTTTGGTTTGTCCATTAGCATTTAGTTTTTATGCTATCACGCCCGCCAATTGGAAACAATAGTAGCAATGCGCTCACGAAAAGGGCTCATTACTCTGCTGTTAATTATTGTATGGCCTTTAAAAAAATCTATTTATGTACTTCAAATACATAAGGAAATATACCCGCTGAGTTAGGTTGTTTTATTCCCCTTCTAAAAAAAATTCTCAAAAAAAAAATCTATTTTTCAATTTTCTAAAATAGAATGACCCCTCAAGTTATGAATTAAAATGATACACACACAGACATATACGAACATTTTTAGTAAATGTCAGATTTTTCGATGCATTGAACTATTCTGAACATGTTTTGTACAATATAAAATGTTTCACTAAAACAAAACTTCTCGAAGCTAAAAACGCGCGAAACTGCAATACCGACGAAGGTACGTATGCAGTCGGTATTATCAGTGCCTTCATAACCATTCCTTCAATATTATCAACATTCACTGCTCTTCATCACAATACGTACTTGCTCGCGAATTATCTCCTCCACTCGAAGCGCCGTGTCCAAATTGTCAGGATACGGCATGCCGTGGGTTATAATCGTCGATTCGAGTGCCACTATTGGCAAATCCGATTTACGAGCCTCTTCTACCTCATTGCCGTACTGTATCAACGTGTTATGTTCATGCGCGAAGGAAGATCCACGTCGAATGTGAAAAGATGTAACGCCTGCACTATTTCGCACCGAAATTCTTCGCGCTATTCCAAAACATTTATCGCGAAATATTTTCGCGATATGCAAATTTGCAGCGCCAGGCAGACAACCCGACCGAAGGACGTGGCGATGCATAATATTGTTATTATAATGATAACCGCGTTAGAATCTAATTGATAACAAAACAGCTGTAATAAGTTGCCTTCTCTTTACTAGTATCTATTTTATCAAAATGCTTTAAAAACCTTCAATCGTATATTTGCTGTACTTGTGACTTGAATAGTTAAACGTAGACCCTACAGAACATGCAGAGCGTCTTTGCTGTCTACGAAAAGTCGCGAGGAGAATAAGTACAGTCTCGCTGATTCGCCCAGCAGCCGCGCGCGATCTACTGCCGGCTTCTGCCGAGCAGCCATGCATGCACGACGGATGAATGAATGTGTTGTGTTGTGTGTCTTGAGTGTGTTTACTTAAAATAATCGCCGGCGGAGACCGGCTCAGATATCGCTCGAGATCGAAATCACTCCGATTAGAATTTGGGGACGTCACAACAAAAAAGCAAAACACTGATGAAAATTGAAACCTTTGAAGATACTAGAAAAATATTGATTAAAAAGATAATAGTAATGGTAAAAAGATATTTTTTAATTAGTAAGAGAAAAAAATAGTATGTAGTTATTCTTTTTTATATTTTTCTGGAGAATTTTCAAACAATTTCTGAATTAATTTTTTTAGATGGATGAAAAGTCGCCTATTGAGCATGCGTTTGCCGTAGAAACTATAATTGCTATAGTGTACGAAATAAGAAATTTAGACGTCATTTAACGAGCAGAGTTCATAAAATATGAATAAAAGAATTCGGAAAAATGGGAGTTTTTAAATAGTTAGAAAATATGTAATAAGGTCGTTTTTTTAAATTTAACATCGAATTGATTTAACATTTTTTATAATCTTTTTATCATTTCCGGCATATACTATGCGGAATCAATCGGTATCTTTAATCATGTTGATTTGAAGACAAAATTATGTTCCAATCGTAAAACGCTTCTTGATTTTAATCGAAAATTTTTCGTCTTAACACATCCTGAAATTTGGACAATTGTTTTGTTTTAAAATATAGTTTGATCTAACAGGTTTCTGATTTGGTCGCGTAAAAATTTGCGAGGACCATCAGCGCAATTCCAAGAAATGATTCACCGTTGCAGCGCTACGTTATGAAAACAATGATAAGTATTGAAACGTTTTATGACGTCACATCGGCGTGTCGAAACGAAGCTATACTGTTACTCTCATTTTTGCCCATGGCGACTTCTTTTAAATTGTTATGCGAAATTTCCTAATGTAAAAACTTTGTCAATGCAAATTGTAGCTCCGTCGATATTTTCAATAAAAAATAATGTTTTTCTATTACGGTGATCAATTCTACGTCTAAGTTAGTTAATAATCATTATTTCTATTGATTACCATAAATGAATGAATCGTTACTGTTTCTATTGATTTTTCTCAACGATCTTAAAAAATATTATGTTGTAAACTGAGTTTGTCTGTAAATTTAATAAAAAAGAAAGAAATTCAGATAAGAGATGAAATAAAGTAAATATTAATATTGTGTTTCCTGTTTTTCCGATTTTAATCGTGTAAGAGAAAGCGAAGGCACACATTTCCGGCTTTGTAATAAATATCAGATATTTTTGCACGAGCAAAAATAGGGAAGAAACTCAGACGGGCTTACGTTAATTTTAGTTAACTACTCGCGCAAAGCCCTGTTGTTTTTTATTTTTGTTTGATTGAAATTGTACCTTTAAGAGAAAGTCAATGAATAAAAATGATTGTGACGAAAAATTCCGCATAAAAATAAATGTGAAATCTCTACTAAAGTTTAACAAAATTTGAAAAACATCGTGTATCGGTTGAGTGTCTTTTTACCTAAAGTATCAAAAGCGTCAACCGGTTTCAACCTAGAGTAAAGTACCGTTGTGTCCTATATAAACTCGTGTCTAACGTAACAACAGCTTCATCAAAATGCTTAAGACTAATTTTACCATTTAGTAACAGATAACGTCACTAATAACTAATACGTCGGTAATAACCAATTTTCGGCAGTTTCAAAATAAATTTTGTTGTATTCCCTGATAAATTTGATCAGTATATAAATGTTTATGTAACAGTCTGTCATCAATGAGTTATTTAGATATACAGCAAAGGTTTTTTTGCACCTGATAAATTAATTCCCTCGGTTTTTAAGAGAAAAAAAAATGTATATCTAAACAACCCATCGATATCCCACTGTGGAAATAACTTATATCAAATGAAAAATGTCCATCTTCTTAATAAAAAATACACAATAAACAATTGAGCAGCGGGGGACCCTTTCAAACCAGTTTCTCGAGTTATCAGTCGATTTCTACTACCTTAACATTTTCCAACTCAAGTAACAGTATTTACTTTGACAATCCGAGACTTTTTTACATAAAAATATCTCTTGACCTTTATTTTGGATACGATTAATCCTGTACTAAAATAATTTCAAGAAAGAAATCAGAAAATCGCAAAACCTTCATACCCTTAGGAAACCTTGAAGATACTCCTGAAAAAAAAAAAATCCTTAAATAAACAAGCAAAAGAAAACGACAATTTTTCACGGTATTTTCAACATTATGAGAGTCACAACGAAATCGAGGAAAAGTACGTACAACCACTGGTCAATAATTGACGGACTCACTTACATACACACATACAAAGCATTTCACGAGAAAGAGTAAAGTGCATAGGTGAACCGTAATTACAACGGATTCTTCTCTTTGATTTTTTTCTCTTTACTCCATGTCGTTGTTGAGTAGACACAGATTCAACGTACCTCGGAGTGGGGGTACTCCTCCTCTAGCCGCGTCCATCGCTTTTATTGCTACGCGATGATCGCGATGAAGGAAACAGGTAACGCGTGTGGGTCTGTCGCACCTCGACCCCGAGCACTGTCTCCCGGTGCTGCGTATGCAAATGTCATCGAACCACGAAGCGGTGCTTTATATTGTAAAATAATCGAGTGACCGCGACAGTTAGCCAAGTCATCGGGCGGTAGTCTCGATTGTCATATTCGGTGCTCAGTTTATTCCGGATTGTCGATCAGTACGGTTCCACAGGATGGCGGCTAAGGGAAACAGTGTTAAATCGAAGGAACCGGGTGCAGTAGCTAAATTGTATCTACGAGCTTACAATTTTTCACTCGTACTTGGGTAAGATTTTGTTGACAATTCCGAAGCTTCACCAACTGTCCTTGGCCTTTGACACCTTGCATACAATTCAGACCTCCACAGCGTTTTTTCCATGGACTTTGGAATCCTATTATTTCCTCCACTCACAATTCCATTTTTCACACAGCTATTTAGTTCATTAAGATGACAATGGAAAAAAAGTGATATGAACATTGTTGGAAAGAATTATGGTTCCCAATTCCTTGTTGTTTCATTCGCTGATTACATTTTTTGTTTAAATTAGATTTGTTGCTAAATGTTTTGCTCGCAAGTACAAAGTCACACTCGGTGATTTGATTATCAGAGAAATATGAATTATGGAATACATAATTTTAGTAATAGTATTCCAACGTGTTTATGCAAACCTGAAGATTGCGTTTAACACGCTTGTCCGACTTAATGACCAACTGGTGTATATACTCTGTCCGATGTATCAAGCTAGCAATGTTTTAAATTAGAATGACTGATCAATTTATGGATTGACTTTGATGATTGCAAGGTTTTAGTCTTATAATTATAGCATAATTATGCATTATGCTTGTACTGCTAAATATCTGAATTTAGAAATGGCTTCAAAACTGAGTTGATATTCACATTAATTCTATCTTGTAAGTGGATCGGGAAGAGAAATAATTATTATAACAATTTCAAATTAAGAACAGTCATTAAGCAATTTGGCAAAAAATTGTTTGCTTATCACAATAGTCTAGTTTTTCTCAACTTCATAGGTTTTGGTGTACTCATAATTATTTTAAGATCATGAAACTTATATATGCTTACTGATAAATTGATTTTGTAGTCTTCAATTCACTTAAAAAACATGGAAAGTCATACAAGACCTGCAGTGTAACTTTATCCAAGAAGTAGATTAAAATAGGTGCTGATCCTTCCCAGTCTCTTCCATAAATGCAAATGCAGAATAACGGCATCCATATTCTATAATTGATTTGATTTATTTACACTTTTCTATTTTTTTTTTTAACCTACAATTTAGGTGGAGCTATATACTTTATCTATTGGCCCTGCACCAAACAGGTACAGGAGGTGAGGAAAATGCTCAAAAAAGTTTATGGGATGTGGTTGGACCTTCTGTAATAATATTCCAGAATGCTGCTGTGTTGGAGGCAAGTATCAACATTGATAATTTCTAAATGAGACTAGCAATCAGAGTCTTACAATCTTATTTCCACTTACAGATTATGCATGCAGCTACAGGACTAGTACGGTCCAATCCGGTAATCACTACCTTCCAAGTGCTGAGTCGAGTGATGGTGGTTTGTGGAGTTTTGTTAGCCACTCCACTGGACTATGCAGCTGCATCTCCTGGTTTGCCTATTGCTCTGCTGGCGTGGTCTGTTACAGAAATAATACGATATTCGTATTATTTTATGAGCTTGATGGGCTTTGTGCCTCACTTCATTGTTTGGCTCAGGTAATTAAACTCTCTGTAATTTTCGCATGCTTCTTATTAGCATTTCCCAATATTCTAAATACCTTTTGGCGTTGATCGGTTGGACTGTTACTTGGATAAGAATGAACACTTGATTGAAATGTTTTTCAATAAGGAGTCACAATCAAGTAATTATTACAGAGACATGAGCTTTTTTTGTTTTTGAATAGTAATAAACAATTTGTTTGTTATAACATTTGGTTAGCGTATTGATCTATAATGGTTTATTTAAAAAATGGTATTTGAAATATGTTTTTCTATGAATGGTTCTTTGCTTTTGGATTCTCTTTTTATATCGTTATTTTGCGGATTCCGTTGAAGTAATTCGTGGCCATGAAGAGTAACAACTATTAACTTCATTAAACAGAAATAAGTAGAAGTGTGGTCGTTATTTAGGGTCCGAACGAATTTTAATATTGGCACCCCTCATATCGGTTACAAATAACTAAACAAAAACTCTCTTCGAATACAAAATTTTAATTTTGGTATTTAAACCTTCCGATGGAGGCCTTAAAGCTGTCTTTTAAAATACATGGGATTTTAATATACCTCCATTCAATTTTCCTGACGGGTCCCTACATATTTAGCAAAAATTTGTAATCAGTACATATGCATAAATATTATTATGATATGAAAAATTTTTGAAAATACCTATGGAATTTTCTAAAAATATCAGTCTTAACATCGCTTAATTTTTACAGTACGACATTTTATACAATAAGTAACAGTAATAGAATTAATTGCGATACAATTGTTTCGTAAAACGTTCGAAGTTTTTTCTCTACTTAATTAAATATACGCGTTATATCCTGAACGATGCAACAGGAGTCAATCTCAAAATTCGTCCAGACCTCAAGTAGCGACCACTAAAATAAATATGTGTCAATATATACATATTATAAATATGTGTATATTGATTGTTATTTCTCGGTTTTTCTTCCTTGTTTTGAAATATATTTGGGGACGATTTTTTAATTCCCTACCTTATTCGCAGATACACAACATTTATTGCATTGTATCCGATTGGTGTCACCGGCGAATTGCTGTGCTTCTACTGGGCTCAAATGTACGCGAGGGATTATCCAGATGCGTGGAGTTATGCCCTCCCGAACGCCTGGAACTTCACATACAGCTATCGCTATTCACTCATATTTGTGATGCTCCTGTACATACCACGTACGTTAAAAATTATTTTTTACTGTTTAAAATAATGCGGTAACTCTTAAGAAATCACAATTTAACCAATTTAAATGTAGTTTATATTTTAGACAATAGAAAATTGAGTATATAGACACAGTGAAAACGATTTTTTCTCGGCAAAATATTGATCTGCTGTGATAGATTTAGATTGTAATTTTTGAGAGTTAATCGCGATGCTTCAAACCTGTGTATTTTTCTTTGCTTACTATTAATGTGAATTTTTTTTTTCTAACAGTTTTCCCACAGATGTATCTGCACATGTTCGCTCAAAGACGCAAAATCCTTGGGTCGCCATCGACGAGTTCGACGAGCAAAAAGGCAGCGTAAACATTGCGCAACTGCGGCAAAACTTGTCTCGTGCGTTACGAGGCACGATTTCTTTCCTCAAACATCTCATAAGATTGTCACGTACTCGTTGTATATTTTTACGAAATAATACAAATTTTATTGAGGGTAGAGGGTTTTGTGATTCCAATCTTCGATGTACAGCTCCCGTGTTTATTTTAATTTTTTTTTGTATTTATTTAGTGAAGTATACAAAATTACGCTTGGTCTCCGGTGGGCATCGATTTAATGATGTCAGAGTTACCGGGATCGGTGATGGAGAGCGTGCACACGCGGAAGTACTTTCCGCAAGCCGTACCAAGCTCGATATTGTTTCCGGTGTAGTGGTGGACGCCGGTTTTCGCCAACATAGCGTAGTACTCGATCTCCGATTTCCTGCGAAAATTGCGAGAGTTGTAGAGTGGTTTCCTTCAATTTCACGGCGACTCGCCTCGTGCACTTACTGACACGGGCACGAGACTACTCCGCAGGACTCCTCGACTGTACTATCAGATTTTACGAATAAAGAAAGAGCCTGTTTCTTTTTTTTTAATCAAAATTCGATATATCGTGTAACCATTGAAAATTATTTTTAGTAACATTTGTACAAAAACGGATTTAAATAATTAAACGCGCAAATGGGTATTGAAAAACGAAAAAAGTTGCTCTACATAATATTTTTGGGAAATAAAAGTAGATGAAATTACTCCCTAGGAACAACAGTGAAAGAATTGTAGACTGCATACATAAATTAGACTTGTAAAAATTATGATTACGAAAGCATAACTTCCCTGCACGTGTAACAAAAATATCATAAATAATTTTTTTTTTCCAGATTGTTTCAAGCCTTATTGAAATCATTAATTCTGGGCTATGGTTTAATAGCTGAAGCATAAGTGATGTCTCAAAATATGTCTAATTGACATCTTTGATTCTTGATTCATAGAAATATTTTTTATAAAAATACTGATTTGCATTTATCATATCGCATATTTTATGTTCTATGATAATAACAAATCTGCATCAATATTTAATGAACTAACATAAGCCCCGACTGTACAGAAAACGTATTAATAAATTGCAAGTTGTGACTACACTAGTTCTTTTTTTAAAAATCATACCAAAAAGAATTTCTAGTTTTTTTTCCCCAAACTTGTGGCTTTTAGAGATGAGCAAAATATTTAGTTGATTATCAATGATATTTTGCATTAATCATATATTTTATTTGTCGCTTGCAACTGCAAATATAATTTCATTCTCCAAAGTATATCTCCCAAAAAAATACATGGAGTTAAACATGATTATTCCTATTAAATTTTGTTATATGAACTTGGATTTACTCAAATTATAAGATTCCGATGTTATCTATCTCGTTTTTGATAAAATGTCCAAACTTAGGTGCAATTGTGTCAATAGAATGTATAATAATTACAGGCTCTTTGATTATCGACTTTTGGCTTAATTCTGCATTGAAAGCAGTGAGTTACGATAGTACAGCGGTGAAAGGAGTACTACTTCTCAGTCTCACCTAAGCGGAGGGGTGTTGTTGGCGATGATGACCAATTTGGCTTTGCCCTGCCTGAGCGACTTGAGGGTCTGTTTATAGCCGAGAACGTATTTTCCCGACTTCATAACCAGAGCCAACCTGGAGTTGATGCTCTCCATAGCCTTTTTCTGTAAGCGAAATCATGTGCAGAAAATTAACATCTTGGCCTCATGAACAAGGAGGTTATGTAGACACGTGGCTGTGCGTTCGGTATATTTTCTTGCGTACCTGTTTCTTTTGGGCAACCATTTTGGCGGCTTTGTACTCTGTACACCTGAATTAGAGCAAAGTAAAATTCGTTAATTATCAGAACAGTATTTTAGATGCTTTTAGTCGTTAATAAGTGCGAGTAATTGCAGCACGATCGTACCTCTTTGAGAGCTGAATGCGAAAAGATGGTGGATGTTCGATGTGTGAAGCTCGCGACACCGGAAAACGCCGGATGCGCTCGAATCTGGGCTCTAGCAGCGCCTCTATCGGCAGCTCGCGCAAAGGCGGGAATTTTCAAACTCTAGATACGAGAAATTACGTTTACCTTCAGTGATACACCGGTGAAAATTTCTTTGCCTCGTGTTAAACGCTTATAGGGCTGCCTCTCTCGCACCTCACACCACTTCCGGTTTTTCGCTGCTCCTGAATGAACAGCCTTGATTTCCGGGAAATCAAAAGCTTAGCCCAATCGCACGAACCTTCCGCATATTCTGTTAAATTGCAAGCTTAAATCGGTGCAGTTATTGGAGAAAAAATAGGTTTTCACTTTACATTTTCAATTACATTTTTTGGGAACATCAAAAAATCGGGTGGCTGGATTTGTGTAGTGTCTCACATATACAAAATAAGAGCGTTATTGCTTTACCTACATTCCAAATTCCACCTCAATTGATAAGGTTGTTCTTCAGATAAAGTCGAATGAATGTTTTTTCTTTTTTCTTTTTTTTCTCGTCGAGTGTTTTGAACCACCCGTGCTATATGTGACACGACAGAGGGGCTACGTTTAACGTTGCAACGTTGGTACACTGTTACGTTATCGTAACGTATCGGAGTCACCAACTCAGACGCCCACCTCAGCTCTAGTCAGCTGAGCGAACGTGCGCAAAAAAAAAATGAAAACGTCAAACGTCAAATAGCATAATAACTGAAAATTACATTGCAGAGTTGTTATTCTGGGTATTTATCGTCAGAAGTGATATGAAATCATACGAGAAGATGCGAGAGGCCAATAACCTTCGACAATGAGTCACTGTAAGAACAATACTTGCATCAGTTGTTCTTGTCTGAAGGTCGTTGCAGGTCATATATAGGCTATTCCGCGATAAGTTTTATCAATTACCGTCGGCCTTTATCGCTCTTCGAATCAAACACTTTTCTACTTGTAGTGGAGGGGATCTGACAGCCACGTTACAGAATGTCTTGGGAATGCAACATATAAATTAGTGCCATTGAACTACTCATTCACGCGGCAAGATTTTTGAAATACAAACAAGTTTTCTCGTCGGTTTTCCCCCTCTCACAGTTTTAGAATAATTAAAGGACATTTTGTCAAATTTGTGCCACGATGGAATTGAAGTGTGCAGTGAAAAATTATGACTGGGGGAAAAAAGGTGCAGCAAGTACCGTTGCTAATATGGTGAAATCAGCAGATCCAGAATTTGTAGTGAATGAAGATGATGCCTATGCTGAACTGTGGATGGGTACCCATCAGAATGGCCCATCTCTCCTAAAAGCAGATGGCACACCACTCAAAGACTATATTGCCAATAATAAACACGTGCTGGGAAGTATTTTGCATGAAGAAAAAATTGAGGACTTGCCTTTTCTGTTTAAGCTTTTGTCTGTAGGAAAAGCACTGTCCATTCAGGTGCATCCGGACAAGGTAATATAAGAAAATATACAGATGATCTTTTTTACAATTTCTGAAACATTTTTGGTAGTAAATCAATTTTTGTGTATGAAGGATAAACTGTTTTGTAACTTTTTTTTTCGTCAAACACAATACTGCAAATTTTGGAAAACTTATCTTGAGATACTTATTGATATTATGTTCATTACTTTTTAAGTTATGAGAACACGTGATGTATTTTATTATCGCGAGAAAAAAATTTGAAAAATCGACCTCCGTTTCCCGATTTACAGTATGTGATTAAATGTGTGATTTTTTTCGATTTATTCCACCCAGTTGTGTCTGTTTATTGCATTATGATAAATAACGAATTTTGTGTATGTATGCATTATGTTAATGAAAATAGGCTGTAATTTGTTGTTTGTTTGTTAAAAATCGTATTACTTCTCGTTTTTCACACGATTTAAAGAAATAACTAGTTTTATGTATGTATATTAATAAAAGTAATTTATGACTCCTCAATTTATCCCAGTATATGCAGTTTTCTTTTCTTCCTCATAGAAGAAACCGTGTTCTAATGCTAAAAAACAAAATCGATAGTTTTATGTTGAAATACTGAGAACGGCGTAAGAGGACTGGGGAAATGTACGCTCGCATGTGTGCACATTTCTCAAGACTTACGGGATTCAAATTCCGCGTCGAAATGCAACAGATACGTCTCCTTTTTCGGTATTATTTTTATCCGATCTGATGGCTGCTCAAAATTGTTCACCAGATTTAATATCTCAAAAATTGAATAAAAATGCTCTAGCTGCTGCCAATTTTTCTCTATTAACTCAAATATCCTGTATTAATAAATTAATGTTCGAGGACGTTCGTTTACACTATTTCCTCGATGAACGCCACAATTTATTCGTTTAGTACTCAATATTTCTCTGTTTTAGGAAAGTGCTGAAAGATTGCACAGACAACAACCCGATGTTTACAAAGATCCAAACCACAAGCCAGAACTCGCGATAGCGCTGACACCGTTCGAAGCTTTTTGCGGATTTCGGCCAGAATCAGAAATAAAATCGTACATCGAACTCTTGCCTGAATTACAAGCCGTTGTCGGAGACTGGTCGCGCTATTTTGCCGATGATCCTAAGACTGCAGTGAAGAGATGTTTTGAAACTATGCTCAGTCAAAAGCCTGAGGTGGTTGCTGAACAATTGACTATTTTGATAAATAGATTGCCGCTTTGCAGTGAGTTTGGTGACCATCTTCATCGACACACTGAGACTTACGTGAATTATACTCGCAGCCCAATAATTTTCAGGCGATGCATGTCGAGACGCAATCGACGTTCCACTTTTGGAACGACTGCACAAGGATTTTCCGGGCGACGTCGGATGCTTTGGATACTTCTTCTTCAATCACATGAAATTGCAGCCCGGGGAAGCGATTTATCTTGGGGCGAATGAGCCGCACGCGTATCTTTTTGGTGGTGAGACATTTTACCGTAATTCGTTGAGATCGTTGAGTTCTTCAACTGCTGGTTAATAGAAACAGTAAAATTGATGTTATGAATGAATCATCATTGACGAATTAATTCAAATTAATAAGGAATACTATACTTGTACTTCGTTTAAACATTGTCCCGTCTTTGCTTATTTCTAAAAACGGGTCCATAAAAAAGTCTGTTTTAGAAGAATTATTAAATGTATTTAATTTTTTCAATCATCCAATCAATTAGATTGCGTCGAGTGTATGGCCTGCTCGGATAACGTCGTTCGCGCCGGACTTACTCCAAAACCGAAAGATATTCCCACTTTGATAGAGATGCTGAGGTACAGCTGCGAACCAGCATCGTCAAAGAAATTTCAACCGGTTCGTGAGGATGATTGTACTGTAGTGTTTCGACCTCCCGTACGAGATTTCGCACTTGCGAAGATAATCGTGAGTCTCCTTAGAAAAATCACGCAATTATTTCTCCCTACCACTATTTTGTTTTTAATTCGATTGTATTTCAGATCGATCCTGAACAAAGTTCTTACGATTTAATTCCAAGGCCAACAGCCAGTATCCTTTTCATCACGGTTGGCAAAGCCGAAATTGCTGCTTCGAAAATTCTCAATCGAGGCTCGGTTATATTTATACCAGCGAATGAAACGATAAATTTTAAACTCTTGGGTGAAAAAATAATGATGTTTCAAGCATTCGTCAATGTCTGAGTCCAACTAACGCCCTTGAAGTGATCGCAATCGCAAGATATGTTGCCAAAATATTTTACTAAACAATCTAATGTCACTTTACTGAAAAATATGTACACCTGACATTGTATATGTGTTGATGAAAAATAAATAAGTCATGTCATCGTCATTACTTCTATTTCTTATCGTTTGTTCCCGTTGTGAGACGAATAGGAGAAGGCAACTAGTAAACGGGCAGTTTATGAGCTTCTTGCGTCAGTTTGAATCGGAATCGTCGGCTTTTGCAGCTGCTTCCGCTGGTTTGTCGTCCTTGTAGTGACGATACTCAGGCTTGAGCTCCCACATGTTTCTGTGAGGATTCTTCAGGTTGTAATTGCAAACCTCGTTGAGAATTTCCTTCAGGTAAACCTGCCAAAGATTTAATAATCTAGTACATTTTTTATCTTCGATGCGTTTTCGGAGATTTATCTCGTGAGAATTGTCGAAAATACTGAAAATATATGATTAACTCACAATAGGTTGTCTAGTGATTTTCACGAGATCCCGGATATTATAGTACTGATGTTTTTCAAAAGCGGCAAAGAGCATGTCCATAACCGCGTCCTTATCGTCTCGCATTTTCTTACCCTCAGCCTTTTTCTTCTCAGCGTATTCGATCTGATATCAATTCATAAAACAGACAAATGAACATGTAATGTAATTTCTATCTCTAATAATTGAAAAACAAATGGATTGTGATTATATTTTTCTTTACATTGTGCTTGTGATCCGAGACTGGCTTGAAATTTTGGACTACTTGATCCAAACGTTGCATTTTCCTATCAGGCACAGACGCTTTCTTTATACTTTCTAGTTTGAGTTTCATATAACACGTATCAGCTGAAAACAAAAACAAAATTTTACATGCATTGTAAAAAAGATTGTCCTCACAACTACTATTTATCTAAAAGAAATTTTTTCAAATCACAATTCTTAAAGTATACAATTTATACCTTATCTAAATTTCTATGTCACATCTGCGTTTGAAAAAATTTAAATGTTACATGTTGAGCATATCATTTTGCACAGCCACAGCAAAAAACTTTCGTTTACATTTAAAAATGAGTCTGTTCTTAAGAAGTGACTGAAAAAAAAATCTGTACACATTTAAGAAAAAAGTTTAGATTACAAGTGCAATCCCAAAAATCATAAGCAAAACAATTTAACTGCATTCTACGAGAAATTTTGATTGAACAAATAGATCTTAACTAGCAGCACGAAGCAGGGGTACAAGACTTTTGGTGATATTTTTATTGTACGCTTACAAATTTATTTTGGAGGATTAAGAATGTAATCGTATTAATCAACAGAATTCTGAGAACATACCTGCAGGTCTACAATCAAGTTTCTGTACTATCCTGCCTTCCATAAACAGTTTTTCTGTCTCGGGTACAACATCGTCTGAGTTTCCCGAAGCTTTGAAAGATCAAAATTATCATTTTATCGTTCATAGTAGGTTTCTAAAATCAAATTAAAAAAAATACTTACGAAGAACATGCGAAAAGACACCGAGCATCTGAGTAGTCACAGTTGTCACATCCAGTCTGTGCTGCTTTGGAATATCCTCTTCGTGAGGTTCCTTTAACGCTAAAACTGCTTCGGACAGTTTGAGCGATACTTCTGCCTTTTGCTTAGGGTTCCTTGAAAATATTGAGAATACCAGTGAATACCCGAATTTGCGCTCACTAAGAATAGTTTTGTTTTTCTATTGAACACAATTATTTTCTTACTTGGTTATCTTCAGTTTGCCAACTTCTATATTTCCAGGAGCTTTTTCCCATTTGTTAGCTATGTATTTAGGCACTTTAACGAGCCAGACCCCGCGGCCCGCGTTGCTGAGATCCAGGTCTCGTTCAACATGCGGTGCCGGTGCCGACATTCTGTATTTTTATATTTATTTATTTATTTCTTAACGATAACCCTAATATTCCTCAGTTTCTCATGAACTCGCATGTGCCTTGTTGTATTGTTTTAGATACTCCGTTTGCATGTCCGTCCCTGTCAACGTGCTATCGCGTTCTGCAGCATGCTGTGGCAGAGCCTCTGCTCAGCTGTTTCGGCGACGCATCAAACTCACGAGGAAACATAATTCACAAGTCCGCCGAGCGGTTCCCCATGTGCTCAGTCGGTAATGAAATTCCCTTTAAGTTGCTGTGAGTCTACTCGATCGGTATCGAATACTATAATCCGTTTTTTTACGAAAAGGTTGATATTTTGGAGAAAAGATGAGAAAGTCGCTCTCCGCCTAACAACTTTGCACCTTAAGGTGATGTGAAAACTCAATGAGTGCGAGAGAGATAGACCTAATCTTGCAATCCCGAATTGCTCCGCTATGATTGATCTTGTGGATAAAACCTAAACTATGAATGTAAACGTAATTTAGGTTTTGTGCGTATTCCTTTTATATAATTGACTTTTCGACACTCGTGGAATATTCGGAGAACGCTAAAGAATAGACGTACATTCAAGATTAACGTATGTAAGTTTCAGAATCTTTGATATCTTGAATGTCAAACAAGTCGGTAACAAAATCGACTCCTGCATCCACTTAAGTTGATTTGCACAGATACGTTTTCTAAACCACTTTCGTTTGTGTTTTGGACCATTCCAAGTCTCCTGACATGCGAATCTCGAAAAAAAAACAATTTCACGAAAACAAAGCTACGTTTCGCTTCCTCATAGAGGATCTCGCTCCTACCGACGTAGGGTTTCCCGTCGAGAGGACGCTCGCGTCGGGCGGGGATGCCCCTTGTAATACGGAAAAAATCGCGCTTACTCGCAGCTGGTTAGTTATCAAACTTTTTGCAAAAGAAAACGGTAAACGTTGCTGCGGCGAGGTCGTGTCGTTATTCCACGATGGTTGTCTGTTGTGGCGAATGATACGGTAATCTCGAGTTTGGGACCGCAGAGCACCGGAGAGAGGCTCGTAAAGCAAGAGTGTAACCATCGGGCGGCCTTATAGAACGTGCGTCAGCGCGTGTATTGCGTAGTGCGCGGTTGGTTTCGCGAGAGTGTGATGAATGCAAGCAACTGTTACCCGGAGTGATCAGTTCTGTGTATTTAGTGCTGTTGACAACGCATATAAAACCAACCGATACGTCGGCTTTTTAGATTTATCCAAACAAAATATCCCCGCATCACTGTGGATAGCATTGAGAGATCATTGCGGGCGAAGCATTCGGCTTTTCCGTCCTCCACGTATTTGTAGCTGCTACGGTAAGTCTCTCGTCGTCTATTTATAGTCGAGTTTCGCGACATAAATGTGCGAGTGCAGAATAACTGCACGTTTTCTCCCGGCCATACATAATCGGCGTTATGTATTCCAGCCTCGTTTGCGCTGAGGAAGTAACATGTAAACTCGTATAACGAGCTGCAGTGCGTTTGTAGCTGTATAACACAGTCGGAGATAAGAGCGTCACGGCTCCAGAGATTGGACGGTTACGGGAAATTAGCATATGCGAAAGACCCTCGAGTGTTTTTAAAAATACGCGAATCAAAGCGAGGAAGGGGCTCGATGAAGTCACGCAGTTCCGTTGCGTAAACACTAACCGATTTTTCGGTTTACTC
Source organism: Clistopyga incitator (assembly GCA_947507545.1). Taxonomy (NCBI): domain Eukaryota; kingdom Metazoa; phylum Arthropoda; class Insecta; order Hymenoptera; family Ichneumonidae; genus Clistopyga; species Clistopyga incitator. Next base: position 7,711,286 of record OX382173.1, on the reverse strand, counting down.
AGCGTGTGGTAGGTGCATGTGTGATCGAAAAAAAAACCGCATGGGTCTCTTTGCCTCCCTAGGAGAGACTCTGCACTACACTCGCCATGCTTGGGGAAGGGCCAGACTTATGACCCCGATGGAAAGAACTACGTTTGGGGTGGAAAACTATTTTTAGACGTGTTCTTGAAGAGTGCGGGCCCTCGCTCGCAATTCTCTTCACGTTGAGAAAGTAGACGCGTGATTATTAATAAAGCAGAAGACTCTTTCGTCGGCGTGGGCTTCGGAACGTGTCCGATGGTGGCCTTGAAAACTGTAGATTATTTACATACCGTAAAGAAGGGAATTAATAAGCGTTAAGCGAGCCGCTAATCGACACGCGATTCAAGGCTTTTACACAAACCAGTAAATCTTCTCCGTCAGACATAAACATGGAAGGAGAGCAACAGCATCACTATGAACTGAGGAGCAGGAGCAGATCGCGGTCTCACACACCTATGGTCTTGAATCAAACACTCGCGGAATCTGAACTGACGGACCATCACTACGATCTGAGGAGCAGAAGTCGCGAGAGATCTCACACTCCGGGTGAAGTCACTAGTAGCAGACGATCTGGGACCAGGTCACTGTAAGTTTTATTTCATTTTTTTTACCTTACAGTACACACTGGTATTTTTTAAATGAAAGTGAAACTATAAACTGAAATAAAAATCTACAGTCCCTATTTTCGTTGACCTATAGAAATGGGAATGTAATCTGTTGACAAAAAAATAACTAAAATAATCAATATACATCGCCATAGCTGCTGCTGGTCATGATGATTAATTAGATGCAAAAATAAGCAATATTCAAATAATGTATTTAAAATTTATTTTTAGTTAAACAACTATAGGGAAATATGGAGGGACAATGAAATTATTGAATTTGTGCGTACAATGAACATTTGTAATTGTGTAATGTTTGGAAATCCTGTTATTACTATATTTCAAGAATTTTTCATAGTTCAATTATCTGAAGAGTACTGTGAATATGTTATTGTGGGAATCTTGCGAATCTTTTATGTGCAGCAGCTATGCAAAATTAAAAGTATCATTGTTTATGTTATCTCATCGAGATGATATTACATTACTTTTAATAGTGCTACAGTTATAAAAAAACCAATTTATTTAAGGGGAGACCGGCTCTGTAGTTATGTATGACGTGAGTGGTTATTTTTCAATCAGTTACTGAAATGATAATAACGCATTGTAATTTGAATCGCAGTCATTTGCCATTCTCTTTCCACTGTGACGCTCGGTATAAACAGAAATTAAACAACAATATATGTTTGGACCATGTACAAGCGTATATTCCATAATTAACATTAATTTCCAAAAGATATTTTTATGATTGAAAAAAATGAAAATATTGTTTTCTTTAATATCTGAAATTTTGTACTTAATTGTGAGAATGTATATTTGTATCCTAGGCCAAGCAGTACCGGAAAACAACGGGACAAGAGCATGGAAGCTATAACTGAACAAAAAGAGGACGCAAAGACAGAAGTATTGACTACAGATCAACACAGTAGAAGATCTGAAAGTACAACATCCAGTGCAACTAGGAAAGTAGAGAGACGTTCCGAGCGCCAGAGAGTGAAAAGACAAATATTTACAAATGGACAGAGCGAGATGAATGAAGATTCATCTGCGAGTAAAACAGAGGAGAAAGTAAAGCGCAAAAGTGTCACACCGAAAAGAATGATCACTAGTGATTATTCATCGGAGGAAGGAGAGAAGGAGGACCCACCAAGCAGGCCAGGCTCTGCATATGAAATATACAAACAAGCTGGTGATTGGTGGAAGTGAGTATACAAAACAGCTATAATGGAATACAATGAAAACCCAAATCCATATAGTAAGCATTTTTTATAAATTTGACTGCTTTTTTTTACCATCTCAGATCTGCTCCATTATTGGTTGTATCAAAGTAACATTAAGAGGCACTTTATGTGATTTTTTAGCCCAATTTTTGAACTAAAGCCGTTTTGTTCAAACGAATGTATCTCGAATTACTTTCAATGCTCCATTCAAAAGCTGACATAAAACTGTTTCTCTTATGTCGATTTATTTTTTTACAATAACATCAAGTTTCCGAGATACCATCACTCGAAAATGAACAGCATTATTTTAAATATTTGACCTAAAAATCTGAAAAAAATTATATGTATCAAACTCTGATATGACCAAATATTGGGCAAATCTGATATGGTTGAAAAAAAAAGTGGCTGAATTGTCATAGAATGCTTCAATGCAGGACACACATACATATAACATGGCATGATTGTAAACAGTGAACTGAGAGAGTGTCTCCTCTAGTGTCTCCTCTAAACAGTAGAAGCACAACATTTTCGGTCAATAGTTCTGTACAGCAAAAATTCGCAAGAACGAAGATTTACGGAACAAATTCAAACTGTATTTTTAATCAAAGCTAACTTGGTTGTTTCCAGTGTTTTTCCCAAAACGGACTACACGTACTCGCAAAAATCACAGTTTCGATATGAAATCGCACCAGGCGTCTTGGCTATGCCAAACATGTCACGACCGTCTATACATTCGGACGGGAACAGCACAACTGGAAGTGTGAATTCTCTGAGTCAACAGAATTTGAGCCAGTGCTCGCGAGGCAGTTTCGGTGAAGAAAGGTCTTACGACGAAGGAGAGGCTAGAGATACCATTGAACAAAATCGACTTGTAAGCTGTTTGGAATTATTGGTCGTCTCACTCTGTATCTCTAATTGGTATAGAATTTGCCTTTTTTTTTTGTTTACAGAACGAGATGAGTGCTCGTCGTCTATTTGCACAAGTCTCGAAGGAAGATTCGGCTGGAAGGTCCGTAATATACAGAAAGACATATGTCGAACAGTACAATAGTCATCGAGAAATAATCAATGAGGACTCTGCCAGCTCGTTGAGGCGCTATCGGTACGTCTCTATCACTATAATAATAGCATCAATTACAGAGCTATTACACTCGCTATTACTTAAACCCGTTTTTTAATCATTTTTTTTTCTAAATCATAATATTTCATATGTTTTACACTATTGACAGTGAAATCATTGAAATTGTGCATAGAAAAAAAATATCACGCTATTTTACATTCGGAAGACACAAGTTTGATTGAAAATAAAAATGTCCGACAAACTTTTGTATTAATTGTTACGGACAATCATTTTTTATTGAATTTTTGGAAAAAAGTTCAGATATATTTCCGACACGAATGAAAAAAAAAAATGTAATAAACTAATAAATAAACCCAACGAGTTAAAAATGAACGTCAAGAGCAGAACTCAAATAAATTAAAATAAATTAATTATGGAAAATTGGCATACTTGTATGAATTAATATTAACGGGCATTGATCGCCTTTTGCAGTTACGGAGGCCATTCACAAGTAGATTCAGATACGGAGTTGGACGAAGCGGTGTCGTTAAAATACACGAATCGTCAGCAAAAATGGAGGATTACGGAATGGATGCAAACGATTCGACACACGATCGTTATGTGGCTGTCAAGTGGATTGGACTTCGTTAATGTTAAAGTGCTTCGAAGAGGAAACGTCTCAGCTAGTCACGATTATCGTCGTTATCGAGGCAAGTTGTGCTTATCGCTATATTTATGGAGGTGATGCAAAAAGGAGGGCGCGAGAGGAGTGAAACTAATCTCCTCATTCCAAATGACTCTATTGATCGTTAACCGCAAGAAACGATGACAAATGTAGCCTGCAACATTTTGAGTCTTGAATCACCATTTTCGAATTATATCCGAGACATTAATCAAATCATTTACCTTATAGTAAACGTTGTTTATTTAATATGACAGACATGGGAAATGCACCTCCTGCAGCATTCGATCTAAGAAACTGAATAACTTCCAAACAAGATAAATTAATAGAAAACTATACGACCGAGGCAACGAACGTTTTAAAAGATAGTGTAGAAAAACTAGATTAATTTCCCGTACAGTATTTCAATACGATAGTATTGAAGGTCATTATCCAAATGAAACGTAAGCATAAACTGATAAAAGTTGACGGTGGTAGACTATCAAGAAGCCAGGCAAAATTCTGATAATTTCATTATTTTTAAATAACACATTCGAATATGGAAAAGATTGCTTGCCATTTGATCAGTTAAACGTATCTGTAACTTTTATCAAAGATAAAATTAATATTCCTACATTTTTTTGCAACAAAACTGTCAAGAATTTTACATGATTAATACACAACTGACTTGGTAATGCAAGAACCAACTTAAGCAGGGATAGGCATTCATTCCGTGAAAATTTATCTAAATTACTTCTGTGGGTGAATAATTGGGGATTATTGAACCTATTAGACATTAGAATTCATTGTAAACGAATACTGTAACTGAATTATTCATAATGGTGAAAGAAATGTGAGCATTTACAATTTTACATAATAATTGATAGCAGTTATGTTATACAAACAGTATTTTAAATATATTTTCATGAAAAGCCGAGATGAGAGCCGAGCCCTAGTTTTGAAAGGATGTGAAACGTGAATGGAAGTGACAGAAGTAAAACTTGCGATTCCAAATTTCTTTGCTAGGCTTGATTTGTTGAAAATAATAATAAAATGTCTACCCGCAGTATTTTAGACGAGGAGTAACGTTATCGACTTTTATTCAACAAAATCACCGTGTCAGAGAAATTCGGATTTTAGTACCATTCGAGTAATTCGCACATATTTTAAAGATGATATGCTCAGTCACTATCAAAAATTGTAAAGCGTTGTTCTTGGCCACAAATGATGTTTCGGGCAAAATACGAGAAGTATTGACTGTCGCTTAGCACTGTGCAGCGAGTACGAAACACATCATCTTAAGACAATGCAAACTATATTCCCAGGGGTCCTTTTTGGCTTTACTGTTTTTTTATGCGAAAACTTTAAAGTTGATAACAGAAACTCTAAAGAATTGGATTGCGCCCGGGGACATTTAGCTTCTGACCAAAATATGAATAAACCGGGCGTGAATATGGTACGGAAGCCTTCTATGTTAGCATTTTTTGCAGAATCTGATGTCGAAAAAAATACTAGGAATTTTCTTGCTAAGTCTTTATATACGTGCGGGTTCTCGCACCAAGCATTGCGTGATTCAGACCAGCCCAAAAAATTATACGACAGGGATGATACATGTTTAAGAAAAAAGAAATACGGTTTTACTAAAGAATAGATCGTTTTTCTGAACTATTGGTTGACTCTGAGTGAATTGGATTAAAATGTTTGTTGCTCATTACACTTTTTCCAAATCAACATGAATAAAGTGAAAATTTAAAGCAAATATTGAAAACAAAGCATTAAAAAAATCCTGATTTTTAAATTAGTCTTTTTTCCAGTAAAGCTAATGGCTTATTGTAAATTTGTCAGAATTATAAGATTATAACGTACAAATGTTTAGAGTCGAAATGGAAAAAGGCGTGGGCACCGATCGACCGTTTGATGCACTATTTCTACCTCTTGTTGGTGAGGATACTGCTCTTGGACACTTGGCTATTGAGCCGAGTCTCCACAACTCGACAACAGCTTACAAAACGTCGTTCGAAGCTTCTTTGGCTGATTCTGCTGCCTCCTCTTCTCCTGGCTGGTGAGTTCGACAAAACACTTGTATTAAGAACTGAAAGAGTCCCTCGGTAGTTGAAAAAAGCTTTAGAAAGGACAAGACGCTGTCGCTGGTGCGTGATCGGGAGAAAAGAATTGGATATCCTTCCACGAGAGATAAACACGGAACGAAGAGAAACAGCCCTAAACCCCAGCCTGGCCTTTGTCTTCTTTTTGTTTCAGGAGCTTACATCGCGCAAAAGCATTCGTTAGCCAGTATGGACAAGCTACAGAGCGTTCACAATGCTTTCACTGAGACAACTTATCGCATCTATAACGACGCGACGAATCTAACGTTCTTTGATTACGGCCTCCTCGCGAAATACATAACGAATTTTCCAAACTTCTCTTTGCCCGCGATGCCTAGTATGAACGTGTCTGTTCCGTGGATCAAAGATATCGGCTGGAACGTCACCTGGTGATGACTCGATTGTGTCATTTCTCAGTAACATGTTACCATTAAGAGCTTAATTTTTGTTTGTTGTTGTTTTTCTTAGAGTTTCATTAATCCGTGACTAACGAGCATGGTGTGCCTGTTTATTTTTTTCATTCGCTTTGGCGATCACCGATTTAAGAGTTTATTGGCATTTTTTTGGTGTAATCCATCAACACTTCCCCATTGTCATATTGACCCCCAGGCAAATGTAATGCCAACGGGAAAGCATTTTTATTTTACAGGAAATAACTTGTATAGTACGTACCATTACGTACGCCGTATATACGACAAATGTTTAAGTGTGAATTAGTATTTCAGCGATACTTTCAGTTGCATACTGGTTAAGCTTGATACATTCGTAAAGCTGGGCAAATAATATATAAAATCATTGATTAAATGTTAATATATAAAAAATAATAAACATGTGAGTCGAAGTATCATTGTCTGCACTGTTTTTTATAAATACTGTTAAACGTTTCATTATGAGAATCAATATGAGGAAGTTTTTTTTTGTGGATACCGTGTATATTAAATTTGATATCATGTAAATTTAATTCATGGTACACAAAAAGTGTTATAAGTGTTTTAAACTGGTACATTCATTTCAAAATATTTGTATGTATTGTATTGTATTGAATAGGCCGTATCTGCAAAAAAACAGGGCAAACGTACCGTTTTGGGCCATCTTAGATCCGATTATAGCCATCCCATTCAAACGAATAAAACAGAACGTTTAATTGATAAAAGGAAAATTAATTAGACCATCCAGTAAATTTATATGAATTTGTTTGAAAAATCAACATGCAATAATTAAAAAAATAATAATTTGAAGAACATAATGATAAAAATGGCCACAAACAGTCGTTCTGCCCTACAGTGTCATTCATTTTCTAAATATTTTACATGGTAAACCAATAATTTGATATTCGATCGCGTTCTCCTCCCCAATTAAATGTACCAGTATGCTCATTGAAGCTTCATACACTGATATACGAATTTTCAAACAGACATTTTTTTGCGCCCCGAGACATCGTACTAGATGCAGTAACCACTGATTCACAAATATTAACTATTAGTCCATGCAACTAATTTTATATTAATATGGATTTTCCGTTATCGTAACAGCTTTTATTTTGTTGTATTACTTACAGCCAATTGTATAATGAAAAGCCTCATGTCTACGTTTATAAGAATAGTTGCATGTACTACAAAATTAATAGTCTTCACGTAATAGTCGCTGCCGTTACGAAAATTTCTCGATTTTTTACGGTGATAACCTTTTTGCTACTTATTTTCGTACGCTTTTTTGAGAGCTTATTGTTTGGACTAATCCCTGCCAATGTTGTCGACATCTGAGCATTAAACATATAACTTTTGTTTTTCGTATTGTAGTAAAATTAAGATAACATAGATTATAAAAATACAACAAGATACATTTGTGGAATCATCATCGGGACGTTCGGCCTTCCAATAATTCTTGTACTGCTGTCTATTTTTCGTATACTTTTGGCAATAAAAAAAACGAAAAACGTTACTCAGAATCACACTCTTCATCACTACATACCGTATGAGAAATGTGCGTCTCCAAACCCACTAATGCGAAATTTTTCACTGTTTACGCAATTGCCGACATATTGCAATATTACCGTAAGGTTCGCGGAGCTCCAAACACGTTTATGCTACACGATAAAGCAATTATTGAAAATTTTGGCCATTGCAAGGAGAATTAGCATAAAATGTTCCATGATTAAATGGGAGAAGGATAGAGGGAGGTAAACTCTGGTGGAAACAAAATCGGAGGGTATGAGCTTCCGGGACGTGAGGCGTGATTGCGAAGTCATCTGAACGGTGAGTTCCTTCGTCTATCCTTCTCTCAGTTACCGCATAGGTGCCCGTGATGTCATTGCCTTTTGGCGGCACACTGATATGATCTTTTGAGACATTTTACTTTTTTTTTTTGTAATAAATACCTCGGTCGGATAAGGGTCAGATCAGCGTTCAGCCAACGGTAACAGGAGAAGGACACGAATGCATTAAGAGTGTTCATCGTACCGTCGTGGCGTTACTCAAAGTCTCGAATTTATTTCAGGATTATGTCTTCTGCCGTATGCACGTGACGCGGCGTCGCCGTTGCTCATTGGAAAGCACTGGACGAGATATGATACCGCTATGAGTGACGAAACCACCGACAAAGCCGTGTACATTGCGACTCCTGAGGTGCATCAACAAAGACACGCGCCGAATCAAGTTCACATTGACGATGCGGAAGTTAAACGGTTTATGAAACATCTGGCAGACCGGGTGGAGAAGTTGGAGGCTGCGGAAACAGTTAAAGAGGTGAGTGTCGGTTTTTATTCAATACTCTTCTAATTTTGCATAAAACAGATGGAATAAATAAAATTGGTGTAACATCCTTTGCAGGAACGCATGGCGAACATCACTAAGGCCGTGGAGGAGGTACAAGACACTGATAAAAATGTTTGGGAACGTTATGACGAGAAGATACTGAAAATTGAGAAGAATCTCGAAGAGAGGGCGCCGAAAAATTTGAATGAGATCGATGCAATAAAATTGGAGTTTCAAAGTCTGCGGGATTTGTACGGACGTCTGAAAACTTGCTGTGACACAAGTGCGAGACTGGTCAACGGTGAGGAGATCGAGAAACAGGTTGAACGAGTGATGACTGGATATTTCGGTGCTGGGGTTTCTAAGCAGGAATTCAACAGAGTCGTTGAGAGTCTTATTATTGCTAGCGATAAAAATTCTAACAAAATAGTCAATAGCGAAGCGGTCGGAAATAGCGACCCAGCTTGTACAACACCAACACCAATGTCCGACGAAGATATGAGACGAATTGTGAATGAGGTGCTGAAGATATATGACGCCGATAAAACCGGAAGAGTGGATTACGCTTTGGAATCTGCAGGTACGGTTCTACATGTTTTTTGCTTCTCTGTGCATTCCTATACATTAAAACAATGATGGAAGTCTGTAAAATCAAAAAATCCTACGGCAGGTTTATCCTTTTAATCTGACATGACTGCAGGGAAGTAGCAAAAATGCCGAAGGTGAAAAGAAAGTTGCATATTTCGGCCTTGTACATTGCTCCCGGTATCATGTACCTTTTTCAGAGCTGTTTTGAGGAGGAAGTATGTTGACCAAAACGGGCTTCCTCGTGGAAAACATTTTGAAACAAGGGAAAAATGTGGAAAATATGTATAGTGAATTTTTTTTTCGGATGTCTCGAAAGACGAAGTGGTTTACATTTGCGATATTCAAATTGTTACAAAAACCTGAACTCCTTTACCGATCATTACCAAATTTGATGTTTAGCACTGGCTGAATAACAGTACGTTTCTATGGTGAATTTAAGCTGTACTGTTTAAAGTAATCATAAATCAGATCGATGCGGTAGTTAGAGAGAGAAATTCAGTCTCACGAAAACCGTACCAGATGGCTTAAATCTTGCGCACATTAATGTATACAAATGGGCATAAATGCTTTACTTTTGGGCTCAATTAGTGGGGAGATTGCAACTCTGATTGAAATCAATTAGCATCTGCACTTTTTCATATGTTTTCTTTTTCTTCATCACTCGTAGGTGGACAAATAATCAGTACGCGATGCACTCAACGTTACAACGTCAATACGCGAGCCTTCAAGCTTCTGGGTTTTACGTTGTACTACGAGAGCAACAATCCGCGGACGGTCATCCAAGGAAAACCATTGCAACCTGGTGTCTGTTGGGCCTTTCAGGATTTTCCTGGGTATCTGCTCATTAAACTGCGAAGCTTTATCAAAATCACCGGATTCACCGTCGAACACGTGCCCAGATCTATCTTGCCGAATAGCGAAATGAAAAGTGCACCTCGAAAATTTAATGTCTGGGTGAGTTCGAAAAAAAATCTATACGTTACGGAAAATGTGAAAAGATCCAAAATCCCGAATGGAAATCAAAAGTGTTACTTACGTATTAAAACAATGAGAAAGATCTGGCAACAAAATTAAGTAGATATACATATGCACTAGGAATTCCTATAATTTTCTAAAAAGCTGTTTGAAATGCCTACAGAGTCGAAAGTTTAAGGCTAAGTGCGTATATCTTTGCACTCTTCATTTCCTCAGAAATGGTTTCTATCGAAGGAAAATGCACATTACGTATACGTACGAGTGACTAGAGGCATACGCGTCCAGTTGACTTTTGTGTGTAATATTGAACGTCTTTTTGAACATGAAAAGCGACATTTTTTACCCCGTCGGCTTTGCCACATGGTCTTAAATGATGATTCTAGAGGCATACTAAAAATATCGAATTCTTTATTTTTCCTAAACTCTTTTCTTGGCAGAGTTATTGATAAGGAAGACTCCTCTAACCAGAAATTGTGATTTTTTCAGGGTTATAAAGACGAAAACGACGCGGAGCCGGTATTATTCGGGGACTACGAGTTTCTGGATTCCGACGAGAGTCTTCAATATTTTCCTATTCAGGTACGTGCTTCGAACTTTTGAAAAACGTCAGTCATGATTTTTCGATGCTCAGAAGCCCCGAATACAATGTCATTTTTATTTTTTACTTAGAACACCGATATCACGGTACCTTATGAGTACGCAGAGTTGAGAATACACAGCAATCACGGGCAGCTTGAGTACACTTGCCTGTACAGGTTCCGAGTGCACGGCATTCCTGTATAGACACCTGAAAACACACACAAACCCAAAGGAATTGAACATAAAAGAAGAAGCAAGATCACGGCGTCGATTAGACGTCTTAATTTCCTTCACCCAAGTAGCATAGTCAAGACGGTGAGCATATTCCTTAGTGCTGAGATAACAACGTAATGTGCCTTGAACAATATTTCACTATCGAACGACACCGCCATCACGTGTTTTTGTAAAAAGTATTCGCTGTCAGCTCACAAACACAATACATGGAGGAATGACGATTCCTTTTATTCTGTCGAGCTGATAAATCGATAGTTATATCTCTTTACCAAAAGAAAAAACGCAACAGTTTTTTGTTTTGTTTTTATTTAAACTTGCCGCGACGGCAGCGGCAGTGGCAGCGAGCTAGAGACAGTTCCGTGGTGAAGCCCCGATCTAATAGAACATCATTGCCCCCAGAGTATTTTTTATTAAATTTTTCGAGAGACTTTAAGACCCTCGCATAATATTTTTAACTCTGCTTTGAATTGACGACCAAGGGCGAAAGTCGAATTCCAAAAATGAAAACGAAATGAAATTAAGAAACCAGAAACGAGTTACCCAAAGTGAAGTAAATTCTAATTCTAATAATACTACGCGTAAGGATACCGACGAGAAAGTACAAATTAATTGATGATGAAAGAATGAAAGAAAAAAAAACATAACAACAAGTTTTTTAAATATACGTAGAGAATAAGTATACTCTCGTTTTGCGATTTTGCTGCGAGACCCGCGAAGAATTCCTGCTTTTGTAAAGGTCTAATATAAATGTGTACGTATGAATAGATGGTAATTATTATAGCAATTTGGCAGCGATTTCGAGAGAAGCGATCTCGGATCTGACGACAATATTATCGAAGTCCGCTCGATTTTTTTTTTTCGGCGGCGATTGTGTGTTTCTGTCAAATCTGTACATTCGGAAGCGCTTCGTTAACGATACTCGTGCGTGCAACCTTTTTGCTGGTCGCCTTCCCAGTGATAATTATTCAGGAGCTTGCCATATATGTTTTCTGTGCCGTAAATACATTTTAAAGGAAAAGAAATTGGCTTCTTCTCGGCCGTAGATCCTCCAATTGAATTCTCAATTTGTGCTCTCTCTCTCTCTCTCGCCCTATTTTAATCTCAAACGAAAGGAAACCGTTTTGCGACTGAAAATTTATTTATCAGTGACTCGATATAGAGATTACTAGATTTTTCGCCCGTTCCTGTGTTACGGTACTTAACAGCCAAAGTGATTATTGGAATTTTGTAAACGCCGGCAAAGACACGCAGCCTCATTAAATCATTAATTCAGTCATTCACTCTTCGATCATTCGTGTCATAAAATAGACGGTTGTACGCAGTCCTGTTAAACGTAGATTTTAAGTTTTTTTTTTGTGAATATAAAATTAATAAAATTATCATCACACTTTGCAAAATTTTACGTGTATTCGTTTTTCCCTCCAATTCCTAATATACTAAACATCAAATGAGTATGTGCTCTTTATCGCAAATTAATTAATGACTTTGATATTGAAGTATTTCAATCTTGATTCTGATATTCCACTGTTTAAAGTTCAGTTCGTAATTGGTAATTGCATTCCTTGTGTTTACACAGAGTTTTAAAAAAAATGCTTGTTTCATTTGTAGCAAGAAAGCGTATGTTCTCTCAATGAATAGCATTCTACACAAATAACGAATGGACTTTATTTCATTGAAGCTCTTACGGAGATGCTGAAGACCATTACACAAATTGTGTAATTTGACAAATTACTGTTTGAAACATACAAAGTATGTAAAAAAAAATATATTACCGAACCTCTCAAAAACCAATATGGATCAAAATGTCAGAAGATCCGTTGAAGTATGATATAAACATTTCTGGTGCTCAGATGTGTGAGATCACACCAGACGCCGAAACATGAAGTTTTTTTCATTACATAATTACGATGAATGGTTTATACTACAAAATTGACTATAAAAATGTAATCTAGCATCCACTTAAGGTAACGCTTTTGCATTAGCTAGTCAAATAACAGTCCATCCATGAGTTCATTAAAAATAAAGAAATCTTTGCAGCAAATCAATAATAAAGGAAATATGCAATTCAATTTTAGACGCATGACGTAATTCGATTCGATCAGTTACTGATTAGATAAGTATCACAAATATCTCGACATGACGTGTTTTCTAAATTCAGCACCAAAGCAAAATATTCAGTAATTGTTGATTTTCCAAGTGTCTGAAGTTTCGAGAAATGTTTTAGCATACCATTTTACCGGCGAACTCTCTTTTGATACTCGACGTTAAACCATCTTAACGATAACACATATTAGTCATTGAAAATTCGGCCGGCGTAATTTTTCTATGAGCGACTGCTTAGCTTAAATCCCTAACTTTCAATATCACTTTTCTGTGGAAAGTTTCGATAACCACATGAGATTTTCTGTACGCATGCCCTTCAATAATATATATTGTTACTAAGGCGCCACTGAGACTCGCGCGCTGCGTGCGCGCGCATCAAGGACTTTTATAGTACAGAAAAATATAGCACACCATAGCAACCGTTGCTATTGTGAGCGTTGTCATGGCAACAGTTGTTAGCCTCGATTCTTGTGCGCGGCGGCGGCGGCGGCAACGACGACGACGACGGGAATATCTTTGAACATGTAATATTCTTTTAACATGTCTAATCTTGTAATCTTGTAAATTAAAATTTTGGTAGCCAACTAATACACATCCAAGTAACAACTTTTGCGTCGTTACTAAAAAGTCATCCAAATGAGTTACATATCTCTGCGAATGTGTTATAATTTTTTTTTTTTACTTGACGTCGAGACGCTTACGCGACCCTCGATCCGAAAGGTATCCTTTGTTCGAAACTTAACGTTACGACATAGAATACCTTACAAATAACATTTCGGCGGACATATGTATCCCATTCGGATTACTTTTCGATAACAATACAAAGATTGCTATTTGGGCCCCTCCATGGGAACACTGGCTTAATCATGATCGGTAAGGCCCTTTTTTTGTGTGCGAAGCGGTTATAAATCATTTTTCGTTATAGAATAGATTAAGAAATTCCAAAAATTGACCGCGTTATGTTTCATATCGATTTTCTGAGAACTTTTCAAAGCAATATACAAAGAGGAATACACCCATATGATAAATTGAAAAATTGTAACTTGAGAAACAATTTTTTTTAAAGTTAATAAGATGCGGAGTTTTTTACTCACGTTTTTCTAGTCGCGCAGTCGGCAAGTTCGGTATCTGCTACATTTAGTCACGTACATAGCTTACAGATGGCGATACAAGTCGTTCAAAGTCGAATTCACTACGTGTGCAATCATAAACAATCAGCGATCGAGGAGTAGGTCGTGTAAAGTAACGTAAAAAATCTTATCAATAGTTGTGCATCCCAAAGAGGGTCATTATAAAGCGGAAAAGTTGAGTGGTGTCAGTGCTGTGGGTGCGATAAGTGAGAATTTTCGAGACTCCATCGAAATGGTTGTCATATGTGCAATCCCGCCATAACCAACAATAAGACAGTGATATTGTGTGGAGCCTGCAGCGATAACCTCGTGCCTTAGGAACCTGAAAGAACATCAGTCGGTGATCCTGAAGCTACGTCGAGAAGCTTATACAACGCGGTAAGTTTGTTTTAACCCTTTGCATCTCCAACAATCTTCTAGAGTTAGGATTTTGACATGTTTTTTTTAGTGAATAATTATTGATTCCATTTAATTATGCAAGAGAACAGAATTGTTTTCATACATAGGAATGAAGGACATTAAAGAAAATCGATAAACAACTGAAAATTCAGCCCAAAGTGAAACAAGTTTTAACCCTTTGCACCTTTAACACTCTTCTAGAGTTAGAATTTTGACACGTTTTTTTTAGTGAATAATTATTGATTCCATTTAATTATGCAAGAGAACAGAACTGTTTTCATACATAGGAATGAACGACATTAAAGAAAATCGATAAACAACTGAAAATTCAGCCCAAAGTAAAACAAGTTTTAACCCTTTGCACCTTTAACACTCTTCTAGAGTTAGAATTTTGACACGTTTTTTTTAGTGAATAATTATTGATTCCATTTAATTATGCAAGAGAACAGAATTGTTTTCATACATAGGAATGAACGACATTCAAGAAAATCGATAAACAACTGAAAATTCAGCCCAAAGTAAAACAAGTTTTAACCCTTTGCACCTTTAACAATCTTCTAGAGTTAGAATTTTGACATGTTTTTTAGTGAATAATTATTAATTCTATTTAATTATGCAAGAGAACGGAATTGTTTGCGTACATAGAAATGAAGGAAATTAAAGAAAATCGATAAACAACTGAACATTCAACCCAAAGTGAACCAATTTTTAACCCTTTGCACCTTTAACAATCTTCTAGAGTTAGAATTTGGACATGTTTTTTAGTGAATAATTATTAATTCCATTTAATTATGCACGAGAACAGAATTGTTTGCGTACAGAGAAATGAAGGAAATTAAAGAAAATCTATAAACAACTGAACATTCAGCCCATAATGAACAAAGATTCGATTTTTTTTCGCGTTGTTTAGTTATTTACGACTTTCGCAACTTTTTTTCAGCATTTTTTGATTGAACTAGTAGGTATTATTTGTACCATACTCTAGGATTTTGGAAAAATATTAGAACCGCACAAAACTAGGAAACTTTGAAAGAATACTTCATATTTTATCTTTAAAAGTTATTGTTCTTTCAATGTCAAATTTATACTTTTCATCTACTTTAAAAAAATCCTGAATCAGTTTATTACAAAATGTGTTTAGAACACACTGTAAAATTTTTAAGTAAAACAGATCATTTGTTTTTGAATCGAAGCTGCAGCAAGTTAGAAAAAAATGCGTCTGCTGATCTGCAAGTAACAGCTCTTCAGAAGGCTGTCATTGATAAATTACTTGAGATTTGAAATTGAAATTTTTATACAATATTCTGGAAGGAACTTTCGATAAGTACAAAAAAAGAATTTCAATTCTATAAAAGCTTCACACTGCTATAGCCCATTAATGGTAATTACAGGGTGAATGCATTCAAATGATCGCTCAAAAGATTATGTTCATAAACATTATTTTCTGACAAATATTATCAACTGACGGAACTTCCGTAACCGGGCAAAATATCTAAGGTCTTGTTGCATGCAGTCAAAGGTTATAGAGGTCGCTACTCGGCCTGCAGTCGCAACGCAACATCGGAATCTTCCATAATCCAGTATTATTTCGTCTTTGCGTTTATAACGTCGTTTCCACATTTGTATCCGGTGCTTAAGCAACGATAAGTGTTACCGGTTCCAATAAATAATCCACAATTGTGCGATTCACATACTTTATGGACTTGGCAGTAAATATAGGATAGAAAGATTTCATTTCTTTTGCACGTATACATACGTTTTGAGACCCCCGTTCGGAAAAGTGCACATTTCGCAAACCGTCTCTCACAAAGACTGTAGTTTCTCGGCGTCGAACTGAAAAATTTCGTTCAACGTTAGAGAGAATTTTTTTTTAAATTCGTATCGGCGAGTGTAAAAATTCACCTTTGCCAAAAACGTTTTCTCTCTCCAGTATTGATATGTACTGATTACAATGCGACATATCACTTTTTTTCTCTGTCATATGACTTTAGTTCAAGAGAGATTGTTCATTTTTTTTTCATAGACGTGTAACACTTCTCTGCTATGGAAAAGTTTGTTCAACACTCGATTTTATAATTTTCTATTGATTCAGAATAAAAATCCACACTGGCTGAAAAAGCTTTGTCACCTTAGTGTTGATATATATTTTTTACATCGTCATAAGGCGGTATATCATTTTTTTCTCTCCTCATATGGCTTCAGTTCAAGATAGCTAAATTTTTCCATGAATGTAATATTTATTTTCTACGATCTAACAAGATTCAAAAGCAGTCCAGTGCAGAATCGTTGATTGGTAGGTACACGGAAAGAAATAATTGGTTGCCTTAATCAACTGGCATGGCTAAATTCGCTTCAAGCAACTAAATTGGCCAGGCTAACCAATTTTTTGGTTTGCCTGACGAATTCGTTCCTTGCCGACTATTAGATCTGTCGGCTCAGCCCACCAATTTGATTTGGCAACTAACTTGTTTATTGGCCCAACCAATTTTACCTTCTGGAGCCTATCCAATCAATTATTTCTTTCCGTGTACTGTTTTCAGCCTCGAGCAACAAACAAAATCGCTTTATCGTTTCATTACCGGCTGAGAGTCATCATATCACCCACACTGAGAAAAATAATCGTTAGAGGCAACAAAACATGCGTTTGCGGGCAGCGAAAAGCATGTTCGTTTGGTCGTAGGAAATATTTCATTGGTCGAAGCGATTGGTGGTTGAAACACAGTTTTTTCGACTAGCGTTCCAAATATTTTGTCCAATTAACAAAACATGCTTTTAGCCGCTCGCAAGCGCACGTTTTGTTGGTTCTACCCATTTTTTCCCAGTGCAGATACATAATACATCGACACCTTTTTAGCACTTTCCTTTTTCCTTCTCTGAATCCACTGATGCCCAAATTCGTTTATATCTCAGTTTTCCCGGCTCAGTTGTCCAACTGCGTTGAAGATGTGGGGATTTGCCTGGGAAGAATAAAGATAAGGCATAGCCGACGTCAATGACATGCTGTTTATTTATCTGTACTTAAGGACTATTCTCGAGCGATCGTTCAGACACGATCGCCGAGATCGGAATGATAGACGCATTCGGGCTTCACAAGATAAAAGACGAGTACAAAGCGCAAACATTTCCGCAAAATGATCTTTCGATCTTCGTCAACGTACATGATTACTTTGATCCAGAAAATAAAATGGGATTTGTTCTTTTTTGTCTTATTATTTTTCGAGGCCGGCTCTCCAGTATTCGACGAAATATATAGTAGTAGTAGTAGTAAAAGTAGTAGTGTAGTAGTATACTGCGTGAAATTGGTGAACGGAGGGTATGAGTAGAAACGGTAGATCGATCGGTCCAGACTGTTAAAAAAAAAAAACTTACTGTTTCTTTTTTCGTTGTTTCGCTTAGGCGATGAAAGGACGTCGTTCGAAATCACTGCGAATACTGATTTTGGAATGTTATCGATAAAACAAAAATTCCTCGTGGGCAAACGCGCGGGCGGCCTCTCCCGTAACTAGCTAAGCATCCGGGTTTACAGGGTTCGCTCGACTTAAGGACGCGAAAGAATAAGTAAATACTAAAACGTAGAGATTACGAGTCGTGAGCTCGTAAAGGACAGTAGCAAGTGTAATGCAACTGCACTTTCATCTTTACCAATAATAACAACATTTATATATATATATATAAATATACATATAAATGTAAATATATATATATATAATATTAGTGATAGTCGTAATGTTAATAATATTATTAATAATACGCGTAATCGTAATACTCTCGATTTTTCCGTGTGAAGCTAGTGTTTGCGACGAGAGGAGAGCGTAGCGTTTGGACGATCGTCCGATCGGTGCCCTCGTCGTCAAGTGTATCCTCGTTATTCGATGTATCTCAAGGTAGTGTGCTGTGTTTTGCCAAGTTTTATGTTTAATCGCGAGCAAAGGTAACTACAGCGCGCGTACACGCGCTATAGACACACACTCGTCAATTACATAGCTGTTAATCCATTTAAATTACAATAATAAACTAATAATAATCAATAGCTAAACTGTTGTCTTGTTTTTGAATCATATTTGTCCGCCACGCATCACATATATCCGCACATACGTATGTACATTCGTTCGATGTATGTAACGTGGCTCTTTCTCTCTCTCTCTCTCTCTTGCTCTCTCGTTCTCTCGTTCTCTCTCTCTCTCTCATACGGACGCGCGATCGTTTATTCCTGTTTTGTTTTTGTGTACAAACTATGTCTTCACTGCCTCTGCACGTATCAGTGTGTATATTTTGCTATATTTTCACCCTCTGTTGTTCTAATAAACTAGTGTGTGTGTGTATGTGTGTTAATTGTGTATGTAAGTGTCGCGTGTGTGTAAGTTTAAAATGTTTATCCGTACGTAGACGCGTTTATGGCGCGTAGATATATTATGTCGACTAGAATTCGTAATGGGATGTATGGCCCTCGGTACCGTTCCGCTTTAAGCCGCCGGACGCGACGACGATCGAGATTCTATGGCGCGGTTATTAGCGAGTGCCAATAAGGACAATGTACCACCTGGGTACAATCTATCTTATCAATCTAGCAGCGGCTTTCTTCTGCCCCCCCCTTCCCTTCGTTCTTCCTCTTCTTCGTATCCTTGCCCCTCTTCGTCGTTGCCCATGCTGATAAAAAACTTCGGTTTTTTTGTCCTTGTCCCAAAAGCACCCACAATCCACCCATTTGACCGTCTCACATCTTCGTTCCGACGTTTGTTTGTTGCATAAGTATCTTCCATTTACTTCTTGCGGCCAAGGTACTCCGCCATCTCGTGGAACTTTTCTTTCTCGTCCTCAAGCAGCAGTGCTTGGATGCAGCTCGTAAAGTATTTAGTGCTGAAGCAATCTTGCCTGTTTAATGGAACAGAAACGAGAGAAGAAATTGGATTAGAGCAACGGTAAGTCGTATGATTTCACAATTTGTTAGTTTTTTTGGACAGACACATGTTATGTGATGATGGATGATGCTCGCAAGCAAGTTCGGCTTTGAAAGACCTTAGTGATTGAAAAAAAAAAAAAAAACGTCTTTCGCTGCCGATCACTTGCTTTGCTCTCCTCCTGAAAAATAGTCTCGTCATTCGCACATTTGTTAATCATTCACACGTTCATTACAGATCACAGAGAGAAGAATCTTCCCGAGTTTCCCCATAGATGTGCACCTCAAAAGGCGCGAATGGATGGAGAATCGAGGATTTATCGAAAAGGACAGCACATGGCGATTTGCGAAGACTTTCACGAGACACAGAATTACCTAAATGATTTCTAGAGACGTGACTCTGGGTGCCAATTGTTTGCAAACAAAAAAGAAGAGAATACCGTCGAGAGGCGACGTTTTCATGAACAAAAATGCTGTTGAGCTTGAGCTCGGGAAGCAATGATAAATTGGAAGGAAAGGATTGCGAGGGACTGTTAATAACGAAAAATAAGAGCTTGGGATAAATCATAAACGAAAAAAGAGAAAAAGCTACCTAAACCCCAGGATCAGCTCCGTGGAGTTGTTTGATCCACTTTTTGATCTGCGGCATTTCGTCCTGCAGTAAGAGCACGTCCACGCATCCCTTGAAGTAGTCCGACGTGAAGCAGTTCTTTCTGCAAAGGTTCAACAAACGTTTTCGAATTTCCTGTTGATTATACGAGTGCGTGTAGATATATATATATGATAAATCATCTGGGTGGTCTCTCAGTGGTTGGTGCGACAATATAAATGCAGCTTTGTCGATCCAGGGCCAACTGGGCGTGTACCACCAACAGGTGCATACGCATACACACATACTCTAGGCTCTCGTGAGTTGTACTACAAATACGTTAAATTCTAGGAACTCGTACGTAGTAAAGGTACGCCCATTTTAAGTGTATGCGCGTGTACCTGTCTCGATACTCAAGACACGTTTCTAACTCGTAACTCGCTCGTTGTGTTGCAGGCAAACTGCGTTAAGCGCACCGCACTTTACGCAGCCAACACACAGCCAGGTAATAACGGATGTACGCCGGCATTCGCTCCCGTCAGGCTATAAATAGAAGAGAAATCTCATTCCGTTTCGATACGCGTGCCGACGTGCTCTGTGTTCACCGACAGCCAGCCCTACGCCAGCTACGAACACTTTGCAGCGGCCAGACTCTTTGGTACCAACTACCGTCTACAATGTATTGTAAACGATGCAATTAGATCCAATTTTAACTTTCATTTCATATTATTTCAATTTCTCTTCTATTATCCTGGCTTATGTCATTTTATCACCAATTATATGATTTAATAATGTGCCTGGGAATAATATATAGTGTGTCAATTAAACATCTGTTTTCCGGGACTAATTAAATGCGCTCACGAAGATAGAGCTGCTGCTGGATAATTATGTAGCACCGCGTAGGCAGATCGGTAATACAAGTTGACACACGATACGTCTGGCTCAGTGTCTTGAATGAGATTTATGACCTGGGGCAAAGGTGTCGCAGGTGCTGTTGCACTATTTCCCACAGATGCCGCATATAGTGTGTCAACTTGTTGATACCGCTGTTGGTCACTTCAGCATCGACTTCAAACCGATTTTCGAGTTAACGGACTGGTTATTCAATGGCGAAGATCAACTTTTTGCATATGGGCGAGAAATAAGTTTAACTAAATTTCTTTTGTATTGATTTGCTGAATTATTCTCAGAGTGCGAATAATTGGCAAATTCGTTAGGAACCGTTAACTATTATTGATATCTATCGACAAATTCCAAAGTAGCTAATGTGCTTTGCATTAATCAAATAAGAGCCAATTCTTGCAATGGTTTATGCAAAGTTTAATGCATCAATTGACAATAGCGAATGATCGTTTGCGTTAGTGACGATCAGTTGCTAATTACAGCAGTTGAATTACGGATACATTTTTTCATATATTGCAAACGATCGTAAAAACAGAATAATCACTAACGCGTTAATGAATCACCTAAACATTCGTTAAAAATGTAATTAGCCTTCGACTAGTTTGAAATAATGCCTTGAACCTAACGAAAAATTACAAAAATTGATCACCGATTTGAGAAATGTAAAATACACATCAGCAAATTCATCAACTGTGTAACTATTGGGCGAATGGCCAAATTAAGGGGGGTCGTATCATGAAAGCGTTATCGTACCTGCAAAGCGTATGGAGTTGAGGTTCACGGAAGAGATTGTAGCAATCCTCGCAGACGCGGTCGAGCCGTGCGAAGATGCTTTTGTCGTAGATGCCCTTACACTGGAGTTCCATGAAGGATCGTTTGCCAAGTGGATGACCCATTAGTACACCGGCGTCGGCGATACCGAGGCACGACGAGATCAGTAGAAGCGTGACGGACCAGGCGAGAACCGAAAGAAGTACCGAACAGGAGGACGTCGAAGTCGCACCCATTGAAGAGTAGCATCTTGAGGAGGGTGATGTCGCGGAAGTAAATGTCGTCGAGGTCCGGGATCGGTTCGACGAGCATCGCCTCGACAGGATCGTCAATGGGGAGGAATACTCGTTCGAAAGGCTGCTGATGCTGCTTCCTCTACTGCTGCTGGCCCTCAGGGATGTCGAGGATTGTTTCTGCTGGCGGTGCATCATCTGTAATCATCGACAGAAACATGATTAATATACCAATTACAGAAATGTTTAATTTTCTAGTGGCTGAAGATTTTTTTACCGTTACTGGTCTATAAATATAAGCTATTTTTTAGTATACATTATTATTATTACGTTACGTTGTGTTATATTTGACGTAGTATGTTACTAACTCTTCCGAAAAACACTATGGCCGAATACAAAGAATAATATTTCCAAATGATTAAACTCTAGACGAGGTCTCCAACTGAGTGTTTGATAGTAAAATAAAGATCATTTGTTATGCGCAGATTGAATGAACAAAAAAATGTGTGCATTCACCGTCGAAATAAAAGTTAATCAAGAATAAAATTTCCGACAGAAAATTGTCTACTCTGTGTTGTCGATCCATAATTATTGCGTTGAGCGACACATCGTCATGCAAAATATCATCTCTGTAAATTTATTGCACGTAATTACGTATGGATTCGTTCCTTATCGGTAGATTCCTAGAGAGTCAATGACTACCGGCGTTTTGTTGCTTTTCAACACGACGAATAGTGGCTTAAATAAAAAAAGTAAAAATAAGTAAATAGGTGATCTCGCGATGCCGGTTGTACGAGACGGAAGGGCTTGGGGGGGTAGGTAGGAGGGCGTTCATCGCGAAGACAGGAGATGTAAAGCAAGACAACTCCTAACCAGTCTTTGAGCGCAACTCGCTGCCGTTGGTGAATGGACCACACGCAGGTAGGGCCCCCACAGCTGTAAACGTCCTCAACCGACAACTTCATTAACCACTGGCCATCGCAGCAGCAGCAGCAGCAGCAGCGGCGCATCCTTCTTTGCCTTCGTTAGTTCGACCTCTTCCTATCCTTCTCCCTGGTTGGCTCACAGGCTTTCGCTTCCGTCCGCATAGCGTTGGTCGCACATAAACGTACTTGAAGGCGAGCACGTATCGCTTAGTTCTTTCCGCCGGGCTCGCGGTTGCCGCTGCTGCTGTTGCTCACCTTTTATTTTTCGGCTCCACATAATCGTCCCGCACTCTCTCACGGGTGGGATTTTATTTTTAGCCGTGTAGTTGAAAAGCGATTCTGAGAATTTTTTGCACGCACTCTCGCAGCGGCGGCGGTGGCTATCGCACGCGGGTCTCGTGGATCGCTCGAGAGTTGGGCGGCGCTCGAACGCCGCTGCTTGTGAACAAGGTGAGGAGAGGAGCTCTCGGAGATCTCGCGGAAGCCCGAGGGGCCCGGAGAAAGAGCCCGCGCAACTCCGGGCTCCTCGTGCAGCAGACGTGAGAGACCCCACCGATGCGAAACGCGGCCCCGGGGTTAGTCGGCGCAACTTCTTTAAGAGAATCTCAAGAGTGGCCAACGAACTTGTTTCTTTTTTCTCTCCCTCTCTCTCTTTGTCTCTCCCGCGGCCACCACCTCGACTCTTCGTAACGATATACTCTGATGTCGACGCCGAGTCGGTATATAATTGGCTCGAGGGCGATAATTTGCCGTGAGTGCTCGGGATCGTTAAAATTTCGTCCACTTTTCGAGAGAGAGTCTTCAGAGAGATGACCGTGTGTCTGTATGTATAGCCAACTTGTGTGTATGTGTTTATGTATGTATATATAAATATCTTTAAGGGTCTTGCTTGCGATGGTGCCACCGCGGAGATCCTTTTCTCATGGTCTTATACTCCTTCGAGTCTCGATTCCTTTTCCACCTTTTGGCTTCTTTATCTCGAGTGTTCAACGGACGTGCCTCGGGTTGAATCGAGCTTTCTCAGAAGCCGAACGAAAGGACGCACACGCGCGGCACTCGGCATCCTTGATGACGCGCGGTCGCCGCGCGTGTCGCCCGAATCGGCTGTTCGAGGTGCGTGTAACGTTCCCTCCGAGATCCACGGGCGTTTTTTTTTTTTTTTCTCGTTTTCTTCTCTCTCTCTCTCTCTTTTAAGCCCGCACGAGGATAATTGCTCTGGCAGTCGTGTACTACCCCAATTATCGAGAAAAGACTTAACGCTCGTGTTCCTGTATACTTAAACGCGATCGTGTGTAACCAATTATTTAGACTAAAATTACTGTTTTCATGCAGTCACTTAACAATATCCCGATAATTTTTCAGCAACGTAAATTGTACGGATTTTTCGACTGTACTATTAACTAAAGTAGCCTCATTTTATTATTTTAAAGAAAATTAAATGAATTCTCAAGTTGCACGTGGGAGAAAAAAGGTTTTCAACGGCCTGAGGAAATACGCGGTGCAGTGTCTGTTGTCGCTGGTAGATTTCGTTTAACGCCAAGTAGTAATATAACTAAACGTTTTCTATATCTAGCTCAAAGATAACGAATTATTCAGACGCAAGTGACTAATCTTTTTTACCCTTGGCATTAAATACAATAGTATTGTTTAATTTTTATCAAGAAATTTTTATTAATTCCCGTGTTTTAAACGAGTAAAAAGTTTACTGCAGTCTGGGTTAATTTTTGGGCTAAATCTGTTGTGACTGGACGGTTTCGCTTGTCGTAAAGTACCAGCAAATCCAATTATATTCTATGTTCAAGTAAATGACTAGAATTAGTATTTTTATGAAATCTCTGTGTAATGCACAAATAATTGTTCACGAATGCAAATTGTACAACATTTTAGATTTATCAATAGTTGGATAACGTAAAATAATAAGTTTCTAGTTTTTTAAAAACATTTTACTAAATTGTAACCTGGATAAATTCTTGAGCAGTGTCAGATGTGATTAATCAATTCCGTTTAGCGTAAAATAACAGTATCATTCATATACTCTATATATGTTCTATATTTTTCTAAAGGAAAATCATTAATTTGCAGGGTAATATAAAGTAACGGTTATCCTTCCAGATTTCATGAAAATTTATTCTAGTGGCGTCTTCCAGCAACGCCTAAATAATTTTTTACCAATGAAATCGTATTATCCTGATCGATTTATCAACTGCACTGTGATGTAAAAAAGACCGACGTTAATATTCTTAAGAAACACAAGTAAATCCTTGGATAACACCAAGAAAAAAAAATCTTCAAATTAACTAAATCCGCGTACACCCTGGTTCAAACGAATTTGTCATTACAGCAATCAACTTCTTAATTTCTCAGTAATTATAGAATTCAGTTGCGTAAAATATTTTTTTAGCGGCATACGAAAATATTTCACATATCACACCGACTAAAAATACATTTGAACGAGGGGTATAACGCTGATTTAGTTAGTTGAAAGATTTTTTTGTTCTCAGTGCAAATGGAATATGAAGAAAAACTTGACAGTGGGCTGGATAAATATCTGGTGCAGTGTCAGTGGTGACTGGTTGATTCCGTTTAGCGTAAAATAGTAGTACAACCGCATATATATTCTATATTTAGCTGAAGGATAAACGTGAGAAAGACGGCGGGCGGGGGTGGGGCGGGGGGAGATATGGGAGGGGTATATCGCGGCGGCTCGTGTACTGTAACTCGAGGCACGTTTATGTACGTGAAATATAGTGGTGATCCGGCGTGGTTCTTATCGACTCGGCGTATCTCATGCTCGAGAGGAGAAAGGAGTTCGCACATGTAGGATAAGGTGGTATGCGTGCGTATGTCGAGCCTACTCGAGATCAGAGAATGAGACGGTGAGGAGAGTTAGCCGCGGGTGAGTGCGGCCAAGCGGGGAGACGAATGGCTTGAATAAAGAAAAAGTCAATGGGGACCGGTTGGTCGACAGGTGAGGTCTTTCCTCGGCTCGCGGCCACGCACAGGTGTGCAATCTGCAAATCTCCTTTAGCAAAAAGCCACACGCTCTCGATCGAGTGCGTTCGCTGATCGTTCGTGTGGTCGTGCTCTCCTCCCTCCCCCACTTTGCGCACTACTCCTTACTCACGCACGACACTTGCTCTCGCTATAACAAGTATTCTCATACTACGCCGGGAAATCAGGGTCACTGTTGATAAATCCGTAAATTTTAATCATAAATAATAAGGGGCACCTCAATTACATCTAAAATATTCGTATTTGCGTGTAGTATTGTCAAGAATTTTTCGGGAATACTAAAAAGGCTTTGATATTTAAAAAAGTCGATTTTTAGGTTTATCTATGTAAAGACAAAATGATTTGCAAGATCTCACGTAAGATCTTATTCAAAGAAAATTCGTATACGAGATATTTCAATATTTTCCATAGTCCACAAAATACGGGTATTCGAATATAATTTTTTATTTCTCTTCATTGGCCATAGATCCGTGAAAATTTTATTTAAAGGTGAACGATGACAAAAATAAATAAATCCTGTCGAAGTTGGTCCGGGTCACTGTGTGTTCGAATTGGTATGGAATGCCCCATACACTACAACTTCATCACTCAAAGAAATATGTTCAGACAGCTTACAATGAATAGTTGCGACGAAAATCACAAATCTCTATCATTTACATATAAAAAAACCGCATATAATAATCAACTTTACTAATAGCTACTAATCATCATTCTCATCACTACACATTTAATACCCTTGATTAATTAAGTAGTGATAGCACAACACTCTCGAGTGTTCCTAGTCACCATCAAATCCTTGTGAGTTTTGCATTTATTTTACTTTATAAATGACTTCGATCCACTTCCGTTTTGGATATGAAAAATATCTTTTACTTTATCTTTATCGCAAATTGCATTTAAGGAAAAATTAAATAATCAAGCCGACCCGTATTGTCCGCTTATTTTGCATAATCTCTCCAGCATCCGATAATTACGCCAGTGTATCGATGATCTTTCACACGAGAAGACAATATTAAAAAAAAAACTCGTGGTCACGTCGGCGAGTATTACGTGTACCATTCGTCAATATTCATAGACTAGGCTGCGGATAATCCGAGTCTAACTCGGTTCGCGCCATTCCCCTTAGCTAAGAAGTCTCTTTGGAAAGCTCGCGTTCACAGCGAGCAATCTGCGTGCTCTCGTTATCGTCTCCTTGGAATTGAGTAGTAAGAAGAATAATAAGAAGAAGAAGAAGCATCAGCGAGGGATATGAAGGAAGGATGAGAGGAAAAAAGGAATGAAATGCAGTGGAAAGAGGGGCTCGGGCGGAGAAAGAAGGGTGATGCGGTATCGTTAGATAGATCGTCGGCTCTTCCTCGCCAGGTGGTCCTGACCGTGTGCTTCGCCGGATGACTCAATCGTGAGAAGGAGTTGCTGGACGAGCTCTCTCCCTCATCTCTCCGTCTCTTTCTCCGGCAACGAGACAGGCCGGTGGTGGTGGTGGTGGTGGTGGTACGAGTCGAGAAGAGACACTGACGCGGCCAGCCGCCGTGGCGCTGCTTCGCTGTAATGTGCGCTCACAGCTAGAATGTTGGGAGAGTGCAACGGCAGCGCGGTCGGCAGGAGCGCCGCGCATATGAGCCATTCCATATCAATTCAGACAAGCAAAAAATGATGCTTTCGTGAGATTTTCAAAAATCACGTTTGGTGGTTTTAATAGAAGCGATTTTGCCGAAATATGGAATTGTCTTAATTAAAAAAAAAAAAAATCTGTAGTATGTCGGAAATGATCGATCGTATCGATATTAGGCATTTCCTATCAATTTAGTCATGCGAAAAAAGATTTTGATTCTGTTTCATTCCAAAAATTCGCGTTTGGTGGTTTCAAAAGAAGCATAATTGTTGAAATGAGTAAATTCGTTTTGCCGCAATATGGATTTTTCTTTAGTTTTTGAAAAATGTGACATATGTCAGAAATGATGAATCGCATTGATATTAGGCATTTCAAATAAATTTAGTCGCGCGATATAAGATATTTTTGTGTTATTGATAATATTAATAAATCAATTTTTCCGGAATATGCTAATTTCTTAATTTTGTTTAGATTTACAATATATCGGAAACGATTAATTGTATCGACACCTCTGAAAAACGAAAATGTGCACGTATTCCCAGCCAACCAGCCAAGACAAATATATTCCGAATTAACTACGTAATTCCACGCTATATTTTACTTGACGGAACAATCAATAATTTTTAATGAAAAAATAGGCTCAAAAGAATTTTGAGTTTTTTTATCATGGGATTTCCAAATGTTTCTTTCCCGAGCACAAAATAACGCATATCTTCGTTTTGTTACAAATGTAAAAACAATTAATCGTTAATGATACCTGAAAGAGAAACAACAATGAAAATTGTTGTATTCCGGCAGAACTTTCATTTTTTTTTGTTTATTCGAAATTGGAACCACTTGACTTGATTAAATTTGTTTTTTTTTGTTGGGAATACCACTTTTTGGGTGGCTGAATTGATATGGAATGCCTCATATAGAGGTTCGTGGTTGCACGCTCTCGCTCTCGTCGCTCCGCGGCGCATACTGCCTTGGGGGTTGGGGGCTGGCCCTCTAATTAGGCTCTCGGCCGCTGTGGCTCACCACCACACTGACGCATGGCCTATACGCCGTTTGATACGCGATATACACCCCATATACCGTACGACGCGCGCTCGAGCACGGCGTCCGTTTTTTTTGTTGTTGTTGTTTTTTTTTTTTTGGTCTTTTATTTCTCTCGTTTTCTCCAAAAAGACGAGGGTCGTAAATCAGGGGCCAACGAGGCTGCACTGCACTTTGCTTGGTGCACGCGGTGCCCGCGGCTCCCGGCCTTCCCCATCCCCCTTTCTCCCTCCCCTCTGTTGTTCGCTTCGTCGGCGAGGATCTTTGACGTTCGCGCAGGTACCCTTCTCAGCTCACGCGCGCGCGCGCGCGAGCACACGCACACCGTGCTTATTCTTTTATCTTTGCTCGCACCGGCAACCGCCGGATCACCGGTATAAACGAGGATATCTTCGTTCCCGCACGTCCCCCCGTACGTCCTTCGCCATGTTCGCGAATTATTCAGTCATTCCGATGCCTTCTACCTTGACGTGTTGCGAGCTACACTCGCTCTTTGTACAATATGAAAGCTTTCATCTTGCATGAGAGATTATTAAATAAAAGCACTTGGAATTGCATTATATAATGCAGTTGTAAATCGTCTGACAAATATTGAAGCTATGAACTATAACATGAGCTATGGTTTTAGGTATCGTGGTACTTTTTTATGCAATCGTGTCACTGATTTTGCATCGCGCGCGCGAGCACCCGCACACCGTGCTTCTTCTTTTATCTTTGCTTGCACCGGCCATCTTCGGATCACCGGTATAAACGAGGATATCTTCGTTCCCGCACGTCCTTCACCATGTTCGCGAATTATTCAGTCATTCCGATGCCTTCTACCTTGACGTGTTGCGAGCTACACTCGCTCTTTGTGCAATATGAAAGCTTTCATCTTGCATGAGAGATTATTAAATAAAAGCACTTGGAATTGCATTATATAATGCAGTTGTAAATCATCTGAAAGATATTGAAGCTATGAGCTGCAATATGAACTATGGTTTTAGGTATCGTGGTACTTTTTTTAAGCAATCGTGTCACTGATTTTTCAGAGATGTACACCGAGAGAAACGATTTCATTGACGATAATGACACGGGTGGGTTGATTTCGTTTTCATTAATAGTCCACACAAATTTCAAAGAGAACACTTAATCGCCTGTAAAGTAACATTTACTTAGTGAGATTACGATAAAGAACCAGTTTCATTGTTTTGAAGAAAAGTTTTCATTGATTCAGAGAAGCGGTCTCCTTGATTCGTTGAAAAGTTCGTTCATCGTTTAATCTTTTTTTTTTAAATAAAAATTGCGTTGATTCAATCAAAAAATTCTATAAAACCATCAGATATGTTAATTACCTATCTTATGTCGTCAAACCTACCAACCAAATTTATTTTTGCATCAAATTAATATTTGTTTCTATGTGAACATGTTTATTTCCACCTATTCATTATTCAAATGCTTCAATCAAAAGGATATTAAAAAAAAACGTATGCTTGATTTATTTTTATTAACTGAATGGTGCTATTGATTTAATATACGCTAAATCGATGCAATCATTTATTTATTCGACTGACCGAAATTTGAGTTTCCCGAACATTCGACCCGAGAACTTATTCGATGACTCGAATTTTCCGTATGGAAGTGTCATTGTTTTGTTTTAAATGTATATTATCTTAGACGATATACATAGTTGCTCTCTGTGACGTGCGGTTAGCCGAGCTATTCTCGTGCCACTCTTTAACTGCTTAAGCTTCTATATTCGTCCCGCGTTGCCAATAATAAACAGCTCGAACTCATTAGTCACTCTGACCCCCGGTTGTTATACTATTCTCCCTGTATAGTCTATGCATTATGTCGAACACGCGCTCGTATCGTACATGCTAATGCCTAATGACTTTGAACACACGCGAAGAGAGCGTTCCGACCACTCGACGAGATTATTCTCTTAAAGAGGATTATCAATCATCGCGGTCTATGTATTGTCGGGGATATTTGCAGAAAAATCTGCGGTGCTTGATATTAAAGTGCAATGAAAAGCATTATAATCTCGATATCCTGACAGACGGGACTCTTCCCTTATCTGAGAGCCTCGACAGATGTTTATCTTTTTTTTTATAGCAATTAGATTATCGATATTAAGGGAGTGATCGAACGTAGCCGGTAAAAAATTAATTTAGCGCAATACTTCTTTCTTCTAGCTCGATATCTATAAAATTTTTATCTCTAAGAAATAACATTTTGAATTATTATAAAAAAATTATAAAAAGCTACGAAAATGATCCATAATAATAAAAATTGAAGTGTCGTTACTGAGGATATTATTTTTAATAAAATCAATCGTAAATTCAAAGCTGTTATGTCAATTAGCTCAATTAAGTAAAGTATTTTTTATTTTATTTCCAAATAACTTTGTTGAAATCATCTTGCGAAGCAACAATATCGTAAAAAGCCTGATAGAAATTTAATTAGATATCGATGAATACATGTAATTATGCACTTTGCACTTTTTTGACGATATTAATCTATTGCAATGTAATACAAAAAGAGAGATGTGGTTGAAAATAAGTTATCTGTCTGACTTGGGTATTTCTACTGGCCGATACGTAAGAAGCACGACGGTAAGAGGGGCAGTGTTGTAGCGACGAAGTTGCCGTAGGAGCGTACAACAGTGTGTATAGGAAAGGGAAGTGGGGAAGGAGCGAGGATTGAGTTGAACGGACGACGACGATGGCGAAGCTGCCGCTGCAGTGGACGATGCTGCGGGCGCGAATCGCTCGCCGCGTCCTCGATCGGGATATCGCTGCCGCGCGTGCAAAAGTAACGATCCTTCCAAGATCAACAGGAGGATAATTTAATACACAAGAGCAATCGCCACCCAGGTGTGCAACTTGCTCGGCTCTCATGCCGTGCAGTCATTCGCCATCGAGAATATTCATCCTTCGCCGTGTGCGATATATTCGCACGTGAGTCGCCCGAGAATTTAGTAGAAATGTAAATTGCAAAAAAAACAATTCGTAACGTTAACTGCAAAAACAGACTGGAATTTTTTATTCATAAACTCGTCAATTAAATTTAATGCACAATTGTGATATGAAATTAAAGCGAATTTTGAAAAATAAAGTGCTTTTACAGTAAAATTAAAGCAAATTATCAAAATTACGGTACCAAAAATAAATTTGACATCACACTTGTACAGTAAATTTAGTGTACCAGTTTATGAGTAAAAACTCCCAGTACATGTATATTAAATTTCAAGTATAGTTTTCTCACAAATTAGTGTAGACTCGGAGAAATCGTAATAGTAGAGAATATTCATCCTTCGCCGAATTTAGTAGAAATGGAAATTGCAAAGAAAAAAAAAAAACACAATTCGTAACATTATTGATTTAGAACAAATGAGTACTTATCTAAATGAGTGTAAACTCAGAGAAATTGTGATAGTACGTAGAGAATATTCATCCTTCGCCGTGTGCGATATGTTCGCTCGTGAGTCGCACGAGAATTTAGTAGAAATGCTAATTGGAAAGAAAAAAAAATCGTACCGTTATTAATCAAGAACAAATGAGTACGTGTCGGAATAAGTGTAGCCTCAGAAAAATCATCATAATACCGTTAATTATAAAATGACAACTATTAATTTTGTAATTCTGGATACGTCATACCATAATTTTCTCTCAGTGTGAAAAAACAGTTGGCAATTTCTACGTAACAACTTATTAATTGTTGGTTTCGATTTCATCGTTACGAATGCAAAATTAAGTTCATCCTTCCGACTGTAAATTCGTTTTCTGCGATTCTTACTATATTTGCATTAACTTATTCCATCGACACAGTAATTTCGAATTAGTTATGGTAATCGCTAATGGCGCAGAAAATGAAAAACGTTAATGTGGGTGTACGTTCAATAATGGAATCGCACTAAATGACGGCGATTATTTTGACATCAATATTAACTTCTCTAACTTACGCTGTGATTATAAACTCTATACAACAGCGACTAACTAGTCCCGATACCAGAAAAGAAAATGATATATCGATGCCATAAGAGTATAACCTCAAGGACAAACAATCAACAATCCCACTAAATCACGCCAATTATTTTCATATCATTATTAACTCCTCTAACTCACGCGACGATTACAAACTAGGTGCAACAGCGACTAACTTATTCCGACAGCAGGAAAGAAATTGCTTAATGTTGATATAAAAGTAACCTCAAGGCCTAACAATCAATAATTGTTACACAACTTCTTACTTCGACTGCTTTGACGAAATCTCATTATCCAAGCTCCTGTCGTTTTTTTTTTCACAGCTGTCATGCATTTTTAATGAGCTTTAAATGAGCTTAAATACTTTGGAGCTAACAATAGCAAGAGCGAAAAGAAAAAGTGACGGAGGCGCGGAGTTTGAGGCGAAAACGCAAATAGAGAAGTCAATGACGTCAATGCCGCGGGTAATTACATAAGAACGGTCCTATTAACCTATGCGGACTTGGCGTTATTAAATGCTAAACGATTCCAATCGAGTGGCGTACGCCACTCGCCACTGACAACACCAACAGCAGTCGCCAACTTTTTCAAATGTCTATGCACGGACGGTAGGCAGGCTCGCCTCTTATTCTCCACGCACATACACATGTGTGCGCTTACAGCGCTGTGGAATGCAACATAGCGAGAATGAAATAAAGGCCGCGTGGTTACATAGTCCGCGTGCATACCTACATCTGCGAGTGAACGCGTACGAAGCGCCCCGAGCATCTAGAAGCATTTTCCATGAGCGCGCGCGGAAAATTGCAAATTCTTGGTGCGGCGAGGCATCGCCGCTGCCAAGTCATTCCGGGCGACGAGAACGATCGGAGTTTCCCCCACCGAGCGCCGCACCACTCGTTTCTTCCAACAAACTCGCGTGTTCGACGTCAGCCGGTCCTCACCTTGCACTCGCTAAAGGGCATCGTTTGCCGGCGTTTCGTTACGCCCGATTATATCGTCGCATTTTTCACGGCGCGCCGATCGTTAGTCGCGAATTATCGTCTAACGAGCGAAACGAACGCGCTTCCGAGATTCCGATCGACCGGAGAATACGAAACTTCATCCAGCGTTACGTAATTCGTCGTTATACACTTTTGTGTGTTATTTTTGGATTTTTTTTTTCGTGCCGAGTGAAGCCGATTGATTTTAAAATTACCGCGATGTTCGTTAACGATTTGCTGGGGCTGAGGAAAAAATGCTGTGGACGATTGATTAATAATTATCTGACTAATTAAAATCATGACTATTTGCATTGTTAGGTTTTTTTGACGTGAAAAAATAAACTGGGTAAAGCATGCATGCTTAAATTCGTCTTTTGGCACTAAACAGATAAAGAGGGTTCGCTAAAAGGGTGAAGGAGGACTCTGGACGTTGGGTTACGCAGGCAGTGCTATTATTCCCGTATGTGAGCCACGTACTCGGTGCCGAGGCATGGGGAATAGAGTAAGAAAAATATGGAAAGAGAAAGAGGAGCTTGGATCCGTGAAGGAATGTTCAACAGGTGTGCCTCGGTGAGCGGAGCTAGATACTCTCTTGGCATCAGCAGCTCACCCTTTTCTCCGGCTGTTCTCCATATAGACTCCGTATATCTGAGAAATCCGGAGACTATTCCTCCTATATTATCTACACAGTGAATCGCAAAAGGAGTGTGTACTAAAGTAAATGATCGTTGTTTCTTTCCGACACCTATACGTTCTTCTACGTGTAGAATGATCGTTTTTTTCTTCTTTCTCTTCACAATGTTCATTCATCAACCCAATACAATTTCCTACTATTTTTCCGTTAATATCACACAACAATTATTTCAAATAATAATAAAATAATCTCGAAAAAAATTACGATTTTTCTATTGGATTGAATAAAATATTAAGTCTCCAAAAACCGGCGCCAAGAGTTTGACTTTCTCGAGTCGCACTCTGACCTTGTGTTGGAATTGGCAATGTTAAAAAATGCAGAAGGCAACGAATAAAGTCGTCGGCCCTCGAGGGATCAAGTGTCCACGGGCGACGATCGCCAAAAGGTCGACAAACATACCACAACGCGCCGAAAAGTGCGAATAAAAAAGCATGTGTGCATATAGATGTATGCAAAGAAACTGAGGTAAGGACGCTCATCTGTATGCCGAGTATCGTACGCGACATCGTTGCAAACGGTGCGGGCGTTCGCGGTGTCAACGAACCCTCTGGCAGAGATGCTGCTACGTCCTGCACGAGCAGAGAGCCCCGTTGGATTGCAACAGCGAGACCGAAACAACGTTGACGAGGTCGTGTCGCTTCGCAGCAGCAGCAGCAGCAGCAGCAGCAGCAGCAGCGCCAGCATAGCAGACCAAGGAGAAACTCCGAGAGTGGTCCGGGAGAGGAACGGGTGTTCGTTCTCGACTCTCTGCCCTCGAGGCGCTTCACCAGAAGCAGTGCTCACCAGAATCAAGCACACAGAGGTTCCTCTGTTTTTCCAAAGTCCTCCTCTGCCCGTTGGCTCAATGACCGACAAAGATGGCGACAGACAGTCAGATACACAAAGCGAGAGAGAGAGAGAACGAGAGAAATATCAGCAGCAATAGTGCGCGGGGTCAGAGAAGAAGAAACGATTTATTTAGACGATTAAAGTAGCGAGGCTGTAAATCCCAGCTACACTACGATAATACGCATTGGCATTCTCGTGTATTGTATGTATGTAGGACAGTGGATGGTCTGTTCGCCGCGTACGCGGGGTGTTCTCCTCAGTGGCTGTTGTGTCGGCTTAGCGCGAACACACACACATGCACAGTGCTACGAGAGAGAGAGAGAGAGAGAAATGGGAAGGACGGATGCAATGCGCCTGTGGTGGCTCTATGGCCGAGGCTCGCTCGACGAGCGAGTGAACGCAGAGGCTTGCCTGGCTGCCCGCTGCTGGACTCCCTTCCCTTGAGGCTTCGCGGACGACGGCGCGCGGCTCTAACCAGTGGTGGGGATCCATGTTCCGGCAGACAGCTTGGCGTCCGCACGGTTCGCATTACGAGAAACCGTATCCTTTCCCCGTCTTTTCCAGCTCTCTCACGGGAGCCTCCGTGCCCCTTCCCTCTCCGGCCCACCCCTTCAGCTACTTCAGCCTCGCCGCGCGTTTAACTCGAGTTCGTGAACGCTACGTGAGTACACGCACCTCCCCTGCTTGCACGCCGTGTATTGAAAGTACATAGTGCTCTCCATACACCACTCTGTGCCTCC
Organism: Clistopyga incitator; assembly: GCA_947507545.1. Classification (NCBI taxonomy): domain Eukaryota; kingdom Metazoa; phylum Arthropoda; class Insecta; order Hymenoptera; family Ichneumonidae; genus Clistopyga; species Clistopyga incitator. Next base: position 7,675,668 of record OX382173.1, on the reverse strand, counting down.
AGGAGGCGAGTTTAAACGCCTCGCGGATAAAGCCTTTGCGCAACCCGACTGACTGGCTTCCCCTCCACCTCCTCTCCACTCCTCTTTCGCGCTAACGAGTGCGCTCAACATCTCGCGCTTGCTCACCATTAAAATACATTTAATAGTCACCGAGAATCCGAGCTCGATGTGTATTCATATGAGTTTGCAGGGTTATTAACGAGATCGTTAAGTCACACCGCGCTATCGTGAACATATTTTATTTATTACATTAATGAATTTGTAAAGCATCCGCTTATTCTGTAGATCCCGCCGATTGGGCTCGTGCAATGAGCGCGAAAATTTTCTTTTACCTGATAATTGATTAGGTCCTTGTCACGGGGATTCGAAATTTGGTGATCAAAAAAATTAATAATTTCTCGTGCACTTTTTAAACTGGAGGACCATTTGTAATTCGGCACTAAACTTGTATGCCTATGAATGTTGTTTAAGTTACTTTTTGTACCGCCGTGCGCAAAAAATACACTTTCCGTGCCTGCGGGCATAAAAAATTGCCATATGTGCAAATTGCAGTATTTAACACTTTATGCGCACTTGTGCCGTAAAGTGTCTTTTTACGCACGGGCATCACATGTCGAACTTTGATGCAAGCAGTACAAAAAAATGGTGAGCATATCAGGAATTCTTGATTCGTGTGAATTATCGCGTTCGTCTTAAGGCTTTTCATACTCGTCCGAAATCTCCTCTTTTTAGGCCATTACCTTATAACTATTACCCACAAGACACAAACTACGAAAATCTTCAGAACAACCTAAACCTTCTAAATCTGCTTCCGACCTATATTACACTTTTTATAAACAGGTGTAAAATATAATTCATCACATATTGCTTTTCCTGATAATCAGTATTGTAATTACGATAACAAAGTACTACTAAGTACTACTAACTCTGACAAAGGTCAAGTTAGCACGGAATTATTCTAGCGTGTTCGTCCGAAATCTCCTCTTTTTAGGCCATTACCTTACAACTATTACCCACAAGAAATAAACTTCGAGAATCTTTAGAACAACCTTAACCTTCTAAATCTGCTTCCGACCTATATTACACTTTTTATAAACAGGTGTAAAATATAATTCACCACAGACTGCCTTTCCTGATAATCAGTATTGTGAGTACGATAACAAAGTACTACTATCCTGCATAACACTGTCAGTCGCGAAAGATTTATAGCCACTTAGTCAATTTTCCCTCGGTTCCGTAAGAGTAATGTGGAATCAGTTTCGGCCGCTTTCAAAAGATTCTGACAAAGATCAAGTTAGCACGGAGTTGTTCTAGCGTGAAACCGCGTGTTATCCACGCGCTTCTGTGACGTGCGCGCGTATTCGCCTGACGTTAGCAAGCCCGAGACGTTGAATACTTCCCCATTGATCGAATCGCTCCAGCAAAATCTCAATGTAGGCCCGGCAATGCCTCGTATTTCATCGTCCACTATTTTTAAATACGCTCGTTTGATTTACGTCTCTGTCGCTCGAGCGGAATGAAAACACTCGCTGGCTGTACATTGGCCGGTGATGTGCGAAAGGTCAACAGTTCGATTTTGTTTACATAGTTTGTGTTCATTCCCGATGTCCCTGAATGACCCTATTCAAGAAGAACGCGAGCGCTCGTAGGAAACAAAAGCAAACAAAAAAGGCGGCCAGACACTCAACTCAAATGCCATTGATTTTTCAATATTCGTGACAATGTTGCGCGAGAGAAATGAACGAGAGGCTGCACTGAACGCTTTCTTGAGTACACGAGAGAGTTTGTTCTGAACAAACGAAAACTAGGCGTTGATTTGCCTAATTTCATTAACGCAGTCATGTTAACTTCACTTTTACGTAAAACTTTATAATCACGACTGTAAATTTCAGAACACGAGGGAAGCTACAACAATTATCAAGACGTTATTTCAATTGCTGAAAATACAATATACTTTCTTCTAAAAACTTAGAGAGTAGTAACAATCAAATGGAAATTATTTTCGGCTACAATTTTATCACTACGCGGTATTATTTCGTTTTTGCTTCTGGTTCGTGCAATTCGATACAAGATGTAAACAAAAAACTTGTGCAATTTATTATTGCATCAGACGCATGTGAGTACGTAAGAAACAAAAATATAACTTAAATGTTTTTTTGAGTGTTGTTTAATGAATATGTTTATTTTAAGTGTGCTAATAGCGATGCAATCGATAATAAGCTCGCGGAAAATGTGACGGGGGAAGCTTTTTTTGTTTTTTTTAAATTATGTGATCCCTGAAGTCCGAAGTTCGTAATGCCGTTGCTCGTCTCGATATATTAGATGTGCTATATTCATGACACCAATAATTTGTATGTAATAGTACAGGCCGTTTCACTTCCGTTCTCGCGAGTGTTGCGAACGCTGGCCGGTCGGCCACAAGTACGTACTGAGTAGCAGCACTGAGACAAGAGCCTCAGGCTCGTTAGCGCTTTCGTTTCCAGAGAACTGCTCCCATTTAACCCCGAGGAGAAGCCGCTACGAGCGGCAACCTCGAGCTCTCGCTCCTCCGCTATACTCGATATATATATTTCGTTCGACTCGATACTACACGAGTAACGTCTCTCCCAGCGGCAAAGGCTCTGACACTCGCCAAAAATAAAACGAAGCCCGTAGCAATGAACCTGGTGAAGTATGAGTACGACGCGTAGCATCTTCTAGAACTTGACGATTGCTCGTTTCATTAGATACTAAGAGTACACAACAAACTTTAAACACACTCGAGTGTTTGGGTCATCAGGTCCAAACTGGAATTTTGTTTCATTTTTGAGACGACTTTTTCCGTCGTTACTTTCGTCCGAAAGGTCAATTTAGGATCTTAACACGTTCTTATGTAGTTATTTTTAGTGGTGTTGTTTTTTATTTGGCAAGTGGAACAAATAATGGATAATGTCTTTGCTTTGTTTTTATATGTAGTATTTTTATGTATCAGGTTCAAACTGGAACTTTGTTTCAACTTTGAGACGATTTTTTTTGTCGTTACTTTCGTCCGCAGGTGGAATTTAGGATCCTAATACGGTGTTATATGATTATTTTTAATGATGTTGTTTTTTATTTGACAAGTTGGAGAAAGTAATGAATAATTTCTTTGCTCTGCTTTTGTATATAGTTTAGAATGCTGTTTTTTCAAAGTCCTAACGGATTGAGTGCTGCAATTACATTTTTTCACGAATTTTTTTGATTGTCCATAAATTAAGCACGTTTCTATAAATTATTGGAAAATAACGTATCCACGCAACAAGATCTGAATTGGATAAACATTGTTAATGGGGCGCGTATGGACCCAACAGATTGGGCGCTGCAATTCGATTTTTTGACGAATACTTTTGATTACCCATAAATTAAGCACGTTCGTATAAATTTTGGAAACGTATTCATGCAACAAGATCAGAATTGAATAAACAGGACTTCTGTTACGGACCTCTATTACGCTCGTCGTACTGAGGTTCGGGAATCACGAGGTTAAAAGCCGCATCGACATTCTATAATCGTCTCGATGAATGACGTTGACGGAGAGACCGCGTTGATTGGCACGCAAGCCTTCGACCTTTGCCCACTTCCCGTCCCGTGTCGCGTTCTTCCCCCTTAATTTTATTATTATTCCGTTGGGACTATTACGCATGAATATCCGCAGACCGGCTTAATATACAGCGTGCAAATATGACAAATGTACTAGTTACTCAAGCGAATACATAATTATCTGCGACTGAATGCTTTTTTCGAAGAAATTTTCGCGGAAGCCTGAAAATAGAGTTATTAGCGAGAGATTCGGCGAAACGAGCGTCCGCTGTCTCTCAAGTGTTGACGTATGACGTGAAGGCAAAAAAAAAATATATATATATTCTCATCGCGAACAAAAACTCTCGCTTCGAATGGCGCACAGGTTGAGAACAAGTGGACAACGCGAGTCGCTTTGTGGTGAAAAGATGAGAGAAGAGACGTTCGCGAAGGGCGAAAGGTAAGAGAAACGCAAAGGAAGCAGTCCGCGTTAAAAATACCCGGCGAGACGCGACGCGAGAAGGACAGAGTTCCCGGAACCGGAGTCGAGGACGCTGATGCCCCTACTCGAGTTAATTGATTGTTTCCAAAAATAGATTCGTCGCGAGACCGATTCATCGCTGACGCGACGGAAAAAAATCGGTCCCACTGGGCCTCTTGGACCTTTACGACTTTGCTTGACCCCCTCCCCCTCCCAACGGTTGCGAGTTTTGAACGCCGCGTGGCTTTCCCCTCGAAAAACTCTAGAAGCCTCCACGCGTGACTCACGAGTCATTTTGAATCAAATCGAAATTACGTCGAAATTAATGAAAAAGATTTGTTTACTCTCTCATATATATATATATATATATATATATATATACACTTTAGAGCTAATTACGCAACGGAATGTTCTCTTCAGACGCATTTTTTTAAACTATATCAGCAGAACTTGGGAAAAAAATAACAGCCCAATGACAAAAAGAAAAGTTTTAAAAAAGTACAACGGCCACAGAGATAACAGAAAGAAAAAACAAATAATTACTTTTTACTGCAAAGCAGAATCTTTTTGTCGAATCATTATTTTGAAAACAATTCAGACAAAGTTTTATGTATTGGTTAAAGAAGCTCCTGCACGCAAAACGTTGAGCAGAGAAAAATTCGCGCGGGTATAAACAACGTCTAACGTTTACGTCGAAACTGAAAACAAAAACTGCGGACTATTCGCTACAAAAATACTGGGAAAGGTCCCGGCGGTCTCCGTAGTCGGTGCTGAAGCTCCGAAGAAGCCACAGGTGGTTGTGTCGCGTTCTCCCTCATCGCTGCTCCTTCGTGGATCGCAGAGCTGCCTAAACACCGCGCGCTCGTCGAGCGGCGCGTAACGCTAGACTCGCGGTGAGTCAGTGGCTGTGTTCCAGCGACAGCCACCCTCGCGCTCTTATCAATTTGTCCATAATCCGGTGAGCAAACGTTTCTTCCGTGAAACGTACCTTTTGAGGATACGAAAAACTTCCGCTTTACCTGTGACGCGGAGGTTATTTTTAAGTGCCGGTAGTTATCTCCACGCAACAACAACACGCCAGGTAAGACACCTGTAGCTTCGTGTACGGATGTACCTGTACATGCGGCATTCAAGTAGGCGCAGATACATGCCCACCTGTGACTATTCGACGCGAGGATTTAATCTCTCGGTTCGCGGTTCCCGTCGTTTCAATCGACAATCACGTCGCGCCGATAACTATACGTATACACGGACGTGCATATGATGAATGCAGCCCGCGCATGCTGCGCTATAACAGTTGCGAACGATAGATATCCTTCGCCTCGATTTTTTCCACAGCAAGGAGAGATATCCTATTTCATCAACCTTACCTTACAAATCCGACCATGATTATTATTCTTCGCGATATCAAACGTACCAACGAGAACCAGTATGAAATTATGAATTAGAGTTATTCATTTATCTCATTTCCCATCGTGGATTCCAGAGCAATTCGAAATAAATAAAGTCGCTAATAAAATAAACTTCACGAAAAAAAATTTTTTTCGCGCCTTCATAATGACTTTCCGAAAGCGAAGAAATTATTGTAATAGACCGATATATTACTTGTGTAGACACAAGTTAATTTTCTATACTGCAGATGTAGTGTCGATGCTGTTATATAATTTAATTGGTTTGAGTGTTAATAAAAACGAAAATCTTGTGATCACATATAGACTTACGTTTGTTTCTCCGCTCGTTCCACGCATTTTAAAAACTGTGGCAATAATATTGGCTCAAATAACTGTCTCTGAAGTTGATTTTTGTAGCACTTTAAACCGGCAGGTTCACTGACACTGATCCCGGTTTATAAACATGTGTATATGTGGTTTGATTGAAAGCGAGTAACTCGCAATAGGAATGATAGAAAAGCGCGGTTGTCGCTCCCGAGCAGCTCGTTGACACTTTGGGGGGTGGGGTGCGTTGCTCGAGTTTTAAATAAGCCGCGTGCGCTTTCGTTTTAAGTTTCGGACGTTGAGCACGCGCGCCTTTTTTTTTTTTTTTTTTAATCTCCCAACTGTGATAGCGAGTTGGAAACGGAGGATTGCGCGAAGATGCGTACGATTGATGCTCTAGATCGCGGTGTGTGTACTGTGAAATGGTTTGGTTTTACGGATCGAGAGATGCGACTCTCTTGGTGGTTCGGGCTAACATTAACTAGCGCGGACTGCAGTCGCTTATAATATGGCCGAGGCGCGAACCAATCGGATCTCGCGGCTCCTGCCACAGGGCCCCCACTACCCCCCTATCGCCGGCAAAGACCCCCCGCGTGTTATTCCCGATCGTCGTGCCTCCTTTTTTGCCTCCCACCCTCCACCGACCCCCGCGCCACCCTCTATCCTCTCTCTCTCTCTCTCTCTCTGCTTCCCCTCTTTTCCTCTTCCTCCTTCTCCTTATCCTTATTATTCCGCGTCTTCGCCTTTTTGTCCTCTTTCGTATTCTTGCTCTTCTTCGACTTCCTCTCGCTCTTCAGCTTCTGCTCCCTTTTCCGCTCTCCCCCCCTTATTTCAAACAGCTTTTTCCTCGCTTCTCCTCAACTTCGAAACTTTGGCTCGGAATTTTCGAAGAATTGTCTATGTTGCAACTCTCGTTACGTGTTACGTTATGCCTCGGGGATTTGTGCCATATGGCTTTTGTAGGGATGAGATGAATTTTGTTATTTTCGTTTAATAATTGAAATCCATATGCTGGGTATCTTAGGTTTTCATCTTTATTTGCTATTAAAAATCGGGAGTGATCTGTGATTTCCTTTTGGTAAGTTTTGGAATTTGGAAATGGGTGGGTCTATTTTTTTTTTTTAGTCTCGTGAGGCTTTTGGTAAAGGCTCTTCTGCGTGACGTTAGATGAAGCGAAATTTAAGTTTGCGCTCGAAAAGTTGGAGAGGAAACGTAAAGGTAGAATCGCGAGAACTCTTCCTTCCTTCTATTCGGGCAGCGGGCGAGCGCCCGAGGCTATGGCGAGCCGGAGCTCCATATAATCGCGTGATATTCGCCGTGCAACAGAGTTTTTCAGTTGCATCAACCTCTCTGAGTAGCGGAATCCAAGTCGCGCCTTCACCATATATATATATGTATATATATAATACACGAGGCGCTCGCTGGTGCTCTACTATCTTTATACCCGTGGACTCGCTGCAGAGCGACACCGGCGAACACGCTGCATGCTACACCGAAGCGCCCTTCGCCGCTGTTGCGCAGCCAATATAATTAAGAGTGTACCGCATAACGCCTGTAATTCTCTCGCGCTACTATTATGCGTCGGTCAACGTGGAAAAGTGTAATAATGGTATTATTCCTGTAACCTACTTGCTCAGCAACATTCTCGCAAATCCGCTCTCAAAATTTTCGCAAACCCGTAAAAATCGTTATCAAGAATTACAAGATTCATGCTAATTTCGATTCGAAGAAAGTAATCAGAATTTGACATAATTTCTCTACACTAGTGTCACTGAAAATAAAAAAATCTGATTTTCGAGGTTTTTAAGTGTCTTTTCTTTGCACTGGTGCAAATTCGGTTTCATGATAGAGTGAAAAAAAGGGATTTTGGGATTTTACCTCTATGTTGATTTATAACGTGAGGTTTATGGAGTTTGTATCGTTTTTGGAAGATTTTTATCAATTAAGAAAAAAAGTGCTTGAATTTCCTCGTTGATTATTTCCATTAACTAATGGATGATGTTGAATTTAAAAAATTGTCTTTAATGAGAATAAACTACGCGGAGCTTTGAACACTTTTCCTCTATACAAATGTCAATGCGATTATTTCGAAATGATTATTCCGAGACAGATTCTGATCGACAATTCTCAAGTGGTTGAACCGGATGCAAAAGAATCGGTTCAGTATTAGATTCACAGCTTACGCGCTGATATCGGTGACGAATAAAATTAGTAACGCAGAAAATGAATTTATTATCAATGTATTCACTGGTTATTGATTTTTTGCTTTCCTTTTTCATTCCAGTCGAGATATTGCAAATCATTTCTATGATATATTCCTAATAAGCGTAAAATTGAAAAAAATTCAGAGCACTATATTTAACTATGCATTTGCAAGTAGCATATTCTTATGACCTACCGCTATTTATAGACTGTGATAACGTCTCGAGATAAAATTATAGATCCTCGGCAGATTTTACATAGCAGGTTTTTAAAAAAAGTATTTTGAGAATTCTCCCATTGGCGCAGTGGGGATTTTACGCAGACCGCCAATTTCCGGTGTCAGATCGAAAAAGACAATCCCCCTAACAACATTTGTTTAGAAAGTATTCAAATGTTCAATTCTTATGCCGAAAGCGACCACAAAAGTTATTTAAAATGATGAATTTAACCCTGTGCTTAAAAAAGTGTATGTTTACTCGGTGACAAAAGTTTTATTAAACTATATTCAGGATTAAATACTGTTTCGGCAATGATAACATATATTTAGAAATGAAAACGTAAAAAAGAATTTGGTATCGATTGTTATTAGGGGACTTTGATTTTCGTTTAATTAGTTGAAACTTGAGTTCAAACTGGCGACTATAAATAAATTAGACCTAAAGCTACTTATTCTCACCTCCTAAAACGATTTTCGTCTTGCCAATAGTTGTATTATCGGAAATCTTAATAAATTAGATACATGAAGTTTACTCGGTAATTATTATTTTATCCTGAGCCTAGATTTAACTTTGCTTATCAGGACGTTTGGTTTTTTTATTTTATAACCAAAGTGATTTGTACAGATCAACAAAACTTCCATTAAGAAAAATTTTAAATCGATCAAATAACTTTAAAAAAAGAATATAATCTATTTTGTGTTTTTAAAAGGGCTTTTCAAATTTTAGAGTTTCTCTGGTACATTTAATACTGTCCTCAAGTCTTAAACCTTTCTTAAAGAACACTTGCTGTGTAAATGAAACCTGCTAATCCAATAAATGCCGATTCATCCTTTTCTGTCAAAGATCTATCAGATTCCGAGACATCGAATCCATTAAACTCTTGTTGGTTACGTATGGACACTAATAATTATGATCCAAGGTCCGACGTCTCCGTCATTGCTCGCTCTCTGGGAAGATTTACGAGTACGTTTCTCCGGCACCTCTTCTTCCGTTCTCTCACAATATATATGGGCTATTTCGTATCAGATTAACCACGCATAGAAACATATGGTATTTACATTTCTCGTGTCTGAAAAAAATGAACGTCATCCGAAAGTATGGAATATTTTGCAATATATAATATAAACAAGACTGAAATCATACATTTTACCATAAAGTCAATTTTTCTTAGGACCTACACTGCTAAAAAATATTGGAAGTTTTTATTCATAAACTGGTAAATTTAACATGATATACCATTGTAACGTAGAATTTATATATTTTTGCAGGACTTTATTTAAGGGACTTTTACACTAAAATTAACGTATATAAAAATTACTGTACCATCCATTAATTTTATATTGCATTATCTTAGTTTAAGAATAAAAAGTCCCACCACTTTTGGATTCAATTTCAAATAGATTTTATTCACAGTGTAGGTAGCGTTCTCCCCTTAAAAACTTAATTTTTTTTGACACGTCGCTATTATTCCTTTTCCGAAGGTAGAACTAGGAAAATTAAGATTGCCTTCTCATTCTCTGTCTAAAAATTAATCTAACCGATCCTTTCATTAACAAACTGAACATATATCATAATATTCATTAATTACACATATAAAGATACTATCGTTTCGTGTAAGAGAATGATGGACTAAATTATTTCCTTGTTTCTCCAACTCGTAATGATAATTTCTTATGCCTTTTAATCTATTAATAATCGAGTTTCCTACCAATATTGAAAATTTATCAAATTCATTGTGACCTTATAACCAGAGTCTATGAACATTTTGAACAACGATCTGTGGGATGGTTGATTCGACATGGAAGCTCCCATATCCATCCCCAGCCTCCACAATTATATCCCCTTTTTTTCCACACTTATTTTCACCTCAACGAGTGGAATGATTCGATTGCATAATAGCGGCTAGCAGTGTGCAGTGGAGTGTGAAGGGAAGCCCGACCCAAGTAATAATGTAGGTATGCGCGCGTGCCTCCAAAGTTTCCAAAGATGATTCATTCGTTGCTTCGCCTCGAACAGAACGACGGAGCGAGAATCAATTAAGCGCAATTATATTGCCGGCTGTGAATGCCACGAGCTGCATTTACGCGGATACATTGCGACTGTCAGCGAAACGTTATGCATGCTCGAGAGTGCAAGACAGTGAATAGGATTTTCATTTAACGAGCGGCTGTATCAAAATTACTCGTTGAATAATGGGAATAAGGCGATAGGGAGTAAAACTCGCGTTACCGCTAGCCGGGCAATTTACCTTCTGCTCTTCTAGTTGCGAATTTCAACCGCCGCCTCCTTCCGGCGCTCTAATCGCCTCAGCGCTACCAATCCTCTACCACCTCGCTCACTACGTTGCCGTGCTTTCCGAGATCTCCCGCTTTTTCCGTATTTGCCAAGTCCGCGCATAGAACCTGCTGTTGCTGCTGCTGCTGCTGCTGCATCGTACGATCTAACGGTCGACTCGTATTCTCGGGAATGCCGATAGAAATCAATCTTTTTATCCATTCATTGTACACACGTATTTTGCGGAAGAATCGAATGACTCGCGATGACTTTCACGAGTAAATTGGAACGCAACGAACAACCTAATTGGCGCCATATATTTCCAATGATTTTCCTCCGAGGGATTTTTCCCATGTGTCTGCCGATCTTCTCGGAAGTTTTGCTGGCAAAAGCGATTTTCGCGTTAATCAGGCTGACTCTATCTGGTGGCAATCAATCGCCAGACGCGGGATAGTGACGCAAGGCTCGTGGCACTTGTGTGCTGCAAGCTTCGAGGAACTTCTGTACCATGCTCAGAGGCAAAAGCACCCAGCTCTGAATCACTTTGAGATGCCTAATTAATTCAATTTGACGCTTACCCGAGAATCGCTTAAAAATCATGTGACTGCAGGGAGAACAAAATAATGAATTGCTAACCCGGATGCCGGAAAACGATTGGTAATTGGACTAGCCAATGGTTTGCATCGAGAAAAAAAGATTCCATTGATTCACGGCAATCTTCACCAATGAAACAAAACAACTTGTGTTTCAATACTATTTTTCCATTGAATGATCTGGAACTCAATGAAAAGTAGTGACATTGAATCAAGGAAATCGTCTCCGTTCTTTTCGCTAATTTCACTGTAGAGGGAGCGGCGCTTCCCCCATCAGCTCAGAATTTTGGGACTAAATTTTTCCTAAACTACTCGGCAGGTATAGCTCAAATTTGGAGAAAAGGTGCTCAGGTACGGAAGAAATGAGCTAATATTTACAGGCGCCTTAAAACCGAAGCCGTTTTTTTCGGGAGAAGCGGGAAACAAAAAAGTAAGGTTAGGTGTGAAGGCCCTATAATTGATTAACATTAGACAATGGAATTCCTAGCAGTTGCTCTTCAATGAATCAAGAAGACGTTTTTTTGAATCAATGAAAACTTTTTCTTAAAACAATGAAACTGTTTCTTCATTATACGCTCACTGAGTAAATATTTCTTTACAGGCAATGAAATGTTCTCTTTGAAATTTGAGTGCACTATTTCATTGAAATCAAAGCCAACAAAATCGTACCACCTATTTCGGCAAATTTTGCCATTCTAAATTTTGCAAGTCTATGGTGGAGAACCAATAGATCGATCAATCAATTCTATACAAAGTAAGTTCACGATGTAGGGATAGATGATTATGTCGATTATAACCAACTTTTTTTTGCTCTGTCAGCTGACGTACATTAATTTAATACTCGGTGCCGATTAACCTGCATAATTATGATAAATCAAATAATACACACTTGAAAAAAAATTCAAATATGGCTTTTGCAGAAGTTATAGTCGTTGAAATCACTTCTAAACGTTATCCTTGTCTTTTTTGGTTTATTAACTTCAATTGTTTCCTCATGTTAATATATTGATTCGGTAAATAAATATAGAGAAATTTTATATTACAAATCTTTGCGGTTGTCGGGGTAACGATGAATGCGAGCGCGGGGTAATGGGAGTCGCATTTATAATACTTATTGGTTGCATTCACTTAGATATTACTTAAAATTGATTAAATATTGATGTACGAAAAGATATACATAGAAAATGTGTTCAATTTGATGGAGATTTTGATATTGTTATGGGCCTAGAAATTCTGAGGTTAAAATTCCAATTTTTCTATAAACTATAACGTTGGCAGAAAATGAATCTTATGTTTCGTTGTGAATTCGAAAGTTGTATAAAAAAGCGACCGTAATTACCCGAATGCCCAATATCCCAAATACTAAACGCTAAACGATTGTCATATTTTTTTAGTATATTCATGTTAAGCTTCTGTTAAATACTCTTGTTTTCTTCTTATTTCTGTCATAACCAATACATTTTGGAATAGAAAACATCTTGTTTATTTAACAAGAAGAAGAAATTATTTAAACTGCCCAGATGTTTAGATAATATATTCAATAGTCAAAAAACTTTAGTTACCTTAATTAACTTATTAAATTAAGTTAATTTAAGTGTATTAATCATCAACAATGCAGGACTGAAGGTAGATTTTGAAGGTAGAATTATGGTGGCTAGTAATTCATTGTTTTCCGCGGATTTGAGGTTTTCTTCAAGTTTGTGTTTTCCTCAACATGTGAATTTGAGTTCTTCCGAACATTGTTGAGGAAAGTCCGTTCAAGTTTTGCAGATCATGGATCTCTCTGAGATTCTGGAAAATGAGGTTTTTTTTTTGTTATGTCGTAAACTATGAAGAGTCTTGACTGACGCACAGCACATAACTCCTCATTCAAGGAATATAAGACAGAGCTTGGTGTTATTTAATAGCTAATTTCCGTTTCCTAGACGTTGAATTAAACATACATAGAATGAGAGTCATTCAATGGATGATGCTGCGCATCGTGCACTTGTGTTTCCAGTAGTACTCCATTGATAATTAGACTTCTTACCAATCATAAAATCACTCAAAAACGCAAACGGAAAACTGTAAAAGCGAAATATATTTTTTTTCTTCAACTTTTACCGTGCAATATTTGGAATTTCTTATGGGAATTTGATTTCATCTCATAATCAGTGCAGAATTTCTTTTAGAGGGTGTTTTAGAAAAATGTAATAATTCTGCGTGTGTTTAGATTTATTTAAATTGACAATTGCAGTTTAGATTTTTATTTTTTATTTTAAATGCCCAAAACTTTACCTTGGTTCTGTCAATTTAGTTGTGCGTAGAATGCACAACACCAAATCTGGGCTTAAGGGGATACTGAAGTCGATTAGGCGATTCGTAGTATATACTATTTATCGTAAATATGCTACAAATATACTTCAACGTTTGCACTGAGGTAATAAAAACTTTCATGCTTTGGCGACAGGTCGAATTACGGTTCACGACATACAAGAAATGTAAAAAAAAGTATATTACTGAACGTCTCAAAAGCCAATATGGCCGCTCGAGATGTCAAAAGATCCGTTAAAGTAAAATATAAACGTTTCTGGGCTTTTCACTAAATCTGGGCTTAAGGGGATGCTGGAGTCGATTAAGCGATTCGTAGTATACACTATTTATCGTAAATATGCTACAAATAAACTCTAACTTTTGCAGGGAGGTAATAAAAACCTTCATGTTTCGGCGACCGGTCGAATTAAAAATCAAGACATACAAGAAATGTAAACAATGTATATTACTGAACGTCTTAAAAGCCAATATGGCCGCTCGAGACGTCAAAAGATCAGTTCAAGTAAGATATAAACGTCTCTGGGTCTCAGATGTGTCAAATCAGACCGGACGCCAAAGCACGAAGGTTTTTACTACATTCCTGCAAAATTTCAAGTATATTTGTAGCATGTTTACGATGAATAGTGTATACTACAAAATCACTCACTCCAGCATCCCCTTAAGGATTAGTCAATTATTTTACCGAATTTTGAGGTCTTTGTTTTTATGACAGAGGTATTATTGAAATTATCGCAGAATCCAAAAATTCTTAATGATCAATAATCTTTTAAAATTTGTCAAACCGATTGGGGAACTGTGGTATTTTTTAATTCCTTTCGTTCTTCGTTCGTTCGAAAGTTTTAGGGCTTGAAATATTACAAAATAACATATTAGCAACATCAACGGGATAAATAGTTATTGCTGATCTAGCTAACACAAATTTCGTCATAAAATCAATAAAGGAATTTTGAAACTGTAATTCTCACTTTATATAGGACGCTTTCTCCACCAATTCGCTGGCTAAATACCGAATTATGCAATATAAACATTGCATTAAATAATCCATAGAAATAAGGAACTCCAATGCTTAATGCAACTTTCTCTGTGAAACATTTCTTTACTCGCTAACGACGTTGAGTTTCGCGATATCTTTTTTTTTTTTTTTTTATTTTAGAAGCCTGCAAAATACCCTCTAAAATCGACAGCGTAATTAAAGATGTAGCATTGTTCATTTTTCAATAATTTTTTTTGTTGACAATGATCTTGTCCATGGAATCAAAAATATAAGATATATTCCATTAGATACTTCATGGAAAAACAAAACTTTTTGTGTATGTACTTTTTTTTCGTCCGATTTCAATTATCTACGATACACAGACTTGCAAAAAACAAACAACATTTTCGTATCAAGTGAATTTAAAAATCTAAAATTTTTTACACATTACCTTCAAGTAGTATTATTATATCTCCAGCTATAGAACAGATTTAAAAGGGTTAAAATGTGGTCGCATTAATGGAGAACGCCTGGGACATGAAATACTTTTTACTGCTCTCAAATTTGTTATCCACTTTCCGAAAACCTGCAGATTATTAATTTTTTAAACCCTAAGAAAGTGGTGCATATTTTCGTTCACGATCATATTAATCTACAAAACAGGAAGCACGTGATAATATCGAAGAATGTGCCTTGGCAAAGCGTGATAACGTATGTATATGCGCTCCGGCAAAGGTGAAGTACGTGTGACGCGTGTGACGCGTGTGACTCACACGCGTCACGAGATAACGCAACAAAATCATTACGAGAGCAATTACCTAACTGCTCTATCTGCGTTTGAGGACCGCGGCCGAGTCCGGATCGAGATTTCTATCGTGTTTCCGTACTTATATGCATGCACCTTATCTTTCCGTTTTGCACACTGAGCTTTAATTGAAATGCCTCTTTTCACAATCAATCTAGATTATTGTAATGCTTATAATCCAAAACTGGAGCTATCAGTCACTCAAGCCACATGATAAGATAAAAATATTCCTAAAATATCTTATCACAAAAAGAAAATTAGCATTCGTTTATTAAAAAGAATTATTTTAGAGTCACAATTAAGAACATGCACTGTGAAAAAAATCGAATTGAAATTTAATATACTTGTACTGGAAGTTTTTATTCCTTAACTGGTTTACTAAATTTACTACACAAGTGCGATGTCAAATTTATTTTTGGAACAGTAATTTCACTGCAGAAGTACTATCATTTGTTTAATTCATTTTAATTTCATTGCAAAAATACCTTATTTTAATATCATAATTGTCCATTAAATTTTAATTTAATGAAGTCTTTTTTTGCAATGTGTTGTATATCCTTTTTTAATTTGATATGCAATCGATTACAATAAATACTTCGCATTACCGGTAACTTTTGATAAAACGATCAATAATAAAAAAAGTAAATAGGCCTAACGCGAGATCGTTTGCTGCGTTACAAATCGCGTGCGTGTAATTATCATTGCTCACCTTATGCTCACCTTACGAATGCCAATCGAAGTATGGATTCGAGGGAGAAACAAGAACGCGTAGTCGTACGTAGCAGGGAGATACGTATTCCGACCAGCAGCAGTAGTGGCGGTGGCGATATCGATACAGAGTAAGGGAGAGTACAGAAAAATGAAGTGAAAGAGCGGAGCAGCAAAGCGACCGCTACGCTATACACGCTTTGTTTTTATTTTGTTCCACAGCGCCGAGAGAAAGGGGGAGAGGTGCGATTTAAATTCAGTTCCCACGTTCTCTCTTCTTCTGGCTCGGTTAGGTGGCCGTGCGATGTGCAGTGCTCCCACCAGCCAAGTCTAAGCACAGTCTCTCGCGTTCTTCTTTCACTTTTCCTAGCGGCGAGCGTGTGCACGAGCAAAAAAAAATATATATATATATATATATTCGCGCACTCCTTGTCCGGTATACACACCAGAGCGTGTGTTTATACAACGATCCTCTCTGCGCGCACTCTCCTTCAACCGATTTCACTCTCGAGACCCACGTAGCAGCAGAGCATAAACTTTTCACGACCCTTTGCGATCGAATCCATCGCGCGTACGCGAAGCCTCTTTAAGGACTATCAATCGCTCATTTTCGTCGCGTCTATTTGTTCTTTCGCTGATGATGCGATTTTTACAATGGGTATCTTCAATAATTCCACAGCGATGGAATATTTGTCCTTTTTTCTTCAAGGACTTGAAATCTCGAACGAAATGTGTGGTGGTATTCGTCGGTGAGTACACGAAGCCTCTTTAAACACAATCAACCGCTCATTTACGTCGCGTCTATTTGTTCTTTCGCTGATGATGCGATTTTTCCAATGGGTATTTTCAATAATTCCACAGCGATGGATTATTTGTCCTTTTTTCTTCAAGGACTTGAAATCTCGAACGAAATGTGTGGTGGTATTCGTCGGTGCGTACACGAAGACTCTTTAAACACAATCAACCGCTCATTTTCTTCGAGTTAATTTATTCTTTCGCTGATGGGATTTTTCAAAAAATCCGGAGCGATGAAACGTTTTTTTTTTTTAAGGAGTTGAAATCTTGAACGAAATGTATGGTGATACGTGCAACTAACGTGCTACAAAGCCGCGTACCGATCTCAACGATTCGTCGGTGCTCTTGTTCGTCTGGCGAACGTCCCGCTCTCTCTCTCTCTCTCTCTCTCCCTCTTTCCCTCTGCTATTCCTTTACTCTTTCGTTGTGTCGCCCGGTCGCGCTCCCTCGCACGCTCGTCCGCAAGCGCCCCCGAAGAACTCTTTAGTATCGGGGACTCTATACACTATCGTACCACGCTGATGACTTTAATGTCTGTATCCGTGCCAGTCGGCAGTGCCAGCGTGCGGGCCCGTCAGTCGATTTTCTCACGCTTTGATATCCGTTCGCTCGGCGTGCCGTTACGCCCCAACTCCGCAAATATTTTTATTATCACTTCTGCAGTCGCCTTATCAATTTTTCTCAATTATCATTTTTCGCAATTTTAGCGTTTTTTTTTTTTCCAAATTCCTATTTTAAAGTAATTTTGTCACGCGAAAATCAATCAACAAGAAGCACAGTTTGTTCTTTCACTGATTAAACAAAGTAATTAACGTAATTAGCGTGTCTGCGGGGGCTCGTTAGTCACTATCACCGTCCCGGGCTCTCACCCTCGCACCGCCGAGTCTTTCGCACTTTCCACTCCTTTCTTCTTTCCCCTCGAAGAGCTACGGTCGCTCCAGACAGAATGTCGTGACGAATTTACTCGCGGGTTGAATTCCCGAACGCTTCACGAGCCGGAGGCACTCAATGTGAAGCTCCTAAGGTGATATATCGACCGGAAGTATTCGGGTTGGCTTAGCTATTCGCGAATTAGAGTATTTTGATAAAGTATTGCATTGAAATGAAAATAAAAAATATATATATTAGCACGAGTAGCTGCGACCGGAGCGAGCAACAGGTTAAAGTTTGAGAGCGTGAGGCAACGCGTCAGCAGACTGTCGATGGGTGCTCGTATAGTTGCAGACGCAACGGTATCGCTGGTCTTCTCGTGCGGAGCGAGATAGAGGGACCGATAGAGGAGGAGAGGATTTGTCGTAGGGCCTGTCGTCGCCCGGTTGCAATATATGAGGCATTCCGCATCAGTTCAGCCACGTAAAACACAAATATTCGTCCAGGAAATTCTAAAAATCAGGTTAATTTTTCCACTACATTGAATTGCAAATGAATTAAAAAATTGTGCTGGAGCATACCGTTTTCATCCTTTTTCTCTTAATCTGCAATACCTCAGAAATGATTAATCGTATCGATATCTCGAAAAAAACGAAAATGTGCGTTGTTTCATGGCCATTCAGGGAAAAAATGTATTCAGAATTACTTACTTGGACATTTTTGGACCACGTTTTATGGCAAAATTAACAAAAATACAGTTTTTCTTTTACGGAAGGACTTTCCATATAAACCGATATCGTTTTTAGCATAAGTTATGTACATTAGTTTCAGAAGTAAAAGAAATATCCATTTTTTAAATCGGAGCATTCTTTATCATCAATGTCAATTCTTTCATCATGTTCTGCATGTGGACCAACATTTTGGATGAAATCCAATTTATAGAAAATCCAATCTTGGTAGCATTCCACTGAATTCTTATTTTTTGGATTTCTGAGATATTGCAAATTACAAAAAAATTAAAAAACGACATATTACTAAATTACACACAATTACTGGGTAATTTTTTTAAATAATAAAAATTTGGTACATGTGTTGGATGTGATTTTCAGAAATTTGGTGACTATTTTCTCTATTTGGGTGGCTTAATTGATATGGAATGCCCTGTATAATTCTCTCGGGGTATTGCGAATGTATTCATGTGCACATATGTGTATGTATGTGCTCACTGTACACAGAGATTGGGCGGTGGGTGTGTGGGCAAGTATACTTGTAGTGTACGGGGTACTTAACACGGTTAACAGTGGCAGTGGCGAACCCGGTGTTCGTGGAGAGGCTCCTCCGATCAGAACGCTCCTCGGCCGTTATGCGTACAACGCGTGTGCGCTTGACCGTGCACGTACATTACGATGCAGCGGCGATAGCGCAGTACCGTCGCGCTGTACCGATTCTCTGATCCACCGCGACGACGAGCCTTCGTATCGCTGTGTCTGCACTCGAGCTAAATATACATATATATACAACTACCTATTATGCCGATCGAATTTAAAATACACACGCAATCCATGGGTTCGTAGGTATCGATAATTTGGCTGGAGAGAAGCTGATGGAATTGGGCTTGAATTTTTTATTTGTCATCACTGTTTTACTTTATCGTAGGGGAAGCTTTATTTTTATTATTAAAACAACATTTTTCGAAATTTTCGTGTTAGGACACTTAAAATGATACAATATATCGAAAAAAGTGGTTTAGAAAAATTATCTGAATGCGTATGTGTGTGCAGGACTTTTTAGGGAACATCTTTATCGGAATCGGGTTTGAATTTTTAATTCGTTAGCACTGTTTTACTTCATCGTAGGAGAAGCTTTATTTTCATTGTTAAAACCACATTTTTCAAAATTTTCGTGTTAGGACACTTAAAATGATACTATATATCGAAAAAAGTGGTTTAGAAACATTATCTGAATGCGTATGTGTGTGCAGGACTTTTTAGGGAACATCTTTATCGGAATCGGGCTTGAATTTTTAATTCGTTATCACTGTTTTACTTCATCGTAGGGGAAGCTTTATTTTCATTATTAAAACAACATTTTTCGAAATTTTCGTGTTAGGACACTTAAAATGATACTATATATCGAAAAAAGTGGTTTAGAAACATTATCTGAATGCGTATGTGTGTTTTAGGACTTTTTAGGGAACATCTTTATCGGAATCGGGCTTGAATTTTTAATTCGATGTCACTCTTTTACTTCATCGTAGGAGAGGCTTTATTTTCATTGTTAAAACCACATTTTTCGAAATTTTCGTGTTAGGACACTTAAAATGATTGAATATATCAAAAAAGTGGTTCAGAAAAATTATCTGAATGTGTATGTGTGTGCAGGAGTTTTTAGGAAAAATTTGTATCACTCAAGAACCGATCAAACCATTAATTTTTTACGAAATGTATGTAGAAATTGTTAGTTTTTTTTTTGTTATTCAGATTGACCGGAATCGGAAAAGCGGTTCGGAGTTTTTAGTTTTAGAATTTTCGAAAAATTCAGGTGACAGTTCATTCACCAGATATGATCAGGTGATGTAGTTGTTATTCAAATATGAGTAACAGCTTTATTACCTGAGTGCTCTAATATTGCATTTCAGCATTGTATACCTCGATTTGTCTTGGACTGGCAACGAACAATGAAGATAATGCGGACACTTGTGTCGCTGACTTGGCAAAGTCCCGCGTGATGCTGGAATCTGAACCGTGAACCGAGAAGACATCAATAACGCACTCATAAAAGCATATATTATGGGAGACATGCTAAAAGACACTCCCCGACGCTTGACTCTGAGGAACTTGATGAAAGTGAAAGAGATTCGCCGTCATTGAATTCCACTGCTCTCGAAATGACACAGCTAATTGACACTGCCTTCATGATCCTCTGCATCATATACCAACAACCCTTCAAACGGGTTAAACCC
Organism: Clistopyga incitator; assembly: GCA_947507545.1. Classification (NCBI taxonomy): domain Eukaryota; kingdom Metazoa; phylum Arthropoda; class Insecta; order Hymenoptera; family Ichneumonidae; genus Clistopyga; species Clistopyga incitator. The sequence goes on along the minus strand of OX382173.1, from coordinate 7,655,222 downwards.
ACTTTTTACAATTATACTTTGCACAGCTCTTTCACATTTTAATAGCAAATTAACTCGCAAATCAAAATTTAATTTTTAAATCACTTTTTGCTTTTATAGACTTGGAGGTGCTTGAAATAGAGAGAGTTTGGAAGTGTGCAAATATTTTTCAAAATATTATTATTCTATGATGAAATTTTGAAAAAAATAAAATAAAATCATTTTCACGCTATGATTTTCGCAAATAACGAGATATCGGGCTGAAATTTTATACGTAAGTGAACTACCATCAAATGATTATGTGAATCAAATTTGATGTGAATCGATAGAGTAGCTCGAATTTTATTGCGATTTCAATATTTACTTTAATCGCTGCGAATACCTTCAACCTGTTCAAATTTTGAGATATCCGACTGCAATTGTCAATATGATTTCACTGATTTATCTTAAATTTGATACAGATATAGACGTAGATCTGTCGATTTTCAAATTTTTTGAAAAATCTTGTTCCCTTGTGCAAATTACGAGATGCCGAGATAAAATTTGATTTACATATGGACTATCATTCAACCCTACAAATTTTATACAAATTTGGTAATAATGTATCGTTTTATCTACAAAAAATAACTTCGTAATATGCGGTATCGTTGGACGGACTAACTTTTGAGTTTGTAAAATCAACCATCAAGTGCTAACGAAGAAAAATTATTGAACACTCCGTGCCCGAATTAAACTCAGAATTTGTTTTTTATTTTACGTTCTTAATTTAATTTCATCATATTTTTAAAAATAAATCTGCAATGTGCCTGCGTCATCCGCCAGACCGAATTTCGATTTCTTCGAAACAAGTATTGACTGCTAATACAAAAAATACGAAAACCACCAACCTCCACCAAAAAATCAGCAGTTCGTTCCCTCAAGTACAATCCCAAAATAATTTTTTTAAAAATCATTCTCGTAAAAATCTATTGTACATTAAAAGAAAAAAAAATGACAATATTCTCTATCATCTGACAGACTGACTTTCGATTTCCTCAAAACAAGAATGGAGTGCTAATAAAGAATAACCATCGGACATTCCGTACCCTGAAGAAGTCAGAAAACAAATGTGTGTGTTTTTTTTATCATACTTTTTTGCAACATTTTTCATTATATTTCTAAAAATAAATTAACAATGTTCGGTTCTTTTGATTTCGTGACAACAAGAATGGAGTGCTAATGAAAAAAAACCACTGAACGACTCGAGACGAGACTGATCGTCTGATGCGAGCGCAAAGGGTGCGGGCATGTCTGGGGTATATAAGTACATACGCAAAGATTCTTCGCGAGAGTTAATTTCCTTTAGCGCGGCCATACCGAGGGGGCTATAAATAACATGTCGAGCTGCAGCCTCCCCAAGAACGGAAAGTAGCTCGCCTTCGGGCTGTTCCGTAACGAATTCTCGGGATCGCTCACTCTGAGGCGATCGCAGTGAGTCGGGACTCTCCGAACGTTCGCCAGTACCTCAATACAATTATTTATTAAGTGGCATATTTCGCCGCTCCTAGTTAAACATCCCGTAAATTATGCTTCCGTTATAAAAAGGAAGGGACTCTTCTGACTCTCGATACATACTTTCTTCGACTCTTTACTTATGCGCCAAATTTTTTAGCGACATTTCGCTTTCGTCACTGATTTTGTTATTATTCGCATTGCGCAAATGCTCGTATCATGTTTTACACGTACAATGTATTAGCCTTTTTGAAAAATCGATTCAAACATTCAAAACTCAATATTTTTTGCTTTAGATGTTGATTGATTTTAGTATAAATCACGTATATCATACGTGTTATTTCTATGTATACAACAGATTGAGCAACTACCTTAATTCATTCTGAATCACTATGTACCCCACGAAGAGCGGTAACTAGTGTGATTTTGTGACTGTGTTGGTTAATAATCGTTGTAGGAGCGGTGCGAACCGCTTTCGTGAGTTGGTAGTCAGGACTTAGGACACGTTTAGAATTGCCTGCCAGCATACTTCTCCCAGAAAATGGAGGGTCAAAATATTTTATGCAACCAGATGCCGAATACATGAATATATATGAAAAGGGTTAGTATGTCTCAGTAAAAGAATCATTATCGAACTTAAAAAAATCGAATTAATCAAACAATTTTTTTAAACGTGAACCCAATAACATTTTTTCGATCAAAAAATTATATATAAATGTTAACATAACCGATATTTGTCTTCGGGTCATAAATATGAATTGTCAATTCGAAAAAGAAATTCTTTTATTTTTTCTTTAGTTAAATTGGTAAGATTTTAATGAGTTCTTGTTCTGATCAATATAAACACATTGCTCGCCAGTGTATGTCATAGTTTGGCGAGCCCCTATTATGATTTCGTGATAAAAAATTGCAGTGTTTATAAATTTTCGAATACTTGAAACAATTGGGAAAAAATGGAAAAGCTCGGTCCACCATAATTTTTGCAATGCATCAACGGTATTTCTCTATTTTTTCAAACATTCTACAAATTTTCTCGGTCATTAATACTTTTTGACGTTTTCAAAAATGTAATTATTATAAAAATATAATCGGCATGTTATTTGTACCCCACTTCCATTTCTAACAGAATTACGATTTTACAACTCTGGTACATCCTGAAAAGCGAAGGAAATATCATCGCAGATCGATTTTCTTGTTTATTATTGAGAGGACCAAGTTTACCATGAAATTCGTTTTAAAAAAGAATACCTTTTTCCAGTTTTTCAAACTTAGCACAGCATATTACAATCTCCACATGTTATTGTTATAAAAATCTAATCGTTAAGCTCTTACTTGATACTCCTACAAGATACTTTTTCAAGTTTTCAAAAATGTAATTGTTATAAAAATATAATGAGCATGTTATTTGTACCACGGACTCTGGTATATCATGAAAGCAGAAGAGACATTCGAAGAAGCTGGCGAAAGGACGAGAGACTCGTTGGAGTTGGCGAGAGAAGCCGAAGAGACGTCACCGAGCGGAGAGGCATCGAGTCGTAAGATGTGCCCACCGACAGCGAAGCAATGGACTTCGAGGACGAATAAATTGCGCGGTATCCACGAGGTGCCTAATGGAGATTGTCCATCAGAAATTCTTGACAGGCAGAGAGTCCCGTGAGGCTTTCGGTCACGTGTATAATAATCGCTAGCATTGCAGTTCACGTTTCTATAGCTAGATCCTCAGTCGTATCTACAGTCGAACCAGTTCACGCTGGATCTGATTTACAAAAGCATCTTCGACTTGCTTTTTCCGAAGGAAAATATTCACCGGTAACGAATCGACGACTTCACGTGAGCCATCCTCTTTTTCTATTGCTTTTCTATTGCGTACCGTAATTTTAGAACTTTAGAACGTTGCAATGATACAAAACGTCCACGTCAAAGTGAGCGAAACTTGTGCAGCAATATCAGCCGATGCTGTTCGCTCGCGCGCGCATGCAGTTTCATCAACCTCAGTTATGCCGATGTCGGCTGATTGAACTTAAGTAATTTATCGCCTGAGTACCATTTTTCCTCTTGGATCGACATCAATTAACGCGCGCCAGAGAGCGGCCAAAGCCTCCGCGGTACGTGATCTCCGCGCGGGAGAAGAGCGGAAAGAAACGACCCGTTTTGTATGAGGCTACGAAACTATGTATCAATTGTTATAGATTTTTTTAAACGTTAGTACCTTGGATACATTGGAGAGATGAACATGAGATGAAGTCAGACACACCAATTATTTTTTTAAGTGCCGACAGATATAAGCGTAATTTGTTATGGGTTTTTGTCGTATATGATAAAAATTGGTTGTACTAAGTTTCTTTATTATACGTGCCTGAAAAGCAATGGCTTTTATATCAGCTTTGCGGCATGTGTGGCTAATTTTATTTTGGCCATTTTGAAAATGCAGATTCACACGTGCATCGCCCTTAATCAATGCAATTTTGTTCGTCAAGAGAAATTTTAATTAATTTTTTTACGGGGACGAAAGTGAGAATCGCTGTAAGTAGCTACACTGTTAAAAACATTTTTAGGTTGAATCACGGCGTAAAAAGCTTGTTTCATATGATAAAAATTGTTGTATAAAGTTTCATTATAATGCATGCCTGACTTTTCAAGTAGTGGCTTATATATCAGTTTTGCGGCATGTGTGGCTAATTTTATGGCCGTTTTGAAAATGCAGATTCACACGTGCATCGCCCATAATTGATGCAATTTTGTTCGTTAAGAGAAATTTTAATTAATTTTTTTACGGGGACGAAAGTGAGAATCGCTGTAAGTAGCTACACTGTTAAAAATTTTTTTAGGTTGAATTACTACACGTGGTAAGAAGCTGATTTACAGGATTGGGTATAGAAAATTTATTGCACGAATATAACGAGAAGTTGACGTTCAATTCTACTAAATTCGTCACAGAAGACGTATTAATAATTGCATAGTATACAAAATACGTCGTATTTTTAATATGAATTAACTGTTATTTCGCGACACCCTCTTCCACTTCTTCTCTTCCTCTTCTGTAACGAATTTAGCAGACTGTACATAATACTACTTTCGAAACAAATTTAGAAGAATGCTACATCAATTTTACGTTATGCTTATGTAGTAAATATTTTCTAGCCGTTTCTTTAAATGAGCTTTCTACACTGTGGAATCGTGTTACTTAAATTTTTTAAAACAGTATGCAAAAATCTGGTTCGTACGGCCGGCTTTATTTGTACTGAGTTTCTATTGTACGTTGAATACATTAAAAACCAAGAAAAATTGCCTCTCGTTCAGCGATTGACGGGCAAGCCCGTTATGGTGAGAAGAAATACTGGTCAACTCTCACCGAGAAAACGGCTATACCAGCAAAACTTGCGCTAAACTAATGGTAAATAAAGGCAAATATCGCAATTTTTGCGTTATTTGTCAGCTTAACAATTTTTTTTTACTAGATCAAAGAATTGTTTTCATAGCCAAACAAATTGTTTTGTTAATCCAGCAAATTTTCTACTAAGTTAGCACATAATACAATGCTATCACTATTCTAGCACAAGATTTGTTTGGTCCGCAAAACCAATTTCTCCGTGTTGGTGGCCATACTGACCGCGAGTCTACAGCTGTCGATCCCTGATCTTTATTTTCGGTCCGTGAACTTGAAAAAAAATTAGCATACACTTAATTAGAAATAATATCATATCCAACACAGGCAAAAGTTGGTGATTGCTAACTTGTAGCCCTTGTCCTGGAATATGCTATATATTTATATATGCGGATTGGATACCGGTTCTTTATTTCTTGACAAAATACTTGCAGGCTCATGTGAAATGATCTAGTTTCTAATCGACAATTGGAAAGTTTGGATAAGTGGAATGATTCATAATTTAATAACCACCGGGGTCAAGAGCAGCGCGACTAAAGTGCTGACGTTGACATGCTGTACTGCTCATCGTACGCATGCAATGTGCAATAATACATTTTCCGGTAGAATGTTTCCATTGTTCCAAGAAATTAGGAAAAAAAACCACTTAAAACGGATTTGTAGGCGATGAAAGTAAATGACGATTTTTTCTCCCCATATTTTAAACCTGCTACAAGAAACATGTTAGTCCCAAGCCCAATCAAATTACAAAATCATTGGAAAATCATAGTTGACTATTCTAAACAAGTAAATATTTTCAAATATGGTATAAAAATGTAAATCCAATTCTTTCTCAATGTTGACAATTATTCGAAAAGCCGGACGGACCTATTAAAAAAAAAAGTTCTCATTCAAATGGTTCTGCATACATTTACAATTATGTCAGAATAAAAATAATTTGTCTTATTTATTTATTTTTAAATGATTAAGACTCTGGTAAAGTGCTTCTATTCCAAATATTAGTATTCTTCGTTTTAATTGACCAGATACATTGATATATAATTGATAAATCCAATTGAAAAAATTAAGAGGGTAGAAATCAAAACCATAAGTTAATGCTAGGGTTTTGGCTGCTGTTGTAGTTAGGCTATCCACCGAACCACGCGATTCGTTTAGCCCGTAGAATTAGTGTACAGCTTGTCCGGCCGTGCTCGCTCTAGGAGGAGCGAAGCAGTGTGTGTAGGATCGCGGCACGGCCTCAAGTTTGTAATATCATCCGCGTGCTCGTGCCAAGAAGCAATTGAGTTGAATTAAGAGATAATTAGTCGGCCGACGCTTCGGGCAGACAGCTGGACGCATATCCACGGGTGTACACTCGCGGCCCCGCAAACTGTTGGGCTCTCTCACGACGCGGGCGATTCCGATTCACCATATAGCCATCTTTGTCGCCGCGACCACCAGTTGAAACGTCACTTCAGGCGCAACGAGCTCCTGCTCGCGCGCTAACGCGCTTACCAATAAACTGACGTACGCGGGAAAGAACGTTCCAGAAATACGATCAACGAGAAGAACGGACTGTTGCGTACAATCGCTTAGAGTCAATTTCCACATTTATAGAGATTTCAGGGCGGCTCTCAAAGCTTCTAAATCATAGCATTACCAGACGGTAAAATAATTACCCATGAAAGGAAAACGTGGAAGTTTGCAAATTGCGTCGTTATTATTTTTGGCTCTTTGCAAAGCTATTTCTATGAGGAAGTACGTTAATCAATAAAAAGCCAAAAGTAATTAGGAAGCAATTTGCAAAATCCAATTTTGTAACGTTGTTTTTTATTATAAAAGTTAAAATGTTAAAAAATCCAAAACACATAGTAAATTATAAAGACACTGTGTACCTACCATTACTGAATCATACTTATTTCATGTATGAAATTTGACTTCGCTATTTTATGTTTTGCTAGTGTTAATGCAATAACATCATTTTTTCTAAAAGTTCAAATTCTGAGAAATTTTAAATATATTGCAGATCATGACGAAACTATGTTTCAATTATCGCAAAATAGTTCTGATTTCATGTATAAAATTTGAGTTCATTATCTCGTGTCTTACTAAAGTTAATGCAATAACGTGAATTTTTTGAAAATTTCAAAAGTCCATAAAATCCGAACCGCTTTTCCGATTTGGTCAAATTTACTAGATTGTCGAGAACTTTTTTTTTTTCAAATTTTTGACATGACGAGGAGATTTTTGAGTATCTATAAACTGGGCACGATTTTATTTTTTTGCAACGTGAATTCTAATAACTTTTTTTTGTTACTTTTTTTAGTCACGTCGATACCACATTTCGTTCTATATATAAATCGGTCTGTGAGTGCCAAGTTACCTGTCCTCACCGTATCTACAACGGATAGAGTATCAAATAAAAATTAACATTCTCTAAGTCGAGCGAGTGAAGCCACATCTATTGAGCTCTACAATCCATATGGTCCATGGTTCGATTTTCTGAGTAACAAATTCATCAGCGTTATTTTCCGATGTATTCTTGTGCCAATCAGTAAAGTAAGTTCGTACATCTAATTAAACGTGGAAGTTACCCCCTAAAAGTACAGTCCAACATTATTTTTAATTAATTTTTGGATTTCTGGGCAGCTTGGATTCGTACTGGATCCGGTCTAGAGTCCCGATTGGAATCCGATCGCGTATCCCGATCAGAATCCAATGTGCAACCATTACATTCATGTTCGGATTCTGACTGGATCGCTGATTGATCCTGAGTTGCACACAGGGAATCCAGTGAGTTATCCAGCTGGATCCCAACCACAATTTTGTGCACTAGCGGCTGAGTTCTTTTACCACTCTAGTTTCTACTTACTGCCAGTTTTTTTCCTACGTTCACCGGTAGGTTTGTTTCGTGACAAGTTTCAATGCTTCAACTAGTAAGGGGTTGGTGATAATTTATTGAAATAATTTATTTAATCAATTACTCTTAAATGGTATTTTACAGTTCTCTCTATATATAGAATATACCTTACGATCTGGAAAAAAATGTTTTAGAGGATTTTTGTTTTGGTTCATTAAAAAAACTTCATGACACAAATTAAAACAGCCTTTAAAAATTTAATTTTTCTAGTTTATCAAAATTTTTATATTATTTGCAAGTGCATTTTCGAACTGTAAAATACCAAAAGCACTGTACTTATCTCCTATGATATATCGCACCCATCACAAGTTCCCTTTTTCATCCGGAAGTGAGGTCTACAAATTAGCTTATGCAGGTATCACTAACCTTGCAGTTTCCGGTGTAGGCGAAACACAAAGAGAGGTGAAATAACAATAAAAGTACAACTCGCGCGTCCGATACTAGTCGTGAGACTTGTCCCGGGGTTGTGATGCGAGTCTGAGAGGTGGCGACTCTAATATATACGAGTTGTCAGCCCTGACGGAATCGCGACGGGTGTCCAACGTCTCGGGAGGAGCGCAGGCAGTAGTAAAAGCAGGGGAGCGTAGGGGTAGAAAAAAAACGCGTTTCTCAAGACCAACAACATCCAGCCATCCTTCCCAGCAACCCTATCTTCCCTCACCCTCTTCTCAGCGACGATCCAGTACGCTTACAACATGCGTCTTATCTCTGACCACTTGAGGTTCCCTCCCGTTTGCTATAGAGCTACTTCAGCGAAGTACCACCCTGGCCAATCGCCCCACGCGACAACCGCCAGTGCTGACGGCCATTTCCTCGCGCACCTTCCCGCGTCAATCCAGCCCCGCGTCGGCAACGACCTAATTGTAACGCCGTTCGTGTGTATTTCGCTATCCCGCTCTCTACCCCGCATCCACAGTTTCCCTGTAATCTTGGTAATAAGCGGGTGGAGAGAGAGAGAAAGCGCGAGAGGGAGCGAAAGAGAGAATCGACGTTTTTTTCCTACAGAAGAAGCCACTGATCAAGGCCGTCAACAGAGACTCCGAAGTGGACCATGTAGCATCCGGATGTGAAGGTCTTGAGCGTCCCATGAGAGAGACCACGCACCACGTGGACGCCTCTTACTCGCATTCAACAACCATTTTTTCGCTTATGTTATGCCGCATCTTTTTTATCCGTCTCTCATTTTCTTCTCGCGGTAATTCATCGGGGATGATGAAAGAACGAGGAGTTGTACTCGCCCCCGCGGTCGTTCATTGAGCTCACTTCACACTCATCGTATTATGAATGATTCTGGGGTAGAGTGGCCCTTCAGCTCTGAGTCGACTGGCTAAATTAAGCTGCTGATCATGTTGTCCGGTCCAGAAAATTCTGGGGGCTCTGAATGGATCGACAATAAGGTTGAAATTCGAGTTTTTCTTTCATTCATTGACTTTGTTTCACTCGGTGCGAGAAACGACGTTTTATGCATGCTTCGCGGGGACGAGGTGCGTAACTGGAGAACGCCCCATTTTTGTGCCTTGTGAAATAAAATTTGGTATGATCCTCATGCGATAAACGTCTTCTTAACTCGTTTGACTTCAACACTTACTTTCGGTTCGTGCTGCAAACTCATACTTGTCAGAAACAGTTTTATTGCACTAGTATCGTAATAGTACATTGTGCCGTACGATTGCCTCAATCGTCAACTTTCTACACTAGTTGCACATCGTGTACGAGTAAACGGAAATCCCTACTTTTCGAGACTGTAGAACGTGACAAAAGTGAGTGGAAAGAGCCCCTAACTTTAAAACTGGTTCGTCTCCTGTATGGAAAAGTGACGAGTGTGAAAAAAAAAAAATTATGTACGTAGAAAAAAAATGTAGCTGATGGGTGCATGGGCAGGACATTTCTTCATGACGTACAGAAATGCGCAACTTTTGCTTTTTCCTCTACAGTCTCGGAAAGCGGAAGTTTCTGTGTCCGATTTAAAAAATAGTACTTTTTCTACGATATGAACTTTTATTTCACAAGGTGTGAAAATGAAGTACTGTTATGCAATCAGAGTTTTAAATTCCCTTTAATTCATGAGGTGTAGTTTTCCGTACATTTTTTTTTGTAATCATGATTTCATAATAATAATATTTAGCGATTATAATACGATAACTCAATTTTTGAATCGCTCTAGAAATTGTTATTTTTCTATAAAAATTTACGGTAATCCATTTGAAAAAATGGGGAAAAATAATTGAAGCATTAATTATTTCTCCCATTTTTTTCACTATACCTTTCCATATGAAAACAAAAATTTGAATTTTTTTTAGCTATTCAAATGCTTACACACTATTCTATAACCACTGCATATTATAATAATGAAATTATAATTACAAAACATATTGTACTGCAAAATATATCTCATGAATTAATGGGGATTTACAACTCTGTATGCAATAGATGTGGTTGTAACGCGATGCCAAATATTATCTTATTGGGAATTGTTAATTATGGTTTAGATAAAAGAGTTTTATGTTTGGAGCTGATTCGGTGTAGAAATATTTCTAGTCCAGTTATTTTGTCGTCAACTCCTGATAATATTTAAATCATTAGGCTCATAAGCTGTCATCTCCTGCAATGATTCCATCATTGATATATTTACTCTCGTGTATCTTGGAAAGGTCGATACGTCGACGTAGGGCATAATTCTGTCGATTTGTTGCCCACGGATGTGCACATCACAGGTATTTGTCTCAGCTATGAAAGAAGACGAAAGAGAAGAAGAAAGTATGGGATACGAGGGGATGAAGGTAATTTTCAGTTGCACGTGCCGGTGTGCTGAACGACTTGCGCGTGGCACATAATTGTATAACCGTGTATGGGAACGCGTGGAAAAAAATAGGGATATTTCGAGAGTACAAAAATAGAGATTTTTAAGATTCAAACTGGCAGAACCAACGTTTATACATGAAGGTATTATATTTTTCAAATTGTACGCACAATATTCTCATTATTTCCAGTTGTGTTAGCAATTACATTTTCTAAACAAATAATTAATATCAATAAACTCTACCAATATTAACCAAAAAATAAATAATAAACGTATTTATTTTGGTTGAGTAATGAACGTTTCTGGGGCTCAGATATGTCAAATTAGACCGGACGCCGAAGCACAAAGGTTTTTATTACATCCCTGCAAAATCTGAAATACATTTGTAGCATATTTGCGATGAATAGTCAATATACTACGAAATCGCCCAGTCCAGCATCCCCTTAAGTATTATTGATAGTGACAAGTGGACAATTTCCGAACTGATAAAAATTTTCTTTTGTCTTATACCACTTAATATTAATATTAATAACATTTTTGGTTTTAACATAAAAATTGAAAAGAATGCGTCAAATTATCACTTATTCTTCTTCTTTTTGCACATATTAAACATTACTTTTTTTACTAGATTTCATCACAAATTTTAATTACATCAAAGACTACTTGAAAATTTCGGACATCTAAATGGCCTAATCGTGGCATCAGACACGATATTGTCACTAGTTAACTAGTTTTTCACAGGCTGAGGAAAATAATTAAGTCTGTGCTACCTACTCTTGGATTTCTCTCTATTAAAAATGGATTATTCCAAGTCTCCCCATGAACAGCCGCCCTAGCTCGGATTATGTATATTCCGGATAAATAGTGTGGCGGTAGCGCAGCTTGTATTTCTTTTTTTAATTCTTGGCATCGTGTCTTTACTGCGATTCTTTATAAAGAGGTTTTAAAATGTAATTTCTATTACTTGACTCACTTGGTAATTGATACCTGCGAATTTTTATATGTATTAAATAATGTTATACTGGAGAGAGATGGTGGATTCGAATTATCCAGAACACGCTCTTGTGTGTGTAAATGCCAGGTTCTTTATTTAGCTTCCGCTAAGTTCAGACATTCTGGATGTTCAGCTATGTAATAAACGTGCAATGAACAACAACGAGTGAGATAAAGGCGCCGGACGACTTCGCCAATGCAGCATTAACGCCCGCAGAAAAAAGCTTAGCTGGGAGTACTACCATTTTATGAGTTGGCTATTAATGAATTACTGTAATTATTTATTCAGTACATATAATGATTTTGTGAGTTGGAAAAACGAATAAGTGTTTGTCTCAACTTACAAACCCATGGTTATATGGACTATCGAAAAGTGTGTATGTTACCGTAACATATGGTTTAGTACCAAAAAATAACATAATTATTTGTGAATCCTAGAGAACGTATGATTTTTTAGCACTATCAAATCTATTTATTCGATCACTAAAACTAATATATAGTAAATCATCACAGTGAGACATTTTTTTCTCGAATTAACTAAATCGGCATACATCCTCGTTAAAACGAATTTTTCGTTGGTGCATTCGAATGTTTAGGTCCTTCAAGAATTACTGGATTCAGTTATCTACAATATATTTGCGGTAACCAAAATATTTGTCGGACCAATAAAAATTCATTTGAACGAGGGTGTACATTGATTTATGTACGGGCGTTTTATTATCCGAGGTGATTATGTTTTTGGTAGACGTATTTAATTTTTTACAGACAACCCGATAGGTTTTTTTCATTGTACGATGCGATTCGCAGCAATTGCTGCCATCAAGTACATCTATTCAATGAATCAAGGAGACCGTTTCTTTGAATCGATGAAAATTTTTCTTTAAAACAATCAAACTGTTTCTTCATTATGTGCTAACTAAGTAAATGTTTCTTTACAGGCAATGTAATGTTCTCTTTGAAATTGAAATGCACTGTTTCATTAAAAGCCACGAAATATTTCGTTGAAATCAACGAGAACAAAATCGACCCACCAATTTCTTTGACGTCAATGAAATTTTTTCTCTTGGTGTGGGGTCAAACTATAAAGTTCACACACAGCCAATCAAAGGGGACCATGTCTTTGAATCGATGAAAACTTTTATTTAAAACACTGAAACTGTTTCTTCATTATGTGCTAATTAAGTAAATGTTTCTTTACACGCAATGAAATGTTCTCTTTGAAATTTAAATGCACTGTTTCATTGAAATCCACGAAATATTTCGTTGAAATCAATGAGAACAAAATCGACCCATCAATTTCTTTGACGTCAATGAAATCCTTTCTCTTGGTGTGGGGTCAAACTATAAAGTTGACACACAACCAATCTGTGCATCTAACCGATTTCAAAAGAATTACAGGTGCTCACTATCCATTATCAGAAGTTTGTCGTCATTGGTATCATGTACAGCAGGACAAGTGCATCAATAACAGCATTCCTCGTTTTCTTCGTTGGTCACTAACTGTACCGATCAATTAGCTATTCTGTAAGCAGTCGGACTGGCGTTTTTCCCAGTAACACGCGGTGGCCCTCGTGCGCAATGAAAACGTGCGTACCCGTAGCCATTTGCTCGTACGCATCGCAAGCAAAAGTTACAACCTACTTCGGAAGCTCGATTCCGAGAGGTAAATATTTTATGGTGCATACTTCTGGTAGTATAGGCGCCTGGCGAGTTGGTCATTCGCCTGGTGAAACCGGGTCCCTGTCACAGAGGTAGCGATTCCTCACAATGTGAATGGAATTCAAAACGACCTCTCTACCTTGCTGGCACACTCATCGGTTTGTCCCTCAGTATTCCCCTTTCACATTTGACAGCACCGATGCACTCCTGCGTTGAGATTCCCTGATCTATTTGATTTTACCTACTCGTACGAAATGGCCAGTTTAAGGACCATGTATAAGGTTAGATCTGAAAATGAAAACAGGAAATTTTTGAATGTTTTTTACTTCACTACCGTGTAAATAGTACGTTTTTCTGCGCGCTTTGCATGCCAAAAGAACGTTTTTTCGCCCTCGTCACATAATATACTATTATGTTATTATAGTATATTACTAATATATTATAATACTGGGATATTGAGATCAGAATTTACACACAATCGATATACAGTCTTGCCAACAGAGTTTTCTCTTTAACATTGGACATTATTAATAAAGTATAAAGTTCTCACGATTCGGAAAAAGCTTCACCTTTTTATTATACTCTTTTTTAAAAACATTTCTAATCTAAATATATATTCGTGAAAGTAATTAGTATTTTTTGTAAAAAGCGACGAAAAAGTATGCAGTGAGAAGTGCATTAATGAATTAAAATCAAGCGAATAATGAACACTTGTGACGCTTCTGAGCGACCTGTGAAAAGAATCTAATCGGTTTCAGTTTCTTCACTTTTATGATAACGGAGGATGTCATTTTCGAGTCGAACTCGGATAAATTAAACATTATCAAAATATTGTTACGGTAGTGCTCATATTACTGTAATAAATGTATCAATTGCACATGGGAATAAGAAGGAAGTTTCACGTTCTATATACGAGAATTCAGACCTTGAGATACTTGACGCGTTATCTTACGCATATCTTACATTGTAGATTTGTATACAGCATCAGCGATTTATCACCATGACCGGATGTTTTGCTATCTTAATTTAACTTTCTTATCCACATGTGCAAATCATAGCAAAGCAAACACTTGCTTCCTAAGAATTTATTAAAACTTTAGTTTCGACAAACACAACACTATACACTCTAACAACGATATTCCAGAGATAAGCATATATCCTAGGTCGGAAGCATAATTATAGTGCGGTGGAAATATTATTCTACCCTCGGCCTAGGATATATGCTTATCTTGGGATTATATTTTTTAAAGTCTTGTACAAAAAAAAATTCTTGAATGGAATTTTGATAAGAGACTCGAAAAGAGTCGCTCACTCATGTACAAATTTGAAGAGTTACATCAGGTGTGAATTTGAGCCTGCTAAGGCCCTAGTAGGGGCTTCTTTTGACCGCATCAGAGCCTGATTTGTGCCCGATGTAACACGAGTAATTTCTGCTCATTGATTTCAACGAAAAATGTGATTTCTTTGATTTCAATGAAATGGTGCATTTGAATTATAAAGGAAACATTTTCTTGCCTGTAAAGACATATTTAGGGACATAAAGGAAAGCTTTCCCCAATTCAAAGAACCGATATACTTGGTAGCACGCAGACCATCAATTGTTAGCGAAATCACGTTAAGCTCCGTCTTAACAATTACAATTAAAGATTTTATAACTTAAGTACAAATGAAGCTAGTACTACTACTGTAATCTGATCGGTGGCATTGGAATGAACTCAAAATAACGCATGTGTGGATACGCATTGCCACTTTATTCCCTGAAAATAAATATTGCATTTATCGAATGAACAATATTCGTTAAATATAACGAATCTTTTTCATTGAAAATCACTTGAACGAGGGATACACGGCTGGAGTCTGGTCGGTACCATTGGAATAGCGTGAGCGTGGTTGCTCATTGCCACTT
Organism: Clistopyga incitator; assembly: GCA_947507545.1. NCBI lineage: Eukaryota > Metazoa > Arthropoda > Insecta > Hymenoptera > Ichneumonidae > Clistopyga > Clistopyga incitator. The sequence continues at coordinate 7,640,110 of OX382173.1, read as the reverse complement.
TGATCCCTGGAAATAAATGTTTGATATAACGAATATTTGTCATTAATTTAATTGAAACTTAACCGACGAGGTGTGCACGACTGGAGTCTGGTCGATGGCATTGGAATAAATTCGAAATAGCGTATGCGTGGGTGGGCATTGCCACTTTATTCCATAAAAATTAATCTTTGATATAACGAAAATTTTCCTTCTTTTTATTGAAACTCAAAGAAATGAGGAGTTCACGACTGCAGTCTGGTCGGTGGTTTTGGAATAAATTTTAAATAGCGTATGCGTTGGTGCGCATTGCCACTTTATTCCATAAAAATTCATCTTAATATAACGAATATTTTTCATTCATTTCATTGAAACTCAAAGATACGAGGTGTACACGACTGGAGTCTGGTCGATGGCATTGGAATAAATTCGAAATAGCGTATGCGTGGGTGGGCATTGCCACTTTATTCCATAAAAATTAATCTTTGATATAACGAAAATTTTCCTTCATTTCATTGAAACTCAAAGAAATGAGGAGTTCACGACTGCAGTCTGGTCGGTGGCATTGGAATAAATTTGAAATAGCGTATGCGTGGGTGCGCATTGCCACTTTATTCCATAAAAATTCATCTTAATATAACGAATATTTTTCATTCATTTCATTGAAACTCAAAGATACGAGGTGTACACGACTGGAGTCTGGTCGATGGCATTGGAATAAATTCGAAATAGCGTATGCGTGGGTGGGCATTGCCACTTTATTCCATAAAAATTAATCTTTGATATAACGAAAATTTTCCTTCATTTTATTGAAACTCAAAGAAATGAGGAGTTCACGACTGCAGTCTGGTCGGTGGTTTTGGAATAAATTTTAAATAGCGTATGCGTTGGTGCGCATTGCCACTTTATTCCATAAAAATTCATCTTAATATAACGAATATTTTTCATTCATTTCATTGAAACTCAAAGATACGAGGTGTACACGACTGGAGTCTGGTCGATGGCATTGGAATAAATTCGAAATAGCGTATGCGTGGGTGGGCATTGCCACTTTATTCCATAAAAATTAATCTTTGATATAACGAAAATTTTCCTTCATTTCATTGAAACTCAAAGAAATGAGGAGTTCACGACTGCAGTCTGGTCGGTGGCATTGGAATAAATTTGAAATAGCGTATGCGTGGGTGCGCATTGCCACTTTATTCCATAAAAATTCATCTTAATATAACGAATATTTTTCATTCATTTCATTGAAACTCAAAGATACGAGGTGAACACGACTGGAGTCTGGTCGATGGCATTGGAATAAATTCGAAATAGCGTATTTGTACATGCGTGGGTGGGCATTGCCACTTTATTCCATAAAAATTAATCTTTAATATAACGAATATTTTTCATTAATTTTATTGAAACTCAAAGATACGAGGAGTACACGATTGAAGTCTGGTTGGTGGTATTGGAATAAATTTGAAATAGCGTATGCGTGGGTGCGTATTACCACTTTATTCCATAAATATGAATGCTTAATATAACGAATATTTGTCATTAATTTCATTGAACCTCAGACGAGCGAGGGGCAGAGGAGGGGAGTCTGGTCGGTGGCATTGGCATGAACTCGAAATAGCGTATGCGAAGTTGTGCATTGCCACCGACATACCGTCGCATCGTGCATACACAATTTGTTGTAGCGCGCGTTTACGCCGCTATTCGATACGCGAGCGGACTACGCTCTATACTATACTTAAGTCAATTGTATACACACATACACACATATACATGACTGCAGACACTCACACCGATATAGATTGCTCGGGCTCGCTGCCACGCTGTCTAGGCGAGCGGGCAAACCATACGGCAAATCGGAGCCTCTTACATATCTCTCTCCGCGACTCTTTACCCTCCTCTCCGGAATATTTCTTCCATCTTGAATAACTTACCGCTCGCACGCCACATTCAATTTTTTCGTTTTCATTAATTCCAGACTCTAGCACTCGTAGACTGCAAATATCGTCTTATTCAATCGACCAAAAAAAAGTCCGTGTCAGTTTTTTTATCAGTGACGAAGAACATTCGTGTCGACCGATTTCTTTTTATATTATGACCCAAGTTTGATTAAAAGGGAAAAACATCTTGGCTGAACGATAATTTAAATATTCTCGTTATATTTACATTTAGTAACTTATTTGGGAAATTTTCAGTAATCGATGTTATCAAGGAAATGTTGATTTGAATAGGTGAATCTATTACGGGGAAATAATGTCTAATGATTGAGGGTAATGAATACATTTTGGGTTAAATAACATTTTTATTTGTTTTTAGTAAAAAATGTCTAATAGATGCATTTAGTTATTTTAACTAGATTTTTTTTTCTGAATAAAAAGAATTCTATTGCAATAAATAAAATATTTTTTCAGTGTCCGGTGCACAGTGAAACTAAAAAATTTAAGGAAAGCCAATTTTCCTTGATTGACATAATTAAATGTTAAATAGATAGTGAATAGATAACTTTTTTATGGTTGGGTTGACATTACCAATCGGCTGGTCGGTGTAATGTCATTCAATCGATTGGTAATGGCAACCAATCAATAGGTAATGTCAACTAACCAATTGGTAATGCCAACCAACCAATTGGTAAGGCCAACCAACCGATTGGTACGACTAATAGATTTTTCTCCATATGAAACCAACCAATTGGGTCTAACACACAATAACTTGCCCGTGCCATATTCTACCATGCCTGTTGGTTGGCACGTACCAATTCCATCTTTCCTACAACTACACCTTTTTCTCCGTGCGAAATGTCCGTATTTTAATGTAGGTGTTCCAATTCATCCCATATTATAACTAACCCTGGTCTACACTAATACAAAAATCGAATATTAAAAATATCCAAAAAACAACTAAGGAACACAATTTGTTTCTAAATTAATGAATTGCGAACACGACATGCTAATCTCATTGAATAATCACAAATGCTTCACGAGGTCTTTAAATCCGAGCCAAAGTGAAGACACGCAAATATGTTTTCACGCATTCGCGTCTAAATAGTGAGAATCGATAGAGGAGAGAGGATGACTCGAGTCTGATAGAAAATTCTTACCGGGTAACAAGAGACCGAGATTCATGAATAGAATTAGTAAAGCGTGAGAGAGCTGTGTATACAAATGCTCGGAGCGTGGGGTCTCTCGTGCACGTGGAGTGATAGTACTGGTAGTAGGAGCAACAGTAGTAGTAGCCGCAGCAGCAGCAGCAGCGTATAGACCAGACAGCGTGGCATCGCGGGCGAGCATATTCGTTGGAATATATAAAAGGAAAGTCAGGGATCGTGCAGTACGTGAGCCAGTCATCGAGCCAAGGAGCAGGGTGTGAACGTGAATTACGAATTCACGCCGCCGCTTCACCGCACGCATGTGCATACGGTATTGTACGTAAATGCACGTTGCATTAGACAAAACTCCTTCGCATTCGATGAATTCTATATACGCGAGGCGGGCGTTATATGTTGCAAAACTCGACCGACTCCTTTTGCTGCTGGGATTTAAAAATTACTCAACGCTTATGGATACAAGCGTGCGAAAAAAAAAAAATATTACGACAAAATAACACAGCGTCATTATATCGACAATTAAAACAACACATGTCGAAATCATAAAAGTAATGATGACAAATTCGAAAATAACACGTGCTAAAATCTGACTGACATAAGTTCCGATAAACTATATGTATTTTCGGCAGCTAGCAAAAAAACTTATTTTTATTATTTTGAACGAATGTTATAAGAAATGCCTCATAAATATTCAAGGGTGAGCTGATTGTTTTCGAAATCCATAACAAGACGGTAAAGTTTTTCATCGAGATCGAGTAAAAATGTTCTTGCATTTTAGTGATTAATTACCACCATCACGCATTTCGATCCAATTTTATGCAATTTTTGAATTGAAAGATGATGACTTCCGAAATATTTTTTTTCCTTTTACTTATGTAATTCTATTATGGTGCCTTTTTTGTCTTGGCAAATTTTGTGTTATTTTGGAGTGTGTTTATTTGACGTGTTATTTTGACATGGAACTAAAATGTCGTGACTCGACGCTAAGCGTAAGTGTTGAGATGCGGCTTTAGAGGAACATACGATGTGACGATCATGATCATCTTTACGGTGATAGGGACCGTAGAGAATCTTGACTAGATTTTCATCGCGAATACACGTGCGATACAAAACGAGTGGGATTAATAAAAGTTCTTGTAATTAATTAATATCCGTTCCACAAGCGAAGATCCGCATGATCATTTAGGTCGGCCGTCACTTTTTTTTCTGAACTACCAAGCAGATAAAGCTCAAATTTGGAAAGAAGGTACACAAGTACAACGGAAGTAGACTAAAGTACAAACTCCTTAAAACTCGAAGCCGTTTTTTCGGCAGTACCGGAAATCAAAAAAATAAGATCAGGTGCGAGAGTGACAGCTCTATAGGACGATAAAATTACCTTAATTTGCTGTCATCAAGTACATCTTTACAATGAGAAGAAGAGACGGTTTCTTTGAATCAATGAAAACTTTGCTCCAAAACAATGAAACTCTTTCTTCATTATAAGATCACTTCTTTACAGGCAATGAAATGTTCTCTTTGAAATTAAAGTAGGCTATTTCATTGAAATCAAAGGAACCTTTCGTTGGAGCCAATGAGATCTTTTATCTCAGTGCAGATACACACTAAAGGTTGAATAAAATGATCTTTTAAGTTAATAACCACACCGTTAGTTCTTTCGTGTATAAGCTGACGGGAGGTGCAGGTATTTGTGACTTCCCAGAATACCAAAGCGAGTTGGCAGACCATGCAAAACACCAAGTTGTATTGCTCCCTCGCACTATCCTCACCTTCTGCTTTTTCTTTTTCCATTCGTTAAGATGCTGTGCGGTTGCACCGTCGCTAGATTTCTCGGTAAGATAATCGAGATTCCGCGGTCTCACCGGCACCACCTGCGCACGAATATCCCATTGTTCGTTGCCGCTCGATAAGATACGATAATGCTACCGGTCTATCGATACTACCTTACATATATAATATTTATATGCGTAGATATCACATTATATAGTTTTGTCCTTCGTTTGCAAACCGGAAGTACTGTCACATCCGAATGGTGTCGCGATTACCCTTATCGTAACGAGCGGGTAGAAGTTCAAATGCGCTTTTGTTACGACGACCGATTAAGCTACGACGGTGGGAAAACTGTAACGAGGCACGAAGTAATGGCTTACGATCGATGAGATCGAAAAGTCATACATGATGATTTCTCGCTTCAACGGTTCAAGGCTGACCAAACCAGTCTCTTACCACTTGCGACTCCACAGAAATGCCCCCGCAAGGAATCACGGACATGCTATATCATATGACACGAGACATTCAAAATCCTATCGAATGGTGAACTGCTGTAAGATCCTTGGAGAAATCGTGACACTATATTTGATTATAAATTGACAACTATTAATTTTTAGTCCATGCAACTATAGATCATAGATAGATTCTTTGTTGTAAACCATAGTAAACTTTATAGTAAACTATTTGACAGTTTTGACAACTGTTAAAAAATTGGTTGTGTGATCTAAAAATCAAGAGTTTTTTATAATTACTAATACCATAATTTGTATCAGTGTATGTGTGTTGTACTGAAGTATGCTGTAATATTAATGAATACAGATTCTGACGTAATTGCTCTGGCCAAACTCTCGTCAACGGGGTTTAAAAACGACAAAAGTACAAATACTAAACTTAGTGTAGAGATGAAAGAATAAACACCAATTCTGGCGTTGGTGGTAGTGTTATGTCAGTGTCGTTATCGTTCAACATTATTTGTTTCACACTAATTCTATCATTACAATTAGTGTGAATCTGGATAAACACCATTTCGCACTACTGACATCATTACAATTACTGTGAACTTGGATGGACACCATTTTGGGTGTCGATTTTAACCCTGAAACCCTGAAAATGAATTGTTTGCGATCGTTGGCCTGCGACCTTGCCGTAAAAAAATTGGCAACAATTTTATCGAATATCTAAGAGTTCAAGGAAAATCTATGAATTTTTGAAGATTTTCTCTTACACAACTGTCAACAAGGTACCATTTTTGACAATGGCGATCATGAAAAATGAAAAATAATTGTTGTAAAAAGCGGACACTATTCATTGTGCAGTCCCTAACTCGAGCAATCCCTTGGCCTATGCATTGTTGTTATCCATCGATACCTCAGATCCATCGGGCAATTCCCAATCCAATTGGCATCTTCTGTCGCTGTATTTATGTCCTTAGGTTGAAAAGGGACATCCGTCATCATTGCAATGCTTGGCGCAAAACGCTGAAAATTGCTTAAAACACGTTTCTAAGTAAATTAGAAGAGATGTCCCTTCATGAAATCCATTTACGTTGTCAATGCAACGACTTCATGAATGGTTCACTCAGATATCACGACTAGTCTACCAAACTGGGTATTTGTATTCTAACAGTAAGCTTTCACGCTACATCATGAAGGCACGGTGGAAATATATATCGCTTTTCGTCCTTGTCGTTTTTGTGACCTGACAGTCGCAATGTATGTAACATTCGCTACGCCCTTATAATCCCCTAGATTCGGCTCATCAGCTTTGGTAGTTCACTATCGATACTTTATTTGATATTGTCAATCATAAGACAGCAAAAATTGCAACCATCGTATTGACGTAATGAATTGCTATTTGTCGTCCATTGATAAAGGTAAAGCAGATCTCAAAAAAAAAAAGCTGTACAAAAAGCGATCCAAGTAGACTTAATACTTTCTAGGATGTATAAGTTTTAAGAGATCCAATTTTTGGCCATCACCCATATGGGTTAAGAGTTCCATAGTTTCTTGTCTTTCGGACGTATCCCATTTTCAAAGTATTGTCTTTATCCGTAGATCAATCGTCAAAGTGCTTTGAAAATGTAGCACTTATTTGAATGATGTCAAACAGAGAAAACGTTTCAAGTGGATTTAAATACAAGAGGAAATTCTTGGATAATAATGCTACGACCCAAATTTATTCTTATGCCTTGACAGAACGAAATACCGTGAGAGTTTGCATCCTGGAATCGGTTCATCGAAGTGGAAATGTGTGTGAGAGTTGCATTTACTTGTTTGGGATAAGAGCTGTCGTTACTACTATTAGCTTGTTGGCCCGAAGAAGGAGAGAGCCAAAGACGACGCGTTACGTGCGATGCAAGAGAGCAGTGGCGAGTTGTCTGACAGGGAGAAAAGGACGGACAGAAGGATAGTAAGACACTATGCAACGTTCGTGCCTATACTAGTTATTTACTATTACCGAGCGGTAGGTGCCAAGCGGTCTGTCGTCTCGCATTCCTGTTGCTATTGTTGCTGATGTGGCTGCTGCACCTTTATAGAGGAAAAGAGAAGGGCCACAGTGTGCAGTTGAGGTTTGCAGCGATCTTGGTGGTGTTAGGACATTGAAAGCACATTTTAGCAACCCAATTTTATGTGATACCCGGTGCAATATTTTCGATTTTCTGGACACTAGTAATAACGTGCCTGCTTCGCTCGCGCTGCTTGCCTACCATTTTTCTTTTTTTGTCGCTAAACTTAATATTTGCATGTTTAACGATTCATGACTCTACCGGACTCTATTTTTGCCTCAGTGTTTCGATGTAATTGATTTTCATGTCGTGTTTTTTGCAGGAAGATCAAAGTAGGTATCCAAAAAGCACGCAATGCATGAACTTGCAGCGATCATAATAGTCTGAATATGGCTTTGCGTCAAAAATCTCGATGGCCAATCAGACTGCTCGGGAATTGGTCTCAGTTTTCGATATTCCGATGTTCGATGTTCGAAATCTTTATTCAACGGTGTGTCCCACTTTTCACTGGGTACAGTGCTTAACGACACAACATGAAAATAATGCGCCATTATTACTCACGTTTCTAACTAACTTTTCTGACTTTCTGATGTAAACTCATGCAGCAGAAAGTCAGTAAAATATAGCCGCCTGTATTAGCACAGGTTTTCCGCAGTTTCCCTGTGCCCTCGTGCAAATGCGATACAGTAGTGCATTAGAAAAGAGTGGCTGCGGGTAACACTCTGGGGGGGGGGGGGGGGCTCAATAAAAATGGAAGGGGATAAAGGGGAGTGGGGAAGAACGTAAAAGCCTGAAGAAGGTATACGTAGGAATAAAAAAAAACAAAGAAGAGTGCGTTTGAAGTTATCTGATGGTGAAGGTAAATCTGAAGGTAGATGAGATCTACATGGAGGGATGGATCTAGGAAAAACTGCGATATATCCGGTAAAAACAGTCAGAAAGTTCTGATACCGGCTACAATTCTTTATCGTAAAATTCCATAAGTTCTGCTAGGCCTACTCGTTATTTTTGCTGTGATAATTTTAGCTAGATGGTAAAACAATTTTTCCTAAAGGGTGAAACATTTTTTGTTGGAAGGTTGGAAGAAATCGTAGTAATCGATGTCGTTTGATTACACAAATTTTGGTTCGTGCTGAGCACGCCCATGTACTCTGCCAGAATTGTCGAAACGGTCGTACGTTCATTCAAGATTAATGCCAATACCTAACTAGTTCCAACTTATCTATAAAGGCGAATGCTTGTGTCCATAAAAATCAACGCCGAAAATAATGTTGGGATCATATTTTAAAAAGTACCGAATATTCACTAATTGGTTCTGTAGAAAATAGAAATCAATAATGTGTAGGGTTGCCGTGCTGTAGGGACGACGTGTTGCCCTTCGTAACAGTATAAGCATTTCTGATAGTGTCTATTTCGATTATTTCACGTGGTCTAAAACGTTACGAAACGATTATGTTCAGCGTAGATTGGAATCGTGGTCAGCTTCATCGAAAGCTAGATTCATTTACGATACCTATAAGTGAATGCGATCAACGTAAGAAGATCCTCCGATCATGGTCGGCTAGTCTGCGCCCGCGGTTGGACCTCGTTGACCACTACTAATACTCGCTGACCACTACTAATGTACGTATTCAAGTAAAAAAATTGTATCTACTCTGGCATATGGAATTGGGCATATATAGTATGCATAAATTCTATAGACAACTTACATACAATTTGTATATGAATTATAAATATATGTAAAATGAAGTTGGGTATATACATATATTTTTGTATTTAAATTGTATAAAGAATGTATACAATCTCCATGTGTTCAATTCTGTGCTTACAACTATATAAATTTTTTATATAATCCATGTAAATTTTCTTTACTTGGGTCCGACTCCTACTATCGTTTCCACTTGGAAGGGCTTCAAAATCTCAATTCATCTGTACATTGGTTAATTTTGTTTGTCTTATTACACACTGACATGAATATATATCCATGAAGTCTGTTGACATTTGGAACGTTTTATTTTTCTATTTAATAGGACGTAGGGCATCAACACGTCAATCAATCAATGACAAGTGGTAGTCATTTGCCCTATTGTAGCCCTCTAATTATCCCCCGCGCGTCATTCTTTGAAGCGGCCGAACGATCCTGACTGGTCCACATCCAAATCACTGCTATTTTTAGCAGTGATTCGCATGTGGTTTTCCCATTTTTTCTTTCTTTCTCTTTTTCTCCAACCCCAGGCGATGCACGGGCACTTTGATATCCACGTGTACGTCGAAAAAGAAAGGACATAAACAAGAAAACGAAAAAAAGGGAAAAAAAAAAACGACACGCAAAATTAAGCGAGTGACGAAGGTACCGCGCGAGACACGAGACGGCGACGATGCGGATAGCAAAGTCCTCCGCGCTACCTACTTTGATTAGCCTCGGTTTGAATACTTACAGATTAAAATTACTATCATTTCCTGATGGTGTATGGTACGGTTGTAGTGAGTCGCGACAGCGAGGATAATAAGAATTTGACTCGCCGCTCTATTAATTCTATCGGGAACACCGCGATTGGAATAGCTATACTTCGCACGCTGCGTGACGTCAGGAATGCTTTTTTTTCTCCACCTGGTCCACGACTCTATACTTGGATATACGACCGAGTGAGGGAATATTTTTTTACCTTCATGTACTCTACCTGCTATCGGTATTGTGTTAACAAGTTTTACTTTGTCAAGGCGTTTATACAGGTAGACGACTTCCTGGTAGCATCCAACGGGCCTACATAACGAGTGAACGGGTAAAAAATGTCCTTCAGTCGGGTGTGCACTTAATTATTTGTCCTTGCATCATTCTCAGCAGCGTTTCACTACTTCGTTACAACTATTATTTTGCTGTTTTAGTACCTTTCAACGGTTTTTTTTCTGTCATTTCTCAGTAGGGAATGAAAATATTGCAACGACAAAACTTGTTGCGTGAGATTTTTCGAATGCATGTGTTGGCCGTAAATTTAAAAGCGATTATTTTACTAGGAATGAAAAATATCGTGTCGTTGAAATCCATTACAATTATTCGGCAATGCCCTAGTTTTACGCCTCTACATGAGAATGTGTACAACATTTTGTTTTACACGCGTTTAGTACATGAGTAGCTTAAACACGACGAAGTCTTACCCATCAAAAACTAGAAAGAGCAAATGAAAAAAAAGGACTACTTTTTACACGACGAATGCTTGCGGAAATTTCATAAACACAGACAAATTTATCACGGCAGTGATCGTTATGACGAAACTTTGCACAACTAAACTTGGACACTACAAATCTGTTTACTGAACGAGTTTGCCACCGACCCAGGATATTAATCCAATAGAGTACTTTATCAAATGAAAAGATATTTTATCAGTGAAAATTTGTTCTAAAGTGAAAAGAGGTAGAACGAGAACGCTTGACAAATGTCCATTTTTTCAGAAGAAAAAAGGGACATTTGTCCATTTTTTTCAGAAGAAAAGAGGGACATTTCGGAAAAAGCAAATAAATTATACACTGACTCCCGTGAACAGCTTGCACCAAAATCTCTGTGGCCTGTGAAGACAAACGCTTCCGTACCGACCCTCTATCCGAAGAGTTGATTCTTGTGAGTTACAGTCAATTATATTTTATACATTCAGTCTACATCCGCAGTTGTTATTTTCTGCTAAACTATTTTCTCTATCGTGTTCTAATCTATTTAAGTTATCATGAAATCCAGGAATTCGGATTTCGTAATATGTATTTGAAGTGACATAAACTTTGCCCGGAATTTAAGTAAAAATAATGATCTCAGTGCGACGTAAGTAGGGTTACCATTTACCATGCCCTTAAATTTATGCCGATAGTTACATGTTTACGAGATTGAGGTACACTGAGAAAAAGGATTTCATTGACTTCAATGAAACCCTTTCATCCTATTTCATTGAAATCAATGAAAACCAAATCAACTCACCCATTTCTTCAGCGGCAATGAAATCTTTTCCCTGGTACAGAATCTTCATGATGTATAGATCGCAAGGTGATTATAGGCAGCAGATGGTGCATCTCTTGCGCCCATACTCATGTCGTTGTCACTTCCAATATCGCAAAAAATAGGCGCTAAACTATTCTCTTATTTTGTAAGCAAATTACCGCTATGCTTCTGTAGGATATTCTCGTTTGTTTTACTTATGAAATGTCGAGTAAACTTTGGAACAGAAAACGTCTCGTTGCTGCGTGTTTGGCATGGGAGTTTCATGCAAATCATGCCAAGCGTAAACATCGTAAATTAAGGACGATAAACCTGAATAAGATTACACAACTGTTTAGATAACATGTTCAATAATATATCCATCAAGTTTCAGCAACTTTTTCAAAAAGCCATTCGTTGGAGGAAATATAATTTCGTTTTTATAAAATGTTAAATGAAAATGTCAATCACAAATAATTACGAAATTGTGACATAAGCATCTTTATCATTATCACTAAACAAAAAATTGAAATGTCAAAAAATGTATTTCGTTTTCTATTTACGTGAAATAATAAACAAATCAAATTTTTCAAAAACCGTAATCGCGGTAGTTTCATGAATGTTTTTTTGTCTACTCACAGCAGAAGAAGCTATCCGACGAGCTTGTAGGAAGTTTTTTCAAAAAGCCATTCGGTCAAGGAAGTATAATTTCGTGTTTATAAAACGCCAAATGAAAGTATTTTTATCATTATCACTAAACAATAAATTGAAAAGTAAAAAAAATGTATTTAGCTTTCTAATCACGTAAAATAATAAACAAATCAAATTTTTCAAATGCTTTAATGGCAATAGTTTCATGAATGTTTTCTTCCTCCTTGTAGCAGAAGAAGCTATCCGACGAGCTTATAGGAAGCGGCGTTGGAATTCATGAACAGAGTTTCTTTTTCCGATTCGACGAACTGGTGTGGGCTCGATTTGTTGGTGACGAAAGCCACTAGTGCCGAGCCCACACCATATAACTGCCATATAGTATATAGTATGTCATGTTTGCAAGTCATTCTACGTCGTTCTTTTGCTCCTACTGCACTTTGCTCCGATTTCCAACGTTCTCTTCCGTTGCATCTGGCGTTGCTCGATTCACGTCAGCAGTGACTCACGATTACGTAGTCGATATCTTCTTCTCTCGAGCCTCTGAAATTCGCGGAATGATCGCATAGTGCTATTGGAGGCACGAACGATCGTTCTCGATTGCTGCTGGCTGAAGAGCTTCAAGATCGCAGCCTTATTGAAACTGCAGCTATTGCACTTCATCATTATCTTCTACTCTTGTTATAGGATAACGCAAACAATTTTCTGATCAAAAACAACAATAAGATGTTTTGAGGTACGCCATATTCTATCACGAGGATAGGCATAATAATATGACAATAAAATTATATTCATTAAACGTAATATTTGGAATTGGGACTTTGCCAATTTGCAGAAAATAAGGAAGCTGGAGTTTAATGATTATATTAAACATTTTTTTAACGCTTTTGTTAGTAAACTATGTGTTTTCACGTCACCGGGAAGATGCGGAGAAAAGTCCACAGCAGACACTGATTTTCTCTGCCAATTTTCATTCAACCCGAATGAACAGTCAATGGAGTGATGAGAATACGATAAGACAGATTATATTCAATTTTATTGATGATTCATGGTCTAGTTTTTGAGCTTGGCTAAATAAAATAAAAATACTTTTGCCCTCTATCTCTGTCTCACCTGCGCAGTCGACGTGAGATTCTGTTCCATAAAGTGGCTATCATGTTTAGCGGAGACTCTCTCCTATTATCCACTCGCACTTCTCAACCCGCAAAACGCACTTTCTGTCGTCGGGTGTGTAAAAAAAATTGGACATGTGCACCAGGATTTTTTTCTACACTCAGTGTTGTAGAAAGTGTCTTTTTGCGGGCCAATCAGAGGAATGAAAAATCGAATAACTTTCTTTTTACACTTGGTTCTTGACGCAGGTATAACAGAAAGGACTATTTTTTAGCACACTTATAGTAAGCGCATTTTTTTCATCTTGTTTCATAAAGTCTAGAATTATTTTTCAAATTGGGTTACGCGCCCTTATGTCCTCTTCAGGCTTTTTTTACGTGGTCACTCTCTCCTTTCCCCGTTACTTCATAGATTCCCTTAAAGTGTTGACCGCCGTCACTTATTTTAATACACTAATGTATTGCATTTGCACGAGGGCACAGGTAAAATAAAAAAATCGTCCCGTCAGGTAGCTTTATTTTTACTGTATACCTACTGTTTGATAGATAATACATCAGAAACTCAGTAAACCCCTTATCATTTAAAATTAATTTCACTTTTGGCTCCATATCACTGTTGTTGTTTCGACATGAAAAAATATCTTAACATCAAGCATAAGAATATTCTTCACACGAAGATTCTCGAGATTTTTCATTAAACTGGGAGTTTATCGAATGATTCACGTGATTCGATCACGTATACGATGCAGTGAAATGTAAGGATTTGTCCTAATGGCAAAAATATATTTTATTTTCGCAACTCCCACTATTTATATTGAAACTATAATATAAATCACTAACTATACCCAAACTATTTAGATTCAAATATTCTTATGACTTATATTTTTCCATCAAGAATATTTAAATATTGTTTTACGTTTGAATAGTTCAATTCCGAGAGGGGAATAAATGTTCTTGAAATAAGTACAGTATACTCATTTTGGAGTATATCTATCCTTGCTATAAGTATTTTCAGAGTAACTTAAAGGATTGAACTATACTACAACTGCTTTTTAAGATAACTATTCGCATTTAGGTCTGAAGGCGAATTTTCAATGCATTTTCGTTCGAACATTGCATATTCTTATTACGTAAACGTAATTTGCTGGAACAGTTTGGAATTAATTGAACGGTCAAGGCGATGGTCGATAACAAGAGACTGGGCTCGATTCCTGTCTTCACAAATTACGTTAGGGAAACTCGATTAAATGAACTGCCCTGTTTCCGTTTCAACAACTGTCTCTCAATACTGCAATAACACTATACTATGAATTACTATAATAGTACTCAGGAGCGTAGGACATTCGATGGCAACGATGCGACGAATGACGAAGGATATTGAATAGCCACTTCCGCGATTGGATGGATATTTGATTCGATTAAGACTATGCTATAATTCTCGTCGATCCTGTCATATAGTCGTGAAGACCTTCACCTACCAAATGTTGTTATTGACATTACAGCTTATCAATGTCTCATTTTTATGTAAATGTTCGTCTTTATTGCTTTCAGACAAGCCGGTTAAAGTGGTCCGGCGATGAATGAAACTGCGAGGAGCGTCGCGCTGACGTACGCAAGAGACTTCGAGCTTGAAGGATGCGGGGCTTCTGGAATTTTCATCACTGACGATTGGATCGTTTCACATGGCAGCCTGTTGAACGCCAGAGTCACTACCAACTCTGGGCTTCGCGGATATTTCGATCAACTGCAGGCAGGCCAATTGGCGAGATTGCCTATAGAAGCTGAAGACAATCTAAAGCTTCGGATCTTCCAACAAGAACACCGGAGGTTTTTATTCCTCGAACACATGATATTTTTATAATACACTCAAATGAATCGCAATAGCACAGTCAATTATGAAATAATAATGAGTTATGTTCGAGACGACACCTAACGAACTAGTTAATAGATTTATTAACTCCTGGGAGTCTTTCCGAAATGTATTCGGGATACAAAGTAGTTTTTACAATGATATTATTGAGAATTTTGACATGGGCCGACCAACAATTGAAGAAAACTGGATTTCTAACCATCAAACGAATCATCGTTTTCTTGAGTTAAGGGCAATTAATAACATCCAGGTGAGATTTACTCGAGAAAAAATGATTACGTATGTATCTCGGAGGTTATTGGAAACACTCCTGAGTTTAATTTATAATTCGAATGATACACACATCTCGAATAAAATTCTGAAGACGATCCGCACCTAGAGACCAAAACGTCAATTTATGAGTTCCCTGAACACCACTGGGACATTAATTAGCGTAATTGCATAATTTTATTGAAATATCATCACCACCTCAATGACTATCCCTTCAATATACACTATTATATAAAGTAAGAAGAATGTATTTTTGGTCCCTGGAACTATGAGATTAGTTATGGTAACTATTTGGTAGTCATAGTAACTAATTGATAGTTTTTATGGAAGTGTAAAAAAATGTATTGTGCGAACTAAAAATTAATAGTTGTCACTTTATACTTACTAATGTCATCATTTTCTTTCAGTGTACCTAGGGGATATCGGGGCTGTTCGGGTCAGGGGCATGTATTTCGTGCTTGTAACAGAGATGCAAAGATTTTTAATCAATGACGAGTGCGCATTAATAGTCCAACTTTCATTGCTCTCGTTGAACACAAATGAACCATTTTTCTCCTTAAGAAGATGTTGGAGTCGATTAGGCGTTTCGTAGTATACACTATTTATCGTAAATATGCTACAAATATACTTCAACGTTTGCACTGAGGTAATAAAAACTTTCATGCTTTGGCGACCGGTCGAATTACGGTTCACGACATATAAGAAATGTAAAAAAAAGTATATTACTGAACGTCTCAAAAGCCAATGTGGCCGCTCGAGATGTCAAAGGATCCGTTGAAGTAAGATATAAATGTTTCTGGGGCTCAGATGTGTCAAATCCGACCGGACGCCGAAGCACAAAGGTTTTTATTACATCCCTGCAAAATTTGAAATACATTTGTAGCATATTTGCGATGAATAGTCTATACGAAATCGCACAGTCCAGCATCCCCTTAAGGAGTAAAGACATTGGATCGCCCATGCGTACAAAATATTGCTTAGAACTTAGTAATTTTGCGTGTGCGTTTTGGGCAGGAAATGGGGTTATTTTAGCGAAGTCGGAAAAGAAGACAGTTTCTGTATTGCTTACCCGTGTGAACTTTCGTGTTAGCGTTTAGTGCACAATGATTTTAATTGCAGAATCATGCTGCAAAGACAATAAGTCATCTTAGAGAAGGAAGTGTACGACCAGTTTATTCTGTATTATGTGCGGACTTGAACAAGCCTGAACCTAGTTTACGAAAAAACTGGTTGACCTGAAAAGATTTCTTGTGGACCGAAAAATTCTTCACTCAGGTCTAGCGAATTTTGGATAACCCTACTTTCAAGGAATCGATTTAATTGAAATTTATCATTCAGTCGGGACGAAAAAAGACGGCACATTGAAATTCATTTCTTTTCAGCTGCCTCGATCCATTAATGATGATTGCCGCGTTTTAATAAAAATTCGTTGCTCTTGAACCCTTTTGTAGATTTTTGTAGTGTGTTTAAAACTGAAATATTCTGTTAAATCTGAATCTGTGGATAGTTTCTACAATAAATGACAGTAACTGAACATTAGGTAATTCTCTACTTCGATGCAAAATTGTAGCTCGGTATATCGAAAGTTACAGACAATTGAAGTTTAGTATTATGGATATTTGAAATTTGAAAAAATATGTAATCTAAAAATAAAAATGAACAATTGAAGTTGCATTTTAATGACGAATACATTTGATTAATGTTCTAGCAATCAACCGTCCATAAAGGAACAATCGGCTGAAAATACCAACCCCGTGCAGCATCAGAGGCGCAAGCTTTTAGAAAGCGAGGGTTCCATCGTCGTGGCATGGAAGTGTCCGCTGCTCCAAAACACTTTTCGAGATCTTTTGTTTAGCTGGAGGTTCGACAAGACTCGCGATATCGACAGATCTCTGCTGTCCGTTTTTCTGATGATTTCATTGAAGAAGTCTGTGGCAGGGGATGCTGATGAAGTAACACGGGCGAGGAAAGCTTTGGCTCAATTCTTCCATAGTTGCACACCGGTCCTGGAAATTCCTCAACGCGCCGCTTTGGTGGAAATAGTATCTACGCCTTTCGGAAATCCCGTTTTCATTGATTCTATCTCCCACGGTGTAGTCAGTAATGTCGTGGGAGACGCCGGATGTGTCATGCTCACAGACGCCAATGCAGTTCCTGGATCCGAGGGTGCTCCGGTCTACGTCACGAGACGAGAGTAAGTTTATCAGGCTGCATGCCTGAAATTCCTTACCGCGTTTCGTAATATTGAAGGTGAATATGAACTTAAGCAGATACTCAACAGCATTTGCTTTGTAATGGTCGAATTTGTTGGAGCATGGATTTGTCTTTTTGCCAACTATTTTATATCGGTTTACTCCAAATCGTCTCAAAGGTACAGACATTCTTTTCGTCAACTGTGTTGATGAAATCTATTGTGATAAAAATTTCTGTCGTTCTCGCTTGCTCCACCACAATCGCCCTTAGTATTTCTCACTACTAGTCTCTGATCATCGCTCTTGCACTTATTTGAGCTCAGTCAATATTAGATTAAACTGGATGACTCTAATTTACCTGGAGTGTTAAACTAGCTGACTCAAATTTATTATGAATTTTAAGTATGTAACTTCGAGTACAAAAGTTTGAATTCAAACAAAAGTCTTCATCGTAGTAAGAGCCCGCAAATTCCGGATTAGAGAAGAATCGACGTCATTGGATCATTTGCACGAATAAATTATCCATATTTCATCAGTAATTTAATGATAAATCACGGTAAAATTCATTAGATTTTGTTAAGGATATCAAAATGAAAACATTTGCGAGAGGGAATTCAATTAACTACGTCTAATAGGCAAGGGCATGATAGAGCCCTTAATTCATTTTATTGTAGAAACAACCCTTTTCTATTGGACCAGTTGCACGAGTGGATCATACACATTTCTCAGTAATATAATGATAGATTACGGCGAAATTCATTAGATTTTTTTTTGAGATATCAAGATATAAACATATGTCGAGTGGAAGCCGAATCATCCAAATGGCAAGGGCATTTGATTGATGAGAATAGCTGCAAAGTAGAACTTTGCGAATGGCTTCCTCATTATTTTTGACTTTTTACAAAGCTATCTCTATGAGGAGGGTGTTAATCGATTTTGGCTTCCTCATAGAGGAAGCTTTGTAAAATGAACAAGATGAATCATATGCGGAATAGAGATTATCCCGTTGAATTGCAAATACTACGCCTTGAAAACGTAAAAATGAAAAGGAAACAGTATGCAAACCTTTACTTCGCATCTTTGTCGTATATACATTTCCAAACCTGAAATTTGCAAAAATCTTGTAGCCAAGAAATAATAAAGAACATTTTTAATTTCTATAAAGGCTGAAACCTTCTGTCGAACTTTACGAAATTATGTATACAGCATCTCTGAATATCATTTTGTTCGCATACATAAAATCGCGATTCTTAATCTTATTGATACAGCTCAAATTTCATTTATATCTTCTGTAGTCTGCACGTATGCATGAAAAGGAAGCAATATGCAAACTTTTACTTCGCATCCTTGTCGTATATACATTTACAAAACTGAAGTTTGCGAAAATCTTATCGCCAAGAAATAATGAAGACCATTTTAAATTCCTATAAAGATCGAAACCTTCTATTGACCTTTACGAAATTATGTATACAGCATCTCTGAATATCATTTTGTTCGCATACATAGAATCATGTTTCTTAATGTTATTGATACAGCTTAAATTTTATTTATATCTTTAGTAGCCTGCATGTTTGAGATAAAAGTTTCAGAATAGGTTCATTACCGTTTGACATAAGAGGAAGTCAATGGTGCCTAATGATAGTTGTGATCAAGCTGTACATTAACATTTTTTTAACGCTTTTTTCTGTCTTCTTATTATAGCGGAACGAGTCGAAGCATATGCGGAATGGTGATTGCCCCGTTGAGTTGGTGCCGTGGTGAGTGGGTGGATTACACCTTCGCGGCGAGTCTCCTTCCTTGTTTACGAAGGTTACTCTTCGGCAGCAGCATCAATGACTTGCAACAGCAGCCCAACACGTCCTCGTCTTTCTCTAACGTCAACGAGCAGCTCGTTAACAAGTCGGACACGAGGATCGCAGGTAACTTTCTCTATATTACCTCCTTCGAACAGCTTGGGATTATCGCAATCGCTGATCGTTAGAGGTACATCCTTCCGTAGTGTTGTCTCGTTACATCTAATACTAAATTAGATGTCTTGTCAAATCAAACACAGTAATAAAGTCTCAATAAATTATACCAGCTAAGCATCGACCTAAAAACCGTAAAATAAAAATTCATTCACATGCGGCAATGAGTAAATCACCGGTCTATTATTAAATTTCATGCATAATTTGGAATACATATCATTCCTCATTAATAATGATTGTAAAAATATTGTTAAATTCTAATACGGTGAAATTACAAAAAATTGAAAGTTATCATTACTACATTTTTGTGACAATTTGGTGCCGAAATATGTGAGATCCGGCTATATAATCGCAAAATTATCAAACAGAATTTTTTCAAATCAACGTATCGCCACAGTACATCACGGTACATTTCAATAAGGATGAGAAACAATATTTCTCTTCAGTGCTGCATATGACTTTTCAGTACAATGTCGGGAAAACGTGGTTGTGGCACGCCGCCCCTCGAAAAATGAACTTTTCTGGACGATTTGCGATTTGCAAATAGCTATTGATAAAAGTAATAACTTTAGCATAATAATATAACTTACATTAGAGAAATTTCTATTGCAAACCATTTTGCGAGTTTGGAGCAAAAATGATAAAGCTTGGTATTAAATGAATAAAGATTAGGCCTGCATATATTGTCCAGAATATTGCATTATTAATGAATGTCACAGTTTAAACGCATATGGCGATTATCAAACTTGCACATATCGATTACTTAATCGATAGAAAACTAAATTATTAAAACGAATCATTAATAGTTGTGTTACTCACTTTCCGATCTGAGTTATACATAATTGCAAATTTGAGTGTTGAAATTTACCGCGACGATTACCAAGCCAACGATCTTATGGCGATTACCTTGAGTCAATGTAAAACAGACCCGGCTGAAAAATTCACCTATTTTTACAAAAACGCTTAATCTCTCAAATGAACGAAAATAAAATTTGGTTGTGCTGCTGCCCTACTCGCGAAACTAATTTATTTTAGTAGCTCCATCGGTTTATTGCTACATTATAATGTGAAATCTTATTTCAACAGATGTATTGGACAAGAGCTTAGTGCTGGTGAGATGCGGCGCCGGATGGGGTACTGGAATTATTCTGGATGTGAGGACGGGCACTATTATTACGTGTGCTCATGTTGTTCACAAGGTGAGGGTTCTCCGGTTGTGGAGAAAAACAAAAAAGAGAAATGCGCGAGGAGGAGAAGGGGAGACCTGTATTTCTTGTATGACTGAGTGGTGGCTAAATATAGAATCTACGTGTAGTAGAGTTAGAGTACTTCCGAGAATCCTTTTAATAATAAATGCGCGGGAGCGCGTGCGCTCTTCTCAGGCGCCGGACTGCCCGATCAAGGTCGTCCTTCGTCGACACTTGTCGACGTGGGCGAAATTGGTTTATCGAACGGCCATAGGTAAACCTTACGACGTCGCTGTGCTGAGGATCGACCCTCGTGAAATAGAGTCCCCGCTGAGATCCATCACGATCGACGACGGTCGACCGGTCGTTCGAGGTAAGCGCTTCATGGCTTCCGATTAACGTAGAACCTTCTCTACGCACTAGTCAAATGAGGTATATGAATTTAAATTATCGATGCTACAGGGAATTTGTGTGAGACAGACATAAAATTATCAAAACTACCACAGTACAGTTTTGCTGATAGCAAATCAGATATAATTCGTGCTATTTAACATCGATTGAAATATATTGCTAATGAAAGAACCGTCTGCAGGTGAGGCCATAGGGAGCGCCGGATTTCCTTTCTTCGCATCGCACTTACCGACAATAACGCGGGGCAACGTATCCGCGACATCGGAATGCATGTTGCAGACGACCTGTTGTATTCAGAGCGGCTCCAGCGGTGGTCCGATAGTGCGATGGTCCACAGGCGAGATGATAGGCATGGTAGTTTGCAACGCAATCTCCACGACCGAGAGCAAACTTTATCCACGTTTGAACATGGCAATACCAGCGTCAATTCTCAAGGCTCCGCTTGAAGAATACCTGAGAACTGGCCGTGCGTACACGTTTACTCATCTATTGCTCGTTGCACCCCATGACAATTCTCGTATTAGATTTAAATTTTTAAGTTCCCATTATCTTGAGAAGTAAAGTTGATTCATGTTATTATTATGAATTTATAGTAATAATATTATAATTCAACTCTTATGTTCACAAACCACAAAAAATCGGTATAGTGGTGAATTACAATTTTTTTAAATAGCTCTGAGTTTGTAGGGTTGTGTCCGTCAATACCTATTTTCTGAAGTCTACGAAAAAATTTGTATTGGAAAGTACATTTGAATATGTAAATTTCTTGTCTGGACAACTTTTTTATGCAATATGAAATTTTACTTATACAGAGATACGAGAACAAAATCAAAAGAATTAAAAATACGGAGAATCATAGGTGTATAAAAATCCGAAAAAATTCTAGGTATTCAGGGCACTAGGAACTATATTTTTTAAATGTTATTGAATTTTGAGCAATCAAAAAATTGGGGTGGCCCACTTGCCTAGAATGACCTCTATAATAACCCCTACTTGTTATTATTATCATGAAATCATAATGGCAAAGTCGATTGCATCAACTTTTTTTCTAAAAGAATAGGAATTAATAACTGTGATTTGATTATACACTCATACAGCATCCGTTCCAGGTACTCGCTATTTTACCATGCCTCATTTTTTCAGAAGCCAAAGTCCTCGAGGCTCTTGACACGGACGATCCAGGCGTGCGAGAAACGTGGAATTTCCAGCATCTGCCTTCTTCGAAAATTTAAGTCAAGTTGGAATTCGCAGAATGGTAACGGGTGCATATTTTATTGATAATTTCAGTGCGCAAATAAACTGTGGTATAACTTTTCGGAGAAAGGTTCGAAACAGCGGTTCAAATTTCTGGAGAAGGGACCTAAACGGCAAAATAGATATTCGGAGAAGGGATTGTGACGTACAGATATTCAGGGAAAGATTCATGACGCCAATCTTCATCCGATATTGACGTCGCAGTGCAAACGAGAATAGAATAATAAAGAAACGGAATGTTGTAATCACGCTTTGTGTTTTGCTACCAGACATAAACGTGCCGCTTTGCAAATGGGATCTTGTGCGAATGATTGGATAATTTAGAGAAAAAAAACAATGAGGGAAAAAACCGTCAAAGTTCAAACGAACTATTGGCGTCTTCGAGACAAAACGAGTTATTATCTCGCTTCGCACTGCACACGTAATGATTGGGTCGAGCATCGTAACAATCTTAATTCATTCCTGATAGCTAGGCGTGCCATACTTCAAACCTGTACTGGTCAACGCGCACATAGGAGATATTTTGATTCATTGCTGGTTGAAGTGTAAGTTTTGACAACAAAATAGGGCCAAAAATCTGCCTGGTTGTACATAATGATGAATTTTGCGGTGGGGCACATTTATTGTTAATTCTGAGAACTATTAAGTACTCAGCAAAAGTAGAGAAAATGCTAAAGATTACTCGACTTGAGATTTTGTTTTGGACTTGTCCAAATATTGTGACCGATTTGGATTATCCATATTTACTCTTTGTGAAGTAACGAATGAACATTCTCAGTGTGTCTTTGTCCGTTGGTAACGCCATTAGTTGTATCTTTATTTCACTGTGGTAGAGAAATTAGGATCACAGTTTTTGTTATTAACCGAGTTAATATTATATCATTTGAAGTATGCATTACACATATATTCTCGAAAAAAAGTTTAAATTGATTAAAATTGGTGCATCTAATTTCAAGAAAAGAATTAACATGAACGTTGTTGATGATGCTAGGAATATTGATTGATAATCATAATTTGAAAAACGTCCCGATATAAGGCAAAAACGGTAATCTGCAGTATTATACGTCGCAGTTCGTCGTTGTCTTTTGCCTGAGGAATTAAATGTAGACGATAAATTTTTATTATAGTTTTTTTCACTGACTGCGGAAGAGTACATCGCTTTAAGAGTTTTTAAACATCCTCTTTTTGATATCTAGTTACCTGTACGATTTAATTGAGCGATTTAATTTGCAGTCTAAGCTTAGCATAACGTTGTCGACAGGTAATCGCAAAAAAAACGTGGATTCCGCGATGCAGACGAAGCATCGTCGAACAAGGATGTATTTGCTTCAATTATAACGACCTAATTCAGTCGAATCAGAATTGCAAAGTAATTCTGATTAGAATTCCAACGACGCACGTCTGACGAAATGATGATAGAGCATGAGCGCCACAAGACAGGGTGAGAACATTTTCGAGATCTACAACCAAATACAACTTTTCTGGATAAAATATCTATTTTTAAATGCGAAAATAATGATGACGGCATCCCCGCGATTATGGCTAGATAAAAATAGAAAATCAATTTGGGTTTCGGTGGACTTCCGTATCTGTAAAGGGGACTTCCGTCATAAACGTGACGCCAAGTGTTTTTATTTTTTGGGAATCGCCAACGGTGGTGATGTCATATTTCAAGTCGACACGTTTCGTTCACGAGTTTACTCTTACTTTTATTTCTTTTGTTTCTTTTGGTTTTCAGTTCTACTAAGAGCCACAGTATATTTATCAGTATACCTATGTGTTGTATTATTATTGCTATGTCGACACTCGCACTTTGTAGTTACAAAAATGTAGGTTTACTCAAATCGCTCCCGATCGATACGTGTAAAATACTCAATGCTTTATAGACTCGCAAAGGAGATCAGTCGGGACTCGCGTTATTGACAATTATTGACAATCAGATTCGTCGTATACTAAACTCATTCTCTTATGAAAAAATTCCGAGGTATTTACAATATTCAAATTGGAAGATCCTATCAATGACGCAGAGGTACACAAAAAAGTCTATTCGCTTCGTTAATCGAATATATATCACAAAAAAAATTATGTATTCCTGTCTCGTACATGTTTTGGTTTTTACCATTTATATATATTTTTTGTTCTCATTGCAATAATAGCAAAATACTCGTCGTTCAGTTCGACACAAATCCTTTCGCACGTCGTTAAGCAACGCGCTCGAACTTTCTTAACATATAAGTTACGCTCGTCATATAAATTAGACTTAGATTTTACTGTGTATGAAATTTCGAGCGGTACTTGAAATTCTCTCGTTGTAAACGCACTCTTGATTCCCTTTTCGTCATCGTCGTAGTCATCGTTTATGATGCAGCCCCGATACAATCTTGATAAAGTGTTGACGTACAATATCGATACATATTAATTCACATGACTTTTCGGTAGATTATACAGTACTGTTTTATTATATACACCGTGGATGGAGTTTATTTTGTATTCTTTTAAATAGTTTTCAGTTAACCAGAGACTCCTTGATTAAGAGCTAATTATGTTTATCATCGAATTCATCGTAATTTCCATCGCCACCACTATTGTCCGCAGTTTATGCCGCGAGCGATCTTTCTTATTCACTTCGACTCATTTGTCAATTTTTGTTGTTGTTTTTTTCATCGATGCAAAAGTAGGAAAATAGCGAGGGATAAACCGATGGACCGTATTGCAATTTATTCGTCGATTCGTCGTAGAGCTCGTTAGTCCGCGCGCCGAACTTTAATACTAATCGACGTGCAATCTCGAAGGACGGAAAAATTATAAGCGCTTTAGGGTCGACGCGTCACATTGAATGCAATTTTAAGACCTCAACGAGCGTTCCTAGTGGCTCGAAGCCGTTTATCCTCATCTCAAAGTGAAATACTCATAACACACAATATCGTTTGAAGATATAAAGCGTTTGCGTCGCACCAAATTGCGCCGAATATCGCAAAATAACTCAATCGACGCCTAAATCAACCCCCTTCAACATATAACTCCAAGGCCGTCGCTTACATTGTAATAATAGGTATCAACATTTTTGCAAATTACACGGCTGTTCGAGTTGAACTCATTGAGAACTAAAGTCACAGCGAAAACAGCGACTAGAAAATAAAATAATTCGATCAAGCAGGCGCCGAATCCCGACTCTCGATAGCCGGAAAAGAATAAGTCAGCCTTCCCGGCGAGTAATGTACACAATCTCATAACTCGCTGTTCGCGAGTATCGTAAAGCTCTGTTTTGTCTCTTCAGGATTTAAACTCCTTTCGGAACATTGACTCGTGGTTTCGAATGGATTTAATTGAAAATAAAAGAAGAAACACAAAGAAAACGGATAGAAAGAACTGGTTCATTGCTGGTAGCCATTGGCCTGGGTGTGTGCATCTTGACTGTCTATACTGTAACCAGTAATGCTATCTGGACTCTGGAGAGAAGCCGCGTAAAGCGGGTTGACCGGTGTTGCATTGGTGTCGAATTGTGTTGAGTCATAGACACTGTGATTCTGCAAAACAAAACATCATTCCGCTTTGGATTCTCCAACGCAGATCTAAACGGAGGGTTTTTCTTGTTCTTAAAAGCTTTTTTTAGTTATAAATACGCAATAAATTCAAAATTAAATAGAAAGAAGCGAGCACTTTGACCGCTGCAATACGTATTTGCTGTACGTTGAAACACTGCACCACCAAGCACCGCGCAAAGACACATATACACATACAAACGGTGCTACAGATTTACGAGGCTCACGAACAACTTCTTGAGTACGCCATAGGCCGAACAGGCCGAAGCATCGATCTTACAGTTCGCAGGTGCAAAAGAAATGTGCAAAAATGCGTTTTTTAGCGAATTAATCGCGGCTGCGTTACGTAAACATACACAATTCTACGCGAGGGACAAGCAAAGTGATTCGTGAGGGGGAAGGAGAAGAATTAGTGTCTGTCGTCAATGGCCAGTTGATTGTCGATTCCATTCACATATTTCTTTAAAGTTTGATCTGTAATTCGATCGAGTTTTAAAAAGAGTTCAGGCTGTTAGTTGATTATCGTACTGCCAAACCAGTGTGTAAATAAATAAAACAAAGTGCGCTCGCTACAATCACACGTTTAATGAGGAGCCACTAGGCATGCTAATATTTACAGTTAAAATAACTAAAGCTCGTGTGTGATAATCTTACATATTGTATCTTTTTTCTATAAATTATTCAATAGACGCGTGTGTGCGCTGCCAGACGAATACTTCGCACTATTTTTCCGTCAATTACCCCTTATTTTTGCAAATACTATCACGGATTTCGAAAACAGATTAACGAAGGCAGAGCTGCTGACCCAAAAGTTATGGTTGTTCGAAGGTTCACTTTTTATTTTCTATAGAAACCCCAAAATGCTGTAACTTAAAAAGCTTGAGCATTGCAGACTTTCGACTAACTCAAACATTTTTAATTCAAAGTACCAATTTGTCCGGTTGATTAAAGTTTTTTTCATAGAACTTTCATTTCTACTCAGGCTACAGTGATTATTTCGTGAGTTTCAGACGAAAAAAATGACACAGTTTCAGACGAAAGTATAGATAGTTTTAGTATGAATCTACGAACAGCCATTCTTAGTCTTTCTCGCCTCAATCGCTCGATTCGTTGTCTCGATCTGTTTTCCTCCCATATACATGAAATATTCGAGATTGAATACTCGATAAAACGTTCTAAATTAATAAAGCTCATGAATGAAGTTATTCGATAAAACTCAGGAAAATATTTACAGTTTAAAATAAAAACACTACCGATTCATCGGACAGAGCACCGATCGTATCGTCGGGTATTTACATAATTTCGAAGCGCGAGAATTACTTTGGGGAGTGTGGATTTTGAGGATCACTGCCACTCTCGCGCTCCGGTTTCTTTGGAGGACTCTGGTAGTTAGATGATTTCAGGGACTGCAAGTAATCACCGAGACCGCTCGATTCTTTGGCTTTCTCAGGGGACACGGAATCGCGTGAGAGCCGCGGATTATCGTGCGAGGAAGTCGCTGAGCCGATCCTCGTCTCGATGTTCACGATTGCCGTTGAGTTTTCCAAATCACTTGCATTTGCGTGT
This sequence comes from Clistopyga incitator, assembly GCA_947507545.1. NCBI lineage: Eukaryota > Metazoa > Arthropoda > Insecta > Hymenoptera > Ichneumonidae > Clistopyga > Clistopyga incitator. Next base: position 7,612,772 of record OX382173.1, on the reverse strand, counting down.
TTCGTCGAAGATAATTCAATAAAATTTTGGGGGTCGCTTTCGGAGTCGGTTTTCCCGATATTGCTAGAACCACGACTGTCGCTGTCGAGTATATGCTCCAAGCTACTTTCGAGAGGCGGCAGAATAGACCATGAAGGGCCTGCGCCCTGTTCGGTATCAGATCTCGCAGAAATTCTTGCGACTGATTGTTCGAAACTCTCTTGAATCGCGTGATTTACAATGGCACTGGTTGATATTATTTTGCCGGGGTCCGAGAAAAGATTGGCGCTACTATCGTTTTCGGGAGGTAAGTAGATAAAATTACTAGCGGTACTCTGCCCGAGTACTAGATTCGATATGCTTCCGGAAGCAGTAGCGATAGTGGAATAGTTGCTCAAGGAGGACCTTTCCGAACCCCAACCCCGTCTATTGTAGCTTAAATCCGGCGTACTTTTTTGGGCTTCGATAAAATTCTCGCTTTCGGACATCGGTTTTTTTGCGAGATCGAGCGTACTCATAAGAGTGTTCCGGCGACGGTTTAACAGGGTTTTCGCGTCTGGCGATGTGCCGTATAACGTTTGCTGGGAACTCGAGCGGCTCGTGCTTGCGGTCTTCTGATCCTTTCGGGATGCCAGGGAATAAATGGAGGTTTTTTGTTTCGAAGCGGGCGGCATTGTGATGAGAGATTCGTACAGGGGCATGTGAATAAACGGAGTATGGACCTGATAGATGTAATCACTGTCGGTCCTGAGGGAGGAAAAGCTCTGTTGATGGGGCAACGATACCGTGTCTTCGTCCATCGCGTCGTCCACCTGCGCCTTGTATGAAAACTGTATCGAAGGCTGGGATACCCTGAAAATATGGAAGAAAATTCTGTGTCAATACCGTTTCAAATTTTTTTAAAACTAAACCTTTAATTGAAGACTATTAAACCAAAATATATTTGGGCTGTTTTTTTTGCGACTTTCGGCTTCGACGACCAATTCGTTTTCTTTCAAGATTCCATTCAAAGTTTATTCAAAATCCCTAATTGTACCGTTTCGGCCATAGGATATGGCCTTTTCAGTAATTTTATTCCATACAACCGAATATAAATACTTTAAAAATGCGGATGAGGGATCAAAATGTTTGAGCACTCTATTAAAAAACGTCAGGCTAGCACGATAGGAATTACTTTTTAATTCTTCGACCACTGAGCCGGATGATCGCAGCCGGTATTTCGACTTATTATCTCAGCGATAATATCTCGCGACATCATTTCTCAAGGAAAATATCTCGAAATATATTGACGGTGGTTTGAAATGTCTGCTTAAAAAATTCCAGTAAACGGTATGAATCATGTAAAATTAGAGGGAGCTAAAATAGCCATTTTTAACGTAAATTGTAAAATTATCTTTCAAACCCCCTGATAAAATTTCGGAACAAATTAATGCCAGCAATGTTGAAATTTTTTTTATCACTGAATTCAGAAAGAAGAAACTTTTCAATGATCCATTTGTCTTTTAAGCTTTTTTAAGGGGATGTATAGCGTCTCGATTGATGACAAAACTGACTGTCTAATTCTCTACACCTCGGCAGTTTTCCTGAATTAAAAAACTGAAGCTATTCACTGCGGTTTCGAATTTGGCATGCACGGTTTGAATAGATGATATAATGACGCACTTACCCGAAGACTTCCGATAAAAAGGTACGATAAACGAGTGGCGTGAAAAGTGTCAAATAGACTGCGGCAGTGATATCCACAACGCACAACCCTGCAGGATCCTGTGTATAGTTGAGAAGGCCAGCTCCGACCGATTGTACGAGATTCAGTGTCGCCAGAGCGCCCACGTAGACGTAGAAACTTTTTTTATCTGTTAAAATATGTATATATATTTTTTAACTTTTTCTGCAAACATGCAAGAAATGCATTTATAATTTATCAGATGGCTTCAACTTACTTGGGAGGGTCAATCTGTCACGCAATCTTGTCCGTGGAAGGATCAAAATAAACATGTATATCTGAAAAATAATAATATCCAAAATCAAGTCAAGTGCTGTATCTCTTTTGCAGAATTTTTATACGCACCGAGGTGAAAACGAGACTGCTGCAAAACCAGAACTTCATGCCCCCGTGACCAAACACGTAAAAATCCCTACTAGGGATATGGAATGTGTCGTCTGGTAAAACTAACTCGAGTGTTCCTTGCGTTATCGTAAATACGAGAGCTATCAGAGCCGTCGCAACCAGGACTCTCCGAATACTCGACTGACTATCCAGATTTCCTGAGATACAACAAAATTAAGCACATTTTTTTTATTTCTTAATAGACGAATGTACGAACTTCGCTTTCATTTTAAGATATGTCCCATTTAAGGCAAACGCACCATCTAAATCAGGGCTGGAAGAAATTGCTGCATTTGTTTTATTGATTTAAGCACTGCGTAGAATGATCAATTAGTGCTGTTAATATGAACTTTTGTAAGACCCTACTGTACTAAAAAATTGTAACAAGTATACAAATGTCCGGGTTTCGACCTTTTGGATCAAGCTAGTGAATTTAGTTTAAAAGGATGCTTGCTGTTTAACTGTTGTTTATTTATCAGAGTATTTTTCGGTCCGAGTATAGGAATACAAAGTACTATGGGAATTCCATGTGATGCTGTTCTTTAAACGCTTTTGATATTACTAGTTTAAGGACTTTGTTAAGACTGAATTTAACGATCTTTTTGTTCATATTTCTAGTCTAATGTCAAGCTGTTTCACGACATTAAAAATTCGCCATTTTTCGAAAATATCCCAAAATACCTTTTTTATTTTTAATTCAAGAACAATACAAAATTTTAAGTTTTTTAAGATGTAAAAAAATGAGGAATCTTCGCGAAGTTTGTTAAACATTCTTCCCAATTTATTCATTAATGACTTGTAACGTTATAGTTCGAGGGTCGAAAAATGAATTTTCTTAAAGTGACGTTCGGTTCCATTGTCTTGGGCCTTAGAGTAACAATACGCCAGCGATAAAACCTCCGTCGCAGTTTGACTCCTGCGATCATTTGCGAGCGTGAGATCGCTGACGCAGCTTTGAGATGAGCTTCTAATTGTTTGAATATAGTTCTCACAGTTTGCAATCAAAGGGCCGCCTTTCGACATCATTAATATTGAAAACAATGTTTTTAATAAGGCCAAAAATTATTTTATTTTCTCTTGACTCATCAGACTCTGAATTCAATTGAATCGAAAATTTGAATGGGAATATATAAGTGATATATCCTTCATAAACAAAAATGAATGAAGATTTGATTACGTTACATTACATTAATTAATTAATCGCTTAATTTAAAGGTTGAAAATGACGATTTGTATACTTCTTCCCATAACATTTCCTTATGCAGAAAATGGCTCTACAAACTTGCAGATTTGCACTGGTTGTGTATTTTATGCAGTTGAAACAGTTTGATTCAAAAATTGATTGGATCATCAATAAAACCTATGGTTCCATGTATGTTTTTCGACAATTAGGGCCATTTTTATCAAATTAAAATCTAACAATAAGATAATTTGTAGTAAATGCTCACCAAATGCTAAACTAAATATGACTACGCTCATCTCCGTTGCGAGTAGGAAAAATCTCACTATAACCCACATCACCTTGTCGACTATACCACCAACTGGCGACGCTGCGTTCACGGACATAGACACTACGCAACGAGTCACTGATATCACAATATTACACATTACAAGTCCGTAAAATGCTAAATAAATAGGGCTACTCGTGGCCCTCAATTTGAGCCGAGCACGGTTGAATCGCGCGATCATAAACAGTAGAAAGAGTACATTGGGCACCAGTATCGCCACATCCCATATTCGAACTCTACAGAAATAAAACAATAGTTATCAATCACGATATCCCCATTCCATAATGATACATGAAATGCTCTCAATGCTTACCGTGAATCCTGAATTTCTTTGTACAGTACCAGTTTGCAAAAATGCTCATTGTCCTCCATTGCAGAACTGATGTTAGGATCATCTGTGGTGCTCAGGTCGAGCGGCTTTAGCCAACTTTCGGACACTGTCTTCAACTCCCCTTCTCCATACATTGTTAATGATATGATGTCTTCTTCTTTTCTTATCCGTGTACCATTTTTTCAATTTTCACTGTGTCAAAACAACGTTTAAGCCTTTAAAGAGGTTGCAGAGTTGTATCCTAATCCTAATAAATGGTAAATTGTGCTTTTGTTATTCTATTCTAGCAATGAACATGAGTATCAAGTGGTGCAAGGTCAGCACAATGTATAACACCAATTTCAAATTGCAGTGTGGTACGTAAAGAACTTGGTGAGTATCGCTATGTTTTATTCTTCAATGAATGATAAAAACATGAGTTTTTCAATATTTTGTAACAACTACTTGATACATCTTGATAATACTACCACAATATTGTATTTAATTTATCTACACAATGGATTAGTTTGACATTGAATATTTTAAGATGTTTTTTTAATATAACTCATATAGATTTAGAGGAATTTAATTATTTTGTGCACCTGGAATTTTTACTGATACATTGTTTATGATACGATATCTTCTTCTTTCCTTATCTCTACCATTTTTTCAATTTCAACTGTGACACACAACATTCATGTGGGACGAGTCAGTCAATAAAGCCTTTTTTTAAATTTACAGATACTTATTCCCTTTAGCGAAGAAGAAATATAAAATAATTTTCTCCCTTTGGCATGGCATCTGAGGATGTTTTTTGTACATAAATAAACCAATGGGGTCAACCGGTTGCTTTAAAACCACATTAATGAATTTTATACTCTGCCTGTGATCCAAGAATTGGTCTTCGCCAGGTCTTAGTCTCTTTGCAGTTACACAGCACACCATTTAAAGCAGAGCAATTTTTTTTAAAGGTCATACTTTAAAAGACCTATGTCTTCTGATGCCAGAATTGTTATCTATATTTATGCATTTATCTACGACTCTGTTTTGAGGTCCTTTAAAACAAAAGTGTAACAGCAAATAGAATGGGATCTTGCAAGGGCCAATACTTGGCACATTATTCTTTGAATCACACACAGAATGTGAAATTTCTGAGTCTGGATTCGAAGCAACCAGTTGCTCCAATCGATCGAACCATTTACAAAAACATCCGTCGCATTAATTCTGAAGGGAAAGAATTATTGTTATCTTTTTTTCTACAGTGAATGGAAAAATTCTCCTTATAAGAGAAATATACTTTTTTTGCCTGACTCATCTCCTTAAGCCTTTGAAGAAGATACAGAGAGTACATTGTGCTAAAGTTGTTTTATTGCATTGCTGAACACAAGTATCCAGTACTACAACTCAGTACAATGTATAATACCAATTTCCAATTTCTCTGCTCCATTTTATTCTTCCATGGATGATAAAAACAATACTTATCCAAATTTTTCTATTGACTATATGTTACATCTTGTTAATCCCACAACAATATGAGTTTAATTTTTCAAGAAAATTGTTTAACTTAACATCAAAGATTTCAAGATTATACATTTAAATATATAATGTATCTGAAACTTTACCACCAAGATAGGGTTCAAATATTTTTCGTTTCTCACTTCCGAACAACAGAATATAAAGACAACACAGTTCTTTGTCATTGAAAACCAAAATATCCAAATCAATCACGAAAATGTCAATGGAAAATCTAATCTACAGTTAACACAGCAAATTAAGATGTGATACACAACAAATGAAACTGGCGAATAGTAAAGCTTTCACTCGAGTATTAGTAAGAGTTACCAAATTATCACAAAGCACCTTTTTCTATTATCTGAACAACAGTCTCGGTAGCGACTTGACGCCAAGATATTTCGCAGACACGACGGTTTTCTATTGACACTTTGTAACGGCTTCCATTGTCCTAATATCTTGAGTGTTCATGAATGAATCACTCTGTAACCTTGATAACAACATAACCTCAAATTGGAAAAATAAGCTCGACCAACAGCAAAAAGCCATGATTGGGGGTGCATATGCAAAGCAGCGATTCCGCGGAGTCGCGAGTTAATGACTCGTGAATTAATGAATAATTCGTGAATCATTGTGTGGAGACGATGGAATGAAAATCAATGAGAGAGAAAGAGAGAGAGAGAGAGCTATTGTGTACCTGTCAAGCAGTCGCACGCGAAAATGTCTCGTAAAGAACGAGCCCCGTAACCGATTTACGCTAATTAGATAAGAAACTGGTTAATGGACTTACGGAATGCAGCGCAGTGAGCGCATTCCTTTCCAAGCTAAAAAGCGAGAACGGTGAGAGCGAACATGTATCAGAGCCTTCCTCTGTTTTGTGACGCAATTCGTGATGTTTTCCAGCTTCACGAAACTTCGCCTTTGACATTAACGCGTACTCTGATGTTCACGACGTCAATGCTCTTTGTTTTTCGACGATTCACCTTTATCTGACACTTTATACTTGATATAACAACGCCACGCGAAGTAACTCCACACTGTATATTTCACTGCGATTATTAGAAATGCAACGCGCAGTCCGCGAGACTGCATTCCCGACCTTTTTCCCCCCGTTATATTGTACTCTCTCGAGAATCACAGGCTCGCCTAGCAGACTACGCGCTCTGTGACAGGACCAAGAGAGAGAGAGAGAGAGCGAGAGGGAGCTCTTTGCGATATCCACATACCACGTACGTATTTATGGAGTTACAATAAAGCCTTTAAAAACATTTGATCAACGTTGATTAAAAATCTATGCGGAACGACAGCTCGAACGATCGAGTCATTATCATTTATTCCTAGAGGCTAGTGTTTGTCTTTCCTGTGAAAACGACGTCGTTTTCACCAGTAATTGAGTGGTCCATTTAGTGGCAACATGGCCGCGTGGCGGGAACGCCATTTTTAGTTTCAGCTTTACGATCGTTTTTGCAGCGTCGTTCGGCTAATCGCGCTAATAATAAAGACATTACCGTGACGCGGATAAGGTACCGATTCGCAGTTGGTTTTCGCGATTACAGAGATAGTCGTGAACTAAGCAAATTGGAAAATATGTCGGCTGCCGCTGATTATTCCACGCAACTACTTCACAATGTACACGATGGACTCCCGGATCCTGGAAATGGCGAAACTATTCTTGTTACCGGTGACTACGAGTATTGGCACTACGCCTGCGACGGTTTTAAAGATCAGGTATTTAGTACTTACTTTTACTTTTACTTTTTGTCCAAGCTATAGTTCGGTGCAATCGAATTTCATACACCTAACCAATAGTTTTCAACTGTTTGCACTGTTGTATATCTCAAGTTCTATGCACTGTACACAAAGAGTGAAGCTATATTATGTACGACAATATATTTGCATGCCAATTTATTACTTACACTTTTTGACCAAGCTATAATTAGATGCAATTAAATATTATAAACCGAACCAGTAGTTTCGATCTGTTTGCACTGGTGTATGTCTCAAGTTCCATGCACTGTACACAAAGAGTGAAGCTATATTATGTACAACAATATATTTGCATGGCAATTTGTTTTATTGTTGCATATATGTAGAATAATGTAGACAAACGATACAAAGCATACATGTTTTTGGGAAAATACAGGGTATGTTACTGGTATTGTTATTAATATTTATATTATGAAGACACACAATAGCATCTCAATTTTATGTATTTATATACTTTATAGTGAATGATGCTATAATTTATATAAATCTGATTCAAAATACCTGAAAATACATTTAAAGGCAATAATATTTGTTGGGGAATGTCTTACTTCTTTGGTCATTCATATAATATTAAAAAATATGTTGTGTCGATTCCTTGTAAATTTCTTTCCGCATCTAGCTATTCTGTGTTACCTACAAAATTTTTGTTGTTGTATAATCTGCTTCATTTTGTAAAAGACAAAAATTCCCAAGGATTTTTTAGATGTGCTCCTTAGATGTGAACTTTACAAATTGTGTACTTTTTTAGATAACACTTCTCTTCTACAGAATTTCTAAACAGGACAGTTTTCTTCTTTTTACCTACTTTGACTGTAATGAGAAAAATTGTATGATTATAGGGATGGGGATGTGGATATCGAACCCTTCAAACTATTGCATCATGGTTGAGGGCTAACACAGGGACCAAAACTGAAATAAAGCCACCAGTGCCTAGCCTTCTAGAAATACAGAAGATATTGGTTGACATGGAAGACAAGGAGAAATCTTTTGTTGGATCCAGGTCGTGGATTGGTAGTTTTGAGGTATGATATTTCTCATATGAAGCGTCAGCAATCTTCATTTTTTATGCTAAAATAAGTTCTTTGAAGTAGAATCTCAGTTATCTGCTATCAGACAATCGGTTTATATTCTTTGAAAACTCCGCTCACTGTAAACGCAAAATGAAATCTTTATATTGATCATATTCATGCATGAATTTCTACATAGAAAAAAATTATGTCATTTGAAAATAGTATGTAAAAAAAACAGTAATTGTTAATGCTATTGCTGTTGTTTAGTAGAAACATCCAGAAAGATTATAAAGGGGGGCGTTCTCTAAATATAAAAATAAAATGCAATAATTCATATTTTGGAACGCAATATTTTTTGCATTTTTGAACATCTGTGGTAGATATTCTTGTGTGATTGTCTCGGACAAGAAATTAATGATACCAGATTTTTTTGTTATTATCAATCAAATAGTTGTACGTTCTCCCTGAATCTTCTGGACTTGATTATATCCCCCGGTAATGGGAATTTTGCTGTAACTTAGTAGAACTTTTATTTCTCAATCCAGAAAAATTGATTTTTTCAAGCGTCTATTTGTAGTTTCCCGACGTCGTACACAAAAGTTTTGTTTCACATTCAAGAGAAAATCTTTTTTTTTAAATCGTGTGATAGTAATACTCGCCTTTGGCTGGTATTACAAATCTACAGTAGCTAAGGAATGTTTTTATCCTCGACTGTGCTAAAATAGCCTTTTTGGTATGAGCACTCCAGTTTCATTTCTCCCTGGGGAGGGAAACGATCTATTTCGGCCCGGCGGGAGTAATAATAACCGTACTGCACATGCGTATTCGTCATCAGTTAAAAATGAGCAATTCTTATGACCTTGTTGAAAGCACGAAATGCGGTAATTTTTTGCAAAATCGGGAAAAAAGTATCGCATGCTGCATAGGAAAGAGCATGATTTTCACCGCTACTAATTTGCTTAGCAAACTTCATCCGAGGCAAAAACACTACAATATATTCATTTTTTAAGTATCGAGTGTCCATGTATTACCGTTTTCCTTAACTGTAACACAACAATACCATATTTCGGTGCTAGCAAAATGATTTTCCTCCATGAACAGGTCTGCCTTGTGTTGGATCAGCGTTACGACGTGAGAAGTAAAATTCTCCATGTTGACAAAGGCACGAATTTGGCTGAGCACATGGAACTCATAAAGAGACATTTCCAAAAATCTCGCTGTCCGATAATGATGGGCGGTGACAAAGATTGCTCCAGTAAGGGTATTGTTGGAATTCACCAGGGACTGGAAAACACATATCTACTGATCGTCGATCCGCATTTCGTTGGGCATGCCAAGAGCGCTAAGCAATTACAGAAGGACTGTTGGGTGAAGTGGCAGAACTTAAATGACTTTATTGATAGCTCTTTTTATAATCTGTGCCTGCCGCAAATATAGTGGTAGGTTTAAGATCGTACATTTCTTACTTAAAGTTGTGTTTTTACAGAATCAGAAAGTGATATCGACGGTATATAAAATAATGTTGTACATACAGTATTAATAAATTAATCTGTATTTAATAGGAGACAAACTCCCTGCAAAACCCATAATGATAAATGTTCAGAGGTTCCGAGATCGGCCTCGAACACCAAACCTTCGCCCATTGCATTTCGGCGATTCGATGTCGTATAGACCGGTGTTTTTATCGTATTCTGAAACATGCGTGCAAATAAAAACATAGTGATTGTGCGAAATCTGATCAACAACACTTTTTATAAAATTCTTCTTGGTTCTCTCATTTATATATGCTTAACATAGTGTTTTATATTAAAGATCGAATCATTTTATAGAAGGATATGAAATTTTTTAGTGTGTGTGTAAAAAAATCAAATGAAATAATAGGATCACTGAGAAAAATGAACGGCTCTGCTAACCAAATATCTGGCTGCCAGAGCTACATTCGAGGTTGCCGGTGCAATAGTATTGTTGTTTAGTTTCAACAGCTCAACCCTTGCACTTTATTCACGTTGTCCGGAGGAGCGAAACGGTATGGCTGTAGGAACTGTATAATGGCCAACTTCGAGCAATCATGCCATGTTCAACTTCCATTTCCAAACTTTAGTTTAGAAGGGTGGTTGGCGTCAATCGCGTGGATCATCGCTAATTAACAAAATTACTGATAATCAAAACTGCTCTTATAATTCAGGGAACGCCACGTTTTCAGTTTTCCCTTCACCTGCTCATCCATTGGCGAATACTTTTCGCATTAATCGAAGCACTATTGGAAAAAATTCTGCGCAGGCCGATGTCGGTCGTCGTTGCGCGAAATTATCGCGTACGCGTGCGTATGCATGAATTTCCGAACCGAAGGTATAGTTTCCACAGCTTACCAGAATTTTAACCGCATCCGACCAACGAAGTTTTTTCATTAACTGAAGCATATCGTTTTGAGAAATTTCTCAGATAGTTATAGCAGCCAATATATGGGCAGCAAAACGATATCGTTGTTATAGAAGTGCGTATGGCTCGTTTATCAATATGACAATATTCATGGATATAATAAGAAGTATGGTCATGGCAATATTTGATTTGGTTGCAGAAGCCAATCGTTTTTCTCAGTGTAGAATACATTTTGCAGTTAAATATAATATTGGTGAATTTATAAAGAGTTAACAAAGTTTTTAATTCAGTGTTTTTTTACTTAAACACTGTAGAAAAATCATATTCAATCAATTTTAATATCAAATATTTCCTACGCTGATACTGTTCTTTTTTTACAGATCATATCGTTTGTTGCTCTCAGATTGCTATAAAAGAGAGGACAAAATTTTCCCGAAGTGATGTTTCGAATTTTCTGCATGATTACCACATAAATATTTTTGTATAGGGTATCGTAATATAATTAAAATTTATACCTGAAGTTTCAGTCTGTGAGCTTCAATGGGTATAACTGTGACGATCGGTAATTCTTCTATTAATACTTTTGGATAGGATCTTTGAAGGCAGTGATTCTCGACATCCCATCTGGCTCCCTCCAAGTACAACCCTTGTACGTAACAACCCTAGAAATAAATGGGAAGACGGTAAGTATAGCTGACATTTTTTTTTGTCACGATGTCTAATCACCTGCTCTGGTCGTTCTTCCACTTCATCAGCTTTAATGAATTTTGAAACTGTGGTATAGATCAGTGATCGATCCAACGGCCAATTATTTTTCCGGCAAGCTATCTGCACTAAAGCTGCGAGGTATGTTTCAGGTATATGAAGACCCGAAAGCCATACAACGATAGGTTCATTACATCCAGCCTGTGACGACAACAGGAGTCATTCGAAGCAATATTTTATGTTTCATGGGTAGAATATTGATTACCCAATTCGTGTACTGGGCTATCCTTTTCTCAAAATGATCCATCCATCCTGCCAGATTTTTTCTCGTCGCTGGCGCCAAAGCCGCCCATTCCCTGGGCAAGTTTCCATTGTAGAGAGCGTTAGCCACACTGTCGAGTATTGCATCCATGCCGATTTCACCAGCGATAGCCTGCAAAGGAATAATCACTAATTTCGACGTAGATCAGGGTAGAGGAGACAAAGTGAGATAGATTTATTAATACAATACGCTCGATATGGTGTTTAGGAACAGAATCCGCAATGAAGAGATACAAAATAATAAAACAAAATAAAAAATACAGAGATAAAAGTAACTGCACATGATAAAATACATAAGAGTCAATAAGAAGAGAAAGAAGGCATAGAGAATAATTAATGAATATCAGTGCGTACTTTTTGCAGCTGCGTTAAAGTCTGTCTCATTTTCTTAATCAATTTGTTGAATCTCTCTAACTCCTGGAAGAGTACCACGGCTGATGGGGTCACGCCCAAGCCGAAATTCCTTTTCACCTTTATCATATCGTATTTTGGGGGCATTTTTCCGAGAATCTCCTTCGCTACGTTGCTGATAAATTCATCTCTGCTAATTCCCAAGGCGCTAACAGCTGTAACAATTAATTTTATTACAACCCAATTATTTTTAAGGACAGGCAATTTTTCATATATCAAAATAAATCGAGATTTTTGTGTAAAATCTGGGGAAAGAAATTGTCCAAGAAATATTTTTCATTTTGTATTCAAATATTATATAGTTGAACAATGTTAAAATTGCTTGTGTAGTTTGCATTATACTTACGTGCTTCCACTAAGCCCGCTTTAGCACAAAAATATTGGATGTGAATAATTAGCAAGATATGTGAGTATACGAATGATACGATTAATAATAGTGCTTACCTGTTTGCGGCTGAAGTTCGATTAGATAAGACCACATCTCTTTTGCTGTTTCAGTAAAGTAGTTAATCTCAGCGTTTGGATGGAGACCGAAGACTTCCGGTGAATTGATCAGTGGCAGTTCTTCTATAAAGTCTATGTAAGAATCTCGGTCTCCCAATGGTGGGATCACATAGTCGACAGCATCATCGCGGTAAAAGTGAAACGGCTGAAAGGAGTCGAACAGGAAGTCTCCGAAGTACTCGTCCATGTAGACCTTGGAAACTCGGCGATCGTAGTTGTCAATTACTCTTCCACCGTACATGACCTTAAATTTTTCCAAAGGGTTTCGTCTTTTTCGTTATTTTTGGTTTTTTCATATTTCAACTCACCTCACCGATGAGATACTTGAGACTGTTCCAAGGAATTCTGTTTTTTTCTTTTGATGCCATTGCCTTCGTTAAATAAGTATCCAAAATTGTTGTGCAGACGTTAAAGTCCGATTGGTTAAAATCATAATTAATGTTCCACCCAATCTTGCCATATTTTCTTCGTTCCTATGTATATTTCGTATTCGTTATTTCATCTCAGATTTTTGGTTAGTTTTTTCAGATTAAAAAATTGGATTTTACTTTTATCTCCAATGCCGAAATATGGAATTATACAGCTAAAGATGTGAGAAAGATTTCATGGTTACCTGGATTACCGCGTGGTAGAAGGCAAGCACATAAACAAGATGCTTGTAAATGGGATGATCGCAGGAATCCAGAATTTGAGATCCCATGTTGAAGTACGTATTTCGCAAATTGAGCTTAAGACCATTAGGTGGTTCAGTAACAACTATCAAATAAATGAATACATTAGTAAGTGAACCATATTAGGGTAGTAGTAGAGATTTTAAACGTTTACACACCTTTCAGAGATTGCTGCAAAATGCCAATAGGAAAATTCTTAGTAGGATCAGTTGTCAACCAAAGTCGAAAATCAGGATGCGGTTTACCCATGGCCTCTAATCGTTTTTCAAGCTCTCTAGTAAATCCGAGAAGTAAATGGCAATTTTGTAGCATCAACCACTGTCCCCTAGCTCCTGCGTTTGCGAGCAATTCTATCGCAGTCTAAATTCAAGGGTAAAGAAAGTGAATTAAGGTCTGCATGCTCGAATGGCTGGTAACAAATCCAAAGTTTCGTTGGATTAAAACCTTCTCTTGGCCTTGACCGAGCGACAAGTATCTGAACTTTCCACCACCGCAATCATATCTTTCGGCGAGTTTCATGAGTTCCGAGGTCGGATCAGAACCAGGACTGAGAATGAAGACTACAGGCATTGTCGGAGTACTCTGTTCGTAGATCATGTCGAAGCTCACGTTCGGAGGCGTAATATACTGCTCGCCCATAACTTCGCTGATGTATCTAATCACTCCACGATATACACGATCCACGCGAAAACACCTTAATAGTATTAGCTTCTTGAAAGATCCTAATTTATTCGTGTAACCGCAGGGAAGTTCTTCCAACTCCGGGCAATCCAAATCGTACCACTGTGAAACGGAATCGTGTTAGAACAACAAGTTTATCCAACTTTAATTTACGGTTTTTACTTATTCGACAAAGGCTTCGGTATGACTTGATTTTTATAAGTATAATGCATTTACTCGTGAGCTTGGCATTCCTGGGTAACACGGTAAACCGATAGTTAATTGGTAGCATAATTTACACAATTTGGTCGGATTACCCTCGCGGATTTACGCAACTCTAATTAGAGGTAAGTTGGTATATGTTTGCAACTTAAAATACCAACCAACATTGTTCCATTGGTTTATGGTTGATTTAAAAAAAACCAACCATAAAAATAACTACAAATAACAATATTAATATTTGTTTGCGACAGGTGAAAAGAGTTTGGATTACAAAAATTCAATCATAGCATATTTAATCATAGTTAAAACACGGTTTTAAAAACAAATGTTCGGTTTAAAGTTGGTACAATAGGCCAACCAACCGTTCATTCTAAGTCGGTCGAGTTTGGGTAAATCCGCAAGGGATTTTAATAATCCGATTCAGGGCCAACGCGTAAATCTTAGGTTGAACGTGTCGAATTACCGACGAGATTCAAAAACCAATTGGAATCACTCCACGTTCATCAGGAAATTACGTGCATCAAAAAAATGTCGCCTTTCATCTCAATACGAAAATAGAACAAATCAAGAACCAGTTCGACATCCAACATCACTGATTGCATGAGAGTAGCAATGACGATATCGGAGTAGCAAACTATGGCCATCTTTGATCGAGTTAACCATATTTCTATTGCAATGTGAAAATTTTAAAACCTTCTTCCATTCGTCTGTTTCAGATTCTAACTGCCCAGGAAGTTCAGCAAAGTGTTCAGGAAAGTCAGCAGCTAATTTCAAGACATCACCCCATCCGCTGGAGGGAAGCCACTTGGTAGGATTAGGCCTCGACGATTTTTCCAGGGTAACGTTACCCTTGATAAAAAAATCAAGCTCCTTTTGCGTAACACTTTCGATGCTTTGTTCGATTCGCGTACATAGTTGGAACGAATATAGGAGCTTGTGTTTCTCAAAAATTCCAGTGCAACCGTATTCATACACGTTTTTCGTCAGCATTTGTATGATGTTTCTCAAGCGCTTTGCCAAGGTAGGATCCGGCAGAGCTTTCTTCAGAGAATAAACGAAGACCTCGAGGTAACTCGTCAGCGAATATTGATACATTGAGTTCACGGTTGCCATATCAGCGAGAACGAAGAATAGAATTGCTCCTCTATTAGCAGCTGGTCGATACCCATCACGAAGCTTATTTATATCCACTGCTGTGACATCCGCCAAGTATATCTTCGACATAACTTCCGTCGCACTCGATTTAGTGTTATCCAGTGTTTCGATTAAATCTATGTTGTCCAACATGTTGCCTTGATTCGTCGCAATCTCACGCAATAAGCTGTCCTCCAGATGCTGCAGAAGCTTCTTGTTCTCGCTCGTTTCCGCTATCAGACTCTCGCGCTGCTCCTCGACATCCGGCCGCTCCGTTCTTACGACGACCGACAGTAGCTGGTCTTCCAAACCCTGGCAAACAATATTCACATTAAATTAATCGGTACCTCAAAAGAATTTTCATCCCTTTTTACGTGAACATTACGAAAAAAAGCGTGCTTCAATTAGAATGTACTCACAGTGGTCGTAACCATGTAATTAATAACAGTAGCTTTGGCATAGACAGCAGGATTGAATTTTGGATTTGAGAGTTTTGTCGTGAGGTACATGCGAAATTTCGAATCGTAATCGACCTCCTTGTCGCCCAACATAACAAAGCTACGCCCTGCTACATCTAAAAATGAATAGTTATTACAGTAACTAAAATAAGTATCAGTCTTATCGAGGTCTTAAAGAACAAATTACTTTGTATATTCTTGGTGAGTACATTGTCCACTACAGGATCGATGTAGTCCACATCTTCGAATATTATCGGAAAGCCATATTTAATGGCCATTTCGAGTTGTTTGAGAAAGTCTGAATCATTAAATGTTATCACTTTCAAATTATTCTTCTGTTCTCTTTTCTTGATCCAATTCAGCGCCTGTTGTTGGGGATCTATGCACAGGGGAAATCTGGAGGCGCGCATGGTAAGAATGCCGTTTTGTACGGAGAGTTCATCCGGCGGAAGACCTTCCGAATTCCATCTGTAAAAATATGGCAATTTTTCATTTCGCTGTTGAATTGTCTGATTGAATTAATTGGTAGTGAAGATTTCAAACGGACCCACTAATCTCTACATCATTAGTAAGTTGCTGCTCTATTCTAAACCGTTCAGACAGAGGAATATTCTTTTCTATAATACTGCTCTGCCAGTCGCCGTAGACCATTTCATTCCTAAACTCGTATGAAAATGGTCCATTGTAGGATAAGAAACCAGCAGACAGCAAACAGTTTCCAATAATTTTGTGCATCTCGTGCTTGAGCTTCTCCAGATCATTCTGCCATCGTACGTTTTCAGATGATAGTCCTCCTATGAGCTTATCGGCTGCCATGAGCCTTCGCTGAAGAAGGTCTGTTTCTTCCTGCAATCTCTGCCGATCGGTCATCGCTGTATCGTACTTTGAGTTTAACTCCTTCAGCTCTTTTTCTATTCTCTTTAATTCGTTTTCTTCTTTCTCCAGAGCTTTACGAGCTCGGTTCGCCTCGGCTTCCAATTCTCGGACCCTGTCTATTTTTGGTTTCACCTAAAAGATGATTTATGAAAAAGTGGAAACCTAAACGAGTATCAAGAATTATAGAGATAGACATTTTATCAGCTATTTTAAAAGGTACATTGAACGTCATGTTTTCAAAAAAAAAAAAAAATTGACAGATTTCTGAATGTCTGAGCAGAAGACATCAAGTTTTTTTGATGAAGTGAAGCATGAAATTATTCTGATTATTACAGGTAATAGTACATTTCATTAATTAAAAAGTGGTCTCATTATTGTCCATTGATATCTTTTTGTAGCATTAGACGTTTAATCGGGATCAAAATATCCTACATCGAAACCCATTAACCGTTTTGATTGCAGGAGCTGCTTCTCTGCTATCAACGCAATATGACGCCTTGTTGTATCAATACCAAGACTTACAAGATTCCCTTACATGACTATGAATATTTTCTTATATCAAGAACATGTGTAAGACTCATATTTACTTCTCTGTAAACGGTGCAGTAATCCAGCACAGCAAGAAGAAATTTATAGAGACCGTATCCTGCTTTGCTTATGCTCTGCATCTGATCCAATTTGTTCGATTTCTTCAGATGGGCTTTGACCATCTGTTGTTGCTTCAGTGTTATCTGGTCGCAGTCCATCTCCTGAAGAGTCCTCAGGAAGCTTGGATCGCTCATCATTCCCTTCGCGCTCTTCCAGGAGATTTCCTTGAGGCCGCGAATTATTGCTACACCTTCGCAGACTGTTTGTACGGGTTCCGGCGGGGTGGCAAATGATCTACTCGCAAGTAAGTAATTTTTTTTTAAATCATTTTTATTCCTTTGTATACCTTCTTCAGGTTTTTACGTTTCCCCCACTCCCTTTCATCCTCTGCCATTAATTGGGCTCTGCTATCCATTTCCACTTTTTAAAATTAAGCCCCCCCCCCCCCCCCCCCCCCCCCGGGTTACCCGCAGTCACTCTTTCCTAATGCATTTACTGTATCGCATTTGCACGAGGGCACAGGGAAACTGCTGAAAACCTGTGCCGTTACAGGCGGCTATATTTTACTGAATTTCTGCTGTATGACAATCAGAAAGTGAGAAAAACTGCCTCCCGCTCAACAGTTAACGCACAAGTTGGTGCATATATCTAAGCGATCACCCATCCAAGTTCTGCCCGCGAGAGAAGCTGCTTGACTTGGGAGACCGCCGAAACCATACACCGACTGCGCGCCCTCCGCTGTCGGTCAAATCGCAAGTAAGTAGAATTGTTTGGTACTGCGAAATTCCAAAGACAATGGAGACTTCGTTAAAAAAATGTCGAACCTTATTTCCGTGATGTCTCCTTTCTCGAGTTCTCCCAGAGCTATCCTCGCTGCGTTCAGTGCCGGTTGAGCTTCTGCCAAGACTTCCTTAGCCTCCGCCGATTCCGTCGATATTATTTTATTCTGCTCTTCGATTTCTTCCCTCTTTTCCGTACTCAGCGTCTTCTTCTCCATGGCTATATTCGTACTATCCTGGATCGATTCCAACAATTGCTCGCAATTTTTTGTCTGCTCTGATACTTTCACTCTCTGGACTGCCAAGACTGAGTTTAGTTCTTCCAAAGTTATCGAGGCTTCCTCTATTTTGGTTAGACCTGTTTTCAATCGAGTTTGATTCATTTTTCTAGGATGATTGAATTTTTCTTTTTTATTTTTGGAAGAGAAGAGTACCTCCGGATAGACGTTCGCATTGCGATTGTATATATTCTTTCTTCTCGATTAACAGATTCAAATAAGTGTTTATAAAATCAAGATAGTGCTTTGGAGTAACGTAGTTATTGCGCCGCAGTTTTGCAAGAAAGTCCGAAGTGTAGTGGCCGATTGAAACGTGCACGTGAACGACGTGTTGGACTATTGCCTCTCGATTCTCTTCCGGTATGTTAGGATTCTAGCGGAAAAGCATTATATGACAATCAGGATGTTTCGAGGGTGAAACCGTGATACTGATCGACTCACGTCTCTCAAGACGACATTGGCAACGGCCAAAAGCGCCTGCTCGGGCCAAGAGAACATCCAGTCGATGGTCGTGCTATTGACAAGTCCAGGATAACTTCTGCACCGGGAACGTAGTATTTCTCCTGATGGGTTCATCGATAGCGCGATCCGTAGATTTGCCACGCTAGTTTTAGCAAAGTAGCTCCAAACATTCTCTCTGCCAGACGATAAAAAAATTATTCGATCATTAGTTTTAGTTTGTAATTCTGAAGAATTCTACCCTATGTGCATTGGATTGGCAAACGACACAGAATTTTAGAAGTGGCTTACCTACATTTTGACTTAACGGATTTTTCTTTAGGTACTAGATGGATATCGAGTTAAAAAGTTAACAAAAGTTAAGGGGAGCACGAAAAAATTTTATCTTTTGACATAACAGTTTTTTTTGCGCAGCACATAAGATTCCGATAATATAAATTGTGAATGAAAAACCCCATTTTATACATCACCGACTTTACTTAACGGCAATTCTACGCAAGGCTCGATTCAACACAGGTGATAGGTGTGTCCGTGTAGAATATTACTTGTGCAAAATTTTGCTAGTTTGGAATATTGCTTATGTAGAATATAGCCGATATAAATTTAGCTGGTGGCAGTTGTGCCAGTCTAAAATGTTGTTCGCGTGGAATATAGTCGTTGGGAATGTGATTCGCAACCTATTCGATATCCAGAGTTTCTGTATATATAGAGATGGTGTTGTGTTGAATTTAGGCATGTGTGGGTGATGTGTACAGTTGAGTATTGTGCTAGTTGTTGAATTGAATGGAATCACGTGTAGAATTGCTGTTGTGCACAGTTGGTGATGTGCCGAATCGGGTTTTTCAAAACTGACGTGATGCTTCTGAGACACTTCGACAAGACGGAAACATGACATTTTTTACGTTTATGCCATTCATAGAAAGTTCATTAATGGTGTTCGGATAATTGAGGTTCTACTGTATTTATTATCAACGATTTCGACTGACTTTGTAATTCCATAGCCGGCTTCTAGCGCAGAGTTTCTGCAAGCGTTCACGATCGTTTCCTTTTCTTCATCAGTAAACAAAGAAGGCACTACACCGATCATGAGCATATTGTTCACCAGCTCGAGGAAGCTCTCATCCGCTACGTGAGATGCTGTGAAGAGGAATGCGATTCTCTTGTTATCGACACCGACCAAGTTGAAGAGTTTCTTCATGTCTTCCCGGAAGCTGTTCTCGTTGTAACCTCGGCTCAAGGATATCTCGAACGTTTCGCAATCTGCGGCGAAGGCTGCCAGTTTTATTACGCTTTGTTTTCCACTGCCACCGATACCTACAACCAGCACATGACCACGATGCATCCTCAAGGCACGATGCACTCGGGTGAGATGTTCTAGAGCGTCGTTGAAGAGAACCATATTTATTTTCGTATTTCTCTCGTTGTATTCTTCGAGGATCTGATCGAAAGGACAACAAGTTTCAAATACAAAAACAGTTCTTTCACTAAAAACCATGTAATACCGAAATATGATTTCACCTCCATGAAGAGACTGTACACTGCTTCGTAGTCCAACAAGTCCTCATAAAACCTTGGCTCTCCTTCGTTGCAAGCGTTTCTGAAGTCCCCGAAGAGCAGTGGATCTCTCAGACTGTACTCTTGGACTTGGGGCTGTTCGTCCCAGACAGCTCGAATTTTTTCCTCCAAACTCTGGCCAACCAATTCTTGATCCTACAACGCGACATCTTCCGAATTAATCAAAATCTCAGACAAAGACTGTCGTCTTGCGAAATATTTTTACCGCGTCATTTATCAGTCGATCGCATATCACTCGCGTGAATTCATTCCTCCAGAGTCTGACGAATTGCTGAACTGTAGGGAAATAGTCAGAATCGCTCTGTATAAGACCCGCGGTGATTCTCGAGAGATCTCTCATGTTAAAGATGTAGTGAAACTTTGATGGGGTCGGTGGTAATTCTGTAGTGACAACCTGTATTCCAATGGTCATTGGTTCATTAGTTTAGACAAATATAAAATAATTGTGGAATAAATAATAACAATAATATTAAATTGACAATCAAATTCATCAGTGTACCCTGTATAATTCCAGCGTTATTTGAATAAGAATATTGGCGACGACTTGAACCTCTTCGGGAAAAGATTGCAAGTGTCCGGACAGTATACTCGTGTAAATGTAGTTGAGTGTAGCATCCGTTGGGAAAGTGACATTGTAGACAGAAAACATGGAGATGAATCGAGGATCAACAAGATTTCGTCCTCCACCAGCTTTTCCCATGGCGGCCAGATACACTAAAAGGATATAGGAACTCTTGAAGGTATTTTCCGTTTTCGTTGCTGATAAAGAATTGATCATGAGTTGATAATTATACAAATGTCTCTGATTTGTTTCCAGTTCAAGTCTTTGCCACGGTCGTAAAATCCGCCACGCTCGAAAAGCAACTTGAGCAGTGCTATGGGCTGCTGAGTACCATAGGCGTCAAGAATGGGCATGCTCATGTCATCGATGAAGAGTATCAACTTCTTTCCTGGTGGAGGGCCATAGATGTCTCTTGTTCTTCTTTCAACTGCTGATTCAATATTCCTTTGCACATCCATACTTGTGGTTCGCGACGAGAAGTTAATAAGCAATTGATTCTGAAAGCAGGCATTTACATATTGTGTAAATGATGTTGAGTGTTCGAATCTTCAATGATGAATCACGATTTTCTGGCATTAAGTTGAAGCTACAATTTAATAATTGTATTTTATTAAGAGGAGGTTCCTCTATAATTGACCGAAAACTACAGTAAGTTTAGGAATTAATTGTGGATGAACAACAAGACGTAATAAGGTGGGTTTTTTTTAAATCTTCATTTATCCTTCAATTGTAACAAAATTTTTTTTTTTTTAATTTATACGAAATGGCATCCAAGATGGCGGCTGATACATGAAGTTCCCTCCGGTTCCATGCAAAACTGCGTGCATTTCTCACTCGTCAATTTTCAATCTAGAATCATGAAACAAGTTTCATTTTAAAACTGAATAAATACAGAATAGAATGAACCTAAGAAATCGGAAAAATATTGAAAAATGACAAAATGGCGGGCATGTGAACTTGAAAGTTCGTTTTTTGGATGTTTTTTTTTTCACTCACATGTCCGCCATTTTGTCATTTTTCATTATTTTTTCGATTTCTTAGGTTCATTCTATTCTGTACTTATTCAGTTTTAAAATGAAACTTGTTTCATGATTCTAGATTGAAAATTGACGAGTGAGGAATGCACGCAGTTTTGCATGGAACCGGAGGGTACTTCATGTATCAGCCGCCATCTTGGACGCCATTTTGAAAAAAAAAGTATTACAATTGAAGCATAAATAAAGATTAAAAAAAAACCAGCTTATTACGTCTTGTTGTTCATCCACAATTAATTCCTTAACTTAGTGTAATTTATCAGTCAATTATAGAGGAATCTCCCCTTAATACATTCCAGGAAAGTTCGGTTTAATGCAGCTTGTTAGTGATTCGAACATCGAACTTGATTGACAAACTCACGAATTTGTCTGGTGGAAGCTCTCTGAGAAAATCCTGTATCACTGCAGTTTTCGAAGTGCCTGTTTCACCAACCAGTAGCACCGGCCTTTTCAAGTCATTAAGTATTTTGACGAACCAAGTGGTTCTCAGAGTGTCGATAGTCGGTACCAGAATTTCGCTAAACTTCTTATTTTTATCGTGAACGTATGATGGGACTAGCCACTTCCAGGGCATCCACACCCTTTTTTCAATATCGAGGACGTATTCGAAGAGGGATCGATAATAGATTGGTAGGTACCCTAAAGTGGAAAACTAAAGTCAAGAAGAATAGAAAGTAAAAAATAAAGATTGAGAGATATGCTGATTGAACATTTCGTACTAATCGTTGCTAATTTTTCAGGCGTATCCTCGACCATCATAAGGCCCGCAGTTTTCTTCATGTACTCGTCGAAAT
The DNA here is from genome assembly GCA_947507545.1 of Clistopyga incitator. Taxonomy (NCBI): domain Eukaryota; kingdom Metazoa; phylum Arthropoda; class Insecta; order Hymenoptera; family Ichneumonidae; genus Clistopyga; species Clistopyga incitator. Next base: position 7,590,169 of record OX382173.1, on the reverse strand, counting down.
CTGGTCTCGACTGTACAACCAAGCACGCTCCCAAAGAGCAATAACACGATTGAATATAAACAGCCTCGATGAGGTCATTTCTGTCGTCAAGTTTCTCAGACCGCAAGGCTTGTTCCTCAGCACTCAAGATTTCACCTGATTGTTTAATCGGTGGCTCATCTTCTGGTCGCGCTGGATATAGACCGTCTATCATGTCGCACAGTTGCTTCACCATATTCAAACCCGTTTGCGGTATTATCATCTTCAGTGGAAGAACATGTTGCAGACCCAGCAATCCATCCATTATTAGCCTTAGAGCACCGTGCACGTACTTTTCGCACAACAGCCTAAAAAAATCCTGCTCCGATTTGCATCGTGAGTTTATCCAGCGATCCATGTACGGCTGGTATCCCAAATTTTTCGGGTCGACGTAGACCATTCCTGCTCGGGAGACCGTGGCAGGTGAAGCGTACTGCAAGTCTCCAACCTGATAAGATAGTCTCTGTTGTAGTCCATTCTTAAATTCCATTGAAGTGGCCAGAATAGTATTGAGGCCAAATAGTTACTATTAATTTTTGATAGTGAGAACGATAAAAAACTAATCGTAATTATTTCAACTTAATAGTATGTTGGCGACTTCAACTGTTTTTTTTTTTCTGTACGGGTAATTGTGTTCGAAGATCCGAAGGAAAAGTTAGTAATATTTTAACTTTTACAATACTGTTATCCTACTAAACTCGCAATTACTATTATCCATTTTTTAAAATCAACTTGATATGAAGATTTGGGAATTACCGTGGTGAAATTTATTTTAGTAGTTACATTTTTTCGATAGATTTACCAAATATTATTGTATCAGTTATTTTACGTTATTTTATGCATATTTATCTATTTGTTTGTAGTATTTCTAGACTGTATTCCTTTTGTTATTCCTACGCGTTTCATATACTTGAATGTTTCTGATGCTTGTGGATCTTTCCTATGCTTTAAAAATGTAGGCTTTTGTATTGCGGTCGTGGCCAACTTGAGATTGATATAGAAACGCTCCCGTTCATCCAAGCCGCGCGAAAACCACAGAAAACTTCGTATTCTGTGGTGTGCTGATGTTCAAGATAAAAATGTTGCAATCAGAGGAAATTAAATCCAGGACTGTCGGTTATGGTTTGTACCGGTTTCGGACTAGCACGTTAGTCAACGTACAATCAGTACCGGTTTTCAACGGTAAATAAAATAATAAGAACAGGTAATACAAAATTCATAGCGTAAGTTTACCTGCTACATATTTTACGTTATCCTTGCAATATCACTTGTTCTGTCACAACGGTTTTTAAATAACTGTCTTTTAAACTTCGAATATTTATAATTAATTTAATTTCTTTTACAGCTTACTTCGAATAAAAGGCTGCAGTAATTTTGCAATCTGATTCTTTCCTGATTGGCCAGGGTGAGAAGCTTATTGTCGTCCATTACGGAATTCATATTTTCGATCCACAGAGCATCGACGTCGCCATCAAAAAGTATGTACTTCCTTTCGTCCTTTCCTGAATCGAGAGGTCTATTGATTTCGCGAAATATGTTACTCAGTAAACCATCGGTCCAATCTCTTGTGAGAGGATCAAGGATTCCGTATAATTCCGTCACCGTGCAGGCCTGGTTCCGACAAATGAAAGCATTATTACTAATTTCTTTGAGGGAACCCAGTGACCTAAAAAAAGTCATAAGAAAAACCGTTCTGTAAATGATATTCTTCTTCTAAAATATCTTACATTCCAACCTCATTAAGTACGCAGCAAGCATTATAACATTTTGTGAAGACATACAGTCACCACAATGATGTGAGGTGAAAAGTCCAATTTTTCACTTGTCATAGTTTTCAGACTGAACCGATAATTACATTTTAGTGCTCGATGTCTTGACTTGAGTGTAGAAATTTGTATTTCAAGCCTTTATTTATATTAGGCCTTGAAAACTTACTAAATAATTGGTTACAGTAAATAGAATTTTCACTGCATCCACAATCGCTACACTCAAGTCAGAATGCACTCTTCGACAGATGAACTATCGAATACTAAATTTTTTTGACCGGTTTGACCGGAAAGTTACACGTTAAAAAATTTTTTTTTACCTCACACGACTTTGGCACTCAGTATGTCTTTACAATATTGCGGAATTATGTTGCTTGAACGTACGTAATGAGGTTTAAATGTAAGATTTTGAAAAAGAAGAGTATCATCAATACATTTTTTTTCTTATAATTTCTTTCGGTGAGTGGGTCTTAAATATGATAAATATAAATCATAATAAGCTGTATACCTTAGGGTTTAAAACGTAGAGTTTGGTGGGCCTGTCCAAATAGGTTTGCGCTTTGCATAAGGTCTCTATAACGACAGTTTTACCTCCACCTGTTGGTCCCACTATCATCGTCGAGTGTCTCGTCATCATCACTTCATACATCTGTACAACTTTATCTACCTGTGATAAATCATATTGCACTTTATGTATATCTAATGTTATACTTTTATTTTCAAAAACTTAGAATCCATATTTATTCTGCTGTAAGTTGAAAGTCGAATGAAGAAATTTAAAAAATACTTTTTACGGACATGGATGACTTTCAGACAAACTCTTTGAAAAATTGCACGAATATTTAATTATTCATTAATGTAAAGCAAATTGTATCTGTTGTGACGTGATTTTTTGGAAATCACGATCACACTGTGTTAATACTTTCATCTTATTTTTGCTATGGCTTATTTTTGAATGATGATTAACGACTTTAAACAATCAAACAGGGTTAGAATATCGGAATCGAAGCTAATGTAATTGCTGGATTATATCATCTGAAGATCAAGAACCTTTACGAGAAAATACTTCACACAGTTACATAATATTATAATAATCTACATAATCGTAGAATAATCATGAGAAGAATCTATGTTGCATTTCAATTACTTCCACTAGGATTTGTGGCCTTTGTTATCAGCTGTGTATTATAACTTTGTTTGGTGATAGATCAATTTGACAGCACAACTATCGTTTGATGCGGGAGAAACTTTCACGGACGGTCCAATTTCGTTCCTCACACCTAAAACGATAGTTCCTCTCCCAATTCAATTTATCAATGAACCGATGCCTATTAGATCCATTTTTTATTTTCTTCTGATCCACGTATTGCATTTTTGAAAAGTCCTAATGCAATTTGAAAAAATTTTGTCGAAGCTGAACAATTCCTGAAACTGTTTGCGTCGTTTTTGAATTCTGATGTTTTTACCTCAGATGACTTATTAAGGCTCTGCTTGATTTGTTATAATGTGGCACAAACAGAAAGCAAACAAACTAAGAAAGTACTTTCTAAAATATAGAATATAGATCAAATTTCCAAATATTTATTTTGATTTTTTTAACAGGTATACCTGATCGCGTCGGATGACGTATCCCTCCTGGAGAAGCATCTTTTCAACAGCATCATTAAAATCCGGATAGCCAAGTCTTGGACAATCCAATCCAGGAAACAAGTCTTTGATCAGGCCTAGGAAGAGAGGAACGTCGTCGAAGATGAATTTCGGGAGGTTCATGTCCCTGAGAGCTCTCATGAGTACAACGTCTTCCGGTAAGTCGCTGCAAGTCCTCTTCAAATGACCGGCCATGTTAAGGACAGATTTGAGGGCTCTCAGGCCGAAGTCGTAATGCGTCTGTTTGCTAAGCTGCTCTCGAGCCAGGGAGTATAGGACAGTCATCTTTTTTGCAAGCACTTTAGCAGTCAAGAAACCAGCACTGAAGAGCTTTATCTGGCATATCATTTCGTTGTCCGGAACTATGCAGACAACAGGCCTGAAGAGTGCTTTCACAGACTCCGGGAGCTCCGTGCGACCGGCATATCCGGGATTCATCGTTATGAATATTCCTACTTTCCAGTCTAGCACAATATCTTGATTCTCGAACTAGGCAATTCAATTGGAATAATTATTAGACACAGGGAATAATTATACAAGAATTGGTTAGACTTTTATTTAAAAAATGGCAAAGGAAGCTAACGTAACAGCTTCATAATGTTTCAATCATACATTCTTAACAGAAGTTTAATTCGATCAAAATTTAAAGGAGAATATACGTGTTGAGGTTGTATTTGAATAAGTATGTTTTTCTAATTCCTACTCGGATCAAACTTTTGGTTAAGAATATGTATGAAACATCGTTAACTGCATTTTTAAAGAGAAGAAGAATGCAACCCATAATTCACATTAGATTTCACAATGCTATGAATGAACTTTGAATGTCTTCATTAAAATGTCGAGAAATGATAATGCAATTATTAGTACTTACAACAAAACGTTTGGCTTTTAATTGCAAAGCTGACCGTATTGTTTGCAGCTGCGTCGAGATTACCGAAAGTACGGAAATATCGATGCGATTAAACTCGTCGAAGCAGCCCCATGCACCGCACTGTGCTAGACCACCTAGAGTCTTTCCAATTGCTACGTAATCCATACCCTCGCCGCAATTAGTAACGACGCAAAGGAGACCCAAAGCCTTTGCCAAGTCCTTTACAGTCTCAGTTTTTCCGGTGCCCGCGGGACCGGCAGGTGCACCACCCATGTGCATCGACAGAGCCTGAGTTATCGTCAGATAAATGCGATCCGTAAGAGGAGTGATGACAAGACGTCCGTTTAGGCCCATGTACTCATAGCCGTATTCGAATTGTCCAGTGCACTGGTTCATCCACACATTATCAAGGTCGTGGACCCAATAAAATCTAACAAATTACGATGAATGTTAATATGTAGATCCAATTTTTAAAAAATTTCTTCATCAATAGATAGAAGACAACAAAAATGCAAAAAGTTCAATTGTGAAAATCATTTGGACAGTCACTCTAGTAAGTAGACTCAAGCATCCGTGAGTATCTGTGAGTGTGTGAGTTTTCTGTTATTTAGGTATTCAAAATAATCAGTAATTGATGGGTTTATATGTAAACTTAGAAAAATTTGGGCCAATGTCGTGGTTGTGTTTGTGAGTGTCTGTGCATATTTGTGTTACTTTTGAGGGAAATTAATATGAGATTCTAGGGAACTTCTAGAATTCGTAGAACAATCTCTTCTAGGCTTGTCTTCAAGTCGTTATAGGTGTTGGTGAATGTTTGGGCCACTTATGTGATGTCTTAAAATAATTATGGATTTTTGGGTCTATCAGAAGATGTGAAATAATTCGGCACGTGGTTGACTTTACGAATTTGATTGATTTTCGACATCTTGTTTCAGGTTATCACAATCCTGCCTTTGTATCTTGTTTTATTCGTTCAAAATATCCAGAGAAATATAAAAATAAAAGACTAAGTTTGGGAGGACGTTTTCTGTGACATTCCAATTCAAAAAAAGCGTCAGCACAGCCCACATTGTACTGACATGCTAGTATACTTTATCCTCATAATTAATAGCTCAGCATGTTTTATACACTACATTTCACATTTTACTTCATCTGAGTATATAAAGTAAAAAGTAAAATATGGTGTTTAATGGGAATTAGGAAAAGTATATTTCAAGTAATCAAACATTTTCATGCTGACTTCATTTGTCATTATGCATACAATTGTCTAACAGTTGATTTCTTTGAAACAAAATGTAGGTGTGTATTTATTCATCTCATGGTTTCGGAAAATATTTATGTAAATTATTTTATTAAACAAATCAATTTGGTCGGTTGGTGCGTGGACTCACTTACTTTGAATCATACAAAAATGTATGTCATATCTTATCCGAAAATATAATGACACAAGTAATAAAAATTACTTTTTTATGTTTCTTTTTTCATGTTAGCCTGCTCATTGTATTCAGAAAAAATATTATAAAAAGTTTCATTACGAAAATTTCAATCACATCTTACTATTGTGTGTGTTATTTTACAAAATAGTAATTAATAAATAATTTACAAGTTAATTAAGGAAACAAAGCCTATTGTGAAATAACGAGGTGCTCGTCTCCGGCGTAGGAATTACCTCAATTGACTCTCCCACTCGAATTCCATAGCATCCATAATGCTGTCCCTCACAAAACCGTCGATTATGTCGCGAATGTGTACGTCAACTGTTAGTACTGTATCCAATTTTTTTCTATCGTTATGTGTGAGCGAATCACCAGCTCCACCCATCAGAGTAACAACCTGCTCCAACTGATTATTGAGTTGCTCAAGATACTGTCGGTTTAAAAAAATATCTCCCTTACAATATGCATTTACAATGAAAAAACAAAGGTGAATATCGAGTTGAAAATGTGTGATCTATGTACTTCTTTCATAGCACGCTTTTTTCCCTGCGATATTTTATTAAAGACGTTTTCCACTTCCGCAGTCCACCAGATTTGATTCGCCACAAGAATCATCATTCCTTGAAATTCTAGCATCCATTGAACTCGCGGTCTTCTCACCTAAAAATGATTGAATCGATTTTTAAAGCCATTATATAATTAAGAAGGTTGGAACGGTTGACACTAGTGAGATCAGTGATGAATTTTTAAAAACGTTTCTGCGATTTTTGGAGGTTTCGAAGAGTTACTCACGTAACAGAATTAGTTGTGATTCGGATATAAAATCAATCGATAAATGCAAATTTTAGTCATGTTTTTGTCCGGATTATACTATACTTCGTACCTCAATTATGAATATATCAGCTTGATTTTTTTAGAAATAAGTATTTTGTTATTCGACAGAAATAAGGTTTTTCCTAGTGTTTAAAAAAAGTTTCGACCACAATAATAGTCCAATTATGACGAGTAAACTCTTTTTTTTGTTTACTGAAAGATCTTTAATCGATTGACCATCTACACTTACTATGATATTAGTTGTTCAAAAGATATAGCCGTTTGTATGTCCGATGTTAAGTTACGGTAGGACAATCAAACAGTTGTATCTTTTGAATTATCGATACTATAAAAAATTTGCACAGTTAATTGATTAAAGATCTTTCAATAATCAAAAAGAGCTATTACTCGTCATAAATGGACTATTATTATTATTCTGCCAAAGAATTGCATGAATGGACTTTGCATATATCAATTAATTTTTTATTGTAATTTATGTCTATCAAAGTTAATTTTAGCACGCAAGTAATTTCTCAGAACCATGAATTGAACCACGAAAAAAACTAAAAGCATTTCCGAAAATTCAGCTCTGATTGGACTAATGTAAAGCACTCCAATTGCTTTAAGATGGAAAAGCCATGGTTCGCCAAGCAATAGAAAATTGTGGAAAATCATCAATGATCAACCTTGCCATAATCGTATACGGCTTTCTTGGTCAGATATCGGTTGGACTTTCGCATTTCTGCCAACGCGAGGACCATCCACTCTTCTATCTTTCCTTCCGCTAGAACAGGATCTCTGAACTCCATTACTTCATTCTCACTTGATATCAGAGCAGTTGCAATAACTTTGTCTTTGCTGTCCTTGCCCAGTCTGAATCTGTCCAAATTATCAAACATTTTGCCGATGTGTTCTTGAATAACTGCCGCATTATTGCTCCCAAGTATTCCCAAGAGTTCTTCGTCGCTAATAAAATTAAATCTCGGAAAAATGGCTCGTTTTCCACTGAGATATTCGGTCAGTGATTTTTGACATTTCTCGAGACCAGCAATAAGCGCCTCAAATTCTTCTTTACGTCCCGGAATAGAACAGCATTCAAGAACATTCAAACGCTTTGAAGTGTCGAGCATATTCTTCCTGAAAGCCTTGTCAATGTCGTCAAATTTTCTGGCCTCCTCCGGCAATTGCATTCTTATATCTCCACCGATGAATATTCCTTCCAAATACAACCACTTTGCCTGCAGTTCCATCCACGCTTCGATCACTCCGGACATTGTTTGCATAGCTTTCTCCCACTTTTGTACAACGCTCAGGAAGGGCCCAATATATTGAGAGGCTGCCATGCCCTGCAGATTTATTGTATTGTCTTCGAGCAATTGAATCAATTCGTCGACGGGGCCTAAGATGTAACCGCGATCTTCGTAGCCTGCATTATTTAGAATCAATTTTATTGCCAAAATTATAATAATAAAAAAATATAGACTTTCAGTTTTATAAAATGAAAATGAACCATGAAATCGAATTTACAAAACTGTTATCTAAAAAAAATTCTGTCTTTTATTATTGTGAGATATTTTATAAAACTAATAATTCTTCTTGCTGTTTTACTAAAATTTTAAGGCAACCTTTGTGGTGTTTGATGACTGTGAACTCCATGGTCCTCCAGACTTCCGCAACATCTTTAACGCCCTTTTCTATGGCTTGTTCTTTGATGGCATTGATCACTATAGATTGAGCAATGTCTTGGAACTGTGCCAAATCCATGGCGAACATGTTTTCAAGAGTAAACCTGCGATTAAGAAATATAAATTTCCATCAGAAACGATAGAGACATTCCAGCCTCTTAAAGGGACTGACTATTTCCTTCCTCTTGTGCATTTAACAAAACATCACCGTTGCTCACCGTTGCATCGTAACTATCCACGTGAGCTTTTTTGTTGTTGTGAAAACAGATTACAATCAATTAAATTTGAATGAACGCTACGGGAATGCTAATTAGACTATATCTCTGCTGCAAATAAACGATTATTATGCGCATTATTCTCACAGTTAGGAGAGATTCTTGTTTCTGCATATTATCAAGGATCGATAGCAACAATAATAAATCAATTATATGATGCCATCGATCCTATAGTTAAAGTTTTTGAACCAATACAGAATAATATTAGTCCCTATAAGAGTTCTGAATGGAAGCACTTTTTAACACTGAAAAATAATTCAAAATAAATGAAGAAATGAACGATGACGACGTTGATTATTGATGGTCACCGCACCTATCGGGTGCCATGTCAAAATGAATTCCAGTCCTGTTCATCAATTCTTCCCAATGTCTATCACGCATAGCTTCGTTCTTTAGTTCGACGAAGAGTGGCACGGAGTTCTTGAAGGCTTTCATAGTTGCATCAAGAGCCTGGCCGACATTGAGCTGACGAACAGCCTTTGGCAGTCTTCGAAACTCTCTGATAAAGTGGTCCATGCCCTCGACCAGCTGCTGAGGATTCAAATCAGACCAGAGTGTCTTGGACCAGAGATCTCGGGCGTTTTTCTGCATCTTATATAATTTGTACACCGTTTCCATGCCCTCGTAATCCTTCTTCACTTTCAGAAAGACCGAGTAGTCTGCTGGCGGAAGATCGAAAAGAATTTCGGCATTCACCAGGTCCAATCGTTTCTCTTCCATCTTAGCGATAAGCTTTCCATATTCCTGTGAACGGATAAAATAGTGCATTACGATACGGGGGCAAATTAAGTTTTTCGAACGAGCGCGAGTTTGCAGCACAAGCCGAAGGCGAGTGTTGTAATCGCATGAAATAATAGCAGTATATTATATAGTAGTGTAGCGCATGAAATTTTTTTTCCAATGTCGCTAAAAAGAGCGCATTCTGGAGTACTTTCCTGTCCACTGCAGCATTTTTCTTCTCGCTTCGTTAATTTTTGTACTGCCAGTCAAAAATCGACAATTTTCCATTCTCGTTGTAAACATCGAATGTGGTCTTTTTAGCGTAATCGAGAAACTTTTATTTTTATTAGACAAGGTAAAAAAGGGGTTTTACGCCTACGAAGCGTGTGAACCTTATGAAATAAAAGTAATTAATGCCTATCTTCGTCAAAATGATTTTTGTAAATGAAAATCAAAGCATTGCGTTTCATACCTCCATTTTTTTAATTCCAGAATCAAGATCACCACCGACACTTCCAGGTCCATACTCCTCAAAGCGTTTTGCAAACTCATGAAATTCTTTGCTAAAATCGGCAATCTCGTCCTTAGTCATATCGCAGAACTGATCTTTGGTGCTTTCGAGAGTGGTGGCTCTGTAAAGAGCTCCCAAATGCAGAGAATTCCACTCTTCTTGCAATTTGTGAGCCAGCTCTTCATCCTCTGAAGAATATTCAATTCCATGCATACGAAGTGTCCTAAACGTCTCCTAAAACCGAGAGTCGTCATTAAATCTCGCTCCTTAATTGTTTTAGGTGACGTAACCCACTTGGTACTCGTAATACTGGACTTCAGCCTGAACGGCCATTCGTTTAATGTCCGTTATGGCCTGCATGACGATTTTAAAGCGATCCAGTCCACTGATTACGAGCTCCACCTCGGTTCTGAATGCGTCAATCTTCTTCTTCAGATCAGCCATCGAGGCTTCAGTCTCTGCTATTAAAAAGTTGCCCAAAATTTGCCTCCACTCTTTGGCGTGATCAATGATCCCCTTGAGAAGCGGTCTCAGGTTAATTCTGCAACAAAAAAAGTCGTTAAGCGAAATTCGAAATCTTTGACCGTAAATGGCTTGGTGGACATTGAAGATGGTCGTTCAACTAATTAAAATTACCTAACACTTGCGATATCGAAGTACGGGGTCATCTCTTCAATCTCCTCGACTATCGCGCCATAGAAAGTGAATTTCTCGTCGTATTGAAGCAGCGTTGGTCTCTCCGCAGCAAATTTCTCACATATGTGCGTCTTGTCGAAACGCCACAGATTTACGTACTTCTTCCAACGCTGCAGATATTTCCAACACTCCATCGTCATCTTCTGAGTGGTTTCTTGGACGCTGATTATGTGTTCGTTGATTATCTATGTACGTTTTTATTAATGTGCTTAAAGTATTCATTTCGATGATCCACTGAGATTGAAAAAAGCAATTCTTGCTAAAGCAAGACATTTGTTGCTACAGCAAAACAATTCGCAAATATACCAATAACTAATTTCCTAGCTGTAAAGTCAAATTCTATTTGGTATATATATATATCAGATTTGCTGGCAGAGCAATTCATCTATTTGAATTGGTTCTGGTAGCAAATAATTCGTGAAAATCAGAATTGATTTGCGTTTTTTGCTTACGCAGCAAATGCTTGCTTGCTGAGACTGCCAATCGGTTGCCACATGAGCAAAACAAATGGCTAGTAATACAAAAAATGCCTAACAAATGAACTTCTATTGTTTCACTAATATCACTTTTCCCTTTATACGTTCGTACCTATAAATAGTTTTAATATAAAAATCTAAATAGGTCTGATCGTTAATGAGAAAACAGTAACTTTTATTATTGGAAATGGAACAGCGATATTTTTTGAGTTACCTGTATACTCATGACATCTTCGAAGAAGCTAAAATTCACATATTCCTCAGACTTCTCTTGTTTTATAGGCTTGCACTCATGACAAGTGCCCGTCATCCATCGTGGAAAGACCTTGAGCCTGTCGAGCAAGTCTTTGACGTCACGGAGAATGATGGTCTGAATTTCGCTGGGCCCTGGTCTCAAGATAACCTCCGAAGTAAGAAGAACAGCATCTACCTGGAACAAAGCTTTGTTCTCGAGCAGCATAGCATTTATTGTCTCGAGATTTTGGAGGATGCAGCGCACAAAGGCATCGAAAATTTTATGCTCGTAACGCTCGTAGATAAGTTGCATTCCAGTACTGCTTCCGCTCGATGTCCCTTCGACAAGGCTCTCCAATTTTATTAACATTGGACTGGCTGATTTATAGGCTTCTAGCATAGCACATACGAGCTCTGTCCTCTTCAACTCGATATCAAGAAAATAGGGCTGTGAAATTAGAAATACAAGGAAAAATAAACATTTCATTCTATGTGCAAAGGTGACTGAAAGGCCTGGAATTAACTGAAAAACCTTGCAAGCGCTCAACTCTGCATCTGGTCCATCTGATTGTTTAGTTGGGGTGAAGAGATTGTAACAGCATATGTCGTTCTCGATTCGCTGATCAAGGTATTGTTTCATTCCATTAACTTGCGTAACTATCGAAGTCAGGCCCTTCAGCAACTTCACGCAGGCTTCCGCATAGTCCGATATCCCCAAGGCATGCCAATTCAAACGAGTCGCTCCGGGCTGAATATTTTTCTCGATATTTTGAAGGGTTTTCTTCAGCAATTGTATCTGCAATTGTTATTTGGTGTTATTTAACATTTTTATATTTTCAAAACTCCTTTCTAAAACTAAATCGGTTTGCAGTTAATGTGTAATCTATTTCTTTTGATTATCGTAATTCTAGCTTCTGTAATACCACATCAGTAGTGTATTACGATACAAGTGCGGTAAAACTTTTTCTGACGAGTATTGCAATCATATGTGGTAAGAAAGTAGTATTGCGATACTAGTACGAAAAGGCGGATTTTTCGACGATAGTTAGAAAGTTGGCCCCTCGAGCCATAAGCGAGTACCACAGAAGCTCGAATCGAAGGCGAGTGCTCTCTGAGGTACAAGTTGGAAGCGATGCTACCTACTTCGTAGTCATCGTCGGGAGTCCACTATTTCATACAAGTATTACGTGTTTGAATTGTGGGCTTTGTTTAAATCGAAATATCTATTTCCATAACTACCACTCACATCGGCATCGTCGAGTTTGTTCACAATTTCATTGTACTGATCGATCATAGCTTTTACAGCTTCAATGTCAGCCAGAAGTCGGTCTTTTTGGAATCCCACACTTCTAACAATTTCCGTCAGCTCGAACCCTAATTGCTCCAAAAGCTCAGCCTTTAGATCACAAATTTGGGAAGTGAAAGAAAACTGTAGATTAGCATCATTTGTTAATGTCTATCAACCTAATTAGTGTACATTGGGTAATTTGTCCATTGCATGAATAAGTAAGAGAATTTCTCAGCTTTTTGCTTTTAGAAAAAAAATAAAATTTATGTAGAATCGTATGAAACTCATACCATTTTATCAAAAACAATTATCAATAACAAATTCCATAAAATTTTTGTCAATAAATTTTTTCCGGCGACATTTAAAAAATTCCACTATATTTTATATAGTCGAATTTTACAATATACCAGTTCCAATAGATAAAAAATCCGGCGTTAGAATGGCATAAAATTAAGATTTGGCGTTAAGCAAAGTTTTGTTCAGTTCAATGGGCAAATTGGCCAAATTATATGTTTAGCTTTTAGAAACCTCGTGAATTATTTCAAAAACTTCTGTGTTGAAGTTTATTTCGAAGCGCAGTTCAGACTCTATCATTGTAGAATCACCCATTATTTCCTTCCAAGCTACTTTCGCACCAGGCTTTTCCGCCAAACTTGATACCGTGGAAGCTTGAGTCTTGTAATCTCTCGCGACCATATCTCCCCCTCTGCTGTCGGCCCTCGACCTTATGCTCGGCAGAACAAATCGTGTACTGTCTACGCCGTCGGTGAAGGTGTCTGCCGCAAAGAAATTAATCTTTGCATATGCACAATCCAACATTTGTCTGTATGCACTCGGTAAATTGGAAAACAGCAAAAACAATTTACACGCGATTTTCTCGAATAGAATTTTACAAGAATCGGTAATATTACCGAAACAAACAATGATGAATGGTTCGCTTAAGAGTTGCGATGCTGATTATGCACGGGCGTTAAACTTCATACTTCTGTTTTTTTTACTTTTTATTCTTCCATGTTAAGGCTAATATAATTGACTTAAAATACTACCTCCGCTTTGTTTAAACATGTCATTTCGATTTACAGATCCACTGATTGTTGGTTGCACTCCATCCGGAGTTATTTTACTTTTCGACTTCATCACTTGTAAATTCGTTTTTGGAGCTCGCGCCTTGAACGGTGCCCCTGCGGTGATACATAACTTTGAATTCTTAAGCGTTTACCTTTAACAACGAAGGAATTCAATCTGAATTTGAATTGTCGAGGGCAATCCTCACATTCGTGGTGTATCATTTTTAGTATATTCTTGTTCATAGTGCTCACGACGATCGGATTTGCCTTTTCGATCCATGATTTGAATTTGCTCTCCTCGTAACTCTTCATCTTCTTCGCAATACTGACGTACTGTTTGAATGCCATGAGTTTTAGGTCACTGTTCTTGAGTTCTTTCACGTTCTGGAATATTAGCACAGGGTCCTTAAGTCTATGAAATAATTGTCTCTCCCAGAAGATAGCACCGGCGACAGGTGGATGATATTTGAGCAATGGAGGATTTCGCTTTCCTGTGGAAAAATATTATGGCGTTCACAATTGATTTAGCATTATTAAAATATAGATTAATCTGCAGTTTATTTCGAGTTGATGAAATACAATTAAGGAAATCCGTATCAAAGTGCAATAGATGATAAGAAAAGATTACCTCTAGTGAATATATCCTCGACGATACCAATTTCCTTGCTAAATTGCCGCATTATTACGTCAAATTTCCTTAAAAGCAATTCCTGAATGGCGTGACGTGTTTTGATGTTCTTAAACTTGAGTAGCACTTCCAACGCTTGTTCAGCACTAATGAGAACAGTGAAGCACTCATCAATGAAGAACTGCGCTGCATTTTCAAGGTAACCCACTTCCACATAGAACCACGACATAGCGGCTTCCCAATTTTCTTTATTGAATTCCAAGAATACATTGAAATCAGCTTTTTCCAAAGGTGCAACCAGCTTATCCACTCTCTTGATTATAGCGTCAATCTGTGCTGGATCGTTGATAATGGACTTCAATTCCGCCCCGAAAATGTTATAAAAATCCTCCAATACACTGGCAACGGAGTTCAAATCACTGCAAACGTGGGCTATGTACTCAGTTTCTTTAAAGAGATAGACTTGATCAAATTCCCAACGTGAGCCCTTTCCTGATTGCTCAATGTTGTCTCGTGTTGTCAGGTACGATTGTTTCCAACTTCTCATCATTTCGTGGGCATTAGCTGTTCTGCTCAGCACTTCTTCCAATGGTTTTCTATGCAGGATTGTAAATACTTTAGAAATTCAAATGGAATTATTTGTTGCAATAACATTTTCATTTTTACACAAGCTTTTGTACTTTGTCTATCAGTAGATTGACAAAAATTAGCTTATAGAATTTTAATCAGACGGTGGAATTTTTTAATAACGAAGTTAATACTTGAGTTATAAATTAGTTAGTACAGGACATAGTATTATAGTTATACAAATCTAGCTTGGTCGGGCTTAAAACTACATTATAACTCAATATATTATCACATTAATTATTTTATTACGAAGATCTCTGATAGTAGCAGTCCTTAATTCGAATATTTTTATACTAAAAAATGATCAAGCAATTGTGAATACTTAAAGAGCTCTTCGACCGCCAAATTCTTCATGACGTTTTGACAGAGCTGCCAAGATACTCGTTCGAAGAGCGGCACCATTTTTTCTTCAGTACAATAGTACTTTGATAGAACCCATATCATTTTCAGGCCCTCAGTGAGTGCCGGAAGTGCCGTTGCAATTGCATCGAACGAATCAGAATTAGTGACAAGCTGCGAAAAAATGGAATTGATAAGTTTGTCCTCTAAAGCATCTTCATATGCGCACTGAGAAAAAAATCTACTTGAAATTGAATGTACATGTACCGTAACTTTTTATTCATAAACTGGTACACTGAATTTACTGTGCAAGTGTAATGTCAAATTAGTTTTTGGCACTGTAATTATAATAATTTCCTTTAATTTCATTGCAAAGGGCACCTTTATTTTATATCACAATTGTACAATCAATTTAATTGCCGAGTTTATAAATAAAAACTTCCAGTATTTTTTGCAGTGTAAGGATATCGAGACGTTACTGCGACGTTTTACATGCAAGTGATATCATTTATTCCTACCTCGAAATACCTGAGTACAGTGAAGAGGAACTTATTGTTGTCTCTCGCTTCTGTATAATGTTTCCATAGTTCCAATTCAAACCAACTGAATGCCGAAACTATAGTCGATTCAACATCGTTTAGCTTCGAAAGTATTTCTTTCACGGTTGGAGTTTTCAATTGCTCAACAAGCATCGAGAGTCCAGTTTCCCTGTCTCGCCAATATTCGTACTCGGCTAGAGGACCTCTGCCCTGAGGAGTTTTCGTGGTATACGTCTCCAACACTTTCTGTATGTGCTCGCCCCAGGACATCACCACTTCTTCTAACTGCTCGATTACTCGCTTCTCCACGAGCGCAGGGGAAATCGTTCCGTCGGATTCCATCAATTCGGATACTTTTGGAACAGTCAGTAAAATATCACCTTCAATGTGCTCCAAAGTCCTGCAAGAATTCATTTCATTGAGATAAGCCAATGCAAGCTAATCAACCCTTCGCATACACACAGATGGGAACATACTAGTAACTAGGGGTTATCGTGATTTGCGTCTTTGCCAAAATTCTATAGGGGGTGAGGCCCATAAAATGTTAAAGAGCAGTAGCACTCAAACTATTGATCATATCCAAAAATGTTTCAGACAAAAGTTTCAGTGTCGAGAAGGCCGTCATACTGGACCACCCTATTTTTTTATCGGTGGAGGCGCTCAACTTACGTCGAGGTCAACTTCACTTTTTGAAATGAAAGCATGTATTTTTTTAATGACATTATTACCGATTTTAAGATGAATTCAGCGATCGAATTTAACAATTTTTTAACGAAACCCCAGCGAAGCCTGCGCCTCGAGACCTCCTCTCGTATTTTCCGGCACTCACCATTGGACCGTGGCCGTCAACTTTTCAAGATACGTCAGTATGTCCTTCTTGCTAGATTCCATTGGCATATCCTCTGTCGTGTCATGAGACTTCTTTCCAGAACCGGGAGTGCGTGACACGCTGCGTTCACCATCTTTCGAAGCAGAAATTGTGGTGTGTTTGCCGGATTCAGTCGACGATTGAAGGAAACCATGTCCATCGTCTCTTCCCTTCAACGAAGACGTCCTTTTATCATCCTCCATGTTTCCAACCGCTACAGAGACCCTGCGGAAATTCGAGGGCCTTGTGAAAGCTGTGGCCTAAATCATCAAGATACGTATGTCATTAGAGCAAATGCGTCTCTTTAATTTGTATTAATTGCATCTGAACAATACTTTTTTAACAACCTGAGTCTCAAGCCCGGAAGATAGAGCAGCACTTGCTCTGCCTATTGCAGTCAAATCACTCTTCGAGCTGGAATGAAGTTCATCAACCTGTCGTTGAGCTGCACCAGCTCCTCTATATTGCTTTTCTACCAATGGTTTGAATGCCTAGAAAATCCATTCACCACAAAAACGCATTTCGTTTCTTTGTAATCCCGTAAATACTTTCCAACAACAAAGTCTAAAAGAAGAAAGCTTCAATACTAACGTGAACTAGAATTCTGTTAAGAGTTGGTAGTAATCTACCGTTGAGCGAACCGACTATCAGAAATTGTGTTATCCTTTCCTCGCAGGCTTCGTACGTCTCGAATGCTGTAATACCTTCCTCACTAGTCCTCATAAAGTACACGAGGTTTACATTCTCAAGCTCAGTGTCGTTAGGATCTATTTCGCCAAAAAGCATGTGCAGGACAGGGATCTGCACCACTTTATCCACCACTTTCTGTAAAAAATTCTCAATTCATTACAAGGAGTTCTGAGTAACATTATCGGTCTGAAAGCGGCTACTTTTTGCGCCCAAAGTGACTTAGATAATTATTTCGCTCTCTGATAATGGGAAGATTGTTTTGGCAAAATGTTAATGACGATATACCCTAGAAACTTGATGGACCACGAAATGCATACATACATTAGGCAATATGAACCTGAAATTTGGCATGCAAGACAAAAAGATGCCACTGTTTGATCGTGGTAGATTAAATTGAAATTTTATGGGCGTTACATCATCTTCAGAAATGTTAATCAACGAGAACGCAATAATTTGTGTAAATTTCGAAGTATAGGACTGTTTAAAGTTTTTTTTTAATTTTGATTTTTAAAAGATTTTTCTTCTGCTAACTTCTATAAATTTGACAAGGAAACTTCTCAGCTAAAATTACCTTCGTGAGTATATATTTGTCTTCTTCTTCTGGCGGCGGCACAAACGGAGCTGATCTAACTGAAAGCATTTTTGCAATATTCGACCGCTGCATTATGTGCGATAATGCAAGAGATTGTACTTCGGGAGATCCGGTCACCTAAAAATGGTCAGAAGCAAAAATTCTGCAGATGATACCGTTCTTTAAAAAAAAAATCTTATATTTGAACCTCATCAATACATTTTAAGTATCATAATTTTGTAATTTTGTAAAGACAGCGCACGAAAATTGTGTGAGATACAAAGTAAAATTTTTAACGTGAAACTTTTCGGCAGATAAAATCACACATGGAATACTACACTCCTTCACCTATTTGGTCTGCAAGCTACGATAAGTTGAAAGTATTACTTTTTATCTCACGCCCGTGAACTATATGTCTCAACAAAATTGTAAAATGATGGTTAAAATTTACTTGATGAGGTTTAAATGTACGATTTTAAAAAAAAGGTTATCTTCAATAGTTTTTTCCTCATAATTTTTTTTAGGTGACTGGGTCTCCTTGAATATATTATAATAACATCGTACGAGAAGTAGTGCTTTTAGCTTGAAACTTTTTCTTCATTTGCAATGACGATCCATCGCCCAAGGTTTGTTCGTCTTCAGCTTCGCTATCACGATCTTCTCCAATTTCTTCTTCGCTGTCACCCATCACAGTGCCGTCCGCTCGTACCTGCATCGCTGTAACGCTCGTATATATCGAGCTTGGAGCGGCACTGTCTTGTTCAGAGATGTCACCCTTTTTGCCCTTCTTTGCCTTTTTCCCTTTTTTTTCTTTTTTCTTGTCGTCGTCGACCTTTTCTACCTTTCCTGTTCAATTGACGATTCAACTATAAATATGTCAATGGTTTTTTAAATTTAAAGAGTTCGTAATGTGCAGTAATCATAAATAAGTTTCTTTTTTTTAGAATCATCTGTGAAAAGTGGTATGAGTTAAATACAAATAGTGGAGGGCGATTAGTGACCAACTTGCGAATATATTATCTAATGGGCGTCAATTACTGCGGTTTAATTTCGATGATGCACTGACAAAACACGTTAGCTGCAATCAATTTATTGATAAAATATGGTTATTCTAACTAATTACTCCACAGGCGCATTTTCAACCAATAATTTGACTGGGTCTTTAATTAACCCTTATTTTGTGTGCTTTTTTAAAACAAATAATCCGTAATTCTTTGGAGCGGGGCTGTAAATGTTTATCGGATATTCTGTATGAATTACCTGGCGAATATTTAGTATTAGCAATTGATCCTAAAAACTACCGTTTATTATTTCCCCTTCCAAAAAATGTCATCATCAATCCACATTACTGACATAATATCAAATATATCTTTGGCCGACTCCTATCCTCTTCAAAGGAATAGAATCCATGATTTATTCAAATTAAAAAAAATGTTATCTTTTAATAAAAATAGACTTCCGAAAGAAAAATCTTCGATAATTTTTGATAACTCCGTAGATGAAAATGTATCTTTAATAAATCTTGAATACAAGAAACATATCTTGTAATACAAATCGACTTTTAGTACGGTAAATTAACGTGTAAAGATACGTGACATCCACTGATAACAGATTGCGTCAGTATAAAGAGATTTATTAATCCCTTAATTAATAAAATAGCGTGTGCATTTGAATAAAAGTATACATGCTGTATAAATGTGCAGATTAGTTTCATATAGTGATTATTTTATCGCATTTTTTTTACCGGGAGCACTTTTTGTTAATCTTTGTGGTCGCCCTTTCGCTGCAAATGTTGCAAGAGTTCCTATTTTAACTCTGTGAGCAGCACCTCCAAGTGTAAAGCAAAAAAAAAGTAAACAGAAACGTCGATTACAGTTACATAGTTGACTGTTTATTTTATCCAACATTTCAAAGATTTTGACTTATCCGTAGCCTTACTTTCTTCCCACACTGGAACTTCTTCCTGCACAACCTCAGGTCTGTACGTTTTGTAGAACCAAACTACTTTCTTCTCTAAATCCGTAACACCGTATGTGTCAAGAATGAGAAAATTCGTCAATCTGTCCTCAAAGTATCGATTATTTTCCTATGACATTAATCTTATATCAGATATTTCATGTAATTTGCAGATGATGAAACATTTTAACAATTGCATTCATATTTCTACCTCGATTAAATTGTCGAAGAGGTACTTGTAGTTTACAGCCAGGCCAAGAAACTTCAATACTTTGTTGCGAATCCACAGTATCCTATGATAGAGAGTGACAATAAGAAAAAAAGGAAATATGGTGAAATGTAGGAGAATAAAATTGGTAAAGGTATTATTAATAGTCTTACCTATAATCCATTGTTTCCGAAGGTGATTTTTCTAAATTAGTGGCTTCACCACTAAGATTCACATCCTCTTCGCCACCTCCCCCAACATCATCAACAGGATCAATTTCATCTCCCTCCATCGTGCAGTGCAAGTGGAGTTAACTACGTTAATGTTAATTCACTGTATAACAGACGTTATGCGAGATTTTATACGACTTCCTGACATTGCAGTGGTTAGAGATGTTTATTATCTGAAGTTATCCAAGCTACGGTCGCTATGGAGATTAAACAGGCTTAAGGGGACTGAGGTAGGCCTACAAGTAGTATTAATGCTTTTTATCGATTGACGCAACGCTAAAACTATATTCCACCCAATACATTCTTATTTTTTTTCAGTATGAGGGATAATTTGAAAAAATAAAGACACACAGTAAAAGTTATCATTTCCTCTTTTTGAGCTACGTGTAAGAAATTGAAAAATATTAACGACTTAGGATAAGATTTGGACAAAGTTAATATCACAACGTCAAGTGTTTTGAAAAATTCAACTCTTTATAAAACCTGAACCACTTAACCGATTGAAGCCAAATTCTGTATCAAGCAACAATAAGGACACCTGCTCTCATTAAAAATGATTTAGTATAATAGACTCATTTTTACGGAAGTTTTAGAGCGCGCACGCTCTTTTTCCAAAACTTTGAAAAGTTTTTTCATGAAAGTAAAGCTTCCTCCACGAGGAAGCTAAACGTCATTGTCGAGCTTAAAAAACTGCAACTATCATAATATATTGAACTCTTGTTCACCGAGAAAAGATTTAAATAGAAAATTTTAACGAATATTCCTGCCATATATTATTCAGTATATTTTGATAAAACCTTGGAGACCAGTGAGTTTTGAAACCAAGTCCAGCGGTTCGGTCATACTAATTTACGCTATTCGTAGTGCTTTAGAATACCACAACTCTTTGTATACACGAAATGTTTGAATACAGGTACAGAATAGGTACAGAAGCGCGTAAAATTGTAGTTTCGATGATATTTTTAATTCACGGCACATTATGAAATACCACAGAAAATTGTAGTCTCGCAAACCTTTTAAACCGCTTTAAATTATGGAGTACTGCATAAAATTGCACTCCCGTAAAACTTTGTAGACACGCAATGTTTGAATCCACATAAAAATTGCAATCACGCAATACTAGCACACGAATTAAAGTCCCATATTTTGATACTTGTGACTGCATGATCTCCTAGCAATTTCATTGATTTATTTCGATTTGCATTACAGGTTTCATTGCTATTCATAATTGGGTAATACAACTTTTCAATGAAAAAGTATAAGGTTTGAAATATCTTGAGAGTTTAAATTATTCTTGAGGTGCATAAAAAGGCAAGGATACTAAAAGGTACAATGGAACAGGTTTGATCGAAGTTAATAAGATATCGACGCCGCAGATTTACAATTTATTTATAACTTTATTATTTTTGTAAAAAAATATCATTGTCGCATTATCCCAAGCTTACATCTATCTCTTTACAATGATTCTCCATATCTTCACACGCACACAGAGCCACGCAAAAAAAATTAAAAAATCATGTACCCCATCCACGAATTATTCTATATTAATGAGAGAATCTAACGTTCTAGACTGGTGTTCGTATCGTTATTCGTCGATTCAGTTGCTCGAATATCAGACAATAAACCCTTCATTACAGCCTCCATATATTCCTCGCGTTCCTCTTCAGTGTTAAGTGCGAACGAGATCGAAGGTATGAATTCCGTCTCGACGACAGTCTTCGAGAACGTGTTTTCATTGCTTTTCTGTGTTGTCCTCAATACTTCACTCTGGTCGTCCTCCCGAGCGTTCGGCTGCTCAGAATTTCCCAGAGGTTTGCCGGATATGAAGTCTAGCGCTCGCTGCTCTTGTGGCAACTCGAATATTAGTTTTTCGTTATTCTTTTTGGGTATTCGTTCGCCAAAAGTCTGGCCCAGTTGATCCAGGAGTTCCTCCTTGTTCGACAGTTCGATTTTTGCAGAAGCTGATAATTTCTCCAGTGGCTCTGAGGCCTGGACCGAAGAAGCTACAGACTGGAGAGTTTCCTGAACTGGAATTCGAGTTGTGGCGGGAACAAGATCATTTCTGAAAGCGCCGGAAACAAATGGAGCTGCATTCAAAGGTACAGCACCGCCAAAGCCCGATAAAGTTTTCACTTCAACATTATGGGGAGATTCCAGAGAGAAAGGCCTCGGCTGATTGGGCCCATTCACCAATGCGACTATGTTTCTGTAGTAATTTCTGGACTGCAAGCCGTTGGATCGAAAATTGGGAAGCCTCTCTTCAGTGATGTCCCTTTCCAACGCAAGTCTTCTACCACTTCTCGAATCAGCTTCGGCGATGGTATCATGGGGCCCATCTTTCGACGCCTCCGTTTGGTCGGATTTGACAATTTCGAAATTTCTGTAATCAGCAGCTGCGACTGAGTCGCCGATTTCCTGCTTCGCGATCAATTTACGGATCACTTCGCCACTGGGGTCTAGTTCTTCATCCCTGTTCACGGTTAATGTCACCTGAAATGGTGAAGAACTTTCCACTACCGAATCTTCAACATTCGCTTCGATCAGTCCAATCTCATCGCTGCGACTTGGCCGCTCATGATTGTCGCTATCCTTCGCTTCGAAATCGGCTGGCTTTGCGCTCAATAACGTTTTTTTATTGCCTGTCGAATGCTCGTGGTCTTCGCTAATTTTTGTGTTAGAAGAGTTTGAAATTTTTGTGTCTACTAAAGTTTTCTCGTTACCGATAGAATGCTCTTCCGTAATTTTCTCTTTGGGATCTATTTCTCTGGGGTCAAACATAATTGGTTCGCTTACAATTGAAAGCTCAATACTTTTTTGTTGAGAAACTGTTGTCTTTGAGATCAAATTTTTATCATCGCCGTTTGTTTTTTGGTCTTTCGTGATATTTTTCGCTTCAGAAATTGTCGTTTTTGTGTCTAACAGAGTTTCATCCGATTTTTGAGAATCCGCGTTGTTTTTATCTTCAGTGACTGGTGCTTTTGCGTCTGTCAAAAGCTCCTGCTTACCACTCGATAACTCAATGCTTTTTTCTTGAGAAACTGCCGTTTTTACGAGGACTGTTTCTTTGTTGTCACTTGTTTTTTCATCGCCCTCGCTATTTTTCTCTTCAGGAACTGTTGATGCTGCGGTTAATAAAATTTCTTCCGGTATTGCGTGCTCAACAATCTTTTCCTTATCACCGACTGATGTTTCCGCTTCTAACAAAGTAGATTTGTTGTCATTCGAATGTTCATCATGTTTCTCTTCAGAAATTGGCCTTTTTGTTTTTAAGGTCTCTTCGCTGTCACTTGGCTTTTGGTCGTCGTCGCCATTTTCCTTGACAGAAACTGTCGTTTTCGCGTTCAACAGATCCACTTCGGATTCTTTAAAGGCCGTGGTCTTTTTGTCTTCAGCAACAATTGTTTTTGGGTCTATCGAAAATTGTTCGCTACCACTTAATTGCTCGTCGATCTTGGGTTGAGATATTTTTGTTTCAGCGTTCAACGTTTTATCACTTCCGCTTTGCTCTTCTTCATCCTCATCATTTTTGTCTTGAGAAATTTTAGAATTCGGTAAGCTTTTTTCTATTTTTGCATCATCGCTTTTATTCTCTTCAGGAACAGTGGAAGTCGATTCAACTAAAGTCTCCGGTGCGGTATTGAATCCTGATCCCTCAAGAGCCACTGCTGCATTGATTAATTCAATCAAATGAGATTGTTCTAATACAGAACTTATACTTATGGAATCGACGGAAGGGCCTCTTTTAGATGATACTATTTCGGCGCTGTTCGTTGAATTTTTGTTTTCGTTTATCTTATCGACTACTTCTTTCTGCTCTTCAGGTAGCTTTTCAGCAATAACCTTCGTTTGTATGTCCTTGACTACTTCTTCCTGCTCTTCAGGTTTCTTCTCAGCAATAACCTTTGATTGTATCTCCTTGACTACTTCTTCCTGCTCTTCAGGTTTCTTCTCAGCAATAACCTTTGTTTGTATCTCCTTGACTACTTCTTCCTGCTCTTCAGGTAGTTCTTCAGCAGTAGCCTTCGTTTGTATCTTCTTGATTACTTCTTCCTGCTCTTCAGGTAGCTTTTCAGCAATAATCTTCGTTTCCGAGTGTTGACCCTCGCTGTCTTCTATTAAATGAACGGAATCATCGGCATCGAGCTTCTTCGGTGAAGGTACAATTGAGCTAAAAGAGTCACTGCTGTTACGCTTGTCAGCAAAAATGCGTATTACACGAGATTCTCTTGTGTCCGATTTTCCATTGAACAAGGGTGGAGTTATGCGAATAGCTGGCACTTCGATACTTGGAATGACCTCAACGTGGGAATGGAAATTGTTTTTATCCAGTTTTTTGGATTTTGAGACTTCGTGATGATTTTTAGGTACAGCAGGATCTTCAAGTACTCTTATCTGAAACTGTTGTTTGACTTCTTGTGGCGGCTGCAAAAATGCGGCAAGTTTACTGAGTTTCTTATCAGTTTCAGGACTCACAATTCTGGCAGAGTTTCCTTCAGCGAATGGCGAAGTACGTTCAGCATTCGTCGCATTGATAGAAACCGGCTTTTCCTCCTGATTATATGCAAACGTATCCGGATTACGATCGTCATTATCAATCGTCAATATCGAGAAATGTTCAGTTATTTTTCCAGTATCATCACCAACACCCTTAGGAATAGTAGCTTCAGTGGAAGATACAATTTTGGTGGTATTTATCTGAAGAGGAGGAACCGTGATAGTGGTTCTATAATAAGAACTCTCAGATTCCTGCATGTTCTCCACTTCGTCTCTCCTTTCATCGGCATTATTGATAAGCATTGCGAGGCTGATATCTTCCGAGCTGGTGGTTACCTTGGAGCGGATCGAAGGTGCTGTAGCGGCTTTGATGGTTTCGTCTGATCTTCCTCTCGCAGTGTAGAGGTGATCGGAGCTCTCAAATTCAAGATCGAACCTTCGGCGACCCTCGCGTTCGGTGGAGGGTCTGTAGGTTGTGGGAAAAGTGGGTGAGTAGAACCTTCTCGTGGTGGTGATGACCGTGGGCACTGTTGGAGCGTACGAAGGCTGGAATTCGTTTCCAAATGTGCGATCGTTTCTTCGATCTTCGCCGATCGTGTGCACTCGAATTGGCGAATTGTTTCGTTGCTTATTGTCCTCTTCCTCGACGTCCTCTGTGTAATAATCGTCTTCCTGGTAGCGTTGGCGACTTTTCTGCCCGGCCCTGGACGGGAATCTGGACTGCTTGCGACTGGGATAATCGGGATAGTCGGAATACTTCTCTGATCCAGTTTGCAGATCGTTAATGCGCTCCGTTACCGCACTACCTCCATAATTCTGGACTCTGTACCTTCGCTCCTGACGTTCTGGCTCTTGCTGTTGACTCACTGTTTCCACTGGAATTCTTTCTCCCGCCGATTGGACACTTGACATCTCGAAAGCTTTGCGCAGAATCTCATCGTCATCAGCTTCACTAACGAGACTCTCGGTATTTCTAACGTGATAGTTTCGTGTAGCCGAACAATCCACCTTGGCCCACCAATCGCAGGTTAGCAACTTCTGGCTGAAGATGGAACCCATTGGACACAGGAAAGAGGAGACCAGAAAACTTCCGTCGCAGACATGGAACACCTGGCAGCCTGCTTCCTCATCAGCGTAATATCCTGAAGCAAAAACAAGTTTAAAATTGGTAAATTGGATTGTACACCTTTTACTAAAACTGCAAACCGAAAAAAAGCAAGCAGTTGTTGCACAATATTACGAATCTCAGTTGCTGTAAGATTGTAAAGTGCATAAGATGAATATTTATGAGACGTGCAATTAGAAGAAAAGAAATAGGGTGTAAATTAATGGCACGGATTAGCAATGAAATATATCTTTTTTATGGTCAATATTTCAATATACTTTCAGGTCACCTTAACTACCCTATTCTTAATGGCTTTATAGAAAAAATTGTTGCTCAGATGGATACATAACTGAATGTATGTCTTTGACTCATTAAGTTGAACTTAATGATATAACAGAGATTTATGTTTCAAATTAATGATGCAATACATATTTTCAAAAGCCAATACTTTAACATACTTCGCAGTGACTGTGTGTTCACTTTTTTAATTACCAATAATGTACATCTTCAAAACCAATGAAACAAAAATAATGTTATTTTCATAAATAACATATACGGTTGACTGAGATTCTTTCATTTTCAAGCTATACAAAAAATTGCATCTTAGATACGCCGATTTTATCTGAGACGGCATTCGTCCTTACAACTCTGCTGGCATTTCTTAGTTTCGCAATAACCAGACTGTAAACTAAATCCATGAGGCTTCCTCATTCCTACCGATGTTATAATATCTCGTGCAACTTCTCGTCAGTCGTGAAGCGCAAAACGTATATATTAGATATCGCAACTCGAAGCGCGTCTCGAGGCTCGTCCCCACTATTATTAAAAAAATTACGCAAGCTCAACACCGCAAATAAAATACTCCCTGCGGTTGATCTAAATTTATTAATGTACTCTCCGGGTGGATGTTGATTAGTCGCTGGATTTTATTAGGCAATTTGAGACTGCTACTCTCAGACTAACAGGGCGCAGTCATGCAGGTTTATTTTTTAATCGATGACTCAATATATCCACAATGTCTGAGCCGAGTCGCCTTTCAATTGCGAAATTAAACGACAGGTTTGAGCGGTAATTTCACGAGAGTCGTTAAAAATAAGGAAAATACATTATCACAAGTCACGAGATATCCCGACCTCGGATAATCTTTCCTACAATTATAAACACTCGAGTAACACCCGTCGACCTTATAAAGCAATACGTCGATAGTATTGTAATATTATGCGCCCATTTCGAGTTCCATAAATGTCATGATTCAGTTTCCTTCATTGTTACTGGAATGTCTCTCATTCATTGATGTTCGTACAATGAAATGTCAAGTGAATTGCAATCGTACTAGCGTTTGCTTACGTAGAAAGAACCATGGCATTACTTTCGAACTGATCCTGTTCCTTTATTTGTTTCATACACATTTTGCCGTCTACATTCTTTTCAACTCATGGTTTCATTTTAGTAACAAAATAAGTATCAATAAACGAAAATAAGAAAGCCCTTGGCTTTCTTAGTTCATTTCACAAGCCACAAAATTTAGTGGAACGTAGAAAGTAATCGGCCTTCATTATTACTAATATTATTTTTTTTTGTTTTCGGGGATTTTTTAATAAATCGATTCTGGACACTTTTGTATTTTCGATGAATATTTACCGACAGAATGTCAAGGCTATTTACAGGATATACTTTTAAAAATTAGGAATTTGGATATTGCTTGCCCATTGTTTTCTAAACCACTTTTATCGCTGTTTTTGATAGTTTTGAGTATCCTGGCACAAAAAGCTCGAAAACAAAACCGAAAATTCCTCTATGAGGAAGAAAAATGTGAAATTAATTGTGGCATAAATAAAGAAATTGATATTGGAGAGTCATGGAATTGTTAAAACTGCACGGTTAAAAAAAATTACTGGAAAATTACAATACCGGACTGGAAGTTTTTATTCACAACCTGCGTCATAAATTTCTTGTCCATCTGTATTAAATATTCAAAGTAACAATGTAGTTAATTCCGTACACAATTTACTATAAAATCAAAAGCCACCTACAATGAAAATAATGTTCATATTTCTGAAATTACCATCGCGATCGACAGATTATTTATAATCTGCAATTCCGTTATATAAATTAATCATTTCTATAGAGATATAAAAATCCTGCGTATGAATTTGCAAATCGGTTAACTCATATTAAGAACTTGACAGAAATTATGGAAATCCTGTAGATTACTACAGAAATTTTGCAATTTTCATTGAAATATTTGAAAAATTCATCTTCACGTACATAATATCACGCAATTATTTTTTATTTTAGCGTGAATTTTATAATAATCGTTATTTCACACACCAGTTTTGTTAATTTCGTACTACTTGTCACAGTGAATTTACAATCGCGTTTTAAACAGTGTGTGCCTCGATAAAGGGTTGGTTCACTCTGTTCCACAACTGTCTCGACTCTCGTGTCGCATTTCCATTCACGATTTTCTCGCGTGAGCATCTTCAGAGTGGAATTGAAGCGAGTAAAGCTGCTAACAGTCGTGGCGCGGCATTACGGTGCGGTTAGTGCGCTGACCTATTGCGAAAGCTAATAAAATGCTAGCTGTGGATTCCGCAGCGTTGGTTACCTCCTATCTACCCGCGATTGTACTATATTGTGTGTTACGTTGTACGCCTATGCACAACTGCGTTGTCCCATCCTTGACATCGATGTTAAAGGTGACTAAATCTTACAAAGTAAACGAAACCGACTATTAACGCCTGATGCACGACGCATTTTTTTCAGTTTGTGATGGATGTACCGCTAATATAGGGTTATTTGTCATCGATACTTAATGTCGTCGATTATGCAACTTAGTTTCAGTCATTAGAGACATTAAAGACGGCGAACATTAGATTTTTCGATGAGGTAATTTTCGGGGCAACGACAACGAGTAATTAGCCATTAATCAGGACCTATTTTGTGATTACGACCTTGTAGTCGACGTCCGAAAGTGAACTTCAACTATTCCGCAGGAAAAAAGGGAGTTACATGATGTCGCGCATTGCATATAATTATCACCGTGAGGTAATATAATTGATTGAAGAGAATCTGAGGGTAAATTATCACATTGATTGTTCTAACATGGCCTTTCACTGAGAAACTCATTACTTTTACTTTTTGAAAAAAAAAGGTTCTCCAGTGGCTCATTTTGAAGGATTCTGTTTTAAACGTTTAGATTATGTTGAGTCAATGTTTGAGCTGAGTAATCAACAACAAAAACAGTGTAACTATTCAATGAAATGTTATGAATATTGTTGCTCTTTTTCATTTAATTTTATGGGCTCTAAATTGGTCACATCAATAAACGTATGTGTAATGGAAAATATGTTTTTCGGTTATTCAATCATGGTTAACTTGTTTACCAATAAATAATTAAATATTATGGTCATGCATAAATCAAGTTGTTATAATAACTTTTATATTACCTCTGAAGTCAGTTTCGCAAACGAATCCGGTCTGAGGTAATCTGGTATAGGCTGGGTAATCAATTCCGGGTTCGCCAGGAACATTGTTCCTGATGTCAGAGAAGTCTGAAAATTTATCGGATGATTGTAAACATTTGTGTCAACATTTTTTTGCGTAGTAAAAATCGTTTGGACGTGACGCGTATGGAAGAAGGCGCTTACCATTTACTTGATGGTCCGGATCATATCGACCAGACGATCCGTAACTGTTTAGAAAGCCATCGTCTTCCGGATCATAGAATTTCCTGAAAGTACAAACGACGAGATATTCATTAATTCAAAGAGATTGCTAAAAACGGTCTCAGTCTTTCTGAATGGAAGAGAATTTCGTTTTATAAACTGTCATACCGAAAAAAACTATGGCATTCGAATTAACGAGAATTTTTTACATATAAGAGGGAAGTATACTTTGACTAATTGGAACAAATGATATAGAATTTTTGTACATTTTATAACAAAAATGTCTTATAGGTACACGTTCATCATTTTTTTGTTAATTGCAACAATAATTGGTGAATGTTATTCTAATAATTTACTTATCGTTCATGAGTCTATTGTAAAACAAACAAAAAAAGTGGCGCAATTTAAAAAAATCTTTTTGGGCAATTAAGCAGAAAGAATTATAGTTGGTTCGAGAATGACTTTTGCTTTTTATTCATTACACTTGTTTTGGGAACATAACGGTATGGGTAATAGGTCAGTTTTTAGATGGCTTATTTTACCTTCCTCTCGTTCCATCGATCGCTCTTCTAAAGGGAAAGGTCCTCCTTGGTTCCTCATCGTCCGTAGTCGTACAGTTCGCCAAATTATACGACAAGAGTGTCACAAGACCTAGTGCATCGTTGAGCAAAAAAAAATGTAATGGGTTCTTTTTTTGAAAACTCGCGAACGAAAGAAGAGTTGTTACATGCGTACGAAGTTTATATGTACGAATATGAATTAGGTGCAAATTTAACAATAATATTACATTTTTAACGACCCAATTACAAAAACGTAATTTTCGTAGAAAAATGATCAACATTATCATTTTGAAAAATAAATTACAACACTAATATTTTCTTGTCAAATCCAGAGCATAAAAATTCATACACATTTTAACGAAATATGTATTCAACACAACATTCAATAAAGCAGAAATTTGATAGAAAATCTCGGTAAAAATGAATTGAATAAAAATCAAATAATAGCGAAACAGACTCTGCCAGAAGTAGAGTTATGAGTCTACTCGCACATTTACCGGCGAAAGTAAGGATAATAATAATGAAGCGTTGATTGTTTATGAGGTGCGATATCATCACGTGCGAGAAAAGGCCAATGAGTCGATGATGATTTCACAAAGCTTCGCGCATTGATAGGAATCCGAATTCCTGTGAAAACATCTAGCAAAAATGAGCAGTGTTTTGCACACGCTCTGTTCAATTTCTCTCGAGTATCGCGGTTAATTGAATTATTCTTTGTGCTATCTAAATCTCGGTAATTCAATGTTACCTGCTATACGTGTCATTCTTACAGCATTTGCAATTACTAACTCTCGTAATACATCTACAAAACTTCAATACAAAAAATGTATTGATTTTACTCAATCAAATTCATGGCTAATAAATTTCGCAAATTTTTTTTCCACACAAGTTTCATTTGCTCTACTCAATTTATTTATAGGATGAATAATGATGCAGTGAAGGTGTAATTTCGATGATGATGATGATGATGATGACGGTTTGTAGAATACTCCAAACACAAATTTCGCGAGCACTCACGACACTCGATATCAAAACATAATTTTGATACATATCACTTACACAAATAATGAAGAACCGAGAGTGACATCTTTGCACGATCCGAAACACACACTACGTGCGAAAAACCGGTAAGAAGAGAGACGTGATCAGGCTCCAGTCGCGGCGTGAACGAAGTTAGCGATGCACTGCGAGAGCAACGGAACTGATTTGCCGATGCCTTCTTCGTGGTCCTTTT
Organism: Clistopyga incitator; assembly: GCA_947507545.1. Lineage (NCBI taxonomy): Eukaryota > Metazoa > Arthropoda > Insecta > Hymenoptera > Ichneumonidae > Clistopyga > Clistopyga incitator. The sequence continues at coordinate 7,558,949 of OX382173.1, read as the reverse complement.
CAAAGCCTTATGTCAGTGACTGGTATGGGGGGATCCTTCTTAGCGATCCTCTCGGCTTACCACCTCTTTCACACTATTGCCACCAGCTCATGCCCCCTCATAAAATATCCTCGAGTTGTATTCGTGACAATGCTTTACGGGGGCCCTGCGGGCACGCGATAATCTGTCGCGGTCGCGCACACCCTTGAACTGTCTAGTGGCATCAGCAATTGCGTCAAATAGCTAATTGTCAACTTTCTTAATAGATCTGAGGGAAAAAAAAAACTAATTTATTGATAATTTTTTTGTATCTTTAATAAAAGTCTTCTTGCAATGTACTTAAATTCTAGTTATATCTAACTCTTTCTTGAGATTGTACTCGAGAATAATACATTTCCCGAATTTTAATTTTTTCAGATAGAAATATGCGTGTCCTAATAATTGACGATTTGTTGATATATAACTGTAATCAGTGTAATTAGATTGGATTTTTCGTTAAATTCAATGGGACATGAATTGTGTTACATTTAGACTTTTTTTGCTTCCTCACAAAAGAAAATTTTTCGCGGTGAAATTTAAACAAAATTTTAATACCAGCGGATTCAATATTTACGGAAAAGGGTTCAAAACAAGTTAAACATTTTAGACAGCGGTTCTCCTGGTAGAAAACTTCATTCGATTTTCTTATATGTGACTATTTCAGAATTTATCCAAACTTTTCAGAAATTTTTTATAAAATCTCCACACGTTTGGTAAAATCAATAATTAAATCGAGGAATTGATATGCAAAGGTTGAAATTTTTAGAAATTCGTTGATTTTCTGTTGCACTTTCTCCGAGTCTCTGCGACAAAAGAGCAGAATCTTTTTCAAAATGCTTAAAAAAAAAAGTATTTCGAAGGTAATTTGAAAAACTTGAGAGGTTTGGTCGGATAAGATTAATAAGAGATTTTATGAGAAAATTTCTGGAGAATACGGAGTAATTTTTTCGACCGCAATTCGCAGTGACCTCACGAATTGCGTCAAATATCACGAAACGTAAAGCTACGAAACAATACAATTCTTTTTTGGGCCACTTAGACTTCGGTGGAAAAAAGGTTGATGACAATGATGATGATGATGATGATAACTTGAACGTGCTACTTGTAACGATCGAGTTTCGGCGCTGCTGAGAGATGACTTTCCAGGAAAATTTATTCTCAGTCCCGCCACAGTTGTACTCAGCAGTGTAATACTTTCGACTGTGAGGCGGGCACAGAGAGGTAATTGCTCGCTCATGGAATACCCTCTCGCGAGACCGCGGCTTGGATTCTTCATTTTATATACTTATTTCAATTATCCGTTTCATTGCAGAATCTCGAGAAAGTTTAAGTGCTCTCCCGTCTCAAATTGCCTCCACACCTGGACACTACTCCTTCAACGCGGTTGATCATAAATCCTTAGCCTAATTAAAATGAAAATTTTACGCCCTCAATGTTCATCTTTTCTTTTCTTTTCTCATTGTTCAACAGCGTCCCTTCATTTTGCATGGCTCACGGTCAATTCATACGCTTGCACTGCGCACACCTTCTTATTCCGAACTCAAAATTGAACGAGAATTCTTGACATACTTGATTGTGCCATTTTGCAGCTCGGTGTAAATAGTTAGCATTTACCACGTGATTATCCGTTTGTCATTCAGGAAAATGATCTTAAAATTAGAGCTTTTTAACGTACCGTTATGGGTGAAAACTAATTTGTGAACTAAGTACTAAACCACAAACTATGCAGTTAAAAATGTTATTTAGAATCGCTATAAACTCTCCGGAAGTGTTTACACCACTTACAGTAGATTGAACTTGATGGTTTTGCAGTAACATGTACGTAATTAGGTCTTGCTCAGCAATTATTGGTTTATCATTCACCTGTTTATTGACAGTGGATAGGAGATGCCCTTAAAAAATGACATACAGCAAAAATTGACGTGAAAGAAGAGATTCTCCTCTTTTTTATTGGTTCCCTGCCCCAATCACTTTAATTAATAGCACAGAATAATGAATTTTAGTATTAATAAGAAATTTGAATAATACATAAAAATAACGAACATTTATCCCACTCCCTAATTAGGTTGAATATTTTGCTATTCGTGTGTAGTATTATTTAAAAGAATTTCAGTATTAAATAGCTGCTTCGTTAAACCTTATTCTCAAAAGGTGATATTACTGTTCGAAATGAATTGTCTTACACAAATTATGTTCTTTATAATCTTAAAAGGTATTACGTGTTGCGTTACGTATTGCAAAAACGTATTCAGCGACCTTTTGATAATCAGACTTGAACGAATATACGATATTTACCCGTGGGGTGAATCCACCAGTAATTGAACAGTCACTAGTGAATGAACAACAGCTTTTTGAGAGTTTATGAAAAAATTTTGAGGATTTCAATTTTGAATTGGATTATTGTTGAAGAACCGATATATTTTTAGGTTGTATTAGATAATTCGACATTCTAGTCGTCCTTTTAAATTTTCAGTAAAAGTCTAGAAAATAATACATTTTATAGAAATCCATGATAAACAAACCCTTGTTATTTAACTGTTTATTTACTGGTAACTTTTCCCTTCTAAAATTGTGGATTGTAATAAGTTCCCAATACAATTTTTATTAATTTTCTTTTAGTTCAACTAGTTTATTAACATGGTAGAGAGTAAATTCCATTTTTTATATTGTACATTATATAATATTTGTTCATCCGTCTCAGGAGCGAACCGGCTGGGAAATAATATTTAATAGCCGTGCTCTTAAAAATGTATTGCCGATTGTGGTCCACAGCAGAGGCTCTGCAGCCTCTGGAGAAGTTGCTGTATTACGTAAGTTCGATGACATTGCTACGATTCAGTCCGCTGCAGTATATATTTTCATGGGGTCCCGCCAGGCGACCTGGTGATCAGAATACTCGAGCAAGTCACTACATACCGTCTTCGCACTGCCCGCCACTTTCGACTTATGCAATTCAGTGTATAGTGCTCGACATAATCTTCACGTGCCTCTCATACACTATTTTTAGCTACATATTGTATAAAAAGTTGACTTGTACATCACTTACCAAGCAGCACCCATGAAGCTATATATGAGGCATTCCCTGTCAATTCCGCGATCCTTTTCCTGAAATTTGTAGACATTTTCCTCATACTGGAAATTCTGTTTTCACGGAAATTTTTGTTTTTGAGATTTTCATGTCAGGCCTTTCAAAATGGTCTTGTACATCGAGAAAAGTGGTTTAAAAAAATTGGCCGTATGTATGTGTGTATGTGTGTGCGTGCGTAGGGCTTCAAAAGTTCAATCGCCTAAAACTCGAAAACCGTTCAACCGGTTGAGCTAAAATTTGACACACAAGTGAAGCAACGGCCCATTTTTGACTGGTGTAACTTTTTTAGTGAAATATATGCAAAAATACGTGTTTTATAGATTTTCGAATTTTTAAAAAAAGGACGTGGCCACTCAAGTTTTTTTGTAAAATTGGCCATATTTTGCTGAAGGATGAAGAAAAATATCCGGATAGACATGAAAATACACAGGTATTGTACCTGTGAGAGTCACGTGTATAAAACTGTAATTCGTGTTTATATTTTCGCCGAAACGTGAAATCGGTTATATCGACATAAATTTTCTGTAGATTTCCTATGCCCACAGGACAAATGCTATGGAAAATGCGAAATAGAGGGGAGTCGGATGGGACCGTATGGAGGTCTGATTTCTGATCCGGACCAGAGAGGACTGGATACTGACTGGGGCCGATCCCGTAATAGGAGGAATGCCTGCAGACGCGAGGAAATGCAAGTAAAAAAAAAGTGATAGGGGTGTCTTGGGGCGTATTAATTACTAAATCAGTGCCAAATTTTTCAAAACGTTACTACATTTTCAGATGGATTAATAATCAGTTCCAAAATATAAATCAAGTAACAGCATTAGTTCTTAATATACCAAATACAATCACACATGTGAGATGAATAGTAAATTGATCGACATCTGCAAGTGTCCGATGTCATGTTTTTTCAACCAATTTTTTTAAATATATAAATCGTTTTATCAATCCGATTATGATGAGTAACAGTTTGTTTTGTTTTTTTACAGATACTCTATCGATTGGGCGTCCAGATTTCTATGAGGCCCATACGAGGGTGCAAAGCACCTGAGCAACTGTAATCCCCAGGTCTTATTATAACGTTTATATTGACTCTATCTTGAAAATGGTTAAAAAGTGGCTGAATTGACACAAAACGTCACATACGCCAAGTCGATGACAGAATTTCTTATGGTAATGTCGATTTGCTACTGTAAGAGATCTCGTTAATTAGTCTTGCATCTTTAGACAATGTTGTAATGCTGCTTAACGAAACAAAAAAAATGCGGCAGTAAAAGCAAGAGGCCGACGTACGCATCGAAGGGGGGACCTTACCTTTCACGTGTGCCGCCGGGCAAATCACAGCTGCTGCCGGTATAAACAGTAACTCTTGTACGATCCTCCTATATCTTGTCTCAGTTATTAGCCACTCACTCGACTCATCACGTGCGAAACTCCCCGAGAAAAAGCCGAACTCTCAAGGCGAGTCGACGACCACCACCTCTTCTATGCCCGATAAAAGATTGGCTTTACACTCAAGCCGAGATGGTCACTGCATCTACGCACGTTTCTTCTCACGTGCTTGCATGTAATTGCAATTTGCTTATCCTCTTATTAAGAGATAGCTTTTCTGCACCGTCGAGATTGCTACCTGAATGCAAACATTGATCAAGTCTCTTTAGTCAAGCCATGACAAATTCGTATTGAACTTATAATAATTTGTAATTTATATTAAGTAGCAGACGTCCAAGTGACTGTAATACGAACTTTACGAATATAAATTTACCAACTTTCATAGAATTTATAGAGCTGTAAATTTGAATAATATTAATTTTTCTAACAAAAAAAAAAACTAATCATAAAAAATGACCCGGCTAACTGACATAATTTTGCGCTTGTAGCTGGTCTCATTTTTGTTACAAAAAATAAAAAATATATAAAGACATTTTACCCGGGAATACCTACCTAGGGAATAGTTACAATTCAATTGCAATTTGCCTATGTACTTATGAAGAGATAGTTTTTCTACACCGTCGAGATTGCTACTTGAATACAAACATTGATAAAGTGTCTTTAGTCAAGCCATGACATTCGAATTGAACTTACAATAATTTGTAATTTATATTACGTAGCAGACGTCCAAGTGACGATAAGACAAACTTTATGAATATAAATTTGCCAACTTTCATAGAATTTATAGAGTTGGAAAATTTGAATAACATTACTTTTTCTAAAAAATAAAAATAAAAATAAAAAAAAATCATAAAGAATGACCCGATTAACTATGATAATTTTTTTCTTGAAACTCGTCTCATTTTTGTTACAAAAAATCAAAATTGTATACAGTCATTACACCTGCGAGGGTATAGTTACAATTTATTCACAAGATGTTATGCAATTTCCTAACATGTCTGTAGAAATTGTTTATGTACGCAATCGTGTTTAAAGAAATTTTTTAACTTTCCTTCAAACTTCTCAAGATACGCAGCAATACTTTCATTAGCATGATCAATAAATAGTACATTATTTAGAAAGACAGGCTTTTAACATTTTTTACGCTTTCTCCTGATTAGCATAATGCACACTATGAAAAAAAAAAAAAAACTGCGAGTGAATTTAATATACAAAACAATAAGATTTACGGGTATGTGAATTCCATATTAATATTATTTGATTATAAATTTCAGAATAGTAGAACAATTCTGCGATACTGGTATTTCAAATGTACCAATTTTGTATTTGTTAATGACGAATGTACCTGAAAAGAATATATGGTATATGCATCCCCTCTTTATTTAACAATATACAAAGCTTTAAAAAATCATTTTTTTACAGTGTCATATTTCTTACGTCTTTTTTAGGTGACCCATTCTACGTTTACCCTTTACCATACAACAATGGCTTTCTCGTTACTTTACGATCAGTTTTTTTTACTAGTTTGACGTAAATTTGAAACATTGAATTCCGATTATTTATTTTATTATGAAAAAATACTCATACAAATAAGACTAAGTGCAGAATCTAAAGGGCTATAAAGTTGTGTTTTTTGTGCAGAACTCTGCCATTCAACCGTCCTTTCTCCAGTTGAACTGTAAACATCACCAGCAAGGATTTCTCGAGAATCTCGATCACACGAACGACCCAATTCCTCTCGCGATTCCAATCTAATCGGAACTTGTAGTATCAAGATGCAGTGTTCTTCGTGGTGAAGGAAGCGCCGGAACATAGCTTCTTTCTGACGCATGGGAAAGCGTTGCGTAACGACATTGCTGCCTCGAAGAGTTTGAGATTCCATGGTGAAGCTGATACTTCCGGTGACATTTTTATCGGTTGTATCACATTTGCATTTCCTCTGTCTCTGCTTATTAATTACAGATGATACAGAGCAAGAACAAAATCCTTTCTGATTTCCGCTTTTTCCGTTTCAGTGGAGTAACACCGTGTGTACAGAGAAGAAGAGACGAAAAAACGTGCATATTGTTCGACCGAGTTGCCGAACCCCCCGACACGCCTTAACTTGGCCGCGTTCAACTTTCTCTTATTATTACGGAGCTCGATGAGCTATTAGCGCCTGACTTGCAAGACTTGCACTTGTCTTCAGGAGAACGATAAGCGTTTCCAAGTTTTAAGTGTGCATGTGTAATAATGGATGTTATTGAGACTTAAAAAAAATATTGATGCTGACTGTTTTTGAGTAACAGATGTGGTGAAGTGCAAACAAACTTCTCGAAAACAATTGTTGTAAAAATTCTAACAGATATGCAAGCGTAATTGCCGAAACAACATTAGTTTACCGAATGGAAGTAGTCTGAATGAATTATGAAATCTGAAAAAATTCACAGTAATTTTGCGTAATACCGATAGATGATTAATTATCAAAAAGATCCGAGAGATCGATCGCAGGTCGCATCACTTAATTCATTTTTTCTGCGCATCTTCACGCAGACAGCTAAAAATTGGATCGAGTTAAAACATCGACAGGAACTTAAGATAATGCAAAAAATCACATGCAATGCCTGAATATTTTTAGAGAATTGATAGCAATCACAGATTGGCTAGTATTGCATATAGACACTCTGACTTTTTTGTTCAAGTAGTTCACGAGTTACTGCGGTTCAAATTTTGTGTCCATCTGCCCCCACGCAGATATATATTGGGACACTGTTTCTACACCACTTTTCTCAGAATTTTACATCATTTTGAGCATTTCGTAATGGTAACTTTACAAAAAACATGAATTATTAAATTATAAAGTAGGGATAACATACAACTAATATCTATTCAAATTCCGACACTTTCAATTTTTTTTTGTATCACTAATTTTTACAAGAAGATAATATTCGTATTACCTAATAAAATATAAAAGTGGAAAGTGGAAAGTACTTGTTATTTTCTAGTAACGGAGGATAGTCGTCGTTGCGCTAAAACCGGTCGTTTAATAATAGCTACGATGCGTAAGGAGTCTGAGGAGACTCGGGTGCATAGCCCACAATGCGTTAGAAAAAATGCTCGTGCAGTTGATCGAAGTGTCCGGGGAAGATTCTTCCCGCGAGATGACCCGTGATAGCTATTAAAGCAGACGGCCTTGTACCACTAGCTAATGAGTTAATATTGATTATTAATAACAGAGAGAAAGAACCGGACACTCTTATTCTCAATCTTGCTAAGCAAAGATGATAATGCGTCACTCAACAGGCACACGACGTACGACCTTGTCGAACATCGCGTGAGGTAGGCGACGAGGAATTCTCCTGCTCTAAAACATCCCTTCTTACAAGATAAAAATTACCGTAGCGTTACGTCGATGCTAAGATTAGAAACTCAAATCGAATAATTTATCTGAATATATATAAAATTGATACGAGACGTTCAATATGAAATCTCCAACAAAAACTTCCAATATAAATCTCTCTTATCTTATATTGATATATTTCAGACTCTTATATGAGACTATATCAATTAATTTTATTTGTAATTGCAAAGTAATTAATTTATCAATCAGGAATTTAAAAAAAAAACTAAAACATCGCCTTGACAGACAAGGGTAAGTGTCTTATTAAAAATTGATATTCTGACAATTTCCAGTGGTGTTGATCCTTAAAGCTAAATATTTAATACATAATTACAATCATTTTTTATTTTTCACTCCACACTAATGTCTTAACGTAGTCCTGTGAGCCAGTTAAAGTTGTCCTCAGTAAATGCAATTGTAAAGAACGTTCCGTTTTCCTCCCTGTCAGACTTTCCAGCCTTTCCCTGGAAAAAGGGTCGCATGAATTAAGCACGTGGGAAAGAATGAAATGAAAAAGTGATTAATACGGAGATTAAAACAGTGTGTCCCTGATAGTTGCGGTCAACAACGACCAGTGTTTTCACTTACCGATTCGATTCGTCCTTGACATTCTAGATGAACAGGCTACCGATCATCGCAATGCCATCGAAAATCGGTTCCCAGTAAAATCTCAGACTGAACTGACCGAAGCTGCTACTTGTCATTGAATCGCGATCTACGACCTGACCCCTCGTGTCATCTTCTTTGCGACTCTTCAGGTATAGACCTTTGGGTACATATTGGCACACAACATTTTTTTTGTCATTACTGTACTGTTATGCAATATATTGATGACCGAAGTATGCGTGTCCTGTGTTAATAACAGATGTAATTACCTACCGGCGTAGATATTACAGCTTCACCTGAGTTATTCCCACGAGCCTTTCTCACCTGAACCCTGGCTTGAACCGATCCACGTTGTCATTTCTTCGCACCTCGTGAAGCAACTGATCTTGACTTTTACTCATTTTTGGAGACTATTTGCGACACAACAAAGGACGGCACTAATGACGCGGCTCGATTTGGCGTTTGGATCATCGATTTGTCAACCCTTCTAACCGTAATTATATTACCTGCGATACTTAAATCATATTATTGGGAAATCGACTCAGAGTTCGGTTAACGTAGCATTATTTCAACCAATGTCTTATAATTGAAAAGCAGGATGAGTTAACCCTAGTCGATTTAAAGCAGAAAAGTCCATAAGTTGGAACAAAATTTGTTGCAATTTTTTAATACCTTTAACACGTAATTCCCATTTTGTAATCAAGATAAAAATCAATTTTAACAATGACAAAAAAATGAAGATGTAAAGCAGAACTTTGCACATTGTTATTTCATTATTATTTATTTTAACACGTAATTTTCTATGAGAAAACCAAAACCAATCAAAGTAGCGGAAAGCGGGTTTAGTCGGATCAAACAATTTCAATAATCACTGTTTTCTCTTTACCGTTTGACTCGTCCAGGCCATTCTCATATTGGTACAACAGAATTTTTCACGAATTTTCATTGACGGCAAGAAAATAACTGATACAGCCACAAAATATTTTCGATCTTTCCGCTTTACTTTTCTGATGGTATATCGAAATTTCTAGCATGGGAATCGCAATGATACTTAAGTTCGTACCTACACTGAGAAAAAATGATCGTATTAATAACTATAACGTGACCGCTATTTATTTATAGTCGGTGCAACTATTTTTTTTTATAGTTGCTACAAGTATCAAATAATTACTATTTTAATTATAACTATTTTTATAGTATATCGTGACTATGGAAACAGTTTTCTATGGACAAAACCTTAATAATGGTCACTTTATTGTCCACTGTACTATCACTGTTTCTCCAAATTTATTCCATTTTTTTTTCTTTTGATAATTATGTTTTATTGAAATTACTTACAGGCGCTGATATCACTGCTACACCTGAGTTTATTTCTCACGAGTCTTTCTCAGCTGAACCCGAGCTTGAACCGTCTTGCCATTTCTTCGCACCTCGTTAAGCAACTGATCTTGACTTTTACTCATTTTTGGAGACGATTTGCGCCACAGTGGAGGACGACAGCGATGACGGAGCTGGGTTTGGCGCTTTGGGTCATCGATCAGTCGACCCTTTCAACTGTAATTATATGACCTGTGGTATCATACTATTAGGAAATCGATTCGGAGATCGATTAAAGCGGCATTATTTCAACCAGTATTTCATAATTAATTGGACGAGACAATATGTATATTAATAATTATCAATAATTAGCGAGAACTGCCCTCACTAATTATTGACAATTCATTGCCAATTAAAATAATCACTTATGACTATGATAATAATTAAGTTGGGGTTTCTCGCTGGACTTCATTGTCAGTGCTGATTATTTTAGTACATTCATTTATAATGTCTGAGCTCGATAAAATTGTGGAGATGTAGAATGCCTGAAATTTTAAGTATTACCTGTTATTCACAGCGGATATATCATGCGATCGAAGCAGGGCAACTCTCTTCGCAGAATAATAAGAGGCAGTGATGATGATAATAATTTTCCCAGGCATATTACAGTAAAAAAACAAAATTGATGACCAACATGCTTCACTCTGGCACAATATACCTAGTATTTTATTTAGTTAAACAAAACCAGGTCCTTTCAACTCAGAGTCAGTGATGCATGGGTTTAACGTTCGACATTATATGATGATTTATGTGTTGTGTAATAAGGAAACTGCTGATTTACTAGCGTGTAAATAAGTGCCTTGAACGTCTTGTATTTAAGTTTGTTATATATTGTATACCTATATATATTTTTTGAGGGGAACAATACCTATTTGCGGTATCAGAATTTTTTAAATTCATATAATGTGATCTAAATAAGGGTCATAAGATCTTAGTATGTAACATGCTGCAATGGAAATGAAAAATTAGAGATCTGTGCTTTCGTTTCTCGATAGCTTCGCATGTAATTGAAGAGAACTTCGAAAAGCACGTATTAAAGATTCTAATCCCGTTTCCGGTTGAGTTGGTGTCAAAATCTGTGGAACAACCGAAAAGTGTTCTGTTGTTTCACAACGACAGTGAAAAATAACAAAGGTGAAGAAGTCACAGTCATTCGGTACTCTTTTTAATAATTCTCAATCATTCATATCAGTTTGAAATGATACACTCTAATGCAACATTGTTCGAACCAACTCAAAATTGTTCGGGCTAATTCAAATTTATTTGAAGCCACTCGAAAATGGGAAAGCCGCATGTGCAAACTTCCACATTTCATCCTCATGTTTCTTTACCGTCTTTACTCCAACGGTGGATTGTCTTCTTTACCACTTTATCATAAGCCAGATCGAAATACGTTTCTATCATTCTCTCGCTCCACTGCAAAGGCCAATAGCGCTGTCTCACTTGTACTCACCGCAACTCGGTCGGTACAAAAAAAAATCACCGTAATAACGACGTATTCTTAGAGATGAAAAATACCGCGGCTGCGATTATGCATGTTATGGAAATATACTTTGAGAAAAAACAAACGATATCTTATCACCGAGCTCACCGTGACGACTATAACAATCATAACTCGCTTTTCTGAAAATTTCGGTTACCAACTGAGCGCGGATTGAGCGAAAAACCTTGATGCATATCATGAAAACATAATTTGAGAAAAGAAAACAATATCTCATCACCGAGTCCACAAAAATGACTATACAATCATAACATCTCGCTTTTCTGAAAATGTACACAGCCGCCGAATCTCATTTATTACAGTTTCGGTTACCCACTGAGCGCGGACTGCGTGCCAAACCTCGCAAACATGTTTTACACTTTCCCTTTTACAGATGAGAATGAATTTCACGGTGAAGGAATAAAGTTGTCAATCGGTAAGGTGGCAATGTACTCACATCCGGTACAACGCACCTTCCGTCTTAATTATCTCACCGATGCATCGATTATCGAATAACGGAGCAGCGAACGCCTCCATTCATTCATCTTCTCGCACGGAAGGGAGCAGCACGTAGTATATAGCGTTGTATACCGAAGATATTGGTGGTGGCACTAGTAGTAGTAGATGCGTACATGCTACAAGCGTAATATCATAAGCTACATATCACGCGTTGTGTATAATATTCGTATTGCTTTTCGCAACGTGCCCTTGATGTTTTGCGCTATCTTAAAATGGCGAGGGGAAGAATGGATGCGAATCATCGTCCGAACACGCTGAAGGAAAATAAAATGGTACTCTGTGAACTCCGAAATCGCGGCAAGGTTAGTGCTCCATTTGGAATAAACGCGCATAATGCCTTCGTGTTTGTGTAAACAACGTTTCTCTATAAAAACCTAATTTTCGGCTTTTTAATTACAGCTGGAGCATAAAAGTTCTCAGGAGCTCACTAAACTCTTTGCCAAATTAAATTCGGACAATGCTCCAAAACATTGGAAAAATGGTAAAGCCACTGTGGGCGGTAAACATGAGAAGATGGTAAGTGGCCCCACATCTCAAGCCTAATTGCAATCCTCGTGTTCGATGTAGGATTACCTTTATTTTCATTATCAGCGATGTGCTCCAGGCATTGTCATATCTCAAGGAGACTCGAGAGACATCTAAAAAAAGCTAATGAAAAATACTGTAGATGATACCCTTCCTTTTAAGGCCTTATGGGTTTGGAGTGAAACGATTTTTTTTCACTGATTTGTGGCACTAAAACAAGGTCTTCTATTTAAAAAAAAAAAGAATAAATTTATCAACAAATATGGAAAAATGAAGATACGGCTACTTGTCGGTGATGCAATTTTTAATCGGCAGATATCATATCCCAAGAGTCGCTAGATAGACTGTTTTGAAATTTGCACAAAATATGCTGAGAAACGTTTAGAGATCACTGATGATCCATGATCTTCGATGACTTGTGGTTCTTGGTGACTTCAATAATCCATTTTGATTTTTTTATTTCATCTGAACAGTTCCAACTGGCGACTGTCTACTGTAAAATTATTTTTATTTAAAAAAACAAAATCAATTTTATTCTACTAATAATTTCTTTAAGACTAAATTTTTTGGTTACAAATCCTTAGAACCTCACAGTATTCGGAAAAATCACAGTCGTAACAAAAATAATAGTGCATTATTGCAAATCTCTGAACCTACTCAAGTAAAAAAGGAAGAATTTTTCTAACTTTAATAATTCTCTATCATTTGTAAAAACGGATAACACAATCTTCTAAAAAAAAAACAATAAATCTCTGATAGTTTATGCTCACTGAATGTTATTCTGAGAAAATAGCAGATGTATTCAGCAAATAACGGAATAATGATACAAATGCACTGTTGTATCTGTAAAAATTTAGTGACAGTCCTTTTTAAATACATTGTCAGCAAATATTTCCACCAACTTTTGAGGATATCTTATGGATGATTATGTTCTACCCGTTTTTAGCCTGCTGAGCATCCGTACGGACCCGTAGAAGGATTTCCTCCGGGTTCTTGGTGGGGGATTCGTATGGACTGTTCCCGTGATCGTGTCCACGAACCCTTCAACGCTAACATTCAAGACGGTCCTGCGGGCGTTGTTTCCCTCTGTACATCGCACTTGAACAGCTACAACGATGAAGATCTCGGGGATTCGCTTACATTCACGGGCAATAGTTACGAGCCAAACGCACAGTCGGATGATCCTCTCCTTAGGAGCTACCAGAGCCAAGTGCCACTCCGTCTGGTAAGGAGTTACAATCTCACCAACGATTTCGCGCCAAAAACCGGCTACCGTTACGACGGCCTGTACACAGTCGCAACCTATTGGATAGGCGTCTCATCGGACGCGGAGAAACATTACAAATTCGCTTTAGTAAGAGTTCGCAATCAGGAGCCTCCATTTTGGCAACAATTACCCCGCACAAAAGCTGCTAACGTTAAGAAAATTAAATCCTCTCAAATGAGAGGCAACACCGAGAGATTCTCGACGAATCTTTGCAGCGAAACGCTCCATAGCGCTAACGAGGAAAGTGCCGCGAGTAGCTCGCGTTTCAGAAGCGAAACTATCAAATTTTCTTTCGGCAAATCTGCAAATGACAATACAGCCGATAAAGTCGTAACGGAGGGCAATAGAAACACGCACGAAAGCACCATTGTCACCCGGTGCACTTCCGTTAAAAAGGTAGAAGGTTCATCGAGCAGCACTATGATTTCTGTACCCTACAGTGAATCACCCGTACAAAACGCACACCGCATCATCGAAAACGTCTCTAAGCCCACGCCCTGTAAACTTCAGAATACCAACATCTCTATTAGAACCGATTTGTACGATTCCTCTCACAATATTCAGTATGAAACGAAGAAGGGTATTCCCATGACTTTTTGCCGAACCTTTGGATCTGCCAGAAATACCCGCGTTCTGAATCACTCGCACGTCGGAACACTGAATCTCAACAGCTGTGGCCCTTGCCCTCGGGACGGTGAACAGGAGTCGCTAATTCAATCGCGTTCGGGCATCAGCAAAATTTCCGCGACGCAGTCGCCGTGTTCCGATTCGAATCGCAGCGCAGAACGTTCTACTCCGAATATTTATTCCATAATCTCACCGATTGAAGCGAAAGCCCACGTGGATACTGTTAAGTCGAGAATATCGGAAGTTACGAGTGACGCAAATGTGTTGCCGGAGGGCGCAATCATCGATAGGGCGAAGGACGAACGATTGGATAAGGAACAACGCAACAAAGAAAATTCGCCGGCGAAAACGTCGGTCGATACTGATGATAAGGCGACTGGTAACAATCACACTATCTGTCCGATCACTAGAACGAGCGTCAAGAACAACGTAACGACGTCCGAGACAAACGTGGACGAAGTGAGAGACGCGATGTTGAAAGAACAACGCATAGCTTTTGATTCTTTAACGCCCGATCAAATGTTGAAGTATATTGTCAAGCGAAAATATCATCCCACTGCAAAATTACTGATAGGCAGCGTAATTGGGTTAGCTACCGGAGAATCGAAGATCTTGCGAACCTACGATTCTTTGATCTCACGCAATAAATCATGGAGTCGCAATAAAAAGCTGCGAACCGAAACAAGCGAGTCACCGGTAAGCGGAAACAACGAAAAATCCCTGGATCGCAGGCAAAGTGCGAGTGAACAATCGAGCAAGAAAGAGCGAAACGTCGGGAAACCCGCGACAAAAAAGAGGAGCATAAAGGAGAGAATATTCACTATGAGATTACGTCGAACAAGAGTCTCGAAGAGATTGCTAGGAAGCGAGAAAAAATCGAGCGCGAAAACTGCTGATAACACGTCGGGCCGTCTACGATCGAAAGATTCCAAAAAAACACAACAGCCCTTTTCCAAATCGACGTCACTGAAGAATTCCCAGAAGAGCGTGAAAAAACGCAGGAGTGAACTCGCTAATTTAGTCATTGACGCTAAGATTGGGCCTAAGATTCGGGGTCCGAGGAATCGCAGACTGCGTTGCAGAACCCATATTTTCGCGAAGAAACGATACGACATTGAAATTTCGAGTTGCCGCCGAGGAAGTCGCTCAGGCGTCGGTGAACGAGGTAAAAACGAAATTCCCGGGTTAGAACTACCAGCGAAACGAAGCAAGCGCTTGACTTCCGCGACGAAGACACAAATTTCTCAATCGCGATTTATGGAGCACAAGAAGAGGGTACAAAAGACTGAGACGGCAAACGTCGAGGGGAAGGTTCAAAGTTCAGCGGATACGTCGTCGCAACCAAATTCAGCGGGCTCACCGAAGAAAGGAGAAAAGAGGCGCGTGTCCGGTAACCAGAACCGTAGCCGGGAGCCTATTTCCGGCAGCAGCGACGATTCGAGCAAGAAAATGTGTCGTCGTGCGGAAAAGGACGTTTCCACGATCCAGAGAGTAATAACAATGGTGGACGCCGCGACGCAGTGTTCGAACCGACGAGACGCCGCCACGTGTATCGACATGAACGTCGAACAGTCGATCACGAGCGAGGAGCGCGGGAATTCGGTCAAAGTCGAGTGGATCGACCTCGATGACGTAAAGTCCGAATCGTGTGAGAGCGACGAAGAGCAATTTGTGTTTGAGCTCGCGAGCGAAAGGTACGCGAGCGACGGGATTCGAATAAGTTGCGAACAGCCGGAAATTCAGCAAAACCCGCGAGAAATTCTTCCCATAAGACCGCAAGCGGAAAAGCCACAAGAAGCCAACGTTACGAAGCGATTATCCGCATTCGTGCCCGTAAATATTTCCGACAGCGATTTTCGAATAGCGAGATTAAGATCCATAGGTTTCAGGCCGATCGAGCCGATCTCTGTTCAGCATGAGAAAGATCAATGCGCCAGTGGGAGCGCGAAAGATCCATCAGAAAGTACGGTAATCAGCCGCGTAGCGGACGAGCAGTACAACAAATATACAAGCGAAGAAACCACTGTGGTTGGTTACATGGATCAGGAATTGCGATACGAAGATATTGAGGAAGACGTGAATATAATTCGCGACGGGAAAAATTTCCACGTGGGTGGACAGAGAAGTAATAAAATTCCGAGGGTACGAAACAAAAAACTGAACGTCGCCGGAGGCGTGAAAGTCGAGGCGGTAAAAACTCGGCGAGTCTCTGCGTCGCTGGAAGACGATGATTCCGACATACCGTGGCACGGTTGGAAAAAATATGTTAAAAATAAGCAAGCTCATTGGGTCGGATGGTAACGTACGACACACAGCTGAACGTCGATGTTGTATTATTTACACAGATCTGTGATTATTGTTGAAGCGAGACAAAAAAAACAAGAAATTTATATTAAATTGTATACACTAGTTTCCGAAGATGCTATTACGTAGTAAAATGATTTTTTCTTTTTTTTTTTTTATTGTTATTGTTGAAGTTTTGTAACTTGCGCTACGAATCAATGAGCGGTGGTCTACACGTAGCATGTTGACAATAAAGTTTTATTCTATATACATTTTTTTTTTTTTTTTCAATAGAGATAAAAATATTTATTTGACGAATACAGACTTTTTGAACAGTTACTCCTTTGCCATGAAAGCCGGTATTAATTTCAACGGAAAAATACAATAGTAATGAATGTAGGCCAGGAGCATGTACCACCGAGGTCCATAAGATTAGTAATACGAATGTAATAACAGTAGTATCGTATGCAATTACTATACCGTTGTGCAGTTGCTATTGCAGTATAGTAATGACAGTAATCTACTACTGTTATTATTGTTATCGTAGTAATAGTAGTAATACGAGATTCTCGTCTAAACAGAAATATATTTATAAATCGAGATATTTTTTCATTTGTAGTTGTGGGAGATGGAATAAATTTTTGTATTACTTTATACGTCGCATTTGTGTTGGTTCTTTGGACTGGGACCGGGTGGGCAAACATGTAGCACATTGTTTCTTGTTTTTCTCTTTTTGCTTTTTCTTCCGAACGAAAATCGCTGCTGTGTGTCGGATGGACACCACGCCGGCATGAGTTATCGATCTGTTTCGTTTAATTATTAAATACAATCTACTATCATTAACGATATATACATATATATTATTATTGTAATTATTATTATATATTTTTTTTTAATAGGACGCGAAGGTAGTTGAGTGGCTCGAAGCTGAAGTTATTTACGTATCGTTTGTTTGTAGGTTTATCTCTTCTTCCCATTGACCAATCATTAAATCTGTGTACCTTGTTTTTGTAAACTCGAAGGAATTATCAATGGCTAAAGATCGTTACAGCGTCATTCATTGCAAGTACAAGCGTTCGGCCGAACTCGTGTGTAACCGAACGGTATTTAAAGGCATACCATTAGAAACATAGGAAATATTAAAAACAACGGAAAACTGTCAGCTTTCGGTGTAAGTACGTAATCATATCTGTACAAGTATTTAAAACAATCAATTGTGTTGACGTTGAAATGAAACAGAAAGAAAAAATGTTAGAAAAATCAACTTATAATAACATTATCATGTATTTGTATATAGGTATGTAATATATTATGGTAAAGCTACTTAGTGGCGCGGCGGCAATTTTTGTGTTTTGTTTCCTCATTTGCACAACAAGTAACACCGTTTGAAACGCGTGAGCATTAATAAAATAAATATCTTCTATACTATTCTTGTATCGTGTAACATAATGTAAGTATTAACATTAATAAAACATCATGGTATTATGATGATACGGCAATGGGCGTGCTTACTTCGCGCGATAGAATGTCCCTGTTCTGTTTGTTAAGCCATCCACACAAGATTTTCGGTTCAGCGTGTTTAGCTTGAAAATTAGATTAATTGAACGACGATACAATCCCTTGTTCTTCTCTCATCATCTTCGAGCTCGAATCCTTGACTGGTCACGTATAACTCTCGTTGAACTTTTTTTTCGTGACATTAAATGCGAATTAACCAGTTTACTAGTTAAGATAGCGAGTTTGCCGTGTCTTCAGGGCGGGGCGATTTCCATCGTCGAAAAAATTCGTCGATATATATATATAATATATCTGTTGCTCTCTTATTGAAATTCGTCGTCGCTGCTTAGCAACATTGTCTTTTCGTTATAATTTTGCGAGATGGTGGCAACGCGCTGATGCGATGTGTTGCGTCTTTGCGGGGGTGGCACCGGCATGTTTTGCGGATCGTCCGGGTCGAAGCTGGACACTCTCATGCCTCGTTGATTCTTGGTGCCACCTGATTGTTATACATTAGGCCACGCATTATCCTCAATTGCTAAATATAAACAGCCACCGTTCTTACCAGAGTTGCAATAATTTGTTAGATTAATAACTTTTTGCTTTGTCGTTGAAAATCGAAATTAAAAACAGTTGAATCGCTCCACACTAATCAATGGACTGCTACATTCTTGCAATAGTCTCTGTGAATTTTTATTCATTGAATGAAATGGGAGGAAGTTGTATAACGTTAATTTTCAAGGCGGAGCTGTTCTGGTATTGTTCACGAATAGCCAGTAATTATTGCAAATTAACCGTCGAGATATTCAATAATAAATATTAACCGGTCTTTAATTAACAGTTCGTTGCGCGATAACCGCAGAAATTTCTTCTTTAATTTACTGCCTATCGATATTCTGTATTTGTGAAAAATGTTCTAACTGACTGACTCATTAATGTCCAGTCCTACGACCTGATTCTAGTGATATCAAATTTAGAGAGATTTTTCGAAAGAGCATCCTAAAGGGCGTTCAATATAAAATATAATCTCATGCATTTTTTTATATCTGTTACACCCGCAGATACCAAATTGTTTTTTTTTTGTTGGAAAAACTTACAAATTTTACAAACGTGGCCTACCACGTCGTCCTAATCAATGCTAAAGATAGTGGAAAAGATAAAAATGTGCTTTCATGCATTCCTTAATATTTCCTCGGCTCGGTCAGGCGCCTGTTTTTCCTGCAAAAGTTTTCCCCTACAAACGATTGAAAATTGAAATGAAAATTCTGATCTAATTAATCTCCGAGAAATTAGATATGACTATCAGGTAAATTATAGAACTCTTCATGAACATTTTTTTACATGTACATACTTTTTTTTTCAAATAGTGTTAACATTTTAGAGACTTTTTCTCGTAGATATTGAGAAGTAGTATCCAATGCTCTAAATTTCAATTTTCATGAAATTGGAGCATTCTTGTAAAGTACGAGTAAAACAACTGGTAGTTAGTAAACACATAAAATGGTCAAATGGCCATAAATAATTAAAATTCCTACAATATTATGTTAACATTTTTCGATGAAAATGGAAATGTTGTTTTACCGAAATTACCATCAATTAGATGTAAATTGATTGATGTGAACAATATGTTTGATTCACATTCTTGTAGCTCAAATGGTACGATTTCTCATTGTGTTATCAACATATACTGCACCATAAATTACTTTTTATTACAGTCCAAAAATGTGTAACATTTTCTTAAACCATTGAAAGATATATGGCGCCGAATTGACTAGTGTGAAGCTCTCAAACTTTTTGAATATAGTTGTAAAATAATTTTTAGTCGTATTCCCAATTTTTTATAATTCAAAGGATCATTTAATTATTTACAGAATTATAACAACGAATTAAAGAATTACTCGCAACCCTGGTCATTTCTCCTTGTATAAATATGTATTATAATAGTCGTAATAATAATATACACTTAAACATTTAAGCATTCGCAGAGTAACGACTCTGCAACGCAGAAAAAAATAATACTACGTATAGTTTACTCTGAGTATAAAAAATCATCGAGTCACCATGCAATTTGATTTGGCAAGGGAATGGAAGGTAATTGGTAACAAGCTGCAGGATCTTTCATGCAAGGTAATAAAATTGTTGAATTCGGGCAATTAACGGAACATCGTAATACTAACATAGTTGCGCCTTTCGGTATCACGTTATTTCTGCATGCCAACAGTCCGCTATGAAATAATGGACATGAGAAATAAGTTAAAAACGAAAAAAAAAAAAAAAATTGTAGTAATGTAACTGCCAGCACGATGCGTATTTGTTTCCCTCGATGATCAAAAGCCCATTGGTTGATTCGTTACGTTTTTTTTTCTGTGTTACATCTGTCGTTGTTTATTGAAAAGCATTACGTCCTAAACAATACAGAGATGTTTTTTTTGTTTCGTTTCTAAGTACTTCAAAGTAATAAAGAGTGACTTAAATACTATTTTACAATAGAGTCGACAAACCGCGAATCACGGCCGAACCGTATATATATTTTTGTCAATACGTATGTGTTCTCTCCGATGAGAACAATCGTTTGTCGAAACGGTTCTCTCACAACTCAAAGGTATTTTTATATCGTGTAAACTTAAGAGCATTATTAAGTATTTTCTTTTTGCCGAATTTGATTTTATTGTTTTTTGCGATTAAGGTAGCTTAATACTTCCAAAGTCCGTTGTGTTGGAATACAAAAATTCGAGATGCCTCGGGCACTCACAGCTTTTCGTACGGCAAGTTGGTATTGACGTCTGAAAAATAGCAAACAGAGTGCCATTCAAAGTGGTTGGCTCGCGTTCACGTCGCAGTTTTGTTTGTTTGTTTTTTTTGTTCGAATGGAAGATTTATTTCCTTCGATTCGCTGTCCTGTTACATTTGGCTGAGGATCGCCGCTCGGTAACCACATTATTCGTGAATAGATTGCAATGGGAATTATTTATTTTGTTTTGTGCAGAGGAACATATGCTTGCGAGTGCCTTAGCTTGTGAGCGGTGAAGCGATACTTAGAGTTATGAAATATGAAATGTACAGAATGAAAATCCGTTGTGCGATTGTACCCAGGCTTTTGTCCACCGCTATTATTAGAGATGCAGTAAAATCAATATGAACAAGTGGTTGCAAGACACCCATTCGTCGCGGTTGAACAGATCGACGTATCGTCTGTTAATTAAATTTATGGCGACACGCGTGGGCGTCGTTTGAGACTTGTATGTACATTAGCAAAGCTAGACGGTTGTCCAATGATGGGATTAAAATGAAAAAAATTAAATGAATTAAAAGAGTTACAACGAACGACGAGCGACAAAATCTCAGCGACGACAGGCTCGATTAATTTCTAGTAGTAAAGCAGATTACCCCAAATCATCGCCACCGGACGGCAAATCGCAGTCTAGCGGCTAATTTGATGTTACAGGGGAAGGATCAAGTACATCAAAAATGTTGACCTTTTCTTTTGCTTATAAAATTATTTTGTCTTGAGAACGTGTCCAGAAATTTTTGACCGAAATTCAAAGTCTAAGCATACTGAAAGGACTGAGAGGCAGCGTGTGTTACGTAGGCCAACACATTATGTGCTAAATAGAAATGCTTTTTTCTCAAAACGTAAAATTCCACACGCCAGGAAATGCAGTTCAGTGAATAGTTTATTAATTTATTGCAATCAAATTTTGGACACCTTCTTTCACTCATACTCCAATGCATGAACCGAAAAAATTGGAAAAAAATTGAAATACAAATGATGTTTTTCTTGATTTTGAAAAGGGGATTTTTAGAAAAATGTCTCTGAATTTTCAATTTATCATTTTTCAATCCAAGATGCTATACGAATTATTGTACATTAATGGAACATTTTTGAGTTTTCAGTTCACTGGTTCATTTCTGGATAGATAACTTTGGGCAGCAGTTCCCTGGCTGTTTTTCAACATATTTTAATGGAATTTGTTTTTTTTATGAGTTGAAAAAATTGAATTGTAACATATCCTCATTTGAAAAGCAGTAAACTCTTTATCTCTTTAAAAGAATCGAAAAAGAATGACCCTGCCCCTTAAATAAAACAAAAAAGTAGCCTTAGAAATTTGCGCAATCGCATTTTTCGATCTCTCGATATCTTTTTGGGGGCAATCCGCTCGAATACTGTCGCTGGACACATGCTATATCAAGATTATCGATATGCATGCCATTCAATTAACATAAACAACAGAATCAATTTAAAAAATGGGCACGAAACTAAACTAAACTTGAATCATTCGAATAGCAAAACTTGCGAATTCCATTGATATTGGGATTAAAAAATAGACTACTTACCAGAACTGTACTGCGTGTACTGCTGATACTGCGGATGAAAGTTGTGAATGGCATCGGTCATAATGTCCTTGGGGTTCATAGTTTCCTGAAGTAGAAGGAAATAATCGTTCGTTATTCTGCTCTTTCAAATTGGCCGAAATTCTTGATTAAAATCTAAGTGATACCTTCAAACTACTGCTGATGCTTTGCATCGTGACGCTGCGACCCCTCGAGTCCGTTACACAGCCAGCTGCATATACTTGGTAGGGAAAAGCGTATCTCAGTGCGATAGCGGCGAAAAGCATTTCGATGCAGATGAGGAAGTTCTGGTACCCAGCCGATACTGTACCAGCGCTCGTTGACTGATCCTTGTTTATCAACGGTGAAATCACATTTGCTTTCTCGAGAACCGCCAGTAGAACGCCTTCGGAACACAAATAAAATCGTAAAAATCGATATTTCAAAAGCATTATCTTAAGGTGATAAGGCGTAACTTCCGAAACTGGATTTAATATCAAAAACTGTAATCGTGTTAAATCGGGGTCGGACAATATATTTTTTTAAATTGCAAATTGGCTCGTACTTTGCAGAGTATTTATAATATTAAGCAGCTTTGATCAGACTGTTGCATTTTTTGATACCGAATGGATGACGAGAGCTAAGATGTGCCCTATCAACTTAAGACGAGAACAAGTAATTTTATTTTACTTTAAAAAATGACATTTAAACCTCCCAAGATGCACTTCCAACATAGCAAGAATGCAAACTGCAGTCTAATTTTATTTGTGACTTCGGAAAGACTGAATCAATCAAAATCTGTTCATCCCTCCTTGCATTTCGAATTTCTATTCTCGCAATAGAAAGTGCTCTCTCGCACACAAAATAAGATTACCAAAGTGAAAATGCGTTCACTGGTTTTATCTGGAAGTTGCAACGAGTGAAAAACTTTCTACTCTTCTTGCAACATTGTTGCGGACGACATGGATATGCAACATTTACAAATTTACTGTGCTTGCACCTAATTTGAGGTTGAAATGCGACTTTTTTCCAAGGCAAGTGCATCCAAAATAAAATATTCTAATTTAAAATGTCACGAGGACATCCTTAAGTTTATATCAATGAATTTAGTACCTTGCCAGAAAGACAAAAATATAACACTCTTGACGGTGCAGAACTTCAATACTGGTTCGAACGGAGTAAGCAGGTCTCTTGTAGCGAAGTAGAATAGGAAGAGTCCGTAGAGAGCGAGTGATACGCTGATGTTGTAGATAATCGTGATGTAGATGTAACCGCCATCAGGCGACCAGTCGCCATCCCGGTAGTGACCAAACGACTGGAGGATTATGATGACAAACGCCATAACTGGCTTGACGAGACAAAACTGCAGCGTCGCTTGCTTGCAGAACCGCAAGAAACCGATGGTGTACGTCTTCTCAACGAGGCACCACGTGCCGTACAGGCAATTCGAGCGTATCGGTTTACCGCGAATTTCCGACATAATGTTGCCCTCGCCCCCCAGGTACTCGTAGCATAGCGACAAAAAATTGTATATCACGAATGCCTCGTAGCAGTCGCGTACCGTGAAAAAGTATACGTAGTAACTCTCGCTGTTAAAGAACAGGAGGGATATCCAAGAGTAAGTTGCGTAAATCGGCACTATGAATAAAATCCTGACGATCCATCGCTGCTCCGTAGGATTCGTGTACCACCTAAGATGCTGATAGATCTGTGAATGAAAAATATTCGAGTTGGCCACATATTAAAGTCCACAAATAATACGAATCATCAGGAATATACATTTCGTAATTCTCAATTATTTCCTTTAACGCGAGTTGATAAACCTTCGCGAGAAGTTCAATGATCACATGCATGAACGCACTCGAAAGCAAGTTCTTGGATTTCAATTTAACGTCTAACTTTTATCATTGTGCTTCTTAAGATACTCCATACGCTATGAATGTAATTTCAACTTGCTGCTTTCCATCATACAAGTACCTTCTGTTATTACTTAGATTTAAAAAAAAAGGTAAAAAATTATATCTTTATCTATCAAAGTTTCATGGTTATTAAATTGAACTTGAACTATTTCCAGATATCTCTACCTGCTATACTTTTACTTTTGTATTTAGGAAAATAGTTCCCTATCGTTTTATAAATTAAAGAAGATCAATGTCAGTGAAGAAAAAAGTACAATTAAAAGGAAATTTTAAGTAGTCAAAACGATTGTCTTTGCCAAGCAGAAAATGTATGTTTAAAAAACCACTTTTTTACATTGAAAATATCATATATAGAGGATTCTTAAATCCTCTAAGAATAAACATCCTGCATTGTTATGTTGAGTATTGCATTTGATAATAGCACAGAAGAAAAAAATACTTGAATATTCAGATTAATTGATAATTTTCAGATTCCATCTCTAAACACATGTAATTTGCACATTGTGCATTTATATATTGAACTAGCAGCTTCTTTTGAACTTAAATTATACAGAGTTCTTAAAAATCATCCAGCAAAACAAATTCTGCCTTACTAAGTTTCTATTGGACAATAGCAATAAAAAAAGTAATCTCTAAAATGTAATTTATTCTCTTCTCCAAATCAATTTTACATTAAATGTGGAATTTAGGTCACTTCAAATTTGTGCTGCATTATACCACTGATAACGTCAGCTTCTTATAAAACCAGAGCCCAGACTGACCGTTTAACAAATCTATTAATTTCAATTGAAGTTCATTCTATTCTAATTGGCAACAATAAGAGGCTCTTCCATCCTTCCAACTATCTGCATTTAAATATGTGAAATAAGCCTTCGATTCCGCACGTTTAACGAAAAATATTGTAAACATATGGAGAAGCAGATAGCACACACATTTGTCAAAACAATGATAAACATCGGAGAAAAAACAAACCTGCTGACAAGTTAGGAACAACGCCAACCACACAAAAGCCCCGGAGATGCCCTGGCAGGCTCGTGTCTGCAGGAAAATAGGAGTAACTTCCTCGGAGTCATCCTTGTTGCCGATGCCGAGTATCGTAGTGGTAGTCGTACTACTACTGATATTGTCCATAACAGAGGACGATGCCTCCGGCAGTAACGTACTGCTGCCCATGATTTCCTAAACAAGAACCAAAAAACAAAAAAAAACAAAAAAACGTTAAATCTCCCTTAAATACGAAACTTAAATAGGAGTAATATAAAACCTGACATTGCGACAAAAGTGTACATTAAACAGAGCAAAAAAACGTTTCCATCCCGTGAGCAGAAGTGTCCGCAGCCCGCGCTTTAAAAATCAATATGCATAACACAACAAACGTACGGATACGTACGGAACGAGGGTAAATTTCGATCAGAGCGTGATAAATTAAGGTTGCGCGAATGTCGTAGACTCGAGTTGTCGTAAACTCGTGTGAGGAGACCAGTGGCATTCAGCTCGCGAATAATAATAGCGAGGAGGAGGGAAAACAAGAAGAAGAAAAAAAACAACGAAAAGCTGCTTGCTGACCTGCGTCTGCGTTCGACGAGGCCCGGATTCTCGGAAGACTGGAGAGATTGCTCCTACTTCCAATAGACTCCAAGCTACACGAGAGACGCGTCGAGGCGCTCACGGCTATGACCTTTTACGTGACAGCGCGTACGATATTTCGTTCGCCAATGTTGTTTCCCTATCGTCTCTCTTACGTTCGATCAACGTTATTCCGTAAATAAACAAACAAACAAACGTGAAGAAGAAACGTTAACGAGGTGACCACAGGACCTCGCTTTCACCCAACATTTTCGACACACTCGATCACTTCCAGCAGTCGTCACTTGGCACTTGGATGCGCGAGACACTCCTCGACACGGGAATTCGCGCACTGGAAGAATATATTCCGTTTATAGCAGCGAATCGCGACGGATATACAGCTACAGCGCAACGTCGAATTTTCCGTCGCTCTCCGACCTCAGAACGCCTCTATAGCCTCTCCTTATTCTCCCTCTCCTATTCTCGGTGTCTCCTACAACTGTTTCCTCACTCCCGCAGTCTGACAAGCAACCACCACGTACATACGTCTCTCCTTTCACCCGCCGCGATGTATATAATATATCCCAGACTCACGGAGAACAAGGATGCGCCTGCGCCTCTCCGCGAAAATCCTTCTCAGCACGTTTCTCAGGCTTAGATAAGTACAAACGATCGGCACGAAACGTTGGAATGCTCCGAGATGCTCCGAATGTTGCAATTCTCCCACCCCCTTTCCCCTCTCTCGCCGCGCGCAGTTGCTGACCTCCGAGCTCGCCGTCGCCTCTTTATGCTCCACGCGAAACAACTCGACTGAGTACTTACAACCTGCTGCAGCTTCGCGATCGTAGCTGAAAAAGAGCTAACAAAAAGGCCGTACCTAACACGTTTCTAGGAGCGAGCGCAGTGACTGGCTCGCTCTGTACCCACGAGCAAGGTGAAAGGAATCCCGCACAACGCGAAACAGCTTCTCAGTTGCGATTTAATGTGCGTGTGTTGGAGAATAATATTCGGTGGGGACTTCGTACACACCAGTACCACGTGTGCTTCCTCAAGGCTGTCAGTTACTCGACGGCGAAACTTCGATGACTGATCGCACAGTCCGCGCGATGACGCGCTGATACTCGGAATACTTGTTGTTTTTTTTCTTTTCTGCGTTTCTGAGTTCTGCTGTTATCGGACGGAGGAAGCTGCCGCTTATCAGTGGATTTTCGACGCTGCTGCGAACTGTCACTGGTCGGATAAGCTGGACGATTTTGTAGGTTCGAGAAGAGCGGGTGTGCTTTAAAAATGGCTCTCATCAACATCGATGACAACGACCCATGGTAGGCTTTTATTTTGAAGCGCACGCTAGATTTCCAACCATTTTCTGTGGTTTTCTTTCTTTCTTTTTTCAAGCGTAGTGTTTTTTGCGTTTCGATAGGCTCGTGGAGTACGATGCCTGCGAAAGACTGTTTCGCGATGTTATGGAGCTGCTCACGCAGCGCGGTCGCATGTCCAAAAACACTCAAATGTATGCCAGTGTTTCGGCTGATATGCGAATGAAAACCAAACAGTACACCAGTCAGATTCAACAGTTGACGCAGAAGGTCGATGAAGCTCTCAAGCAGGGTATTATGTATCCTTTTTTGTGGCTATTAACAGATACTTTGTTCATTGTATCGCTATCTGCAAATGAAATCCAAGGATTTTGTTCGCACCGTGTTGTTTGATTTTACAAGTCAAAGCGGTTCAGAACTATAAAGACAATTGACGTATTACATCAAAAACGTAGTGTAAAGTATCTGCGTACTTTTCTGTAGGTAAACGATAAACGATTCTCTCAATTCCATGTTCAGTCGTTCCCTTAACATTGCAAAATTAGTACACGCGACGAGGCTGAGAGAAGGACCAGGCAAATAGAGCGTCTTCAGAGCAATGTTGTCCAACTGGTAGATCGTCAGAATATGCAGAGTAACGCAGGCACTACTGCATTCGCCGAGGCTGGCACTACCAATTGGGGAATCGACGATGACAACGACGATGACGACGAACCACTTCTAGATGTTCATGTGCCTGTTAAGGATCTCAAGACTCAGAATAGAGCTGCCTTGCAAGGTAAAAACCATATAAATTCATGAAAGAAACGAAGTATCTCATCGTGTTTCATGTTACAGATCAAGAACAGGGCTTGGACGAATTGTACAAAGTTATAACTAGGCAGAAAGCAATAGCACAGACAATCCACACGGAAGTTGATCACCAAAATGGTAAGAGGAATTTAAAAGTAATGTTTTTATAGTGGCAAATATCTGATTACCGCAAAATTGCTGAAAAGAGCAAGTTTTTCAATTACCCTTTTTCATGCAGAAATAATCGACGACCTCGCTGATCACATGGATCGAACGGACGAGCGTCTGATAGACGGAACACGTCGCGTACGCACCATAAGTCGTAAAGATCGTACGTGTGGTTATTGGATTGTAATATTGTTACTATTTATAACTATAATTGGCGTCGCTGTCGCATAGTAATACTGCGACTTACGTGATATGCATTTCCCGCGCTTACGCTTAACTTAACGACTATATGATGACTGACCACCAAACATTACGGACTGTACATCCATATTCTGTACATGGAGGTTCGCCACAAACCCTGAAAAAAACACTCGGTAAATTTTACATTTTTATCAACGATGACATAAGTCCTACTCTGCAAGACTATTGCTCTGTTACCGCGACTCTCCAGCTATTACCGCTCTATCACTAAACAGTACCACATAGTCATGCATTGCACATAATCGTTGATGGAAATGTGTTTACGAAGAAGTTTACTCCGTGAGTTATCGTTAAATCCTTATCACTTGAAACGTGATCAGGGGTATTTTATTTTTATGTCGATTTTGTCGAAAAGGTAACACAAATCATTGTATATATATATATGTATAGCCAGAATAGAAAAAACTTGAACACATACGTATATGGTAACTAAAGAATGGATAGGAAATGAATAAAACCCAGAACTGTTGAGTCTGCACTGTACTCTGTACAATCCGCAGATAACGTTGTATTATCGTAAAGATTCATCTTACTATCTCTCCTGGCAGATAAATACAGTTTTAAAGTCAACATCTGTGTGGCTCATAGAGTAGGTAGATAAAATTGTTTCACTTCAATTCGTATCGCCACGGAGCGATCGCATTTCGATAGCGGGTGGCACAGTTATTATTCGAGAACTTCGATTTTTTTTGTCTTCAAGCCCAGATTCTTAAGCAGGGCTTTTGGGCTTGGATCCCGTCCGCGGAATCTTCGGAACACCTCGCTCGCAGGACAACTGCCACCCAATGAGAAAAACGTTTCACGATATCTGCTTGCTGTTTCCTTCTCGAGCTCTGCATCACCCGCGGGTATCTCTTGGAAAGCGCTGTAGACATCGGCGGCTACCATCTCAGACCAAAGATGGCTAAATTGTTTTGAAAAACCGTAATTAACAATCAGAAATTCGACGGTTAAGATGAGTTCGCTAGTTATGAGTCATGTACAGTGCATTTTTAACTTTATGACAAATGGACGACGTTTCACTTAATTGTTAATCAGAGTTACAGACAATTCAAACTGATCGAGCGGCAACAGCCCTCAACATACTGGCCCGTCGTGATTTGTAGATGATGAATTTATCAGAATTTAGTCGCTCCCTCGACATTCTACTTGTTGCAATACGGCATCGTGAATTGACCGAATTTTTTGACAATATTTTCTATAATGTAACCATCTGTTATTGC
Source organism: Clistopyga incitator (assembly GCA_947507545.1). Taxonomy (NCBI): domain Eukaryota; kingdom Metazoa; phylum Arthropoda; class Insecta; order Hymenoptera; family Ichneumonidae; genus Clistopyga; species Clistopyga incitator. Next base: position 7,529,317 of record OX382173.1, on the reverse strand, counting down.
TTCGAACGTATAGGTTTGAATTTGTTAAGTAAACCCGAAAAGATCGAACGGTGCAGGAACTCCGTTCCCAATATCTGCCATGTTACATGATCGATGATTATAGCGAGGTATTTTCGAAGCTACGGTTAAACTATCTCAAACTTTAGAGATATTATTGAACGATATTAATCTTTCTCTGTATTTTTACGGAGATAACTTAATTTTATGTTAGTGCAAGAATTAGCTATATTGATTGATTTTATTATGAATATTGGTGCCAAAGACTTTGACTTTGTTAGAAAACATCTATGTCATAGTCAGAGAGAAAAAGATGTTGAGAGGCTTAGGTTTATGCGAAGAATGTCAAAGGCTAGATCGACAATAATTTTCGTAGCTCGACTTAGCAACATTAATAATTTTCTTAAGTCTTAATTTTTTATACCTTTAAACTAAAAATCGACAGTTTCCTCAGCTTTATACTTTAAACTCCATAGGTCATTTTATGCGTAAGGTGTTAAAAAGAACTGAAATATGTATGGCTTTTAAAAAGTAAAGAAATTAAGCATTAATTTACTGCAATACCTGTAATATGCTGCGCCCCAGTCACCGCTGAAAATTGATGCCCAGGAGCAAACATGACCGTTTATTTCATCGTGAGGAATAACGAAGTGTTCCTTCCACAAAGGCTGCATCAAATCCATCCAAAAATCGTCTCTGAAAAGTACAATTTTCCTCGTCGTGAATAAAATGTTATATGTATTGATTAACGATTACCAAATACTTACAGTTCGTGCATTTTCAAATCGAACTTGCCAAGATACAATTCCTTGCAGAGCTTGAAACCAGCCATGTGCGACCTTATCCTCTTCAAGTTGTTTATCGCTTCGTCTGGCAAAGGCTCCGATGTGCTGTAGTGACTAGATAATCTTCGAATCACCGAAGGTTCGTACAACCTGGAGAACCATATAAATTATTGAAGACCCCAAACTGTGTACCTAAATAATTGCTTATTCGTACTTTGAAATTAGTTATCGTACCAGTTTTCCATAAAATGACCACTAATTCCCACCGCGTCCCACTCGACGTTCGAAGTACCGGCAACTTCCGCGAGGTCCACTTGCGTCAGTAAATGCTGCAGTCCGTGACCAAACTAGAAGCAAACATTTGATTGTAAAAGAATCTTTATTTAATTTTTTATCAATATCGTAATAAAAAACAGAAGATTAGTGTAAAGTGACCCAGTTTCAGACGAAACTGTTAGATTTCGCTCCGTAGAAGTGATTGGTGTATGTCAATACCTTTTGGAAAAGTACAGCAACGTCCTTGAACGACAACAATGATGGTTTGTCGTTAATCGGCGGTTGGAAATTAAATATCAAGGCAGCGAGTGGTTTGGAGGATGTCAAAACGCTTCTACTTTTCATCGCCACCATCCACCCAGCGTCCTTTTCCATTCTGAGGCCATTATCGCGCCGTGCGTATGGATCAAGATAAAAACTCGCTATCGGCTCCTCATTAGAGCCCTTCAAATCAATAATATCGAAGAAGCGGACATCCGCGTGCCAAACGTCGGTCTTTCGATTTTCAACAATACGTATTTGAAAGAGTGTCTCCACGAGCTCGAAAAGACCTTTCAAGACATTAGGTAGTGGGAAGAAGTCTCTCAGAAATTCGTCTTTGGTACTGTAACAAAAGACAAAATTATTAATTTCTCCAAAGATCTTTGACCAAGATGACTTCTCGTTTATTTACTTCAATACAGTTCGGCGATGTTTCCTGGCCCAGTAGTCGACGTCCCATTCTTGAAGGGAACCATCGAAGCCTCGCTCCCTCGCGAATTCCGTCAGTTCCTTGATTTCTTTTTCCTGGACCGGTCGAGCTAAAAATTGCGCAATTATGTAATGATTTGCAATAGAAAAAATATTGAAAAATGAGTATTTCAGAATTATGAAAAAGAAGAATGGAAGGCGAATTGTACCGGTTTGCAATAGCGTGTCCATCACGCTGTAAACATTTTCCAGGCTACCAGCCATTTTTGTTTCCATACTCATGTGGGAGAAAGACTTGTAACCGAGTTCTTTCGCTTGAACTATTCGATAACTTCTTATGTCTTCCAGTGGCCCACTCGTTCGTACATTGTTCTCCGCGTCCCGGGTACATCTCGATACGTTCGCTTGCCACACGTTCCACCGTAGTTCCCGGTTGGGACAATGTTCTGATACGATAACATAGGAGATTGAAAGACAATTTTAGTCCTCCGTCCAGAAATGTACACTTCACAAGCTGCCGTTTGTGAAAATCACACTTTCTCAACCCTGCACAGAAGCTTTTTCGACATTCGAGGGAAATTTTTCACTTTCTCACTAGTTTTGAAATGCACTATTCTTTCTAAAGCAACCCTTTATATAATAATGCCGATTCCGTTCATTTATTTATTGTACAAATTATTCGATATGAATTGTCTTACCAAGATAAGTAGTAACATATTTTTTAATGTATTGAAATCGAGAAACGCATTTATTTGTGTTTATTAGGAAACATCATAGAACTAGTAGGCTAGGTTTAATAATATTACTTCTTCCATGAAATTTTATGGTGAAAATCTATGGGAAACGGTATGTCTCATGCTTTTAATTACAACATTTTCAGAGTGTGTATGGCCAATGAGATAGGGTACGTTACATAAACTGATTGTAAAATAATTTATGACACACATGGAGTAGATAGATCATTACTTTTTGTTAAATCGTGTCATACTGTTAATTATGTGCAGGCAATTGGTACTCATAAAATAACTATATTGCCGGCGTACCCGTCAGTCCAAAGTTTATATTATATGATAATGAAAATATATTGAAATAGGACATTAACACCGAAAAGCCACGTACAATTACCGGAAGCGGTTTATTATTACGACAAATAACTTACCCATAAATGGATTTGCGATGTGCGGTTGAAGAGTTATTTTCCATGGACCCTGCATAGGATTACTTGGATCTGCGGCTATCATTTTAAGATAATCCTCGGGAAAGTCTCTAACGGTATTTTGATTGGTTATCGTGTGATGAAACAGTGTTGTTGCATGCTAAAATACATACCATCACAATGATCATACATTTCTTGCTATCATAGAAACTATTAAGTTATTTTGTACCATGTGAATGCACTTACAGCATTTATAATAACCAAATGTAACTACTTCTTCTGTAGATATAAATTTTTATGCTCTTTCCATAATTATAGTTGTTATAAAGTTAAAAATTATGAAAATTCATAAAAGATTTATTATCATTTTTCATTCAAATGGTATCGTGATATGGTCTATCATAAGGGGATAAAAAAGTAAATCAGTAAAACCTGCAGCTTTTGGCGAAACTCATCGCGCCGTTGCATTATCCTCATCAGAGCGTAATCATAATTAGTTCTTGTTTTTCCTTCAATTTCCAAACCATTCAATCTACCCTCAAGGGCCAGTTTAGCAACCACTCTACGCTCTGTGTCAGTCAACTTTGATTCCTTATTTTCCAGTGCGGCTTTGCAAGCCTTGTAGATAGGTATGCTGGTGAATTTGGTACTTCTGGCTCTGCTCATACGATTGTGAATACTTTCGTAATATTTTGTTGGCATGAGACTTTGATTGCCAAAGTACAAAGCTTTGGCAATGCCCCATGTAGTTTCTAGGGGCACATCGACCTCCTCCAGAGGATGTATGATGTCCTTGACAACATTTACATCTTCGGTATCTAAAAAATATCAATCGATGTCAATACTTTTGGCAACAGGTGCTATAATTGTATATTTAAAGTCCAAGGATCAGCAGTATTTGAATTAAAATGTATTCAGAATATTTTTCTATTACAATGACTATCAATAAATTCGTAACTTTACTAAGAGAAATGACAAAATTTTTGTCATGAATTAATTTCATTAAAGTTTTGATATTTAAGAAAAATGATACTTCTACTCCGTTATTCAGATCAAAATATACGTTGAACATAATTTTATTCTAATATTGCCCATTCCTGTTAAAATCAATAGCATACTTTGTAGGTGTTCCTCAATTTTTTTGATACCCTGCTCAAATTCAACTGTCTGCCTTCCGATAGCGGCTATGCTACGTTCTATGGTAAAAGTGTTGAATTCGGGTAAACCGTTGTCCTTTAGAAGAGGATTCTTCTCAGGTAGATCTTCTCCGATTTCAGGAAGGCTTTAATTAACGAATAATTAATATGCGTTATGACGACGTGAGAATTAATATTAGCGAAAAATGAAAATGAAATGAAAAATATAACCTTCAGTTGCTTTTACTCACAGAATCATGTATCCATACTTTCGCTTCGTTGTTTTAAAAAGGCAACTTCTCGTTAGAACAATACGTTTACCGCATAATGAAACGGCCATGGTGTTGCCAATGTTCTGTCTTATTCAGGTTTTAATAGACATTCTGGTGTTGCACTTTTCTTGAAATTCTGTCCAACAGATTCCGGTGGTCCCGGCACGAAATCTTTTTCTTCTTATTATTCTGCTTAAGGCTGTCTCCATCAAACGCACCAATGGGGGTTCGGCCATATGTAATGTGGCGCGAGATTTCAAATTCTGTTAGAAAGTGGATAACGAGTATTCTCCGTGTTGCTTAACGCTCAGTGTACACCGGCAAAAATTTCTTCGCCCAATGATAAACCTATAGGTCTGTCTCTCTCGCACCTCACCCCTTTTTTGGTTTATCGATTCTCTTAAGCAAACGGCTTTGGATATCGAAAATCCCGAAGCTTAGTTCAATTCTGCTATACTTCCGTACATTTTATCAAAATTTGAGCTATTTCTGCCGAGTATTTTGCGAGAAAATAGGTTTGGAAATTTTTAAAAGTGGTGGGGAAAGTATCACTGCCTCTTAATTCATGACCAGAAAATTATTGATCGACAGAATGACATAGAGTCTCTTTTTTAATTTGCCTTTTTACCGTGTAGTGCTATACTGTCACACGAATAAAGTGCAATTAAAACTGGGGGTTCAATTACATACGCATCGTCTTCACTGAGCTTTTCTAATTTGTTATGAGATTCGTATTCACAAGTGTAACTTGCATAAAGCAAATGTACTAGTTTCCAAACATTTAGCTTCACCGAAACAGCCAACTCATTTTAGCCACATTTTTGCCGTTCCATATTACTATATTCTATTCGAAGATAAATCTGTGAGTAAACCCTACCATGATACATAATAATTCTACCAGACGGAATGCCGACTAATAACTAAAATGTGGAGAGATTCAAAAGGCATCTCAAATGTATTACGTAATTCCTTACTGCAAGTTCACCAGAATACTCGTTTTCTAACCGAAGTTTTGTAACTTGTAGTCGTCTCGTTATTTTGTAGTATAGTTATATTTAGTACAATCATTGTTCGCTGCATTTTACATTACGGTAGAATTATTAATACTGCAGATATGTACTCAGTAGAGTTATCAACAGATTTGCGATATCGTCGGGATCCGGTATCTTCATTATTACCAATCTTATTAAAATGATATTTAAAAAAAACAGTGCTTGGCTTTTAAGTAATCGCAGGTAAAAATCACGCACTTTTCCATGTTATTATTGACGTCAGTTTGTAATTCTCAGCTTAGAGACATCTTTTACAGCGATTATCGAAATCAAATTTGATCGTGCACATAATCCACTTCCGGTCGCAGCAAGTCACAGTCACAGCGCATGTGTGAAGCACATTTTAATCCGTCCGCTGCTGTGCGTCGTCAGTAGAGTGGAAAGAGTGAGTGGAGAAACACGCATACACACACACACACAACTCACTCACACAGTTAGTTTAGTGTCGGTATGTTTTCAAGCCGTCGAATTGTCTTTTTACTGTAAATAATTATACACCTCTTTCAAATCGCTGAATATATCGTGATTTTTAAAACATGAATACGCTCTGAATGAATCTTGTGAGATGCCTCAATCGATATTCGACGCCTTGACAGGTAATTATCATTTTCGTTGTGGCTCTCAATGGGGTTAACCCCTGCATCGAAAATCGAACGTATTATTCCAGGCGGAACCAATGGGTATTTATGCGGAAATATGTTTCGGAGAAGCGGATATTATGTGTAGCCCTTATTTCCGGATCAGTTGAGTCAAATAAAAGGGATCAATTATCAAGATTTATAAAAGATCTCTAAGCTATTATTTTCAGTATCTTACAGGTGTTGCTGCTGCAGGAGCAAACAAACAAATTTTCTTTCTCTCGTTTTTCCTCCATATACTTTACTTGTATTATAGAGTTTTTGAAAAAACAAGTCGGAATACATTTTAGTCCTGTTTTGGATTATGATGAAAGTTGTCCTAGTATTATACATTAATTGCAAATAGATTCATAAGGGGAGGTAGTAAATCTGACTCTGTTCTCTATATTACGCATGAGCTGATGTTTTCTGTCTATTTCAGAAAGTTTCTTTAATCTTACATCCGTTACCACAGTATAATTTGCTCAGATGTGTATAATACAAAGTATAGCAAACCAGGACTGAAATATCGCATGGAAATTTGTCATTAGAGACATCCAATGCTTTTTTAATTATTTGTTGATTGACAGCAAAAGGAGAGTTTTTTAAAAAGCAAGTCGAAATATACTTTAGTCTCTTTCTGGATTATGATTAATGTTGTCCTATTATTATACATTAATTGCAAATAGATTCATAAGGGGAGGTAGTAAATCTGACTCTGTTCTCTATATTACGCATGAGCTGATGTTTTCTATCTATTCCAGGAAATTTCTTCAATTTTGCATATGTTATCAGACTATTATATGCTCAGATGTATATAATATAAAGTATACTTTTATAGCAAACCAGAAATCTGAAGTATCGCATGGAAATTTGTCAATAGAGACGTCCGATTCTTTTTTAATTACTCGTTGGTTGACATCAAAAGGAGATTAAAATAGTTAATTGTATACTGTTGCCTGGTCAATGCATCATCTGCAGTTTTGAGTCAACTTGGAAAAGTTTGTTCAGCACAGAACATTGTGAAATGCTCATGCGAAAATGACAAATTTTGTTTAGTTCTTTGATATGCTCTATTGAACTACATTAATATGAATATACTTTGATTTCTTAGTTACTTACTTGTTTATTTTACATGATAAGAAAACAGTAAATTTTACTCAGTCGTTTAGTCAAGAAAATTGCACCTAAAGTTTGTGTCTATCAGAAAATATGTGTTAAGTCTTCTCTGTTGTACATATATAGTTTATTTCTGGGCAATGAATAGTATGTTGTACAGGATGCAGATGTTCCTCATCAAACTTTGCTGATTCGGCTGTTAGATTATTAATATAGAACAATTAAAAAATTGACAACAAGGATTCAATTTACTCAAATTCAGCTATAAGGATGGTTTCAATGTCAGCAATGTAATCATATGTAATCATAAAAGACTTATTGAGATAAATATAATTGGAATTTTGCAAAAACAAGAAAGTTAACATATTATCCAAACCATGAAAAATTCCACGGCAGCATTGAAAAAACTTGTTGAACGCTGTCTGTGTGGCGCCGTTTGTTTTTGTAACAAAGAACAAAAGTCTTGTTAAGCAACTAAATAAAAAATGAAGAGTTTTTCAAATTCTCTAATTAATGTATTCTACTTTGTTAGATTATTCACTGTTTCACTTTAAATCAAAAAAATATTTTTAATTTCTCCTTTTAATATTTCTCCAGCTTCATTTTCAGTACTATATTCATCTGAAAATGTCTATCAACTCTCATCTGCAATTTCCATAAAATACGATACTATTATACTGTGCACAAGAAAACTATGCAACAAGCAAACAATACTGATTGGTTGTGAATCACACTATCGAAGTTTGTTGATAAATTTGTACTATCTTTTGCAGGCGTATCTTTGGATAGTTCTACAGTGCAATCTCTGCTCGAGTCCCAGACACTTATAACTGAGGTCGAGCAGTCAGGTACAATTTTATGGTTCCTACACTCTAAATGCACAATTAGTCCAGTTTATTTCACAGATTTTTGTTGTTGCAGCAATAGACCAAGATGAGGAGGATATTTTCCAGTGCGGAAAGTGCAAGAGTCAGTTCACATCATTGCACATGTTTCTTCTACACAAACGAGAACACCTGAAAGTACAAGAACAAACGGTGGATCTGAGTCAGTATTTGGTGAGCGATGACAGTCAAGTGAACGTTCACGGAGAGGCTCCCTGCCAGGATGGGACCCAATACGATCCTCAAGAGACTTTTGTCCAAAGTGATTCACTTGGGGAGCCAATCATACTCGAAGAAACGGACATGTTATTCAGGTGGGTAATTACTCTACTTCACTAGCATTGGTATAAAACTTAAAGCAAATTTATTGGGTGTTCCATAAATTGAATTAATACTTAGTTAAGTTAGATAATCTGTCAATGGAACGTAAGTTAGTATGGGTAGTAGTGGAATTTAATAAAATGGAAGAACATTTAAAAAAAATAGTAACCCAGAAATTATTTCTCTGACACCTTCGTCCACGTTTCCTCAACTGTCTGCCATAGGTGCCAGTCGCCAAAAAACGACCCGACCAAATCAATAATAACGTCGATTTCACTCAGCTGCTAGCTAATTCAACAGCAAAAAAAACGTGGCGGACACTAATCAATAGCTGATAATCTTAACAGTAGAAAATCGTAGCCGACACGTACGAAAAATTCAACGTAGTTCCAAAGAGAAAATTAATTAACGATTTATTAATTTTAATTTTATTATTTATAATTATATAATATAATTTTGAACCCAAGTTTAAGTTGCCGAAAATTTTACAATAAACTTAAATTGAGATAGTCTTTAATAACTGATACCATCGATTGCTTCCGTTTTCTTACAGTATTGCTTAAACATTATTATTTTTATACTCATTGGCCTAGACTAAATTGATTTTCATGAATTTCTGTTGATTGATCAATTGCAGTATGGACCAGGAGGGCGCGAGTTACTTGACCCAAGATTCTGGATTCGGAGTGCCCATTATTCTCAATGCTGAAAATCTCGAAGAGGCTTTTCCAGATCCACCGGAAAACGCACAGGTCAAACCCCTGATAGATGAGACTGATGAGGCACACACCGCGTTGCACAGCGACCTCACCCAGGACGAGGCTGTATTTGATATCTCTTCGAGCCACGATATCGTTAACATGGACAACGGGTTGGATAACGTTATTGAAAATATGGACGATCAGGAGGAGGAGGATAGCAACGTTGGCCGAACACACAATTTAAAGGTACTTTTCTTACCCCATTTTCTAATGAATCCAGTACAAAACATTTGTACATTCATCGTTCCTTCATAGAGGAATCTTCGCTTTCCCGTATCAAGACAGTCCGAAGTCTTTTTGGAAATACGCATTTTTCGTATAATCTAAACTCGAATAAAATCCGATCAAGTGGTACAGTTATTCTGTCCACAATGACAAAATAATATGCATAGAAAATGTGGATCTCAAGATCGACTTTAACAATCTACGTCAAATATAGCACGCCGGTATAGCAATTACTTTCTTTTGTTTCGAATAATTTGCATTAGAAATCGCTTTCGTTGAATTTCTTGCGAACAAACTGTGCAAATTCTATTTGTTGCGAATTTGTATCCCTTAAGCTACTGATTTTCTACAAAATCGAGTAACATTAGAGCTTAACCGGTTTTCATTTAACCTGAATCCATCGAGTTTCAGATGTTAAATCATTTTTTTTTTTTTTTTTTTCGAATGAACGAGCTATACGGAGCTGATGTATTATATACAATATTGTAGCGGGATTCCTTATACCTGGTGAGAATCTTACAGAAGAATGTATACCAATACGCTGATACGACACGAAAGTACGAGCGTGCAATATTCGTCACAGTGACAAACACGCGACAAGAGCGGCGATATGGCGCAAACTATCAGGCGCGAAAGAATGTTTCGGAGTGTTCATATCTTGGGCCCATAAATTTTCTAATGATAACGCACATTCGGTTTGAAATATGGCAGAACGTAATTTTTTACTGAACGTCCCGGTACAGTATCACCGCTGTACATGAACGTAACGTACATAAACCGCTCCACATTACAAATCATCACACAGTAACACAGTTTCGAACTGAAGCAAAGGATATTCGAATGAGAAATTCTACGTTACTGCCACGCTCTTATAGTTGATTTGCCAGAGGATTTTTCAACTTACGGTCTCATCGATGTATCCGCATACCCCTCGACACGGCATCGATCATAAGTGCCGAAATATATATATATATTTTTTATTGCTTCGTATACCTTCTTCAGGTTTTTACGTTTTTCCCCACTCCCCTCCGTCCCCTTCCATTTTTATCGAGTTCTCCCCAGAGTGTTACCCGCAGCCTCTCTTTCCTAATGCACTACTGTATCGCATTTGCACGAGGGCACATGGAAACTGCGGAAAACCTGTACCGATACAGGAGGCTATATTTTACTGACTTTCTGCTGTATGAGAATGTATCAGAAAGTCAGAAAAATTGCCTCCCGCTCAACAGTTAACGCGCAAGTTGGTGCATAGCCCAGCGGTCACCCATCCAAGTACTGCCCGCGAGAGAAGCTGTTTAACTTGGGAGACCGCCGAGCCATACACCGACCGCGCGCTCACTGCTGTCGGTTATCATGAGTGCCGAAATATAAAGACTTTATAGCCAGTCGGAACATGGAGCTTATGTCTATATACCCCATCTTATCTACTTTGCACATTTATGTGGTCTATAGACTAGGCTTTCATATGACTCTGAGGCTACCCGATTTCACAATCTAGTAACCCCAATTCAGAAAATGTTCCATCCTTTGATGGTATTTCAAATTTATGGGGACCTTAAAAGACCTGGTCTCGTGGGACCCATGATGGACTTGGGATAATACAGGCCAAAAATCCATTCCGAGGCTCAGAATAATTCAAGGCCCTTCGTATTCTTGACGCTGCGGCGGCGAGATCTTTTTATAATATTGAGAAATTCATAGCCAATGCCTTGCAATCTGCAAGACTTTCAGCAGAGTAGTACTAATTGTTGAATACACTAAACGAATTTTTGCAGTCTGCCAAACTGTACTGTCGATTTCTATAGGCTTTGAAATCACCTCACTGCCTTTAGAGAAAAACTGTAAACCTCCCCGAGATCTTCACCGGTCATTGGCTTTTTTGTATCACTCGTGATCATATGCGAAGAGAAAGAAGATCCCTGAAATCTGTCTTTAGCCGCAAGTCGTAGCCTTGAGCTAACTCTCCCTCGCACCTCACAGCAACCTTCCACTAACTGTCAAAGACCTTGCCCTTAACCTTGATTAGGAAATCATCAGGTGTTTGAATCTTGACTTAAACTCCATAATCGTATTAGCTTCTTGCTACGATTAAAAATCGTAAATACTTCGGAATTATTCAATTTATGAACGTTTTTAACTCGCGCGGTTTAGGAACGAATCGGCAAGTATTTCATCGATCGATCATTTGAGTAAAAAATATGGAAACTGTAAAATTAAACAATGATTATATTAAAGTAATCAAAAATACAGCTTGTAAAAAAAGCCATATTGCAGATGAATACATTTTCAGGGTCATACTTTTTTCATTATTTTTTTCGAACCCTACACTGCGATTTCACGTAATTATTTTTTTCTGGGTAATGAAAATTCCGAACTCTGCGTGAGCGAAAACTTGTTTCCTTATATACATTTTTCTTACAGTACAAGTGCGGCTATTGTGACAAACAATTTGCCAAAAAATTTTATTGGCAGCAACATGAGCGTTCGCACACAGGAGAAAAGCCTTATCAGTGCGTAGTCTGCGGCCGAGCATTCGCACAGAAATCCAACGTTAAGAAACATATGTCTTCGCACAAGGTGTGGCCTGGAACGGCGATACACTCGTTGCCGCCTGAAGTATGAATTTTTAACGATATTTTCATCGATACTTTGCCATTAATGATTTACTGTAATCAATCAATTTGCTTTTTGTGGATCTAAACAGGCTCCAGCAGATGGTAGCATCGATCGCACCTATCACTGTCAATTCTGCAAAGAAATTTTTGACTCGTACAAAGCCCTCAAGGGTCACCTAATCGTCTCGCATTTGACTCTAAAAGTCTATAAGTGCGTGCAGAGTAGCTGCAGCATGATGTTCGCCGAGTTGGACGACTTTCTCGAGCATACCAAGAGTCACAAACGTTCCGAGTATCGATGTCACGTTTGCGGCGAGGTATTCAACACTCTGTCCGATCTCGGGCTTCATCAGTATGCGCACTCCGTCCAGAAACAAAAAACTACGGAAAAGTATTATTGCTGCTCGGTCTGTAAATCCTCATTCTCGAATCTCGAGGCCCTCCAGCATCACACCGAGACCACGACCCACGATTACGCGTGTCCTCACTGTGGTAAAAGCTTTCTCATTGAGAGATTTCTTCGGAGGCACCTGAAAACTCATGTATCTTCGGCGCGTTTCGCTTGCGAAGATTGCGGCAAAGCCTTCAAAACTGAGCAATATCTGGCAAATCACAAACTGATTCACAGTGAGGAGACCCCTTTCATTTGTTCTGTAAGTTTCTGATTGCTACCAACTGGTGAAATTCTGTTGAAGTTTGCATCGCTGGAATGCAATGATATTTAGAAAAATCAGAGATCTCGATGCCTATTAAGGGTGTCGCAAAAGTGGACCATATTTTTGAATCCAATAATCTCTATAACTTTAATAATCATTTGGAATGATCAAAATTAAAATAAAAAATCATTTGTTGCATTCCATTGATGGAAGCTTTAACATTTTATAAGTTTTGCGCTCGTATAAAGTATGATTTTGCAGCAATGTCCCGCGAGGTTCAAGAGAAAAGATCGACTCGGTCGTCATATGCTCATTCACGACCTAACGAAACGGCTCAAGTGTCCATTCCGTGGGTACTTAGGCTGCATGAGTGAATTCTCACGGCCAGACAAGCTTAAGAGGCATCTATTGACCCACAGTAATATTAAACGCTTCAGTTGCAGTCACTGCAATCGCAATTTTCATCGGGCCCAAGCTCTTAAGCATCACGAGCTTAATAAACATAATTTAAAGTGTGATATTTGCTCACACGTGAGTACCCGGTTCTGTGCCTTATATTTTGCAAAAACCCGTAGTCGTACCTTCAAAAAACGAGTAGAATTGAACTTTTGAATTCCAATTGACAGGCATTTAAGACTAAGGATCAGCTCGTAACTCACAATTGCGATCAGGCAATCGATACGAAGAAGCACGCAAGTACGCAGCTTCCGAAGAAAGCATCTGGAACGTTCAAGCCTCGAAAACCAACGCCAAAGAGACAGATAAAATCGGGGGGTGGATTGACGGAAAAAGAAAAGACTAAAGCCGATGAACTACAAAAGAAGGTGACTAATTTGTTACTCCCTCAATTTTTATACAGTTTTAATGCTTCTTGCGACTTTAAAATAAATAAATACATTGGTTTTTGTGACACAGACCACCTCTGATGAACTGAGGATGAGCGATTATGAGGACGAATCATGCGGAAAGAAGCTCGATAGTTTTACAATGTCGAGAGAAATTGTTCCGTCACTCGATGCTCTAATGCGATCGGATTTGCCGGACTGTGATGACATAAAGCCCACTATTGACGTATTTTCGTCGCAGGAAATCGACCAAGTCGATTAGAACTCTTATTGCATATATTTTTTATTAATTTAAATGTACGATTAGCGTTTAGAGAAACGTAGTTAAGTTGCCATAGCATGTGCAATGAACAGGAATCATTGACGAAACGGAGATGAATGCATTTTACATTAGCGACCGGTATTTTGTAGCTTACATATCTGTGATAATTGTATTATAAACAAACAAAAGGAATATAAGTATGAATATAAGTAACTTATACCCACTTATTTAGAATTTCTTATTTCTCTTCCTTCCTTTACGCACTTAAATCAGGTCCATGAGCTTGATCGCATATTTAAACAACTTCAGATGAACATCTTTTCAAAAATTACTCATAATAACATAAATTGGAACTAAATTGGTTTACCGACAGTGTAACTAATATACAGCATAATAATAATAATGAAAAAGTGTTCATAGGTATCAATAGTGTCAATGGGTTCGTTAAAGAAAGGAAATCCACACTATAAGATTTAATGAAAAAATATTACAGTATCTGTTTTAGTTACTTTACTGGATCAGTTCCTTTCTTTTTAACTGTTTTTATTGTAGATGTAATCTCCGATTACGTCTATCTCGAAAACGGTAGTTCAAAACGATTGGTTTGACGAGGAATTTTCATTTTTTTTTTTCAATAATGTATTAAAGATATAATAAAATAGTACATAATCTTTGAAGTTACGCAGGTCTTGCAGAAATTTGAGACATTATGGGTTTTTTTTAAGTGTTTTGCATAGTATAATATTTCTCCAATCTTCTGAGCCACTGCTTCCAATAGTACTGCAATTTCTTTTGATCCAACGAAAAAACTGTGGACGGGTCGCCGATTGTGTAGGCAATTACGAGTAGGCCCGATTTTATCTGCACATGAACAACAATTATTGTCGAATTTTTCCGTTTCTTTTCTTTTTTCATAAAATCAATGTAAATTGTTCCTCTATCATTTTTACAGATGTTTACCTCAAATGGATAATTTTTGTCCGCGTTTAAAGCACCGATGTACGAAGCTATCTGCAATGGCGCGTCGTACGTTGAGCTTAACAAGTATTTCGATTTGTCCGATTTCTTCCAGTCGATCAGACACAAATTTCCTCTGTAACGTGAAATTGAATAACAAACCCCCATTTTTGCCACCAGTGAAAAAGATTTTTTTCCGAAAGCACGTTTCTAAATTGTTTCATAACCGAAAGTCTGAATAGTGGTTTCTACACGTGTGCATACAGCATGCACAGAATGTTTCTAAGACGCGACAATGTGATGAATTATCTCGGAGTTTTGACTAAATGTTGAAGAGAATAAATAGTCAATTTCCAAGCATTTGAAATAGTATGCTGCTTAAAGGCATTGAATATCTTCCGGCTGCCAAAAACTATAATAATGAAAACAATTTTCATCTCAAAAAACTTGAAGAAATCAATATTTAATAAAAAAAGCGAATATATTAATTAAGTCTTTATTTTTATAACAATTTAATACCGCAATCATATTTGGCAAATAATATTGTTTTCTGTTAACTTGGTGTCTCCCTGGCACATTTTTTAAAATAAATAATAACATAGAGATTTAGATAAATATGGTTGCTCATAAAATGTTAAGTTCTTTTCTAAAAATTGCGGTTATCGAAACACATTTACAATCGAGCTTTCGGTAAACTCGACTTTAAACCCGTTTTTTTAACGAAAGGCCTTTATGGATAGTGTTAAAAAAATCGCTTTATGATCAGCGTAAGCTCTGAGTTACCTGTAGGAAGCAACGCAATCTACGACACCTCTGTAACCAAGATTTTGATGAACTACTTGAGATTCAATTGCACGAACGTGTTCTACTTCGTCCAACACTACTTTAACACTAGTGTAACAAGGCTTGATATTATCCGGTACTTCAATCGGAATTTTTCTCAGACTACTGTCGATTACTGAATGAAATAATTTTCCATTCTGAAGAAGACCTAAAACATATAATTTATTATAGGATCGTGTTTCGTTTATCAGTTCGTTTTTATTCACAATTGCTGAAAGCAAATGCTTATTGTTTGTAAATATTAGGTACATAAAACTGTTTCCTCAAGGTTGACGTTCACAGTGACGTACTGACATTATTTTTTTTTATATAAAGGGAAATCTTGAAACAGTTTATCGACCATATATAACATTGTACGAAAATGTGTTTACGATTTTATGTAGTTTGTTTTGAGAGGGTTTTTTAAAAAGTTTGGCATCTCTCCATTGTTCATTACATGTTTCATTGAAAACCTGAGAATTGTTCACTATATATATGTTATTTTCAGCTAATGTCAGTAAATACTGATGGGTTGTTTAGATATCTATTTTTTTGTTTTTCTTGTGACAAATAAATGTATATCTGAATATACCATCAATGAAGCACACTGAAAATAACATAATTTACTGAAAAATTCTCCATTTTTCAAAAAAACCTAATAAACATTTCAGAGAGGAGTGTGGCGCTCCCGCCAAGCGTCAACCAAGCTCCACCAGCGGGCAGCACCGTCCAAACCCAGCGCCGTCCGCGCAAGCAAATTCTAATCCCGCGCGCAGAACTTCCGCCCTGAGCATGCGCTCCAAGCAAGGCGCACTTTAACCAATAAGGCACCGCGTCAAGCGGAAGCGACGACAAGCCTCGAACCTTCCAAGCTTTTCGATCTTCTTCCGGCAAGCGCTTCGAACACTTCAGACGCGTGCAATAAGACTGAGTTTGTAATCGTTGCTAATCCAAGTTATTATTATCTGTTCAGCGAAGAAAGCCACAGCTCTGGCATCGCAAGTGTATTCGAGTCATGTTAATATAAAGATTTATATCGTTCGCTGCCTACACACATTTATTTTCCCATCATCGAAAGAGAAGCGTGCACGTGCGCGAGGCTCATGGCGGACCTCGGGCATGGTGCATTTTAGCAAGGCAGTCTCGCATAGCTGCTGCCGCAGACAACTAAAGTGGTGACCCCGAATTTAAAATCAGTGCTAAAACGCTTTTCGTTCAAAAAAAAAAAAAAAAAATAGCTCAGCAACACCGCGTCATCGAACAATGTGTGCCTAACCTAAAACCACGCGCCACTCGCCGCGTGCATACAATAAGTGCCGCGCATTAAAACAAAAGAAACATTAAAAAGCCATGTTCGCCTAGAAAAACGCGTTCAAAAACATTTCCAAAGTGAACAAAAGCCCATAGGGCATGTCAGTGCCAACTTCGCCCTCGAATACGAACGTCTCGCTCGAGGACACCCCGCGACCGAGCATCGTTCAAAACCAGTCGCTCAACAGCAGCACGCCGCATCCCGACCTCAACGCAACAATCCGCAACCGAGCCATCGTCTCAGTCGAAAATCTCACCAACTCTGCTACTCACAGCCACTCGGAGCTAGTAACAGAAATCCACCCAGAGGAAACCCAGCAAGTCAGACGCAGGCTTGAATTCGAAGCAGCCACCATGCAGGAAAACCAGGAAGACGTCGCAGCCCTGAACGCATGTAAGCTACCCAACTTCTGGAGTTCTGAACCTCAATTATGGTTTTTCAAGGTCGAAGCGGAATTCGAGGTATGCCGAATAAGAAAAGACAGTTCTAGATTTAACCTAGTCATTCGGGCACTAGACAGCACAGCACTCTTCGAGGTGTCTGACATAATTCGAGAACCCCCAGAGGACAACAAATATCTCGCAATAAAAAATCGCATTCTCCAACGCTTCGGAGAATCAGCCGAGAAAAAGCTCGAGAAAATGCTCACATCCTTAGAGCTCGGAGACAAGAAGCCATCACACCTATACAGGCAGATGAAAGAGCTAGCAGGCAGCAACGCAACTGAAGGCCTCCTCAAAGTCAAATGGCTCGGGCTGCTTCCTGAAAATGTACGGAATATCCTGAAAATTTTCAAAGCCGGTAGCACAGAGGAACTCCTCACCGCAGCGGACTCACTAGTTTCCTCGCCAATCCTGCCATCCGCCTTCGCCATCGCAGCACCGCCCTCCGTCTCTGCAGTCCAAAACCGCTCGAGCGAACTCACCGAAATAAAAAATTTAATAACTGATCTAATTACAGTCTCAAAAGAAGTCTTGGCCCGCGTCGATTCCAGATCCGCAGCCCAAACACCAAATCCGCAGCAGTCGGACACAAGGAGAAGTCGGTCCACCTCGAGACCTCGACCCCACACAAATGGAGTGTGTTACTACCACAACCGCTTCGCATCAGCAGCAACACGATGCAACCTACCCTGCAGCTTCAACGCGCAGCAGAACCAACAACATTTAAACAACTAGAGCTGTTGCCTGGCCGGGCTCAGAGCAGCAGCCAAACGGTAGCCCAGACGTCCTCGTGCACCTCTCTCACAGCACCCGAACCTAGACGCACAACCGAAAACAGACTCCACGTCACCGATCACATCTCAGGCACTCGCTTCTTGGTCGACTGTGGATCGGTTGTCTCAATCCTGCCGCACACAATCGGCATGGGCAGCAAAAGTCAGGGTCAGCAGACACTGGTCGCAGCAAACGGTTCACCAATCCGCACCTTTGGTCGCAGAGTCGCACGAATAGACCTCCGTCTTCGACGCCCTTTCTCCTGGTCATTTATTCTGGCAGATGTCAAGGTACCTATCTTAGGGGCAGACTTTCTCGCTTACTACGGTCTACTTCCAGATCTAAGACGTCAGCGACTCGTAGATGAGACAACCCTTTTCTTCGCTCCTGGAGAAGTCAAGCAAGCCGTTGTCCACTCCATCTCAGCCCTGTCGCCAATCCAATCAACAAACTCGAACGAGCAGGACGAAATAAAAACACTCATCGCAGCCTATTTTAAACGATTCATCGCAATGGACGGTTCCATAACCGGACCCACAGCAACGGTGAAGCATCACATCGTGACCACCGGTCCTCCAGTCTTCAGCAGACCTCGCCAACTCTTAGGCGCCAAACTCAAAGCAGCCAAAGCCGACTTCAGCCTCCTTCAGCAACTGGGAGCTGTAAGACCCTCGAGCAGCAGCTACGCAAGTCCATTACACATGGTCACTTCAAAAAGCGGAAAACTGCGTACCACAGGAGATTATCGAAATCTCAATGCGCAGACAGTACCGGACAGGTACCCCATACCACGTATCAACGATCAACTACTTCAACTTCATGGAAAGTCAGTGTTCTCCACCATCGACTTGAAGAGAGCATACTTCCAAATCCCTATCGCCGAGGAGGACATTCCAAAAACAGCGGTAACAACACCGTTCGGACTCTTCGAATTCCTGGGCATGCCCCTAGGACTAAGGAATGCCACTCAAACCTTTCAACGATACATGCATAGCATCCTCGGTCACTTAGATTTCGTCACAATCTACCTCGACGATCTTCTCATCTCGTCAGCGAATCCTCAGGAACACTTGGCTCACCTACGCAGCGTCCTCGACATCCTACTAAAGTGCAGACTACGCATCAATTGGGACAAATGCTCCTTCGCCAAAGAAGAAACCGATTTCTTGGGTTTCACAATAAACAAGCACGGATTCAGACCTCCGCCAGCGAAACTCGAGGCAATTCTCGCCTACCCAAGACCGAAAACCGTCTGGGACCTCAAACGCTTCCTAGGAACTATCAACTACTTCCGAGCCCACATCCAGCACGCAGCGCAGTCCCAAGCACTTCTCAACGACCAACTCCGAGGCGCGAAGAAAAGAGACAAGAAACCAATCAACTGGACACCGGAACTCGTAGAAGCCTTCGAATCCTCCAGACAGGCGCTAGCAGACGCCACAGCAACAAGTTTCCTGCACCCTGATGCAAAAATCATCCTCTCAGCTGACGCCTCCTCGACAGCGCTCGGAGGCTCGCTCGAACAACTAGTAGACGGGAAGTGCGACCCCCTCGGCTTCTTCTCCAGAAAACTCTCTCCGGCAGAGCAAAAATACAGCCCTTACGACCGAGAACTCCTAGCAGTTTTCGCAACGCTCAAGCATTTCGCTCACATTGTGGACGGAAAAGATTTCATCATCCGCACGGATCATAAACCGCTCACCAAAGCTTTCCAACAACGTCCAGAAAAGGCATCTCCCCGCCAAATGCAGCAACTCAGCTATATCAGCCAATTCAGCACCAACTTCGTGCACATCCCTGGCGAAGAGAACGTCGTAGCAGATGCCCTGTCTCGAGTGTGCACCATCAGCATGCCAACCAAACTGGACGCAAAAACCATCAGCGAAGCGCAATCATCCGCCGAAGAAGACCTCTCGCTTGCACGAAACTCATCTCTACAGCTTCAACCTCTCCAAATCGAGGGAGTCGAAATTTTCTGCGACGTCTCATCAGGCGTAGTCAGGCCCTACCTTCCTCCTTCTCTCCGAAAAACCGCGTTCGACGTCGTACATGGACCATCGCATCCAAGCGGCAGAGAAACCAGCAGGCAACTCAAAGAGAAATTCATCTGGCCAGGCATCAAGAAAGACGCACTTCGTTGGGCACGAGAATGCATTCCGTGTCAAAAATCAAAAATCAACAGACACACCAAAACTCAACCGAACCACATTGAGGTTCCGGAAGCAAGATTCAACCACGTCCATCTCGACCTCATTGTCATGCCACTAGTCGCTAACTACAGATACTGTCTCACAATAATCGACAGGTTCTCCAGATGGCCACAAGCAATTCCAATCAAGGACAAACAGGCAGAAACCGTCGCAGCAGCTTTCTACTCAGGCTGGATCGCTCTCTTCGGAACTCCACTAACAATCACCTCCGACCAAGGAACAGAATTTGAAGCATCGCTCTTCGCTTGCCTTGCAAAAATGATCGGAGCAGAAAAAATCCGCACAACCCCATACCATCCGAGCTCAAACGGAATAATCGAGCGCTGGCACAGAACGCTCAAAGCTGCCTTAATGTGCCACGAATCAGCAAACTGGCTCGACATCCTCCCCACAGTTCTATTGGGATTAAGAACCACATACAAAGCCGACATCAAAGCATCTCCGTCGGACCTACTTCTGGGAACCTCTCTGAGAGTGCCAGGAGGATTCTTCGTCACAGACGACCAACCAGTGCTGCACAGCTCCTTCCTAGACAATCTTCGAAATCACTTCAGGATGCTCCAGCCTAGACAGACAGCCCATCACAACAAAGGGAAATTCTTCATGCACCAAGACTTAAAGACATGCTCTCACGTCTTCAAAAGAATAGCAGCAGTTAAGCCACCATTAACCCCACCATACACTGGCCCACACAAAGTTCTTCAGAGACTGGACGACCACCGCTACGTCATCGACGTCAATGGCAGTCCAGCAACCATCTCCACAAGCCTACTAGTACCAGGTTACATCACCGCGGACGAGTCAACGGAACCTCCGCCTCAGCAAGCGAAACCACGGCGCTCGGTCCACTTCCAGCCTCCTCCAACAGCATCACAAGAGGATCCATCAACCTCCTCAAATCCAGGGTTCCCAGCAGAGCAGGCAACCTCCAGAGGGGGAGTAGCTGTGGCGCTCCCGCCAAGCGTCAACCAAGCTCCACCAGCGGGCAGCACCGTCCAAACCCAGCGCCGTCCGCGCAAGCAAATTCTAATCCCGCGCGCAGAACTTCCGCCCTGAGCATGCGCTCCAAGCAAGGCGCACTTTAACCAATAAGGCACCGCGTCAAGCGGAAGCGACGACAAGCCTCGAACCTTCCAAGCTTTTCGATCTTCTTCCGGCAAGCGCTTCGAACACTTCAGACGCGTGCAATAAGACTGAGTTTGTAATCGTTGCTAATCCAAGTTATTATTATCTGTTCAGCGAAGAAAGCCACAGCTCTGGCATCGCAAGTGTATTCGAGTCATGTTAATATAAAGATTTATATCGTTCGCTGCCTACACACATTTATTTTCCCATCATCGAAAGAGAAGCGTGCACGTGCGCGAGGCTCATGGCGGACCTCGGGCATGGTGCATTTTAGCAAGGCAGTCTCGCATAGCTGCTGCCGCAGACAACTAAAGGAGCAAAACTTAAAAAAAATCTGTTTTATTTTAAAGATTCAAAATTATAAAATGAGTCACTAAAATTGTTAGAAATGCTTATTAAGCATTCTGACTAATTTAACTATGACAGCATAGCCACTAACTTAATGATCGATTTAACAATATTAAATATCCATTCTTCATTTTCACCTCTCTTGTACTCATCAAAACCGTCTTGTCCCAGTTTTTGAATCATTCTTGCAGTCCACAGTTCAAGCATTTTTTTAGCATTGTCAGGCATGGTAGCATTCAGTATATGGGTTACACTGGGCAATTGTAAATACTCTTTTTGCCTTGGAGACAAAGATAATATTTCCGAACTTTGCTTTCCATCAAGTTTTTCATGTTCTTCATAAAAGAGTTGTGCCTTGTTTATATTCTCTATGATATTATGACCAGACAGGAGAATAGAAGAATTTCTTTTGTCTTCTTCTTGATGTTGAATATCATTTTCATTGCTGTGTTTAGAACTCCGAGAAATCTCTGGAAAAGTTGAAGTCATTGATTTTGGAGCCTTTTCCATTGGAGATTTTTTTCTTATGCTGTCTATAATATTCTTTTGCAGCCGAAGAACACAACCCTTCTCTTTTTCTTCTTGATTTTCAATACCATTCTCTTCCAAATTCTGTTGCGCTACCTCAGAAGATTTTGGAGGTCTCACAATTTTAACTTTTACAACTTCCGGTAGAGAGGATTTTTTTCTGAGCAAAGGTTTCAGTTTTCTATTAATTGTGAATGTTGACTCGGATGACTTATTCTCTGGTAATCCAACTTTAGACCCAGAAGTCTTTTGAATAAGTGCTGTTTGTGTGTCACCGAGTCTGTCATTCTCATTTGTGAATATGGAATCACTTTTGCCGGTTGATGCGGTGATTTTGTATCGTTGATTGTCTTGACCTATCTTGACAACTCGCAGTCGACTTCCGGAAACTTTAAGCATCCAGGATAACTCAGAGTTACCAGGGGCCGATTCTAAATCATCCGGAATTAATGCTCCACTTTTTTCGAGCTTCAATCTCCTGTTTTTCTCTCGCTTAGTCTCGAGCAGAGATCCGAACGCTGCTTTGTGTTCTTTCATCATTCTCTTGATGACATCAGCTTTTGTGAACTTTTTTCTAACAGTTTCAGTTATTATTTTACTGGGAAAACATAATTGAGGTGTTGAGCGCATTATTTCCCACATTTTATTAAAATTTCAAAAAGTTTAACCACAAAATTTTCCAAATTTCGATAGTTATTTAAAAAAAAATTTTAGATGATTTCGATGATATGAAATAAATACGACAGTAATAATATGAATGAATGTTGTCACGAGCACTTTATTTTCTATTGATAAAGAGTCAATAAAATATTGAGAACTTATCAATGTTTAACCCACGGTTTAACCGCTAAAACGTTTGGTGACACTTGTAGGTCACGCAATACAGATTTCGAACTTACCGATAGTTCATACGCACACATTACAGTGCACTCTCTTTTAAGGTGATGTAAAACTACTCGGTCGGTTTCGAAAACTGTAATCCGCTTTTCTCTGCCACGATTATTTTTCTGAAGAAAAGATGAGAAAGTCGCTCTCTGCCTTACAATTTTGCAGAATCACTTTCTCGTCTTTTATCCAAAAGATCAACGATAGGGGAGAAATTCGGGATTGCAAGATTAGGTGTATCTCTCTCGCCCTATCGGATCACCGCAACTTCAAAACAACCGAAAAACGACGGTTGGAAAGCGCCATGAAAATAACCGCTTTGTAACCGCTATTCAACCATTTTATTAGTTTCTGGTAGTGCCCGTTGAAACCCCGTATGATGGTTGTCTATGGGATATTGCTACCGTAAATCAACCAGTTTCCAACCGACCCTATTTTTCTTCTCAAAATCAAAACTGATATCGGTTGTTTCATAGTCGTTTTGTGGTAGTTTGTACGGCCAAAGGCAACCGGTCGTTTTGCGGTAGAAAAGTGGTTGTGTCCACGGTTGCCTAATCCGACAGGGCGCACTCATTGAGCTTTCACATCACCTTAAGTTGTTGGGGTTTTTTAAAAGTTTCTTGTCGCTATTTTTTTCTCCCCTTGTTATAACGTTATAAGGTTGAACTTGTCCGTTGACCCATAATGATATAAAAGTTATGTTCCTTTATATGTATATCTCTGATTTTTTTTCATATGAGTGCACTGACTCGGCTTATCTTTTATCTAATTTTATCGCTTGGTAGCACCCATTTAGATATGCAAAATAACTCGTGGAGCCTAAAACCAATTAGGCCACCAAAAAAAGACTTGCCATCACTCAGTCAATAACTATGAATGCCGAATAGTCAAAAGCCCCGAAAATACAATAGTTTTTTTCACCATACTTGCGCGGGAAGTTGGAGTTTCAGTCCTACGGGCTTTACGTAATTCGAACTTTCCGCTGGAGATATGGTGAACAATTGTATACTCCTTTTGGGAATGAAAGTAGACTATCCCTAACAGCTGTCTACTTTCTCTCCCTAGTGGCGTAATATACTATTTTCCAGGGAGCCGAATCTTGAGGACCCAAAAGAAATATGATGCCAATGTAGGACTTATAGAAGCAGTGGCATTCTATTGTCCTTTGGCACTCTTGAAAAAATAGCATTTCAGTTTTTGACACTGACCGAAGGGTTTCGCATCACCTTAAATTGCGTAATGACAATATTTACTAGTAAGTTACTAATGATAACTTGAGTTCACGTAAACGCAATCAATGAATATTACGGATTTCCACCAAACTCTTCGCCCTTCGCGTTCTAAGAATGCAAGAATAAAAATGCAAATGGTAACAGTTGATACACCGTTTTATTGATACCAAATAGAGAGGAATTTGAAAAAGAGTGCGAAAGAGGATTGATTGATGCGCCGATGGTAGAAGATCAATGACTTCAGTGTTTTTGCATTGTGGCTTGGATCCAGTCAACGAAAGAGGCAACGTCGGTGTACACGGATGGTGCACCTTTGGTACCGCAAGGCATTATACCCCAGGAAACGACTCCAATTACTTCGGAAACTCCAGCAGCGTTCTTCGCAATCAGAGGACCACCGGAGTCACCCTGTAATAGCGATAAGAATTGTCAGTAAAACGTTTCAGAAAGTATTTTCAATTATCATTGTTGTGGTTCGATTTGAGACTTACGCTGCAGGCAGAGACTCCACCAGTCAAGGGTCCAGTGCAGACGTTGGTCTGGTGCAATGGGGAAGGTCCTACAATAGACTCGAGCGCAGATTTGCACGTTCCTAAATCAATAATGGGAAGATCAGCTTTCTGAAGAATAGCAGGCATATTCTGGCCCGACGAAGAAATCGAACCCCATCCAGAGAGTACGCTGTTTCCTTTGGCGACTGCGCCAGCCTTGGGAAGGCCGATTACGTTCGCGGACTTGTCCAACTTCAGGGCGGACTTCAGCTTCAGAAGGGCAATGTCGTAGGGAGCAACGTCACTAAAAAAATCGTATAAACAGTCAATGAAAGAGTGAATCCGAAAATATGAAGTTCTAAAATTTTATCCGCAGGTTATTATGATAATTTGCTATAAGTAAAGTTCTATGTCAATTCGTGACATTGAATATTAAATTTCCAAATCCTTCAGATGATTAAAATTGAGTTACAAGGTACAATAAATTTAGTTATAGTTGTAAAGCAAGTGTTACAGTTGTTGACTCTTTAACCAGACGATGTGTTACAATTCTGAGTACACGTGTTCGTTTTTGTCTATTCACCGCCTTGTTTTTAGGAGCCAACAATGGTACCGCTTATCCTCAGAGATAATCTACGATCTGCCCTATTGCGTTTGAGATTCCTAAGACTATCATACATTCCTACACAATGCACATAGTCTTCAAGTTCCAGAACTTGAAAAATCTGATAATGTCACGACTTCTTCAACACTGACCCAGTGGCCTGGCTCACAATCGCACGTGTGGGTTCGGAATCACAAGATCCCTGAAGAAGGAAATTTTGGGGCAGTTCACTGATGTCGAGGGGAATACAATCCTCGAAGGCTCGTTAAGGCTCTAGAAAAAAATCTTAGCAAGGAACTTACCCGCTGTATTTCTCATGAATGTAGCTTGCGACAACCTCTATGGTCTGCTCGGATGATTCTGATTGCCCCAAATGATGTTTTCCGGCCTTGACGACGAAACTACCGTAGGAAGGTACAGCGAGTACACAATGTCCAGCAGTGAGAACCCACTGGCTGTTAATGATGGTACCGCCGCAGAAGTGCTGGTGCGAAGCTAGGGGAGGAAGACCCCATTGCAGGGAAACCTGATGGGGAAACTCTCCCTTCGTCGCCTCAGCTCCGCCGACAATGCGACCGAGATCGAGAAGCGTTGGCATACCAAACCCAAGGTGTGGTTTTGCTGAAAGTCAGATGATTTTTATTAAAACTGCAAATCATGATTGGCAATAATGAAGGTAGCTAATCTTGAGACATATTGATTCTACTCAAATGCTATATATCATCCGGAAATTAATGTACTTCTTTCTTCGTATTTTGTAGACAAGTGGATTTCAGATGTTGAATTATTGACTTACCGGCCTGAGCCGCAACCAGCAGAACGCTGAAGACGATGAGGAGTTTAGGAGACATATTTCCTGGGTTTGACGATCTCTTCGTCTTGTCAGGCTTGTTTTATAGGCCTAGGCACATCGAGAGCATCGCGATATCGACGGATAAGACATTGCAACGAAATCCTCGTCATCTCAGTATCCGGCAAATTCTTTCGGACGTGCGTGATAAGGACCGATTAAGTGTCGAAGAGTTTACTGCGCATCACGCCGATTTACGGACAATCTGATACAACGCGTCGCTGCTTTATCATTTTTCCGTTGGGTTGAAAAGGTAGGAGATAGAACGGGGCAATGGTGGTCACTGAAGACAATAATGGTGAAGAAGAAAACTCCTTTTATAAATAAATATATACGCGGATACGCAATGACAAAGTATTTGAAGCCGTAAAGCTGAAATTGTTGAGTAATGTTACTATACGTACTGACACTGAAAAACTTGTTTATTAATAAACAATAAAAAAATTAGCACTACTAAGACGGGTTGGATTACTGCAACTGATTAGTAGGGCTTTAAAAAAACTTGTCAATCCCTGGTGAAGCGATACAAGTCTCTAAGATAATGGAGACTACGAGAGCTCCAATTTGTCTATTATTTTTTACTCGAAAGATACGTCAAGTGTCAAAAAATGTATAATTTTTTATAGTATAACTGCAAGTCAGTAATTATATAACTTTTCACAGCATTCCGATGCCCTTCTTCACTATAAAAAATAGTCGTTTTGCAGTGCGTGAGGGATATTTTATAAGATTTAAATACAAGATTCCCTAACCAATGGTATCACTCAAAATAAAAAAATTGCAATCCTCTATTTTTTTTGTCCCAAGATTTGAAGGTATATATTTACTTTTTAGAAATTTTTTGTTCGGATTGGGGAGTATACTTTTGCTTTTTCCCTCTTCTTTATTCCCCCTTAATTACTTGACGAATTAACGATGGTTTACGTACTCTAAATGTTGTCGAGCTAAAAGAAAAGCTTTATAATGTTTCGAATTCTGATTCGACACCATTAACACCAATGATAATAGACACTATGTGCCGGAGTTTAGATTGGTCAAGTGACCACCATTGTCTTCTCTTCCCCTTGATGATTTCTATCAGCAAGTGATTTAGATTTCGTTCGTATATGATCTCTCCTCTTGAAATGATACTAGATCTCCATCATCGATACCTGATATTATCAATATGCTTCCCGGTACTACTGCTGACGGCGTTATCAGTCTATTCGAAATTTAAATCGGAATGTGACGCTTCACTCCGGCTAATGTGAACTGCAAATCAAATGATGTGTGACTATATTGATGTTTCTGCTGAAAATTTCCATATGTGTTTTGTCATGGGATTGTATAGGAATGCATGGTAATACATGGTAAAGTGTAGTTACCCGCATAAAATACTATGCGGACCGGCATGGAAAGAATTTTTCTGTACTGGAACCCTGATAGGATCAAATGCAGGACAAGATAGGAATCAATTTCCTTTACGAGATCTTAGGAAGGAACCTATATAGGCTAACGTGGGGAGATGTTTCACACATGGAAAAACACGAAGGATACCATGTAGGATCATGGAGGAAGATATTTGCTATGTAAGGCCATAGAGAAAGATATTTCGTATGTAGGATCATAGAGGAAGATATTTCCTGTGCAGCACTATATAGGAAGAAATTTTCATTTAGGACCATAGAGAAAGATATTTCATATGTAGGGTCATAAAGAAAGAAAAAAAAAACGTGACCCCTGATCTTGACACGCGTCTGGGCACAGAAATTTTACAGGAAAATTGAGCTGTTTTTCTCACACTTAAGACGAAGTGATACTCTATGTAAGAAAAGTATTAAGACAATATCAAAAGTGAACCAGTCTTGTTTTTCGAATGTCATTATTTGAATTATTGTTACTAGAATTATTTGTATAGTACAAAGATAGGTGGTGTTGAAAACAGTTGAAACGCCCATATTGGTTTTCGGTAGGTTTACGATTTTCTTTATTTTTAGAGCGTCTTCGCCCAAAATTCGAGTGGACGCAAATGCGGTCATGTTAATGTTACAATTCTGTGCAACGTGCATGAAACACATTTGTTACGTCTCCCGAGAGAGAGAGAGTTACGTAACGAGACGTTGGAAAAGGAATATATTTTTTGGGAGTTCTTGTTCGATTAAGAGTTGAAACTCAAATTTTGGATTGATACACGCGTTTATTCTTTATTCAAAGAACCAAATTTAACAATTTGAATTAATTAACTGAATAGGAAAAAAACTTCTTATTTATCGCCGTTTACGATAATTACTAAATACTATAAATTAAGTGTATAATTAAAAGTTAGGCTCTTGAGCCTCCAATAATTTGTTTTTATTCCATGTTTCTTGTTTGACGATTGATTAAAGACTATTAAAATAAAAGTTTGATGGCATGAAGAAGGTGTGAATAAGATTTTAAGTGGGGGTTTTGGGAATCATGGGACTGCTGACCATGCACTGCACGTGCGGACAGCGAAACTGAACAAAAGTGAAAACGGGACAGAAAGTAAGAGTAGCGGATACAATTTGGCAGAAATTTGATATACATCCAGCGCGAATGCATAGTCAGCGGCTGAAGATGCTCTTAATATAAAGAAATAAAATTAGAATATTGTGGGAATATGTAGTTTAGAAAAAGCGTTAGGAATTGGAGAATTAATTGTAATGATAGGATAAAATGGGTATTAATTATATTAGGAAAAATAGCCAGGACGTAACAGAACATATTAATAACCTAGTTTGCAAACTACGATACCGATCCGTTTTCCCGACTAAAGTCGATGAAAAGTCTGCTCTAGGGTCCCCTTAAGTATGTTCTATTCTATAATACTACAGAGAATTAGATTAAAATATTAGCTTTCACAGTCACGATTTTGGTTGATGACTTCACAGCTTGAAGTGTCCAGATATGATATGATGACTTCATAATTTTTGATGTTTAGGTCACTCCAGGTATTTAAAGAACAATGGGGGAGTATACCTTGTAACGGAACGCCTTACCCCCGACGAGAAACTCGCGGATAACGTTCATTCGAACGCTCAACCGTGCGCACCGAACCGCAACGGGTAGCGAGGATCCTCGCCCCATCGAAAACGCGTAATCTGAATCGCTTAAGCACCGAGCGGACAGTACCAAACAGCCTCCCGAGTAGTGCGGCATTCGATATAAAAGCCGACCACTCGCACGAATTGAGACTTATTACTTATCTACCTTTCGCACCTGAAAGACCTATCCAGTAACATTTAGAATAATCTCCGACTCAAACAGGCCTCAATATCGCATTGACACTTGTAAGAGTTCCTTGAGCACAGCCCAGCTCGCCCGATTGTCTTAGTATCGCACTAACACATTCGGTTTTTCCCGTGAGCACGCCCAGCTCCTGTGTGGCCTTAGTATTGCACTAACACCCACAGTTTACTTCTCTACTTTTCTATCCTTAATGTTCCTTCAAATATTCATAAGAATATCGTCCATCTAAAATCCACCTCTAAAAAATCCCGTAGGCCTCAATATTGCCTTGAAACCTACAACCTATAGTCGACTCTATTTATAGGCCTCAATATTGCATTGACACCTATTCCTTTAAACGTTACCAAAAAACCGCATTTTTCCACGCTTCCTGTAGGCCTCGTTATTGCGACGACACCTACCCGGACCGACAACTCCACTATTTTGAAATATCAGCCTCGTTATTGCAACGACACTGGTATATCCGTCTCTCCTTTGCCTCATCTTCCCAAATCTTGGCCTTGGTATCGCACCAACAGTTGCCCGCGTCACGCATTTTCAGATATACGAGTATAGCGGCCGCCCCGCTCACCGACTATCAACACAATTATAGAACTCACGGACACAGACTCTGTCTATCTCTCTCGCACAATTATAATATCGACTATAATTGCCACAATAGAATCAAGTAAAACGCGTATTGGAAGCTAGTCTATTTCTGTCTCACTTTGAGCAATCAGATTCCAGATTTGCATAAATAACCTATCCTTGTCGTCATTTTTTCCCTCATGAACTGTCTTTTTTTTTCTGACGGATAAAAATATCGATAAAGAATTGCGATAGCCGTGAACTTACATCCTAGAAATGTTCCTGTGATGAATCTAGTATCTTGAAATACTATTCTGAGGAACCCTTAAAAATCCACGATCATTGAAATAAGGCGAGTGTGCCAACAGAGCGAGGATACTTTTATTAAATTCACTTGTACATGAGCGTAGACGCTCCGCGTGACGACGCCAGTCCTCTCACGTAAATTTTCGAATCAATCATTAATTACTTCGGAATAAATCCGCATCAAACAGAACAAAAAACAATAGTGTGCCAACAGAGCGAGCACGCTTTTATCAAATTCACTTGTACATGAGCGTAGACGCTCCGCGTGATGACGCCAGTCCTCTCACGTGAATTTTCGAGTCATTTGTTTACATTCTCGGGATACTCCTGCATAAACCTAGTGTTATAAGTGAGCGACTCGAATTCAAGAGCTTATTGCCGATAACTCGATTTCTCTATTGATAACTATCTCTCATCATCCTTGAACATTAAACCGATGATGAATTAAATATCCTGCCTTGTTGCTTAAAACGGATATCTGAGGTTTATTCCTTCTATCCAAAAACCTCTCCTTCGGGTCCAGTACACGATACCATCCCCTCATTATATACTTCCATCTATTTGTTAGTTTCCCCAACTCTTGAGGAAACCTGAATTTGTTTCAACCTAGACATGAAGAACTGTAGAAAAGTACATCGGGCCATTGAAAACTGGGGAAAAATATAAACAAACTTCGAAAGATATTAAAGTAACCACTCAATCACCTAAAACTACGGAGACATTGACTTGTACCCTGAAAACTAATAATTAATTGTAGTAAAGTTAGGGATTTAAACTCTCATAGTTATCAAATATTAAAAATCAACGACAGTGACCGCGCGAGTTATTTCTTCCTTATCCGCGTGAGATATTGTCGTAACTTGTTATCGACAGCGCAATTTTGTAGGGAAGAATTGTGCGCGAAGTGATGTGCATGTTCGATATAAGTACCATTAAAATGTCGTGCAGACAGTTTTTGCTGTTTTACATTATGCACGCGTTGCTGTGCTTTCATATATTGAAGAACCACGATTTATATATAAATGCTCTATAGCATCTATAGATGCTCTAACCATTTGGAAAAGAGGAACGAGCAAAGCCGATGTTGTCTTCTCTTCAGATTTAAAAATGTTACACTTTTTGTATTAATAAAAATTAAATATCGACGGTAACAGCATTTAACTGGCATTACAGCAACGTGAAATCTGCTATGATTCAAGTCGTCATTCTCTGAATTGCAACGACACTGAAAATTCTGTCGAGCCGTGATTTTTACCGTTATTTATTGCAAATTCACGGTCTGCAAGCTCAAAAACTTAAACGGTACGGGAGGGTCCGTAATTCGACCGTAATTTTCGACGTCCAAAAGCACGCACAATTTTCACAGTGATTCGGCCTTGGTTTAAACTTCTAGGGTGATGATACGTTCGTACTGATAAACGAAAATAACTAAGTGGTTGCCCTGCCCAGAACCAAAAAGGGTATATAACTGTGTATAACTATTACAATTAAATAGTTACTATTGGTATTCCAATTCTGTATGCGAACAAATGTGTTGAGTGGACCCTTTGGTGGATCCAATTTTGTAGGATAGAGAGGCTTTCGTAACAGTTACCGGTAGCCCGATGAAAGTCTTGGTGAACTATGTGTCTTTATAATATAACAATATATGCAGGTATTGGTGTAAAGCTAAGCTGTGCACATGGGCTTTGTAGAATCTGCCAACTTTGAAAACGCAAATTCAGCTTAAAGCACTAACAATAATTAAAAATAATGCACTACAAGATTTCGATTGCACACACAAAATTTGAAACGGTGCTAAGTGACGCTTTTGCCCCTATAATTTGTTAGACTGCGTATAAAATGGAAAAAAAAAGAAGCAAGGTTTATTTATGAATGTTAAGAAACATTTATTGTCAATAAAAATATCATAAAATAATCGAGTATTTTGGCAGTTGGAAAGTCGAGAACCCTCATGATTTTCGGCGCTTTGAAGATATCTTCAATCACGGTACGGATATGAAGGCTTTTAGAGGAGCGTGATTTACGATGCGTTAAGCTTCTGGTTGATCCAGTCGATATAAGAGGACACGCGAGTGTACACGGACGGAGTTCCAGCGGAACCGCAAGGGTACATGCCCCAAGAGACGATGCCCACCTGCTCGGGTACTCCATCCTCGTTGTACTGGACAAGAGGGCCACCGGAGTCACCCTGCAGACAAAAAATCACAAGAATTAGAAGAATTGTTCTGATTAGATGCTGCAGTTGAACAAAAAAGCGCTCACTTAGCTTCCCAGCTGTTTGTTCTACTAAACATTAGTTTGTATTTTCTCTTTAACATTAAGCTTGTTCGTTCTTTATTACGTTCGTATATCGTAAATGTTGTGAATGAGTTTTCCTAGTGACGACCTCCAGAAACACATTTTCATTGCTTGTAAATATAATCTGTATACAGTTCCCGCCTAATCTGGACACCTTTATCCATTTATTATGATATTTGTCAACATTGCTGAGTGCATATATTTTGTGTATTCTTCATCCGAATCCTTTTAAGTTTGGAAACAAAACTTTTAATTAAAATAATGGCAAACTCGAAAGTTTAGTGACGCGGTGAAGAACAAATTGAGACTTGGAAAATTCAAATTGGTAAAAAATATAAAAAATTGTCTTTGCATTTCAATGCTAGACTGGACATTGCATAAAATGGCCAGGTTGCACCGGGCAGGTTCTTTCAAAGTTCTTTTCAAGTACTTTTCCATTGACAATGCATATGAAAATGCTAAACTGGAGAAGGTACTCAACTGTTTTTCGTTTCCAGAGCC
This sequence comes from Clistopyga incitator, assembly GCA_947507545.1. Taxonomy (NCBI): domain Eukaryota; kingdom Metazoa; phylum Arthropoda; class Insecta; order Hymenoptera; family Ichneumonidae; genus Clistopyga; species Clistopyga incitator. Next base: position 7,496,143 of record OX382173.1, on the reverse strand, counting down.
AAAATTACCTCGTAACTGTTCTCTTATAGTAAGACGCTATAGAAATAAAAATGAACTTACGGAGCAAGCGGATATCGAGCCACCGAGCGGTCCGGTGCAGACCTGAGTGTCGAAGATCTCGCCGTCACCGGGAAGTTGACGGAAAGTCTCGGCGCAGGTCTGGGTGTCGACGATGGGAACCTTGACGGTCTGGAGAACGGTCGGCAGAACGGGCAACCACTTCTTCGAGGTGGAACCCCATCCGGAAAGGACAGTCTCACCAGAATGGACTTTGCCACTCTCTGGCAGTTTCACAGGAGAAACGTGGTCCGTGAAGACCAGAGGAGTCTTGAGTTCCAAGAGGGCGATGTCGTGTTGGGCAACACCTCTGCAATTATTTTCGTAAATTATTTAATTACCTCTCTCCTCCTTGTTGCCAACAAAAAACAAATAAAAAATATCATATTCAATGGTAATTCCACGATTTTCATGATAAATGATTATTTAATGCTGACAAAATTTAATTTCAATGATTAATATTAATAATATTAATCAATATTCATTAATAATATTAGGTAGGTTCAAGCGCTTTAAGCTAGCAAAATCAATCAATGAATTAAGCGTGACATAAACGTTATGCTGTGTTTCAAGAAAGAATATATAAAGTCCAGTCGAATTGAAGGTAGTTTGATAACTTACCCTGGATAATTGGGGTGAACAATCTTACGAATTATATAGGAAAACTGCTGTTCACTTTCTTGCTTATTGATGATGTGCTTGCCGACCAAAACAGCCTGGCGACCGAGCTTCGGGATTTCGGTGACGCAGTGTCCAGCCGTCAATATCCATTTGTCGCTGATGATCGAGCCACCGCACACGTGTCTGTATTTGATGATGGGTGGGATGCCCCATACGATGGAAGCTTGGTATGGGAACTGGTGAGGCGCAGCGTCTTCACCATCGGTGATGCGCTCCTTTATCGCCAGGCATCCTGGTACATGGAAAGCAAGAGGAAATTTGAAAACTCACATTTTTCTGTGTACATCACCGCTGAAAGAAAACGAGAAAATAATGTCCCGTCTTCGATGAGTATTTTTACGAGAGGTGTGCTCACCCTGGGCGACGAGCAGTGCTGCTAAGACGTACTGGAACAACATTGTCGAATGAGTTCTATACCCAACGCAGATGTGCGTCTCTTTATATACTTTAGGCTCTGGCCAGTATCTATCGCGATAAAAATGGTATTCCAAACGAAAGTTCAACTGATACAATCGAACGTGAATCTAAAAATTACGCGATTCATGTCATATTCCTCATTATTTTTACCTTATTACGAGGACAAGATAAATATTGTTGAACTTTGCTTGTCTGCAAATGTTTACTGCACATGATTATCATGCAATCTGGAGCACAGAGAGGTGATATTCTGTCATCGGGTGATTACAAATACGTAAATTCCATCTTTATTTAGTCACACTAATATTCGATGTTTACATCCAGCTCCGCAGAGGTGAGAATAGTTGTCGAATCTTTTTGTAGTTTTTATCAGATATGCTTAATTTCTAACCGAGAAATTGCATTTAGAAACAGTGCTGCGTCGAAATAATGTAGGCCCCCTAAAGTGTGACGCATTCTGTCAATTCAGCCACTTTTTTTACCGATCGTGTCAAATTTACCCCATTATTCATCATATCAAAGTACCACTAAAAGGCATTCTATGCGATTATCTTTCGATTTTTTAATCTAACATGAAAAACGTTGTTTTTATTCAACTGAACATATCTTGGGAACTTGAATGTGTAGTGTCTATAAAATAGTGGGCACGCATTTGAATAGCCGAAAACAATACTAATTTTTGCTTTAATATGGAAAGAAATAGTGGAAAAATGGGTCACCGGGAATTTTTATTGAAAAATAATCATTTTTGCAGCTATTCAAAAGTTAAGTCATCGTATTATAATCGCTAAATATAATTAGTATGAAATCATAATTACAAAAAAAAAGCACGGTAAACTATACCTTATGAATTCATGGGGATTTACAACTCTGGACGAACGGTTGAAAATTTTAGTTCTATGGAATTTTTAATTATTAAAACGATCAACCTTACCGCATTAACTTTGCAAAACTTTGCAAAACTAAGATATCAAGCCTAATTTTAGTGTGTACATAAAATATTAATCAGCCATGTTTATTTAATCTATTTAAAAACAGGATATAAAGTAAAATATTTTACATTGCTTCCTCACTATTCATCATATTTCACAAAACTTCCTCTATGCCCAAACCAATATCGATTAATATGGTTCCTCATAGAGTTAGCTTTGTAAAAAAGCACCAAATAATGAGGAAGCAATGAAAAAACCCCAACTTTTTTCTCAATTTAGGAATGGACGGTTATCAATAATTTAGTGGTATTAATTGTGCTAAGTTGTATGCAGCTCACCAAATTAGCTAATTTATTTCAACGAGGTATAAAATGAGGTACACTCAACGGGACACATTAATAAATAAATAATAGACTAATTTTTTTATGCCCTATCATTATACAAGACTTTTGTCATGGATCTCATAATCCACTGTAACAAATATTGTAAATAAATAAATAAATAAATAATTCCTATGAACTAGGAGATTTTGTGACTCATTAAAAAATTAATGAGCCAATGAATACTATATCTTTTATTGGCTAGACTCACTACTGTCTAGTCCGAGACTTTTTCTTATCGAATTGTCATATATTTTTGCTGCGCACTCGCTACTTCTTTTTTCTTTCTAAACACTTATCAAAACTAATGATATCAACATGCCGCCGATGCGATAGAGTGACGTAAAGACTAGCGCATCGTTTGTGTTGCACACTAACGTTTGAGCTTCGGATTGATCGTACTGGCAGGGCTTAACGGCTGAAGAAACGTCGTAGCGGCTTTGCGAAAACGATCGCTCTAGCGATTCCCTTTGTTACGTTTACGTGTCGTCACTTAATATAGAAAAAGAGACTTGACATAATTGGCTGAACTTTTGCAAGAGCGCCGCTGCGAATTCGGGATTTGGAGGAGCGAGATTTTTCAGGTGCCCGCGGCAGTAACTAAACGTGCGATTGTTCGAATTCCAGCCCAAGTTTCTCTCGCTGTTGGAACTATCTGCGTGGCTGGCAACAGGAAACCGTAGGTTCCGCGATCTCGAAGCTCTAGGGTATAAGAGTATTTTATTCCAGCGACTCCCTTTGCCCAATCGTCCGATGCACCTGCAATTAGTCGAAATAAATTCCAGAACATTATTTTCCCATCATAGATAAATTAAGCTTTAGTGTGTAAAAAAAGAAAATTAAGTGATTCTAGATGTGCTTACAATTAAAACTTCAAATATTTAAGGTAATTGCCGTGGTGTAAATATTTTTCTCAGACACTCGGTAAATTCAATTATATTGAATTGAGAGTGTCACTGACACTCTTAGGGGTTTCATTCTGTTTAGGCCTAGAAATTTTCTGAGAAATTGAATATTCTTAACTATTGAAAATATTTTGGTTTCTGAGATAACAACTCTTAAATGTATCAAATCGTGTCATGCTTTTCACTCAGTCAATATTTGTATCTTTAAATAAATTTCTGAACAGCGTAAGTTAATTACGATTGTTGCAGAACCAATTTTCAGGAGTTTTTTTGAACAAGGCCCTTTCTGATTATCTTTATAAGTCTGAAGTGTATTTTGAGCACGGGCAAAAATTAATAAATTTTAGAAAGTTTCTCAAGCGATTTTCCAATATTCTGCATAAGATATTAAAAAATTAGTATTTCATTTACTAAATATTGTGACTTACTCCTGGTTAAAAAAGTATTCTTGAAAATATTGGAACCTCTACAAAGGACTGTACAGTTATCAGTATCTAGAGAATATTTTCACTACTATAGAAAATCCGTTTCCTACAAAAATTCATTCTATGGTTTACCTGATGTTGGGTACAGAAGATCAGCCGAAGGTCCGACTTTGTAACTTGTTCCGTGGACTTTGGCTATCGCTTTGGCTCCCTTTCTTGCGACACTCGCGAGGGCCGCATAATCATCAGCTCGATTGTGGGTATAACCCCATGGAACCAGCCACATTTGCGAGTACGAGTGCAACGTCAAATATAATCTGGTAAACACAAAATTATCTGTTGTTGATAATGCTAAGCGGATTAAATGGATATTGAAGAGTCGAAGAATTTGGCAATTAAAAGATACCTGATACTTTCTCGATTTGCCATGATATAATCGGCCATAGCTTTTGTTTCGGGCTCCGAAAAAGCGTGCGGACCGGCGTACGTTTCGTGACAAGGATCCCCACTCATACCTCCTTCCTTATCTTCGCCCCAGTGATAACCGAAATTTCGATTAGGATCAACCCCGTCGCATCTCGCCCACAACCACTTTGTGTAGTGTGAGACCAGGTAAAACAAACCCGCCGGTGTGTACCTGTTGAAAACGTGATAACATTGGTAAACAAAATATTTGTATTATTTGTTATCTTCCCGCCAATGATCATTTACGGGTTTGTTATTATCAACGTACTCGATCGGTCATAAGACGATAATCCTCTAGATAAGTTTTGTTTTTGGGAATTTATTAGAGGCTCTCGGTAGGAGAGAATGAGGCACAATGCGTCACTTTTTTTTTCGGGAAAGATATGTTCTTAGCACAGTAGTGTGATAAGATAATACCATTTATAATCGGTTATTATGGACCTTTAGGTGCACTGTACAGCTAAAAACATTAATGTAAAAAAATTATGGATATTTTGATAATTAGATGTCCCTCAAATCGCCGAGTGGGGTACACCCTCATGGAAAGAAGTATACTTGGAAGTATATTTTTTGGTATATCCAGTATATATCTTGGGTGCATACACAATTCATTTTATGTATGATATATATATCCGAGATAGAGAACTTTTTGCCGTTTTATATATTGTATGTATTTTATATTCGCTATATATCCGCCGGATATATATCAGATGTACAGAGGATATAGGACTTTTTGCCGCTATCTAAACCGTATATAATTTATCTATCCGTGTGTATATCTCAAGTATGCTTTAATTACATGGGGGCAATGTGTCTGATAATGGGATACACTGTGTCAATCAATGTGAAATATGTATTTAAGGAAAAGTAGGATCATAATACTGTTGCTTTAAAGACCAATTATCCACCAAGCAAATAAAATATGCACACAGAGCGCAGCATGAGAATTTTTATCACAAAAATGGCCTTCAGTATTTCCGTTATAAATAATCTCAGGCATATCAATTGTTGAAATAAAAATCTAATAAAAAATGTGGTTGCTGTTTAGAGATAAAACAAAACTATAAAAAATCGGGGATGAGATCCAAGAGGGCGAGGGTCGACAGACAGGTCGAATCGGTATGGAATGTCCCATATATAGTAATTGAATCTATTGTTTCCATTGAAACGTAAGAAAGCCGTGTTAATTAATTCCGTAGTACCTTGCGTCGTTATCGTTATCGGCCTGACGACTGCGAGTCTTCCGCCAAAGTCGATCGCCGACGTGACTGAACTCATAGCCGTCGGGATTGGCGACCGGTAGGATCATCCAGTCAGTATTATCCAGCAGCTTCGAGTATGTCGTGTTTTTTTCCACAAGCTGACTCAGAATGTAGGTCGCTACCGCGGTACCGATCCATTCTCTTGCGTGCATGCCTGCGAACAAGGAAGCCCTTTATATTTGTCACATGACTTGAACGTCTCACTTTTGTTGCTTCCGAGAATAACCATAAAACACCATCCCGGAAATCCCGGTTGGCCGGTTAAAAATATAGCTTCTCATGAATGTGGGACACAATTTTTTGGATATGTCAACACTGAGAGAAAAATACATGCTTGGAACAACAATAGTAGAATTTTACAATACAATATAATTCCCAGGAGGAACGATTATATTTTATGGTTGCGACAATGACAAACAATAATTGCTGCATATATAATTATAGCTGTAACGTAGCGTCCAGTAACTTCCTGAAAAATATTTCGGTATAGAGTTACTGTTCTACTATATAGTTTTCTCATTCTAGATCTTCCATTACAGTTTCGATCATAAGGGGAATTCTCTTAAGAAAAAGGGTTTATAATTGTAATAATGGTATTACTAATCGTTACACTCAAAAAGGAAACTTTGTTGTTGTGAAAAAAAAAAAAATTTTCACGATTTTAATGGCAGGACACGCGGAATGGTCCAAAATATCGAGACATTTCTGTATGTGTGAATTGAGCAACCAAGCGGGCTGGCATATAACAAGGTTTGAGATCGTAGTTGAATTTTACATCGTTTTGAACATGTTGAAAAAATAATTTAGACACTATAACTTTCGCAAATTAAGAGGCAACAGGCTAAAATTTTGTACATAAATGGGCCACGATTGAACCATTATTTAAAAAGCAATACTAAGTTATAATACGGCCGATCAAAAGATATATATCCACCGCATTAAAATAGGGTACACTTAAAATATGTAAGTTATATATCGGGTTATAATTACCAGCAAAAAGTACTACATTTCCTATATATCTTCAAAAATGTCTAATAATGAGAACACCTGCTTTTCAATAATCAGAAAAATTAAGGTCCAATCTACGTGAATCCCGGTATATATCAATCGATCTACGTAGATTTACAGAGAGTAGCGGTAGATTTTGTCACCGCCACAATGCTTACATACCAGTCTAAAATTTTCTCTGTTTCTGGACTATTCGTAAGCTTCTTTTGCCAATCTGCAAAATCTCTAGTTACTCATAATTTTTTCGCCATAGAACCCATACTCCATATTAGTATACAGTATTCGAAATAAAAATTCATTTTTGATGGTCAATTTGTTGCAACAACAAAATTATATGTTCACGCAGAGGTTTGTACGGTTCGATGGGAAGTTAAGTATCGCCTTGACGTAAAAGAAGGCTAGATACTAACTTTTCATCTTATAGCATTCGGCACGTTTATCTTGCAACCAGTTTTTTAAATAGCCATTGGTAGAGTAAAAAATTGGAGATTCAAAAATAATATGGATCACAAACAAAACTTGTCCGAGATTTCCATCTGTTTCTGACTCATGTTTGAGAATCTCTTCCCTGATTCGTCCTCGGTGAACAGCCTCGCCTTGAACCGATATGGGAATATGGGAATTACGAACCGGGTTGTCCGTTTAAAACCTAATTGTGACAACACATTTGTCAGACCGCGAGACAACAGACGCAGGAATAATAATGCGATGAGAACGTTTTTTAAGATTATTTTCACGTAGAGTTTCGGGCCAAGATCGTTTGCCACCGGTTCTTTAGTACCACAGTTTCCAGCAGTAACCGTGAAAGTCATAAATCGGTACGCACTACTTTCGTTGTGCGTCAAGAGTCTATGTAAATTTTCGGGCCAAGTAAATTCACGATAAATGCGCACAATTGTCTCGCGACCTCATTTTTAATGCAGACTTCTTGATTCCGGATTTTTTTTTACTTCATATGAAATGATAAAAATCTGGGAGCCTCGAGAATGTCCACGTTCATAAAATTATTGCTGAGTCTCAAAAGTCGCGATAAATATGTACTATTATATAAAAACTCATTTATTAATAAAAAAAAAAGGATTTTTTTCGTACCTGCATCGATCCAAACTGTTGGTTTCTTCGTTCCATCTTTGGCAGGCCCAGTCGAGACTTTTACGACTTTAAGAGGCTGTCCCTCGTAACTGTAGCCAATCGTTTCAAGTTCGACCAGATTTGGATACCTGAATGTCAGGTACTCAAGAAATTTGAGTATCTCTGAAATACGTTTGTAATTTTTTCGGTCAAACGGGAATGTAAAGACAAGAATGTTACGACTGCTGACAGTGCATATAGATTATTTACCTCCAAAACGATGATAACGCTTCCAGGTCATAGAATGACCCTGATTACTGACTAGATCATCGCGTTGTTCTTTCGACATCTTCGGATTCTGATATGCTATAGTTTTCTGTGCATTAGATGATAAAAGGTGTTAGGTAAAGAAATATTGATAGATATGGACTAGTGCACACGATAGGTGTGGACTAGTGCACACGATTGATTGGAGGATCGATTGATTGATTGATCGCATACCTGGAGATCGGGAATCAGAACTGTGAAGTTGATTCGTTTTTCTCGTAAGAAGTCTTTCACGTCTGCTATGACATCCGGTGAGACCAAGATGTCGGTTGGCCTACATCAGATTGAGAACATTTTTTAACGAACACGCAACGCAGCTTGATACTAATTTTATCAATAAAATATATCGAAGGAATGTCTTTAATTTAAAACAAATTTCAATGTTGAATAGAATTGTATTAATAATGAAAAGACGATTTGAAGGTAGAACTTTTTTTTAAATTTTGCCAAAATAATATCATTCAAAAACAAGCATAATTGATTTATTAGTCCCTAGGGAGGAAAACGGTTGATTTGAGTCCGGCAGGTGTAATAAAAGTCGTATGTCACATGTATAATCGTCGTTGGTTAAAATGAGAAATTCTGCTCTATACTAGAGAAAGCTTTGTTTCCATGAAATTTCTTTCTCTCGAGATTTTCATGTAAGGACACTTAAAATTTGGTGATGATCGATAAAGCGATTCAGATTTCATGTTATTTTTAATTTTTTGAAAATTTTTCGCTTTGCTCTAATTCCGGTAAGACTTCAAAAAATTGACTGAAATTAACATACTAAATTTCTATAAGCTTAGAGGTTCTAAATGTATTTAAAATAAGGATGCAAATGAAAATTATATAAATTCTTCGTCAATAATTTTCATGCCTCAAATAAAATTAATAAATTTCTTCATAAATGCGGCTTTGTGAAAGATGAAAATTCATGAGGAATCAATGTGCAAAGTTCTAAATTGCATTCCTTTTGTACCTATATTTGTAAACACGGTATGTGCTTATTTTTTTTGTAAAATCGAGAAAAAAAGTATCGTACGGAGCAAGATTTTCACCTCGGTTGATTTCTGACCTCGTTTCGTTCGGAGAACAAACTTCACCCTCGATTCATGTCACTTACTTTCTTTCCTTATATCATAATAGACTATTTTTGTAACACGTGCGTGCATGACCGTCTTGTGAGGCGGAAGTGGATATTTTCATGGCAATGTTGAGAGTATCCAAGGTTGGCGTATGCGCAGTTGATGAACATTGGTAACTTCACTTTTAACTGTTTGTTCCGCAAAATTACCATTTGAAGCATCACTATGCATGCCCTTATTAAAATAGTGTATTACGACACGACGGCAGAAAAGTTTTTCTTGCGAACGTCAGTTTGCAGTCACACGAGTTGAAATAATCTTTTCCACTGAGTATTGTATACGATTTTACTCCCTAAGGTGTGGAAATAAACTTTTCCGTTCGTGAAGCGTGCGGAAAACTCCATTTTTCACACCGCAGTGAAGTGAAGCAGAGCTTCTTTCGATAAGCTAAAGTTTAGATGCCCTTTGAAATGCCAATCTATCTGGAAGGTGATTAAAATTTTTTTTTACTCCAATTATTTGTTTGCAAAATCGTTTATAAATGAGTGGAGTGTGTGAAAACAAAATCATCTGTTACAATTAAATGGGAGTAGCCGGATGCATTTGCTACTTAGCAAAAAATCCTTCATTCAATTGCACAAACATATTTGTTTCATATAATAGCAGGCAAATTAGTGCCACAACTTAAAATTACCAGTTCCGAATTAAAAACGTGGCCCAACAAGCAGCCATCAACAACAGACTACGTGAAATTGATTCACTTTAAAATCAACTCATTCCACAATGCGAAGCAATCAAGTTAAATTTTTCGAATACAGGCTCATTATTAGTAGATATTCCAAATATATTGAATTTAATCACATTTTTTATACTCATGGTCACGAAAAGATTAGCTTAAAAAATTATGTAAAGTTACGTGCAAGATCACCTGTTGCTCACTGGCTGAGTCCAAAACTTGACGTCTTCACCGTCGGAGTCTCTCATGTCCAGTAAGTCTTTAATTTGACTTTTCGTGACGGGAGTTGTCCTGATCAATTGATGACCCTTGTAACTGACTCTCGTAGGGCGCGTTCTGCTGCCCGGTGAGTCGTTGCCCATCACGTTATTTACGATGGTATTGAGCCCTCCGGCGACTACGCCGACCACCGATTCTAGCAGACCGGTGAAGGAAAATTCTCGATTACTCGATGACCATAATGGAAACCAAGACGAATCTTGTTGTCGAACGAATCCTTTTTCTGTTTCGCCTCCATGGTCCGAAATTCTCGACCAGGTAACCAAAGTTTCGTTATTCAGATCCAGAGTTCTGAAAAATATTTCATCACTGAATTAAAATTTTTGATCGTAGTTGTAGCTTTTCATATATTCACAATTAAATTTACAATTCATGTTTGGATTTCCATTAGTTCGTAGTTTCACTCATGTTGACTGAGTAGTGTAATAATAAATGCTGTATTAAAAGAAAGAATACTCTCTATTTGAATATACGTATATTCAATATATTCTACGAAGTAATGGATAATTAGTAATTACGAAAAAAAATCTATCTATTCCGATAATTATGAATAACTTAGGGTATCCTTATCAACAACTAATAATATGAGGTAGTCGCAATAATTTATAATCGTTTAGCTTGGAGAGTTGTTATTCTTATTGAAAATCTCTAAATGCAATTAATCAATGGTTTAAATCACTCCAATCGTTATTAAGATATTGCAATAGTCCCGAATACTTCTTACCGCATAGATCGATAAATCGAATCTTATTTCCGTGCCAATATACACTTATAAATCACGGTGGGTTATAAATAATTTGGAATAAAAAAAAGAACGTAATCAAAAGACGTATCAGCTGGAAATATTATCGTTCGATGAAACCGATGACCACAATTTCTGCATTCGATAACGATGAGCAGAGAAGTAGATCGGTACAAGAATAAGCGTTATCGTGTGCACTGGGTTTTCCCCACTTCGCGTAATCGTTAAAATAAAAGACAGTGAGTAAGAAAAAAAGGTGATCAAGAAAGTATTATCATGATCTACTTGTCGAGCACTTAGCGATGGGTCCAAAGATAAACGGGGTCAATCCGATAGTCTTTCGTCGCAAGTTGTAGACTATTTAAAGTGCAATAGACAAACCTGTTGTAATCTGATGTCTTCAAGTATTCACGATCTTGATAACTTAATCCATCTCCGGTGTCGACACCGCTATTAGATAAGGACTTTTCTCCAAATGGGCTTCCGATTACGAGCGATTGAAAGGTTAATAATAGAACGAAACACTGAGAAAATCGCACGAGAACACGGCGAGATCCGTTGCACGTTGCGGTATTCGCCATGGCCTCGAAACACTCGAAAGATCTCATCTTCGCGGTCAAGAGGAAGGATACGACCGTGACGAAAGTCTCGAGCTGACTGACCGACCTTCCCAGATCCCTTCTCCTCGACACGTGTTGTTCGTTCCATCCTGCGAGAGCCGACGAAGGCGAAAAACCTCGGTTTCACTGTCATGCCCCATAAGATCCATCCGGTCCCGTCTTTCAACTGGTACCCACCATGTATTTCCGGAAATATTTGTTCTGCTCCACTCATCGTTATCGCAGGTAATGCTTACCGTGTGCCACCGACAATTGTCATATAATTTTCTCCACCTCGGCATGGTTTTTTTATAGATAGTTTGGTAACCATCGTGAACGACAAATAAGAAACATTTCTCAAGTTTTTTGTATGTATTTACAATTAAGGATAAGAGGGTAGGAAAAATACCTTCTCACATCTTTACCTCTTGACACGTGTAGGGTGGACGTAGGTACCGATTTGGGCCACCTTAGGGTCCGACTGTGGCCATCACATTCAAAGGGATAAAACAAAAAATTCAAGTTTACTATTTAGTGAATTGATATAAATTTGTGCGAAAAGTCAGTTATGAGAAATAAATAATTCGAAGGCTGTAATAATATAAATTGCCACAAACGGTACAGTGACGACGAATAACACACCTTATACCCTAGTCCATTTAATCCTGCGAGGTCCGACGAAGGTTAAAAACCTCTGTTTCACTGTCATGCCCCATAAAGTCCATCTGGTCCCGTGTTTCAACTGGTACCCATGACGCCTTTCTGAAATGATTTCCGTTCACTCATTTTCTCAACTTCGACATCGAGTTTCTATAGATATTTTAATAATCATTGTAAAAGACAAATAGGGAATAGGACTCGAGTTTTTTGTATGCACAATTTAGGATAAAAGAGTTGAAAAGATACCTTCCCAGATTCTTACTTCTCAATACGTGTAGGGTAGATGTAGGTACCGTTTTGGGGCATCTTCGGTCCGATTGTGGCTATCACATTCAAAGTAATACAACAAAAATCGAGTAGATTGTTCAGTAAATTGATACGAATTTTTTCGAGAAATCAACATGCAATTATGAAGGAAAAGTAATTTTAAGAATGGCCACATACGGTACAGTGACCACATCTAGCTTAGTTCATTTTAACCCACGAGGACCAACAGAGGCTAAAGACCTCGGTTTCACTGTCATGCCTCATGAGATCCATCCGGTCCCGTATTTTAACTGGTACCCAAGACGTCTTTCTGGAATCATTTATTCTACCCACTCTCTTAACGGTTTACCTGGTCAGGCTGACCATTGTCATATAATTTTCTTGAATTGGCCATGAAGTTTTTATAGATATTTTGATAATTATTATGGAAAGCAAATAAGACAAATTATTCCGGTTTTTTGAATGAACTATTTAGGATAAAGGTGTAGGAAAGAAAGTTTTCAATATAAGTATTTTTTATGTAGAAATTAACATATTTTATGTTTGCTCTATTATATTCAAGAAATGAGGGTACGAATGTGATTTTATAAATAATTATTATTTCTTAATAATGATAGTCTCAAAATTATCATCACGTTATTTATGAAATGTAACGGCGAGTAATTCTCCTTTAATGAATCAATTTTTTAAATGTGAAAAATGTGTTCAACACAACAATATTATGTAGAATCGAATTTTTAGAACTTCTTTTAAAAATGTTACGCCGCGTCGAATCTGCACAAAAGTGATTATTAAATATCGATAGAATATTGGTAGTTTTCAAAAACGATGACGTTAATTTTCAGCAGATCTGATTCTTCGGAATCCCGGTCAATAAATTGTAGGGATAATTTAAAAAAATATTTTTTACCTTGAATCGTAAAAACAGTCTGTTTATTAGACGCTGATATGTAGTCCGCAATTAGTGGATTTTATTCACATTGAATGCATATTAAACTGCTTTTAAAATTGTGCTCCTGTCGATAAGAATCTTGATGAAAATTTGGTACCTTATATATTTAAATAATGATATTCCCGAGGGAGAAGTCGGACCATTAGCGGATTGTAACGGTTTGTCAAAAAGAAGTCAAGGTGAGCTCATCGAGCTCGTCGCTCGATCGAGTTTAGGTGGAGTTCTTGTGTATACGACAGGCTACATAATGCAGTGGTGTAAGCAAGTCCTTTCGCCGACATCATCGGGTATCGAGTACGGAAATACTGTAATCGCAGCGGAGAGGCGCCTATGTTCGCCGAGTTGCGGTCCAGCCTGTTCAAAGGTACCTCAGTAGGTCATTATATTTGCCGTTAGGCCGAGACGCGATGCCTCGGATATGAGCGCTCACGTGAAACGGTGAAAATGTTACGTCTTCGGCTCGAAAACAGCGGCACCTGCACTACCGCTATCGGCGAGCGAGTTATTCCAAATATTCGGTGAGCCGCAGTATCTAATTAACGAAGAAAACTGAAAACAAACAAAAAAAACAGAGTATATTTTGCGAAGAAAACAAATGGGTGGCCGAGGGTTTAGATTTTTTACGCAGTGAGTATGATTTATTATTTAATAACTATATGCGATACCGCGTAGGGTACACAACGATACAATAATTAATTTCAACATACAGAGTAAGAGCATAACTGAGTAATAAGAATAATGACTCAAATAATTAAATTAATGTAGTACACATATATATAATTTTGTTAGTCGTCTGAATTCGTAAAAAGAACGATAAAGGGTAGACGTTTGGGTTTTCATCGTTTTCTTTCATTCTCCTTTCGTTTCGTGAAGGCGAAAAGTTCGGGGTCTCCCCGGTTCTTCATATACTATACATTCCGTAGTACATTTCCTCTTTTTCGTAATAGCATTGACAGTTGTAGGCCCTTGCGACGAATTCTATCCTCCCGAATAGATCCAATTTTGACTAGCACGTTTGTGGCATGTCTCTGAGACGTAGTCGTAAACATTGTCATCGCAACGTAAATATTTATTGACGGCGCGTAACAATTACGGTGTCAAACTGGTTTTAAAAAAATCAATAAAAAAAGAAACAACGAGGATCTACTGTCCGTCGTTTGGCCTTGGAGGACGTGAACCCGAAGAAACAACCATGTATATTTCGTCGTTAACGCGTGTGTTAACTATCGTATCATTATTCGCTCGTCTATACGACGCTTCGCAAGTTTGATTAATAATTGACTGCTCATAGTCGTCCTCGCGGGCTCTCCTTTCATCTCTACGATCCTATACAACAATCTCGCGGAGAGACCGATGCATAGGATTCGCGAACGCAACGAACGACCTCATTAAAGTCGTACACGTGACCAGCATATGATACGTCGATGCGAGGGCAACCTTAAACTCTCTTTAAAGGTATACAATGGCAAGAACGAAGGATCTTTTAAAATAAATTCTGTGACGCTTCCTACTTGAAGCCCTAACGATAAACCATTCTCTTAGTCCCTCATCCAATGATGCCAGCAATTGCTTATTCGCTCGATACGCGTATCCCTTCTCGACGCGAATTATTGCGACGCGAGAGCAAAACGATAATCGATTTACCGTTCTAATAAGTGTTTTAATTCGCGTAAATCATCCTCGTTCTCACTCTTTCTAAGGCCTTAGTGTTATGTACAGTTATGAACATCATTTTTCATACATTAGATAGGTATGATAATAATGGCTCGTGGCAACGATAACATTCGGGTCTTTCTTAATGGACCCGGATATAACGTGATATATATTTCGATATATCTATTATCTGTGTATTTATAATTATTTTGTGTATAATTTATTTGTTTTACTTTTTTGTTGTTGTTTAATTATTATTTACGACCGTGCAGCATGCATAGATGGTGGTGGATATTACCTATATACTTTTATACTACTGGGATTAGTAGGACGCTTTTATACTTTTGTTTTGTAATTAGATTTTCCGTTTAACGCGTTGAGGCTTCTAAATCCTCGAAAACGATCGTTTATGAGAAAAAAACGGGCATTTTATGGACGATAGGTAACATTTTTTCACGTATCTATATCGTAATGTGTTGCATGCAATATTTAGCCACTTTTTTGGCGGGATATGCAGCCCCAGCGGTGCATCATTCTGCTCCTTCATTCAGAACGGACGATGTGACTACGCTGGGCAGATCTATCGATCGAGATTCTCATCAATGTCGTGAACCTGACGATCATTAATCTCCTAAAACAATGTTGACATTTTTGTTCGTTTTTTTTTTATTATGATTAATGATGGTCGGAGTACGTGAATGCCAGGGTCAAGCTTAGACAATATTCGCCTTGATTACGGCACTGCCCATCATGACCTTGTTGACAAAGTTCACGATCGCTGTTGCCGGCTGCCCTGGTTCCAATTCGGCGAATACATGGCACTGATTGTCTGACTTGTGCGCTGGTTTCCGCGCGACGAATCCAAAGCATCGGCTAAAAGAAGGAGACAGCATTTTTTAATCGGAATTTGAGAAATTATGATAAAAAATTGTACTATCCCGATATAGTTCATTTGGAAGTTTTATTCAAGATTTCTGAAAGTACGACACGTATTTTGTAGAAACGGATAATCAGCAATTTTAGGAGAAACATAACTGACAATACCTCATAACAATTTATATATTTTTTTTCTTTAATATTCTATTATTAATTTCTTAATTTTCTATCTTTCTTTATTCATTTGCTTCATAATTGGTCATATCAAAGTACCACTGAAAAGCTCTCTATTTGAGTTTTGTTTCGATATTTCAATACAAAATTTCAAAAGCGAGGAAATTACTTTAAATGTCCCATTCAAAAGCTAACATAAAACTAAAAATTTTACGTGGAGACATTTTTTTTCTAGTAACTTCCAGTTTCCGAGGTATGGTCACTTGAAAAAAAATCGGCGATTTTTGAAACATTGCTTTACAAAACGAGAAAACAATCACATAGAGTGCATTTTGTGGTACTCTAAGATGACCAATGGTGGGGCAGATCTGAGAGGGCTTAAAAACTCTCAAGACTCTTCAACTCCATTGTTTTGGGTGTAAAGAAGATGGAAATACGTTGAAGAAATATAATAAGTGCGATTTAAATGTATTCTATGTATACAAAGGATACTTACTGGGCACTTAGAGGTCGTCCTGTATCATCGCTGACAAAGTCCCAGGTCCTTTCCTCGGCGTCCAAGCCGCAGTAGCTGATATTGTTGGTGGGATAGTGCCTCCGGAAGAATAGCTTTCGCGCATTGTCAGTGAGCGTAATGCCCTGTGTCGAGACCTTGAAGTGAACGATCGTGGCTGTCGGTAAAGGTTTTTGGTCGAAGAGCGTCGTTATAGCTTTCTTGATCGCCTGCGGTCCAGTCAGGGACTCGGTGTCGATCGTAAAGAGGTACAATACGTTGCAGGCTGTAAAACAGAGATATTGCACACTTATGAATACGTAAGCTTCTGGCTATATATCCTCTGAGACGAGAGGAATATTAAAATCGTTAATTTTCTAAGCATTTAAAATTTTTGAAGTACAGCTTAAGGGACTCCAGTCACCCAGAAAATGCATAAGAAAAAAAAATTTCTAGATACAATTCTGCAATTTTTTAAATATATACAGTGCATCAGAATGGGATGAAGTAAAAAGTGAAATTTTTAGCATAGTCATACCTTCCAGACTTAACCGGTGAACAAATTTTTTTTTACGACTTTTTTTAGCTGATTGAGTTCGTTTAATGAGATAATGCTGCAGTCATATTATGAACTATTATATCTTGCGTACCGAATGATCCTAATAATAATTAGTGACGGTCGGTTATAACAAAATTATGAGAATACTTGATCTTGCACCTCGTCTACTGAATACTATTAAATTTTTACTCACCAGCTCCTTGAGCGAGTAGCTGTTGCGTGCTGTTTGAGCTCGGAGAGTCCAGGGCTCTTGCAGCGGCTTCTGGTTCGGGAAGCAGTAGTTGACAGGGTAAGGCCATGGCCATCAAGCTATGTTGATAAACTAGTGCCGAAAGGGAACTGAACACGGGTTCATTTGCACATCCCTTCAGTCGCACTCCTCGCGATGTCGGTTCTATCAGGAAGTGCCTGACTAATTCGCTCGATGGATCTTTCGGACTGCTTGGTGCACCAGGAGGGGGTGTTGCGACTTTCAACGCGAGTCCGAAAGCTCCAGGGAAGGAGTTGCTATCGCGAACGACAAAAGTTCCGGGCGTTGCATCTTTCAACATCGATATGGCTGCGAAATTTAATCAATTGTTTTATTATGGAATGAAGAAAGAGATTGGAAATCGAGTATGGGGGGGGGGGGGGGGGATATTCGATTACAATCCGCGGATTGCGATAAAAATTTATGATATTCATTGATACGTATTTCACTTCTTTGGCTCTGGATTTATCATGCAATGATATGTGTTTTTGCGCCATCGGAGTAAGGAGTCCTTATTCTTGATGAAACAGATCCGGCTTTTCTGGCTCAAGTCGATTTAAAAGGAAAAACTTTGGAAAATGACTTCCTCATTATTTTTGGTTTTTTACAAAGGTATTCCTATGAGGAAGTACGTTTAGCAAATTTGGCTTCCTCACGGAGGAAGCTTTGCAAAAAACCAGAAACATTGAGGAAGCAATTCGTAAAGTTCCACTTAAAATATAATTACATTCTCAGATTACTTGACAATACTTAATGATGTGTTTAGTTCAAAAACGAATTAAACCCAAAGAAATGCAAAAAGACTTGAAACATGGTTGATAAAAACTTTGCGTAAATTACAAGTTCACCAATTTACGAAAGAAAAGATCACCATTCAAGACTGAACGATACATCTGACATACCCGACAAATATTTGAAGATTTCTGCCTTACCGATTCTCCTGTAAAAGTGCGCAGAAAGTAAAAACAACGCAGGCATATTTTACCCAGTAAGAAATTTGCCATAAATGCAAATGTACGAAAAGTATCGTCTTTATGCCGTAAGCTACGTCCGTTGCGTACCACTTGTAAATCTGAGATAATCACCATAGAATTAGCAGAGCCTTTTCCCACCAAACAAACAATTATTTTTCATTACACTTAATTTATATAATACCAGCAGCCAGACCAGTAAATATTTATTAATGAATATCACTAATTTTGACCCCATTCTCTTTTATCACAGTGATATGATTCCTTCTGTTTTATTCTCTTCTTTTATAATGGGACACCCTACCTCTCATATCTGTATCCAAACGGTAATAAAAACCCAAAAGTGGAGAACATTTCGGATGATACTCAAATTATGAACATCCGAGTAAATATATGATATAAAGATCCTAATAATATGCATTTCCCAAATAAAAACCGCATTTTCTTTGAAATCTATGTACCACAGTTTTTGTTACCGACTGAATCAGCTTTAAATTGCCTTGAGTAAATACATGATTGAATTAAACTATATACCTTGTTCCCTTGAGATATTAGGCTTGTACCAGATTCTGCTGGTGTCTCGAACGAATTTGACGTTAACGTCCGCCACTTCTTGGGGCTCTGTGTTGGAGTGGATGCTCGATCTTCTCGATCCATAATGCTGCACCTGTGGCGACGAATGCCCACCGCTATTGACCGAACTGTACGAAGTGGCACTCTGAAAAACGTTCCATTTCCATTAATTGCTGCCCAGCCCTCTCGCCTGATGCAGAGGGCGTTCAAGAAATTACCTTGGGACTCTGTGCGAATTCTACGTGTGTCGGAGTACCAGGATGACGAATAACTGTATGTGTTTCTGAGACAGTCGATTCGCTGGTCGGTGAGACGGGCCGATCCTTGCTGTAATTTTTAGAATGCATTTATTTTGTTGTATTAAATATTAATTTTATTTCGTGGGAAACAAATACGGTAGTGCGAATGGGGAACGTGCAAAAGAGTGCTCCTTTGTAAGGTACATGACAAACAAATGGACAAGTGTACACAGCTTTTTTTTACGAGCAGGTGGTTAACAGTGCTCGGGTTGACATGATGCAATATAGAAATTTATTCTGTTAGTTAGATGAACGTTGAGGTGCATTATATGCAAATATATTGGCAATAAGCATGACACTTTATTCTGAGTGCACCTCGAGATTTTTTGTATAAATTAGCATTGTTTCAATATTACTGAAAAATTGTTATTAAAAAATCTGTATTTATCTATTCTGTACTTGTTAATCTGAATTTAAGAATATGTTGAAAAACAAGAAAAATATAATTATAAACTAGTCAGTTAATGGCAGATAAAGGAATTAATCGCCTCTATCGATATTCTTGCTAGAGAAATGAAATTTCCTCTATGAACAAGCAAAAGTTTGGCTTATTAAATGCCAATATAAAGTCTCCGGTGCTTGTGAAGTCAATGCTATGGAAGGAGCTCAGGTAACATTCAAAAAAAAGTTTGATACTTGAATCACTCGATTTGCTTATATTACCGTATAAGTATATTACTATTTCGACAACATGGGAGTGCAGATCAGTGGTTTACTAATATTTTATGAACTTTTGCGACCCCGAATTGTTAAGTTTATGAGATGTTTGCCGGACCCTAGTTCGATAATCCATCCACGAATAATGTTAGAAACAAAAAAAAACACGACACATAACAACATCATGGTGCATTACGTTTTCGAGTACAGCATTTGTATTTGTTCATGCTACGAGAGTAGACGAGTGCCACGCTTTACATTTCATAGATGTTTTTTTACGTATTTTCATTTTACCTATAGTCAAACGACGCCGACTGGTTAGTGAGTGGCCATCGTTTGTTATGCATTTGTTTAAGCGACCCGCTTGCCGGAAAACTCAAACGTCTAGAATCACGAAGAGTAACATTTAACCCTTCTTCATCGTAAAATTGTCAACATTGGCCCTAAGGGTTCCCTCATTATCAAATCAAGGAAAATTCGGATTGCACTTGTTAAAATATATTTTTTCTTATTTTCAAGAAAATAGTAAAAATTGAAAAAACGTACCGCTGTGTCGTCGGACTCTTGGGAGGAAGCCCCGTCTCCCTAGATATTTCTCGGCGCTCTTCGATATAGATAGCTCTGTCAGCAGTGTAACCTCGATTGTTATTGTTATTGATATTGTTGTTCCCGGTGGGATGATCGCTGTTGTGGATATTATTATTGTTCACTGCGTAAGTAGAGGAAGAGTCGTTGATATTGTTGGAGATAACGTAATTGCGATCGGCAGCGAAGGTGACAGTTGGCGACGAGTTATTGGCATAAGGTGTTCGCGGATGGACCGGGAATGCCGGTGTTTGAGGTCTCGACGCATTGCCGACATTAGCACTTCCGGGACTGACGCTCCTCTCAATCCAAGATGACGGCGAGTCATTCTGCGACTATTTTGAATAAACAAAAAAAAAGTAACAATTTAGTCTCTGCGAGAAAGTTTCCGAGAAAATATCATAAAAGCCGTATACAGAGTAACGAGAAACGTACTCAAAAGATTTGCATCTGTGGCCACCTTGACTCTAGAAATCGAACGTGTTGCCAAGTTGTTATTTCCTATTTTTTACATTGTGACGACTTTTTACACACTTTCAAGCGTGTTGCTTATCTATGGAAATGACACGGAAAAGGAATACGGTTGTAAGTGTGTAAAATGTATTATGAAAGATAGCAAACAACAGACTTGCAACCCGCTTGGCTTTTAGAGTGCTCAAATTCTCATTATTTCTTTATTTATGGTTTAATGGGTGAAAACTAGTTGTGCAAAGCGGTCGACAAACCTGGGTGCTACTCTGCCATGCTTTTGGTGACTGATTAGGGGAACTGTTAGTGTCGGTATTGATGGCGCTGTTGGATGTTGTAGATGATGCCGTGGACATAGCATGAGCGTGATGATGATGATGATGAATGTTCTCGTTCTTGTTAGTCGATGAGTGATTCCTGACGGGCGATATCTCAGCGAGAGAACGAATAAGGCTCACGAGAGGATCGTTTGTGTCGTTCTGGCCAGAAGGATGTTGTCCGACGACGGCCAAGAGGCCGGCATCGACGTTATCCTTGTTCTCGTTATTAATCGTCATCGACGAGTAGCTATTCTTAGCAACGTGTGAGTTTTGCGAGGGCTGATTGCCGTTTCGGGACTCAGGGCGCGTGGAAAAACGCACCGTTCCTTGATTCTCCTGTGAATTGTTCGCAGAGACGAACGAGTTAGAAACTTGACGATGCTCTTTGAGAAGAGTCTCAGCGCGGGCGTAACTGTCACTCCTTGAATCCGGGCGCGGCGGCTGTTGTTGTTGTTGTTGCTGTCTCCGGTGCGTTAGCTGTTGTTTTTCCGTGTTTAGGGATTGCGCTAGGCCTATTAGCGGTGCTGTTGTTTGAGCGGCGTGTGGGGATGTCGGAGGGCTCTGGAACGCAAGCCAAGCTTTTTTTCTCAGGCAACATGCACGAATTTTTCTAGCCAGATTGTGAGGAGGGTGAATGTACGCCGAAAACGAGCCGAAACTGGCCCGGTCCACTCGAGATAGAGTGTATTAATGCGTTTAACGTTAAGATAATGCGCGCAGCACGCTTCAAATTACTATTATTATTATAACGAATAAAAATATTGTGGATCAAACGAGTCCTAGGAGTTATTTGCGACTATCTAACTAGCCGTTACTATCTAAAAAGCCAAACTCGTGATCTAAGGGGCTCTATATGCAGACTATGCGTTTAACTAGACTATTTTCATTGACTTACCTGGCTGTCGTTGTATTTTCGGAATTCGTAGGCCCTCTTAACCGCGACGAAAGGCCTCTCGTTGACGCTTTCTGCTCGGGGCCTTCCCAGCGTACCGTTTATCGCGGTACCATTGAATTTTCGACTGCTCGATCTCTGAGGTAGAAGCGGGCTCGCCGGCGCCGATGTGTGAGGCGCGCCTCTCAAGCTCTGCTGAAATAAACGATACGGTCAATTGTCTCGATGGGCTGTCGTCAGTGATTTATGGAGAACGGGAGGATGTGAGTCAGCCGGGAGAACCCGCGAAGGCTTACCTGGTAGGCGACGGAATTGCTGGGCCAGAGATCGTCGTCATCGTCGAGAACCGCAGAGTCGCTCGCGTAACCATCGTGCCTCAATCGACCTCTCTGGAGGCTCCTTAGCTCGCCTATTACACGATTTCCGCTCTCCTGGCGCCAGATTTTTCCCGGACTCCTCTCGTCCCGCCGCGCCGCGAGCTTTAGTTGCTGCTGCCTCAGCCATGAGAGCCTGAAATGAATTACGATCATGTGAATTCTCTGCCAGTGTCGTCTCGTTATGGCACGTAATTGAGATACTGCGAGAGGAAACTCTGTGTGCAGACGAGACGAGCAACAAAGGCTCGTTAGGACAGCAATCAGGGCATCGCCGTTGTGAACCAAAGATTTTTATTAATAGCCTCGCTTCGTCGGGCTATCGATTGAAAAGGACAATTATTGGCTACGGTTTCCAGGGATTCTTTTTTGCTGGACCACATTTTGTAGAGCAACTTACGAGTCTCGCTGGACAAAGTATCGACCACTTCTAATTTTATATAAATACTGAAGAAATGTACGTCAACACGGAGTGTTCTGTTTGTTTGCCAGTATTTATTTTGCTCCAGATTTAATCCAATTACCCTCGCCCGGATAATAAAGATGGGAGAGGAGAGAAGAAGAGAAAGCGAGGAAATGAAAAGCAGTGTTTCCGCCATGGCCGATTTAGCGTGTCTCGCCTGTTCTATATTTATAATTATGTCAGAGGGCGAGAGCGAAGATGTGACTCGAAATAAACTCTGGTAACTGCCTCTTAGCTTCCTTTTCTTATTTTCGTTCTTTTGTTTCATTTTTTGGTCTGCAGTATATTCATATTTCGAAACGATAAACTGAGGCTGCTTTTCACTATTCGTCAATAGACTAGCTAAAATATCCGGTTCGATGTGTTACACGCTTGGCATGAAAGTTTTCGTTTTAAATTCACATGGCGTTCATAAGATCGTAAACAGCGACGTCGGAAAGACAAGTTTCGGGCTCACGGCTCCGATCAACCTTATACGAGTTTCCGAGTTTCACATATCGTTTTTTCTCGCATCCACCTTCGCGTCCACTTCGTAAATATCGGACAAGTCATTCCGAGCGCAATGCCCGAGAATGACTCACGACGGAGACCGCATTTACCATTTTTGTCGGGAAATACATTACAAGCGGTACAGCAACGCCGTAAAAGCGGTATACGATTTATTAATTGTATCTTCAGAGTCGCGTACGACTATTTTTATTTCTATATAAATATTAACATAACATTTTTTTCTTCGTTGTGTCTCATTCGAAACAAGACAAATCGCACATAATTTTACAAAATGAAATTTGTACCTTTAAGACCCTGAACTGCGAATATGCATCTGTCTATAGCGTATTAATGGCGATCCCGTTTAACTGGTACCATTTGGTTTGTGAGTCACAAAACCGAAAAATCTTTTATTGCGTCTTACGATCAGTATTCCTAATCGAGTTTTTATGATACTATTGACCCGAATTTTGTTAGTTAAATATGAAATATCTATCTGACTATAAGAGCGAAATAACGAACGACTCTAAACGCAGGTTCGTAAAAATACGTTGAAGATATGTTTCACGCAATTCAAAGGCGACGTTAAACGTCTGAAAGCAGTCTATGAAACAAAACGATTTTTGAATTAGTTTAGCGGATGTGGTCTAGATTTGCGAAAAAACGTTGGCATTTTGGTATTCAAAATTGGAAGCCCGGAACCGAAATGTCAATCGTTTGCGACTTAAACTTGTTCAAAACCTGTTACTGATCAAACGAAGCTTTCAAATGACGTTTCGTTAGTCTGTATTTAAGTCCTACTGATCAAGACTATTATATTTAATCCACATAAAAATTATATGTGAAGTATATATGAAATATAAAAAAATATGTTGTGTCTCTTTGCACCTGGTTGAAAAATCCTTTTTGAACGTGATATACTCAAGTTCTCTATATTCGATACACATTTTCACTGTTATAAATTTGTGCGTGGGAAGGACGGTAACGCGACGCTTATGAAATCGGGAACTCTGGACTTAGAGTAAATAATTAATTAATCATTCGTAAGGAAACAGCTACGTACCCATCGGCATGATCAGAGTGTGATTTGACCGGTCCATTGGCGAATTCCGGCGGTGGATCTGGCGTATGTGGGCTCAATGGGCTGATGGGCCTTCGTGAGTTTTCGCCAAGAACGTCGTCAAGGTCGACGACCGGAGCGTTACCCCTCATGGTCGCCTTCCTCACCAAAGAAGGCGATGAGAGTTTCTGATGCTTTATCATATCGGTTGTGGCGCCGTAGCTGAATGGTTGGCTGGTCTGTCTAGCGTGATAGGGAATGTCCTCGTCGATAAAGTCAATGTTGCCACCGGGTGAAAAGGACTGCGACTGTTTCGCCGATTCGTGAATCTTTCGTTCGGGTGAAACGCGATAATCGACCACGTCCATGTTCCTCGATTCGCTCTTTAGAGTTCCGTAGTTGCTCGATGAGTTGTATGGCGGACTTGACTCTCTCGTGTTTCCGCCGTAGCTTCTGTACGAATCTTTCAGTGTCGAATACGTTGACGTAGGATTGCTGCTACCGTGACTTCCGTAGCTTCGCGACTCCTGAATATACATTTTATCTGATCGGCGGCTCGTCGTTCTGTTGTTGTAGTCTTCGCTTGATGGAGGATCTGGCATAGACTGTAACATACGCGTTGATGAAGAGTGACGGCTAAGGTCAGGGCGGAGAATACCGAACGATTCAAAATAAATATTGAACGTTTCAGTAGCCGTGAATGAAGTTAAATTTCAAAAAGTACCAGATGTTTTTTTCTATTATTCGTAGCATCGAAAAGTAACTTTAAGAACTTGTATAATTTCCTGAATTGTGATGATAAGTGAAGAATTTTTTAAAAATTACAAAATTGCAGGCATGAAGTAACGTCTTTACTAGTCACGACTAAGTATTCCTTTCAATATTTATTCTGCATCGTCCCGTAAGAGATAGAATGAAAGACAAGCGCGAGCGAGGTCATCGACGAAAGTACTTTAGCCACGACAATTCGCACCAGGCGTTGCTAATAGCTCGCGCCAATTGCCGAAACCAATTGGTGAGTTAGTCGGTTGTAAAAAGCGTGACAGGATGAGATATTGAATTGAGAATATGTGGTGTATAGAGTCGTACCTCAACAGTGAGCATCATATCATGCAAAAGCTTGTCGAGGTCACCGTGCGCCTGGCTCTCGGCTTCAGGTTCTGGCGGGCTTGGTCGTTGTGGCGGTGCACTGCTTATACCACTATCCATAGAAACTGTCAACGGGGAACCTCGGGCACCACCTCCGGCACCCTGATGCACAACCGCGTACAGAGATCCATCTATAGGTCCGCAAGTGTATCCCAAGCCGCGGGGTGAAGTCTGCACCGAAGAACTTGAGGGTGGTGGAGGCGAGAGGGGTGTCTCACGACCTTCTGGAACATAAACGAATAATTATTTTATTAAGGCACGAAACAAAGAGTAATTATAATAAATAAATAAAACGACATAAATGGAAAAGTGAATCCACTGAAGGGGTTGTACCAGTGTAAAGCTTTCAAAAAATGTTATTATTTTGGATTTAAAAACAAAGTTTGTACCTTCTAGAATATTATGTTCAAGTTTTAGAATCGAATCTCAAATAATTTGAGAATGGTAGTCTGCCAAAGCGCAGTTGCCTGCAGGTCAGGAATGCGGTAGTTTTCTGATTTCCTGCATGATTTTTGCACTCAAAAACATATTCTCTGATCGACTTACAATTTTTACGCCGTATTTTTAATATATTTTGTCATCAAATGGTCCAGGATTTTTTTTGATTCGATGAAAACTGCATATAGGGCGTTGAAAGAAGAACCGTTTTTAAAGACAGAAGTTCTATTTTTTTTTTTTTGAAAATGCCTCAATTTTTTAGATTGGAATATTTATCCAAAATCTTAGATTATGCTGGGAAAAATATCTACTAGTTCGATAGCGTTTTTGTTTTAGGCACACTAGCGGCTGCAATTACTGAAGCAGGGAAACAACTCGTTTTTTAAGAGCCTCGGAGGATGGCACATAAGTCACTTGCATTTAATAATTTTTGCATTGAAAAAATCAATACATATGGTTAATTCGGTTAATCGAATTAATCGGTTTGTTCTGAACGCTATGACAAGTAAAGAATTTTACTTTTTACATTATACCACGTGCTAATCTGGTTTCCGAAAATTGCAGAATTGTAGTGACTATCATGTACTTGATGAGGTTCAAAGGTAACATTTTTTAAAAGATTATTTACAGAAATTCTTTTCTTCTGACTTTTCGGAGTGGTTCTTAACGCAGCTATTTTGTATCATGACAAGCTCGATAAAAAAAATTTCGTAATCGATGCAGAAAATATGTTTCGATAAGCCGATTTTCCGATTACCACTGCAAATATATTGGTAAGCATATTCTACGACTTTCCATTATTCTTTACGACATGACTCGACAATATACAAAACGTTTTCACGTGGAAACGCTCAACAGTGGCTAAATTGAAAGTTTTCTCTTCCCGATCGATTTAGGCGTTAACGTAAGTTGCGTCACGCGTTTCACGTAAGTCACGCGTGAGTGACGTAATATCCTTGTCGTAGGTTTGAGTCGAGTCCACAGTGGCATATTCTCCGACTCACTGAAAAGCTGGAGACTCGTTTGCGAAGCTCGAATGAGCCGAGGGTGCAGCTGCGCCTCGCCGGGAGAAAAGTTCAAGGAACACATTCCAGCTCGGCGTTGCCACTGCAATTATTCGTACTGTGGCTTCATACTTGCAAGCCGCGTGAAGTCTCCGAGTATTTCGAGCAATCATCTCTCTGAGAATCGATCAGGCGTGTTTAACAGAAGCGTTTGTGAATGTTAGTCCTACGGGTTTCCAATAATTCCAGGAGTGCAAGCAATAACCTGTCGTTCGTTCACACCGCGTTACGCTTCGAGCCTCGATCATCGATTACTCGTCTCAAAAAGCGTGATTCCACGCGCCAACCTCTGTCGTTAGTCTTACTTTCGTCCGGTCCACGTACATATCTTTAATTATAGCAATTACGCGACGCGCCGCGTGAGAATTTTAACAAGACATTAAGGTGGGACGTTAATTAATGGCGTTCGTCCTCGTTTTGTTTACGCCTCTTGTCGTTCTCCCTTCTCATAATCGTAGCCTGCTTGATAGCCTTGCTCGAACATGGTTGTTGGTATCATTGACTAATTGTATCACAAGTGTCCATTACACCGTTTAAACTGTTGGGAATTTTATGATTTAATAGCTAGCTCATTAAACACCAGAGAGCTTGACTGACAATCAACGCATTTTTTCTTTATCAGAGTAATTGCTACCTTAAAACCATAGTACTATTTCGTTCAATGCATTTGCAAACTAAACAGTTGGAATACCGCTACTGTTAGGTACAATGTAGCATGAGAGATGCACAGATTAACAGAGAAATCACCTGCCATTCAAATATCCATTTCTTTGCATTGTTGAAATGATCAATTATGACGCTCCATAAGTATATATGCAAATTATGCGAGATTCAATTTCCCGGTTAAAATTAAATCCAAATGGTACTACTTTGATTACTAGCAAAAGTAATAAAAATATTAGTATGAACAAAATGAAAAAATTCACAGTATTGTACATTATGCCTCAAAAGCTGCTTGTAAATGGGTCAAAATATTCAGACGACTTATCCAAACCACAGTCATTTGTCACGTGAAAAGAGAAGCTTACGTCAATCACGCTAATTAGATACACGCCACGACGTGGCGATCAAAGTCAATGATTTTGTTGTTTGATTTTAAAGTTCCCTCTCGTTTCTGACTGGCCGTGCTGTTAATAGACGACTAGAGTAGAGCCCGAAGTCGCGAACGTCGGATAAGTCACTCTTTGAGAGGTGTCTGAAAAAAGGCCGGTAGCGGATAAACCTGAAGAAAAATAAAGAGACGAGAGAAAAAAAGAGAAGGTTTGCGAGTGAGAGGCGGTGAAGTAAAGTGGTCGTTCAAATGGCGTTGTAAAGCCCGGGACGCCGGTGCACTACTGGCATACATCACTGGCACGTATATAGTTGCGTGTCTAGCGGCATTACAGGCCCACTACATTTGCTCTCTCGCCTCTCTCGCCATTAGACTCGCGCGGTCTTAACACGCTTGCGAGATCACAGTGCCGTCGAGCGCACGTCCCCTTTTGACTTTTGGACGTCTCTGCAAGTGAGAACTCGACCGGTTAGTCGCTTCTCTATTTGGCTGCTGGTGCACGAGGGTTTTTCATCATCAACATATTTCGCTGTTAGTCATGTGGACGCTACTGCCCCGCGTAATTATAATGATACATCTCTACGATGTCAATGACACGAGGCCGCAATGCAGAGCAGCGAATTGCTCGAAGGCTACGGCGAACCGCGGTTCGCGAGGCTTCCAGCCTCATCTGAATTCAATCCGCGTCCCCGCTATCTTGTCGACGCATCGCTTACCCGTATAAATCATTTTTATTTGAGCTTCTCGAGCTCGTCTGCGCTTATTACTCGTCACGAGGCTCCATCAAGACCCTTTCTCTCTCAATTCAACGACAACTAATCTCTGTGTACCCATCGCGCATATCTTTTTTTTTCTTTCTTCCACTGGTCTAAGCAATTCTTTTTGCACTCTTAACACGTTGAATAAAGAAATTGTATAAAACTTTGACGAGAGAGAACTTTTAGGGAACGTTTTTTTTTTAATAAAAAAATGGGTTCTTTAAGTACAGAGTTGTAACGTGCAGTGCTACAAAAGTCTTCTACGCCAATGTACCACTAACACAGAAAATTGTTCTGCTAGGCTAGCAGGTAATACAACGCTGTCACTAGTTTAGCAAAAGATTTGTTAAGCCAACAAAACCGTTCTCTCCGTGAGGTTTTACTTTGTAATTTTGTTTCAAGCAACTCTACGAAACTTAAATTCTTACATTGAGAACAAAAATAATAATTAGAAGGATTAAATGATTTCGTTGAATTCTGTACAATTGGTTCAAGTAAATCGTTCTTTGAAAGAGTTAAATGTTTAGTAAAAGGAAGCAAATATTTCAGGGTATATAATTAAGTATGTATGGTTTGATAATTGAGATCTCAGTTCATACCCATGACTACAATTTCAACTACAATTTTTTCTAAACCGGCGACATTCTTACTTCATTTTTACTTTGCTTTTATTTGATTAATTTCCGTATACCGCATTCCTCCTCGCCACAGTTATGACATGCAGTGCAACAAAAGTCCTCTACGCCAATGTGCCACTTGGCCTTATCTGACTCTCCGTATTGCATTGTTAGAAGTGTGTTGCAGCTGCGAGAGTATTCCTAGAGACGTCTGAGAGTTAAGGCAAAGGATACTCCCGAGATATCATTCCTGCATATCTACATCAGGCTATTCAGCTCAGTCCTTAGACCATTTGGCTTCACAACTTTCTTTTTATTGATACTTTGCAAATATGAACGAATGCACCCCGCACGGAATTTATTTTTTCAGACTTAAAAAATCCCTTTCAACAAAAATCATGACATTTTTTCTATTCACCCAATCTTATTATTTCAATAAACAATACCTTGGAATTGCGCCATCGTAAAAAAAAGTACGTTTCTATCGATCACAAATTATTAAAAGAAAAAGAAAAACACGCATTAAAAAAGATCAAGGTTTACACTTTTGTTTAAACAAAACAAGATTTGGAAATGATTTTTGAAATCGAGTTTTAAAAAATGACGAATTTTCGCAGCTATGTCCAATCGTGTGATTTCCCAATGGTTGAGAGATATGAGTAATTCAAATATCGAACTCTATCGATAAAACTTCTCTGATGAATAGCGACAAAATAAATTGATGAATTCTCCGCTACCGGAATACTCTCTTGGGGATGTCCAGCGATTGTCCTAAATAATCGTGTAGTTGGACAAGCGACCAGTGTCGTCTGTCACTCATGTCACCGCGAGAGATGTTATCTCCCAAAGCCAGCGATCCCCATGCCCCATCGATTCGTCCATTCATTCATTCCTTTTACAGTGAATACGTGAATTCGTTGTTATGCTAAACGTTATGTTATCCCGGCGCGTAAAGCGTGAGAGAAATAAAATACACGAGAGAGAAAATACGAGATGGTTTGAGAGGGAGGAGGTGATGCGCGGTTACAGTGGTCCGGAGAGAAGCCCGCGGATGAATTACCAGTTTGACGGCCTTATAGAGATTCATGAGGCGAGGCACACACGGCGACAGGAAAGGTGGGCGCGCTGATATATCTTTTCTTTTTTTGCCCATTTCCTTTTTTCTTTTCTTCCACCGGCTTCTTTTTGCTTTCACCCTTTCTCGCTCGATCCTCGAGTACGTCGACTAATGACAAAAGTGTGAAAGACAGAGAGAAGTGGGTATATAGAGCCAGGCGTGGTACACCGATGCCTTGGGAGTGTAGCGAATCGCATCTGCATTCCTGAAGAGTACAACCCATCGCTTCAGCAAGAGAAGTAGCAGAAGCAACGACGATAAAGGAACGAGTGGGAAAGGAGCAGAGAGAGTAACTGCTTCTCTCTCTCTCTTCTCTCTCTCTCTCTCTCTCTCTCTCTCTCTCTCGTCCCAGGTGTCTTGTTGGGTAAGCCAGGAGCGATAGCTGCTACCGGTTCCTCGAAGAGTTATGCTATCAGACCAACACCGACATCACCACCACCAGCACCACAATCTCCGTCAAAAAGTCTTTGCACTCACCGAGATAAACACTCTGATTCTTCCCTAATGCAATATTGAATTTGCGATTGGTCTTGATAGCGAATCACTTTCTTTAAACGTTTTTTTTTTTTTTTTTTTTCCGTCTTCTTCTAGATGGCAGAATTTATTTTCGGGGTGAAAGAGCCAGAAGTAGAGAAAGAAACTTGAAGAAGAGGTGTGCGGAGATAAACCTTTCGCCGAGAGCGCAGAAACGACACTGTCGTTTGCGATACAGCAGCAACAGTCGTGGCTCCATGATTGCGAACCGGGCACAGTGCGGGGGATATACCGGAGAGTAAAAGACGCTGTGTGTACTCGAGCGACTCCGCCCCGTCAACGGCGTCATCGACATCGTCATCGTCTCCACGGCCTACGCCATACAGCAAGCATTTTCAGAATATTTGGTCAGAGAGACTGACGCGATCGTTTCATGTTGCAAGGACTCCGGCGCGCTTGCCGATTATTCTGCTCTCGATTCACGGAGACGCGGGAATTGGAGTGAAGACAATGCGGGTCTGTAGGTAATAAGAGTCACTAGGTTAGTGATTTTCGACAAAATATGGGAGTATGGTTTTAATTAAAACCATAGTTATGGGTTATGAATTTTGTAACCCAAGTGTGTGCCTAAAAATATTTCTTAGCAAATGTTTTTATTTGTTAAAAAAAAAAAAAAATACTAAATTGTTTTGTCAGCTGTGAGCTAGCGGAAGAATGAAGATATCCGTGCTCAAAGCAATTTTTCATCGACGAATGATTCAACCTGATGAGTCCAAAAAAAATTATGATAAGATGCGCGTGAACTCAGAACCGATATATAGAGATAAGATAGATTAAATGGTTTAAAGGATCGGATGTAAACATTGATATCATCTTTTTTGTAACTATAATCTATTTTCCAATAAATATTTTTATCCGAAATGGAAACTGTGGTCTGATTAGACATCCCGTGTAAAACTAATTATGACAAATTGAGTTAGGACGAAAGAGTTTAGGATATTTTAAAGCGATTTCGAGATTGATTTGATATCACGTTTACTGACTAACTTCAGTGCATTTTGTGGCTTTATTTTAGCAACTTTTTAAAATGATTTTACGGTGGATCAAAAATCTTCCAATTTCATTCATTTAAAAGCTCAAATTAGTGAAAAATCCTGTAGCAATCGATTTAAAAATCGCTTCGAATTTTTCCAAGATTTTTCACCCAAAAACGTTTTTAAAATGGCACCTTTTGACACACGTCAACCTACGATCACAATTTAATAAAATTATTTTTACCCAGGATTCAACAATACCGCCGAAATATCTGATTCAACTCGTTAGTCAATTTTAATGCTTTTCAATGCCGAATATATGAAAGAGATTTTAAAAAAATGTCATAACGTGGACGGAAATGAACGAATACTCTTTTAGGTGACCCACATTGGACACTCGCTCTCTTCTTATTGTTGCTGGCCCGTATTTTACGAGGGGAACGTACGCCGGGATTCCGCGTGGCATGCGTTCGAGCTCTACGTGTCCGTGTGCTCACGAGTTTTACGAGTTTACGGATATGCAGTTTTCTCGAGCAGATTGTGTGCGAGCCGCGCGAGACGTTTACGAGTGGGTGTGGAGGAACCTTACGAGAGATATTGCGAGGCCTGGAGTAGCGAGCGAGCGAGAGAGGACCAAGATAAGAGAGCGAGAGAGACATCCACGTGAACGGGGTCCCACTCCACTCGCTGGACCGGCCGCCAGTCTCCGGTCCTTCTACGGCAACTCGCGGCTTCGCGCAACTCGACGATCGCACCGTAGCGATATCTCCTCGTCCCTGCTGCTGTTGCTGCTGCGAGAAGCCGCTGAACGCACCGCTTGCGACAAGATATTTAGAGTGTCACGCGGGGCCCTACGAGGAGCGTTTCCGACGTGCGTAGGTAGCGACCGGCTTCTCATCGACACGATGCGGACTACCCGATCTCATAAAAAAAAGAAGAACATAACAATAAAACGAAAATACATAGATGCTATGAGATACGAGAATCGTAAAAATGTTGCACTCGATATAAGTGACCTGACAACTATTTTTATAGCTGCATTACCTTTTTTTCTCTTCACCGTTTTTATTATTATTTTTATGATTGATAGTTTTAATAGGTTTAACTATTGATAGTTGTCGCTTAATATTTGATGGGCTTGCAAAGATTTTTTTTTGTATTGTTTAATTCATTTTTGAGGAATTTTGGAAAATTAAAAAATGTATTGATCAAATATGAATATTAAAGATTTTTAAAAATGTTGATAAAGTGTAAATTTGTAATCTATTTTAAGACGAATTGGGAATGGCAATAATGGATGACGCAATGAGCTGGTATCGTGAGATATTGAGAGAATTTCGGTGAACCAGCGATTCATTGGAAGTCTAAACTCGGTTATTATTAGATGCGGTTGAAGTGATGAGCTGAATGGCAACCTTGGCGATATCGTAATCGATATTTACTGTAGAGTATTAAATTCCACGCTCATCGAAGGAGATAATCTCAATCACGTCGTTCTCTTCCACGGATGCTAACTCGTCAACAATACTATATACACGTTGACCTGCTCACGTTTGCCTAGTGCGGCATAGTGCATAGCACGACGAGAACTAGGTGTGTGTATGTGTGCTCACGTCATGTTTCTACCGGCTGCACAACTTCTTAACACCTTCTCTGTCGATAAACGTAGCTTCTATGTGCAACATTTTCGCACCTATGTGCTTAACTTTTTTTGTCCATATAAGAGTAGACCATTCCCACAGTCAGTTTACTGAGTGATTCGTAAAATCTCACCTCGCTAATTATCGACGACGTAAATAGGTCGATCACCCAAAGGTGCATTCACAGAATGTCTGTAAAGAACCGATTTTTTCTCTTTCAGACAAACATGTTTTACGTTTAACGTCTTTAACACAAAGTTTTTCTTGTCTTGGGGGAAAGGTACACTGAGAAAAACCTATTTATGTGGAGCCAATAGAATTTTTGATTTCCAGAAACCC
Organism: Clistopyga incitator; assembly: GCA_947507545.1. NCBI lineage: Eukaryota > Metazoa > Arthropoda > Insecta > Hymenoptera > Ichneumonidae > Clistopyga > Clistopyga incitator. The sequence continues at coordinate 7,462,071 of OX382173.1, read as the reverse complement.
TTAAGCATTGAAAACATGTAATCTATGGTATTGGTATTTTCAGAACCATTACATACTTTAAGTTTGCAATAACCGAGAAAAAATATAAATTTCTATCAAACTCTGATAGGAATGTTGAGAAAAAAATGGAGAAGGACGAACCTCCATTTATTTTTCTATGCATCAAGTATATCCCCATTTTCCCTTAAACCGCAATACTTTATTGAAACATTTTTTTTTCATAATTATTTTTAACTACTCCAATATGTTTTTACAATAGTTGTTAATAATTTTCGCTGAAATATAAATATTGAACCAACTGCAACTGTCCAATGTTTATAAGATAAATCGGAAAATGTTTGCAGCTTCAGTCCTTGCTAAATTGAGTTCAGTTGACCTGATTTGTTTTTTTTTGCGAGGTACTCAACAATTAACCCTTTCAACCAATTTAACCCTTCTGGCAGATACTTTTTATTAACTAACAGACATAACTCGAAAAAAACCTTTCACATGTTGCATGTTACAGTATCCTCCGTTATTGCGTATTGGCCCTGAATATAATATTCAACATTTTTTTCCAGCCGTTGTGAAGGCTAACGTGGGTAACCAAAACATAAATGTTGCCTATTGAAACTTTGATAAAATCGTCGATACAATGCGGTAAAAACGTTTGTGGGACGAATGTACTTCACAAAACATTAATTTATACGTCGCTGCATGCCCTTAATACGATTTTAATCGTGCGACTAGTGAGCCTACGAGAGACTCCGTGACTTCCTCGTTCCAGTGGAACGGCCACCGTATTTGGAAGGATCGTGGAATTGTTAAACTGAGTGTGGGAAGAGATTAAAGCTGGGCTGATCATCAGTAATGTTAGTAGATACCACAGCGAGAGAGAAGTTTTCATTGACGCCAAAGAAATGGGTGGACAGATTTTTTTTGTTCAATGGTTCCAACGAAAAGTGTCTTGGTTTTCAATGAAACGTTAGATTTGAATTTCAAAGAAAACTTTCCATCGCCTGTAATGAAGAATGTACTTAATGAGCATACAATAAAGAAATTATTACCCTGACTCAACGAAATGGTATCGTCAATTAAGAGCAACGATATATTTTGTGGCATCCAGTCTGACGCTGGTTAACGAGATCAAGTGAGTTACGTCAAACAAGCAAAAAACCGAAAAAAATGCTCAGCCAGTTTGTTTAAATAAGTGAGGTAAAATAATTTCCGTAACCTTTCTACACCTAGTACAGCATGGAATAAGATATTTTTCAAAAAACCTCCGCAGTGCTTTCATGCCTTTAGCGACAAATTATTTGACATGTTATGTGTTCTTCTTCTTCTTCTTCATTCCTTCTTTTGGCTATCGCCCATGTTATGTTTTGCTTTAGTGTCTGGGAGACGATGTCTTTTGAAATCAAAGAAAATCGGTTCATTGGTTCGACGAAATTGTTCCTTGGTTCAATGTCACTACTCTTCATTGAGTTTGAGATCATTTGAAGAAAAGATAATAGTAGAACTCAAGTATTTAATTTCATTGGCGAAGATTTCCATGATTCAACGATACTCTTTTTCTCGGTGCAGTAGTAAAAGGTATTAGCGTGAATGTTCGCTGTGCGGAAACTCCGTCACGCAATATTACTTACTATCCATCATTGATACACCTATAACTATATAGCGGGGTAGTTAGGCGTAGTGTGTGCTTCTGGACGTCAGCGGCCACGCTCGTCTGAGCATAACGTAGCTATTTCTACTGGGACTCTCCACGATGCCGGTTTATCGGACACAGCTCACGCGCAAGCGGCCCTGTTTACCGACGAAGCTGTATACACGCTGACTCGCCGCTACTCGAGGAGCGTGAAAAGTTGGTCAGCCCACTGGCCACCAGTCTTATTCCTAGCATCGTGTCTCTTGATCTGGGACAAGGACGTATCTACGCTCGCGATTTCTGCCGTATCCTATCGTATTTGCAGTACCTCTGACGCATACGAGTGTTGCACTTAGCCAGAATGAGCGCTGCAAAGTTTTCGGCGATGGTTTGGGGCTTCCGTGCATCTTGGGAATTCCCATTAAGTTAAGAAACGTGAGCTAATGATTTCTCGAATTAGTGTAAGTGAGAGCAGTATTTATGGAGTGTGATGAGTTAATTAGAATGGAATATTTTTGCGTAAAAAAATAGATATAGTCGGATGAATAAAATGTGTATATAATTTACACAGTGGAAAGTGTCGATGATTAAAATTTTTTAATTGTTTAATTGTTTAATTGTAAATAAGTGTTTTTGAATTAACCAGTTCTTGTTTAACATTAAAACAACGAACTATTGTTTAGTCTATTGTAGAATTACTGTCTTAATGTCATATAAAGTTGTAGGGATTACAAGTAGAATTAAGTTGACAACGTCTGCTTTTGGCAGCCCGGAAGCGAATTGTTCTTGGATCGTTGCCATTTTGATGATTGTATATAAGTTTTATACAGATAGTATATAGAGTGTATAGGATTTATCTGCCTAATTTTGTGTGCTATATATACTTGTATATACTCTTATAATTTTTTTTGGTGCTCATGTGCAGATGTGTGATTAGATGTAATAAATTACCCTCTAAATCATAAGTGAACTTATTTGCGTAAGCTTATTTATGAATTGCGAGTTGCAATGTTGCATGTTTTTCGTTAGAATTCATCGTTCTTTGTTGTACTGATTTTTCTTCAGTGTGCAATGTAAATTTTTCTTAGATTAGACTCAGAATCAATGCAACATATCCAATGATCTGGCTTCTAAGACTAATAACCAAGTCGAAAGAAATGTTGCTTTCTTTCGACTTGGTTATTATTTCACACATTTCACACAGTGTGAAAAACATCCCGGGTTATATTGAGTCGTAAAAAGTACCGCTCGCTTTCTCATCCGGAAAGTGCAGAAAATATTTTCAAGCCAGACCAGAGCGACTAGAACATAAAGGACAGATGGGGTTTCTGCATCTCTTGTAGTCCTCTACAAATTCAATCATTCCGACGGCTGGAGTAGCAGCACCGCTTTATTTTCCTCGGTGATCGAGCAATCGTAAAAGGGATTCCAAGCCGATTTTGCTCTTTGGACCGGTACTCGCATCTAGGATGAAAAAGTCCGAGAGAAAAAACACAGCAAGGTTTTTCTAAAACAAAAGACACAGAACGTGCGGGACCTCGTTCGGTTTTGAAAGCGTTTCCCGTTCGCTCGACGCTGCATCGGACTCGCGTGTCAACGAGAGGTTTTGTTCCCGACAGCACAGCCCGTGCAGTTGATGAAGAGAGACGCAGACGCAGCAACGGTGAAAGCCAGGACTAAAAGCAGCGGCAACGGGATGAGCAGTAGGGAAAAATTCGAGAGAAATAAAGAGGGAGATAGTGAGGACCATTGTCTTGTCGTCGGCTCGTACGTCTTCCTGCAGTTGCATCAGCATTGTTTACCTTTGCCTTCGGCACGACGATATTCCACACGACTCTTCAACCCACTAGACTTCTCCCTACACCCTCGCTTTATTGCGTCACTTTCAGCGCCAGTTTTACTCTAGGCCCTGTTTTTTTTTTTTTTTTTTTTCATTAATGCGAGCCTTTCCACGCCCCAAGAGTATCAAATTATTGCTGAAGATGCCGCGTTAAGGGGAACCAGACACTTAAAAGAGTCAGATGGAAAAATATTCTATAGATATTCTTTTTTGAAAAATCTTACATTTAAACCTTGTTAAGTACATATCGAGCATAATTATTCTGCAATTTTATAAAGATATGCAGTGCACCAACATGGTGTGAGTTAAAAAGTAACATTTTCTACTTGTCGCTAATTCCCCACCACACGAGTGAACAATTTTTAGTGTTGGATATTATATTTTATTTATCCAAGAGTGCATTTTGACTTGAACGTAAGAATTTTTGTTAGAGGCCTTTATGGAAAAGTTATGACCTTAGGTAAATCATTCCGTATTGAAATTTGACTAAATAATTGGTTACAGCAAATGCAATTTTTACTGCATCCAGACTCTCTACACTCAAGTCATAATGCACTCTTCGACAGATAAAATGAGACATTAAATACTGAAATTTGTTCACTGATTCGCTTTGGAAGTTACAAGCTAAAATTTGTACATTTTACCTCACACCATTCTCTGACTAAGTTTAGCGCTATTGAGAAGTGACTAAGTTTAGCGCTATTTGTAACTGGATTTTAGCAACTTATTTCGAAGATTTTGTAGTGGATCGAAAATTTTACGATTTCACTCACTTGAGCGCTCTTTGAGATAAAAAGTTCTCAATACTAAGTTATAAATTACGCTCAAATCAATGAGAAAATTTGGTATCAAAATGATCTCAAAATTGATTTGAACTTATTAAAGATTTTTTGTCTTAACGCATCTCAAAATGGCACTTTTTGAGATATGTCAATTTATGATCAAAATTTGACATACTTATTTTTATGCCGGTATGATTAATACATTTTTTTTAAATGAATTGTTTTAGGTGACTGGGTCCGCTTACGGATGTGAAAGATGAGAGGAATGTGACTAGTGTGTAAAGATTGGATTGTGGAGACCGGTAAGGGCAACAACCATGCACATCCGCGAGACCCCATCGAGACACATTTCCGCCGGTTAATGCTCACATCTACGGCGGAACGTCCACGACAGAGACTTTCTCGGAAAACGAAACTTTCCCACTGGATAACCACGCACGACTCACGATTGCCGCAATCCTTCGAGCGGCATCCAGTCACAGCCGTTTTAGGACTTGTCGATTAACCCGTCGGCAGTCTTCGGGAGATAAATGCGATTGGGACGGCAGTGCAGTTGTGGGAACCAGAGTTGCACACTACTTTTACGCAATTTTTAGCGATTCATAATGGCTTGTGGATTAATCACTCTTTAATTAACAAATATTCTTTCAACTTATGAGTCGAAATTCAATCAGTAGTAATCGAGATGCCTAATGAAAATTCAGATTATGACAACAAACAGATCGCCTATACATTGAGGGACAACCTTTACCGCGATTTAATTGAAATGTTCGTGACAGTGAGCAATTGGATATGGGATGATCGACATTGTGCACGAAATGGCATTTCCCTATTCTCCCCTATAAAAATGATATTTTACTCTTGTACAATTTATTATTAGCAACCCCTATTCTATTTTGGACGGAATAATTAATAAATTTTCTCCGCTTGCTTCAACTTCAAAAGTATGAGACGAAAAAATGACTTGCACTAACTTTCTATTCGTTTGATCAACACAGCTGGTGATAGGACCAACAAATATTTTTATTTGTTGATTCAATCTCAATTTAATACCATAAAAATCGTGATCCTATAGTAACTTTTCGCTTCCCGCAAGCGCACGTTGCGTTTGCTCAAATACGTTTTTTCCAGTATAGTTACCAGCAATTCCCGAAATACTTTATATTGTAATTAATTTTTCAAATAGCAAACCCTTGTGAAATTTACAAGAAACAAGTGGAATTAAGTAACGATTTGACAGAAATCATCGTGGTTTTTCTATGTTATTTATCTTACAACGCATTGCGTGCAATAAATACAAACAGCTATATGACCAGGAAGTACTCACACTAAAGTTTGGGGAAGTGCAAAAATCCGTCAAGTATACACACCAATATCACTGGAAAAGAAAGAGTTCGCGTAGCACTCGAAAGTAAGAACGCGGCGCGACTGACTCTCTTCTTAACGAGCTTCTTCGGGGCTTACTGTCGGTTATACGAAATAGCACGAAAGCCCGAGCCTCCGCGGTTCACATTTGCTGGTATATAGCGGCGAGTCTGAATCAACGGGGCGCCTCGTTGCCAAGAATAACTCGGTCGTGCCCCACCACCGCTGTGCATACGAGTGAGAGAGAAGACGCTTAGCCAAGACGCCGACTAAACCACCTAGCACGCATCGTTTCCTCCCTCGCCTCGGCGCCGATATGCTCCAAGCCTCGACGTTATGTATATAGGATCGCATAACAGAATCTCATAATTCTTCGCGATTCGCTACTACGCCCATTCGCTTTAAACACATCGCCTCTCGACAGTCTAACACAATATCCTCTTAGAATAATTACTAGAAAACAACACAGAAATTAATTCAAAACTCACCACATTGAGTTTAATTAACTAATACTCTTTAATGTATATTGCCTTTCCATAAAAAAAAATAAAAACAAAATTGATCAAATAGGTAGCATAAGATTGGTTGGACCAATAAATTTGTTGGTTACAAAAACGAATGATTTCATTGAGTCGACAAATGAATTAGTAGTCAACTAACGAATTGGGTGTCACTACTAGTTTGTTAGATTAACGAAAAAATTGGGTAACGAGTTAACGAGTTGGTTAGAAGAACCAATTATTTTTCTCGGTGTAATAATAAATCATAATAATTTCTATAAAAAAAATAGTTCGAGACAATAAACGTCGTGTGCTAGTTGTTTGTTGAAAATATTAAATCTATAAATAGGGGCCATTCGGAGCGGTCATAAATTGCGAAAAAGCAATTAACAGCGGAGACAATATCGTCGTTTTGCCGTCGATACAACTGAGTGCAACGCGTTAATCCGATACGTCGAGGGAAAAAAAACTGGTGAGGACGCACCGATAGACAGGAGGACGGAACAGAGGGAAGACTGGAGAATCGGGTTTGTGTCCGCCGATTAAATCGTAATTGGGTCAAGGTGAGCCACCCCAAGTTTCGAGGTCGTCGACGTTCACTGCGCTCCAACACTGCCGCCTCTGTGCGCTACCATACAGGCGGCATAATCGAGATAGGTGGAATTGATTCCGGTTGGGTTGCGCACCCTCGGCTCCCTTCTGTTCGCTTGTAGAACGACAGCGTAGTATGTGTACAGGTAGAGGAGTCGCACCCATCGGGTATTGTGGTCGCATGTGTCCCAGTGCAGTCCAATTTACGCCCAACCCACATTACTCCCTCCACACCCTACGACCTCTCTGCTTGTTCTCGTCCTTCCACTCCTTCCTGCTACCCTTTCGCGACTGATACCACTCTCCGCCTTTCTGGCGTGACGAACGGCGTCGATTTACCATCGCGACCAATTTGGGTCAAAGCTTTATTGGAAGGAAAGTACCGCTCACGGACTGCTCCCTACGAAATACTTCTCAAACTCTATCGGATAAATAATTCATTTTCCAGATAATTTTTCGTCGATTGGGCTTCCGCTTTTCTCGTGAGCGACTGTTGTTGTGCCTCACGAGGATTCAGGCTTCGTGCCAAGGGAATTTACATGCGGAATCGACGTTTCGATACTACGAATAATCGAAACAGACCCCCGACTGGTCCACTCTATGGAGACGAGGATGAGAGGCAACGGCGTCCCGAGATCTCGTTGGAAATTGGCCGAAGCACTTCTAATTAAGGTCTTGGCCGTATTCCGAGACCGCCCGCGGCCTTCCTGGCTCTCGCGTACCAATATCTTCAAACGCAGACGCGCTTGCTGTCGCAGCCAACTGGACGCACTACAGTAGAACTTGAAATGAGTTTCCAAGTCATAAACTCCAGTTTTCTCACTACTCCTCAAGGCAACACAAAACCTAATAAAACGCGATGACCACAAATACGTCTTCTAATGCTTACTCTTCAATATTCGCAGCAACTAAACAATCAACAAAAAAACTAAGAACAAGCAGTGTTCGAAATATTTAGTATAAATGAAATTACTTTCATAGGAAAGATTTATATCAAAGTACTTGTATCTTCAGCATTAATTTTATAACAGATACGTGCACCATTAATTCAGTTCACACGAAGCTTCGATATTAAATTGAAACTCATTCATACATGGTTCATCTAAAAGAATATTGAATTTCATTGTTTAATCTATGACGGTACACGTTTTCAATGAATATCACAACACCGACCGTTAAATCTAGATTGAAACTGCGAAGTGAAAACGCGTTTGTTAATTTTCAGCGTACCATTTCCAGCTGCAGGATTATTTTCAGTCTGCTCTGAACATGCACGAGAGCCCTGAGATTTACGTTGTCGAAGATCAGTGGGTCCGGCAGACCTTGCGCATCCTCAGTCTCTCTCCCTCTGACCTTTGATCTATTTACAGAGCAAGTCCGCTCCCGAAGTACAGAGTACATAGCTATACCTCTACCTCTACTCGACGGTGCTGGCTTCGCAGTTTCATCTACTCTACAGATCTAGTGTGTATTTCCGGCGGCGTTAGTCATCTTTGAGTCGGAAACTCACCGTCGTCGCTGATCTCCAGGTTGGTGTAGCTGTCCCAGTGGAGAATGGGGTCGTGGTGAGCGGATGCGTGAGGTACAGCGGGTGTAGGTGCTGGTACCGGGCCGTCTTGTCTTCTGGCATCGGTTGCAAAGTACAGGGTCACTACGCTGTCGGATGGGCACCGAGGATCCTGGCAAGCGACGTCTAGCTCCGAGCGTGGAAACGATACTACGTTTTCCGTGATGACGCAAGTATGAAACTATATTTTTCATTGAAAAAAACAAAACATATATTGAGAGAATAAGCTGTTGTGACGTTACCGGCACACTGGGGGAAATCGTAGCAGTGCAGTCAACTCATAAAGTGACAGCTATTCATTTTTAGTATATGCAACTGTGAAAATGGTTATAGTAACTATTTGGTAGTTATAGGAACTGCACTAGAGTTTTGCGGACTCCTACAGCTCGGCCAATTGCCACGATGTCAGGGAATTATCAATAAAAGTTCATTTTTACGGTTCCGTCCAGGTTCCGGACCTTCTCCAGAAATTGATTCTCGCTGTGTACATAAGGAAAAAAGGAAAATGTTTTGTTTCTGGTTTCAAGGAAAAAAATGTATATGGAAAATCTATAATTGATAATTTAACAGAAATGCACAAAAAGGGATATAAATGCACAGTTAAATAAGTATACATTGATTAAGTTAAATCAAAGAAAAACAATTTTGATTCACCACATAAGTCTAGTGAGCACAGACCTTCATCCTATCACAGATATCCACAATATTATTCTCGTTAATTAAATACTCACCTGTATATCAACTGGGATAATCAAATCTTGCTTTCTATGAATTTCCGTCAATATCCATAGAAAGAGATCGCAGTATAAGCAAAATCAAACGAGAACGATTAATTGAAGCTCCTGATTTGATACACACACACTTCCAAAATTATTATCATGACGTGAGGCCGAATAAATATGAATATTTTTTTTTTTTTAATTTGCTACGGCGTCTACTGCTATGGTCATTAGCCGAGACCTACCGTCTATAGTGGAATCTGAACCACTTGCAGTTCGCAAAGCCTCCGAAAAAATCTTTGGCCCTGACCGAGGATCGAACCCGGACCTACTGCGTGTGAGCCGCGCTCCGATCCACTCGGCCACGCTCACCCTCTTATATGGATAGTTGTCACTTCATAGGTACTAGTACCATAATTTTCCTCCAGTGCATCGTTGACTGATAAATTCCTTCACGATAATCACCTGCAGCGAGAACATGACTTCCCGGCTTTGTTTGGAGTAGACTCTGTGGTAGCACTTGACAAGAATGTCACCTCTCAACCGGAGACCACCCAGATTGATGGTAAATTCACGGGCGTTTGTCACCGAGTACAGATCCGAGGTGTAGACGGGCGTGAGGCCCTCGTAAACTTTGAGAAAAGCTCGACATCCGGTAGGCTCGAAGAGCGGCACTCCGAGGACGGTCACGTGCGTTAGATACAGGGGAGACGGGCTTATTCTCAGAGAGCCTGCGAGAAGGCCACTGAAGTACTCGACGTACCTGCGAATCAATTTTCCTCATTATTATCATGTAGTCATCGTAAGCGGCGCGGTGACGCTGCTACCGCTGATGGTTATCACCGCAACACGTCTTGCCGGGGTGATAACAGATTTTTGTAAAGCGAAATTAGCGCAGGTATATGCTAATGTCTGTGGAATGTTCCAGCAATGGGACGGACAAAGTCCGGAGTCTTGTACAGCCTAGGGGACTTCGATCATGCCTCATTAACTTATCATTATCGTCATTATATCCGTACAACCGATAATCAGAGTCTTGCGGGTTCTATCGAACAAGCCAGGTGCGCTGGAAGTCACATCTATAACAGCCCTTCTATTGCAGAAGACTCGTGTCGCTGCTTTTCTTTATTATTTATTTTCATGGTAATTGAGATTCTTTTGAATACCCATATTTTACATTCTAGCAATTTGATTGTGATCACCGCAATCATTTTCATGCATAGAAAGGAGTCTACCGAAATAAATTTATGGAATGAAAAATTCTCGGATCACCAACGTAGAGAAAAACAATTTTGTTATTCTGAAAAAACGGGTTCTGCTGAGAATTCCTCCTACGATGAGCAGCCTAACGATTTGCTTCTGTAGGAAAAATGTTATCAGTATAACCAGATGGACTACCATCTTTAAAACTGTTTATGTATCATCCAATTTGTTCTTATTCGTGGAACGTTTTCTGCTTTCCTTTCCGATGACTTCAATAAACAGTCAAATGTGTTGCAGTCATATTGATTAAATACCTGCGATGTGAGGGCACGTGGAGATGGCCGATCTTGTCGTCGAGGAACCTCCTCATTGCAAATCTATCCAAGGCCTGATCTCTTCCGCCGCAGATACTGCTGTAGTTCATATATGCGGACACGGCCACTCCGAGACGTTCTTTTCCCCCTCTGTAAAAGCGTACTGACGTTAATACACACTCATTCTTTGGGCTGATGTGCACACCATGCAATTATATATAGTTGTAGAGTGCGAGAGTACGCGCGTGTGGCTAAATTGTGGGTTACGATGAGAAGGAGAGAGAGATATCCGCAGTGATCTCACCTGGCGTGAAGAACGACGACGCGGTTCGGCGCGGCGTTAAGCCAGGAGTCCAGCTCCTTGCAGAGTGCGCAAAGCCTCTCGAGACTCGGTGCCAAACCCTGAGGCCATCCAACCTCGCGAGTGTTGGACTCTCCGCTGCGTCCCGGCGAGGATAAATTGAAGATCTGCAAGGAAGAAGGAAAATAAGCAAATAAACATAATGTGCCAGATGAATCCGTAATAAAGACACGCGTTTATAGCCTCTCTTCGCAGTGAATTCGTCCAGACAGAGGTTATTAATAGCTCTCGTGGTGTTTCGAGAAATGATCGTAAACTTGCGGTTAATGGAGAAAATCTCGTGGTGAATTCATAGAGTCACCTCGACCTTCTACCAAAGTCAATTCAACGGTGGCTGCAACACCAACAGCAGTCTTGTAAGCCTCCGCTAATGTCATCCGGTTGTTGATTAATGTGACGCGAATTACCATGTAATTGTCGGCGTGCTTCCCTCGCAGAAGAGTCGTGGCGTGTTCCAGAACCCCCTGAGCATCTTCGCGGTACCAGAGTGCGATGATCCTCTCGGTGACGTAGCACAGTTCCATTACTTCGCTCACTCGGCCAGTTTTGCCGGCTCCGGTGCTCGTTGCGTCCGCACCCACGCCTGGTGTCCTTGACGACGTTGTCGCCGACGTTTTCTGCATCTGCAACGAAGACATAGAAATATCAAAATCCTCGTTCGACATCTCAATTGACAAAGCTGTAACGATAAGCGGCTGCGAACTTTGGTAAACTGGGGAAAATAACGAATCCAAATGATGAAGATCTTCCGCATATTGATAATGGTCCCGTGGACCAGCGACTCCAGGCAGGAATCATCGAAATTCACGGCTCTCTCACGACACTCTGACACTGTAATCCTCTCGCTGTTATTCAGGATGGAAAAGCTTTTTCCGACAGATACAAGGCCATTTTATTCAGCATCCAAAGGGACGACCGATCGGTAAGTCGCTCGCCAACAAACTGACACATTGGGACAACGGAACGCACTATTTCGAGGAGTTCTAGCGCGAATATTGGCGGATACGCGGTTAAAGTAGCGAGGTAATTTCGTTTGTGCGAATCATGACGGACCGGCGGGTGGACTATGATGTAGGAGGCTCAGAACGTGCTGCGTTGCACGAGTTCCGCTGGTCACTACTACTCTGACCATTCAGTCAGGGTCTCTCCGCTGAAGTGTAGCGATATACATCATCGTGTGAAGAAAGACGATGCAGGAGTATATCACAGCCGTACCGCGATTGCACCGCAGGATCTACACATGCATATGAAACGAGACGAGCCTGCTCTTATTACCAATGTATGATGTAACAAATTCGTGCGCGTATAACGCGCGTGACACGAGGTATTCTCGCGCTTCGTGTCTCGACGATCACCTAGTCTAGTCGACCGCCAGGTCCGTGTTGTTCTGTATGTTCTGTGTAGCATATCACGAGATAATATAGGATTAATCCCTACATCTTGAAGTGATTCTAGTAAGTAAGTGCAAGCGATGCGCCTTATCGTTCCTTTTCGCATACTTTATTTTTAAATAAATCGACAAACTGAAACTCAAAAAGCTTTTTAGTAGATTACTGAGATTTCCTGCAGTTCCGGCGCTACTTTTTGCTCATCGTTGAGAGTCTTAGAGGCTTATGATAATCAGGGTTTATATAAACGACGAAGAGTGGAGAGGGGGAGGGGTTTTGTGTTGGAAAATCACGGTCAGGGCTTTCATAGGACTAAAAATAATCAGGGCTTGGATTCTTGTGAAGGGAATTCAATTAATTAAAGTTTGGACAGGTTTATAAGTTGGAAAATGAAGGTAAGCGCAGGGGAACTTACACTGAAAGCGAATTATGGTATTAGTAACTACGTGGCAACTTTAAAAGAAATAATTATCAAGAGTCTTCTGTGTACAGAAGATAGTTGCGTGGACTAAAAATGAACAGTTATCACTTCACAGTTGATTGTACTAATTACAATTTCTCGGAATGTAGAAAGATCATGGCCTGGATGATCACACATGGACGTAGAAAAATGTATGCTTGCTAGGCCTTCACGCCATTGCAGCATGGCTTCTGAATTTAGAGCCTTAGATCAACTTGAGCCCGAATGAAGCGACTCTGAGGATTTAGAATAATCATAGCCTGGTGAGAAATGAGACTTAGGAATAATCAGAACCTTCACGGGATTCCTGGGGAGATTGAGAATAATCTGGACCTAAAGGTGATGTCTTCATAGCATAGACTTTTCCCAAAGTCAGCAATTTTATGTCCGCAGTATGTTATTATCATACAACGAGAGATTAATTGAACGCATTAATGTGATTGACATGTCCGCTGTTATTTCTCTGCAGCATATTATGTAAGACGCTGAACTTGGGCTCTCCCGATGATTAAGATGATGACAGCAGTTATAATAATTATAAGTATCATTTGTTCATTATCCCACAAAAACAATGGATATTAATGTCTGTGATAGTACATCACCAAATCCGAACGATTAATTTTCAAACAAATCTTAGTCTGTACGTAGAAATGGGGTCATTTCAATTAAAAGCCAAAATGGTTCGTACGGAGTGAAGGCCGTGCTTGAAAAGGTCGATAATTGTATAATTTATTTGGGTGAAAAGCGAGGGCCCGTTCGATGGAGTATATGGAACGACGTAGAGTGAACCTCGTTGTCTCTCGTTGAGATATGGAGGATGCCGCAATATCCCGGCGTGTACATGCAACGGAGCTCGTATCTCCATATAAAGAGTTGAAGCGTGACAGCGGGATGATCAGGATGGATTCGGTTTGAATTCGTGCGGAGTACTTGGTACGCGGATCTCGTGTGCTCAGGCATCAGTATCAGCGGCGGCAAAGCTGCGGCACATGTGCCGGGGCCACTCGGCCTCTTATGTCACGTATAGTTGCGCGGCTTTTCGCATGCGATCGCAAAGTGTCATTGTCTAACTCGCAACGTATATACAGATTTATATCAACGAGAGATGCACTTAAATTGAATATGTTGTCGCGTGGCTAGAAAATAAAACTAAGACAAGGCTGTAGATCGACTAGTTAGAAACTCACTCGAGGATTCTCGTTCGTTCCTTGTTCGTACCTCAGGGTCGAACTAGGCTTTGTTTACGGTTGATGTAGTCGCGACACGAGACTCGCTATGCCATTGCTTCTCATCATTATCTGCGATTCTAGTTTATCGCGACTCTTGAAGATTAAATGATAAGATCGTGACGTGGCTTGCGATTCTATGTTGTTGTTATTTCCCGCCGTTCCTTAAGGGAGTCATCCTCCAATGCGCCGGAAATGTAAAGTTCATTATGTAGGAATGTTGGATAAAACAAAAATTTATGAATGATTTTCGGTATTTTGTGAAACAGTTCACTGGTAAATGAAAATTCATTAATTGGACAGGCCACTCAGATTAGATCATTCATGTAAATAAAGTAAGTAATGATGATGGCTTCAGTCGCTCAGACTCGGCTGAAAAAGCCATTTCCGCAGAGACTCAGTATTCACTTATTTTGTATGTCAAAAATACCATCTGATCTGGTGGTATCTTTATTTTTAACGGTGTTGAAATGTACTAATCGAAATACACTAGCTGAGACTTGCTAAAATATATTGTTGATCAATCGGTAGTTTTATTTGCATAACATCAACGGGTCCATTAGTATCCATTTAGCACACTACCGGGGTTTCTACTTTGATGCTTGTGATGTTCAAAAAAGTGTTCGTTGTTGAATGGTGATCTTAGCAATACGCCTATAAAAGTTGAACCGCTCATTTGGAGTATCTTATCATATAAAAGCTACACATCAATGGTTTTCTGGATTTTCGGTCCCAAAAAAAAGACCACAGAATTCTCCTCGAGAAATTTTTTCTTTTCTTTGAGCAAAAAGTAGTTCACAGTGCTCGTAACCCCGGGACTTTCGACTGCGAGTGTGTACTCATATGTTCGAGGACGGAAAATAGATGACAAGAGTTCTGAGTGCGGTTCGGCCGTGAGGATCAACCGATGTGCGGTGTATGGAGGGCAAGTTACCAGCGGGAGGTCGCCAGACGCTGTTTGATGGGCGCGGAAGAACAAGAAGAGAAGAAAGAGGAAGAGAAATCTTGGCGAATGTCGTGCTTGCTCAGAATGTGTCCTTTTCTACTTGCGCACTACACACCGTGCTGTATATTCTCTTCTCAGGCTCCTAGGGCACACTGTATGTGTCGCTATGTTTCCCTTCTCAACCTCGCTGGCCGGCGGCTTGTCTACGGTTACTGCACTGCTGTTTGGCTCGCTGAATGCGTCGCGAGCTTATTCCGCCGCGCAGTCTTTCTCTATTTATGGCCTAGATGCAAAGCATCACGGGATCCTCGTCTCGATCCAGTCTGGAGGAGGGGAACTGTATGGTCGTGCGGGTAGATGACTATCGTGATTTCTATCGTGAGAGGCGGACAGACAGACGGTGTTACAAAGAGGGGCAATGCGAGTCACTTAAGGGGATCCAGTCGCCTGAAGGAAAATCATCAGAGCAAAAGCTGACAGTTGACATAAGCAAATGCTTCCCTGTCAATCAATTTCTGACATTCCTGAAAATTCGGTTATTCTTACTGTTAATTATTATGTTTGGATTCCTCGTAATGCTTTGTTACGCGAAATTTGGCGAGTTCCATCTTAAATATGCTTGAGTTGTAAATCTTCTGATCTGACGTCAGGAAGTTCGAATACATTTCTGCTAACATATCTGCACCGAGATAAATGAATGTTGAATATCACGAGTTTCACTCTCCAAACCGTCACTGTAACATAGTTCAACTGCAAATAATAATCCACTGTAAAAAATATTTTGACAATTCATATACTGTATAGTAATTTATACTAGCCCTGTGTAGAAAATTCAATTTGATGTACGTGTGGTAAAATGAAACTTAATTTGTATTGAGAACTCGAATTTATTAACGAGTTCAGGATACTGTGCATCGACTAGTTCGTTTAATGTGACGAATTCAGCAGAAATCTACATCAATTTTACGTTATTCTCGTACACTAAATTTTCTATACCTGTTTCCGTAAACGAGATTCCTACACTGTGTAATAATTTCACCTGAATTATTTTTTAACAGTGTTGTTTGCTGTTGAAATAATCACAAAGTCATTGTTAACCCCCGGAAGTAAACGAATATGCATTCTTTCTGGATGTATCCGCATGAAATTTCGGTTTGTACCGTATTATGGGATGAGTCTTGTACAGTAAAATGACTTGCATTACCCGGCGTTCTGTCTAGATAGGTAAGGGAGAAAGCCTGCAGCCTCAGAGGCGCGTAGGTCCTCGCTAAATGCACCGAGGGATCAGCAAAAAGTCACGAAGGCGACAGCTGTATCGTATAAGATGGACCAACGAGAGCCGCGTAGTTGGCGCGCTCGGTTCAAGACGTAATAGCAATTTCACACGTGAGCATAACGGTAGAAGGGATTTATGGTGTTGAGCGGCGAACAGAGCGTGGTCATGAAGGTTCGCGGCAGTGGCAACGCCAGGGCTCATAGGACTTGGTTGCGCTCGGCAACTTCAACCCAGCTGAACACGTAGAGGCCTACACGTAGAGTCACAGCGATGTGGTAGCTTATAGGCGCAGCAGCGACTCCTGGTACACCGGGTTATAGGCCCATAAACGTATTTTTAGAGCCGCCCGTGGTCCGATGAAGGTTTTTTCTGTTTGTTTTTTTTTTTTTTTCCTTTGTCGTTCGCTCCACGAAATCGTTAAATTTTCAATTTGCTGCTCTACGTACTCGTTGTGCCACGTAACGCGAAGGGAGGAACTTGCGTGGGTGGACGATATTCCAGTCTGAAAGAGCAACGGCAGCCCACGATTGTCGATTTTATTTCAAACGATTTTGTGGCTTCGTCGTGTATACCAATGATTGCTGTACTTGTGTCACGATACGTTGAACCGAATGAAGAAAAAGTTGAGTTATGGGTTGCACCCGATCGGGATCAATTCCGTTCGAGGGCTAGAAGCCCGTGGGAGCCTCGGACAGCGCGACTAATGCCAATTAGCTCTTGCTTCGGTAATTGAAGACGATTAATTTCTAATTGGCGAGGAATTGGGTTCTGAGAAGCTGTGTCCTCTACACTGTGCATTTTTTTGAAATTCTGCTCGGTCATAAAGAAACATACGTTTTCGTAGGATTAAATATTTTCAAATTTTCGTGGCAGAATACTCAAAATTATTTAAAACGTGAAAGAAAGTGGTTCAGAAAAAAATGTCTGTTGTATTTGTGAAAGGTAAAAGTTAAGTATCTCACGAATAGCTTTATAAAGAAAGCGAAAAATGGGCTCACAGGAAGAGCCGGTTATGTTTCTGTGCTTGAACGGTTGTACCGAATAAACGAGACACCTATTTTAATGTTATTAGATTTTGCTCGCGAACCGGGTTTTCAAAAAACTATGTTGAATTACAATCCGTGACGTTTCAGTCACATCTACTATCAATATATCTGATAAGACGTACCAGAAGTTTAGATACGTACGTAATAACCTTTAAAACTATTTTTTTTTTATTTGTTACGGCGTCTACTGCTATGGTCATTAGCCGTTAAAACTATTTGATACTAAATTTCGTGACAATTGACATAAGTGTTGAATTTTTACAGAATATTACATTTTTGGATCAATGCTTATCGAAGCTCGTAGGGGTTATTCGAGAATAAGATTGACTTGCCTCTTCGATAAGGTTCAAAGTTTTGTGACGTATTTAAAAAAACGGCGTTATTAACGTACTTCAACATTTTCTGTATTGAACTAACAAACAATCTCGTAGAAATAACCCTGTGAAAAGCGGTAAGGAAAATCGGATTGAAATTCAGACTCTATTCGAAACCTAAAGGTGGTAGTTTCGCCGAGTAAACCGCGGGTCATGACCCTTTGCAGAACTTCCGGAAATGGCAGCTATCACCATCGAATTGTGGGTTTTTATGTGGCTATCGGTGGGCCAACTTCAGGCTTTTGTGGAGTGAAAAAAAAAAAAATCAATTTTAACGTTGTGATCGTATGATACAGACGGTCTTCAGAATGTTTATTTCGCCTGTCAATGAATAATGTGGAATAATTAATTTCACGAGTTTCCAGTTACTATTATCATTATAAATGGTAATACGGTTGGACTGTCGAGTAATTACTGCAAAATAATTGCGACCGGCTCAGAGTATTGGATGCTTCAAGTTTTTTTTTCGCATCATCAAGCAGATAATTGTTAACCAGCATATCCCCTATAGAAAAATGTATACTTGAGATATGTGGAAAAATATATTATTTATATACGCAATATATAACGACCAAAAATTCTCAAACCCGTAGATATTTTTCCTTTATATGCTTATATAATCCGAGATATATAATCCGGCCAAATGTTCACTATCTGAGATATATAATGGACATATCAAACATATCTTTTATACATTTTTAAAACATCAAGAAATATATTCGCGAGTACACTTTTATTCCATGGGGGGAGGTCCGTTTCATTCGGCTCCACTACAAAAATTTTCAATTATATGTAGATTTAACGTTACGGTGTACCCGAGTGATTAAATCACATGTTTACTCCATTGATCGAAATCGGCGATTCGGGAAATACCGCCAATTTGGAGCGAACAGAGAAAACGGTGGACTGGAATTTTTATATTTGGACCTCCAATTAGGTCTTATAGAGTGAGATGAGGTTCTCAAACCTCCAATGGGGCCCTGTAGAGTCGCGAGATTCTCAGACCTACGTACAAACCGTTAAAAAATGTGATATTTCACCCATTTTTATACAATGAAGGGCGTTTGAAGGGGGCAAAATACAGCTTGGAATGTACATCATGTATTTCGACTTTGCACCATGATTTTCAATGATGAAAGACAATCGAAGGATATTTTCAGACCAGCTCAAAAATGCTCGCATATTTTTTTAAGTACATCCGATTTGTTGTCGGTTTATGAATAATGTAATAAATTGTCTACAGTTGATAGCTTGAGCAATAAAAAAAGCTTACGCATATCTTAGCATCGTATTTAATGTTTCAAAGCTGTATATGCATTAAGACGCTGTGGAGTGATTAAATGAGCCAGAGTTACCACTGAATGTTGCGTACATATTTATGGAAGAAACATGGAGTAAAATGGCTGGAATCTGCAGTCATGACCGGTGTGTAAATGTACCTGGCTGCGGTTACACGGCAATAACACGAGCTTGGAGGGCTAATAACAATATCCTCAAGAAAGAGGTAGATTCCGGAGATCCCTACACTCGTGAGATTCGATGAAGCTGCGAAAAAGTGTGAATGCCTGAACGCAGGAAGAAGCGCGAGCATAAGGGTTTGCAATAACGATATTTCGTGCGAGTCCTCGTGGAATTCTCGTGGGAATTGCCCTCTCCACTGTCACGAAACGGCTTTGAGAACTTTGCAACAGGAGACTTTGAGAGTTGAGCTGGAGTGCGATCCAAGCGTTTTCCTTTTTCACTGGAACAACCGACAAGAATTTATTTCCAAAACTTTTCAATGCTACACAGTGCAGCTGCAGTGCACAGGAATGGAGCACAACTCGTGTAACGCGGAACAACGCACCCTCTTCAGCCTTTAAAATTGCCTCTATTATGCTAACCTCGAAGAGTTGTGGGTGGTGAGCGAAAAAAAAAAACGAAGAAAATACAAAATGCTCAAAAATAGAATAACTGCGTTATGTGCGCGTCCGGCGAGGAAATATATTTTTGCGCGGGAGTGGGCGAAAGGGATTTCCGGCAAAAGTTCTTTGGAGTAGAAGCCACGCGGACGGAGAGTCGCAGAGTCGTCTTGGCCGTTTGAAATGTAAATATTCACGATGCCGTATGTTTTCTCACGGAATAAATGAAACCGGGTGGCGTGACGCAATTGTGCGTGCGGATTGTCGTGTCGTTCGTGCCACATACACACGCAGAAGTGTATGTCCACGGAACCTACGGAGCGGTTCCTTCTTTCAATATTAAATATTTAGAGAGAGAATAGCGCTACGGAACAAATCGCCAGCTCTCTTATCAGCTACGATAAACTTCCAGAGGCCTCGTAGTAATACTTTGAGGCACTGAGTGTGTGGTTCTTTATTACTTATGCGTAGCAATCTCCATCCTCGAGGGATTTGGCACGCACGAATCTCATTCGTTATTAAAATGTTTATCAACTAATCGAGTCATAATGAGTTAACAGCTCGACTCTCACCTGATGTTTGCTGCCGGGCATGACGCTCGCGTTTCTGCTGTTCGTTTGGGCGTCGTAACTGCCATTGTGCTGTAACAGAGAATGACGAAAAAAAAATTAGTCATCTGCTCGGATGTAAACGAAAAATAAATGTAATGTTTGTACATGGCGAATGACGAGGAATGAAGAATGAAAGAATATTGAGTTGTGGTACACTTCAAGTTCTAAAATGCCAAATATGGAATGTCTTTTCGTCGATTGAATTCTCCGCAATTTTTTCGTATATCTGTGAAATATATTCTACCTGAAGGACTCCGGTCGATAGCCTATTGGCAATATGAATAGTATTTTTTTAAATCGTAGTTGCTGTATAGAAAAATTATGTACCACAAGGAAAAAAAACTGTACATCGTATTGTCAATAAATTATTTTACTACTACTATTCTGCCCAATTGCACTTGATTTAATCACAATGTTCTTTCCGCAAATATCGGCGGTTTGATTGTCTCAAAATTTGTTAATTCGAAACTGTTTCATTGACTTTCTAATTGATAGATATATGTATTGTACATTGGAGATTGGATTGAATTTGAATACGTCATGACAAAAGAAGAATCTGAGAAAATAAATCTCATTGCAGATACTAAGAACGTAGATTTCAAAGAAGCAATGCTGATAAGTGATCAAGAAAATTGGTTAGCAAATTTCTGTCCTTTTTTTCTAATGAAGTACATACGTTGAATTTTGTGACATCTTTGGAAAAGGGCGTTTTTGACAAATTTTAAAAAAGCAGTTTTTATATGATATTATGGCAAGTATCCTAAAATTTTTCATGTGTAACATGGAACGTTTGTGCAAAGGATTATTTCAAGGTTGGTGCATTTAAAGTGTTTTTTAATAATACAGGATATAATGATACAAGGGAGGAAAGTGCATGTTTTTTGCCCAGGGTGAAGAAGTTATTCGAGCTATGTAGCATACGATACGCACACGATCCCGTAAAGATCACTAGTTTTTAACCAACGACAAGTTGGTTAAACGACAAAATCGTCCAATATGATTTTCATTATTTTCTCCGGGCTGAAATAAACCGTTTTTCTGCTTAGGAAAAAATAAAACCAGATTGCACATGCGTGCGAGTCAAAGGTTAAAAATAAGAATTCAATGTTCAATTGGATTTTTCAATATCTAGAAAAAACTTAAAAATATTGTACACATTTGAGAAAAGTATGGATTTCATTTCATAGTGAAGAGAATGAAATTCAGTAATAGTTTACTAAACGACATTTACTTTTTCTGCTAATTGTTATACCCTTTTCAATATTATCATTATTAATATTATAAATTGCTGGGCTATTGTCAATAATGGATTTTCCTTCTTTTCATACTTTCCTCTATTGGCAACTCTCAAATGCAAACTTTTGGGTGGGCATTATGATGCGAGCTTAAGGAAACCGGAGTACAATTTGCCGAAGTCATATTGTCACAATCAGTAGATGGCAAAACAAAAAAAAATAACGTCCTCGAAAGGCCGTAAAGTTTCGTGGGTTTATAGTAGGACGAAGAAGGGAGTATTGTAAATTGAAGATTGGCGCGCACACGCACGTGCGTGTAACGCACCTCGCGTTCTATGTGGAAGGCGGTGTGCCAAACGGTAAAGGCGATACGATGAAGAAGTGTCTCAGTCTCCTCGCGCAGTAAGGCTACCTCTTGCATGTCATCTTCGTGGTTGTTTCTCCTCGTTGCTTCGGGCTCCCATCGTTTGTTCTTATTATTGTTCGCGTCGTCGTATGGTCGATGGTTAGTCGTGCCGCTGTTGCTTCTGGGCGCGAGACTGTTGTTTCTGCAGCAGCGAGCACGTAGCCAGGCTCGAGAGAGCGACGAACTTCCGCTGGAATTTGTCATATCAATGACAGTGTTTATGTTTGCGTCTTTTTTTTTTTCTTCGCAGTCACAATGAGCTCCGTAATCTCGGTACAGTGCAAATCGGATTTCAATGAGTCACAGTTAACAAGCGATGACGTCGAATACCGAGCCTGCAACAACAGCAGCTAAGCAGCGAAATAAACGTGCCACACTCTCGCCTTTCACTGCTAATCTCGCATATATCTCAATGGTAGTTTATTGAGAGCTTGCGATAGCGGAACGCGTCTCGCCCACGTAGACGACTTGGGTGGCGACCCCGAGGGTAATTCCGTCGAAGGGTGAAATTGTACTTCCGGTCTGGTGTCATTCACAATCGGTAGCATCCTCGTAGTCGCCGAGATACTTTCGTCAATCAGCATCCGTCTTCTCCTCTTATTCTCAACGCTTGAGATATCCTTCAAAGGGCCATCATAAGGGTTGGATTCGATGACGAATAACCGTGCAATCCTCGTCATTCTTAATTCCACTTCTCTCAGTCCTTGATCCCTCGGTTGCTGCACAAGGCATGTGTGAATTCGGTGGCACACCTAGTTTTTTCGCACACGATTTGTCGTGAGAGAATAAATGAAACAATCTTTCCCTGTCCGACGTACAACACCCTTTTTCTCCTCTCTGATTATGGAACGCGGAATTTCCCGAGATTTTCCTCGGTACAAAAAAATTTAAGCGGTACTATTTTCGTGGTTGACCCTTGACCGAGTTGAATTTTCGACTGTGTCGCACTCGCGGGAACTTTCCGGCTTTCGATTAATCATAAAACCCGGTGAATGAAAGACAAATTGCAATGTTTATGTCAGCGAAACGGTTGCTTTATGCGAGAGGGCGATTGGAAATGAGGAGGAAACGGAGGAGGAAAAGTTGTTTTCTCGACGCCGGTCCGGCAGACACTTGCGATACTCGGAGCGTAAATTTGGCAGAGCTCGGTCGCGACCTGGGTCAATTGGGGCAAACGACTGCGCTGCACGGGAGCCGCCCCGGCGCGCGCTGCGGCTCTGCTGCTGGTGCTGGTGGATAGAGGGATGAAACTCCGCCGCATCCCGGCGGGTTCGCGCGAGGACCGACGAGGAGAGCTCCCACCAGCGCGGGTGGTGCCGCTGCCGGTGGCAAGAGGGACCAGGGGACGCGGAGAAAGCCGGGGCGAAGAGGAACGCACGGCCAGCGAGAGGATCAGAGAGGAGACCCTCCCGTAGCCATGGTGACGACAACGTACAACGTCAGAGAGTTAGGAAACTACGTTTCTGTGTGATGGTGTACGCAGGCTCGGTGTTGCGCCCGCGAAAAGCCTTCCTTCCCCAAGAACCTCTTCGAAAAGGACATAGGGCGGAGGCTCTCTTACTCACACTCTTCGTCTGCTCCACTTCCGGCTTACTTTCCGTCTCTCTGATCACGTTCGCTACTATTTCGTTGGCAATGATGATCCGTTTGTAACGTGCGTGGCAAGTATAAAAAAATACTGACACAGCACGAAATTGGTCAGCATTATACACCAAATAAAAACAGGCTGCACGAGGTTATAAAAATAACTTTATATTTATAGGTAAAAAGAAAAAAATGAGTGTCGGGTCTCACTGAGTGGAAAATAAGATATAAAATATCGATGGTCAAATATATACATTAATACTGGAAGAAACTGTGGTAGACCTTGCGATGCGACAAACTGCTGGAAAAGATTCCAAGCTTTTATGCATTAACTCGTCGATATAATATGATGTACAATTTTAATAAAAATGTATATACTTTTACAGATAAGTTAAAATAAAATATTGAAATTGTTGTGCCATATCCTGAATATACATCACATTTTTATATTAAATTTAGTATGCCAGTTTCATGCATGAAAACTTCCAGTACTTGTACATTTAATCCCAAGTAGATTTTTTTTTACAGTGCAAACCATTAAGGGTAATTATGGTGCGATTGAAAAGTTAATGTATGAAACATTGTCAGATGAATCGAACTACTGGCATTTATCTCTATTTACACTTTTCCATTTATGGAAATATGGGATTTTCACATACTTTACTTTATATACATGCTTGGCGATTAATCCGCAAAAAGTCATCATTCGTAAAAACCCCGTTGAAAAGCACAGAGGCTCTATGCACAACCAAAAATATATTCACTCCACTAATCAATTTGTTAATCAAATAAATTGTGGCGAAGAATATATCAGTTGTCGCCATTCATTTTAAAACGCACGCATACACAGCATGGGTAATGATTCTGATAAAATTAACGCAGTCCTTTTGTGTGGAATACTGTCGTAATAGTCATGCTCTACTTCTAGGAGAACGCTCCGTCTCTCTGATCACGTTCGCTACTATTTCACTGGAAATTGTTACCCGTTAGTAAGATGCTTTGTATGTGTGTATATGTACGGTAACTCCACTTCGCAACTCATACGAATTCTGTAGTGAAACGATTATGAATAATGTAGTTACATCTTGTAATATGTTTCTGGAACAATTGTTTTCATGACTATGCGTATATATGTAGATACCTAAATTTCGTAATATATGTTGAATGTTCAGTAATGAGAGAGACACCCGGAAAATCAGGTTTCTTCAACAGCGTTTTGCACAAAATAACTGTTTTTAACCTTTTGAGGATCAAAATTTTATAAACCCATTTCTAGAAATGGATATGGTATATTTCTGACAGAGATTTAAAAAAAGTTAATGTAATTTTTTAAAAGTAACCTTGGAAAGAAATGCCAATAACATGACCGATTTATACTAATGTCAAATAGGGACTTGGCTTGATATCCATTTGTATAATTGAGAATCATTAAATGTGATTAAATCAGGGACATAAAATAATATTCATGTTTAATATTTTTATTATTGCTAGGATATTTCGATTTAAAAAATTTTTTCTTTAAGATGGAGTGTCACGTGAGTAGACAGAAGGTAACTACCTTGAAGATAGAATAGAAATTGGTATAGAATGCAATAAACATTTTCTTATTTGCGTGTATGTTGATGCAGTCAAAAAATTATAACAATATAGAGGAAAGTTGTACCTCAGAAATTGTTATTTTCCCTCGAAATTACAGAAACTGATTTATTTATTCTCAATTTATGGTTACAATCCCAGTGAATCTCAATTCGATAAAATGTAGTAAGCATTTCATGTAATAATTTTCATTATAATATTCAGAGAAAATCGATGTATCATATTCTCCGTGTCTTTTTATCTCCGAGTGTATAATTTGCGTCACCCAAAGTGTCTCAAAAGCATAAGGCACCCCACAAATAGTTTGATACAAATAAAACATTGTAAAACCGAGTTTCTCCCTCCATTCAATAATCAACGATTAAAAAATTATTCATAACCTAGAAAAATGTCTCCGCTTCCCACCGCGAAAATGCGCCTTTTCTCAGTACATTCAATTCCTAAATTCCTCCAAACGCTAAAATCGCCAGCGTGAAGAAAAAAAACTGTGGTGTTCGTGAAACTTTCTTTTGCCACTCGTCCAAAATCGTATAATGGCTGGAGTAAAGAGAAAAGAAAAAGAAAGAAGCATAGATCACCGGGATCTCGATAATGGAGGGCATCAGGAGCCTTGAGAGTCAACGAGTTGAACTGGAGTGGAGGATATAGTCGCGCTATCAAGTTCTCGTTATCGGAGCTAACGAGGACCATTGGCAATGTCGCAGATTCCGTACATATCCTGAACTGGCCCGAAGGAGTCGAGCGATATCCTACTCTTGAAAACAAATTGCTGATGGGATTCGCGGTAATCGTAGCTGTGAGACAGGAGGCGAAACGCGTTTAACCAGTAGGTAGGGTATATCCTGAATTCGAACCGGAATCCTCCTCCCTCGTCAATGCCGTAACTATATAGCTGTGTAATAACGTCAGCGGACTATTCAGCGGCGCAGGTGGATATCTGACTTTTCAGATTCCAGGAGAGAATTGCGAAACCTCTTTGCTCCTCCTGCCGGCCACAAATCACAGCGCGGGGAGATTAAAATAAGCGAGCTGAAAGGAAGTGCCGCTGGGTGAGTTTACGATCGCGGCGGCGGTCGTGGCTACGCTTCTGCTTCTGCAGCAGAAAAATCTTCCAAGGTCCTTTCTCTCAGTTTCATTCTACTGTACAACTATCGAGTACGGATATAACGTATACATATAGTGCGAGACTGTAATATATTTGCGCAATAATTGGCCAATCGGTGGGCCAACGATCTCTCGTGAATGGAAACACTGCACGTCTTCATTGTGTATATACTATAAATGCGTGTATCGCGTATCCGTATAGTATTTGGCTTTAATTGGCCGGGACGCGCGGGTGCATACATTACAACGTGCGGGATCTCGCGCAGAGCCTCTGGTTCATTGCCACGTACCGCTGCAGGCGCAATCGCCTCATGCCGCCAGCTGTGCGCCGTAATAATAAATACGCTTAGCCAGCGGTCGGCAATGCTCAATTTTGCGCATCTGAAACACGCTTGTTTGACGCTCGGCCGTTTAATTCTATCGTTCTTCGCCGCGGAACGTGCCTCTATCTTGCTTCTATCGTGTATTTATTTCGCTGGCATTAAAATAATCTCTACAGACAGGCTAACGTGTTCTTTCGGTTTTATGGCGAATTATTTGTAATTCAGTATCACAGACACTCACAAACACTAAGGCACTTACAGCCTCTTACTTATATATGGGACTTACAAAATGCCTATGACAGCTTGTAAAGGCGTAAATATGTGAGTGTCTGTGAGGGCAAATTGTTCAATAAACTTTTAGAATACAAACTTTGTTATCATGTAGATCATTTGTGATTTAGTATTTTGTAATGAGTTCTTTGTTATTTTGAGGTTAACATGTTGATTCAGTTTACATGATGACACTTCAATGGCCTTCTACTAATTCTACAGACGCGAATGAATGGAAAACTAACTGTTCGTGGAATGGGTGGAGTGTTAGTCTATTTACTCTATTTCACCGGAATAAAAATCATCTTAACAGGCAGGCTAAAGAGGTTTATGAGTCTTAAATGTAATTATTCTATTTCAAAGGCACTCGCAGATTCTCACTCATTTATGGAACTTGTAAAATGTCTATAAGTTCCTGTGTATGGAAAGTGTGTTTGTGAATATCGACTGTTCAATGTATTTTCAGAATTTGTACTTCGTTATTATACAGACACCTCAATATCCTCCACTAGCCCAGCAAACACGAATGAATGGGAAATTCACTATTCGTGGAATGGGTGGAGCGGTTATGCATTTGTCTATTTGCTCTATTTCACCGGAGTTAAAATAATCTTTACAGGCAGGCTGAAGTGTTTTATGAGTTTTATATGTTTCGCTGTCAGCCACAAATACTCATACAATTAGTGACATTCAAAGACACTCACAGATTCTCACTCATTTATGAAGCTTATATAATGTCTATGAGTGCCCATAAATGTCTGTGAATAATATCATGCAATGGATTTTCAGAATTTGTACTTCATTATTATGGAGACACCTAAATGTCTTCCACTAACACATCAAACGCGATTGAATCGAAATATAAGTTTTCTCTAAATATGTGGAGCGGTTATGCACAAGTCTATTTAATTTAAGTAATAAATAATGCATCATTCACTATTTTGTAATTAGTTCTATATTATTTTAAGGTTAATATGTTGATTGAGCTTACGCTATGACATCTGAATGGCCTTCTACTGACACAGCATACGCGAATGAATGGAAAACTAACTATTCGTGGAAAGGGTGGAGCGGTTAGACATTGGTTTATTTAGATCATGTAATAAATAATTTATCATTTAGTATTTCATAATATGCCCTATATTATTTTAAGGTTAATATGTTGATTCAGCTTAGGCTATGACATCTCAATGGCCTACTAACACAGCATACGCGAATGAATGGAAAACTAACCTATTCGTGGAATAGGTGGAGCGGTTATGCATTGGTCTATTGACTCTAGAATATTGAGAAGGTGACGCGTTATCAGTATATTTATAGGCGGATTACTATTATCAGCAAGTCGATATCCGACGGGAAAATTTCAACGGAAATTCCATCCAATCTTATTCCTGTTACTGATACAGCATGGAATTCGTCAACATTATGCGCAAAACAAAAACAGAGTGACCGAGTAATAAAAATAACTTGTCATTTATACGTAAAAAACGTGAGAGTCCGATTTCACCGAGTAGAAAAGTATGTATAGAATGTCGACAACGAAATAATTGAGTATAATCGAAGAAATTATCCAAGACTTTGCAATGTTGCACGTAATTAAGGTATTAATTAAGGGTAATTACGACGATCATTCGAAAGTCAATATAACTAGGAAATATTGCTATATGCACCGACAATTTATAATTATCACACTTATAACCATTTCTATAAGTGTTCGATTATATTTTACTACGAACGTGACTATTTATACGTTTATTCGCATATTTCACATCACACAGCACTGAGTTTATTATCATTTAGTTATCCTGCATTTATAGTTCTGAGTTCATACTTTTCTGTTCACCAAGCGTAGATTTTCCCATATTTTGTTGCAACCGACACTGCGGTTATTACGATTTTAGTAGTTCTGTTTTTAATTGCCGACTCTCGTGTCTCCAGTGATAGAGGAGCGAGAGTAATGCGTTTTTGATTTGCAGCTGCAAGTAATTAACTAACAGTAATTACGACAGGAAAATAGTGTGGTAAATATGAAAATATTGGCATGGAATACTAATCAATAATTGTCACTTGATGGTTGCCAGGTTTGTCGCTATTTCTTCAAGGTGACGTAACGCACTTCCAGATACTGTAACTGTAGGGCGGTTCAAAAAAAGCATCATTTTTTAATTTGGATGCTCATGGATCATCCAGTACCTGTTGATAAAAAAAAGAACGCATCAGCTGTAGCCCGAAAAAAAAGTTTGTATTGCTTCGTAGATTTTGAAAATTCAAAAAGCTCATTTTCGTGAATTGGAAAATGTGAATCGTAGGTTGCTCTTCTAGATAAATCTTTATTGATTCCATTAAAACTGATCTGTTGAATCGGAAGTCTGCGAGATTTTTTTTATTACTTCCTCAATGCAGCTGATTTTTTTTTTAAGTTAAAATTACAATTTTCAAGTATCGAAATATTGAGCTGCTCATAGGAGGCAGGTAAACATTTTTTTTTTTTCATTTACAACATTTTTCCGGGCAGTTGACACGAACTATTTTTTTTTTCATCGAAAAGTACTTGATACTCGATGACCATGCAAATTAAAAAAAGAAACACGAGTCCCTTTTGATTCGCCCTACTGTAACCGGCGACAAAAATCCATCACCGAATTTCCTCAGTACCATTTGCTATTCTGGAGAGAACAGAAAATGCTATTATCATATGTCTATCAATTCCATAGTGTAATGAAATTTATTTTTTCTCACACAGCTTGAGAAAGAAATTTCAAAATCTTAAGAAAAAATATAGAACTGTCATTATAACATATACTTAAAAAGATATGTGAATTTTTTTGGTATCAGAAAAAAACTTTGACCAGCAAAAATTCTTATATCATCGAAAGCTAATTCCCGTCTACCGCGCCAGCGAAATGAAATTCCGGCTCGTTTCTCGTTCTCGAACTCTGACGTTTGAGAATTTCTTGGCCCGTCAGTCTTGGAATTCCTTCTACCTGCGGACAGGCGTTTGTCAGTTTCGTTACACTCTATCGTAACGTCTACGTACGTTCGACAGGAAGTGTTAAACTCCGCAGGCGGTAGCATCGGTCACAGCCTTGACATCGGAGTGCCGCAGCCTTGCGCCTTCCGTCCGTGATGCATACTTCACGCAACGGACAGACGGACAGACAACGGGCTCCCCACCCTGGCTTATAATTACACGAGGCTCGCGCTGATTACGCAACGGAGGACTTTGCGCAAACGCGTAAACGTGAAAGAGGAATAGAGCGAGTGTATTGAGTGTATGATCTCACGCGGGAAATGACGGCCTGTCGTTCATCGATATAAATATCAGTCCTGACACTGGCGACTTTTACACAGCGAAATATGTTAAAACTTGACGATAACGCGAAACGCGCGATAGCGAAACGCTAAAATAAATAAAATGGGCAGACGAATATCTGCGACGCTGTTTAAGGGGTCAAGCGAGATTCTGGAATAATGCTTGGAGAAAAAACGAGATAAGTGTGGCTTGCCACTGGTGCTTGAAAGTTGAAAGATGCCGTCGTCTCGTATATGCGGACGAAGTTCTTAGCCAAAGACTGGTTTCTTATTCGCTTCCACTCGCCCCTTTATCTGCCAGCCAAAGTCTTATCGACGCGCCTCGACGACCTTATTACAGAAGCCGGCGCGTGGGTGTTACCAAAGATCTGACGTACATGAGAAGACGCACGACTAAAGGTAGATGTCAATCGGCTGCAGATTCTATAAACGGATGCCAACATTTTTGACGATTGATAAAAGCATTGAACCCTTGAAATATCTTACTGGAATTTAAAAAAATGAATGGGGGCATGTAGATATTGTTATTTACCACAATTTTTTTGATAAATTTGTTGAAAATAAATATTCATCAGATTTAATAAGTACTCCGATTATTATTATTAGTTTATTGGATTAAAAGGGGAATGTTTATTGATTGGGTTAGACCGGTACTAAGTTTATTGACAGACGAATGTATCATTAAGGTAGTCCTCTTGATAAGTGATGGTCAATATGAGGTTAGTTCTAAGTGCCTAAAAACATGAAATATGAACTTAGGAAGGATTTTGGTGTTGCATATAGTCAACGTTAGGTCAGGCAATCATAATGAGACCATTATTTGTTATTAGACTATGCAATTCTTTTTTAGATCTATATTAAATATTCCCATTTTGAGATATCAACAAAAGTGGTAACGTACAACCCGTCGCAACACCCAACAATTAATGATTGGTAGGCCTATCGGGATTTTTCTGAAACCGATCATTATCTATGAATTAAATAGCATAACGAAATTCGTTCATTGATGTAAATTATATGTAATTTTTCTTAACTAATTTCATTACTCCGATTTAGTTATTTCAACGAGTTCTATAACAAGTCTTTTCATTTATAATTAGCTTTCTTCAGCATCGTCGTTGGAAATGCCAATTCACAATATCAGGAACCCCCGCGCCCCCCTCCTTTTTTTAACATACGCGTCAATATCCTCATAATCTGTCCTGCAAGTAGCATATTTATTTGCTTCGCTATCCAATCGAATAATGTATGACACAGTGTCCAAAAATACTTTGCTGATTCACCGACTGTCTAATCTGATACATTATTGACTTTGTCGTTCCTGAATCGAAATTTCACACTGAATAATCCGTGAAGAACCGTATAATGTTGACAGTGCGAAGCAATAGGTGCGGTAATGAATATATCTCCTGTTTCATAGTTTATCCAATATCCAATGGCTCAACACAACTGCTTCAAAATCATTTCAAAGTAGCTGAAAGAGAAGACTATTAACATTTGTCCCCTCAGCGGTTTGGATATTTTCATCGGACTCATTTAGTTCAGTAATGTCATTAGGCCGGAAATATTGCGGTCTGGTCACAGACACAAATAGAGTTATAATTGCCAGTCAAGTTTATAATACGCGATGATCGCGTGCACTTCGTCATATCCCTAGAGGAAATGGTATCCAAGGTTAAGGCCATCACGAGATGTGGGAATATTAGATAAAAGGGAGTGTCCCCATAGTGGGTGAGGCCAACATCAAGATTACCACGCCGTAGTCATATTGTGCAATCTTTTGCCGTCATTGTACAATTCCATTAAGCCTAAAGTGGGCAATACATATTTTTCGCAATTCAATATAAATCAGCTCTAGTTATGTCCATGAGAATTAACATCGCAGAATACGTAAGTAAGTCTGCCATCCAAATATGATTTGCAATTGCGAGTTAATCCCGAGCCAATATTGAATTCTCAAATATTAAATGATTCCTGCATGAACATTGATTGAAAATCGACTGTACTTCGATATTGCAAGACATTAAACAAATTGAGGTGGGTGTGGCAATGAAGGATGGAACGGAGATGGTTGAGAAAGGTTTTCAACGGTAATCCTCGAATGCGGTGGTAGCAGAGCTAACCGACCACCCTCAGAGTCGATGGTGGTTTCCATTGAGTTTTTGGCGACCTGCCAAAAGGTACGCAGACGTTCATGTATTTTTTTTGCTTGCAAGCAATATGGGCGTTGGAAGGTACTTTCGAGCCATAGCTTACGATCGTTCCGGTTAGTTCAATTTGACCAAGACACTAAGGGGAGGCCCGCCGAACGATAATATACCTTCGAACGCAGTGAAGGGATCAACGTGCGGGCTTTCAGGCGACCACCGAGAGAACCAGAAGCACACAGTCAGACCGCAGTTACGGAACTCACTTTTGCATTGCGTTCACGTTTGTTGGAATTGGGGGCTTAAGTAGAGGACGAAAATTCACGAGGTGGAACTGACTCTGAATAATACGTGGGTACTCAGAGGCAGAAGAGGCGGGAGAGAAGGAGAATTGTACAAGAGGCAGTTTGGAAAAGTTTATCGACTTGCTCGTCCTCCAGTCACGTTGTAGAACGAGAATTACACGAGCTCAAGTACGTGCAAGAATGACACAATGCGGACAAAATCAGTGCCGGATCTTGCTCGGTTGAAGTATGATATTGATCTCAAAATTTAAAGAGGTAAGACCTGCCTCATACTGGAAACAAGTAAAAACGTATGCTGTTTACGAATTGTACTGATTAATTTTTCATATTGTACGTTATTTCTAGTACATGCAATTCGTTTTATTTTCCGCACCGATTGTCTTCTTCGATTTATATTTTTTGTATTGACCTAATGACTACCATTTTAACAGATAAAATGAATGAATAATAAACAGTGTGCAATTTTTTGTTATGTAGTCATTATGAAGGAGAGTAAAATGGAATAATAATTGCTTAATAGGATACGTCAGATAATAAACAGTACGTACCAAGTATCTAATCAATGGGTGCCAAAAAAAAAATTATTGATTGGCATCAGTGAACTCATTCTTTCAGAGCCTATCTATCTGCTCAATTTGTTTGTTGACCCAAGTTTTTGATACACAGTCTAATCAGAATATTGCGTCACAATTTGCTATCTATATCCGGTATTCAATATCTTCATAATTTTTCTACTCAAACATTTCTCGTGAATTTCATTAATAGATTGTTTCGCAATAATTGTCTGCATCATTGATAACGCGATGTTAACATTTATATCGATTGCTAGAGGAATAAAATCCTCACGAATTTTCACAGGAATAAAAAAGAAGTGAGCATACACATATTCCTTCACTTTCATTGACAACTCCACGTTAAATGGTATTGAAAATGAATTTCTACTTCGATCGGTGACTACTCTGATTATTAATAACCATTTGTTTGATTAAAAGCACAATATTGATTTATTGGGTAGATCGGCAATGATTTTATTGGCAGATGCATTGTGTCCGTGCGGAAATAGTTAGTGACAATATGTGCAGAGAGATCGACGGTGAACCGCAGTAATGTGATCGAGATATCGATTTTTTGTGCTTTATACTCTTCGTGTACGTACTTAGATAGCGTATATCGCGCAACCGCGTCACGTAAACATGGCAACGAAACGATTGACCATCAGCAGGCGACTGTCACTGGATATAGCACCACCAGCTCTTTGCCAGATGGCTTTGAATTCGCGCGTTCCCCGATATCCAATCTCGATTTCTAATCGTCGCGCGGTGTTACACGACCGCCTGCACTATCCTCGATCACCGTGTCACGGCGAATCTCGTCCTGCAGGAATTTCACTGAATTCCTCCAGGCGCGAGTTCCGGAGTTCACGCAGTGAGTAGAGATATATCTAATCACCATCTGCGATCGAAAAATCGTGCGATGCACTGGAATGCAGTTGCATCGGAGAATAGATATTGGTAACGAATTTATTATAATAGCAGCAACACGCGACATTTGTTTATATTATGGCACAAAATTCAACTAGTTTTTCGAACTCAAATAATTCTGATTGAATTGACTTGTTCAATATAGTAATAACGATCTTTTCATAATCTTTGGGGAAATGACCATTTCATAAAAGTATATAAAAATACGGCTGAAGGGCTGCGATGGTCAATTAGCAATGTATATTTTAAAACATTACTTTGTATATATTCGTCAATAAATCACGATTACTGCTCCGATATAAAAATATTTAATTGATCAGAAGCTCAATTTCTTCTTTTCTAAATTAATTTCTATGTTATTAAATTACGAATTTCGATGCTTTTTAGGTCTCTTTGCTTTGCTTTCACTAATACAAAATCAAGTACAGCGATGGTCATCCCGGTTAAGAAGGAAGTGCTGGAAAGATGAAATCCTAGCATTTCGATGGAATTCAATCGCTATTTTTAATCAGTGCTTGACCTCATGCCTCGTCACATAGTGTCGGGTTATCGAGTGTAATGGGAGGGGAAATGTGTTCCAGTAACGGCTCAGCTCATCCAATTCTGAAGCTTTGTACGGCATGAACTGATGGCGTGTAGTTCGGAGTATAGCTGACGACATCTAATCCCGATTTCTAATCTGCGTACGGTCGGCGCCGGGCGTACGTTGTTTCTTTTTTTTTTTTTTTTTTTCGCTTGCGATGAGACTCTCCCCGCTTATACATAGTAGAAGGTACTACAGAGTATTGTGCAGGAAAGGCAGGCTGTGCAGAGGAACGCTCGACGCAGAAATTCAACCGCGAGACGGAGAGGCGTAGATTCGCTTCCGTGAACGAGGCGAGCTGCAGCCCATGCAGCGGGATAGCGCGCCTCGCGGTGTCGTTACACCGAACACGACGCCTCTCAGTGCCGCTACACTCCGCGAGAGTCAGTCCCGTGCTTTGTCCGACGCTTTGCCGAGCAAAGAAGCCCGACCGCGCTTCCTGGTTCTCTCGTTTCTCGACGACGGTGGTTTCGCTGTGCGGCAGGGAGGCGTTCCTCGCGCACCCGCACAGCTTTTACTCTCCAAATACCGTGTGCGATGTGCCACATCGCCAAAACGGAAGCCCTAACGCGAGGCGCTATAGCTCGAGAAAATACCGTGAGAATTACATAAATACGCGATAAAAATTATGTGAAAAAAAAAATTATATATCGATTGTAAAGCACGGATGCATTCGACATTGACAAATACAATATTGGTACACTAAAATCAAGTTTACGATACTCCTGTACTAATTTGCTAATTTTCAAATACCAGGATCGCCGAATTATTATACTATTTTTCAATTTACGATAAGGTATATTACGATAAGGTGTGGAATTCATTGCCTGATTTGTAAATTTCACGTCGTTTTGTATGTTGAATTTGTGCGCATTTTTAATAGTGTAATATAGTAGATGGGATTTAATTGTGTATTCAACTCTTTATCGGAGTAAAGTACCTTTCTATTTGCTGTAGTTAGTTAAATTTATTTTTCGAGTCATTAGTTCATATATTTTTAGCCTAGAGCAAAATGCCGAAGGTCTGTGTTTGGTTTTGTGGTCGATGTTATTAATTACGGTAAACTTTTGATTATTTCAATCGGGAAGTATCAACGTTTGCAGGCTTTCGAAGTTCGATTGCGTCGTCGGTGAGATTGGCTATCAGTGAAATGATTCATCGGTTCGATATTCAATTCTGTAATATCCTGTGTACCTGTAATGTGTAATCTGTATATACGTAACGATATTTCATGATATAAGAAGATTAGATGATTCAAACTGGAGATCACAATCTCTATAATCTTATTTCATACACCCATCGTCTAATTGACGCAATAGTGATCTGCAATTGTTATTTACAACTATCACGGAAAAATGTTCATACTTTTTAAATAATAGTAAAGGAAATATTTCGTTCCTCCAAATAATGCTGTCATATATTAATTCATCGAAAAATAAACAGAGGGTCATTCTTCTCTTTCTTTCTATTATACAATTTTTTTATTTCAAATTTTCGTTTCATTTTATTATAAATTAGTATCTTCGCTGTTATTTTCCGAAATTAATATCCTCAGGTGTCATCAAGGTATTATTGTTGAAAAATAATTTGAAAAACCATTTAATTTCGAATTAAAAAATGAATGACAACTATTGTCAATATCTCAACGGTTTTAGATTTTTTAGAAATTATTTTTATCAGCTATAGTAAGAAACACTAAAAAAAAAAAAGCAAAAAGGTTTCTACAATCGTGATGGATTAATTAAACAGTGATTGCCAAATACAGTGGAATCAATTCATCGCTGGTCTCAGCGTATTTTAATTTCGCAGCTTGTCAAAAATGCAGTTGTCATCGTAGGTGTAGTAGAATAGTTTTGGTAGTGGCCGTCAGATGGTTAACCGAATAGTAGTTTCCCGCAAGTGATACAGCGAACCGTGAGTTATGAAAACAGCTTTGATGAATTCGTTTTGATTTTAATTACTCATGTTTTGGTTGCTTCAGTTTTTATGACAACATCAGGATGGAATTTTTACCTGCTATTTTTTTATTTCTTTGGGTTTCAATTTTAATTAATATGCTAGAAATTAATTTAGCATCGGGATATCAACATCTCCTTACTATTATCTGTTTATATGTTACTGAAAATTAACATATACAATTTTTAATGAAAATCAGAGCTATCCTTATTTATCCAGATTCGTTTAAGTAGGAATAGGGGATCATTTTCGTCAGTGGGTTTTTGAAAGATACAATGTGGTGCATAGTATTGTAGAATGCAATTTTAATCTTCAACGCTAGATTTTTGTTAACCGAGAAACTGTGCTAGAATAAATTTCTGGAAATCGTTGTGTCCCCCCGGGGTATTTTTATTTAAGTCCAGTTGGAATTTACTGGTAAAAGCATCTTTATCTACAGGAAGAGAAAACCCTCTTCAAAGAGAAGTAACAAAAATAAGAAGCTGAGGAAAAATGCAACGAGCTTCCGTTTCCGTGGACAGCGCGCGAGATTGAGAGGCTCGTAAAATGTGCAGTCCGCTCCTACCGTTTTATTTCTGTTACGCTAGCGAGCCACTGGTCCCTTTGGCCTTTTCGCTATATACGCTGCGAAATTTCGGTCTGTAAAACCGCGCCTCCTGCACGTCCTCGTCATAGCATGCATCATGCATCTGCAATTCCACTCAGTTATTGCCGTCGCTGTAGTGGATGGATTCCGGCTTTGCGAAAATTCACCATCCCACAAAACTATCTCCCCGTATGCGGCTAAACCCGCGATAAAATCGAACGAGAATAACCAGTGAGTCGCTCGAAAGTTTTGCAGAGATGCGGATACTTTCGATTAACTCTGATCCGTTTGGCTGATAAAAAAAGTTCGACGTTGTTTATTTCTTTTTACGCGAAACTTGTTCAGCGCGCAAAATAGTGTATTATGCTACAAGGGAGGGAAGTGCACGATTTTTGCCGAGGGTGAAGTTTGTCGAAAATCACGTTCGCTACCGCACAGCATACGATATTTTTACCCTGATTTCGTTGAAGAATAATCACATTCCGTAGTGGCAATAAAGACACAAAAAGCGCTTATTTTTTTTTATCCAAGGGAAGAAAACGATTTATCATAAATCGGGGTAATAAAATTGAATTTCTTATGCTTACCAGTCAGAGGTTAAAATTGAGTGATTTTCCGACTGCGTTTCGTGCAAAATAATTATTTTTATCTATCAATCTATTTCAAACCATCAGACTAAACCACAACGATAAAGTAGAGTACTTACAATAAAAAAGTGGTTTGCTTACACAAAAAGGTAATCGAAAAATCTTCCTGTGAATATGAAGAACTTGCAATAATTGTCCAAAACTAATTTATTCTAAACTAAACAAATAAGTGATCTGACAGTTGAAGGTGTCAATCGATTGTTTGATCAAACTATTTCGCGTGGAAAAAATGATCGTGCTTTGACATTTGACTTTACGTCAATGCACTGTAAGGTCTATTTAAAAATGTGAAGAATGGTAATTTTTTATAAGATGATTGCCGTAAACAGATGGTCTCCAGAAATCTTCATTGTGCGACCGCAGCTCTCGCCTCCGGAAAGCTAAAGGTTTATGACCTAAACAGCTCGTAAATTCCGCGAGCGTGGAAACATGAGCAAAAGTGCTTTAAAAATAGAAGTGGTGCTCGTGAGAGGTTTAACGAAATTGGCAGACTCACCGGGCATACGTGTTGATAGTATCGCCAAAAATCCGTCGATATCATGATGATCTTTGTCGAATCACTTTTTAAAGTAATTTCCTCTGTAGTTAAAGTATCTCTAAGATCTTATCCTTGCCAATATGATATCCCTGAATGTGTGACGTAAAGAAAACACTCGAGAGGCCGATCGGTCTATACCAGAACTCCACTTGGCCATCATCCAACATTTTTTTCACTGCACATCACATACACGGATGCACTTAGAATTTAATCGATAGAAAAATTAATAATTTAAACATTGATATCGACGAAATTCAGTTTGTCAAAAAAAAATAAAATAAAAAAAAAACCGTGTTTCTGTTACAACGACTAAACGAACTACGCGTGCACACGCGGTGCCGGCAAAAGTCGAGCTGCTTCGAAGTCGTCGATGCCGGCTAGTCTCGCCAGTACGAATTGTA
Source organism: Clistopyga incitator (assembly GCA_947507545.1). NCBI lineage: Eukaryota > Metazoa > Arthropoda > Insecta > Hymenoptera > Ichneumonidae > Clistopyga > Clistopyga incitator. Next base: position 7,423,500 of record OX382173.1, on the reverse strand, counting down.
GGTGGAGACTTCGGAACGCACGTTCTCTCATAGCGCGCGAGCTATTGAGGGGGAATTTTAGTGCGCTTGCGCCGTCCCCTCTCCTGCGCCCCCGCAATAATCTTCTTCTTTCTCTTCCTATTCGCTTTCTTCGTGTTTCTTACAATGATGTGTACGTTGTTCTTCTTCCTCTTCCTCTTCTTCTTCTTCTTACTAGTGGCACCCCTTGAGCTTCGTCCCCCTCTTACATGTCAAGAGGGATGATTCTCTTTTTCCGATGCGTTGACAGATAGTTAATCGTGCACTTGAACGTCAAGGGGGTCCTCAAGTTTTCTACCCAGTAAAAGTTAAAAGAGAGAAAAAAACAGCGCGACGGAGAACCGCAAGAGGCAGAAAAAAGAACGTGAACGCTGCAGTGATCGCCGATGGCTACTCCCATTTCAATGGGCCGATATCACGTGACCACTCCACTTTGTTCGCATTGGCACTGTCATCGTAATTAGATCGACAGACACTAAATCGTTGGGGAAATTTGCATTCGTGGATGGTAAAAGACCTCGGAGCGTTATCACTCATTTTCAGCTCAGTATTGTACATGTATTCATGGTATTTGATACCTATAATCATAACAGTGGTTCTGAATCGACTAAGTGGTAAATCGACCCTGCAAAGTGAATGTGTCAGCGAGTTGTAAATTATCATCGGTTGAGAAAATTTTTAATTCAAGGTTTTCAGCCTCTATCATTTGATTTTACAAAAGTGTATCATTTAGTTGATTTAATAGTGTTGTTCTGCAACAAATGCCCGCATCTCTTGTCCTAAGTTACTTAGGTTTTACAATCGTTACTAAAATGGAACGCAATTTTTAATGGAATTTCAATTATAATAATTCATTTTTCCGATCATTCAATAGCTTTAAAGTTTTGCTAACAACATAAACACCTGGTAAAATTTTAATGATTTACTTTATAAAATCTTATTTCACAAAAAAATGAGTTTTTGAAATGCCGCTTTCAATCGGTCTTGTGATATTTCCCGCACATACATAGCCATTTTTAACTGAAGGGAGAATATTAATACTTAATAATTATAATAACAATAATTCTATATTATTAGCGAATAATAAGCATACTGCAATTAAAATAAGACCATTTTTACAATTCAAATTAGGCACGGATGTTATTCGGATGAAAAAGTTTTTTTTTTCATATCCTATCGCATACATGATTGTGAATTATTGCAAAAGTGCGAAGAAAATAGTGTGCAAAAGAACTAATGGTAATTATTGATTTCATAAAACAGCATTTAAAAAAACCACAAGAATTTACTGTGTCATAATAGTAAACGTAGCAATGAGAGGAGTAACTTTGTCGTAAACACATGATTAATATCCTGTTTTTATGTCACGGTCACATTCTTTCATTACTTTTAAAGAAAAAAAAGTTAAAGCTTTTAGTGCCCATTCGAGTCCGCGAGAGAAGTCTCTTTAGCGTTTAGCCAAGTGGTACATTTGCAAGAGAAAAAGAAAGATAAGAAACTCTTTGAACATTCGTGAAGAAGTACATAAACCGTAATTTGTAAGTCGTCAAGGGGATATTCACGGCAAGTAAGCAGTGATAACCTTTGCCAACTGGTTATTACACAGCGCAAATTTATAAGCCTATAAGCATACACGTTCGATCGATGCGTGAACACGATGCATGGAGATTTACCATTCGTTCAGACAGCAGCAGGCGGCACTCGTATAACTGCAGTATCGTAGTCTGCAGCGAGCGAAGATCCCTCAAACCGGTTCGTCGGTCCATGATTTGTTCGGCGGACACGCGATCGTTCGCATCACCGCACAAAATGCCTTCGTCAACGATGACCTTGAATCTTTGTCTTCGTGTCCGAAAGAGTTGATTTTGATTGCGAGATATATATGTTTTTTACAACCCGGATTCATTTTTTTAAATGTTTATTTCTATATTTCCTTTTTCTAGCGACTTATTCCTCGTATAAATTATTATCTCAACGAAGTTAATTATTATCTTATAAAGATCGCAAATCGACATATGCCAAAAAAAGTAATTTTAGAGATGAGTCAAAACGAAATATCTTTAAAAATGACAAAGTGATTTTGAGATCGATTAGATATCACGTTTACTAGGTAAGTTAAGCCTAATTTGTGACTTAATTTTAGCAACTTATTTGAAAGATTTTATAGAGTATCGAAAATTTTAGTATTTCACTAATTTGAACGTGGTTTGGAATAAAAATTAGTTATAAAACTTGGTATCAAATCGAACTTAAAGTCGTTTCGCAACTTTTCTAAGTTTTATCCTCTTAACTCATCTGAAAAAAATGGTAGGTTTTGAGGCATATCAGTCTATGATGAGAATTTGACATATTTATTTTTACGCAGATTTAGTTAACCAACGTCCACTCAGCTCGTGGCATCACTTAGACCAAGTGTGAAGGCATCGAATCGCTGCCGAATTGCAACCATTCTTACCCTTCTACCTCTGGTGCTTCCGGTGCTCTGTAGTGAGCAAGCCCATCAGCTATACCAAACTTAACCCCTGAGAGTACGGCATGAGGCGCGATGACAAATTGCCAGAGCCAAACGAGAGACGGTCTATCGTTTCGTCGAAGAAAAAAAAGAGCTCTCGAGCTCGCCGGAGGACGTACGACCTCTCGACACAAGCGAGCAAAGTGCGGCTCGTACATCATCAGGCTCGAGGAAAAAGCTCGCCAGCAGAGTGCTCAATGGAGCAATAAGAATTCTTCGAATTTACATTTCCCTGCTGATGCCAACGGCTCCAGTCTCCAGACATTTTAACCGCGATATGGATTATTTTTAAATTGTTAAATAATATATTGAGAAATGAAAAATTAACAGGTTTGCCGAAAAGTGATTGCTTGTAACTCGACTTAATACTTAGACTATTAATTTTGCTTCGTCGGAAGCATAACTACTTTTCTAGATATCTTTTAAAATTTGTATCGTTCAATTCAAGGTAAAAATCCACCCTGCATTTTAATTTGATAATATGAAACTGTATTACGTGAAAACGAAAAAAAAATCTAATGTTCCTTTTTCGCACATTAAAAAATGGTTTAAGATTTGAGAATTTTTCTTTTTTCCATAAGAAAGTGTTCTTGCTATTCAAGCCATATTATTTATTTGGTAGTTACGCTAACTAACTTAATTCGTTGCAACTATCACTTAATTAATGTAGTCATCAAAATAGTTGCATGGAGTACTGCAATTTTTTTCAATGCAAATTCATTGTCGCTAACAACAAAAAAATTGAAAAAAGTAACAGAAATTATTCTCTACATAAATATCACCATTACCAATACCATTGTAGATAACAAACAGGTGTCGAATAACTCCTGGATAAATGATGGAGTAGTTTGATTGTCTAGTTCATAACAGAGATTGTATGTCACGTCGTTACAGACAAAAATAAACAATAAAAAATGTGAAACGTTTTTGGGATGGTGAAAAAAAGGGTTTGAAGTAGTGGATATGGGAGTCTCTCGAAAGGGCAGCACGCGCCCCCGTAATATGAGTAACGAGTGAGCGAGTGACGTTATCCACGCGGTTTAATTTTAGCCGGAAGTGTTTTCAGTCTGTTGGCATCAACCCGCTTGAGGGTATATACACAAACGTTGCCTGGTGGTGTTCTTGTGGCCTCGCCAGACGGCCTGTTTCCCCTAACCGACGTGTCTGTCGACTGAGGCACTGTATATCCTGGTATAACCCGATGTTCCATCTTCAGACCGAATCCAGGAAAGCCGGCAAGACCTTTGGTGTCTTAGTACACAAATCGGTGTTGTGCATATACACGCTTGGCGCCTTTTGAAAATTTTCTTTGTAAATTCGGGCACGAGTTTCTCAAGCAAAAAACATGTTTCGCTGAATTCACTACGTACTTTCCTTGTATTGCTCGTGTATGTTGCTGATTAATTTGCAAACAATAAAAAGGTTATAGAAATTCTGTTAAGGTAATCCGCGTAAAAGTAATGATAACAAATTCAGAGCACAAATCACAATCATATGACATATGTCAAAAAGTGCCACTTTTGAGATACGTCACAACGAATAATAAATAATAATCTTAGAAATTTACGGAAAATTACGCGTAGAGACAAATTTCAATTTTGCAATTTGTAACTTGATTTTAGCAACTTCGTTTAGAAGATTTCGTGGTGCATTTAACTGCTGTTTGAGATAAGAAGTTGCAAGGTCACAATTGCGTTCCAATTAGTAAAAAAAATTTGGTATGAAATCGATCTCCAAGTCGCTTTGACCTTTTCTGAGAATTTTTTACTTAACATGTCTCCAATATGGCACTTTTTGAGATACGTCAATTTATGATTACAATTTGGCTTACTTTTTTTTGTGCGGGAACTGTTTCTATTCCTGACAACCTCATAGTTCAATATGACAGTGGATAGAAAAGAAAGTTTTTCAAAAACTGTCGAGAGAATAGAGTAATTAGTATCATTTAAAAAATTAGATTTCCAATTGAAAAAAAAAAAAAATCGGTATTATATCCTTGTTCCACCACATTTGTAGTTTATATATTGCGAATCCGATCTTTCACTCAAGGAACACGATTCATGTCCTGCAATTTAGCCGGATGCCCCACATACTGACCTATCTAAGCTCCAATCACTGACCCATATCGACTGACGTCTATGACCGATTAGTGACTGAAACTACAACGCGGTGTCTCGAATAACAAATGATAACAAACAAGAAATATTCTGAGCCATGCGTAACGCCACCAAGCCAAATGAGAATTTTATGGGGATAAAACATTTCATTAGCTATTCCAGGGTTTGTGTAACAAAAAAGGAAAATCGTTACCCACCGGCGCATTCATCACGTCCAGTGACAAATGCGAACATAAATCGCAGTAGCCCGGCGTTTTCGTGCACTGATTTTTAACCCATTAATTTTACATGGAAATCGTAATTTCTCCGCCTTTTTGAGCACACTATTATTTAACTCGATCCTTTATAACACACCGCGAGCAAAACTGTCACTCTCAGCATTTCTGAAAAACAAGAAAATAATCATTTCCAAAATGCCATGGTCCAACAGATCTCACAAAAAAATGAGCAACGTCAGCTAGATTCTGGCGGATTCGCCGATAAAGTTTGAAAAATTCGTCGCCCGTCCAAAATCGCATTCCGTAGCTTGTCTTATAATACAACGTAAAACATTAAGTGTACACTAAAAAAAAAAAAAAACGGAGTATTGCGCAGTATAATATAACTTTTTATCGTAAAAAGTATATAGTACGAAAAATATCTGTATGTAAGTAGTGTTAATTGGAAATAAAAATTGTATTTCCTTTGCACTTTGGTACCGAATTTGGTTCACATGGAAAGTACCATGAGGAAATATTTGCAACAGTTGATGGTGTTTTAATTGAAATTTGTTTGAAATGTCGTTCGCGGTTTCTCTGCTACATAAATGGATTAATATTAATACATGCAACATTTTAGTGTGTGCTATTTCGTAAAGATGTTTAGCCTTTCCAATTTCCTGTTCCAATTTTACTGGAATGAAATGTTCATTGAAAATCGTAGAGTAGACACAAAATCTTCGAATTTCATATGACTCATGGACGAATTACAAAATCCACAGAATAATTAATTCGGAAATGAGAAATTACAAGTATTATTGGTCTTCATAATGCTTACCACAGTATTTTATAATAACCGTTTCTGATTTTCTATTTATATTGTTGATAGTTAATGTATAAAGCATATAATCAAGCTTGCATAATTGAACTCGGCAAATTATTTTCTAATTTTTTAAAACCCGTAACAAGACTTCGTTTATGAGGAAGCCAAAATCGATCGATACTTATTATCAATTAATAATCAATTGCTAATATTTCCACGTAGAGATTGCTTTATTGAAAATATTGAAACGTAAAGCAAGAAGTAATTTGCAAAGTTCGACTTTACGTGCTTATTTAATTATTTAAATTAGACTAGATGGCCAAAAATTCGTTGTTCAAATAACAAAACAACAAAGTTGTTGTGAACATTTGTAGATAAAAAGGTTTTCAAAACATAAAAATTTAATTGATTATCTTTCACTGGGTACGCGATGAAACGGTAGTGAGCGATTAAACTGGGCTGCTTCCTGTCAAGATACCTGAATTATAAAAAAAAAACACTCACAGAAATGTCACTTGCAGTTGCCCATCTGCCGAGAAAATTGGCGGATTGCGATTCAACTGTTATCTAGGTCACATATCATATCCTTGGATGAAACCCGTATTGACACGGATGGAGAAAGGGGAAGACGCGTTCGCGCATGCCGGCGCGCTTTACCGCACGGAGAACTACGCAGAGACATTCCGCTCTCGGTATGGTTCAGTGGAGCAGACGATCTGACAGCTGGTACCGCTCGCTTTCAACCCTCTCTGCTCTCCAGACTCCAGACGTTCTATCCAGACTCCACTTCGGTAAAACCTTTCCTTTTTACCGATCCTCTTCTAAATCTCGTATTTGAAAAAAAGCCTCTGTGAGCTTTCTAATTGCTTTGCTTCAGTCTCAAGCAACGTACAGAAACGTTACTTCTACCCTTACTTCTAACGTAACATCGAACAATATAATTAATAACCTCCAACAATATAATTGTTAAAAGGTACATTCATTAACCTCACACTCTACAACAGAGTGGCCATTGTCCAGTAGGTCGTCGACCACAGTCTTTTAAAGCAATTTTTTTTATTACAAAAAAAAATGCTAAAAGATGCTCAGATTTATTCATCTTCCTACATACTTGAAGACAAAGATTCTGGGCAAGGTGCCAGTCAAGAGACTATAATATAAGTGAAGATAGCAGCTATGTAGTGAATGCTTGATAGTTATGCTCTGTTCATCCGAGCCTGGTCACGATCGATCGATTAAGCCGTTAATCACAACTGACGTATATATACCACCGCTCAATACTCTCTTCCATAGATCCCTCTTCCCTCTTCCTCTCTCTCTCTCTCTCTCTCTCTCTCTCTCTCTCTCTCTCTCTCTCTCTCTCTCTCACTCCCTCTACCGTTGTTCTCTCTACTTCGTTATCGCTATCTACGCAACGAGCGTCTGGTAGATTAATCAACTCGGCCCCTCGCGATCGACTAACTCGGATTGGCTGACGATCGTTTGCCAGATGTTATTGGAAATATAGTATTAGAATCTTCCATTACGCGAGTGATCGGAGCCTATCGCTCGAGAATGCGATAATGTAAATAAGACAGTTAATAAACCGACAATTATAAACCGATATGACCAAAGTAATTGTGCCATTATGTATTCCCCTGGAGTTATTTGTCTCTTGAAGTTATTTGTATATACTTGGTGAGTTCCAGAGATAATTTACTTTTCCTCTGCTACTGAATATGTCGAACGATATGCTGCAGCATAGAAGTTGATGCTGCACATAACGTTTTGTCAAGGGCCTGCTTCTCGAGTGCCCGCACACAACGTCAAGAGTTCCTTATTTCGTTTCCCGTGTGTGTGTGCTCTGTTCCCAAATCATCGAGGCTTGAAGCTACGCCGTACGCTGACAACATATATGACCATAGTCGGAGCTCTTGACTAATTTATCTATGCTCTTTAATCTTTATCTAATCAAGTGACAACGTCGAGGTTGGCATTGCCCTGCAAAAGTTGCACAAACTCGTTACGGTGCTGTGGACACGCATAATTCTTATGCCTCCCCCCTTCCATTAACATTTTTTCCTGTCCTCTTTACTGCTATATAAGCCGAGTCTTTTGCAGCATCGAGGCTTCCTGAGGATAAGAATTGCGGTGTACAGCTAATGATCCACACGAGAGTCATGGGACAGTCGGGATATCGAGGAAAGTATACGGACAAACCGTAAATCGTGTTTTCCCAGCAATACGGAAGATCGAATGGCGTGCTGCCCGATACTTTTTCATCGAGAGTCTCCGCGAGGCTGTTCGCTCGCGCGCGCTGACCCAGAATCAAAGCTACCAGTCGTTAAGTCACGCGGGAGAACAGCGGTGGTCTCAGCAGTAGTAGTATTAGTGCCAGAAGGAGTACAATGACTCCTAGATCGATCGCGGGGGTGGGAGGTCTCATCCTTCGATCCTTTTCCGCACCCTCCTTACAGTAGAAAAGTCGTTGACTCTCCTCAGGGTTTTCTCAACGAGAACACGAAAAATTTCTTTACGAAAATCAATGTGTTGTAGTTACCGTTATTTTTATAAATATAAAATAAACAAATGGTGAATCCCTTCCGAAACCATTTTTCTCTTCATTGGTTTTCTTCATATTACCAGTTTTTGGTTTTTTCGCATGTGATTGAAGAACTGGACTTCTAAATGGAATAAAGTGGAACTATTCTCGCCCCCCCTTCCTTCCCCTTTTGATTGAAAAAAGTGTGCAACCCCCAAGAATTTCTTATTAATATCCTTATTAAATTACACTTTTTCCTTTCATCTAATCTCAGCGTATTCTAGTCAGAGCAATAAAATCTGTACAACAATACAACGAAATTAGTGTTCTTCATACATGAAGTTTTGGGTTACGGTCGAGTGCCGTTAATCTTAAACAATAGTCATAATAATACAGCGACGTTGTTAATGACTTTTCGCTATCACAACGTGATGCACCTAGTGGATTTGAATTTTGCACACGACACAATGGAATAGAATAGAGTTGCGCTATTTTCAAGCTTGTGTGCATTCTGGCCAACGAAGCAAAAACAAGAATGATAATCCACGTTATAGTGGTAGTACAAGCAGCGGGTGATTTGGCGCGCGTAAATGTCGCGACGTTATCGGCGAAGATGCAAAGCCTCTGTGTTTCACGTTTGACCTACATGTATATGTATATACTCGGAGGATTTAACGCGGTCTCTTGTATCGGTGACGGCACTTGTGTCGCTTAATACCGTCGGAGAATGTAGAACGCGACCACGCCTATCGTAACTTTTATACATATGCCGTCTCTTCGACAACGAAAGATCGCATCAGTGTCAACTTCGCTTTGGCCGGTTTTATATCTTCTACATATATGTATGTAAATATGATGGAAGTTGCCAATAAATATTCATGCAAGCGAGAATGTAGAAACTAACCGTGATTTGATGGCCGTTGCTGGTCGGACTTGGACTCGGACTGGATGTCGAGTTGGATGACGATGTGTCACTCGGTCCGTTGATCCGTGGGGAGGACTGTAAGCCACCCCCTACGCCTCCGACCGAAGGGAATGCTCTGGCTGGATCGGCCTGCCATTGCTTGTGAATTTGCTGCGAGGTGTCTCGAAATCTTGCACCCTGAAAACAAAAAAATACACCAACCATTAGTAACAAATATATATAGGTATATAGTATACATACAGTAAAACACCGATTGCTACCAGGGTATCCGGAACCGCGTCAATTGTTTGCAATCGTAGTAAACGATTCTTATTTTTTTATCGGCCACAATAATGCTACTAAAATGGGTTCTAATTTTTTTTTTGTTCAGTGAGAATGAAATCAATGATGGCAAATTTTGAGTAATGCAGAAAATATGCTAACTAGCAAGAGCAATTTAATGTTTGCTCTTAAAATGGAATTTTAAATTATTTTATCAATACTTGATTAAATATTAAATAAGCAGAATGTAGGTACCATAACAGATCCTACCGGTGATGATATTTATTATATATTTATATATATGCGGTTAATAATATTAATGGTTTTGAACATATAATTTTTTTGCATACATGATATGTGTTCGAACATTTCCGCGTTGCGCAATTGGAATGGAGAATCGTTTTCCGTTTTACATTATTTATAATATGGAATTTATTGGTCATGAAATTGAGGACAGTTTGTGAAAAGAGTTACTAGGATTTTAAGAGCAACGGTTGCCCTTTTGACCTATTCTCCGGACAACTAGATCCGGGTTAAGCGGGCGGAGTCACGTAAAAAAAGTCATAAGACAACAAATTCTGTGGATCATATCCTTCTTTAAAAAAATCTTACATTTAAATCTCACTAAGTACATATCTAGCATTGTTGTTCTGTAATTTTTTAAGGATGCACCTGAATACTGTGAGAAAAAAGTTAATTTTTTTACCTGTCGACGTTTTCAGCCGCAGAGTGCATTCTACTATGAATGTAGCAATCCTGAATACGGCGGGAATTGGATTTACTGCAGGCAATTATTTGGTGAGTTTTTGATAAAGAAGGGTTCATTCACACATTTTAAACCATAGCTTTGTAATAAGCGCTTGAAATCGAAATTCCTACATTCATGTTAAGATACACTCTTCGACAGACGAAATAAGACATCAAACATTAAAACTTGTTTCTCGGTTCAGTCTGACAGCTAGGACAAGTTAAATATATTTTTTTATCTCATACTACATTTTTGATGCATTGTGTGTCTTTACAAAGTAGCAGAGTTACAACGCTTGGTATTTAATTAATGAATGTAAGATTTTTTTTTAATCATCATCTTCAGGTATCATTTGCAAAATAGAGAATTTTTTTAATGACGTTTTTTAGGTGACTCAGCCCCCGTAATCGACGTTACACTGTTCAGTTGATCGATGAATCAGCAAAAATGGGAGGAAAAAAAAAGTGAGAGTAGCGATCGCACTGAAAATCGCTCGAAGCAATGAAAGACATTCGTCGAAGTCTTTTCTACCAAGGACTCTCGAGACCGCAAAGAATCTGCATAATAAATTATGCGGCAGCCGAGACGTCTGCTCGAGGCCGCGAGTCGCAAACTCATACGCATCTGTACTCGATTGACTTCGCGTACGAGAGTATGTAACTTTGAAGCAGGTCTTATTGCGACATTGATCAGAGAGGGAAGTTGGGAGAGCAAGAGAGTTCGATTAGTTTCGGACGTTTGCTCCCGAACAATCATTCCGTGATGAATCGATCTTTCCACCGGAACGATTCTCAAGGCTTCGCGCGCATAGGCGCCTCTCCCATATCGAAGAATATAAATCGTTGGTCACGATTGCGCTCGATACACCCGATTTTACTGATGGAATCCCTCGCGCTATCCTGCATTCGTGATGCTCTCGTAATTCCGGTAATTAGGTCAACGAAACAAACGTAGAATCACCGCGAAAAAACATGTATATGGTTATTATTAAAATAAAGAATTATTCAAATTTTTTACATTCTCTTAAAAACTTATTCCTATCCAAAGTTTAGTCATTTTTTATTGCTGAACTTTCTTCCGATGCACTTTTTCAGTGCCGCAAAAACTAATCGCACTTCTCAAAAATTTGAAAAATTGAGAAAAATTTACTCAAAAGCGTAACGGATTTTTGAACAAAAAAAAATTTTTGTAGAATGAAAGGACGTCACCAAAAAAGCATAACGGCCTCTTTATAATGTTTATAAAAATATAGACCTACAAAAAGTGCTCCGAAGAAGATATTTCGAAATGGAGTAAAGTCCTTAAAAAATATAACCTCTCTTCAGAAAAAAAAACTATAAGGTTGTATGTCGTCTGTTATCATAATTATCATTCAAAATGCATTTTTACATAGAATTTCTGCCGTAAAGTACAAGCTTTAACCAACAATCAGGAGTCTTGAAAATTGCATCATCTATTTAGAATTGTAGCTCAAAGTGGAAAGAAAAAATTATATGAAATTAAAAAAAAAATCTTACGAAGGTTCTACTGTATATCTCATCGAGGAAGGTTGGACATTTATGCAGCCAGTGTTTTCCTTTAGGGCGCGGGAGTCCCAAGTTCGTAGACCCCCGCGAGAGCGTGGGGCGAAAGCTGAGAGATCGCGTGCGAGTGTGCAATTCGCCTTAGCGAACTCGCTCGCAAGGAGTCGAGCATCAGGGACTCTTCACGGAGTATTCGCGGCACGATAATTGCACTTATGCAACGACCTGCCGTAATAACAATTAGCATCGCGGTAGAAACGATGGCGGACTCGTAAATGGAACTTTCGATGTATGCACAGTGCCAGCTGCTGGCTAGATGCGCTTGTCATACTTTTTTCGTTCCGCTACTAATACTTCCAACGAGTTGCTCGCATCAATTGTCACGTATCTTATTTCATGCTACGCTGAGTACAAGAAACGTGCTGGCTACGGTCGTCAACAATTAATTAATGGTGAAAAAAAAAGATAGAAAAAGATGCTTTCAATGTCACAGCCCTGAACTCTTAATTCACTTCGTTCCTTTGTCAATTTGTCTTTCACTCGAAAAGCTATATATTTTTTGAACATATCAAGAAACTCGGACAACCACAAGCACGTACGTTAATGAAAGAACTTTGCACCGTTCTGTAAAATCGATTCGCCGTTTCGTACTATTTTTAGCCTCTTCGTCACACAGATTCAATGTTTCAATGCCTGCGATCTGAAATTTCGAAAGAAAGTGTGATTCTATTTTATGTTTGCACTTGAAATCGAACTCAAGATTAAAATTTATATGGAAACGTTAAAAATAGGCAAATTCTCCAATTTCGAACTTTTCCTTATTAACGAGCCAAACAAGCTCTGATATCTTTTTGCAACTTTATTGAAAATTGATTTATCGCTTTCCGATAAGCGCGCTGATATACCGAGAAGCGAAATAATTTGTTACTTTTCCTTTTTAACAAGCCGAACAAGCTCCAATGTCTTTTTCCAACTTTATTGAAAATTGATTTATCGTTTCGCGATAAGTGCGCTGATATACTGAAAAACGAAGTTCTTTGCTTTTTTTCCAGTTGAAAATCTTATTTTCTGTTTTAACTTCGGATTAAATTTGCGGCCGAAAATTTGGGTCTTCATCAGAGATTCCAGTAAAAGTCCATATATTAGGATTCGAATTGAGACTGCGACGCGTGCCATGCATCGTGGTGCAGTGTAAGCCTCTTCTAAATGACCATGCACTACGTCTCAAACAGCGTCTATTAATACTTGCAACGAGAGGTTTAATGTCAGTGTGTACGTGTAAAGGAAGAGGTGGAAATAACGCGGATGTACCGACACTTGAGCAGCAGGCTGCGCGCCTACGAAAAGCCATATGCCATCGCACGATCAGCGGAAACGCGATTAAGCCCTAATTACATAGGTCCTACAGAGCAAATTTTTTTTTTAGAACGCCACTTCCGGTATCTGATAGAAAATAATTTCGCTAGAAAGTCGATGATCCAATCGCGCCATTCCGTTGCGTTTTATTTGATTTTTCCATGGCAATTCCTCAAGGTGTAATTATCCAAAAACATTTATAAAACAAATTATTCCTGTCTAATTGGTTTACGGAAATTTTATATAAATTTCACGCTCTACTAAGAATATAGATTGGAAATGGAAAAAAAAAAATTGGATATAGACATTGTTTTGCGGCTACCTCGTCGAAGAGATCGTCGATCTTGCGTGGAATCTTCGGCTTCATTCTGACGACGTTGATTCAGTCTCTTGCAGTAAATCGTCCGGAATGATATCGTTGCGGCTCTCATCCCGGAGGCTCTCGGTTAAATTCCGCGACGACTGATTCGCAGGCGCCGCGAACCGCAAGAAGCGCGTAAAAGAGTACAAAAAAAGGCGTCGACGGCGTTCTCGAAATGTCACGGGCAGCGTGGACGGTGTTAGTTTCTGTCGTTAGCGCGACCCTTCTTCGCATCCGTCGGCGGTTCTCTATCCTTCAGGAATCGTGGCTGTTGTACCGCAACAGCGGCAGTGCCATCGGCATCAAAGCTTCGGTTTTAGGAGCAGTATAAATAGTCGATGACGCAGCACGCGACCAGCCGGCGAAGGTCGCACAGACTGATGCCCCTTACAGGCGACAAATTTACATTCCGCGACACCGGAATCATCGTAATCCCTGTTTTCGTCGTCGTCGTCATTTGTTAAACATGGAAAAGTAAAATTCTCGTAGAGCGAGTGCAGCGCGATGAATAGACGGAGCGGCAAAGGTCAGTTGCGAGAGGAGAAGATGAACGCACAGCGAGAGCGGAGAGACACGTGGCGCGCGCGACGTCCAGCTACACTGCCGTAATAACTGCTGTCGCAACAATAATATTTCCTCTCGCAGCGAAGAGTCACGAGCAACCGCACCGATCGGCGTACGGCGCATGCAGCGATCTCGACGCTTATGGTCGGAATAAATAATTCTTAATTAGCGCCTCGGTTAGCATCGGAGCTACGGGACACCGATCTACACGCACGTAAAAGCCACCGCAGCGCAATGATTATCGTAGAAACACTGGTAATTAAGCAAAAGGAAAGTCGGGATTCTACGGTTTCGAAGCGCTGGTACACGGCGCGAAAATGAGTGATCCCTTTCTCAGGGAAGCTCACGTCGAGTTGCGAGTCCTTGCGAAACGTTTCGCGTCTACACAATCGCTCGCGATCGCACGTAGGACATTATGCGAGCGCGGTGAATGCTGTCTTTGCCATAATTCACTCTCCGACCGAGTGTTTTACATTTTTCTATTTCGTTAATCGTTCGCCTTGCGTATCCTTGAGAGCGGATAACTGGTTCTCCACCACCCACGCACTTCCGGCCGGAGGCGTTTTTTCGATGTTCATTGGATGAAATTTCTTCACGGTCGCAAAAGGAGCCAGCGGGTAGACTCGTAAATCTCGATCGATTCCGCGCAGGACCCTGAGGATCCGGGGGATTATTCAACGGCGCGGAGATAGCCCAGCCACTGGCCGGTATCTCGGAGCTTCGTGCCGCGCGCGATCTCCCCGAGGAGCAACGGGATCGCGTCGCCTTGCTTGATGCGCCTTCACGAGAATACGTGACTACGTACTAATTGGATGCGTTCACCGAGGTCGCCGCGGGCAAATGCGCGTCCGAGTTTACATCGAATTAACTCGCGCACTCGTGTTTATTGTGTATGTACACATAAATGTATCGTGGACAGGCAATCGCTCTCTTTTTCACTTCTGGACGCGACGAATTTACGAGGTTCCGGAGGACGCGGAATCCCTATGAGCGATAATCCACCGCGAGGCACAGCGCCACACTCACAAGCCTTATCGCAACTTTGATCTCGATTTATTTGCCACGACGCGGCATCTCGATGGGCGAGAGATACCGGCGATTAGATCGAAGACCGGGCGAAGGAGTTGATCGTGACAGGAGACTTCCGGCTGCGCTGGAGGATAGACAGTAGCGTCGTAACGTCCACTCGGTCAAGATCCAATCGATTCACCTTCCTCGTCGATGACGTGTATGGAGAGTACGATTTGTGCGGCGGGTTCATCGTAGGGGTCACCGGAACGGTAACGATCGTCACTCGATTGCTATCGGGCGGAAGACGACTTCTGGTATTAATGAGAGTTGTGAAAATAGAGACGGAATAGATCTCCGATTTTCCGACACTTGAGATTCAAACGCTCGTTTGACACTCGTTATTCTGACAATTCGTAGATATTTATTTTTGTTGGTTTAGCTGTGCGGAATCAGGACTTCCGCTTCCTTGCAGTCAATTATTTCGCCTGGAATTATATCCAAGTCGTCGAGTGTCACTTTTGAAAATTCAGAGGGATTGATATAGTTTGGGTGGACTTTGATTGGGTCTATTTATTATTAAGGGTCATTATTTTTATGCCGTTTATCCTATTTATCTCATATAACCGATTGTGCGAAAATTATTCGGGTTCTAACTCAAAACTTTTTCAAATATATTTGAAAAGATATTATAAAATATTGAAAAGAAAACCTTTAAGAGTGTCAATGAAAGATCAGAAAAATGAGTCTAACCGATCAATCAAATTTCACACAAAACCGTTTAACAAAAAAGTTCGACATCCACGACAACTACGTATCAAAACTTCGACATTTATCAGTGACAAGAAATTGGGGCGAAGAAATATCAGGATTCGGAACGACGCTGTACAGTTCGTGCGCAGATTGCAGAAAAGCCCGAAGCCCCGGGTACCAAATGCACTTCACCGATGACGTAGTGGATGAGCACTCTGCGGAATGATGTTCGTGGCGTTTGGGCCGAGCGAGTTCGTGGGTGTCGGGCTATACGTCCCGAAAAATAGTGGAGCAAGTGGATGCGGAAAAGCTTTTCCCTCTCGATATTCGATCATCGATCCTACCAAACAGCGAGTCACTGTTCGCGATTTACGCGAATCCCGAAGCAATGGAGCGACGTCTTCAGATATTCATACTCCCACTCTGAAATTCTATTCTTCCTTCTTCATATAGTGGCCCATCACTTAACCATTTTTTCCAACAATGAAAAAATCTTCTTGGCAAACCCCGCGAATCCAATTTCTCTGGAACTTCATGCAAAGCCTAATAAGAGGCGATAATGTGCTCCCTCAGAACAATCCGCCGAAGCTGAGCGACGAGATCTTCGGATATTTACACTCCCTCTCTAAAACTCCATTCTTCCTTCTTCGTACGGTCGACCATCACTTAACCATTTTTTACCACAATGAAATAATCTCTTTGGCAAATCCTGCAAATCCAATTTCTCTCAGACTTCATACAAAGCCTAATAAGCGGCGATAATGTATACTCTCTCAGAACAATCCGTCGGAGCTGAGCGACAAGTGCATAGTCCGTTTATTTAAAGGCGCCAACATGCGCACCGAGACACGAGCGCGAAGAGACTGGTGCGAGGGGCTCGCGGGACCGGCGTCGTCATCGTCATCAGCATCAACAGCAGCGGGCTAACCGAGCAGCGGTAGCGTACAGACGCTCTGTGTACCTCTTATTCAAAGCCGCATGTGCGTTCCGTTTCGCACCGCACTCGACTACGTCACGCATCATCCGCTTCATCAAGATCGAGATGAATTCATCTGCGATATCCATGCCGGATTTCATTTTCAGTAATGACGCACGGCATAATATTCGGCGCATTTGTATTGCCACCACTTATGATTGTACTGAATCACAACTGTACCAGGAAATAAGTCTTTGTTCGAGCTCTAAGAGTCGATTTTACAGTCCCGAGTTCGAGTGTCGCTCAAGTTGCCGAAGATCGACTTTCACGTGTTACTTTATACTCAACTTCGAACTTGGGATTGTAAAGTCGACCCTAAGATAATATGCCTTTACCGATCAAGCAACAGGCTGACAAAAATTGATATATATGTTTTTTGTTATTCACAAAAAAAAATCAAAAAATCCCTTTGCTCTTGATTATGTATAAGTACGTTTTGGTTATGTGAAAAAAGATCTTAGATCTGAGTGTAAAAAATTCGATAGTTTTTTACACTCATGCACGAATATTGATTTTCGTTATTGCTATTTTTATGGAAATTTACTTCTTATATTCAAAGTCGGGTATTTCAAAAAATGTGACATCAAAATATTATTGTTACAAAAAAGTGCACGCGATTTGCATATTAAAAAGACGCGTTGCAACTCTGCTATAATTCAAAATTAAATAAGTACAACTCAGCAGTGATGGAAATTCTTTGCGATAGATTTGTACCACAGTAGATTTAGAAATCGGGATTTAACCAGAATCAGTCGATGCCAAATGATCCCGTGCTTTTGAAAGACTTGCCATCTGGTAAAATGATGATTCGGTAAAGTTATAACTCGTCGATATGCAAATATGCCGGATATTTAAACCCGTTGCCTGCTTCGTTATTTATTTATTATTAAATTACGCATTAGGCAGAGTTCGCGTTCGCGTGCAATCGGATGCAAGATCGTGAAGAGACTGGAGCTGCAGAGGCAAAGCAATGAACACTGCAGGGGATATGAGGGATTCTATGGCTATGTGTACAGCCTCTCGTTGGTTATAGTGGTTATGTGCATGTGCAGCTATACACCTACTCTTGGCGGTGTGTCGCATGTGCCGTTGGTCGTCGTGCATTGCCACTACTGTGTTTATATACTCGTGAGAGCGTTGTGCGCCTTCGTGCAACGCAAAGAAGCGTGTATACGTTTCGCATGTACAACTCTTCGTCGTCGTCTTCGGGGTTTCGAGCGCTGCGGCGGTTGCGGTCGTCGGGATATCGAAGTTGCCGTGTGCAGCACTAGGCAGCTCAGCCCTCCCGCGATCGCGCGATCCCGTAGAGGAAGATGATGAAGAGAAGGGAGGAGGAGCGGAGGGTCGCGACGGGTCACCGGAGACGTCGAGGACGAGAAGAAGGAGCTACACTGCAAAGGAGAGAATGAAAATCGACTGAGAATCGCGGAGTCAAGAGGCCGAGACGCTCGCGGATCTACTGCGAACGAGACGTACATTGATAGGTACATTGCCAATGTAGAGTCCGAGTCACGACCTGTTGTTTGTACTATTTATTGTGCCGACTGCACCGGTTATTGACCGTTTGAGAGAAAAACACCGAGAGACAAAGTGTCATTAAGGCAGTTCGATGATTAATAGCTTTTGGAAGAAGTCTCTTACTTTTTATTGAATCTAAATCGATCGATCTTTCCTGCGTCCATTGATATCCGTACAATTTCATTTGACCATCCCTTTTTTTTGTGAGTAAGACGTGTTTGCAAAAAATCCGTTGCGAAACGTTTTACAAACTTATCAATAGGAGAATAAGGTTTTCAGGAAGTATACAATGAAAGACAAACTCGATGAACCGTATCATGCAACACTCATACTAGGATGCACTCTCCCACAGATAAAATACTAACATTTTTTCTGCGACATCGAATACTAACATTTTTTTCACCAGTTTCGTCTGAAAGCTACAAGTTAATAATTTTACTTTTTATGGAACACCATTTGGTGCACTGTACGTTTTTACAAAATTGCATAATTATAATGGTTGGTATGTATACTTAATGTGATTAAAATATAAGATTTATTAAAATGGTATCAACTTCAGAATTTTTTTTCCTATGACCTCTTTTAGGTGGCTCGACCCCCTTGATTCAAAGAAATCTCTTTGAAATCGCGGCTGTTTAAAACACCTTAATTATCGTCAATTAAATAATAAGTTAATATTTTCGTTTCTTTGTTTCAATTTTGAATTATGAAATAGAATTTTTTGAAGAATTTTTTATCCAACTAAACTATTATTTTCATCGGTTTCAAACAAAAACGAGGAACTTAAAAGAAAACGTAACCTATAAAATTACATGTCGATAATTTTTTTCCATGCCGTACTAAATGTAGAATGGTTATAGAAATAATTTCAAATCATTTATCTAAACTATCAATCATACCAGGTTATCCTTTTTTTCCGGTTTTTCGTGACTAATGACTTAACGCGACTAACGTTATTGTGCTAACCATTGACGGACCGGATTTCTTTAAATCAATTAAAAGGAATGTTATCTATGCAATTCAAATGCATCACTTCCGTATGCACACGATATGCCAAAATGCTTATGCAATAAGTAAACGCTATGAAAAATAAGTGATAATATTTCATACTTTGGCATAACATAGTTGAATTAAAGCCGCACCTTTTTTAATTAATTCCTTGGGAATTAAAGTTTTCAATTGATTTTTACTTTAATAAAAAAAATTGTATCTGATTCACTGAATTTACATCAAATGGGAATGCCGATTATTTATAGCTGATATGAAACTACCTCACATTATAAGAAGGAAACATGAAATGACTTGATAAGTATCCGGGACACTTGCTTTACGAAAATACATAACAGTGTTGTTTGCGGCGAAGTCCCGTAGCAGGTTGCGTAACCGATGAAATCGCGTGCGAGTGAGTGTACAGTTGAGTTAATGGATCACGTGGGAGAGCCTGAACATACTGACTGAGTGAAGCTTCGATTTATCTCATTTCCCATGCGAACAGATCTTGATTACGCGCTGAGCATTTATCATCGACAGCTAGTTTTCCTCGAAGTTCACGCGTCTTCTTTGTACCACTTGCTACACAAAGTGATCCTAATAAATGAGAAAACATCACTTTAAATATCGATATTAAATATCGTGCGATTTATTCTTATCAGAATGAAATTGATTGATATCGTGAGTCGTAATACGCGCCGAAGAGCAGCAACACTATGATGGACTTTGGTGTTAGGTTGTAACTGCTCGTATTGTGCAATTGATAAGCTTCACGAGCTCTTATCTTTGTTAAGGAATTAACTGGGCAATATATAAATATATGTATCATGGGTATAGGTATAGATTGGGTGTGACATAATTGTCTATTGTGTATTGTATATATATATATATGACTGTTGATATATATACAGACGTAATTTATACTGCCAACAGCATTCTGTGCAGTATGTATAGTAAAGTAGTCGCCCTGAAAAATTTAAAACAAAGCTAGCTTTAAAATCAACAGCAACCGGCAGCCCTTTAACACTCTGAAGGAGGCTTCATGTTAAACGGAGAGGAAAATGTGGGAACACACCGTTAAAAATGCACGGGTTTATACTCGCTGGTGTTAACTTTTTGTATTACCAATTAAAATATTGATATTAATGTTTTTTGAAGTGTGAAATTAACACGGACGATTACATTGAATTCAATGAATTTGTATAATTAGTAAAAGTGTACAAATACACCGAGAGAAAACAAATTGCATACACCAAATAATTTATTTGAAATTATAATTGACTCAAGTAGCTCGGTATTTGAATTAACTATTCGTATTATTAAACCAGCGATATTTTGTGTCCAGTCAAATAAATAAATTATTGTATAAATTCAATATATACTTGTATCGATGGAACCATTTAGGTAATGAAAATAAATCGAGTATATGTTTCATTTGAGAATCCATTTAATTTGAGTAATGTCATATTAAAATAGTTTTAACACATATTGAAAAAAAAAAAATGTTTTGATTGAACGATAAAGTAGTTTGTAGGATTGATGATATAATATACATAAGTATTTTGTCTGGCTTTTTCATTGTATAGTTTTATTGAATCGACATAATATTTAGTCGAAAAGATTAATTATTTTGTCGAGGCAATGATTTTTTGATTTTATTCAGCAAAGCTATTAAATATATAATTGGTTCAAATAAAGTATTTATTTTGTAATATAGTGAATTCAATTATAAATTTATCTCAATGTATTAAACGATAATGTAGAGATTAATAATTATTAACACTAATTCGGGTGTAGCAAAACTAACATCAATAAAAAATCGATAGTAACCACGAAAAAATATTCAAGTATGTAATATTTTAAAATTCGATTAAAAGTACTCAAATACTCATTTCATACTTAATGGTTTAATATGAGTATAATTGTAGCACGCTTTTGTCCAACAGGACATACTCTTCATACCGTTCATTTTAACACTGTTCTAATGCCCTTTTCATACTATTTTTTTGGGCACCTACGTGTTCTGCGAAAATTGCGTGTATACCGACGTCTCTGTACTGTGGGGGCTGGACAAACCCCCGCTATGCCGACCTGGCAAAGGAAAGTACGAGAAAACGAAGAAGAGAAGTAGGATATACAAGAAAAAAAAAAGAAAGAAAAGAAAATCGCTCGCGGCACGTCCCACGCGAGTGGCAGGATATGCTTGCATGGTAATGCGCAGCGAGTCGTTTGCACGCGTGGCCCGGGGCCTTTTTACCTTGCCGCTTCTCGTGCTCGCCGGACTGCCAGCGCGACCGCCCTGGCCGCGTCTACGCGACGAGCAAACATCCACGCGTCGCGTCTCGCTTTGTCTTCTCAAGAAAAAAAAAAAAGCGTTCGACAAGAGGTCGTAGCATTCTTTCAGTCTGATGAAGAACAAATGTACCTAAAAGTCAAGAGAATCGTCTACATTCCGGCACTCAAAAAGTAAATTCATAAATCAACCGGTTTGAAAGATTGAAGTGTCCCTCAATAACCTTAATATTCATTCATCGACAAATCAAAAGATGTCCTTTGTTTATTTCTCATAATTGACATTGAAAATTTCTATAAAAATTGATATAAATGTAAACGAAGTTATTATTGAAATACTCCATCCATAAAAGTTAAACTGCGGAATTTACTATTGAAGGAATATTTTTTGATCGATTGTAAAATAATAGTATTATCACAAAACGTTGTAGAGTCAACATTTCTCATCGAAAAATTTTAATTAATATTAGCATAATGAATAAATTTACGCATGACAAAAACCCTATACCAGTTTTTCTATATTCAATTTTCGATCATTATCGTAGCCGTAAAATGTACATAAACGTTGGAGTCATGTACTTCGTTCGTGAATTTCATTAAAATCGCTATGCATAGTGAACATGGAAAGATATGTCACTTTTCAGCGTCCTTTTCAAGCGTTATCAATTTGCCCGCAGAGTCTAAGAATAATAATTATTCCCCGAATGACATTATAGAAATTCTATCGAGTGACGTGAGTTCCTCGATATTTCATAAAGAGGCCAGAGGCGCGGGAGCGTAACTGCGTAACGTGAGCGAAGCTGTCGTACCTCTTCGAGAACGTTATCGGGCGTCGTAAAATCGGGCCAGAGGGCGAACAAGTGAGCAAGCGCGGGTTCGCTCGCGCTTCTAAGAATGTTATCGATGTTGCAGGGCTATGAGGCAAAGCTCGCGAGTCTCGATGCAGTGACTATGCACGAGAGCCGCGCACCGCTCACCGCCGAGCGTGAGCATGAGTACGTATAGTAAACGCGAGGCGTGGGCGCGCAGCGTATTATTATGACTCGGGATTTAATGCCTGGAGCGCGAGAGGGGAGAGAACCACGGCTGTCCACCTCCGTATGCGTGTTACACGTTACACGCTGGTCCCCGACTACCAAGACGGCGATTCAACCGTGAGTCGAGACGTCCAGGGCCCGCCGGCTGCAGTGCAGAAGGAGTCGCGTGACGAATGCGCTTTGCTTTGAAATCCCGAATAATAGTGGAATAGACTGCAGCGAGACCCAATTGCTCTCGCGATGTACCACACCGCAGCTAATTGGAGCTAACCATTCATAAAATGTGAACTTCCACTTTGCATATTTTTTCATCGTTCTTTTCCATTTTTTTGACAAGCGCTGTGAAAAAGTATGTCGATCGAGTTTGGATTCGATGTAGAGAAAGATCAGGACTAAATTAAAAGCAATGTTTACTGTATTTTGTAACATTGATTTAGATTGATTTCCAAAAAAAATAAAAATTCTGAAAAATTAGAGAGTGCAGCTAATTGGAGCAAATATTTGATAAAATAGAATGCAACGTGGAACCTTGCAAATTTTTTTCGTATAGCTTTCCAGTTTTCCAGAAACTATCTCTATGAGGTTAACCGATTGTGGATTCGTTATAGACGGAGATCAGTAAGAAGTTAAAAGCAACGAGGAAGGCAGTGTGCAAGGTTCTACTCCGCAACCTTCTTTTAGATGAACTATCGAAAATGAAGTATCGCCACTAAATTATATATCGAGCATCACTGAGTGATATTCCACTTCCATACAGCGATAGGGCTCGCTAGTTTATATGTTGTAAAGTTATTGCAATAAAGCCAATTTGAAAACTGCAATAATGAACTGGTTTTTTTATTTCGATCAAGTTCAATATACCAAGCGATGTTAACTGTACCTGAACCAATCAAGAACTATTTCGTGTGATATCTTTATTTTTGTGAAAGTTAGGACCACCTGGCCTTTTCTGAAAAAACGAATCAATTAACTATAAGATCTACGTATCTGCATACATCATTTTAAACTGCAACGATAAAAAAATAAACTGCTGCTCCACTCGCGTGTCAAATTTCAACTCAGTCTTGAGTTATGGTGGAATTCAATTTCAAAGCTCTGCACACATACACACACACACACGCGCGCAAACATTTTTTTGATTTCGATTTTTCGGACTTATTTCTGATTTATAATTTCTGAAATTGTTTTTTCCGAAATATTTCATTGGTCTAAAATCAACTAAACATGTGATCGCGAGTGGAAAACGGAATATGTATTGAATTTAAATAAAATCATTCAATCGAAAAGTTGGCTAATTGTTAGATATCAATTAAATCTAATTAATAAAAAACAATTCGTACAATCACTTGAATATTTAGTCCATTACTCGCAACTGGAAATTCGATTGGTTTCGCTCAATATTTTTTTTTTTTTCGTGCATTAATGATTAATAAATAATTGTGATGATTCAAAGCTTTGATTTGAACCAACAATTTATTTAAAAACCCGTTTTAATAGTACCCATATCGGTATTCTGTGAGCATTCATCTCGCTGCGAGCTCAGGAATCAGATTTCTGTAATCGAATTCGAGAAAAACAAAAAGTCGAAGAGGGTTGCGTGAGTTCGTGTTGCCGAGTTGTTGGCGAGCCTGCGTCGAGAAAGCAAACACGAGTCGAGAACCCCATAGCCGTGTGCATTCACTTTGTCTCCGGGTCCACGTGGGTGGCTGGTTAAGTGGGTTGCCAAGAGCAGCTCGAACTGCTGCTCTCGAAAATTCGCGGTAATTGCGAAAGAAGTTCTTTCAAAATCTGCGAAATCTTTCAGGAAATACATAATTATGAAGAAGAAAAAAAATGAAAACGTAAAGTTACAAGGGCCAATTTGTCTCGAGGCCCATTAGTGGATAAATGAGGCCCAAACTTAATTGTCCAAAGATTGTAAGTACGAGACTCGACCCCTCGAGATTGTGCACCGACGTCGTGCGCAAATAAATTAAGAGGGTGAAGAGCAATGTCGTCCGGGACTTCCGGCCGTCGCAAAGTTTAATCGTCTCGTACAGCGACCGATCAATTGCGGGTGGAGCGCACGTCGGATGCTGGATACAAAGAATGAATGAATCGCTTGGTTGAATATATATGTAGGTCTATATATAATGGGGTGATTGTTATTTGGGATCCGGAAGAATCTTAAGATTGACACCGTGCACATCATTTGCAAATAAATAAATAATAATCCTCTTAAAATATAACCTATATCTATATTTTTATTTTTGATCCTTTTGATTTGATTCTTTTCAGAAGCCTCAATTTTGCGATTTTGAATACGTGGCATTTCACTATATTTCCATTTACTTTTTTGTTGGGCTCCTACATATTTGCCAAAAAATCTGTAACTTCGAGATATAAGTGACATATATGTGACTCAGTAGAGAAAAATTTTTGAATCTTGTACGAAATAGTCAAGGCATTGTACCACGTTTAATTATGATACTTTCGTTTATTTCGTAAAAGCTCGTACTATAAATGTTACGGTCATAGTTAATGTTTATTGAACAATTCTTACGAGTTTTGGAAATTACTTCTATGGTATTTTTGACGTTGACAACTGGAATCAAAAATCGTAGTATGGTACGATACTTTTCACAATAAAAAAAAACAATATAAGAATTAGATGCGATAATAATGGGTTACTTATTTCGTGGGAGGTTCTCTAATTTTTCTTCCGTTAATAACACACACGCCTTATATCCCGAAATTTCATATTTTTCGCCAAATATGGAGGGGCCTGATAAAAATTTTTATGGAGGTATAGTGAAATCCTATGCATTTTAAGTAGCAGAATTGAGGTCGCTGTCGGAAGGGTTAAATATTAGAATAGAAATTTTATATTTCAAGAGGTTTTTTACTTTTTTTATATGCAAGCGAAGCGAGGGGCATCAATTCAAAAATTCGTCCGAACTCCAAATAAAGACCACATTAATAAATACATACATATGAATATAGCATATTTCTGGGGTTCGCTTGCTTGCATCTGGGACTGAGGACAATTCGGGCTTGACGCCTCACAGAACCCCTTACATTTGTCGAAATCCCTCGATTTTTGACACGGCGGCGACGGCGGCAAAATCTTTATATAATATAGAAATGTATATACTGCACTATATTTTCGCGTCGGCGTGAAGACTGACTGACCGAGGCGAAGTGTCCTTTATCTCAATGTTTGTAGTCCATCGAATGTATGTATATATGCAAGTATACGCATATATGGACACGCATTCGAGCCTTCTCGTGTTTACTCTCGATAGTGGCGATCGATAAGGAAGATTCGTGCGGGTGAGCGGCAGCAATATAGGGGGCACGGTGTTACAGTGACCCACATAAAGGTGTGTTACGTGCCATATTCCTGCACGCGTTTGCACCGAGCTCACTTCCATCGCGACACTGGTGCTATTAGATTCTTGAAGGTGATGGATTCGTTCCGGCTGTGAATTTGTAGTGCGCGACATCGACCGGACACTTGTACGTGCGTTCCATTATTATACACTTATACCTCTCCACATTACTTAAATTAATGTCTTAAATTTTTTGGCTTGATATAAATTTAAATTCGACAATACAAATTGAAATTAAATCAAGGCACTTACGAATTATATGTTTCATTTATTGATACTCTTGTGTCCACACTTTGTCTTAAATAGTAGACGGCAAGTTATCTTTATTTTCTGCATTAATTTATGATGTCTAAGTGAATAGAAAATGAGACACAAATACAAAAAGAAGGTGGCGAATTTCTTTGTCATTAATATCCGGTTTTTTGCGGAGCTACCGCTTTAATGAAGTATATTCAATGAGTTTGGCTTTATTATAGACGAAGTTTTGTAAAAAGAAAAAAATAGGGAGGAAGAAATATGTAAGATTTGAATCTCCACTCGTATTTTAAATTGAAGAAAAATCTAAAAAATAGCGAAAATTTGGTGACTAAGAAACAATAATGAAATATTCGGATTCCTTTAAAAATTGTAACTTTCTTTCAATCTTCACTTAATTATACGTCACCGAATAACATTCGGTTCAAATCGAACGTTTGAGCAGGCTATCTCAAGTTCTGTCAACATTAATCCAATATCGTAATTAATTCGAATACTTTACAATTTCATGAAATCGGAACCGGTTTATCGATTCCAGCCAAAATCAATAATTCAAAAAAATTGGCTCCACTTTTACTTGTGAAGAGCCATTTCATAAAATAGTCGAAATTTCACCAAAGTTAGAGCAGCCTCGCTCTTATAGCAAAATTTTATTTTTTTTAAAGACGTTTAATCGAAATTCTGATTTGCAATTTATCAAAAAATGACAATAATCAAAGAGGGCTCTACATCACTTGTGTGCATAATTTCAGATCGATAATTAGAATGACTCTTGAGTAATAGCCCATTAAATTTTTTGAGTCGTATACACATGCCTACATACATTAATATACGAACATTTTTTGAAAATCTCTTTTCTCAACATTTCTGGCCATTTTGAGTATCCTGACATCCAGACCTCAAAATAAAAAAAATCATAAATACGAAGTTTCTTATATTAGGAAGCAATAGACCAGAAATTCATTAAATTCATGATTGTATTCGAAAGAAATCTCAACATTGATTGTTTGGGATGTTGAGGCTCACCATGAAATGCATGCTCCATTTATACATTATGCTCTGACCGAAGAATCGAATCAGCTCCGCTCAATTAGCCGAGCAGCACGTGACTAATTTCGCGTGAATTGGATTCGCCACTTGGTTCCGTCCTACTTCTGCCATAATTTCAATCAATCGTATGTTTTGTTACATTCCGAGCGAGGATCTATTATAAATTCTACGTCGAGCGTATCGAGTAACCCTGAGTAAGGCGAACCGTGAACACGGCGCGCACGGTGGTCCACGATGTTGGATGGCGATGCTACCGTCGCTGCTTCTTGGTGTTGTTCTAGAGATACGACCGAGAATAAAGAACCGGGAGGTGCAGGTGCGGAAAAAAAGAGAGTATAGAAATGGGAAGGCCGCCGAAGACACGACATAGCGCTCGGGTCCTTTTGGTTGTTGTCGTTGCACGCCCTCGAGACACTGGACCAAGGACCGCAGCAGCATCGACAGGAGAGATTCCAAGGACACTATGGCATATGACCGCGAGGTCAAGACGGTTCTTCGCTTTGACGGTACCGCACGCCAAAACTGCAAAAATACGCCATCGCTATACGCACGTAAAAAATAAGTAAACTCAAAGAAAATTATGGTATTAGCGACTAGAAAATGTTAACTATTAATTTTAGATTGCCCCAACTATCGAATAGTTACTGTAACTATCGAAAATTTACCATTACTATTTTTTATAGTTACCGTAACTATGAAAATAGTTGTGTAGACTAAAAATTAATAGTTGTCACTTTATAGTTGATTGCACTATTACTAATTATTATGCTCATTACATAGATTTCTGTGACATTACGTTTTTACAGAGAATTGTTTTTTTTCTGCAATTGTCATGAATTTTTGTACGTATACAATATGATATTAAAAAAAAATAACTGATATTAAATTAATCGTAGAAACAATAAGCATGTAGATCCAAATCACAAGCAATACGATAGCCACCATTTTGCTGACAACTATAATTTAAATTATTTATTACCCTACCAAATAGTCGCAATATAAAAACTATAGTAGCAATTAATAGTTTTCAGGCCTACGATGCTTTTTCTGAATGTTAATATTTAAATGATAAACTGGGCGCGTTGGATTGACAATTAGTGTTGAATATTCATAGAATGTACATTCATTAAAAATCATAAATTCACACGTGCGAGTGCTTTTCATTTTTCGAAATATTTTCATCGCTTTACTGGCATAATATATAGCTGCTATTTCTGTAATAACTTCTAAACGACTAGAAAACGACCGTGAGGTCCTTCACCAAAACGAGTATAATGAGAGATCTTAAATATTCAAAGATCGTTCAGCGAATAATTCACGTGAGTGGCCTTGTCGTAACGTGCCATCTCCATCGTTGGAGTTTCAACGATTTCATAGCCCAGGCTCGGGTGAAACGCCCATCCAAAGAGCGAAAAATCGAAAGAGAGAGAGAGAGAGAGAGAGAGAGAGTGAGGACACCATATTAGCATAACTAGCCTAAGCGCCGACTGTCCGCTCGCGCACTATTCTCAAGCAGAGGAAAGTGCGAGTCTCTGCGAAATATACACTCTCCCGCCTTGAGCTTGCTATGCAAAGTCTTTCCGTTTCGTCTACAGCCCCTTGGCCGTCATCAGAGTGTAAACGAGTAGCTCGTATGCAAAATGAGCTGGCGCCTCGCTTAATTGGCAGGACGAAGCGGCCGACCGAAGAGGTATATATTCCCGACGTAACGAGAACCTTATCGCCTCCGTTAACGCACACATTCACGCGTACGTATGAAAGATGCACTGAATTATATGGAGACTGCTGTTGATGCACGTACAGCTTCCGGAGCTCAGCGAGTTAAGTACCGGTGTGTATGGTAAAAGATACGTGCGACCAGGGGCGTGAAAAGTACCACTTTTCCCTCAATAAATATCGCCATCATTGATCACTCGAGACGATCCCATTGACGTGAAGAAATCGCCAAGCCCTCGGCAATTCATAAGGCGTCTATCTGTCTTTCTCGTTAAAACCGGACCGAAAATAATTGCTTGCAAAGGCGATGCCAGCATTTAACAACATTCTGCCACAATGAGATATGTCGGTGCAACGTGTCCTCTTATTCTTGTACAGTTTCATACACTGTTTAAAAATATTGTCAATTCACTGTGACAAGTAATATGAAATTTCGAAAAGTTGTGTGTTAATAATCATTAGTATACAACATTCACACTAAAATTTATAGTATCCGCGTAATTATATGTAGGTGAAGATGAATTTTGCAAATATTGCAATGAAAATGAGAAAACTGTAGCAATATTATGGCATTGTGAAGCTTCAGTTAAGTTCTTAATATGCGTTGATCGATTTGTAAATTGATATGCGGGAATTTTAAAAACATGCAGGTCGGGCAAAAAAAAATTGTAAGCCGATAATAAACTATAATAACAAATCGACAAATAAATCTGTCGACCACGATTGCAATTTCAGAAATTTGACCATTATTTTCATCGTAGGGGGCTTGTCATTTTATAATAAATATGTGTACGAAATTGACAGGTGACATTTTTTAAAAAATTCCGATGAGAAAAAAAACTCTTACTAATTTAGTGCAATTTTTCGAGCGAATAATCAGCGACATCCGGTTTTTTGATGAGCAAATTTTCACCAAGGAGTTTTCACTCAGAAATTCAAAGAAAAAGTAGAACCATTGCGATTTTACATATTCTACATTTACATGTAGAATATCCGACTTTTTACCGAAAACTTTTCTCCTTCAAGACCTAAGTCCACAGCATTCATTTCCGCTGCTAGTTGAATTTGCAGCAATCGAAACTTGCCCACCAATCCACGGTCCCCATCGGTCGTCCCTTTTCTTCCCTTTCATCGAAAATACGAGCAAACGTTGCAACGAATTCCGCATACGAATTACCTGATGATTCTTCGCGGAGTTTCTAAGTTTCCAGCGGAAAGAGAGACCTTTAGC
Organism: Clistopyga incitator; assembly: GCA_947507545.1. Lineage (NCBI taxonomy): Eukaryota > Metazoa > Arthropoda > Insecta > Hymenoptera > Ichneumonidae > Clistopyga > Clistopyga incitator. Next base: position 7,393,377 of record OX382173.1, on the reverse strand, counting down.
CCTTATTAGCTTCCCGGCAATGGCTACCTCGTTTTCGAGCGTCCGCGCGCGTAGAAAGATTCTGAGAGTGCGATAAGACACGAGTAGTACATGTTTGCCTGTATAGACCGGGAGCTGCTGGCGGCCAGTAGCGAGGAATCGAAGCTACAGTTGTAGTGTATACATAGAAGAAGAAGAAGAAGAAGGAGGAGGAGGAGGAGGCGAACTAAGGAGAAGAGAAGAAAAAAAATTTGCAGCGTGTGGAGAGACTTTCTCTTCCGCCTCGCGATAAGGTACCCACTCACGGTGACCACGCGACGCTAAGGAACAAACGAGGCTTGCATGCATAAAGGAGGCCTATCGAACTATCAGACTCTGCTCTATAGCTTTCCTTCTTCATCTTCTCGCAATGCGCATACGTCTCTCTGCAACTGGTACCGCGTCGCAGTCGCCATGGTTGTCCTCTACTTGCACGTGGCAAATCCGACACAACGTGTATATGCCGAACGAAGCGAATGGTCGCCTCTAGTGTCTGCATTGCTAGAGGATCCATGACCACCGGTGTACCTCCCACGTGTTTACTGTATCGCGGTTATGCTCTACGTGCACGACGTGGCTTTGCCTCTCCAAGGCATCACAAACCTTTTCTACAGGTAACTACTTCGTACAGTACAAAGTGGACGTGGTATTGATGGTATGCTTGGTCTCTGCCAGCGCAACCCTTGCTTACCGGTTTAGCCTCTGTCTCTCTGCCTCTCCACTTCGAGAGAAGGCTCTCTTTGACACCTGAACCTCGTTACGGCCGAGGTACCCTCGAGGTGCTTCTGCTTTTTGGAATACGGCCAGAGGCAACACCTCGCGAGCCTCTTGTACAAAAGAACACTGTACTCCAGCTTGAGTGGCGGGATACTGATGGTGAAGATTACAGTTTCCTGGAACTAGCGGCTGAGGCATAGAATGAATATGCCGCTTGTAGCCACTTCATCATTTGTCACCCCGGCGTTAGGACATCGTTTGAAATTTCAAAATGTGATTGGTGCCTCTCTTCTTCACATATATGTATGTCGGCCAATTAACACCGCTTCCAACCAAACTGCGTTTGACCCTCGACCTCTCCGATCTGGGCAGTGATTTTTTACATAACTTTTCCAACCAGAAAATCGAATTTTTCGCAGATTCCGTTTTTGATATTCTTTTGACTTATCACTCTTAAAAAAATAGTATTGACCGTGATGTGACAATACTAAAAAGATCTGAAAAATTCTTCGGCTCATTTAAACATTTTCAAGCGCAGATCCAAGATGGACGTGCACAAAACAAGAATTAAAAAGAAAATTAAATAAACTCTGTTTTACTTTTCGGGATGGAACAACGATATAAAAAAATTACTGACGAGATCCGAGAGGTCGAGGGTCAGTCTCAGGTCGTATTCTTATTCTTATTTTTATGTAACATTTTAAGCGAATTGTAATAGTATTTCGAAAGTGATCATATCGAGTTATGCCCCATCGCAAGTAAGATCATATAAGAGTGAAGTCATTTTGATACCTATTTCCCTAATCGGATTGATAAATCCACATTACTATGGACGGACAAACTTAAATGGATATACGCTATTATTGCGTCATGCAATCATTCAAAACTCGTTAGGACATAAATACAAATCCTTTTCACTGCAAAAAGAAAAAACGATCTCTTTATAGCTCTTAGCAAAACTAAGCTTCTTGGTACTTGAACATAACCATAAATTTCAGGTTACGTTTGTGGTTTCTCACAAGTATTCAAATAAGGAAATTTCGGTTCCATTAGTTTTTTTTCCCCCGAGAACTTGAATTACATTTATTTACCGTTTCGTTGATATCTCTAATCACTGACATACAAAACAAGCTGCGAATAAATTTGATATACGGGCGTGTAAGGAGTGTCCGGTTTGCAAGGATCCATATATCATACATAACACCAGAGCTTGTTTTGTAGTCACAGGAGAGAACTCGACGGCTACTAACATCCACTGGCATCTTCGAGTATTGCCCTCTTGCAGTCTAGTGCAATTCCCATGGCTATTTCTATTGCTGTAAACTGGCTTTCTTGTCCGTTGCTTATGCACCCACGCGAGCGATCCTGAAGACGTCTTAGCTCCAAGCCTAATTGACGCTTGTGCTTCTTTTCGACGCACGCTCTCATGCAATGGATGCTCCGTTTTTCTCCGTTCGTTCCCTCCCTCGGACAATTTTATCCTTTTGCACCCACGCCAACGATTCTTTGCTCGTGCCTAATTGATGCGAAAGTGCGTGAACGTGTATACACTCACGACCGGTTTACTCGCGGGGATATCGTTGTAGCGTCGACAGCAGCTAAAGCACGCATATGTACTCCACATTTAACTACGTGTAGGTTGACACCGAGTGTACGTTCACGTGCCACCCACGCCGCAACGACATACAAACGAATTCTCATTACACGCAGGTCTTCGACTCTCTCCCAGGACACTAAGTGACGAGTGTGACTCGCGACGGCCTTTGAATCGTGATTAATCGGAGCAATTGCGCGTCGCGGATCTTTTTCATTTCAGTTATTCTTCGCTTTTTTTGGATGAGTTATTCAGGCCTCATTGACTGAATCCCACTGCTTGTTATTCTCTTCATCACGCTCATCTTCTTGGTATCATGTTTTTGTGGATCGTTTTTTGCGCTGTGGAATTTTTACGAATTTTTTTAACGTACCTGATAGGATTCCAACACAAAGAAAATTAATTTGCAATCAATAAACATACATAGACTGAGATCGAAAGCATCGAATGGTCGATCACGTACCACTCACGTTGCAACGGAATACTAACGGATCCTCACTAACACCGGTCGTTGAATCTCTCGTAGGACACACGCCAAAAAGGGTTATATTTGAGTCAATTAAGTTATTGGTTGGACCAATCAAGTTACTCATTAATCAACCACATTATTGTATGACCAACCAGATTATTGGTCGATTAATCTCGTTAATTTAGTTGATGTAAACAATAACTTGGTTGGTATTCGGTCTAACCAATAGGTTAGTTGGCTCATATGTAACGAAGCGCCTTGGTTGATTCAACTAAGCCCTATTTTCGTGCACTAAGTGACCAGTGTGACTCGTGACGGCCTTGGAATCGTGATTAATTGGAGCAATTATGTGTCGCGGTATATGTTTATTTCAATTCTATGTTTTTTTTTTGTTTCTAATGGGTTATTCACGGCTCATTGACTGTAGCACTACTGCATTTTATGACGAAGCTACATAAAGTGTAATGAACTTGAATTGTCTTGCGGCTGGGAGAATTGCAACAAAAGAAAAAAAAAAAGGAGACAATTTAACGTTCCAGTGAGAGCGATCGATGGCACGGGTCAATGGCGTCGAGATACACGAGCGACGATAAATCGAGAGAGCTATGGGTGGTGCTGCGGCAATGGTTGTGCAGTTCTCGTCTCGATTATCGCGGATTCTTCCACTGTTAGTGCCCAGTCAGCTTGGTATACGATCTCGTATCGGAAATCGGGGACCGCGTATTCGATCGTCGCAGTCGTGACGGTGGCGGTTTACCACAGAGACCTTAAACGGGTGCTAGATGGTTTAGCTTTCTTGGATGAACAAAAAAACATTTGAATGCGATTAAACCGGCCGAAGAGAGGTGGGAAGTGAGTTTAGTCTTGAGGTCTTTGATAACTTAAATACAAAGTGTAAAACGATGTTGAGTTCTTCCATTTGTAGTCTCGCATACAGTGACGAAAATTACCAGGAATGCTCTAAGATAACATAGGGCCCTATCGGGCTTTAAGGTGGGCACCATAAAAGGGATTTCTATGTCACTATCAATTAGGGACGTAATAAAAAAATTCTAAGTCCTCGTGTTGAAATTCATTAAGGCCATATTAGGGCAATTAATTAAGAGCCCAGTGTCATTAATCGTCCTACGATTAATAAATCAATGACAATTCTGCCAAATAAGGGTCTCATAAGACAATTATACATTATGGAAGTCATAAGGGCTTGATAAGTTTATCACTTGAGATCCCAGTCAGGCATAATGGAGATAGCAAGTACACAAATTAGTAATGATTTTGACGCATAAGGATCACATTAGGCTACTCTAGGTTTTCATAGCGAAATTGAACATGGTTTGATTCGTTAATTACCTAAGGCCTCAATCAGGCTTGTTCAGGGTATCACGTAAACAAATCAATAAAAAATTTTCTAGGCGAGAAAAATTGTCAATGGTGACACGGATGTACAGCACATTTTTTCGACCTTTCAAATTTCATCTCTTCGAGTCCAAGGCTACAGTGACACAAACGACAGTCACGCTGATCTTTCTTAGTCAGAGATGGTCGAATGTGGAATAACTACGGGCCTAGCGTTTCGCTTGTATATATCTCGGAGGGTTAATAATGCTAATGGGCTGGTGGTCGAGCGACGAGCAATACACTCGTGGCAACCTGAGCGTGTCGCATCAATATTCATTACGGGGCATCGCGTCGACACGCGTACGTCCACATATGCATCAGCTTCCTATGTACCTATGATGCGACCGATTTCGCATGTACATGCAGCACTTCCATGTGTGAGCGCCGAAAGAGCCGCTAATTTCTGACGATGGGCCTCCCCCACCTGTCAGGGCCGCGTGCCAGCGAATACTCACGACCGACACGTGTTAGCTCCGATGTTCATGTCGCGTTTGCCGCTCGACGCTCTCATCAATCGAAAGTACGTTAAACCTCCCAGTTTCTGACACTGCATCGGAGAGAACCATTTTGCTAAGCCAGCAAATCTGGTGCTAAAATGGTGAAGATATTGTGTTATTTGCTAGGTTAACAAGCTTCTTTTACTGGGTTAATAAATTGTTCTGATAGTTTAACAAATTTCTTCGCTGATACAGCAAATTGTTTTGCTACACTAGCACATAATAATAAAATGCTAGCACTATCTTAATCAAACCATTTGTTCGGCCAGCAAAACCCTTTTCTCCGTTTACTCCACTTTCTGACACCAACGACACATTTATATCTGCAGTAAATAAAGTTTTCGGTAAATATGAAAAAAATTTACGAGCAAATTGAAAAGCGTTTTTACTGCCGAATATTGCGGAGGTAAAAGTGTTTTTATAAAACTTTTCATATCGAAATTTAGTAGCGAGTGCCGCTACTGCGGTTGTAATGGCCTCCGGGCGACATTCAACTACTTATTACATACCATGAGAGTGATATTAATGACTTTAGATTATAGACTATACTATCGATCTGATACATAAAAGTTCAGCTAAAGCTTAACTCTTCCTAACTATAAAAAAATAAAAAATAGGAAATAAGTAGTAGACATAATGGAAATAATAATTTAATTGTTGTTTCTTAATGGTTTAACTTTCAACCCGGGTGAATTTCCTTCAGGAGGCCTTAATGTGCACGTTAAACGCATTGTTTTTTTAGTTTCATAGTAAAGTGCGTTTGTGAATAATAGAAAACCGGGGCTGCCATTCTAAAGATGTCAGAAACTTGAACGTTTACCTTAGTGCAACGCACGAAAGCTCTGATTCACTGCGGACTCCTTTCAGGGAAACGATTATTATTATAACCTTCGTGTAATGGAGTATTAATTTTCGTATATATTTTTTTAATTCCTCATTATTCCCCTTTCACTTAAATGGATTTATATCACCGGGGCAACGCGTTTCCAAGTAACACAGCGAAGGGAATCCCCCTTGAACTCGGTATAAGCTGAATAAACTGTGAAGTGAATTAAGTCATTAGAGCAAGTATGCCGCGTGTTGGGTAAAGCACTTTGCGGACCATTTACTCTCATCGTGTCGGCCTCGAGCCCCTCAGACTCGATTAAGACTCGTTTCGGACCAACAGCCTCATTTTTTATACGGTTGTTTGAGTTTTTAATAAATACTATACAGTGCAGAATGCCTGCAGAACGCAGAAGCAACAGTTGTGTATGTATGCATGCAAGGCCCTCCAAGCAAAGTGGATCTGCCTGTGAAGTTCACCTACATAATTTATCCCGTCGTCCCGTACAATATTTACATCAATTAAAGAAGCCTAAAATTCTGCACTGAGTTCGTATGTTAATTACTGTTTTTCAATTTGAAAAGAGCATTATGATTAAAGTTAACCTCGCCACGGATAGTGATACAAGTGTTAAACTCTGACCCCACAATTTCGTAAATTGTCTATTCGACTTTAACTGCATTGAGAGAAATAACTATTTTTCAAAACTTTTTTTATTTTTACCGGGACATTATAAATAAATTTAACAATCGTTAAAATTTTATTATAAATTGCTTCTACATTTTTATTTAGTGATATAAAAACGTAAATTGAATTTTCTAAAGAGAAAGTTTGAAGTGTTTAATGAAGTTAATATTTTCGGATGACTTGTAGAATAATCTATTATATTAATAACAGCCCTTTGCAAATGTTAGTTTCTCACGTAGCGTCTGTGGAGTTTGTGGCAACTGAATACCGATTTTTTTTTTTAAGTTGCCAATATTTTCGCCCTTTTTGGTAATACTACCTTTTTTGTATTACATTTATTCATAAACATAATTTGGCATTATTAACATTTAGTTTTTTCATATCAAAGCCCACGTACAATCCATCTTTATTAATATTATTTTATTCGACAAATCGATCAGTAATCAATCGTCAAAGTTCAAAGTCGCGATAAGAAGCTTTTCAACTATAATAGAGCTAAATTATAAGAAAATTCCTGAATATTGATGTGCATATTCATCACGCACATGGAAAGGGCAAAACATGTAATCTATATAGTCAACATATATCCAAATTGTAATAAAATTATGTACATGAATATATCATGCATGTATCCGTGCAGATGTGAAGAAGCTACAATTTTTTCGCGCCATAATATATAACGTATGTAAATTATACGTCTCCGAATACATTATTTTCATGAGACATAGTATTGGAAAATGTATCAATTGGTGATCAGATAATAAGCACAAATAAAATTGAATGAATTAGTTTCATTTGGTATGGAAGGCTGCATCCATATAAAACACGTATAGCGACTGGGGTGAGGGGTTTAAGGGTGTGTAATTTCGGAGGGCGCCCGTCTGAAAGCAAATGAATTGCATTTCATGTTTTCTACGAACTCCGTCGAACACCAGCAGTCAGCTGATGAATAACACCACGCGGTGTTAAGTTATATACATACAAAACTGCTACTCCCTGCTGCGGAGTGTCTGGTGCAGAAGGAGCGCCCCAAGCGTGGCGAATCAATTTTATGCAAAGGTCGTTTACGATCTCCTTACGCGCGGCTCGCGAGCGATGGAACGGCAATTCCGCGTCGTGTCTGGTTGGTTGTAAAAAAAATTATACTGCCGACAATCTCTGAGAGGTTAACGTGACAAAAAACGACGGACGCGTCGCGATTCTCTCATCTTCATCGGACAGACCTGTCGCTGGGACCACGAGACTGCTTCGTGTAATGCAGAACAGCCTCCGAGTTTATATATCTCCAACATAGGGATTATTGTGCACAGAGAGGCGCCGTGATTTTCCATAAAATGTCGCAGTCGTTCAATCATAAAAAATACTAAATTATCGGCGCAGATATGGTCCTACTTAAACTGGATCTGAAAAAAATTAATGCACGCCCAGAGAGATTATTTATTCGTCTTAACTAAAACAGCATATTGCAATTTTGTTTGCTCGAGTTGAAAAAGAACACAAAAATTATTGTTTAGATACGAGCGTTACTTATTACAACTAAATGACTTTAGCCATTTACAACTAAAGTCATTTAATTGTAACAGCTTGAATCAATTGATTTAGATACCTGATAGATGATATTTTATTTGAATATTCAAGTTAAATATCGAGTCGAAGTAAATAATTATGACGCTCGAATGAAAAATACCGTCAGTGTATACAGATCGACCGCTAGATTTTGCGCGACCGGTAAAAGAAATACACATTTAAATGATAATATATAATGATGATTTAAAATTAAATGCTAATAAAAGGCTCCCGGACAAATACGGAAATTCAATGAAATACCGTTAATTGATTTTTTTTCTTGATTTCAATTAAATTCGATTGAAATCTAATAAATATTGTGTGTACAAAATGTAATTCAATATAATTACGTGTACCGGAGACTTCTGTTAAATTTACCTGGATCGATGACTACATTCATGCATATTTCCCCTGATTACATGTTGCAGATATAAATCACACTTCGTTCTTACTCATTAGCATTTGTTACCATATTTTCGAGATCTGGCTTTATTTTTTAATTACACGGTAAGAGAGATGCTGTGGCCACTGGTAGGAGGAGCAAATATTTCCTCGAAATGATCGTTAATGTGCGAGGGTAGGAGAAGGTAGGGAGGTTGCGAATTGCGCCGCCAGCAACACCATTTATAAAGAGAGGTTGACTGCCGCGCGCACACGGTGTGTGCTTCTTCTCGGAATAACTATTTCGGCTCGTTTGGGAATTTAGCGAGCGGCCTTGAGCTCCACAAGCCGAAGAGCTCACGACTCGTCGGGCCGTTCTTCAAGATTCGCCGAGTTCGCCACTTGCTCCTCGCCATTTCGCACTTCTCTTAGACAGCATGTCCTTGCCATATTGTTTTTTTCTCGCATTCCTATTTTTCTTTTTAATCGTCAACAGATATAATTTTATATGGGAAACCGGATGGATTAATTTGTAGGCTAGTGGCGCTAATAACAGAGGAGGTAGCGATATGATAAAAGAGAAAGGCACAGCAGAAAGCGACAGAAATGAGGAAATAAAAAATCGCGACCTCGTGGAATATATTTACTTTTCATAGAATTTGCATTTCGATTAATGGAACGTAACTATAACGCGATTTATGTCGGTGGCTCGAATTCCTGTCGTGCTTGGTAATAATGTTACGAAATTGAAGTTCCAGCTTTTCTCAAGGAGCCCTGAGCTATTTAGGCTTGGGCTGTTACAGAATTCGTTTTATATGAAGATCCAATCATAATATCAGCTGGTTCTCGTCACGGAATAATTTGTTTTCTGAGTTAATATATAAATGAACATAATTTCAATAGCTAATGATGTTAATTGGAGAGTGTTGGGTCATTGACCAAGGTTCATGGTCCTTCGCAGTCCGTGGTTTCACTCATCATGAATCCATACACCGAGAAAAAAAAAGAAGAAATTAGAAGAACTAAATGATTGTCTTGAATTCTGTACAATTGGTTCAAGTAAATCGTTTTTTGAAAGAATTAAATACTTCGTAAACGAAACCAAATATTTCACTGAGTACAATAATTATGTATTTGATAATTAAGATCTCAGTTATCAAATACATAATTAATTTAGTCAATAAAATATTTCGTTACCTTTGCGAAATATTTAATAGTTTCAAAAAACGATTTACTTTAATCAATTGTACGGAGTTCAAATAAATCATTTAGTTCTTCCAATTATTTTTGTTTTTCAGTGTAAATTGTACAAGGGTTTCTTAAGGTTCGGAAGCTACGCCCCTCTCCCCGGTAACCTTACTGCATAACGCCTTACTTCAATTCTCTTGGGGGTTGGTTAAAGGTAGAATTAAAAATCCGAAAAAATTGACATTTGTTTTTATCCATTTGGACCCGATTTAGGGGGTGGCACGGTGGGAATCCTATGAGTCCCTGTTTATAACGACCACCTTAATTTATATGCATATATTTTTATACTCAATAAATATGTAAAGGACCCATAACTAACTATATGTTTTGTTAATAAATACACATTAATTATTACTATTTCAGAATGTGTTTTTGATTCACCCCCCGGTCGATGTCAAAATTCACACTCTATGGATTCCCTAGAGTCTTTTGGAACTACTAAATATTGAAATTGTAAATGTTCGAATTTCTCTCCTGGCTAACTAAAAATAGGCACGTGTTCACTAGAAATAAATAGATAGACAAAGATGTTATTTTTAAGCTACATGCCTATTTTAATCCCCATGACATGCGCTCTCGCTGTAGTCTCTTTAGACGTGCTTGTTTGAATCTTCATTCAAACAAGGATGTGAGGGATTTCCTTTTTGAATCTTCATGCAAACAAGGATGTGAGGGATTTCCTTTTTGAATCTTCATTCAAACAAGGATGTGAGGGATTTCCTTCTCCGGGATTTTGTGGTCGTGGTCAACTAAACCAGTTTAAACATACTATCCAAATATCTGTTTGATTAACATTCGATTTCGTTTTCTATCTATCGCCAATCGTACATTAACCTTCTATGGAATTGCACTATTCGCCACGATGTTGTCGACTCAAAAGTATTTCGATAGTGCGTAATACATAAATAATTACAGTAATTTGGGAAAGGTGTAGTTTTTGCTTTAAAATTTTTTATAATTTATCAATGTTAATTGGACACATTTCTCTAGTTAATTGCAATATAAATATTATTCTCTCTTTTTTTAAAATACAATTGATGACATTGCGGGGAAATTTTAATTTGTACGGGCTGCGTTAATTAATTCAGCAGTCAACTAAAACTTTCTTTTTACTGGAAACGTCAATCATCCCGGGGAAAGTTGTCTCAAATTTTGTTCATCCCTCTCTCTCTCTCTCTCTCTCTCGGCACTTCAACTTATCTTGATGATTATTAAGGCCTGCTTGTTTCAACTCCAATTATGGCAATTTTCAATTTTCAAATAAGTACGTCCTCAAGCTTCCCTTAAGGGAACTTTCATAATTTATAATTAGGGCGAAAAGCGTGACACAAGTTTCATATCTCGAGGATTTGAGAGCTCGTGACACCGTCGTTTCGCTTCGACGTGGAGTGTGAAGCTGTCGAGTGTGTAGCCAAGCGGCAGCGGAACCGTCCCGACATCTCGTTGTAACTCAGCTCCGCGAGGAATTCACAGTTCGGGACAAATAAATACAAAAGAAAAAAAGGCCTCGAGGAAAGCTGAGAAAAGCCGTCTGCGTTCCGTAGTTATTTTTCATTGGCCCCGCGCCAGCAGCAGTATTCGAAGCACCAAAGAGCATCGGCATTGGGTCCTTTGCCTCGTATATGCTGTTGGGCGCGCGGACCATCCTCTACACGCAATCAATCCGTCTCTACCCTCAGGCTCATTTTCGGCATTGAAATACGTGCTTCGCTCGAACGTCGCGCATATATTCCATACTCGTGGGCCAAATACCCCAGATAATCAATTATACCCAGCGCGATACAATCGCTGATAAATTTACCCGTGTAAAAATAATTATGTCCAGTTGTGATCATAAATTGGCATTTCAAAACGTGCCATTTCTGAGACGAGTCAAGGCGAAAAATGGGGTGGGGTCAAAATAGCGAATGGCTAACATAGCGAATTCCAAAATAATAATCGTGCGAATCTACAATAGCCGTCATTATGACATTCGCTATTTTGACCCCCACCCGAAAAATCTTAGAAAACTTTCACGCGAATTCTAGATCTGTTCGGTAGCAAGATTTTTCTGTTACTAATTCGGGCGCAATTTGCGACTTAGTTTTTGCAATTCTTTATCACAAACTGCGCTCAAATCAGACAAGTCGTAAGATTTTCGACAAATCATAAAATCTTCTTAAGAAGTTGTTTAAATGAAGCCAGAAATTGTGTTCGAATGAGTCAGTAAACGTGATATCAAATCGATCTGAAAATCGGTTTGAAATTTTGTAAAATATTTTGACTTACCGTATCTCAAAAATGGGACTTTTCAACATATGTCGAATTCTAATACCAATTCGACATAATTATTTTTGCGCGGGTAAGCGACCATAAATATAATTTTTTATTTCTTTTTAATTTTTGGTTTTTTCGAACTATTTTTACGTTTTATCCATTTTTTAAAATTAATTTTACATAGTGCAATAGAACCATAAATAAAAATGCTTTTTGTACGACGTCGTCGACATCGACGGGACGTTGCGGTTATTTCAATAATAAATACTGATGCAAACCACTATTTTTATCTCGACTTTTATAGCAGAAATGACTGCTTTATGATTGTTGCCACATCAACTTGTCTGGGAGTTATATGGAAAACGTATGCAAAGAAGTACTTTGCACATTGCTTCCTCATTATTTTTCGCTTTTTGCAGAGCTACCTCCACGATAAAATATATTCAACGACTTTGGGTGTTCCGCAGGAAAGCATTGTAAAAAGTAAAGAAATAATGGGAAAGCCATGTGCAATTTTTCACAGTTCTACTTTTTATCCTTGTTTTACATAAATTTTCAAACCTGAAGTTTAGCAAAATCACAGGCGTGAAAAAATAATGAAGAAAAACTTAAACATCATAAAACTCGAACCCTTCTACTGATCTGCAACAGAATCAGGCTTTCAAAAAATTATGGAATAACGTACATGTTGCGAAAAATGTTAAATACTATCAAATCGAAACCGAACTTACGATTTCAGCCAAATTCAATATCAAGCAACATTAAGTGCACCTGTATTGATGAAAAATGATTTAGCAAAAATACGTAAAATATAAATTTGTATATACTTTTCATCAACAACAATCCTAATCAAAGGGAGGCTGTGCTTCTGTGTCAAAATGCGTTCGCTTTAGTGATTCTCAATCTATATGCGTTTGAATTTTCGAAGGCGGGAACATAGAAACACATGCATTCGCACAGCTAGACATGAAAACCTCAAATGAAATTGTTCATGACATTTTTGTTGTTGTAAATAATATAATTATTATCGTCAGGTCAATTTTCGACATTGAAATATAATCTACTAGCGAGTGAAATATTTCGTTGACTATTATCCATAATGCGACTGCACCTACATACGATTGAAAAAATAAATACCTCTATAGTTTCTACAAATCTTTCCATCAAATTAGACACTTTTACCAATAATACACAATCCCATAAAACCACAGAAAAAAATTAAGAGGTAAGAATATTTTGTTAGTATTATTTAACAAATTTCTTCGCATCTTTAATATTTCTCATGCATCTAAACACCGAGTCGAGATTCCCATTAAGCTTTTTTACCATTTGCGTAAAGATAAGACAAGCCTGCGGCCTCGTCTGAATGTTATTACAGTGCGCAACCGTAGCGACCGGTTTACCAGTGCTTACAAACTTGGTGTAATAACGCGCTTGCATTATTCCTCAGAGCCTCTTGGGCAGCGTTAAAAGTTATACGTTTATTCAATTTCCTCGCGTTGGCTTCCGGAATTCCCGGGACACGAAAAACTTTTCTGTACGACATAAATTTCCCTCTTAATTTCGCTGAAACTCGCGGACAGTGCGTAGAGTAAAAACGTAGGCTTATCAGTTATCAATAAATTTATAGGCGCGCCTGCAATAGACTGGGTTTTCGAATAAGCACTGTGAACAATATTTGGTAAATTCATATATATATTAATTTATACTAAACCCGTGTACTGTATTTTTACAAAATCTGTATACCAAATTTAATTAAATTTATTATATTAAAATTAAACTTAATTTATATTAAAAATGCGACTTTATTAAGGAATTTCGGGTAATTGTGCATAAATTTGGCGTTATTCTCGTTATACGTAACGTTTCTATACCCGTTTCTGTAAAAGAGCTTCCTGCACATATGTAATAATTTTACAACACATGTAGTAACTTTATCTTGAATATATTTGACAATGTCAAAGGGGGTGGCAAAATTAAACGTTAACTCATATAAAAAAATGTACTCGTATGAAGTATTTAGTATATTGAATACTAATTAATTAATTTAGCAGACTGTATATAATTAATACTACTTTCGTAACAAATTTGGAAGAGTGGTACATCAATTTTACGTTATATTCGTGTAGTAAATTTTCGATACTCGTTTCTGTAAATGAGCTTCCTACACTGTGTCGTAATTTTACCTATTTTTTTTTTTAAATCGTGAGGCTAGAAAATAAGTAACGAGAACGCATGCCCTGGATTCTGATAATTCTCGTTTGAATACCTAAATCATGTTTACGAGACAGTCAACAACTGTGCGGTGCTTGTTCCCTGGAAAAAGCTCGAATAAAGAAGAATAAAAGGCGATTGGCGTACCGAATTCACACACGTGCGGGTGGCCAGCCGCGTCCCGCGGTCTACGAGCTGGCGCGCGTCTTTTACCTCCGACTCGCTGTACGACGCGCCGCACTCTTATCTAATCGTAACGATGGCTTGGAGAGGGGCAAGGGGTATCCGTTATCTCGACGTATACACAAGCTGCATAACACCTTCGAAACGTACTTAAGTTGTATGGAATCGCGAATATTCAAGACGCAAAACATGTTTCGCCGCTATAAATTTCTTCCTCTTAAACATAAATTAACTGAGAAATTAAATATTTTCTTATTCCTACGTTAAAGAAGTAATTCCTTTTTTGTTTCTTATTTATCTCGACCAATCGTTAATTGAAAAAATTGTTGTACTTTACGATTCCTGTTATCAATGTCCGTAAAGCTAATTAATGCATATTTTTGTATTTAACATTTCTTCAAAACTTTAAGATTACCTCTATTACTAACAGCCTACCAACAGTAATCCTTTATTTTGTCATTACGACAACAGTCTATTCACTTATCGCTTTTAGGATATCATTGTACAGTAATCGAGATCTAAAATGAAAAACGCCGAGTCAACAAAGTGGGTAAAACATAAATAAAGCGTCGATGTAAATATTGTAATTGATCGAACGAAATGGCAGTATTTACCGATTCCACGCTTTAGTCATAAACTTGGAAATCTCGTAGTCAGTATGGATACTTCTCTTTTTTATTCTTCAGCAACCCTCCTCAGGGTCGTGCATATGCTTGAAAATGTTCATTATTTTTTATTAAGTACTCCGAAAGTTATTATATCCTCGGTCTCTTCTTCCCCAGAATATCTGTACCTATAGATTTATAAGACAGGCGAAAATTTCGGTGTAACGTTACGCGTCGAAATACCACTCGGTTGCGGTCTTTGCGCGTGGTATATACACTCCACCTCTGGGCCTATACGCATGCGGACTTAATATTTGGAGCCTTGGCGTGGTCGGTTCGAGGACGCCGTATGCCTTGCGGATTTACGGCGTGACGAGCAAAATGAAGGGTTAAAAAGAAAGCAAAAGAAGATGAAGAGCAGCAACAGCAGCAGCAACAGAGAGGAAACCAAACGCCACTCTGCACCGGATGGTATATATATGCTTTGGAAGCCGTGATGCGAGAGGATAGCAATGCGTTAGTGCGGAGAAGGAGAGCCGAGAGAATGACGAGGGGTGCAGAGTGCGAGCGGCGAGTACGAGAAGAAAAGTGCCAGTGGAAATAGGCAGGCTTTGAGCGTACGTGAGGGGTGGCTGGTGAATCAGTACTACCTCGCTCGTGGAGCCGTGACCGTTCATCTTGCCGTCACCTCTGGTACCACATTACCACCGGCTGGTCTCTGCTTCGTTGCCCCGTAGATCGCTCGTGAGATTCCTCGTCGACGTTTCACCCCGCAGCGTCAGCCACGACACAACCATACGTTCTCCAGCCTCGTGTACATGTATATCCGAAGAACTCACGAAAATTTATCCGTCGTACGATTATTTTTCACTCCCGCTGCTAAAGTATCCGAGCGTTGGCTCGGCGCGCGGAGGCTTAAGCCTTAAAGTATGTATCCTGTTTGTCAGCCGAGTGACTGAGATATATATCCGAGAGTGAAAAGCTCTTTCAGCTCTTCTCGACGCTACCCGAGGGAGGATGCTTCACGGTGGGCGGCACTGGACGTCTATGGAGACTGGGAATTATCGGGCTTCTCGGGTCAAGGCCATGACATCGTGACCATTCATTTTGGCACTGTTTCTCTTTCGCGTGCGTGTTCGGTGCGCGAGAGTTGATGCACTTATCGGCTCTTCGTGGGCTGGAGTATGACTTTTGAGCTTTAATCGGCGAGGATCGGCGGCTTCGATAAAAGCCTGGCAATTAATCGATAAAGATCGGGTATATCGCCTGTAATTGACGGTCACTGCGGATGGGAAAGTCAATGGTACCGACGTCTATTTGTAGGAAAGGCGACTCGGCGACACGTGGATCTCCTCGCTTGTACACACACACGGAATTTCTCCTTCAGGTGTCACCGGTTTTGGAGCGCGAGCTCACACTGCTAATTCACACTATATTCAGAGTTCGAGGTCCAACGCTCATTTTTTGTTTTTCGTTTTTTTTTTTTTTTTTACAGTGCTACATCGTTGGGAGGTTCACTCGTCACTCGTCACTATTGCTGATGAGAACTGTCACTACACAACGCGGCTAATCCCAGGAAATACACTCGTAAACCCACACGAATAAACTCGGTGCTCTATTCACTGGCCACTAAGTACTTAATTGCCTGGATCAAACGTTTGAGCAATTATGCAAATGAGGGAAGGGTGGGAGGGGGGAAAATGGCAAGATTTTTAAATTCTTGCGGCGAAAATTGCGGGCTGAGGAAATAATGCCGGGCGGTTTGTTTAGACTCTCGCGGTTTCGTATGAAATTTCGTGCGATCGGTCGTTTGCCACGTCCACCACGTCTGAGCGCTCTTCGCGGACTGGATCCGGCGAGAGATGGGTGTGCGCGCGAACGCCGAGCACCGCGAGAGCCGAGTATTGCCGCTATCGCACCGCTACACTTACACCTATACCTGGTAGACGCGGTAGACACCTGGCCAACGGACTTTCCGGTTGCCCTTCGATCCATCAACCTATTCATTCTCCCGGTAATTACAATTACGGGCCTGTTATTATATCCTTGATTATCTTCATCGGATCCTCTCCGACTCGTTGATTTTCTAGATATTTTACAGATAATTGATAGCCCAACGCCTGGCTGAAGCTAACGCGCTTAGGCCGTACTGCTCATCATATTGCTATAATTTTATAACTAAAGTTTTTCGACATTTTTAATACTTTGATTATATACTTTGTCCGATGGATGTCAAATTATCGCATCAGGAATCCCAGAGCAAACATGAAAATAACAAGAAGTTGTAACATACATTGTACAGATTAAATGAATAGTCAGTTTAACAGCAAATAAAAACGTTTTTAGACACATTACTTGTTTCATTTTATACTTTGGCGAATGGCTGGAAAATTATCGCATGAGAAGTTGCAAATCAAACATGAGAATAACGACAAGTTGTCGCACACATTTTTCAAATTGTTTAAAGTGGTGTTTATATTGTAAGCTTCCATCAATTTATGTACCCATCAAACATCTCTAACGCGTTTCGAGTTTGCAAATAAAAGGCTTATAATTATGTATAATGGCAATAATTTCTGGATATCTCAGATGCATGTCATTTACATTTGATGGTGGAAACTTTTATGTCGTAAACATGCCCTTAGATATTGATGTTCATTATACTTATTATACTTATTTACGTAGATAATTATAATTTATGTGGGTTGTACAACAACAAGATTAATGCGCGACTTGCAATTTCAGTTAAGAAAATACCAGTGAAACGGTAATTGTTCCTAAGAGTCGATGTAAAACGAGCGGAATGTTGCATTTTCACAATAGCGGCCCAAATTATGAAGCCGTTATTATATCTATAAACTTTCCGGGGTCCAGAACACTAGCATAGTATATATGTAGGTTTCCTGAGTAACTATTTATATTTCGACCTGGCTTTCATCACGGAGCAAACGATTTTACTAAGCCACCAACTTTTGTGCTAAAATTTTGACGACATTGCATTATTTGCTAGCCTAACAACTTTTTGTGTAAGGTTAAAAAATTGTTTTAGTAGTCTAACAAATTATTTTGCTTGGCTAGCACATAATACAATGCTATCAGCATGGTAGCAGGTGATTTGTTGAGGCAGCAAAGCCGTTTTCTCCGTGAATATACCAATTACAAACGATACACATAAAGAATTATGGGATTTTTAATACCATTACACGAAAGGTAGAAAGTCTTTGGTCTTAAGTTTCGTTATTAGTCCGATGTGTCTTGTAAGTTGATTAACTCTTCTTTACGATCTGCTTCCCAATGATTAGGAGCGATTACAGAACAATCTGATTACCAGGAAGAATGCAGAGACGATATGCCACGAATTCAGTGTATTCGTTTCGTTATGTATCAGTGTGAATACATAACCAAACGAACGTTGGCTTACATCGTGTCTATATCGCTCCGATGGCTTTCTCCGTCACGTCCGAGCCGATCGTCCCTTCCTTCACTCGTCGATGCGTTCATCTGTTCACCTCCTTCCTCGCTTCTTCGTGATCTTCAGGCTGCGCCCGCACGCCACAACCAATGCCGGCTATACCGTTATTACGTAGATCAGTTACAGCCCCGCGTGAGATCGACTCGATTTCCCTTCCGTTTCTCGGGAAAACCTTCGCGTCGCCACAGGGAAAACAGTCGGCAAAAAAGTAATCATCGAGTATGTCGAGTAATTTTACTCGGTTCATACTCGCGAGTGCAATTCACGTGCAAAACGATTCGGTATATAATCGCGGCTTAACTATAGTTTAACGTTAGCGTTTTCGCTCCGTTCCGGGAATCAATGAGATGACATTGTTCCGTATATAGGGATCCACCTATTTCCACGAAATCGGGAAATCACTGTTTATTCAGATTGATTACCGCGTACTGCTGAACGTCCTTCCGGGACGTTCCATCAATATTTTAGCTCCGTGACTCACTGCTACGACAGGTCAATTTAATATTTGATGGTAAAACGTAAGAGAATACAGATATTCCTGAATAGCTCATGATTGACAGTCCTACTGCGTCGCACGACTAAAAGTCATAGTGTAGTACACTGTTAGAAAAGATTTGGAGTCTTTATGCATAAACTGGGAAATTGAATTTGATATACAATTATATAATAGAATTGATGTACGTTTGGGGTGAAATTAAAACAAATTATTAACATTGAAGGACTTTTACACAAACTTTAAGGTGAATTATAAACATTACTATACCACGCATTAGTTCTAGATCGCATTTATATATAAAATTTAGTATACCATCCATAAAAACTTTCACTACTTGTGCAATAAATTTCAAGAAATTTCTTTTACAGTGTAATTTACAAATAATGAAACAGTGCTCATTAAGTAAAAATGCTGCTACACTAAAAAGTTGAAAATGCCACCATCTCATGCAGAAAAAAATTAGAAGCCTAACAATGAGAGTCTCAATTCTTCAGGATGGAGTCCATGATAAATAATGAAATCGAATCTAATGTTTTCTGTTCGGGGCGGATGTCCAGACGCCACCTGTAACGGTCCTGACTCCATCCAAACCTCATCACTTTTGCGCGAGATATTAAATATGCCGTAGCACTAATTAAATAAAAAAGTTACAATCCTTAACGACCAACGATACTGCACCATTGAACAACTCAAATTGCCAAAGAAATTGCCATTGCTAAAACATTTAAAACGCGAGGCTTCATAAATACTGAAATACCCAAATTCCACAACACTTATCTGTAAAATGAAAAATATGAATTCCGGAGTTTGATGACAAGTCTTTCAGAGACCAAATTATTCACTCATCCGTCCGCACTACTTATCATCGAAGGTAAGTAGTGAAGGCACGGTTCGCCTCACCCGTTTTCCTTCAATTGACAGTCCACCTACCTGCGAGAGCTCGATGGCCTCTCCTCTTCCTATCGCCGCTTCTTACGTGATCTGGAAACCGCGACCGCTACGCGCGCGCGCGCCAACGGTCTTCACGCTCGTCGATGACTCGACTTGGCGCGTTGTTCAACCCGGCTTGAACCAACGATATGGAGCTCGCTCGAGGTCTTGCCAAGCTCGCGGAATAAGAAGGGAAGACTCCCCGCTGCACCTGGGTGCTAGGCTCGTTCATCTCGTTGGCCGAGTATCCTCGGCGACAAACACGAGCGCGAGATCATCACGAGACTCGTTGGGGACAGATCGTCCACAGTGGAAACAGCGAAGAGGGACTCGTGCACGCGGAGCGATATAACCGACGAGCTGCAGAGTCTTCCCGCTCGCGAGAACTCCTATCCGAGCGTTCTCGACGAACTTGCCGCCGGTTTACCCGGTTCTTGCTGCCTGTTTACGATCCTGTGGATGGCGTGGAGTTTGCCGGGAGTGCGCGCGCTCAAGAGTACCCAGGTATGGTCTTCCCTTGCCGCCGTCGCTTCGTGCCCTGACGCGGAGACACCCGGCTACTCTATCCCCATCCTCTCCGCTCGCGTACTTGGCTCTACGTCGGGACCCACTCGCCGCCCCAGCAGCAACGCGAGATGGTGCTCCTGTTCGCTCGCCCGGACGGTCGATGCACCGACGTACGAACTGTCCGATGATCTCTAGTGAATTGCAGCCAGATTGAAACCGCACCAAAAGAATGTCCCGGTAAATTGATCAATGAAGAGAAGTTTCGATCAATTCTCCGAGCATGCATCATTAATTCTAGAAATCTATAAAGTATCGTTATAGGTAATTGCTAGTGTTACATGTTCTATCGAAAGTTGTTCGCATCATGGTGAAATTAATACCTTTTTATTCAGCGTCGTTGAGCTCATGGCCATTGATGTACTCAATGATTTTCATCAATGAAAACATCCGAAACGTAAAACTCCGACCCTTTTCAAACTTTATATGGTTCATTTTCATCGGTTCAGCGGATTTTTATTGGTATGCGCTTTTAACGGTTGGAACTATAGAATGTCGTTTTGTTTATTCCGATAACCAAATTTTTTTACCCGTGGGAACTCTTTGGAAATCACTAAATAAATTTCGTCAGGCCATGATGTGTTATTATTTATATTGGATTTTTCGTAGCGCAACAGTCTTTTAATAGTTACTTTCTTCACTGGCATGGTAGTTGACATTATATAGTATATCTCCGTATAACCGGATTCTGAGAATTAGTTTCAGATTAAGTTCGACAGATCTATTATGGATCAATACAACACTCGATTGTCCAGTTTGAAAAATCTATAAAAATATATAAAAACGCACTTTAGTAGATAAAGTGTAATCATTTTTTAATTTGATTAATAACGAAACGAATGATCTCCGAACAAACGAGAAACTTCACCTTAACACAATCCGACGCACATTTTATTTATATTGCACCTTTTTACCGGATGACGAACAATAAGATTCTCAGATAAGATTCGCAAAAATCAAATCGTGCCCAAACCACCCAAAGTTATATCAAACCTTTAATTAAAAAATACTTTAATATGACGATCAATACTTCTTTGTCGGCTCGATTAGCGATAAAGGTGCAATTTCAATATAGAACAATGACTGGGACGTCAGCATTATCTGAATATATGCTTGTGCCAGAGCCTCCCTGCACCAAGGTTCGAAGCTGAGTTGAACGTAGGTATTACAAAAGGGACGATCGTCGGGTTGCAGCTGAGCTCCTCCTTCTTCCTATACCTTCGCTGTAGGACCGATGGAGAAGAAGATGAAGAAGACGAAGACGAAACGGTGCCGAGCTACCAGTTCGCGGGACCATAACCATCTTGGGGTAACAAGGACGTGCCACCTGGACTTTTCGACCCTGACGCTGTCGCGGCCTCACTCATCCGCGAAGAGTGAGGCTCCGAAACTGGACGAAATACCTCCACCATAAATGGCCATGGCACGTTACGGTTCTCTCGTACTAAAGACACACGAGAGAAGGAGAAAGAGAGAGAAAGAGAGAGAGAGATTGGTCTCGATAGCGGGATATACGTCCGCGTATCGTGCTCAGTGTCCACGAGCTGACAGTGAAACGAAAGATATTTCGATGGTTCACACCGAGTGTGCACTGTTTGGAGGGTTGTCGTATTGATTTCACTGAAGGGTAAGTCTGAAAACTGATCCTCACGTGAGTATAACTCGTCCAGGCGAACAGGCCAGAGCGACTCTCGTGGATCTCACATATTTAAATACACATATATGTATACTCAACTTGCCATCTCGATTGAGAAAATACAAATAGTTCGTGACGACCACTGCCGAGAATACCCTGCGGAGCATAAGCGACACGAGAGATCGTTGCTCATCCGGAGAAACATCGTGGCCTGTCTGAGTATACTCGATCTCAGGCTCAACGAAGCGTTAAGAAGGAGAATGTCTATTTGTTTTCTCTCGTTCATCGTTGACGTCAATTGCATATGAAATCATTTTCGTTCATTTTTTCATCAACGTTCTTATGATAAATTGCAATCTCTGAATGTATAGAGGCAAATCTATTCAACGATTCGTGCTGCCAAGGGTTTAATACTGGAGAAGGACCTACTTAGTAACCTCAAATGTCTGACATATGAGATCCCATTTTATCGACAACAAAATGTTCCGCATACCCTTTTTTCTGCGATGAGGTCATCGACGTTACTGCGAGAAGAATACAAAATACCCAATCGAAGAACCCATAGGATCTCGTGTTGAAATCAGAAGAAATGAAAGGAAAATGAATTTGTTTCAATTTTTACCAACACCTTTGAACAATTCTTTCTTCGCATCGGTAAATGTACTTGACCAAACGTAAATTTGATGCGATTGACTGCGTGTTTGGCTAGAATGAACATTAGCTTAATTGTCGATTCTAGAGATAATGACGATTCCTCGAGAGTTTTGTTCGCTCTTATCGAGAGACTGACGAGTCCGATGAACGTGAAACGGATGACCAGGTACGTCCTCGAGGAGAAGGAAGAGACATCGACGAGTACGGGACACGGCGTCATACCCGTTTAACGTCGTTCCACGTATAGAGCAGGGGTTGCCAACCGTGAAGATCGAATGCTCGTAGGAGGTATAAAATGGGTACAATATAGGCGGTGTAGTACATATAGACATATGTGGAGGTAGAAGCCGAGGCGGGGGAGAGTGCCGCGAGGGTAACGGAGCCAACGGAGCTTCCCAGGCCCCCCGATACGAAGCCACATTGTTTCACGATGACATCGATACGCTACCGTTCGAGCTCGCCGGTACTTAGTACCGCGGTGCGCGGTGCTGCCGCGCGTATATCTTCCGTCGCTGCCACGAGAATCTCGCAACTCGCATACACACGGATACTGGCGGTTCGATACGAGGGAACGAGCAGTACAACACACTGCACTGCCAGTTAACGCATTAGTAGTCGAAGCCCGCGTGACCTGAGTATACGATGTCGCGGGCGAGTTCAAGGAGAGACACGAGGGACGCAGAAATCGCCAATCTCGATTCCCTCTCATCCTCTCTTTCGGTAAAGTTGTCCTGGGCGACTTAACATCATTCGTATTCTCGTTATTCAATCTTCTATGGTACTTCACAACTGAAAGCGATTTTCCAGTTTTGTAATTATTATCCGGGGTGAAATTTGAACCACTTCTGTGCGCTGTAGTGTCAGCTTTGGCGAGCGTAGACATTGGCGAAAATAGTACACCAAGAGAAAAGATTTCATTGACGACAAAGAAATGAGTGGGGAATTCGTAACCTTACTTTTTTTTATCCGGTTCTACTGAACAAACGGCTCCGAGTTCTAAGACGCTTGTACTTCAGCCCATATCTGTCGTACTTGAGCACCATATGAGCAAATTTGAGCTTCATCTGTCGAGTAGTTTAGGAAAAAATAGGTCCCAAGATTCTGAGCTGGGGTGGGAGAAGTGCCGTTGCCTCTTTAGTAAAATGAATGAAATGAACAGAGACGATTTCGTTGACACAATGTCACTACTTTTCATTGGGATCATTCAATGAAAAGATCGTATCCATGAAGAAATCAGACTGAAGACAGTATCGAAACCCAAGTGTTTATTTTCGTTGGCGAAGATTGCCGTGGATCAATGAAATCTTTTCTCTCGGTGTAACCATAATTCCAATAGAAAGGAAGTTAATGAGGAGTGAAATCCTATGCATGTGGGAGAATATTCGGTATTGTAATTCAA
Source organism: Clistopyga incitator (assembly GCA_947507545.1). Taxonomy (NCBI): domain Eukaryota; kingdom Metazoa; phylum Arthropoda; class Insecta; order Hymenoptera; family Ichneumonidae; genus Clistopyga; species Clistopyga incitator. The sequence goes on along the minus strand of OX382173.1, from coordinate 7,369,567 downwards.
CCCCATGCTGTCATGATGTAAGTCTCAATATCTAACGTGACTGTGCAATGCAACCTTCGAATTTTTTTATCCTCTATTTGTTCATGACAACATCAAATCTTCGCTTCATTTTTTATGCACGCCGGCTTGAATGAAGACTGTTCTGAAGAGGGTCGGCATATTGGAACCAAAATGTCAAATTGGAAGTACTTGTGTTTTTCTAGATATCCCGAAGAAATAATAGTTTCAACTCCAATTTACTTGAAGCTACGTAAATGAAATTGTCAAATCAAAAGCAGATGACAGCTCCGTTATTCCTGGCAAAATACTGTATTGATTATCGATAGTTCATTAAATTTAATTTACTCATAAAAAAAACTTTCCAATTTTCTGGATGCATCCAAAACACAAATGTGCAGAACACTTTCCAGACAGGGTATAAAGTGGGTAGAGTAAAAGAAGTATAAAATATAGGAATATCCAAAAATGGCACATTTTAGGCGGCTAAAAATGCGGCGTTGCAGACTTGTACAAAAGTCACTGACCTAGTGGAACTCCACGCAGTAGTTTCGAAATTAACACGAATAGTATCAATTTGCATCCCTTTGATGCTACACATTCATATTGTAGGTACGTATTTTGTGTATAACGCTAGTACCAAAATAATGCCAATCAACAGAATCGCTATTGATTTAAAAACCGCAGTTTTACAATTTATCCATTTGGACCACGAGAGGGGCTAGAGAGTGTTGTATTTCGACTCGAGCAGAGAAAAAAGGGCCAGAATATCATGCGTATGGATTAGATATGTTACGTCATCATTCGAAAGATGCTGACGGTCAGAAGATACCGAGAAGTGTCACGATGCTGACACCTAGAAAACGGCATTGTTCATGCCTCGAATTTCAAACCGCGCGTGAGTTCCATGTAGTTTGTGATATGTTTTACAAATGAATTGCAAAAAGACGCTTAAGCTGCGAACAAGGAGAACGAATAGCGAATAATCATTGAATCAGAGGACGTGCTTCTATCATGAAGAGTTTAAATGCATGGAGGTTTTTTATTTCAGTTTTAGTTGACGAAAATATAGTAATGATGTCGAAGCCTGGCGTAATCAATCCTTTGGTGAGTTCCAATTTTTATCCTTCTAGCAATTAAACTATATAAAGAGATACTATATGCAAATTACTAGCTCTTATATTCATGATTCGCAAAGAGGTTTCTGACTTCATTCACTGTTTATTCACTATTTACACCTGTGGAGGTGACAATAAACATTGGTAAACCTTATAAAGGTTCAAAAAACATACGAACATGTAAAAGAAAGTTCTACCTCATCATACGCCCCTTCCGGAATTGCGTAAGGCAAAATTATTAATTCTGTCAATAAGCATTAGTAGGGGTAATTTTCGTAAACGAAAACTAAGTTGAAATGTTATCGGGTCTGAAAGATATTGAACAGTTCGTGTATATACATTTTTCCTTTTTTTCACACCCTTAATGAGCAAATTTCGGGAAATTCCTTTTTCAATTCCTAGTCTGTCTGCACTTTTTTTGTGCATAATAACATAAATTCCGATATCTTCGTTTGAAATACAATCCTATAATGAAGTTAAATTAGATTAGAGAAATTCTCTAATCGTTTAACAAAATATAAGCTTCAGAAATAAATAAATAAATCGAGGCAAACATATGTAAGATTAGTATTGGACAAAAGTTAGCTAAGATAAAGTGACATTAATCCCTGTCACGGAGCAATAAGAAGGTTTACTTTCTAACTACACATTTCCACCCGCCAGAAATCTCGGATCGACTGACACATGGAGCTATGTGTATTGGCGCGGAGAAAGATGAACCTGTCGAGGTAAAAGCGATGTCTTCGTTTATTCCGCTGGCTATTAGGTATACTACTGTATAAGTGGCGGTACTGCAGGGGTTTGTTACACGAGTAGTTTACCTCTTCCCCTCCGCATTAGTCTAAGACACGTTTCAGCTCTCGGTCCAACATTCATATCTTCTCTCCGCGTCTCTGACAGTGTCCACCCATCCAGCCAGGACTCTAGCTGTTGTACAGAGATTCTACTGTAAATGCGCGCGAATGGTTCGTCCACAACAACGTGAAATGCACATACGTATGAAGCATTCTCCGTCAATCCTCCCAATTTTTTCGACAGTCTCAGATCTGCCTCATAATCGGTAATATCATAATACCACTAAAGGACACTTTACGTTATTTTTTTCAGATTTTTTAATTCGATACTTAAAAAAACACCTTTTTTCAAAAACTGAACATATCTCGGAAACTTGAAGTGACTTATTGTAGTTTTGTGTAATATTTGTGCTTTTCTATGGAATATTTCAAAAAATTTCTACGTTCTGGCAACACTAATTGTTTACCGAAAATAGCGGGAATTTTCGTTTGTTTTCACTTTGTTCTTTAATCTTTCATCTTTTAGCTACTTTGGTGATGTACTTGCGATATAGACAGTCATGCAAGAATACTCTATCATTTTTTCAGCAAAAGAAAATATCCCTATTTAAACGAAAAAAATAATTTTCCCGTTTTCGGTAATCAATTAGTTTTACCAGAGAATAAAAACTACAAAACTACAACTATTAGAATTTTTTTTCCAATAGCTTTAAGTTTCCGTGATATGGTCGCTTGAAAGAAATAACCGGCGATTTTTGAAATAGTGGATTAAAAAATCTGAAATAAATTACATAGAGTGAATTTTAGTGATACTTTGATATGAACAAATATTCGGTCGATCTGAGATGGTCGAAAAAAAAGGTGACTGAATTGACAGAGAATGCTTCATATAATACAACACGAATACATATAAATGTGTATCCTTGTGTCGCTAGAAGAGGCAAACGTTCTCCAGTCGCTGTGTTTTTCCGAGTGTGCAGTGCTGGAGAGGGTCGTCTCGTAAATGTGCAGCCTGCTGAGCTACCCGGTGCTGCATCAAGCCACGAAGATGGCAAAGGTAAGTAAGTAAGGCTCGTGCCCTGCCCGGTGACTGAACCCACACCGCCAGCGTCCCACACAAACTCGAGAACCTGAGCTCACGGCCTCGTCAACACACGTACAAGTGCATACGACCATACACACGTATATTTAACAGCGCGATGCCGGCTGTGGCGGACCGCATCCTCGTCGGGCGAGCGAGACAACCAGTCGACGACGAAACTCGAGGAAGAAGCGGGATTCTCGTGTGCACTTATGTACATATGTACATATGTGTTGATGCTTCCCTGGGTAGGTGTAGTTTCGTCTGTACGTACGCACGAGTTGAACATCATCTCTCTGTACTGTACTGGAAATTGGAATGAAGATCTAGTGGATCCTCCGGCGACTCGTTACCCAGTTAAATGTTGCAAGTACTATGTAATATATTTCTACCGGTATAACGTAATATGTATAATCCAGGCGCTTATAGGGTAAGCACGAGGCGAAGCAGTAAATTCAATAAGATGAATTCTCCATCCGCGAATGAGAAGTGAAATTTAACAGCATATAAGGCAATTTAATCCTGCACATGTTTTGTGGTGAATCGTTATTGCCATTTCTCGGCGTTTGATTGAAGAACTTTTAAGGTAACGACGATCAAGTGCGCTCCGTGTATAGTTTGTCAAAAAGTCTACTCTCGTTCAAATTACTAAAATGGAATGCCAAAAAAATAATCAAATAAATTTTGCAAAGTTAAATAATACTTTTTGTATTGTTGGTAGCTACCATGTTATTTGGTTTCCAGGTATTTTTCTAGGTTCATCGTATTTTCTAGGAGATTTTTCTATGGTAATCCTAATTAATACCAGATCTCTTACACATATGTAGGAGATGAAAATTTTGGTTGAGATCGTCGCAGTGATAACACCTTAAGATAGGGTGCAATTTTGGTGCGAATAACTCGACTGATGCTAAAGGTCGAAGCATTAACACTGTTGCCCCTTAAGGTTGGGGAGAATTAAGAGATTTCGTATCTCGTCTGCGGTTCCTTTTCGTAACAGGAATTTTTCGGTGTAATTTAGTTAGAAGAACAGCGTTGATAGAATGCACGTGCGCAACCGGATGAACTCACGGGGTTTTCTGGAAGAGGAGCAAGTCCGCTGAAGAGCGTGCGGACAAGTTGGACTGTGGTGAAACGGGGTTACTCTTGAGCATCCACTCTGTCGGGTATGTAAGTACAAAGTCTGGACGGACGCTCGAGGTATAACAAGATTCTCAGCCACAGCTTGATGAGCCATTTTTAAATTCATTGTCAAAGCATTTTTTTTTTAATAAAAAATAAATAATAAACGCTTCATCAATACAAATGTATTTCTTACCTTGTCTTCGCATGTCTTGTGGCACGTGTATTTGCAGACTGAAAGAAAAGAAAAAAAATTATTCGCTGAACTATTTAGAATGTTAATAGCATGATAAAATTAGCGTGATTGAACATTCATTTTTCATTATAATATCAAACTCAATTTTTGTTAATCAATATTTGGAAGACTAGGTTTTTTTTCTTGCGCGATAACGTCGCTGTTTTTTAAAACCCGTATGATTTTGAAACGGTTTTTTAGATTTCCGATTATTTTCTCAAGCTGTTATAATGACATAGTTCGGTTAGAGATCACAAATAAAACAGTTAATAAAATTGCGTCTATTAAAAAATGTCCCAGAATTCAAAAATATAGAATCAAAAATGTGAATTGAAACTCCAAAGTAAAATAAGTACTCAGGGTGAATTGAGATTTGTGAGGTCTGGAAAATCAGTCTCTAAAAATTATTTGTCAATCACTTTTTGGCATTATTATTATCAACCAAATTCAACTCCGAAATTTTGTACCGTTTTAATTCAATTAAATGCTTATTTGGAAACGTATATCGATAAAATTATCCAAGGCGAATACGTAATCAATAAAAAGTACTTCTGACACATTTCAGGCAATCATTAAAAGTTAATACGGAGAGTAATCAAAGATTCCTATATTCACAACCGGTAAAATAGTATATACATTTCACCAGTTTCTTTGTGCTAAGTAGAATTTTGGTACCCCTATTATAAAAATATTGAATTCCTTTCCTATATTAATGAACACGTAATAGTATAATGACGTTCAAATAATTATTTGTGCAAAAAAAACTCCGAGATTTAGAAAGAGCTAAAGAACGGACACTAATGGTACTAACGGTCCACCTTATGAAAAAAACTTTTATAGGCTAGTTGAAAGTTCGCGCTTTAACATCCTGGATGTACACCTTCCATAATAAGTAAATATTCCTCGAGAAATGTCAAAAAATAATTTGTCAATAAATTTTTGGCGTTATTATCATTAAATAAATTCAATTTATAATTTCGTAACATTCTAATTCAATGAAATGCTTATTTGGGAACGCTCATCGATAAAATCATTCAAGGCGAATACGTGATCAATAAAAAGTACTTCTAATATATTTCAGGCATCAGTCAGGCATCAATGGTTCCTATATCTACAACCGGTAAAATAGTACATACTTTTCACCAGTTTCTTAGTTCTAAGTAGAGTTTTGGTACACCGATTATAAAAATATTGAATTCCTGTCCTATATTAGTGAACACGTAATAATATACTGACGTTCAAATAATTAATTGTGCACAAAAAAACTCCGAGGTTTAGAAATAGCTAAAGAATGGATACTAGTGGGACTAACGGTCCACTTTATTATAATTTTTTTTGACGGGTAGTTAAAAAGTTCGCGCTTTAACAGCCTGTATGCAGACCCTCCATAATCGGTAAATAGTGCTCGAGCAATCTAACGGTGCCTAAACGAAACACATCCAATACTGCCGTGGGATTTGGTGCAAGTTTTTATACCGACGGACGGACTTGAAGGCGAGCTGGATGGTATAACAGTGCAAGCATTATTATCGACTTACCTCTGCAGCAAGAAGCCTGCTTGATCATCGCTTGGTGGCACAGATGACATGGTCGGGATCTTCTCAGTTGTTTCGTCCGAAATATATGACATTGTGGCTCGAATTCACTCTGCAATGATAATCAAACAAAGGACAAAGGATTAGCATAAGAGAAAACATTAGAATTCATGACAAAAGAAAAACACCCTACACGATACGGGTGTCTGAGATTACAGATTTTTAAACCCCTTTCAGCCCGAACAGGGCAGTTCAACCCGCCGTGCAATATCTTTTGACCTTTGCGATATTTTATACACACGACCATAGAAAGACGGCGCGCGCGACTGGCTAAGGAAGATCGTGATTGTAGTATCGCGGTTGCAGAACAACTCTCGTGGGCATGATGCATGGTCCGGGAAAATACAGTGTTGCTGGGTAATCGTTCGTATTCATCGTGACGCGGGAACTCACGTGTAAGCAGTATCAAACGCTGAGTCGTTGGAGGACTGCCAGTGATTGGCAGTCATTGCGTAGACTAAATTTCTCTGCACAGCTCGAAACTATTGTGAAAATTATTGTCGAAAAAATTACCTCCGGCTATTCTTTCAATTCAATCGAATGCTATTGAACTTTGAAAAATAAATCACATACGTGAATAAATGATGTATGTGATGTATCGTGTGCAATGTTAATAAGCGTTGTTATATGAAAAGTGTTCCCAAAGGAGTCACGGTTCTCGAGAATATAATAATTGTTATGATTAAAATAATGATTACAAATTTCTGTAATCTGTGTAGAGCCTAGAGCCACTGAAAATTTTTCTACCTACAATTTTAGTGAGTATACACCCACTAGTGCTTACTACTGTTCTCGATTAATACAGTTGGTTTCTAAATTGATGAAAATGTCGAACATTCAGATGGAAAGTATTTTTTACGTGGAGAGAATTGATTATAATTCAGTATAGAGAATTGAGTATATAACGTAAAATTACCACACAGGTGCAGGAAATTCTGTTGCAGAAACGGGTGTAGAAAGGGTCCTACAAAATTCTACTAAATTCGTTAATAAAGTCGCGTTATTAATATTAATTAAGTGAAATTTTACCATATGAACATTTTGTTTCCTATGATAAATTGAATTTCACACAAGAGTGTAGTATGAATTAATATACAGTATATGAATCTTCCAAATATTTTTTTACAGTGGACTTTCAGAGATTTTTATCTTTGTTGATGAAAAGGACATCTTAGTGTGCCAATAACTGCGCGTTCAAATTCTGTCAGTGAACAATTGCTGCAGAGAGTGCACGAACGAAGCATTTGCGCTATCAATGCGCACCCGTGCGCTTACGCGTTATTGCGCGAAGCACGAGATGCCCAGCGGCGCGCTCCCTGCGCAGTGTGATACGGGCTAAGAAGAGCCCCTCTCGCGTCGGTATGCGCACGAGGTAAACCCTCGAGGCGCTAGGATTCTAAGATGCGCGGCTCCGATTACACGCACGCGATCCACGCGCGTTTCCCGACCGACTCTCTCTGTATACCCACTGGCTTCGTGCCTTATGCCGATACTTCTTTGCACCCTGGGAAGCGCAATCGTTCACTTTCTTTCTAGCGATGCTTTTACAGGATACTACAGTTTTCTCTTCTCCTCCTTCATCCGCTTCAGGCCGCGCGTGTGTTTATCGCCAGCACGAGCGAACGGCCAGAAAACAAACGAGCAAACCGACAGCAGCTTACGCCTTTTGTGATGACTACACAAGGCCGAAGAATAAACCGAATTACCGATCGATTCACGATTACCAAGACTTTGAAAATTCCACCGTGACAACTTTTTCATCATAAACCCGCAGTTCATAATTATTTGTCTCATAGGTTATTGATTCTTAAATATTGAAACCGCGTCATGCAAACCAAAGTGATGCAAACCTATCTTTTGCAATGAATATAAAAAAGACATAATGGATCCATATACATTTCGACGTTACATCGTTAAATGATTGTTCGTCCCATAATTTATTGATTATTGAATATTGAAAACAAGTTATCTGCATAGCAAACCTATCTTTTCCCATGGATACCATGAAAAAAGTGACATTACGTTTTATATACATTTATATACCGTACCGATTTCTTTCATTTAATAATTCATAATAAACAAATGAAAGAATTAGTGAGAAAAGTGTGAATGTCGAAACACCAAGCATTAATTCTTGGTACTAATTGCAAAAATAAATACTACTCTTATTATTCTAATTGTGGCCACAATGTTCATGATGTCTACACCGTTCTGAAAAATGTCTTTTTGCAGCTCCTAGTTGATTGAAAAACAAAAATACTCAGCTGATCACGTCATGAGGAAATAGAGCTCCAAGACGATGAAGCGTGGGATAATGACGTCGTCTGGACAGAGTCGTGCGAGTTCATAGTACTCGAAAGACTTTCGAGTGGAATCAAGTGTGCTGTACTCTTATATATTCCGGCCTCTCCCTTCCTCCAACGCCCAGTCTCTTTTGCAACTTGATGTACATCATAGCCGTTAGAATTTGCGGTGTGGAGAGGAGTGCTTTGGCAGACTGGCGAATAGACCAGCGAGAAGGAACGTCGAGCTTTCGAGAGTAGAAAGAGAACACTAGATATATCGGTTTTTCAAGAGAAGAAGAACAGAGGCGAGCTTTGTCGGCTCTGATGGCTGTGGCTTCTCGTGTTTGTGCTTTGGCTCGAGACGTACGAGTGGTCCAGAGCATTCAAGCAGCAGCAGCAGCAGCAGCAGCAGCAGCGCTGGAGAAAGAACGGACAACACCAGCACTGCACACTTCGACTTGCATTAACTGCACACGCGAAGATACAAAGCTCCGAGCTGCACTCGCTTCAATGCAGCGATGCTTCCATCCCGCAGCGATGAAAGCGACTCTTTTATCTGCGAGAGGCTACTGCAAAGGACGATTCCGCGCATTACGAATAGCTCGAACGGAGAAAATCCATGAAAACTCTAGTCGGTGAAAAAGAACGGAATTTACTGGTGAAATACGCAAACGGCGCGTTCGAGCGATTATTGGCCGAGCTGCAATACATCTGCGGTTTCTCATACACGTCTTCCTTGATCTTAGCTACCTATCGACCGTTTCTCCTACCCCGTACCTACTTATAGCTAGTCTCGAGCTCTCCAGCTCTGCTACCGTGTTCACGTTAGTGTTTTGCATCGTCAACAGCACACGATACTCATTGTATTCTAATACCTTAGGCGTGTTACGTCACGAGGTCGATCGTATAGTACGGATAATGTATAGGAGACCCGCGCGCATTCATAAATGCTAATAGTCGGAGTTGTACAGAGCCTCCAGTCTCCGATTCAGCTACTGGCTCATTGAAACCGTAATGTCCTGACAGAGATTGAATTATCGACGATTCTCCCGACGTTTAACGATGCTGCGCGGGTTAAACGTCATGCGCTCTTTGTTTCGTACATGCCTCCAATGGAATATCTCGAAATATTGATCATATCACGATTATATCGGGAGAGAAAAGTTTCGTTTTTCTTTGCCAATGAAATACTTGAGATTTTATACAAACTTTTCTTTCAACGATTACAAAGTCAATGATAAGTAGTGATATTGAATCAAGGGAAAATTTCTCCAAGCGGTTGATGAACCGTTTTTCATTGATTTCAAAGGAATTTTTTCATTGATTTTTGAATTTTGAAATCAATTTTCATTGATTCCAAAGGATTTCAAAAGGATTTTCCAGAAATGGAAGCGAAATATATAACTTATAACACAAATTGATAAGGTCGTGATATATATGTGTATATATAATATCTTGTCGATGAAGTCTGTAAAATTACTACACTATGGGATGTAAAATTAATTTACATCACTTATTTAAACAGAAACACCTTCACTCGACCATGAATTTTTGTCGGTTTTTCGCTTTTTTGAGTCAACGAACCTTTTTCTTCATTATATGCTCATTGAGTAAATGTTTCATTAAAGGCAATGGAATATTTTCTTTGAAATTCAAATCCAGTATGTCATTGAGAAAAAAGATATTTTTCGTTGAAATCAATGAGAAATAAAAATGAATCTATCTATTTTTTGGCGTCAATGAAAACTTTTCTCTCTGTGCGGAGAAAAGTTTGGTGGATTCATTCCAACCCAGTGATCATAGGGTGTCAAATTACTTTTTCGGCTATGGAGCACTTTTTTGCACTTCAAACACATTTTCATCCAGTGAATCAAATACACGTGAACTATCGTTTGCTATAGCGACATGCTGTCCTACTCCGTTTTTTTTTTCAGTCGCGAGATTTAATTGAAACGACGATCCTTTTTATGAGTGTGAACTTTTGTGTCTAATAAAAAAAATCAAATCTTCTAATAAAACAATTACGAAATTGTATTGAGTGACTCTCTGTGATTTACGTCGAAGTTACCTACAATATTACGCCTCAGACGTTCTTAAAAGAAATATCATGTACACTTATAATCAAAACCCATATATATACAACATGACATTTGACTATTAGCATCAATAACGATAAAGTATTTTTTTTCCTTCGCATTTGCTTGACGTTTCCTGGAAACTTCGTATGTAGGCAATCCGATATAATAATGTGATTGGTAGGGTAATTAAATGTGACACCCACCAATACCGCAGCATTTTAAAGTCGTATGTAGACACTTAGCAATAATAATCTTGGAACATGAATCATCCGAGGGCTTTTTTACTCCAACAAACTAGCGGTGGTCCGTCGTTCGCGGCTCGCGGCAAACGCAGAAAAAGAGGAGAAGTTGGGATGAAAAAAAGTTTCAATGTAGGCTATCGCTTATAATGACAACATATCTCCCTGCTGTTCCAGAGGATGGCATGCGCATGGAGTATCTTGTACAGCGGAGGCCTTGTAAAAGCCGGGTGCGCGTAGAACGTAGGTATATGTCGTGTACATATACATATACAGAAGCAAAGGGCTCGAAGACTACGCCTGGTGCTTGCTCCTCCTCTTCCACGAAGAAATCTTCCCGATCGCCGCATTACCCTCCTTAGATCGCTCTCGCGTGTTACCGCGCCGATGCAGAAGAAGTACAGCAGCCCAGCAAGAACACCGTGCAGTCTACCCGCGCTTGAATGCAGCGAGAAAAACGGTGGAATTGCGAAACATCGCACCGCCGTGGCTTCGTGTTACGCGCGTTTATATTCTCCCGTCGCCCCACGCAGTCAACTCACGGAAGTGATGAGAGAATATATTATATTCTTTTTTTTTATTCAATCGTTTATAAAAAAAGTATTACAATATCAGATTATAGGTTGAAATGAGCATTAAAGGGCGATGTCAGTACGAAGAAGCCCAAAAAAGGGTCGCAATTTGTTTTAGAAAATATTATATTTCCATTTAAAGGTTCGCGACGATTTTAGCTTGTTTAATTGGATAATTGAACAAATATGCAAAGATGACTATACTTCTTCCCATGTTTGATATTTCAGGATTAAATTTTGATTCGCCATTTTGTAAATAAAATCATTTTTATAAATTGGTGATGACGAAAAAATAGGTTGAGGCGATGAATCACATATACTAATATCCTCGAGGCTGCGTTTTGTCACGAGAATAAAATAGATTATTTGCGCCAACCGAGTTTCATTTATAGATCATCTTTCAGTTGCAACAGATAAATGACTGCAATCTTTTCCAATTAATTGGTTGATTCAAACGTGTGGATAGGCAAGAACACAAATTGATTAGCGCACCTACTGTGCTAACATTGAAAATGTTGTTAAAATAAATCCACAGCAATGTTAATAGCCAGTGTTGATTTGTACCATAAATTGAACATTTGCACACTTCTATTAAGCAATAAATTACGATAATTGACAAAAAGAAGATAATTTTCAATAGTTCAAATATACGACAATCAGCAAAAAACACTGAAAAAAAAAAAAAAAAAAAATGTCAGTAGAGTTTTCCTACCTCCTCAACTGATTTTTTTCACCATAATATAAAGCACTCTCTTCGCATACATTATTATTTTTTGTCAAAATATGAACAAAAGGAAAAGCCCCGATTCTAAATAGCTACCAAATTTCTGAAATAATATTTAAATCCGTTTGTACTTATTGCCAAGTATATAACCTCTTTCTCCTAAGGGTCAACAATTATTTTCGTCACCAAATTATGTTTAAATTATGAAAAGTCGTAATGATAACTGTCAGTTTAGAAAAAAAAAAAATGAGTTCACACGATATCAAGTTATGCTCTAAATTAAACACTTAACACGTCCGATGTTAGAATTCCGAGGTACACAATGAACGAAACGATGATGACCCTATAAAATGCGTTGCATTTCATTATTATCCTCATCTGTTCCTGCACCGATGAAGGAAAGGCTTGTTACAGCGCTTGTTAACGATGTAGGTGCACGTCCAGAAAGTTGAGCTCTAGTGTCGGCGGTTCCAAGAGTTCAGGGAATGTCAGTTCGCGGAGATCGCACGCGAACCCAAGTGATGCACTCGACATCATAACCCCGGTCTGTTGGACTCGGTGTATCATCCAGCGATACTTTGCGAGGACCACTAGGCTAACAAAATGGCTCGCGGCTAATGTGTTCGGCATGAAGTCCTGTTTTACTCGAGAATAATGTGCATACATCGGTCCTTTGATGCAAGAAACTAAGTTGCACGAATGCGACCTGACGTATTATTACACCTTGCTACGTCCATCACCCACATTCTTGATATACTGTAATCTAAACTTTCTCACGTGCACGAAAAGAACTTCACGGTAACCCAAAATAATGATAGTAGTACTGGCTAACATTAACTAATAACTAATAATTTGTGGTTCACATGACTATTTTTATAGTTACAGCCACATTGCATCCTTGCAAAAGGTTACAAGTAGTTGAGATTTGAAATAATAAAGTCTTCGAGAAAGAGAGAAAAGAAAAGGCGCCCATAGGAAAATTAAATAATCAAAATCTGAGTACGTCATTTCACCCCGTTCTAAAAAAAAAAACAAAAATAAAAACACTTTTTCATAATATACCGCATTAATGTTGCTTATTCTAATTTTCCTCACACTATCTTTGATCAGTTCAGGTTACTAAAAAAATAGTCAACGAGGCCACTGATTGAGGTAACTATATGAATGGTCATCGGGCCGAGGACGATTTTCCTAAGTGCCGAGTGCGACATTACCTTCACTTTGCTACCATCTGATTGGAAAATTCACAAGAATTCTTGGAAAAGCCCGCGAGCGACGCAGGAAGATGATAATAATTTCGCAAAAAGGAAGAAACGGCGGTGAACTCAGGGTGAAGGGATTGCGCAGAAACATTGTATTATCAACTAGCACAGATCGTGGTGGTTATTACGCTCAGCGCTGCTCAGGAGGAGATTACTGCTGTTAACGACTTTAGAAGCCAAGGTAGAGTGGCTGCATGCCTCTTGTATATGCCGTGGACGTAGACACACGGAGTTACTCTGCATTTATACTCGAGTATGTATAGCTATACTGCAGCAACACGTGTGATCGATGTGTTCTCGTGCCTCCCGTGGCTCCGACGGAATGTCAGACACCCGCGCAAGAGCGACGAAAGTCACGCAAAAGCACAAACGACGATTTATCTCCACGTGTGTGTGGATATTGCTCTCCACCGTAGGCCTGGCCTGGAGGAGCTTTCAGCGTTTCTATTAGAGCCGCATGCATACACACGTTTTCCACTCTTGGCCGTTTACGTCCTGCGGACGACGCTTTCGTCTCTCGCGATGGAAATTTATTCAGTCACGTTTGCAACGCTCGAGCCTGATGTGCCTGATGCACTTCCTTCTCCAGTAGCATATACGTACGGATGGAATCAATCTCTCCTTTAGTTATCTCTGCGGCGGATTCAATCAGCATCCTGTAGCAAAAAAATCCTTAGGATGAATCACCAATCAGAGAGTCAGCATCACTCTTCACTCGAATTGCTTCCTTTTTGAGATCCGCAGATAGGTTACCTTGAAATCGGCAAGCTTTGCTTTTGATCTCGTCATTTGTGTGTAACTGGGCTCGCCGAGAAAAAAATATATCCTTAAACTGAACCCAAATGCGGTTGAATGCAACAAGGCTAAGGAGGAGGTTTATCTACTAGAAAATATATGAAGAAAACAAAATGATGTCGTAAGTAAATGAGTATGGGAAACTCAACTCTGCAGTGCATTAAATAATTATACCTGCTCCATGGAACTGTGTAATTTAGCTTCCCTCAAGTTAATAAACTGTAAATATACTCAGTATAGTTTATCCAACCTTTTGTACTTTAGGCTTGCCGTATCCAAACGCACATGTGATTTTTTTACATCCAACCCACTATTTGTTGTTGGTTCCACTATTTATGCATTACTACGCAAAATTTGCATCTCATTCCAGTTAGTTTCGCACACGCACACACACACATCAGACGCAACGCAACTCCCTTAATAGCTTTTTGTAAGGCGCGAATGACGGCGATAGTTATGGCATCAAGAACGAGGTAGAGCAGTCGGAATGCCATAATGACCAACAGAGCAGCAGGCCACTGCAGAGAGCCTTCTTGAGTTATCGTTATGGTTATAGTTATCGTTAGGTACAACTGGCCGAGCACCAACGAACAGTGTGCTCGCTCCCTCGCTTATTCTCCAGCCAGCCGCATACACCAACAAGTCAATGGAAAATCGGCACGCGTCAAAGGAAAGAGAGAAAAGTTCACGCTTCACTTGAGCCTAGCGCCGTTCCTCACAGGATCATCGTTTAGAGTCCCCCGAGAGGTGTTCAAAGCCGGTGTGCGAGCCACAGTCGTAAAACCCTCAACGCAATATTTTTACGTCATATCTTTTACGTTTTTAGTTGTTTCTTTCATGAGAAACTCGTAATTTCCTTCTGTCAGAAGTCTCTTAGGGTATTTATATGGAAAGGTGTTGCGGTGAGTCAAATGGACGGTGCAGGAAATCGAATGGAGCCTCGAGGTGTATTGAGAACAAATTTTGCCGGGACTGTTCTATATGAACATTATATCGTGCCGTCTCCGGGCAGCTTCGTTACATCTAACAATCGGAGAACTACGAGTACACGTAGATTTGCAAGAGCGTCGCTCGCTTTTGGTACTGTGAGCCGCTGCGAATAATAACAAGGCGCGTATTCGGTGTGCGCACGGCGATAAGTGGAATGGTAGGTCCGGCAGTGATCACGGTGGCGACTTTAGCATTTTTGTAATGTAATCCAGGTAAATGTATTTACCTCAAACAGATTAGGACGATATATAGTGATGAATGTTTCAGGTAATGTGATGATAGAACTTTAGTTTTAGTTTGCTCATGTAGGTTACACTTTATAAATGCTTATAGAGCTAACCTCGATGTGTTACTTTGCAGGCATTAAAATTTTTGACAGTAGTACCAGTAAAAAGATTTTATGTTGTGTGGGTTCTAAAATCACATATCCGAGAATACACCCGACATGCATTTCAGTTCCTTTACGACCGTGGTAAGAGAACCCGTCGATGCTTTTGACTTGTACGCATTTGCCTGGCTCCGTTAGCGCGGCAAATGAGACGACGTACCGCTTGACGTTACCTCCGTAAATAGAATATTTATTCAGAGTATGGTAATCATTATTCTACGAGCCAATATTTTGTATGTTTGTCGTATTGATCGGGTCCTTTACTCACCTACATTTTCTAGTATGCATTCGATTAACAGTATTTGCAGAATAAATTATGAATCGTTTCCCGTCAATATACACACACATGCGAGATAACATGTTCTCTCAGTGGCCACGGTGGCACCACCAGTTCTCGCACATACAGCAAATAAGCGGTCGAAGCGAAGCAGCATTAAACTGTGCGTCGAAACGAGTCTCACACGTGGTCCAGCAGCGTTGAAGCTTCGGTCTGCATACTGTGAACATCCCAGGCCGTGCTCACGTTACTCGGAAACGTCATAATCTCAACCCACGCGTTCGGTGGTCGTGCGTATACGCGTTGTTATTAATGCGTATGCGTCTCGACTCCCCCGCGATCCTCACTCACGACTCGGTGCGATGTGTACTCGTTTGTGGAAGTCCACATAGCACGCGTGGTTGGTTTTTCAGGCGCCGCGAACGAGACTCTCGCCCCTTTGTAAGACTCCTCGTCGTCACTGTAACCGCACAATCGCACCCAACGACTAAAACGACGAGTTTTCTCAAGTTTAAAGCTGTTCGTCTCTCAGCTTGAAACTCCCGTGACGGAATAAGCCCTTGGGTCTTGCGTTGCGGTCACCAGCCAGACGACGGGACGTCGCGGCGTATTATCCGACGCGGACGCAAATCGATGACCGTAAAGACGCCGTAAAAATCGTCGAGTTATTTACGAAGAGAGGTCGAGACTTTCGAGTTTGGGATGGAGTTCGGATAACTTTTGAGCCGTCTTGCTGCTGAGCTTGGCGCGCCTACGTTTTTCATCGGAAGTTGGGTTGAAGACTTTCGATTACGTTTCAGAACTTCATCCGATATTTTAATACTGCAAGTTAACTTTTGTTTGTCGATAATACAAACTTGGAGTAATGCAAAATTGTATTGATATGAACGAGGATTTATTTATATAGCTCATGTACCATTTAATTGGGTTCAAGACAGCAATCTTGTTTTTAGGCAATATATGTTTTGACGAATTCTATGGAGATATATCTCGAACCACCCACGAAAAACCCACCTTAAACGAAGGGAGAATACATCTTGACACCGTTTGTGCGAATATAGGCTTTTTTGTTAAATAGGCAGATCCGATTCTGCGGAGACTATCTCTACACAAACCCATTTCTGCACGAGTAGTTGCCATTCGTGTTTTCTAAACATACATTATTCATGTAATAAATGTAATTAACTAGTCGCAAAAAATTATGTAGTATAAACCATTTGTCGTATCAAACTGGTGGTGTGGAAAGATTTTTCATAGAATTCCATATTTACAAAACGAGCGAAATGGTAAGTCGATCTTTCCAATGTTTGTGCGGAACAAGCTTAAATCGATGAAGATGACAATTTGACTGGACAAAACCCGACAGGAAACGTATTCTTGGAGCATCAAATTTCAAAAAGCAACCGCATTTGACATTTGAACGACGTAATAAAATAATTCGACGAAAAGTGCTTCGTTTCACCCACCATAGATCTCCGGTTATTGACTGAAAAACCCAAATTTTTACGAGTTTTTCACGCTCATTACGCGGCAATAATCATTGACCCACTTGATGGCTGTACTCCAACTCCTGCCGCACGACAAATTGGTGTGGACTACTTCCTCGAGACGATCTGGGCTCCCCCTGAGGTATTCCCAAACCGGTACCGTACGAGGTCCCTCGCAGCCCTCCGCCGCCTAATTGCCACTTTTCTCTGACACTTCGGATATGAACGAAACCCAACGAGAGTAATAATATAATAACAGTGCCGGACGAGAAAAAGGTTCTCGATGGTGCGATAATAGAAGCGCGCGCACGTGTGTAGTCGCACCGCACTGTGCAACTAATTGCCACGCGGATACGACAAGCCAATTGTCGGTTCGTGACCTCGACTCGGTAGCATGCATACAATACAGCCAGCGTTTAGATAAATAAGTGTTGCTTTTGCTCTCCCGGTAAAGCTCATCGTTGAGACCCATTAGATATATATATATATATACAGTGCAGTTCCGCTTTTTTCATCATCTCGAGGAGTTTAACGACAAACAATACTTTCGTCTAAAAAGATACGAGGTTTGTGAGCATTAAACGTTACCCCATTCCAATTTACGGAAACACACAAAAAATTGTATTGTCTCCTTTTCCTAAAAGCCACTCTAATGTTGTTTCTGAAAAAACAGAGCTATTCCTTTTTTTGTTCATCGACTATTCTAACGAAATTCTACGAATTGTCGTTAAACGAACCAGTAGCAGACGATAAAAAAAAAAAACAGAGAATAGACTAACAACAGGGAGACTGCACTGTACAAGCTTAGCTTATATTGTACGCGGCAATTGTACCAATGGACAATGAAAGTTTATTTTACTTATTTCTTAAAAACCACAAGTAATCATTAAATAACGTCCTTCTTCATATTACCTTGAAAGTGAACCCAAGGCATATTTCATGGTTGTAACTAGCTAACTATGGAATATTATTTAGGTAGTAAAATGGCTATTATGTCGTAAAATAAATTGCCTTCATTTTACTACATAACAAAAGGAAGAAATAAATCAAACCCTCTACTCCAGTAAGGCAGCGACCGGTGATGTCGTCCTCACTTAGTATTTTATAGCATAGGTCACTTTGCTAAAGTTATTTGATAAATATGTGAATATAATTTATCCCTATTTTTTATTCATGCGCTCCAAAATGTTGACATTGATTGTAAGTATCAAGTGCACTCGGTGCGAGAAACGTGGTTTTACGCACGTTTCGCGTGAATCAATTCCTGTCTGCACGCCTTGTGAAAAAAATTTTCACACGATACTCGTGCGATAAACTTTATCATATCTCGTATGATTCTGCGAAGCTCACATTCGTAAGAAACAGTTTTATGGCACTAGTATCGTAAAGTACTACCATACCCACGAGTCAGTATTGAATTGAAGTTCAGGATCCAACAGGATTCTAACCAGTTCTCCCGGTTTAGAATTGGCGTCCGATCAGATATCTCATGGGGACTCAAATTGAAAAATAATGCTTGTATACTGGATTAAATTTTATTCTATTGATTGAAGACCAGAATTTCTGAAATTGGTATGCCAATTAGCATTGGTATTCAACGTCAATGATTGTCAATTAACAGTTATCATGAAGATCTAAAAATGTAGTCAATCGATTACTGTCGCATATACCTATAGCATTTTTAAGTACATACTTTTCAAGATATCTCTCTCAGATTTTAGTTATAAGTAAAATGTTTCACTAGTTTACTGCATTTAAGAATAATTGCACCCTACATTTCTATATGAACATTGAATTTGACACTACCCGGAAAGCCCTGCAACGTCCCGCGCACTACTGCTCAACAATGTACTCAATCTTTCCCTCAATTTCACAATCCCAACACCGAAATGACGGATTGACTGCTATAGACAACTTGGTTAGCGCTTCTTGATCCCTCGCATCAAAACGAGGCCTGCAAAACGAGCTGCAGATCGGCGTTGAGTATATTTTTCAAGGGCAGCGAAAACAAAAGTTTAGTCTTCCCTTTCTCCAGTAATTCTACAGTGAACGGCGCAGAATAAGTTTAGAAGTTTAGTTAAATGATCAATAAACACTTGTAACGGTAACTTACAAATGTTGAAGGGGTGGTCCACAAGCTCTCTGTATTTTGCATACCAGCGGCATTCATAAATGTTGCATTTATGAAGGAACGTTGGTACGTAAATGGTCCTAAAATATATATACATATATGTATTTGTGTGTATATATATATGGTGTCGGGTGGGGTCGTTAAGACTCAGACTATAATGAAACCCGCACTGGCCGAGTTAATTCCCAGCGATGCTCGCGAACGCAGACATAAAAATAACTGGGATTCGTGTCCGTCCGCTTCTCATCTATACGCCACGACTAGCTAGTAATGCGTTCATTGCTTCTAGCTAGAATATTAGCTGCGTTCCCTCGTGGCTTCGGCGTGGAGGACGTAATAACATACCAGAAGCGCGCGCGCGAGCGCTCCACTCTTATCTGAAACGCGCGAGCGGTGCCTTGGCATACACAAGCAATAAAGTCAAAGGAAGAAAAAAAAAAAAAACCGAGATGAAGTGTACGTTGTACAGAGAACCGGGCGTTCCGATCAAATAATTCGTTGTTGATTCATCGTTTTAATCAGGTATCCCGGTGATGTGATCGCCCGTCCGCACTAACGGCAAATGCATGCTATCGATGAATTCCACGGTTTTAGTTTTCACTTGCTAGCCGGCGAAAGGGAAATCACGTAAACATATAAAAACTTGCGATACCAACATAAAGTTGGCAATACTGTGACCGTTTTAATCCATAAATGAGAATTCTCTGTGCATACAAACTAAACTGTTTCTTATGCGATATTAAAAGGAAATATCGGGATCATAATATCAGGAAACAGAGAAAAATATATTGTATATCACAATATTCTTTTCGCAGGATATATTTACCCTTAATCCTTTGTATGAGTTTGAAGATAATCATTTTTGCAGAATACTTGTGAAGTTTCATTCGAGCGGAATATTTTTTTGTACAAATGCTCTTGAGGTACAAAGAGATGTCGAAAAAGAGCAAGTAAAGAGTGTTGATCGTTTTCACGTGTTAAAGAATTGGTTGGGTGCGCAAGGCGCGTCCAGCGTGGGCGTGCAATGCATGCCGAGCGCAAACTCGTGTTCGCAGTGGTTAAGCCGATTCGCGATAGAAAGGTATAAATAACATGTATAGATGGTAATCCGGCATTGCAAACGTCACGAAGACCCGGGCTTTTCATTCATTCTCCGTTCTCGTTTGCTGCATATATATCGCTCTATGTATATCAGCTACAGCCGCCGTTACGGTCGGCAACAGAGGCAGCAGCTCTCACGCGGATAGCTACTAGGATTAGTAATTAGCGATTATTTATTGAACCGTGTAACTTCTCAGACGTACGGCCAAGCCAGTCGTGCATACAGCACAAAGACCCTCCTGACGAGTTCGGAGCAACGGCTTTGCGCCGGCTACTCTACAATTTAACTTTAATCAGATCTAATTCGTGACAAGACGCTGCTTGGGCCACCCGTGACGTAATGTGACATTCGTAGCGGGCTGAATTATAAAAATCCAGTGTTCACAGCTATAAATTTATGCTCGTTTATAATTTTTCAGTGTGACTTGACATTCATGGTATTAAAGTTCCTATCAAAATAGTGAACGCCTATCTGCCTAGGAAAAGTTGGCACATTTGTAATTTCATCATTTTAATTTTTGCAATATAAATTCAATTATGATTTAATTATTAAAAAGGAGTTCCTAGTGCATGACAACATTATCGTATTCTAACTGTATCACAAGAACGTCTTCATGATTGGGCTAGCGGTGGTAACGCAGATTTGCCATATTATACAGATCACTTTTTGTAGATAAATTCATAGTACAGTTACACGTGAAATAAGAAGCTAGTAGTACTGAAAATAATAGGAGAAAAATGGATTAACATATGTGCTTAATTAAAAGAAATATAAAGTGCAGGACCAATTAGTTTTTCTTACATCAGCTTTCCGTTCGGCCATTATTTTCACAGCAAAATAAAAATATAGCCACCACAGTCAACTTTTTCCTCCGTATGTAAATTAATCCTTTTACTACATGAATTCGAAATAATCATATTTTTCCCCGAAGTCGCTAAACAAAATTTCATTTGTAATCTTTAACTCGTACGCATGTTTAATCGAGCCTCATTACTCCCTAAGGAGGGAAACGGTTAATTTGCGAATACAGAATATACTTAAGTTTTATTGGAATGGGAAAAAACTTATCGTATGCTACACGGAAAGGATCGTGCTTTTCACTCTCGCCAAAAATGGTGCGCTTTCCTTCCTTGTAGCCTAATATTATTATATTTCGTTTTCAAATAGTCTTCGTGAGTATCGAACGTGTCGGAATGGCATTGCGGAGTGTCACGGGACACGAAGGTGCGTCGGAATTTTCTAATTCCACGAAATGTAGGTAAGCTCCTTCCAATCTTATTGAAACTGGCGGTGTAGTAATAGCGAAGGATGCGGTGCACGCGTGGCTGCGCGTTCTTGCGAAAGCGAAGCACGTACTTCGATCGCTCCCTGTATTATATACACGTATGCAAGATATACGATGCACGTGCGTGTATGGAGTATGTACGCACGCATGCAATGCAACTGGGCAGGACATGCCGATCGGTGCATCTTCGCTCTGTTGACAGCCACACGACTTACGGTTCGCATAGCATGATACACCGATACTTTATTGCGATCGGCGACTTTCTACTGGTACATCAAACGGACAATCAACTTCCGCCTGTGAGACATCGTATACATATTCAAATTGCACGAGATCACAGTCAAGTGCCGCAAATACTATATTTCCGAGTATGATCGATAATTTCCAAACCAGACCCGGAATTCGGCAATACATAATACGCCGATAGAACAATCGCTCTCTTCTCGACGGACAATCAAATCAAGAAACGGCTCTCAATATAAAAGAAGACTCTTCAAAGAAGAACTGGAATTTCTACATATCCACTACTTGGAATTTCCATGGATGGTTCATTAATTTTCTTGAAATACTATCCAAGCCTGGTTATTTCTCAGACATTAAATCCTAAAGAAATTCAAAAGACGAGTATTTTTTTCTCAGTTACAATTGTATCAACCTTGGAATCTAATCAAGAACGGTCCGGGAGAATTGAGTTTACTTTTATCTAAACGATAATTCAAGTACCAAAACTACAGAAAATAGTGAAAATGTTAATGGACTAAATTGTAGGCTATTTTTGTTGCACATGATAAAATGGATAATCCGTGCGTGGTTTTAATAACTACATTTAATAATAACATTTAATTTGTCATAGCTGAAATTGAAGTTATCAGACTTGAATTATCATAAAGCGTAGTTATATTATTTGATATGCCTCATAATATTGACGTTGAAATCCCGCTTTTACTTGTTGTCATAATATTATACTTGCTAATTTTATCGATCCAATATAAAATTGTATGTTCCAATTATGCAAAATTCCGTATCAATTTTCCTGCGATAAGTAAGCACAAATAAAATTTCATCACAGCCTTCCCCCTATTTCATGTCTAGCGATAACTAAGTAATTTTTACAAAAATCACAAGAACGTAGAAAGCCATTTGTTTCCAGGAATATTTTGACTCGCCTTTTGACACTGTTAGTACAGTTGCGTAAAAACTACAGTTGCGTAACGTATTAATTAAGTGGTGTACGAGAGCACCGTATGATTACAGCGGCTTGCACCGGGTATTCTGCGGGTGCATCCTTTCCTTTGATACGACGTAATGACCACTCCCACCTATCGGTTCGCTTCCTAGATCATCAGCATGACCAGCACAAAACGGTAAAAACTAGCCTTGCTCGTTGACAGTAAAGTGAGCTGATCTTCCTGCTGTGGCCGCGTGTGGGAACGAGTACCGTGAACGCATTCCACTTCTTGTCCTTCCATAAATGTCGAGTTAATAAGATTCATCATTGATTAACTATGTATGTGGTATGGCGAGAATAAATTAGAGAAAAACGATGCACAGAAGCTCTCAATAACTCCTCAAGTAAAATATGCGTCCCATTTAACGTGGGAGCCTAATTAATATACTTCCGATGCTAATAAAGAATTGCATGTGATGGTGCGTGATCACTCAGCGACAAATAGATTCACTTTGTCACTGTTGTTTATTCGAATCCGACAATTGGAGTCAGGGACAGTGAGAAAAAGTAGTAATGACGACTATTAAGCTTCCTGCTCGTTTGAGAATGAAAAACTATCGTTAGGTACAATTAAACTGCCTCGTTTTAAGTGCGTATATCACGGGAAAGTGGACCATGAAGCAGTCCCACAAATAACTTAAATACTCGGGATAATGAATCGTCACTGAATTTAAAAAATCCTCCGAGTAAATGCATCCGAGCCAAAAGAAAAATCCACTTAAAAACTCGAAACAGTAATGAATTATTTCATATCGTGTGCCCTTTTTTGCAAGAGATGATTTCAGCATCAGTCAGGCTTAAAAAAAAACATTTGAAAAATTTATTTGTACTGCACTGTATTTAATTACAGTGCAATGGATAAGGACGTGTGATTTAAGATAATTTGTTGCACAAACTATTTTTACGATCATAATAATTTGTCAAGCCGAGAGGTCCATATAGTTTTGCAACAGGGTTGCGTGTATCGTCACACAGCATCCGAAGTAGCCTATCATCCTCGCCTACTCGAACTCCGCCGCTTGTCAAGACACTAATTGGATAAATAAATTGTTACGTCCAGTAACGTGGAAGCGCGAAAATTTCAGCGCGTGATCTTGCGGGCATTCGCAATAAAGTCTTTCTCTTCAGGGCACTATTACGCAAGGCATTGGCAGTTTTTTCGTTTTTTTTTTTTTCATTATTGTGCATAGGCTTAGAAGTAATAAAATCTCTTTCACGCGCACAGAGCCTCATCTGTCTGCGTAATTAGAAACACTTAAGGTTCGCGCGACTTGGCAAAGACACTGCTGTTCGCTTGAGATCCCTCTTGGACGATTGTTTTTCCAAGGCGTGAGTAATCCACGCGTGGCTAATCTCAGTTCTGTTGCTGTGTCTGGGAGGCCGTGTACGAAGAAGAGCGAGAGATAGATACACGATCCCGAAGTCGAAGACCCGCGTGAATCATCGAGACTCGCGAACGACGCGACTCAACTCGGTTAGCTAAGCTTCCGGATTTCGTATTTAAAGGGGCATCCCCTCTCCTCCCTCTTACAGGCGCCACCGGATACATCCTCAGAAAATAATATAGTAGAATAGTAGATCCAACTATACCAATATAATTCCCAGGAGGAACGATTATATCGATTGTACTCGATACTATGTCTTTGGGGTCTTTTGTTAGTTGAGCTACAATTATGTCAGCAGTTGTTACTTTATGTCATTGTCGTAACTATAAAATAGAATCGATTTCGAAATTATACTGTATGGTTGAAGTATTGGATTGATGCTTCAACCGTATATTTTTTTCTCAATGCACTGATGAAAATGCGGTGTTAAAATCGATATCAAAATGATATCTACATAAATCCACACCAATTGCAGTGACAACGAGCGTGTAAAACAAATAATATCACATGACAATTACACTGATAGAACATTATCATCGATACCAAATTGGTGTCAGTTTTGTAACATCATTATTGGTATTAATTTTTGCATTTCTACACTAGCGCTCAATGTTTGTACATTTTACTTTAATACCTCATTTGCGTGATTTTTGGCGGCAACAATTACGCTGGAAATCGATTTTGTTAATATTGCAGTATAATTTAGTACAACACGTGTATCGCGAAGGTCCAGTGCTAAATATTTCTTATTTTCACATACACTTAACCTCAACATTCTGCTTTCTTCATAATCTTCTAGAACGAACGATTTGTACACGGAGACGTTTACAAATATCGACACACACCCACACACACACACGACAAGATTTGGTTTTCAATTTATTTATGAATAATCCACCAAGGCCACCCACGAACAATGGAATAGAGTCGACACGTTCAACGCTAATATGGGATTCTATGGGAATACTACTTCACACCAAGCAGTATTCACATGTTGAGCAGACACTGTAGATCTAACAATTTAAAAAAATTCTATTGTCAGAACTGATAGGTGATGTTGACAAGAAAAGTGATATAACGAAATCGTTCGTATAAATTCTACACCGCAAAAAAAGTGTTAATATCAACTGTAGTGGGTAACGCCATCAAAGGGTCCATTACAAAATATGTGCATCGCACATTGAGCGAGCTTCACTAATTTTAGCAGCTGCATGTCCATCAGCCGTTTCATCTATGAAAGCTGAATGTGTTCCACAGTCGGAATATAGTGTGAAAGATTGTAAAGAGCCGCGCAGTCTGCAGTAGAGCAGTTACGTACTGGTCAGGCGAGAGACATCCGAAAATAACTAGTGCAATGAACAAGTAAAGTTTGTGGGTATGAAAGTTGTGCTTTACAAGCAGTATATTCACCGTGATAATGCACCGTCATGCAAAATACTAGTGAACCGTACGGAGAATATTTCAGGCCCTCCACTTGCAAGCAAATATTATATTCTTGACCTTTTACAGCGAAAAACGACTCGAACCAAAAATACAGTAGAACCTCGATTCTACGGATACGTCAGGACAGAAAGGCCATAGAATCGAGAACTTACCACCTACAATAAAAGAAAGCAAAAAAAAAAGTACAGCACGAAATGGTAAATTTGTCTGCATGATCGAGTTTCGAGTGCATCTAGTTTGCTGTCTTTTTTCATTATAAATCTTATTAGATTCACATTTTTTATTTTGTACACATTTTAACCTTTGAGATTGTATTAATCGGACATTGAAAAAAAAAAAAAAAAAAACACGCTTTTCACATAAGCAGTTAGTACATCAGTATAAGTAGTTATTACATTAGGAAGGATGCAAAATTCAATGTAACATACACGTTAAATGTAGGTGACGTTAATAGTAGATATCTTGGTGAAAAAACAATTACAAATTATTAAAATGAAGACAAATAACATGCCTACTGCTGTTGCTACTAAAGAAGAAATCCGAGAATAATATTAATAATCGCACACAATACATTCATCACGAAAAACCCACTTTGCTAAAAATATACTCGAAGATACTGCAGTCGATCTTATCGACCACGCTTAATCTATAGCCTTGCCCGCTATCATCAATTACCCTATATGATTTTCTAAGCTACAATCGCTCTTCATTGCAACGAGGTTCTCCCAATATAATGGGTTGTGAATCCAGTCTTTGACTCATAAATCAATGGTGTTAAAGCAATACGTTAAATATTCCAATAATGTGTAAACTTAAATATTGGCTGTCCCTTCAAAATAAATCCAAATAGATGCTGACAAGCTGAATTATCTGTACATAATTCAAATACGGATTGATGAATTTTTAAACATTTTCGATTAAATAAGTGATCATTGCAAAAGTCGGTTCTGATCACCAGAAGTATGGTGACTTTAAATTCAAAGCGTACCCAATGTAGCGTTGAAAATAAGGTTTTCTCTAGCTGTGTAATGAGACGTTAATTAATGGGTCTTTAACAAGTACAAACGTCCGTTAGTAATGGATGTCCATTGTATTGTCGATGACGAGAAGCTCTTGATGCAACACTGCATGAACAGTAGGTCATTGCCTTACGGCCATAGTCTCGAACCTGCGAATATATCATCATTAATATCACTGCTATGAGTGAACATTCTTTAGAAGTGGTCAATGAGATTCGACTGTTTTACGATTGTCACTTGAGATATACTACGAATCATCCTCAAGAGATACGAATTAAATATTAACCCTTCTCAAATACTCTTTTTTTGTTTTGGGAACGACAAGCATAGTGGGGGAGAGTGGGTTACAGTGTATCACGGGGCACAGAGAGCCACATGGAGTTTCTCATGGACTTGACGTGCATAAATAATCTTTTTCTTTTGTGTTAGGCACTGACCTAAATCGAGTTGCATCATTCGACGTGAAATCGAAATGATTCTTGTTCGGAATTATTTAAAGATGTAATAGATTTGAACCCTTCAAAAAATTGAATTTTTCTTATGGGGTAGTGGGGTACAATGTGTCATCCGAAAATTCAAGAGAAATCTAATTATTAAAATATTCAAGATCTTCCGGCAGTAATGGCTTTAGCTTATTGTATATGTAAAGGTCCATCATAAGCGATAACAAATTATATTTTTTTATCACACCACTGTATTAAGGGGATAAATTCACTAGAAAAACCGTGACACATTGTGTCCCACTCTCTTCTATATACCTATGTAACGATTAACGTACAACCGAAGTGTGTCATAAATTTTAAGCACGAGATTCACGCCTAAACAGGAGTTGAGACAGTGTACATGGTGTGTGGGTGTACGCGCTCCGACTCGTGGTCCAGCGCGTGTACCTCTGATTCCAATCAAACAAGGCCTGTCGTCGAGTGGACCCCCCAACGCTACGTTCGAAGAATCAACCACCGTAGTATTTCTACGCAGTATTTGTACGGAAAAGTTTTATGGAAGAATTTGGTAGAACTGGGTGCACATATTATTCAACATTCTATCTAAACATCTTTGCAATTTACACTCGAACGTGGCACGTTTCGATTCCTATACGAAACATGCATAAATGAGAAGTTGTACATGTTTCCAAAATCAAATCAACATGTTGAAAGTAGAAAAAAAAAAAATGAGACTTCTCCAGTTAAATTTTGAGATATCGTGAATTAAGGGGGACGAGTCAGTCAAAAAGATCATTTATTTAACTTGGTGCGATAAACGCGATTTTACGCATGCTTTGCATCCGTAAATCTCCATTTTCAGACCTTTTGCAATCAAATTTCGTACAATATTCGTGCTGCAAACTTACACTCGTCAGAAAAAGTTTTATCGCACTAGTATCGTAAGGTATTATTTTGACCATTATTTTTTTTTCTCTCCCTCAGCGAACAAAAAATATAAAATAATTTCCTCCCTTCACGATAACTCCGAAGGATTTTGTCCTAAAGCAATCGATTCACTCAACCGGTTGCTTTAAGACCAGATTCATGAGTCTTACACTTTGCATGTCATCCAGAGAACACTGCTCCAACGATTGGCCTTCGCTAACTCTCATTCTTTTTGCAGTTACGCTGCACACCATTTAAGCAGTGCAATTTTTTTAACGATCATA
This sequence comes from Clistopyga incitator, assembly GCA_947507545.1. Lineage (NCBI taxonomy): Eukaryota > Metazoa > Arthropoda > Insecta > Hymenoptera > Ichneumonidae > Clistopyga > Clistopyga incitator. The sequence goes on along the minus strand of OX382173.1, from coordinate 7,341,281 downwards.
CTTCGAAAGATCCATGTCCAGATATCAGAATTATTATGACACTTTCGTCTGCAACTCTGCTTTAAGGACCTTTAAAAAAAAAGTTTTCCTCGTAAATTTGTGTAACTGCAGAGAATAAATTCTAGCGAAGGTCCATCCTTGAAGCAGTGTTCTCCGAATCACGCGCAGAGTGTAAAACTCCGGAATTCGATTTCAAGGCAATCGGTTGACCCAATTGGTTGGTCCATTTACAAAAAAATCCTTCGGATTCATTCTGAAAGCAGGAGTTATTTTTTAAATTCCCCTTCCATGAGGGGGACAGTTATTCTTTTAATATAAAAATTCTTTTTGGTCTAACCGGTCCTCCTTAAGGCGGAATTAAGGCACGAGAGGGTACGAGAGGTGTGTTACACAACCCCACCCACCTTTCTATGCTTATCTCCTGCATATCCTAACCACTACGCCTTGTTCTCTGGTTTTTTCTTCCTATATACTCAGTTAGTCTGATGCTATTTCGGTGACGACATAGTACTACTTCGTGCGACACGAACGAATAGTATAAACAGAGAATCATCACGTAAGACAACTAGGCCAGACGAATGAAAGGCGTCAAAATACTATTGAAAAGTGACAAGTAGCATCTTGACACATAGCAGGAATGTTTCAATTAGTCCTCGTCATCTTTATACAGTTAAAGAGAAGATGTTTCTATTCAAAACTTAGTCGAAGTGTTTTGGAGAAACGTTTTATAAACAGAAAAAATTTTATTGATATATACTGCAATTTTGAGAAAACTTGAAGCAGATTCATTGTCCTTGATATTAATCTAAATGATTACCGCAAGGTTTTTCTGGCTTAAATTGTACAGAACTAAAAAATTGATAGACTCTATCAAAATAGAGCATACTCGAGAAATATATGAAGTCATATAATTGACTGAGTTGTAAAATTTAACATGTGTCAAATCTGTATGTGCGCGATAAACTCACGAACCGTCTGATCCATTTAGGAGTAGCATCTCATTTAGGCGATTATTTTCAATGGGATCTGACATATTTGGCCATAATTGGGCCTATGTCAAGATTAGACCTTCCAGAGAGGAGACGGATTTTGTAGATTTTGCAACGAAATCTCGAATTGCATCTGGTATCTGTAATAATTCACATAGATGGAGTCCACGTGGACTGATCTTTGTAGATCTACAGTCGCTCTATGATATATCAGGTTTTTTTTACAGCTGTAGTCTCCGGTCGGATAGTTCGAGGGTTCAACTCGGATTATAGTCTTTCTAGGTCGTCATAACTCTTGAAATATATTGTTCCTCGTCGTACGTTGATGACAATAAATATGAAGCGAAGAGTTCAACTGGTCTGTCGGGATATTTCGCAGGGTTTTGCTGTGAGCCTATGCACCAGGTCTCTAATCGCGCACGCCCACGCTCGGGATGCTGGCAGGGAGCGCTATATCGGTCGTATTTCACGTCACGATGAGATTGATGATCACGGCTATCGAAACAGTGCAATGCGAGCAGAGTGAAGAGGAAGCGAAAGAACAAGGGAATTCTCGTGATCGTTCAATCGGCGCATGCTGCGCAGTCTTCGTACGTCGCAACAGTATACCAAAGATATAGCTAAGTCCTTGATCTACGAGGAATTCCAATAGAATAGAGCAGTTGTAACAGCTCGTATAATTGAGCGTGGATCAAGGATCGCTTGACCCAGGCATATAATATGAAATGTGACATGTCCCCAAATTTTCATTGAGTACAGTAAATTTGAAGAAAACAAACGGAATTAAAAGCCGTATATGTCATGTAACCAAATAAAACCAGCAATCAAATGACCAAAATTGTGAAAACCAATCGTGACTTTTCGACACACATTTCAATGAGCATACTTTTCATAGCAGCTTTTATGTATCGTCCAGTCTTTTGCAGACTACAATACCTGAGCGTGTATGAGGTGCAATAAAGTGGTACAAAAATTATCTATACAGATTGGAGATAAGTATCGCTGCTGCTCATCTGTCATTTTTACAATATCTGGAGGCTCGATTTGGTGTGATAGCCCGATTAGCAGCGAGCATTGTAAATTATGTTCAAATGCACGCCCGCACGCATGCACCCGCAACGAAACTCTCGTGATCGTTCAATAGTCACATCCTGCGCCGTCTTTGTACATCACAACAGTATACCAGAGATATAGCCAACTTCTCGATCTACGAGGAATTCCAATAGAGAGTATAGCGGTTGTAAAAGCTCGTTTAGTTGAGCGTGGATCAAGGATCGCTCGACCCAGGCGTAGCATGAAACGCTCAATGCCCCACAATTTACCCAGTTCAATTGCCATTAGCAGCGTTGCGGGGGGAACCCGGTTAGCACATGGCGAATAATTTGGATCGTGAAGGGCGGGTGGTGTACCACGAGAGAACGGCGGTGCCCGGATCAACGAGATATTGCCGATCAAGTTCAGCAGCCAGTTAACCAGCAGTTAGCCTTCTGTCGTCTAACGACTTAATGACGGGAATTCGCCACTTACAGCTCTTTCGATCGCCGTCTTTATCACTCGACTGGCTATTAACCTCGCTCTTCCTCTCTTCATGCCTTCCATACTTGTTCTTCCTTTACGCATCAGGTTCTTATACTGTAGAGTCGGTCTTGCCGGGCAATTCTTTGTCCACGAGACTGTGTACCAGCACATACTCAACGTCAACAGATTAAGCCACCGGCAGTACGCATGTCCGCAATGCCTCTTCCGCCAATTTTTCATATATAATTAATGAGGATAATCCTCCACTCCTTTGCCAAGTTTCCTGTGAGATTTTTCACTTATCTTGTGGCTATTTTTTTATTGTCGTTACCGGTGAAGAGAGACATGTCATCGCCAGAACGACTGGTTGGTGTCTGTAGAGAGGAACGGAACTTATTGGATCATTGCACCTCAAATATCGATTTCTATTTGTTGAAATATTTTTTATAACACTTATTGGTGTTCCCACAATGAATTACATAAGCGAATGGAACGATGAAGAAGTAAATATAGACTGTGTTTAAATAAAACATGTTAAACATTTTTAACTATATTACATAAAAGGGTAAGAAATTGATATTGTAGGTATGTAATAATAAACTCTGATAAAAAAGGGCATAAGGCATTTAATACATTAAAAAAAATTGTTTACGTTGTTGTCAAGCCGATTCAATTAGGCCTGGTCAGCCATGCTGATCACTCGAATATACGTCTGTCATGAAACTAAATGGGCACGCTCCCTGGCCCTTCAGAATCTTATGTTATTGTAACACTGTTGGTCTTTGCGGTCGAAAAGGCCTGAAACAATATTTTTGTCTGGCGCTAAGGCATCGCTGCATTCACGTCAATCATTCGTTAATGTCAGGCAATCGTTCCGCAGCAACCGCAATAATGCAGGAGCCGTTAACAGTGCACTCAACATGGGAATGTGAAAATAGAAAATCTGGTATTGTGGCAATGAAACCGGCTTTTCTTGCAACTTTCATAGGAATCCTTGACAATATTAAATTACTAATTGAAACAACTAATGGTATTCATGACTGCAAACAAGTGAAGGACAAAACCTTCGGTAGACATAAAAATACTAAGTACCTAGTATCTCAATCTGTAAAACATACCGCAAAACGAACGTTAAAAAAGGAATCAGCATTCTATAATAACACCTAACTGAAGAAAACTGCAGAGTTAAAAGTTAAGCTTGTAAGTACAGTTTTTAATTATCTAAAAATGCTTAACTACTTTTCAAAACAATTCTGGTCAACTTAATATTCACCTACCAATCGTTTTTGAACATTTTGTTAACTAGCATTCAAATACGATTGGATGATAAATATTTAATTGTTGTACTTTTTATAAATTTCAACAATTGTGACCTGTAGCTAGTCCGTACTTCTAAATAATTGGTCATCCCAATATTTCCAAATCGTAGATTATGTAAAATAATTTTTCCACGACGAGTTCATACCTGCACTAAACTTTTTTTTACAAATTATTCTTCGTTATTTATTTATGGTTCATTGAATGAATTTTAATGTCTGTACGCAATGATAATCAGGCTGCGCATTGACAGAATCACAGGCCAGAACACATCCGGGCGAGTTTCACAATCAAATTCCGTTTACGTCGAAAGAATTTAGCCAGTTAGCCATCGAACCGACACATTGTTGAGTCACGTAAATACATGCCTGCACTGCAATAGCCTTTATGCGCACAGGTGTATTATGGTGACCAAGTAAAACACTGAGCGGGAGCAAGAGGAAGAGCTCTTTATGTAATGTCGGTGGTAAGCGTTCTCGGTATCTGTCAATTTTTCTATTCATACTGTTCAGACGTCTAAGAGACGTCCGCGCGACACGCGAGTCTGCTTGGATAACGACGGTATAGTGTGACTTCAGGATTTGGTGAATCTAACGTGAGAGTGACCACATTTTCATGAATCTCTGATACTTTTTTATCGGAGAAAGTTATTTGTTAGTCAGATCGTATGTGGCATTGAGTTTCGGATTGCACTACGTTCCCACCGGAATGGACGTAAGTACCCCATAACTGATTAGATTAATAATCCTGGAACTTATGTTGTTAATATTTAAAAAACCCCTTAGATTAGCTTTAAAAATAAACAAGAGACACTAAACATTCATAGAACATTCGATAAAATATAATATTTCTCTTCGAAAAAATAAGAAAAATTGATTTTTTAAGAGACAAATCATTTTTCTAGCGATGCTGTTGAATATATTCATGAAGCTATTTTATGAATAATTTTTGCATCACTATTATTAATTCTGAGTTACAATTCTATATTTGCAATAAGGTTGTTTTTTTTTTTGTTCAAACATTTCCGTGCGTCCGAAAGTACGAAAATTGTAGTTAAGTCAAACTCATGACTGATAATGTATTTATAACGCATCGTCACTATTGAATTCTTAATCAGTGGGAAATCCCAAGTGCAGATCGATGTGATATGAATCACCGACAGAATTTTTAATAGTGAATGGCGAAAATAGCGGAGTTCAGAATAATTAACGTGTCAATCTAAAATGGTCATCATTATGATATTCACAATTGAATAAAATGCACGTCTGAATCTAGAACGGCTATTATTATTGAATTCGTTATTTTAGCCATTCGCTATCTTGAACCTCACCCAAAAGTTAAAGAATGTTTTCTCCAATGTTAAGGCCCATAGGGACACGACAAACGCTCTAGAATGGCCCGATTACATCGTGATTGGTTTCGTTCTGTCAGTTTCCGCAACGATCGGAATCTACTACCGATTCAGCGGGGGTCGACAGAAGACTTCAGCGGTACGGAAAATTACACATGATTGCTGCACTACTCGGAAAACTGCAGTTTTCAAACGTTGTACAGAAAAATGTCTTTCAACACTTAAGAGAAAAGCTTTTTTCCCTAGTATTGAAATGTACCATAACTGTAGTTGTTTTTTCAAATTGCATTCGAGTACAGTGAATTCGAACAACAAAGAAAAAACGAAATGAAAAGTCGTAGACCTTACGTAACCGAGGAAAACCAGCAATCAAATGTCCTGAAGTATGAAAACATACTGCCAAGGAAGTTTCCTCAGTCATAGAAAATAATGTAATTAATCAATGAGCAGGAATACTTTTCGGCAAACAATTCAATGAGCATACCATTGCTGGCAATCGCTTTGATGGTCGCCTTGCTTTCGGCGATAGCGATGTTGGGCATCAGCGGTGAAAACTACATTTACGGCGCCCAGTTCATGGTTCTGAACGTCGGTATGATGGTGGGAACCCCGATCGCAGCTTTTATGTATCTTCCAGTCTTCTTCAAGCTACAATCCCTGAGCGTTTACGAGGTACAATGACATGAAACAAAATTTGGAGAAAAAAAAGTCGCCGTTGATATGTCATTTTTGCAGTATCTGGAGAGACGATTTGGCGTGGTAGCCCGATTGGCAGCGAGTATTGCAAATTATGTTCAAATGAATCTATATACCGGGGTCGTTCTGTACGCACCCGCCCTTGCCCTCGAAGCCACAACCGGATTGTCGAGTACGGCAAGCGTGCTTCTCATCGGACTGATCTGCACCTTTTACTCGAGCATCGGTGGAATAAAAGCTGTTCTAGCGACTGACGTCTTTCAGGGCTTGCTGATGTTTGGCACGATAATCTGTATAATCACCGTCGGTTGCTACGACATCGAAGGAGGAATATCAGAAGTCTGGAGCACCGCAGATAAGGGTGGCCGCCTCAATTTTTTTAAGTATTGCTTCTATTGGTGATTCGTATTAGAAGGTTAGACGCACTACGGGTCAACATCAGAATAAAGTGATTCTTTCGTGCATTTTATGGCAGCTTTGATTTCGATCCGACTGAAAGACACACTTGGTGGTGTTTAGTGGCTGGCGGGATTGGAATATTTCTTTTGAATTTCGGAGTAAACCAGGTTCACGTGCAACGACTCCTTTCCGCAAAGTGAGAACAAGATAAAAACCATACTAATTCAGATTATTTTGATTTAAGATCAAAAGACCATCGGCCATAAAATTGATTGCTTCAATATAATTACGGCATGAAATTGGATATTGGATGTAGAACAATAATGATCTAATCGATTAAAGTACAAATTGTGTTGAACAGATCACTCAAGTCAGCGCAGATAGCGCTCTTCGTGAATACTCCACTCGTGATGCTAATGGTGATGGCAACTTCGTTCTCTGGAGTGGTTCTATACGTCTGGTTTGAAGGTTGTGATCCAGTAACTTCCGGTGATATATCATCCTTCGATCAAGTGATGCCGCATTTCGCCAAGTTGAGATTATCCAAAATACCGGGGCTTACGGGTTTTTTCATCGCCGGCATATTCAGTGCTTCCCTAAGCACCGTCTCAGCCATGTTGAACGCTCTGGCTGCGGTAGCAATATCCGACTACATAAAACCGCTCTATCGTAAATCTGGTCGAGATTTTCCGGATTCGAAAGCACCGTTCTTCGGTAAAATTCTCGGTGTCATCAATGGATTATTGTGCGTGGCAATCGCATTCATGGCTTCGGGACTCGGGAGTTTGATGCAAACTGCACTAGCAATAACCGGAGCTATCGGTGGTCCTGTGCTCGGCCTCTTCAGCCTTGGAATATTCGTCGAAGCCGCTAATGAGACGGGAGCAGTGATCGGTACTATTTCCAGTCTCATTTTTTGCACGTGGCTCACTTTTGGACAACCTAAACCTCCGGTTGTCCAGCTACCGGTTTCCATCGACAAATGCACGAATTCGTCCCATCTGGATACTACACACATCCAGCTCACCAATTCCAGGTACGATACCCGCGATTTCTCGAATAAGGTGAACGTTCCAGGTTTCGGCTATCCAACTGACATTTGTATTAACGATGAATGTAATTTTCGTCAGATAAAAAGAAAACAAGGCCCTATTGAAGAGTGTTTTCAACTATTCGTTAATCTTGAAAGACGAATATGTTGATGGCATTTTTCATTTAGAAAAGTCAAGTCATGTAAACGAAGAAAGTCGATGGTAACAGAATGTGCGATATGCGTGACCGAAACCCTAGCAGCCAATCGCCATTGTAAAACAATAGTTTATATATTATAATCTAATAATTCAATGTACATAGTTACTGGATTAAATTCAGGGAAGTTCATTGCAGACATCAAAGGACCTTGTTTTTAAAATTTCGAATCTCGGGCTCTAAGAATGACCGAAACTGGGTCGTTCACCTTACGACGATAGGCTAATAAACTATTATAAATTGTGTTATTGTGATTGCAGAATCGCAGCTGACCCTAGTGATTACTTCTATCTATACCGTATCTCCTATATGTGGTACACTCCTATGGGATTCGGAATCACAATGCTCTGCGGATATATTGCGAGCATAATTTTCCGTCGCTTCTCTAAAACTCCTATCATAGAACCGGATCCGGACTTGTTCACGCCGATGTTGGCCGCTCGTATAAGAAGACGACGCGAAGACGCCATGAAAACTACCACCAGTCAAGTCTTTGTATTGAATGCAAAAGAATTGGCCCCTGAACGACAATGATGAATCACGGAAAATTTAGATTTCAATATAGTGAGAGTTGAATACTCACATGCATCATATAATATTATTAGGCGCGGGGAAGAGCGCAAAACTTGACGAAATCATGTTAGCGTGATAGAGATGGAACTGAAAGATGATCTCAAGGAAACGAGAGAAAAGCATTACGTCGTAGACTTGGGTTCTAATTAAAAGGAGTATTTTAGGCTTGGGACAGAAAATAGATTTTCAATCTATTTTTTTTCTCCAATTTTACACCCAATTAATACAAGGTCTTGCGAAGTTTGACCTTTTTTATATCAACAAACATTGCCAAACCATGAAATTATTGTTATTTAAACAAAGTGCCACAAAATTGTCTATTTGTTCGATTCACTTGAAATTCGAACAGAGTTTATAATAATTTTCATCTCAGGTCCGCATATTTGCATTAAGTTCTGGCAACTACGGGAATTACGTGCTGAAGAAAAAGGCGTACGATTATCGAACTAAAAAAAGGCCAACTTTAATCATATTTCATCGAAAAATAAATAAAACTACGACGAAATTATCTGTGCGATATTAATTGTTATGGGCTATTATTTGTCTAAATATTAAAGGAATCGGATAAATAGATCACTCGATGGTATTTTGTTGAAATATTTTTAACTTCGTTTTTGAGCAATAAAAAAAAATGACCGAGACTATTACTTGATATGAAAAAAATTCAAGACCAACCTGTTTTTTAAGGCCTCAAGCTTTTGCAATGTCCTTAACGTAATGTGATACAAATTTCTATCGCTCTCTCTCTCTTCCTCCAGTATAACTTAAGGCATAGCATATGGCCTTAAGAGGGAAACCTAAATCCTGCGATTGGGATCAAGCAAATGCGACAGAAACAACTGGAAATTCCTGACACCTTTTTCAGTTACAGATTTTCTAAAAAATGTGAAGATGCTGGATTCACTCTGAGCCATATTTATGTACCTATGACATCGCATAACATCTTGAACTTAATAGAATCTGTCGAAAGTTTCTAGATCGAGTGTCAGTATCAGCCCTTCGAAAGAGATACATGTTTTTTTTTTAAATTCAAATTATCTAGTAAGAGTTATTTCTCATCGAAAAAAGTATAATCTATTAGCAGTTTTCTCTACCTTCAGTCAAGAAAATTCAAAGCTCCGAAGTACAAAAACGTTTATGATGTAATAAAAATGAATGCAATTGAGCTTCCTGTCTAGACTTTCAGTTAACGCCGGATTCAAAGCAATCACTTCTTATCACGAGCGCGGATATTATTGAATATGTTCAGACATCGTCGTAACTGCAGTAGGTGAAATATCAAATATACATACCGCATGATCATGATGATATTGTCCAATTTACTGACACACAAACTGTCTAATGTCAGACAATCGGCGCTCTTATCGTGTTATTACGGTGTGTGAAGTACGGTGATAATTGCTGTTTGTACCATTTGCCAAAAGAAGCAAGCATAGTAAAGGTTGATTATACGAACGTTAATAGAACCGAACGAATTACGATGAGTCTTGAAAAATAAATGCAGGTCGTACAGAAACTGTATTATCGTGTGTCACGTTTATGCATATCATATATAATTATATATCCACTGGTGATTCCACAATTCAATTCCCACCTGGAACATCTCTAACATAATTAAAACTCCTCGATTTACGAGACAACCGGTTGATATTATACGGTCTATCAGAATTAATAGTTCACGAAGAGAAAGTTCTGAGGAAAATGATCATGTAATTATTCTCACTCAGAACTAACAATGATACATATACAATGAATTTCTATAAAAAATTTTAATAACAATTCTTACGTCATTACTGCAGCTGACGTCACTAAGGACGCGTTTACCACATCGACGTACCTATTTTTCTCAGACATACGATCATTTTTTCAAAACCCTTTACTCCATTTCTTAAACGGTATTATTAATAAATGTCTGTAATATTACTACGTATTAAAACCATTTTGTGAATAGAAAATCCCTGACCAGATCAAGAGTCCTAGACCTTCAGTAAAAATGTCAGTAAAAAAAAAAGCACTTGTATGGCACTGGCGATCGGAAAATACCTGAGCGTAACTATTTTAAGTGTTTCATATCTTAAGTACTTCAAAATTGAAATCTCGACATTAAACAGTGTACTTTGTTTGATCGACCGATCTTTAAAAAATTCTATCACGAGAAAATAACGCGGACTTTAGAATGCGGGGAATTTTCCATGGTTTTATTGGGCTCTCGTAGTCAAAGCTTTGTTACTGTGAGCACAATCGAATAAAGGGGGATTGCCCGATTGTTAAGTCTACTCTGTAATCTCGGGACAGAATTAAAAAATCGATCGATCGAACGACGTCCTCTGATAATAATGTCAAATGCTGCGATCAAGAAGCTCCCAACTCTAAGTTGAATTATGTTATGTACTGCTTACTTCATTAAGGGTTTTTACTTTGAACATGTGGAGTTACCGTACGGAAAATATAGAGCATAGATCCAGTTTTTTGTGCATAAGATCTAATCATGTAACCTTGTCTGGCGTGAAGTATCGGCACTACTTGTAATCAATTCGAACGAGGTATTATATATAAGTTTGATCGAATTTCACAATAGATAAGCGCGTTTGATTGATTATCTTCGGACAATATCGGCCTAAATCCGGTTTTCAATCGGGAGTACAGTGGCAATGTCAGTGCTGAAGCGTTTTAGTGTATCTTAAGGAATGACGATCGGCGGAGTTCATTGCCAAAATTAATTGTGAAGTTTTTTTTTAATTTAAGGAGAATGGATGTGAGTACGATTTGTTGAGTTAACATTAAATCACTACAAGGGTGCCTTTAGTTAATTGGAAATATGGAGATAACGATTTAAGACGACCAATGTGTGAAAATATCGATAAAAATTTAAGGTCACCGAGAAATTCGAAGCATCGTTGCAATGGCCCGATTATATGGCGATCGGTGTAGTTCTGCTTATTTCGGCATTGATCGGGGTTTATTATCGATTCAGCGGGGGACGGCAGAAAACGACAGAGGTATGTGAATATTAAATTGAATAGAAGTTTGACACATTATTCACGGTACGAATGCTAAAATCAGGTCAAAAGTGAAGATTCATTACATACCAAAAATAAAAAGAATCCAATGTCCATATATTTATAAACCCCTAAATATTTACGATTCCGTGCCTGGATTATAAAATCAAATTGTCATTCGGTATTTCAATCTGTCATCAGGAATACTTCAAGGCCAATCAATCGCTGAGCGTCCCACTGTTGGCAATTGCACTGATGGTCGCTTTTATATCGGCAATAGCACTGCTTGGAGCCAGCGGAGAAGTCTACATCTATGGCAGCCAAATTGCGGCCATTAATGTAGGATTCTTAGTAGGAACGCCGATTGCTGCGCATTTATACCTTCCAGTTTTTTATCGTCTTCAAAGCATGAGCGTTTACGAGGTAAAATTTGGGCTTTGTATTGTAAAAAAAATTATCGATAAAAAATGCAACGGTGTGAGTTACGAACAAAGCCGGTGTTAGAGTTATAACACCATTTTGTTGTTAAAAGTACATCCGTTCTATGCTATATAAATAACGCGGCGTATTCTGACAAATAGTGTGATGCACCATGCTGACCCTTAGTGGTGTTGTTTTTCATAGAAGCCGACAGAGTTTGATGGTAAATCGTAGTGTTTACCTATGAAGTCTCATGTTTAGCCACCATGAAATGTATCGATTGTGCTCATAACACTGTCAAAACTACACCAAACGGTGCCGATGGTTGCACTGTCCGGCGTAATCAATTTCCGTGTTGATCAATAAGTCTGATTTCCTTACATCATCTTTTGAGCCATTATGAAAATTATGTGAACCTGGTGGGTCTACATAATTTTATTCATTTTAAGGGGATGCTGGAGTCAATTAGGCGATTTGTAGTATACACTATTCATCGTAAATATGCTACAAATATATTCCAACTTTTGCACGGAGGTAATAAAAACCTTCATGCTTCGGCGACCGGTCGAATTACCGTTCAAGACATAGAGCAAATGTTTAAAAAAGTATATTACTGAACCTCTCAAAAGCCAATATGGCCGCTCGAAACGTCAAATATTTCGGTTAAAGTAAGATATAAACGTTTCTGGGGCTCAGATGTGTCAAATAAGACCGGACGCCGAAGCACAAAGGTTTTTATTACATCCCTGCAAAATTTGAAATACATTTGTAGCATATTTGCGATGAATAGTCTATACGAATTCGCCCAGTCCAGCATCCCCTTAACAGTACATTTTATACAGTGTAGGGAAATTGAATTTACCACGTAGATCTGACGATAATTTACGACGTCGATTTTCGATTTTCGCAGTATCTCCAGAAAAGATTTGGCTCGACAGCTGCACTTGCTGCTAGCATCGCGAATTTTCTTCAAATGTGTCTGGGAATGGGCGTCGTTCTGTACGCTCCAGCGCTCGCTCTCGAAGCAACAACAGGGTTGTCAAGTACGATGAGTGTGATACTCATAGGTTCTATTTGCACATTCTACTCAAGCATAGGTGGTATCAAAGCGGTACTCGCTACCGATGTATTCCAGAGTGTTCTCATACTTACCTCCCTGATTTGCATCATCACCGCGGGTTGTTATGACATTGAGGGAGGAATCTCAGGACTTTGGGACATTGCCGCCAAGGGCGATCGATTAGAGTTCTTCAAGTATGAACTTAGAATTGAATATTTGTCCTAAATCATAACGATAAGCTTTAGGACTAATATAAACATTCTGCTGGACACTTTTCAGCCTTGCATTAGATCCGACTATACGAGTTACTTTCTGGTCAGCAATAGTAGGTGGTATGGGCATCTTCGTTTCAGACTTCGGCATAAGCCAGATTTTTGTTCAACGACTTCTGTCAGCTAAGTAAGTACAATTACTTCGCGCTTTAAATGTGATGCTCACAAAAAAAAGTTCTTGATATGAGGTCCAGAAAGAGTCTTTCAAACCTCAGAAAGTGTTGCAGGGTCCAAGGTCTGAGAGACATTTTTAGTCTCTCACCAGGACTTGATTGGAATATATTACCAAGACTCTTTAAAAAACGTTTTTCTTCAGTGCGGCTTGCACTATTGGGATCAAATAGTTGATGTATTCGATGATATAAGTAATATTTGTTTGTGTAACCATGGATTATAATTAACAGGAATCTCAAGTCGGCCCAAGTGGCTCTCTACATCAACTCTGTGATGGTGGTCATCATGTCGTTCGCACTTTGTTTCTCGGGGGTGGTTATCTACGCCTGGTTTGTAGGATGCGATCCAGTGGCTTCTGGTCTGATTGCCTCCTACGACCAAGTGATGCCATATTTCGCCAAGATAAGACTGTCTAAAATACCTGGACTAGCGGGTATCTTCATAGTGGGCATATTTAGCGCTGGGCTGAGCACACTCTCGGCTATACTAAATTCCCTCGCAGCAGTCGCTGTCGCCGATTATATAAAACCATTGTGCCGAAAATTCGGTCACGAGTTGACGGGTTCCAAGGAGATATTTGTGGCTAAATCGCTATGCGTCTGTAATGGAATATTGTGCGTAGGAATCGCTTTTATGAGCTCACGGCTAGGCACCTTGCTGCAAGCAGTTTATGCGATCAGAGGATCTATGGGTGGGCCTATCCTCGGCCTCTTCAGTCTTGGACTTTTCGTTGAAACTGCCAACGAGAGAGGAAGTGTCATTGGCACTTTTATGAGTCTAGTACTCTGCAGTTGGATGTCTTTTGGAGGACCAAAACCTCCGGTACCCGAGCTTCCAGTGTCTGTCGACAAATGCTTCAATTCAACTGTCATGAATGCGACGTCTTACCATAAAGTCGTTGATCTTGAGTAAGTCATCATTGCTCCATTATTCTAAATAATTAAAATAGTTTACTGATGAAATAAGTGAATAACTCTGTTTTAAAAAAGCGCCATCATAAGAATTGAAAACATGAAGAATTTGACATTGTTTAAGAAGAAAATGACTGTTTCTATTTCTTTCCAATAATGGCCCATACTTATTACAAACACTGCTCGATACCTATGATTTAGAACTGTTGCTATTTCAGAAATGTGGACCACTCGGATTACTTTTACCTCTATCGTATATCTTACATGTGGTATACCTTCATCGGATTCGCAGCGACAATGATTTTCGGATACATTGCGAGCCTCGTAGATCAGCACTTTGCGGAGGAGTCTAATGCATTACCGGATCCAGAGCTATTTTCGCCAATGGTGTGTGAACGAATTCGTCGCCGACGACAACAGCGAGGTAGTTTTATTGGTAATGAAACCAGTAAAACTATAGCTACCCCGATGCTTGTGATAAAGAAATACGAGTTTAATCAACCAGAATAATAAAATATGTACGATGGCAACAAATAATCTGCAACAATTGCGTACTCTGATAGAAGACGTGAGATATTCTCACCAAGGTCTTTGATAAATAGGTATTCACAGAGAAAGTCTTTGAACCGTCAGCAAGTGTCTTGCTGCCATAGCAAAAGCAATTAGCAAATATACCGATATTACACCGATTATTTTTTTGTCGTTGTAACAGAAAACTTAATTTCCAATGTTAGATTTGCTCACAGAGCAGTTAATTTGCTATAGCAGCTAAGTGAATTTTTCTGGATAGCAAATAATTTTTTGGATGAGCATATCAATGGAGATATACAATGTTTGTTAGGACTGCAATTTGGTTGCACGAATGGCTATCAAAAACAGTGAACAAGCGAGGATTTTGCATGTACGAGTTGAGAAAATATAATCTCTCGCCATGTCGACTCTTAACTATGTGTCAGAAGTACTATATGAGTAAAACGGAACTTTGACGGCAACCCTTTTTACCTGTACGTTTTCATTCATCAATGCATTTTGACAGTGCGCGAGTTTCATAAGACCTTTTGGTTGTATACATTTCGATTTTACACATTAATCCTTACTCCTATTCCTACTGACTCCAATCGTCTCCTAACTCCTTTTTCATTATCGGAGCCGTCAAGTATCGAAGTTTTTAGTCTGCTGGTTCGTTCATTATTGATTTATAAAAGATTAAATGCATTATTTCTTCAGGTTAAGCTTCGATATTGCAAGGAGAATATTTTACGCCGTCCGTTTATGGCGTGAGCAAACATTTTCTTTTCAATTCATCCAAGTGTCTATCACGTCATTTTGCCTAACTTCCTCGTTTTGAAGCGCAAGCGACTGTCAACACTGCTGTAATATATAAAGAAATGTCTGAATAACGTCACAGTACGATATTTTTCGCCTTCATTACCGTTGTACAGCTGAAAACTCTTGCAGCTCAACTCTCAATTCTCATTGATAAATTCGTAATTTGAGTGTGCCCACGTATTACTAACCTGCTAATCGTAGGTACATTCGCAACATTGCGATCGTATGTATTCCAATCAAAACTGCGATTACTGTTATTTCTACCGTACATCTTGCATGAGGGGCATTCCGGTGAATTTTCGTGACCATAATGCTTTTGAATGTATCGCTGGCACCGTAGTTCGCTGTTTCTTCAAGTCGGCCATCACGCAACTAGATCGAGATTTGTTCGAATCGATATTATTCGTGGAAAACACTATTGAGACGACCGTCAGATGAGTGTTTGTATTAATGACGAAAGGAATCGTCACACAACCGTAAGTAATGGCATATGAGACATTCCCGTTAAAATTTGTCTTAGCCCCTTTTATGTCTTTGGTTCTTTCCAGATAATAATCAAAGCAACTAGCTACTCAGAGTTTTGGTTTTTTCTTCGACACGATAATCACAGAAAAAGTTGCTTACCTCTTACGACTAAAACCTCAGCAACGAAGTCTCAATCCTGTTTGTTTCGTTGATCTTGCTTATGAAACGTTTTGGAGTTCTGTAGCTCAAGTCCATGTGGATAAAGTAAGCAAAATCATTGTCCCCATGTATATGTTAACTTTGTAGATCCAACTTATCAGTGGGCTCGACCATTTGTAAATAATGTAATGCAATGTTTGCATCTCAATTCTTGAAATAACTTTTATTACGTTGATAATTATGCCTCTTGATATGAAGTTTTATTTGCAGTGAATCAACACCGAAAGCTAGTTCTTAACAGTCGTTCTTATAACAATGGAGTTATTTTTCTTATTTCATGTTTTTCGTTCAGACATCACAAGTCCGTTGATGCCAGGCACTCAAGTCCTCGTTCATTGTGGACCACAGTTATTACACATACCCAAATCAATTATTCATCTTTACTACGAAGTTATACCAATTGCGATTAGTAAGATTCGTGAGCTGAGGTACTAAAATGAATTTTGGCCTATAAATTCGCGTGAGGAACGTAATTACGGAGCATCGAAGAACATTTAGGATGAATGTGAGCACACGTACGCGACGATCATGGTATTCAGTCCGACATTTTAACACGGTGACATCGCTTTACCGAAAATAATGTGTAATATCATTTAAGCTCACCAACGACACCGTTGGATCGTTGCAATGGCTCGATTGGAGTGTCATAGTAGTAGTTCTACTCGTGTCTGGATTGATCGGTATTTACTACCGATTCAGCGGTGGGCGGCAAAAGACTATCGAGGTATGGAATATTACATAAGAATCATCAACTTCATGAAAGAGTTCGGTATATCCGTATTCGGTATATGCAGAGAAAAGAATTCGGTATATCCGTTATTTAAATGAAACCATAGTTTATATCACTCATGCATGAGAAGTGCCATTTCTCGTCCCTGGGGCGAGTGGCGGAAGTAGGTGGCGTTATATAGCCATATATATACTGAAACTGTTGCGCATGCGCAAATCGGCCTGTTTTACTTTTCCCAAGCATCTCTTGCACAATGGCGCGACCCGTCATGACACTAGCTTTTCTATTATAATCATATAATTTCTCCAAAGTCATTTTCTATTTATACAATGGTTGCAATATATTTTGCCTTTCGCTGAGTTTCAGCAATGACATGTTCCATTCATAAAGTTTCTCCGATGGCATATTTCATTTTCAAACTCTGTAAGATGGTATTTTTCATTACCAAAGGCTCGCGCGATCGACTGGAGTCTGAGTATAACGGCCGCGACGCACTCATATCGCGATGTACTATTAAACACTTTTCTGAAAAAATAATGAATACCATCCATTATCCATAATCATCATACAGCCGAGAGAGCTCCATTCCACATAATTTTGATCGAAAAAATGATTTATTGGCAGATGATATTGATTAGTTCCCTCATTACATAGCAAAAATTTTCGGCCCATATCGTATCTTTCATCAATATATCTTTTATGCTACTCAACTTTATGTTCCATCAATTTCGTATACTCGATTGAAAAACATCGTGACTTATTTGTGAAGGAATAAGAATGTGTTACATTTCCAGCTAGAACACATTGGATTAAAAATACGTGAATCGATATATTTACAACTGAAAAGCCTCGACAATTACTTTGCTAAAATGCTACGATGAGCTTTTTACCATAATATCTATGACTGATGAATCGATCCTTAGGAATACTTCTCGGCGAATCATTCGCTGAGCTCAATTTTCGTCGCGTGCGTAACAACGATCGTCGCTGTCTCAGCACTCGGAATGCTCGCTGTCAGTTCTGAGAGTTATATATATGGCATGCAATTCAACATGATAAATGTCGGACTGGCTTTGAGCGCACCTATTGTTGCCTACCTGTACCTTCCGGTTTTTTTCAAACTTCGGCACTTGAGTGTCTATGAGGTATAGTTTCATGAACAGGTTAATGGTGAATCATGCGTATGCACATTCAACAATGATGAAGAAGCAGGTTTACTATATCATTTTTGTTGCAGTATCTTGAGGCCCGATTTGGTCCAACAGCTCGATTGACTGCAAGCATCGGAAATTATGGTGGACTGTGTTTGCTAACGGGTGTCACACTGTACGTCCCGGCCCTTACCCTCGAAGCTATAACTGGATTGTCCGGCACGATCAGCGTAGTCCTTATAAGTTTGATTTGCACCTTCTACACGACCATCGGTGGAATCAAAGCGGTTCTCGCTGCGGATATTTTTCAGGGTCTCCTCATGATGGCCACTGTGTGCTGTGTCATCGGCGTGGGCTGTTATGATTCCGGAGGAGGGATATCCGAAGTTTTCGAAAACGCCGCTGCGGATGGTCGTTTGAATTTCTTCAAGTATTTATTCGTTATTTGTTCTTCATCGAAAAATAACGGTGAACCAGATTCGGTACAATTTTTATACATTGTCACAGCTTCGATATGGACCCAACGGTGAGACACACCTGGTGGTCGCTGGTGATAGGCGGCTTCTTTCTGGACATGTCTGAATTGGGTGTGAACCCGATTGTAGTTCAACGACTTTTATCCGCACGGTAGGCTCGAGGAATTCCAATAATGAATCATTAATTTTGGTTTTAAGAACAAAATTGACTAAACTTTGATATTTGGATTGTGCACGTGTTCGCCGTCATTTTACTCAAATGATTTTCAAGGATGTACTAAAGTGAGTATGTCAGTCCACAGGTCACTGAAGCTGGCCCAAATAGGGCTGCTTATTATAGTTCCACTCATGGCGGGAATATGTTTCCTCATTTCCGTTTCGGGTCTGGTCTTGTATACCTGGTTCAAAGGATGCGATCCGATGGCTTCCGATAATATAGCCTCTTATGATCAAATTATGCCGTACTTCGCGAAGGTGAGATTATCCGAGATACCAGGACTGTTGGGTTTCTTCATCGCCGGTATATTCGGCGCCAGTCTCGGCACTTCCTCGGCAATCCTCAATTCTCTATCCGCGATCGCCGTCGCCGATTACGTAAAACCGCTTTATCGAAAAGCCGGCCGAGATTTGTCAGACTCAAAGGCTTCATTCTTCGCAAAAATTCTCGGTGTTGTTAATGGATTATTGTGCATGGTGATCGCTTTGTTAGCTTCGCAGATGGGTAGTTTACTTCAAACTACATTGGCGATTAAAGGTGCTATCGGGGGTCCTATTCTTGGCCTATTCAGCCTCGGACTGTTTGTCGAAGCTGCTAACGAAAAAGGCGCGGTGGTTGGCAGTGTTCTCGGTCTGGCGCTAACCAGTTGGATGTCTTTCGGACAACCGAAACCTCCTATACCAGAACTACCAGTTTCCATCGACAAGTGCTTCAATTCTACTCTGACTAACAGCACGACATACTACCAGCTACTCGATTCTGGGTACGTTACCATTACATATTCATCGACATAGGCTAGAAGTACCGTTTAGGGCCATCTTAGTATCATATGTGACCATCAACTTAATCCATTTATGGCCTTACCTCATTGCATGTTAATGACTGCGATGGTCACAGATGGTGCAAAAACATAATTTATTAAACAATAAGCATTGCATATTCAATGCAAAGTTTGTTTTGATCCATGTGAAATAATATCATTTAGTAATTTGAATACATTTACGTAATGATGAATTAATAAATATATTTCTTGTGTAGCCACTACTGACGCAGTGGCCACAAATGGTACTATCCCAATTGTATAACTATGAATAGCCTTTAAACACCAAGCGATATAAAAATTTTGAAAATCCTTTATCTTGACGTAATTAAAATTTTTTCTTTGTTTCATCCAAAGAGATATCGATTATTTTATCTTTTTCGAATTGTTTCCCATGGCTAATCATAGAGAAGGTCTACCAACGAACCCGATAAATGTTTAGTACTGTGATTTCAGGAATATTGACGACTCAAATTACTTCGCTCTCTACCGCATATCGTACATGTGGTCTACCTTCTTGGGTTTCGCAGCGACAATGATCTTCGGTTATGTGGCGAGTGTCGTTAGTAACTATTTCGCGAACGAACCTCCCGCGACACCGAATCCAGATTTATTCACGCCTCTCTTGGCCAATCACATTCGGCGCCGATGCGAGAACACTAACAAAACTAAATCCAACTCAATATTTGTGATAAAATCGGATCAATTTCGTCAAGAAGAATAAATTATATTGCATGACAGCAATAATTAATACGTGATAACTAACAAAGAATATAGTGAGTTTAAAAGCTTAAAATAATTCAAATCGTTAGGTTCTAATAAGGGTTTTTTGTACGTGTAAGAAAAACTCAAACTTATCATGTCATGATACACAAAATTGTCTCAAAGTTGTTTAGGAAAAAATGTTTGTGTTGATGTGTACGTGTATGTGTGTATGTAGATTTCCAAAGTATATATTTTTATATAAAAAGAACGATTGTGTTGACCAATCTAAAATTCGGTTTTGCACTTTTTTGCAATTTTTCTCACAATATTCAAAATTACTATCAGATTCAATCTTTCTTTGAAAATAATGTAAAATTGAAAGCCTAGAAGATAAGCCTAAATATATCGAATTTAAACTGATTATATAAGAAGGTCCAGTCTATAGAGTATATTATTTACGAAAAATCATCGATCCTCTAAATTATATCAACTTCGACTCACCAAATATTTGGTTACAATTATAGTTCCTCACCAATTCACTTTTTCACTTGTTCAATTGAAGCTATTGATTTTTGATCGCTTTTATACATTGGGGACTTGAATATTCCGTTATGAATATATCATCATCGATATTCTTTCGGTCTCCGGTTTCACCATACATTTTTGATGAATAAGACCATGAACTATTTTCTCAAAACATATTCAAATACCCAATATTAATCTTGGGCGATGTGGCGTTTATGATTCGAGTCTATTTAATGTATCTCTTGACATAAAAGCGTTTTACTACACAGTGTTATCGCAATTTCTTTCATTATCTCTGCACATCAAATAAGACTATGTGTTTTCTTTACCGTCGAGGAAAAAAAAACGACAGCTTAAATTACGTCAACCTCCAGTAATTATGCTTACGTATTGACATTTTCTAATTCCCAGATATGACGGGAGAAATTTTGTCTTGCGGTTAACGAGTAAACAACATCGTCGCAAATATAATAAAATATAATTATTTAAATGTTATAAGGCACAATAAAAAATGAAAACCTTTTGGCCCACAAATGTTATAAGGTTACCTTATAAATCGCGAGAGATATAGCGAGAGCACATCGTCTAAAACCATGCCCAGAATTTCTCGTTGTCTATCGGTTTATTCCTTTAAACTGTCAAGATGCCCAATAGACGACCTTGCGACATAAATTTACGCAGAAATAATGATAATGGTTGCAGGTACGTCGTTTTCATTGAAGAAAGCTATGTATTACTCCATCCAAATATGACTAGCTCGAATTACGAGTTGCATTGCGGTCGAGTTTGAATGGACGAAAATACACCGCAGTGAAAATTGGGCCATCGAGTGTCCTTGAAGTACAGCATTTCCAAACCAGTATATTACTTAATCTGTGAAGAGACGATATGCATATAGTAGCAACTACTGTTGAGAAATATGTATTCTAACGAAGGATCGATATAAATACGTCACTAACTAGTAATGGCTCAATTAAGTTGTCGTTGATTTTCGCGTCGATCAAAATGTACGATCTAAAAAACACATTCTTCTGGTTTTTGGGGGTATAGACGAAAGAAATTCATTCGAGTGCAAACCTCGAGGTCGTAAAAAATACTCTTTTCTAACTCGTTGATTGAAGTGCCAATTAATTCAAAGCTGAGTGGTCACCCATCTAAGTGTCGGCCGAAAACGATGCTGCTTAACTCAGGGGATCATCAAAGGCACGCATCGACTGCACAACCATTAATTTTGTGCGATCGTAGCAGAAACAGCCAACTACATAAAACCACTTCATTATACATTCCGTTATGAATATCTGAATTCGAAGAAATCCTATTTTGATAAGATTCTCATTGTCATCAACGATCGCTTCTCGGGCTTTTGGACTTTGAAGTCAATTGCAAATTTTGCTTGCGCTCGATGAAGGTACCGATGGTCTAGCACTCGGCCTCTTCAACCTCGGAATAATCGTCGAAGCTGCTGTCGAGATGGGAGCTATCATCAGTTCGATTTCCGGTTTCATATATTCCCTCAGGATCAATTTTGTATATTTGTAGCATGCATCTCCGGCTTGTAAACAAATAAATTCTGATACCATGAAACCTTTCAAAAATTAATATTCTTATCAATTGACAGTGACATCAATGAACAAGGTAATTTGTATTACGATCCTCGTTAATAATGTTATCGCGGAATTTTCAATGTTGTAAAGGTGTTCAGTCGATTTCTCCTGAAAGCCGTTTGCCGATACTCGTTTTCGCACGAGTTACTTTCAAGGAACTCCAGACCTAAAGCAGCGTACTTGGTATGCGTTGGAAAGGAGTCGTAGAGGAGGCGTCTTTCCACGTATGTTTAGTTTATTTTGCTATCATAGCTTCATAGTCTTGATTTGAAAAGAAAAAACGCCGTACTCTTCTAATGCAGCGCCGGGAGAAGCGAGAAAGTGGGAGCA
Source organism: Clistopyga incitator (assembly GCA_947507545.1). Classification (NCBI taxonomy): domain Eukaryota; kingdom Metazoa; phylum Arthropoda; class Insecta; order Hymenoptera; family Ichneumonidae; genus Clistopyga; species Clistopyga incitator. The sequence continues at coordinate 7,318,783 of OX382173.1, read as the reverse complement.
TATGTATTCCCAGGCGCTCACGTGACTTTCATCGTCTGCAGAAAAGTAGGGAGTGAGCGTCAATACATATTTCTAATCGAGAGGTTTATTGACGGGACATCGATTGATGCAAGGTATTCGGTTCGTGGCTAAGAATCGTGTCGGTAAGTTTTTTCGGTGATATGATCTATACAAATAGGTTATACGGCAGAGCCATAAAGAGGACAGAGGATTAAATCATAAAAAACCGCCGGAGTTTTTTCGCTCTTATATTCAGACGTCGTCACGACGACTTCCACGGGACACGCTCCGGTGAGCGCAAAGTGACAGTGCAAAGTTTCCGCAACTTCGTGGAACGGCTAAAAAGTTTCAAACGTATACAGGTGCATTTAATATATAAGTTGGTGGGTAAAAGTGTGAAAACTGTGTATAAAGTGCATTCTGAAAAGTTATTGTCGGTCATATTTAAAATAACTCGGTTTTGGGGAATTGTCAGTTTTTAGCCTGTCGTTGAGACACTCTTCACAGGCCTTAGTCTTTAATTAGCATATACGACCCCAAAAATAGGCTAATAATTAATTTGGTGTTCGGCGACGCCAACAATGACGTGAAATCATGCTGTTCTTCATGTATTTTTATACATTTTACAATTGCGACTGCACTTGCGGCAAAGAGACTCCTGTCGTCATTGCTTATCTTTGTTACCCCATTTGTCTCTGTACATCATTAAACACGCGTACTTTGTTGTCAACAAGATGCAGCTGCTTTGAGACCCGGATATGTGTGTGTTAGTATAAACTCTTTGCGGATTTTTACTTTTTAGATCTTAGTGGAACAATTATCTTGTGGCTGTCGACGTAGAAACAAGAAATTGCAAAAATGACGTCATGACATTAGGCGTTTGGAAGTTTTACGAATTACATAATTACACGAGGTCTCAACACTACACTCTGTACATTGAAATTTAATATAAAGTTAATTCGAATTTAAGTAACCTCCTTAAGTGAATTTCATGACAACACGTTTTTTTTTAAATACAAACACTCGGGATTATCGGGTTTTTTATTCTAGAATTAATAACCCTGACAATGATATCCGTGTAACTTTTGGACACCAGATGCCAGATTATTCCGAATTTGTCTTCAATCGCGAGTGCTACCACAACTTCAGTTTCATAGCGTTCTGTCGAGTGATAATACTTTTTCTTTCTCCGGAACTGTATGCGGCAGAATTGGCTTGCGAGTCTCTGAAGTTCGGTAAGAATGGATGTAAGTACCACCTGAGTGAATATTAGATAACAGTAAGAGACGCCCTTGAGATAACTGGTTCAAACAAAAAGTCGCGGTACGCACTTCACGTGTATTATATGAACTCTTAGTCGACAGTTTACTTAAGTCTCCTGTTGGAACTGCAAAATTAACAATTTGAGTAATAACATTTGATAAACGCAATATGTATTAAAATTGAAGGTCGCCGAAGAAATTGAAGCATCGCTACAATGGCTCGATTACGTCGTCATTGGTGTTGTACTACTAATTTCAGCATTGATCGGAATTTATTATCGACTTAGCGGTGGACGTCAGAAAACGGCAGAGGTACGAAATAACATTTGATAGAACTCTAGTAAATCTGCGGCAGAACAAATGCAAAAACGAATTTAAAAATGAAAATTTACAATCGCAAAAGAGAAAATAAATATAATTATCGTAATATATTCAAGCCCATCGACATCAATCATAGCAGGCGCTAAACTATTCAATTAAATCGTAATGAATTATTTAATTCGTTAAACAGGAATACTTCTCAGCCAATCACTCGATGAGTGTGCCAATGCTAGCGATTGCAATGGTGGTCGCTTTTATATCAGCGATAGCGCTGCTTGGTGCAAGCGGAGAAATTTACATGTACGGTTCACAAATCACCATCATCAATGTGGGCTTCCTTCTAGCCACGCCGATTACTGCTCACTTGTATCTTCCAGTATTTTATAATCTTCAGAACATGAGCATTTACGAGGTAATTTCACCTGGGAAATACAAGCGATATCAATTTAACGTAGATATTAAATGACAATTAACAGTTGGTACTCTCGATTGTTGCAGTATTTAGAAAAGAGGTTTGGAATGACTGCAGCACTGGTTGCTAGTATTGCCAATTTCTTTCAAATGTGTCTAAATATGGGTATAATTCTGTATGCACCGGCGCTCGCTCTAGAGGCAACAACAGGACTGTCGAGTACAATGAGCATACTCCTCATAGGTTTTATATGCACATTTTACTCGGGGGTAGGTGGAATCAAAGCTGTTCTCGCTACTGATGTATTTCAAGGGATTTTAATGGTCGCCTCGGTATTTTGCGTCATTGGCGTAGGCTGCTACGACATCGAGGGAGGAATCTCGGCAGTTTGGAACATTGCTGCCAAGGGTGATCGCTTGGAGTTCTTTAAGTATTGCGCACAATTCACTATTGGCAATAAATATAATCAGATAAACTTCGAAATCATTATAAAATATTTCTTGAACATATTACAGCCTTGATTTAGATCCCACTGCACGACTCACCTTATGGTCGGCAAGTATAGGCGGTATCTTTATCTTCGTCTCAGAATATGGTATTAGCCAGATTTTCTTGCAGCGACTTCTGTCAGCTAAGTGAGTGCAGCGGTTCCGAATTTACATTTTGCTATTTCTATTTCCCATAAACCGATTTTTTCGAACGAAGAACAAACAAGCTTTTCGCAATTGCAAATCGATTTTTCGTTGGACTAAAATAATAATTGCGGCTATCGTTACAACGATAGTTACGCGTACCACGAGTTTGGAATTCCTTCATTTGTCTGTTGGCTTCATTCAGCTTTTAACCATCCATCTGATTTTCCAACAAAGTTCATAAACATCACTACAAAAGAATGTGACACGGCAAAATTGCATACGACGCGTGCTCTTAGCCGCTTGTACTGCACCCATTCCCTCTCGTTCATCCGTTATCATCCAGTTCCTTTTATCCTTGTGTAATCTCCGAGAGTCCCGCATCTACCAAAACATTGCTGATATTCATGGCCAATCCGAACTTTCCTCAAATAATTTTTCTACCTCTTCCCCAGAAAGACCTCGTCACTTCATGCTGCTTTTTTCTTGTCCAACCTTGACCCTCAGTCCATTATTCCGTAACACCTGCGCTCTGTCGTCGCCACGTTCATTCACCACCATTTCTCACGCGCCGCATTTTTGTTTGAGTTAACCAATACATGAATGGTAAATATCTGTATAGTGGAGCTAATTACGCATTTTTTTGCTATGCCAGTTTAAGCAATATCCCATGGAACCATACATTTAATTGCAACAGGATAAGGGACACTTGTTGAACCGCAATGAATTATCGTCCTTTATGCGCAGGAGTCTCAGGTCGGCACAATTAGCCCTTTACCTAAACGGCCCGATGTTGTGCTTCACGTCAATCGTACTCTCGTTTTCGGGGTTGGTTCTTTACGCTTGGTTCGTTGGTTGCGATCCAATCTCTTCCGGTCAGATAGTGTCCGTCGACCAGGTGATGCCACACTTTGCCAAGATAAGACTGACCAAAATACCAGGACTCGCAGGTTTTTTCATCGCGGGTATATTCAGCGCTGGACTGAGCACCCTCTCGGCTATACTCAATTCTCTCGCAGCGGTCGCCATCGCCGATTACATAAAACCGTTGTACCGTAAATTCGGTCGTGAATTCACAGATAGAAAAGCACTATTTTTGGGCAAGGTCCTATGTTTCGTTAATGGAATATTGTGCGTAGCAATCGCTTTTCTGAGCTCACGTCTTGGCACCTTACTGCAAGCGGCTTATGCGATCAAAGGATCTGTCGGCGGTCCGGTCCTTGGACTTTTTACCCTCGGACTGTTCGTTGAAGCCGCCAATGAAAGAGGAGCTGTGATTGGTGCTCTACTTAGTTTGGTGCTCTCCACCTGGATGTCTTTCGGGCAACCAAGACCTCCGGTACCCGAACTTCCAGTTTCTGTCGAAAAATGCTTCAATTCGACGCCAATGAACACCACCATTTACCAACTTGTTGATTCTGGGTACGTTAATGTTACGCTTTCGACTATACGTATATGTACGTATATGTTTACGCTATCATTAGAATACGTCGAAATACTTTATCGGTATTCTTCATTCAAGATTCCATTGCAGATTACTTTTTTTTCTATTTAAAGACAATTCATAATTCTGGTCCAAATTATTGAGTATATTAACTTGAACTGAAAGGTATTATGCATTCTTTTATTTTGTTTTTTTTTTCTCTGTTGTGATTTTAGGACCGTGGACAACTCAGATTACTTCTACCTGTACCGTATATCCTACATGTGGTATACGCCTTTAGGATTTGCGACGACAATGATCTTTGGTTACATCGCGAGCCGCATTGATCGTCTTTTCACAAAGAAACCCTTCGTGCCCCCGGATGCAGATCTATTCACGCCGCTTTTGGCCGATCGAATTCGACGGCGACGTGAGGATACCAGCAAAGTCATTCACAACCCAATATATGTGATTAAGAACGACGAATTTCTATGATTAAAATCGGTAATCATGTCTGATAGTGCAAGTGTTATGGGGATGAATTGCAGGGATGGAATATGGTGAATTGATAGAAAGTATTATTAAGGTGTATATTAACGTGCATATGTAGGTATGTAGGTATTATTTCTAATGTGGATACTTAATAACAAATTCGCTAAATGCACGACTTTGATCAATGTGTCCCACATGAAAAATAAATATATATATCAAATATATATGTATAACCGAAAGTTGCATATTTTGCGTATATTTTTCGTATATAGGGTATATATCCGCTATAATATACGGAAAACACACGTCAACCGAATTTATAATTCATATATTTAAAACGCTAAAAAGTTCTATGAGTATCCTGCAAATATATTTGAAAAATTTTCGCGGATTGAACTTAATATGTGTAATGATAAATATGCAAATGTATATATAGTACAAATACACGTGAATATCTATCTTTATCCGACATTATGTACATGTAATAGATAAAAAGTATAAATTAAATGTATATTTCATATTTTTTAATGACACTCCCGGTATGTAAAATATCGATAAGTCGAATATAAAATTTGAACTCAAAGTTCGCAACAAATTAATAATTGCATGATGCGTGAGCGCAACTGCAATGGGTCATCAGAAGGAGGAACCCGGATTCGAGATTATCAACTGAACAAATGTAATCCATTTTTCATGATTGCTTTGTACAAGTCGATTAAATAAAGCGTAGAAAGTGCAGATAAAATAAGTTCGATAAGCGCAAACAAACATACTTTTATATATTTTTCTTAATCTCTTGTATGAGATGTACTTGTAAGATATCTTAAGCATATCTAGAACGTATACTCTAGATATCCTATACTCAGATATACTTGCATATATTTGGCATCTGATGCTAGAAAATGTGAGATACCATCATCGTAATTGAACGTATATACACCCACATATTTGGCGTATATTTATTGCATATAGTCAATTCAGCCACTGTTTTTTTCTAGGTTCCATTAAAAAATAACACAAAACTACAACTTTTATGTAGAGACATTGTTTTCAGTACTCAAAAGTTTCCGACATACGTTCCCTTGGAAAGAAAAAAAAACGGCGTTTTTTAAATATTTGATCTAAAAATCCGATAAAGGTCCACCTTTTAGTGGTACTGTGATATGACCAATTATGGGGCAGATCTAAAATTGTCGAAAAAAAAAAAAAAAAATGTTGAGTCGACAGAAAATACTTCATATGTCCTAATGGATGTGGAAAGTGCATGGAGCATGACACGTGGAGTCTCGTCACTGCATAAACTATTTTGTATTTACCTCCTATTTTACATTCATTCGTCCAAGCACAATAGTTTTCCGGGTCACGTGTACTTTTGGACGGATGCTCCGCGCAGTATGGCGCTAAAAGTTTACACTCGTATCCGGCTGGAGTGATGTCACAAATATTATTTCGGTATATTGTAACTGACCTCTTAACTTTACACACATTACACGAAATCAAAGTTTCTTCAAGTATATATTATCCATTCCCGCCTACACAGTCGCCGTAAAAATACGTTTTCACCCATCCTTTATAGGTAAAAGACGCGTGACATTTGGTCAATTCGTTAGAAAAATTCAAAACCATTATGACTATTCTGATTAAAATTCGAGATAAGCCCCACAACTTCGTTTATTACTCCGTGAGTGCACACAATGACGCAGTCCGAAGCCTCCAAGTCATTTATAGACTATTCAAAAGACAAATAAATTATTGATAATGCATCTTATAACATTGAGCTTGCAGCTGTTTTCATTCAACCCAAATTTTTAATGTCTACCGAAAGATCTAAAAAAATTGTTTTAATGGAAAACATCACTTCAAGGTGTAGCATAATTGAAAACGAGGATTAGCGAAGGCATTTTCAGCAATAACAATCCCCGGAGTGCTGTGTGTAGAGTCCGGCACAACCGCCCAAACCTATGTAAACCGGCTTACGGTTTTTTTGCACACAATTTGCAGTGAGTAATTGCATTGCGCCACTTTACATGCCTGCTAGTCTCCCATCGTATGGGTCAACCGGCCTGGCAGATACAGCGCTCGTGGCAAATTACACAGACATGTATAAATAGGTAAAAATAATTTGTTCATTGTTCACGTGTTCATTTCCGGTTCGTTTGTAATTTTTTCTCTGTACGGCGTGTCAACCAGGCATCGCATCGTCACACTGTATTTTTCCTTGTCTCGGTATATTAATCGCAAAATATATATTCGCATGTTTCCGATTTAATCGTCGTGGTGCAATGCCGGCTCTCCACTCAGCGACGATCCGGCGTCAATCTTCGCAATCGCAATGTATTTAATCTGCCAAAGAGCAGAAAATGCGGTGATCCTCCAGTAAATATATGAAACAGACGTTCACGCATTTCGCTTCCATCAATCTTTGATGGAGCTATCAGAAGTGTCCGAGACGGCGACGGTAATGCGTCATTCGCTATGACTGCAGAGTTGAACCTTCAATTAATTTGCGATTACTCTATTTCGAATTCGGGAATCGTTTCCACTTAGATAAAGCAGGTGTAGTGTGTGAAGGAGTTATATTTCGCCGTATTGCCCTTCAGGCAATATGAATGTGAGTAAAATTCGATTTGATTTTAATAGAAATGAGATTAGTCATTAAGGACGTACTCTAGTTTGAATACCGATTTTCAAGGTGATTTGCTGAGAATTAAATCCAGAATAATGGTTAAATATACGGTGTTAGTTCATAAGGCAATACCCTAGTTCTATAAAAACCCATATCTACACGAGAATGTTGGTACCATTTTTTTTTTACACACGTTTAAATGAGTACGACGAAGTTGTACACAATACGAACACGACAGAGCAAAATTGAAAGCAGATTAGAGTCGTTTGTGTTAAAATGGGTCTGTGTTGAACTCGGATGGTGTAGAACTTTGTCGTGTAGCAATTAATTCGTGTTGAACTTTACCGCGTCGTAGTCGCGGTGTGTAGAGATTTGTCATCTCAAACTGATGCTACGTCGAGGTTTACTATTCGGATCTAGTGTCGTAAAGAAATTTGTTGTGTCGAATTAATGCTGTGAACAGGTCGGAGGGTCCAAGTTATGCTGTACAAAGTTCCGACGTAACGACTATTGCCGTGATACATTTTTCTGTGTTGAATTAAATTTCCGCAAGCGTTGGTCGTGTCAAAGATAATTCGTTTTCAATTTCGGTCTGTCGAGTTGGTGTTAACTACAACTTCGATATCGTTAAATAAACGCGTGTATAAAAAGTGGTACACGTATTCTCGTGTGAACATGAGTTAGAATACTGCCTTTAAGAAATTCCTTACTACTGTACATTTCAATACTTTGGCAATGACTACTTAGAAGTTAATGTGATTAGGCAATATTTCAAAGAAGTTTGTTGAATTATAAAAATTTGTGTATATGCCAACAATCGGTTGTAGTCAATTATAGTCGCCGGGAGTATCGCTATTTCTTTGCAACAAAGATACGTAACAAACTTAGTTAATTATTTTGAGACTATTCGTGTGAATCGAAGATTACCGAAGACACTGGAGCAGCGCTACAATGGCCAGATTACCTCGTCATCTCTATAGTACTACTTATTTCCGCGTCGATCGGAATGTACTACCGGTTCAGTGGTGGACGACAAAAAACGGCAGAGGTATGAAACGCTTTGAACCCATGAATAGCATTAAAAAAGAGTATTCCTGTTATTTAAAAAGGACACATCTACTCTAATTCAGAGTATTTAGTGCTGTTGCTTTACAAATAATTAGCAGAAATCGCAAAAAGAGTGAAATAACCCTTTTGAAGTGATATAAGAGTGAATCTCTGAACAAATTAGCTTCGATAGTAAGACTAGCAATACGAATGGAATGAACTTTGTATCCTAAGCTTGATAACGCATGGCGTTGAACTTTCCACGAGGGAGCATTTTTATAAATAGATGATCAATACGCAGGAATACTTTTCTGCAAACCGTTCTATGAGCATACCGCTGCTCTCGGTCGCTCTGATGGTCGCCTTCATGTCGGCGATTGCACTGCTCGGTACCAGTAGTGAGACCTACAACTACGGGGCGATTTGTGTCGTCATTACCGCCGGCTACATTATAGCTACTCCAATCGCTGCATTCCTCTATCTTCCAGTATTCTACAACCTTCAAAATATGAGTGTTTATGAGGTACAATTTCCTGTATATGCATCGCCGTTTACGGTTGCTTCGAATCATGAATTATGTTTAATAATAATAATAATAATGTTTTTTTTTTCAAATGGTAGTACCTTGAAAAGCGTTTCGGTTCGACTGCTCGATTGGCTGCAAGCTTAGCGAATTTCTTTCAAATGGGTTTGTACACGGGTGTCGTGCTTTATGCCCCGGCTCTAGCACTCGAAGCCACAACCGGATTGTCTAGCGCAATGAGTATACTCCTCATAGGTCTTATTTGCACTTTCTACTCGAGCATCGGTGGAATCAAAGCCGTTCTTGCCACCGACGTTTTTCAAGGTGCTCTCATGTTCGCCTCGGTATTTTGCATCATTGGCATTGGTTTGTACGACATCAAGGGAGGCATGTCCGCAATTTGGAGCACCGCCAATGAGGGTGGTCGATTAAACGTATTCAAGTAATCGTGTCATCGATGATTACTATTTTTTAAATATTAAATGCCTCGATATTCGTAATAATACCTCTTTTCGACATACAATCACAGTTTTGATCCCGACCCAACTGTACGGCACACTTGGTGGACCTTGACGACGGGCGGTTTCTGCTTCTTCCTCGCCAACTTCGCAGTGAATCAAATTCATGTGCAGCGACTTTTATCTGCCAAGTATACTTCATTCAATTGTAACTTATTCGGAGTAAACAAATACACGGATCAATATTGAGGATGCTTCACACACACGTTACCAACCAAAAGTTTGGTAATATTAGAGTTTGAGTACTTAGTTCGATAAAGAAGAAATCGTTAAGAAATCTGAAAACGTTGTTTATGACGCGTACGATGCGTAAATAATTTAACAAATCAATGATCCTGAAACTAATTCCGAATAAACTGCCTTCAATGAAAACAGTTAAAATTTCAAATTTTATATCTAATTCTAGCGAAAAACAAAAAAGCACACAAAGGAGAAACACGCACATTGCTTCCACATTATTTGTTTCTCTTTGTAAATCTACAACAAAGCTCTATGAAGATGCATGTTCATCGGGTTTTGTCTCGGCATAGAAGGAGCTTTGTATAAAAAAGTTATAAGAATGATGACGCAAGGTTTTTCTTGGCATTATTGTTTCTTCCCATGTTTCGACTCCAACCCTGTAGAAATATACATTTGGTCTCAATTTCAAACATTACAATTAATAAATACTACTTCGATTAAATCAATTATTGTTTAGATATGTCATTAATACCTTTAATAAAATTATCATTATCTAGACACTGTCTTTTCGTACTCAAAGGTCCCCACGTTAAATCGTTAACAATCAAGATTAAGAGTTGCCTTGTAACACGACCATGAAATTTGAGCGTGTACTTTAATTTTGAGACTAAATGTGTACTTGAGGATGTTGTAGCCTATAAAAAATGGGATAAAAAGTGATTGGTGCTTATGCGAATGCTTGCAAATCTAAAAAGGTGCTATTGATAAATCTTATGAAAATCTAGTGTTCTATCGATACATATAGTAATTTTGCATTATGATTCACAGGTCCCTTAAAGCAGCTCAGCTCTCAATTTTCATAAACACGCCAATCATAGTGTTCATGGTCTTTTCAACGGCTTTGTCTGGATTGATTCTTTACGCCTGGTTTGAGGGGTGTGACCCCGTGGTTACCGGACGTATTACCTCATTAGACCAAATAATGCCGTACTTCGCCAAGGTACGTCTGGCTCAGATACCAGGAGTCCTAGGTTTTTTCATCGCCGGTATATTCAGCGCTGCCCTCAGCACCGTTTCAGCAATGTTGAATTCTCTGGCCGCCGTCGCGATCGCCGACTACGTAAAACCGATTTATCTTAAATGCGGTTGGGAATTCACGGACTCAAAGACGGTTTATTTTGGCAAGATTCTGTGTATCGTCAATGGATTATTGTGCATCGCCATCGCTTTTCTGGCATCTGGTTTCGGTAGTTTGATGCAAGCTGCAATTGGAATCAACGGAACAATCGGTGGACCCATACTCGGGCTCTTTAGTCTCGGAATGTTTTTTGAGGTTGCCAACGAGACTGGAGCGGTGATCGGCACTGTTCTGAGTCTAGCCCTAACAGCATGGATGTGTTTTGGACAACCGAAACCTCCGGTACCTCGACTGCCAGTTTCCATCAACGGATGTTCGAATTCGACGTACCTTAACAGATCTATTAACCAAGAACTTCTTGATTTTAGGTACCAAACATAAAATTAAAAGTACGACGCGAAAGAATGCGTTTGACTTTTGCTTTTATAATTTCAGAAATGCACATGACTCGGATTACTTCTATCTCTACCGTGTATCCTACATGCTGTACACTCCTTTCGGCATGGTGACTGCATTGCTATTTGGATACATCGCGAGCACCGTTGTTCGCTACTTCTCTAAAGTTCCTATCGAGCAACCAGATCCAGATTTATTCACCCCGATGTTGGCCGCTCGTATACGACGTCGAGCGAAGGTCCCCGTTAAAACTACCAATAGTTAGGTCTTTGTTATTTTAACTACTCAAGAATCCGCATAGAAAATACAAACAACTCAAATGTTGTCGCTGCAAAACTGGAATCGAATGAGAAGAAACATCGCACACGTGAACCGATAATAAATTAAACGTGATAGTGAAACATTAAAGGAAATATATTTTTTTACCGCTAACCCCATCTAACCCCATCAATATTGAACCATGATTTATATCAGACACAGAAGAGCATACCTTCAAGTGTGTTGAAAAGGGGTTACTCCTTCCCTGTATATTTAGTTTGTTCGACTATCGAAGCTTTATAGTCCTTATCTAAAAGAACAAAATCCTACCTTTCTAAAGTCACGTTGAGAAGCACCAGAAAGTGAGATCAAATATATTTCTAGACTGTAACGCGAGTTTTATTGAGGCCAAATTTTTACTCAGTTGTTCAGAACGATATTGATAAGCTTTTTTTATGATACATATGTCTTCTAGTCATAATTTGTAAAAACTCTGTAAACTTTCGTCTAATCTGATCGTGGAGCCAGACACCGGAATTCTATTCCACGATTCACTGCTTGATGGATCTGCGATCAGATACTGCGGGCGGCGTGTCACTCTTAGTACAGTGATTTTACCAGACAGAGGTGCAAGAGGGTAAGTCAATGTCAGTCTTGAGACTTTAATATTGCCTTAACACTAGCAGGTGTCCTCTGAACATAACCAAGATTCACTAGCTCTTTGCTCAGCATAGTCTAGATTCACGTTCTGTTGTTCGAACACACTTCCTGTACGATATACGTATTCAGAATAAGGTAAATGTCCGCATCCCGAACCACTACAAGACTGACCAGACAGGTGTATGGAATTCTATCAATACTTTTTTCAAAAATCGTTTATTCAACCAATTTCTTTAAATATTCTTACCTAGATTTCCCCGTACCGGCACAGTTGTGCTCAACTCCGATCAGGGATGCGCTTTTAAATGGAACTATGTTTTTTGTTGTTTGTTTTTTAAAAATGAGATTATTACCGATTTTGAAACGAATTGAGCGATCGCTGGATTCGTCTTAAAATGTTCGTTCACACGTCTAATTTTTGCTAATATATTGTTATGTATTCTTTCGTATACCTTCTTCAGGTTTTTACGATTTCCCCACTTCCCTTCATCCCCTTCCATTTATTCCGTTCCCCCATCGCTTTCCATTTTTTGTTGAGTTCCCCCCAGAGTGTTACCCGCAGCCACTCTTCCCTAATACACTACTGTATCGCATTTGCACGAGGGCACAGGGAAACTGCGGAAAACCTGCGCCGATACAGGCGGCTATATTTTACTGACTTGCTGCTGTATGAGAATACGTCAGAAAGTCAGAAAAACTGCCTCCCGCTCAACAGTTAACGCGCAAGTTGGTGCATAGCTAAGCGGTCACCCATCCAAGTACTGCCCGCAAGAGAAGCTGCTTAACTTGGGAGACCGCCGAAGCCATATACCGATCGCGCGCCCACTGCTGTCGGTTAATTTTTGCTAATATTTTCGGCGATCGGTATATCTTATTAACAAAGCCAACAGAAGTAACATGTATATAAAGTGTAGTAAGTAGTTTCTACAACAGCACTATTTTCACTCTATATTTGATAGTCTTCATTCACGAAGTAATGCAGCGACGGAGGCGCACGAACACACTTTACTGTTGTATTATGTGCCATTGCCAAGAGACATTGGTTTACTACCTACGTTATGTAATATTCGACAATACTCATAACCTCGGCATGGATTTGTCACAGATCAGATGAAAAGTATTATCGTAAGCCCACTTAAGTTATCTTCATTTATTACGGCAATTTCGAGACTTCGCTAAAGACCAAGAAGCAAAGAAGTGAAATTATAATTCTTTACCAAATCAAACCGAATAAACATTGTATAAACACTACTGTCTACTTGATAACAATAATCGTCCATAAGAAATTCTGTCGTTAGCATAACGGATGGGGGTTAAAATATCCAATGTCTGTAATAACCAATATGAAATAAAATGAATGCCTCAATCTAGAATGGCCATTATTATGAAATTCGTTATTTTCATAATCCGCTAAACGATTTTAGTTAAAATAAGTTGAGTTATATTTAAATACCAAATAAGCAATATTTGAATTAAATATTCGTGTTAAATATCGCTTCAAATCAAATACTAATGATACTTGCATCAAAGATACTGTTAGTGTATACAAATCAGTCGGTAATCGCGCTATTCTGAAAAGAAATATGCATTAAAATAAAATATATATATCAATTTTAAATAAAGTACTAATAGTCTGCCGATAAAATATGACAATTTATTCGTTTCATCTGAATTTGATTAAAATCTAATAAATCTTTTCTCTGGATGCAATGCAACTTGTCCAATATTTGAATCGCTGTGAATTGGAGAGACATAAATAAAAACGTAAACGTAATTAGTCTTCTTTATTCGTGAGTTACTTTATGTTAACTTTCCCCTCCATATGTTTTTTTTTGTTCAATACGTCGGGCCGTCGCGGTATCGCGTTTAAGCCCACTCTCCATTTCCCGACGCATCGATAACACTCCAAGTACCAATTTGTTCAAGATGCAATTATCGCGCACACGTAAACCGAAGTGTGTTGTTTTAACAAGTTTATTTATTTTCATTTTTAACGTACGTTGAAAAACGTGTAAAAAAAACAAGCTTTTCATTTGCTACTCATGCACCTTCTCATTGCTCCATTTCACCGCAAACTCCGGAGCTCTGCGCAATAACGAAGTTTTCAATTTCAAGGTGGAAACGCAACAAATTTGAGAGCCGTAAAAGTCGTTATCACATTTCCATTCAATCTGTCTTCGACACTGCGATCAAACGTACTCGAGACAGTGCAAGCAATACACCACTTGCTATAATTACGGTATCTGGAATAATGTCGAGAGGGATCTTCAATTCATTTACGAGGGTGATTTTAGTGTAACGAATTCGGTAACCGTTGCGAACAGACAGCTGCAAAGTGTATGAGAGAATTCAATTGCATTGTATTGCTACTCAAGTGATATGAATGTAAGTACCGTCAGAATTGAATTTAGTAGAAATTACAAGGGACATTAGAAATTAATACAACTGAATACTTAATTTATGCTTATACTACCGGGATTGAAACTGCTGTTATCAACGACAGTTATTTACGAGTTAACATGTCAGGAAAATTGTACTGATAACTACAAATGATGTTTTCAAAAACCTGTAATTAACTCTTATGTCGTTATTCACACCTACTTAGTTGATACTCTAACTTGACAATATTTGACATCTCAAATCAATTTGCATCTTCTTATAATGTAGTTCCTTCTTTCGTTTTCGCTCCCTCATAGAAAAGCTCTGTTTTTGAGAGAGAAAAATTGTGGATTTGTGTTGTCTATAAAGCTAAAATTGGGTACACTGGTAGAACAGCAATGCCTCTTCGTATGTACAAATTAACCAAAAAAATTAATACTTTTTTCCAGATTTTAGTAGACTTCGATTTTTTTTTAATGTCTGCATGTTCTCTAATTGCCACATTTTTTAACCCAATTATTTCAATAGATTTTGACAGATAAACCTATAAAAAATTACGGTCAGTATTGAATTTTCAAAGAAATTCATGTTTTTCTTCTATATTAAGTTAACTTCGACGAACCGTGCTCAAATGCTCTACAAAGACGAATTAATATCCAGCCGCAGTCAATATCGAATGTAGTGAATGAAGTCAATAAAGATCGACAAAGAAATTCGCATTTAACAGTATTTTGAATTGTCGAAAAATTTTCGTTATTCCAATTTAATTTAATTTCGTCTAACTCAGCTCAAATTTTATACGAGACGTCGAGTTCAAATTTGGTTCATATATGTATTAAGAAAAAAAAAAGTTTAGGTCAAATTTTTACACGAATTGGTGAAGAGGTTTAAATTTTGTTACACTTTGAATTTTTAGAAAAGCGTTTCTTAAGCTAAAACAAGCCGGGAAAGTAGAGGCTTGCAAATTGCTTCCTGATTATTTTTTGCACGTTACAAAGCTTCCTCTATATGGAAGGCAAGATCGTTCAACATACTTCCCTACAGAGGTGTAGCTTTGTAGAAAACAAAAAATAATGAGAAAGCAATTTGCCAGATTCTGCTTCGCAGGCTTGTGTTCATTTCTACTCGTTGCTCTTTTTTAGCCGTCCGAGTTCCTCAAGTTGATTCAAGTATAAAAATAATTGTATTGACCATCAACTATTCTCAAAAGTATTGCTATTTCTGTGAAACCGCGACGACGACTAGAGAAAAACCTTTAGAAGGAATGATCGCTCGGTCCTGATAGCCAAAATTAAAGTTTAAAAATATTTGCACTCACGAAAGGTTATTGAGGATACTGTGCCAGAACTACAATGGCTCGACTACCTTGTCATCGCTGCAGTACTATGTATTTCCACGTCGATTGGAATATATTACCGATTCAGTGGTGGACGACAAAAAACCGCAGAGGTACGAGACTTGCTTTAAACTTCACTTTAAATGAACTTCGTATCGCGTGTTTGATAACTCAAGGCTGCACAAATTTCCTCGAGAAAGAGATTACACTGCCACATAATGATTGCACAGGAATATTTCTTGGCAAACCGCTCTATGAGCGTACCGCTGCTCGCGGTGGCTTTGATGGTCGCCTTCCTGTCTGCAATTTCAGTACTCGGCGGGAGCGGTGAGGTCTACAACTACGGGGGCGAGTTTATCATCATTAATATCGGTTTCATTATATCTACGCCAATCGCTGCCTTTGTCTACCTTCCAGTTTTCTACAAGCTCCAAAACATGAGCGTTTACGAGGTATCAGTGTCCATCCGAAAGCATTGCAAATTTTCCTTGCTTCGAAATTCGACTCAGGACGACGATGAGACTTTTTCTACTAATTTTTAGTACCTTGAGAGACGCTTTGGTTCAATGGTTCGATTGACAGCGAGCTTAGCGACTTTCTTTCAAATCACCTTGTACTCGGGTATCGTGCTTTATGCACCGGCATTAGCAGTCGAAGCCACTTTCGGAATTACTGCCACGACGAGCATACTCCTCATAGGTGTCATTTGCACCTTCTACTCGAGCATCGGTGGAATCAAAGCCGTTCTTGCTACCGATGTATTGCAAGGGGGTCTCATGCTTGCCTCTGTATTTTGCATCATTGGCATCGGCTGGTACGACGTAGGCGGAATCTCTACCGTTTTCAGCATCGCCCGCGAGGGTAATCGATTAAACGTATTGAAGTAATCCCGTTATCCATCATACCTATGTACATAATAGCAAACACTTCAATATCCGTACTAATGCTTCTCTTCCACATGATATCGCAGTTTCGATCCCGATCCGACTGTGCGACACACTTGGTGGACATTAACGATTGGCGGTATGACCCTCTTCCTCGGCGCATTCGGGGTAAACCAAATTCACGTGCAACGACTCCTATCAGCTAGGTAAATGTCTATCATTTCACAGGTCGAGTTAGTTGGTGCAACTAAGTTGCGGTAGAGCACATGCTGAAAATGGTCCTCCAAACTACTTATTTTTGCCCGCTTACAATTTGGCTTTTTTCACAGAAGGGGAAATCTTTTGAAAAATCAAAATCATTGCAGAAACTCAGCCCATTAATTCCGAGTAATAATAATGTTAAAGTATTGGAGATATATCAGCTTTAAAAATTGATCACCCAAATTTCATGAAACATTTCTTTTTATAAAATACATTCGTCGATTTTGAATACAGGAGTTTTAGTCCTTCATTCTTCGTTCGATTCGTTTTGAAACCTGCTACATTTCTATGTGACAAAGATTTAGAGGTCGCTTTAAACATGTTTACCCCATATCAATCTTGCAACTGTTTGAACCAGTTAAAATAAAAGTGCGAGTAGCAGAATTGGGCATCATTGAATTATAAATTTAGTTGATGGAGACCAATCGCGACTAGTAGTGATAAATGTTATCAGCATTTAGTACAATACCCATACTTGTTAATTGAGTATTATGACTTACAGGTCCCTTAAAGCAGCTCAAGTGGCATTATTCCTCAATACACCACTCCTAGGATTCGCGATGTTGTCAATGTCGTTGTCAGGATTGGTTCTTTACGCCTGGTTCGAAGGCTGCGACCCCCTGGCTGCGGGTAAGATTTCTGCACTCGACCAGGTAATGCCATACTTCGCCAAGATACGAATGGCCCAGATCCCAGGGCTCCTAGGGTTCTTCATCGCTGGCGTATTCAGCGCTGCCCTCAGTACTTTCTCAGCTATGCTCAATTCGCTGTCCGCAATCGTGTTATCCGATTACGTAAAACCGTTTTATCGCAAATGCGGTTGGGAATTGGCGGACTCAAAAGCGGCTTGCATCGGCAAGATTCTGTGTGTCGTCAATGGGTCAATGTGCATCGGCGTCGCTTTTCTGGCGTCTGATTTTGGGAGTTTGAGTCAAGCTGCAATTGGAATGACCGGAGCTATCGGTGGACCTATTCTGGGGCTGTTTACCCTAGGAATTCTCGTTGAGGTTGCCAACGAGATTGGGGCGGTGATCGGCGCTGCTGTGGGTCTGGCATTTATAGGATGGATAACTTTTGGACAGCCAAGACCTCCGGTACATCGGCTTCCGGTTTCCATCGATATGTGTTCGAATTCAAGTTATATAAACGGCTCAATTGCCGAAGGGCTTCTCGATTCCAGGTATGCACGAGCAATCGGGAGATCGACGTTAAATAACTTGCTTGACTTCTGTTATTAACATTCCAGCAATGCAGACGACTCGGAATACTTCTATCTTTACCGTGTATCCTATATGCTGTATAATACTCTGGGAGCGATAACGACCGTGCTCGTTGGATCAATCGCGAGTATCATTGCTCGATCCTTCTCAAAGACTCCTATTATGCCACCAGATCCAGATTTATTCACCCCAATGTTGGCAGCTCGCATTCGACGACGCCGCGACATGGACACCGTTAAAACTCCTACCACTTAGGTCTTTTTATCGGCGACTCAATGATTTGTACAAAGAATATAAATGCTTTGAATATAGATGTCCTGTCAATGGAGTCGAAAGTGAAGTCATTTACGAAACTTGAAACAACAAGAAATAATGCCTGATACCAAAATATCTTTCATATGAATTATACTTTCCCACACGTTACCAGGTAATCAATAATTTCTCTTAACTTATTTCATCGTTGCTGTAATTTTAAGATTCATGGTAATAAAAAAGTTATTTACAAGTACTTGTTTCTGTACTTAGTGACTTTGAGTACTATTATGTAACATATGCATGAGAAGTGCTACTTTTCGTGGCTGCCGCAAGTGGTCTAAGCGGCGTTATATAACTAAGGGTACAATATAAATTTTGTGCATGCGCTATCAGTTATTAGGAAAACCCAGCTGCTCACAAAATGTTCGTAATGCGAATCTATAGCGAGTATATCGAGATTACATAATTTCCTATCTACACCAATATCCTGTACGGAAATCCCGAGCTAATCTCAACGTAAGAATGTGAACGTAAAACCGATCCTTCTCATCTTAATGTGGATCGATACGTAACAGTATTATTTATTTTGTGCTATTACCGAGCGCGCGTCCACCGCTGTCGGTGAATGGTTTTGACGAGTTACGCAGCATTTCTCGCTGCCATAACATTGATTAGTGAGCGCTTAGCTACGCGTCGACTGCCGAGCGGAAGGCAGTTTTTCTGACTTTTTAATGGATTCTCATACAGTATGAACTCGATAAATGCAAGGCCGCTTGTATTTTCGCTTCATTATTCGCAGTTCTCTGTTCCCCCATAGAAATGCAACACAGTAGTGCATTACGAATAGTAGCTGCGGGCTATAATCTACAAGGGTCTCTGTAAAGATCTCTATAGAGGTATCTATAAAGAAATCTTTCTGTAAGGGCCAAAGTAAGCGCATACAGAGTCGTAACGTTTGAGTAGCGGAAAAATAGACAGAATGGTGCAATGCCATGAGGAGATTATGATCATTTTTTTTATCGACGTCAAAATACTATCGTATGTCTTGGTACATCGAAGGTGCCGAACTCATATGGATCTGCACAACTTGCCAGACAGCCGTCACGCAATTATTTAGGCAGACGTGCATATAAATACGTACGAATTATTTGTTTACACTTCACGTGTTTATTCTTTGCGACAATATAAATACGGCGCGCCGTACAGACAATACGGCGCGTGTTAGCGTTCCTCATGTCTTCGACATATCGATCATAAATGATATACCTGTGTGATGTACTAAATACAAATGTCTTGTTCAAACACACTTACATACAGTCAGTCTTGGCATGCGTTCGAATACCTTGAAACAACATGCTTTTCGTTTGTTAATAGTTCGCCGTGGATGTTTCCAACGACATAAATTTCAATCCAGCTGAAGAAGATCCGAAAGATTGGGTAGCACAGAAGTGGTTTTCACCTTTCTTCTGCATTTATTGCCAGCCCGGCACTGTGTATCATTATGGAAACTTGAATGTAGTGTTGAGATGTATCACCGAACGATTTGCTAGTAAGCAAATTTGGAAGCCATCGCAATCGGATAAGGCAACATTGAATTACGTCGTATTTTTGAACAGACAATATGAATGTAAGTACCATTGGAATTGAATTTGATAGAAATGTGAACAGACCTTGAAGATGAACCATTCTAAGAATGCTTACATTTATGCGTACATTTACCGAAATCGCTGGGACCAAAGTCACGTAGAATCGTTCTCTCTTGAATGTCGTATTTTGTACTAGTAACGATAAATATTCGGATAAAAAATTACAGTGGCTATTCAATGGTCAGTAACACTAATTAACATGGTAATTGACAGTTAGGAATACCTACCTATTTCCTGATTCAATCCCTATTATCTTTTATCTGTTCAACATCTGGATACCTAGATACTATATCGTACAGATATTATAAATTATAATAACGATGTTCCTTTTTTCACTGGTTTATCTCAACCCCTTACCGTTCTCTAGCACTTTAAGTACAGTAGAACCTCGAACTAATCTGAACTAGAAGTAGAATCTGAACTAATCGGGACTGATACTAGTTCGGATAATCGAAACATGGTGTTTTTCGGGACGGGACCATAAAGGACACTTTTTCACATAAAAACAGCAGATATATATTAAAAATTGACATGTATATTAACATTTAAATGTGTCTATTTTTAATATCTGAAAAAAGTTGAATGCTTTATTTTAATCTCTTCTTTATAAAATCGTTAATTTTTAATTGACGAACCGCTGTCACGTGTTTATGTTCGGATAATTGAGCTTTCGGATAAACTAAGTCATTGTTCGGATAATTGAGAGTTCGGATGATCGAGGTTCTACGGTACGGCAAATTAGTTTAAATATTTAGAAATGTTCATAATCTAAGTTTGCAAACATACGTGCAAATAAAAGGTTACCGAGGACACAGATGAACCAGCTCTACAATGGCCAGACTACCTCGTCATTGCTACCGTTCTAGGTATTTCCTCATCAATCGGGATATACTACCGATTCACCGGTGGCCGACAAAAAACTGCAGAGGTATGAAGCGTCTTGAAAATATCGAAATTCCACAAGTTATGCAATTAAAAATCGCTTTACTAAGTTGATGTATATCAATTTGGATGCAGACTATGTAAATTAGACCGCAAGAATGGAGTGAACTTTTGTTCATTCAATAATGCGAGGACAAAAACGTTTATTTTTAAGCCGTGACTCGTACGCATGCGCTGTCCAGCATCATTACTCTCTAGTGCGGAAACGGTCCATTTCTGCCGGAGAAAGTAATGAAACCGTACCGCACATGCATACTTGACGTTATATATTATATAGACAATAAATCCCTGCACAGGAATACTTCACAGCAAAGAACTCGATGAGTCCACCGCTACTCTCTATCACTATGGCGATCGCCCTCTTATCAGCGATTGCAATGCTCGGCATGAGCGGTGAAATTTACAACTACGGGGTCCAATATACCATTATTGCCGTCGGTTACATTATAGCAACTCCAATTACCGCTTTCCTCTATGTTCCGGTATTCTACAACCTTCAAAATATGAGCATCTATGAGGTAGGGTTTTTGGATTAAACAACGCTGCTTCTCATTGCTCTACAAACATGTATGATGATTGACTATAATTTGAAAATTTCCGGCAATTTGCAGTACCTCGAAAACCGTTTTGGTTCGGCAGCGCGATTGACAGCAAGCATTGCCAATTTTGCCCAAATGATTTTGCACACGGGTGTCGTACTCTACGCCCCGGCATTAGCAATTGAAGCTACGTACGGTTTCTCTAGCACGAAAAGTATCCTCCTCATGGGTCTCATTTGCACGTTCTACTCAACGATCGGTGGAATCAAAGCGGTTCTCGCGACCGACGTATTCCAAGGTGCTCTCATGTTTGCCGCGATATTTTGCGTCATTGGCGTCGGCTGTTACGATATCGAAGGAGGAATCTCTGTAGTTTTGAGTACCGCAATAAAGGACGGTCGATTAACCGTACCCAAGTAATCATGTGATCCATCATACTCATTTGAGTAATACAAAATGGCTCGACGTTCATACTAATTCATTCATTTTTTCATACAATCATAGTTTTGATCCCGATCCGACTATACGACATACTTGGTGGACATCAACGATTGGGGGGATCTTCATCTTCGTTTCCACCTTCGGCGTGAACCAGGTTCAGATGCAGAGAATTCTGTCTGCTAGGTAAAGTTCATTTGATTTATCGATCCAAAATAGATGAAGACACAGTAAAAACTCGGAGGCGCTTGGCACATACATTACCCACAAAAATCTTCATCCCATTACTGGACTTTTATTACTTTGAACAAAGACAAAGTCATTTGTACTTCAACGTCGTTGAAGATAATCAGGCCATTGATTTTTAATAAAAATGCTAAAATATTATTGATATAATAGCTATGAAAGTCATTCACCAATCTTTCCGAAATCGATATCCATCAAATTCAAACTATTGGTACATATTGATACAGATTGAGCAATTAAACATTTAAAGAAAAGTGCGATGTTATTAACCAGATTGTTCATCGAGATTCGGGTAATTTCACTCAAAACAGAAGTTCACGCACAAGGAACAACCTACAAAAAAATTAATGCCATCTATCTCAGGTTGAAAATATGTTTCATGTAAAAAAAATAGATTATTTCAATATTGACAAAATTTAGATATCAAAACAAAACTTAAACAAAATCTTTAGGTACTTATATATTCTTTTTTCTACATAAGCAGACAAAAAAGCCTTCGATCAATTTTAAGACGGTGCAATTATTTTAAGCCCTGTTTTATGGATATCGCAATATGGAAAAATATATATATGCAATATTGACGAAAGCTCTAGCAATTACGAAATCGTGGAACGATTTTGTGGAAAATATATACGAATTACCGATTATGATTCACAGGTCCCTCAAAGAAGCTCAAATATCACTTTGCCTCAACACCGCAATTATAGCATCCATGTATATTTCGGTGATATTATCAGCATGTGCTCTTTACACCTGGTTTAAAGGTTGCGACCCCATGGCTTCCGGTCAGATTACGTCATTGGACCAGATAATACCATACTTCGCAAAAATTCGGCTGTCCCAGGTACCAGGACTTCTGGGCTTCTTCATTGCCGGTGTATTCAGCGGTGCTCTCAGCAGCATTTCGGCAGTTATTAATTCACTGGCCGCAATTGCTATATGTGACTATGTGAAGCCGATTTATCGTAAATGCGGTTGGCAGTTGACGGACTCACAAACGGCATCATTGGGCAAAATTTTTTGTATTTTCATCGGATTACTTTGCGTGGCTATTGCTTTTCTAGTCGCTGGTTACGGAAGTTTGTTGGAAAGTGCGATTGCACTCAAGGGAACGATTGCTGGACCAATCCTGGGGTTGTTCACCCTTGGATTGTTCGTTGAGAGTGCCAACGAGATCGGATCAGTGATCGGTACTATTTTGGGCGAGGTACTTACAATCTGGATGGCTTTTGGGCAAGCAAAACCTCCGGTGCATCGACTTCCGGTTTCCATCGACGCATGTTTGAATTCGACGTATCTTGACGGCGATAATGTCCAAGATCTTCTCGATTCTGGGTAACGCACATTCACTCAGTAGTAGTAATATCAGTAGTAGTTCAGCATTAAAGAACTTGTTTCATTTCTATTATTGTAATTTCAGGAATGCGGATGACTCGGGTTACTTCTATCTAAACCGAGTATCCTACATGCTGTACGCTCCCATGGGAACAACAACCGCGATACTCTTCGGATACGTCGCGAGCACCGTTGTTCGCTGCTTCTCGACGAATACTATCAAAGAACCGGATCCAGATTTATTCACGCCACTCGTGGCCGCTCGTATCATTCGGCGACGTGGGGTATCTTCTAAAACTACAGTCAGTCAAGAGTTTGTGCTGAAAGACCGGGAAACTGTTTTGTCAGAAGTAGAGCACTGAGAAAAGGGTTTTACGTTAGTCAAATGTGCTTATTTATCAAGCAAATACGATTCGTGTGGATATCGACATGGGTCAGAACAACGGCCAAATGAGAATTCGGTTCAAAGAAAGTGATCTTCACAAAACAAATCCTTTTTAAATGTTCCAATGCCATTGAGTATGAAGTATTTTAACGCTAGCTTAAGCTAATTCTAAATGAATTTATTATCTAATCGTAAGTGATCACTGTATACAAAATGTGAACTAATAAACGTACGCATTATTTTTTTACCCAAATTTAAAAAATAATTACTATCGAAGAACCGGGTCCAGATTTATTCATGCCACTCGTGGCCGCTCCTATCATACGACGACATGAGGTATCTTCGAAATCCACAGTCAGTCAAGAGTTTGTGCTAAAAGATGGAGAAACTTGTTTTTCCAACAGTAAAACACTGAGAAAAGATTTTCCCTTTAGTCGAACATGCTTATTTATTAAACAAATACGATTCGTGTCGATATCAACGTCGGTTAAAACGGCGGCGAAATACAATCCGGTTCAAAGTAAGTGATCTTCATAAAATAAATCCTTTTTTCATTTTCTAATACGATTCGTGTCGATATCAACATCGGTTAAAATGGCGGCGAAATATAATCCGGTTCAAAGTAAGTGATCTTCATAAAATAAATCCTTTTTTCATGTTTCAATACGATTTCAAATACGATTCGTGTCGATATCAATATTGGTTAAAACGGCGACGAAGTATAATTCGGTCCAAAGAAAGTGATCTTCATAAAACAAATCCTTTTTTCATATTCTAATTGCATAGAGTATAAAATATTTCAACGCTAGCTTAAGTTAATTCAAAATCAATTTATTATGTAATTGTGAATGATTGCTATATTGAAAATGTAAACTTTTCAACGTAGCTATTATTTTTCTACGGCAATAAGCCTATGTGACTGTAAACGAAACAAAGGGACTCTTACAATTTGAATTATCCTGTCTCCTATCTCTTGATAAAACGGAATGTAAGAGCTAGGGATTGTACTAGCAATTGAATGATTAGTATAAAGAGAGAATAGGCGAGAAGTGGCAGCAAATTACTCGCCTACACGCGTGCATAGAATCGCGCGGATCTTACGGCAATATGTGGGTCACACGCAGTACCAGCAGAACTGATCTTTCTTTATTCAGTGCTATGTTTTAACACACTGATTCCGCTCAAGTTACGAAATCTCTGACTCCCGACCCGATGTTGTAATTCAGAAACAGGATGTTCATTTAATAATGGAATACTTAGTTATCAATATTTATGCATTATATATGTGCACTCTCAAGAGCTTCAAAAAGTGAAAAAAATAGTATTACATCGAAATTATTTGAATTAATGTATAGAAAATACCTGGAAAACTCAAAACAAGGAAACCAGCGTAGTATCCCGGAAATCGGTAAGGTATGGACCGCTGAGTCTAAGATCACAATATTGAAACTTTGGGAGATGAGAAATGCTTGCTTTTTGAATTAACACGTCCGGGTGTACGTCTTGTCCACAGGAAAGTTGACACGGAGAAAGAAGTGCGTCGATGGGTAAACACGCACTCTATAATATAGTGTATATAGTAAGTGCATGGTACGAGAAGGATGTGGAGGAGGAAAAGGTAAAGAAGATGAAGAGAGGTGCGTGCGAGGTGGCCGGTAGTTTGTTGACGCAGGCGCACCCAGCAATCCTCGCGAGTGTATAAGCTTTGCGAAGAGAGACGTGAGAGTAATGTACTTATAGCTATAAGAATATATATATATAATATATATTACGTGTGTGTGTGTGTGTGTGTATTAATATACTATACTGACTACACTGACTGACGTGAGTTGAATTCTTTCTCGAGCGCGATCTGGTCCTCGTGGGAACTTATACATTCCTGGCTACATTATAACCTATGGGCTGTTTGCCCAGACACCCACGGTGCTCCGTTAAAATTATTAAGAGCTCGTGTTTCCACGGAAAACTTCCCTTAGTCCTACATATGGTCCGAGGGCTAAGCACCGCTACTTCCTGCAATTTCTTACTCCAACGGCAATCACTTACGTAACAGAAATTGGCTATTACATCCAAACTATATTTTCTACCCGTGGAAACGCGGTGAGAGAGAAACGGTCGAGTACAATATTTGTTTTATGATGATTAATTTCGTATGATATTTTCTTTATCCAGATATGGACACTTCATCATTTTGAGTAAACTGTCTTCCGTTACATATGCAATGAGTATGCCCTAATAGAATAAATGTAGCGAATATTTCTGTTTTGTGCGGCGTAAGCCGTGCCTGCCTATGGTCAATGCAATATATTTGTACCTAAATCCATGGAACTTTTGTTGGATGATTTTTTTCTTCTTGGGCCAGTCAGCCAAATTTTGTTTCCTTCGTCGAGAAATGGAAAATAAATGGTAAGCTCAACCGATTTCACTGTATTCACGCTCGAATGCCAGTAATCCTCGAAAAGCTAAGGAACTGACAATACAGTGGCCACAGACACGGTCGGTCACTGAAATTTTCCTTTCGAAAGCGTACGTTTTGCAATGCTATGCGGGCAGTGTTGGCCACTAGCCGAGGTCTGCGGAAATCTGCACAATGAAAGGTACCATCAGTTCTGCCAGTCGGCCCTTGATGCCACTGCTACTGCATGCATGCTGGATACTGCTGCTGACCACTGACTATACTTCCAACACGCTCCATTGCAGTTACTCGGAGCAAAGCGAAGGAGAGAAGATAGTCATGAATGGTACATTGACCAGGAGAAACTTCGCTGGCTTCGCTCTCGGCTCTCTTTATACTCTGATCGCGGTGGCAGCTTCGGAGCTCCTATATAACTACGGTACCCTGTCTACTTCCGTATGGTCTCTTAGTACTGCATCCAGCAAATAACGTCACACACCATCATGTGACGAGCGCGCAAACGTCCGAGCACATTATTCGCAAACTAATACGAGACAACAGGACCGATCTAAATACGGATCTTTTCATGAGACATCGCATCATTTTTTTAGATTGCAAGTTAAGGTAATTGATATCTATGGTGAATAGTCCATGTAGTATGTTGGATTCCCTTGCCATGGATGATGACCATGGCCGTCCATTGAGAGCACTGTATCCGAGATGAATTCGATTGCAGTCGATTTATTTTTATTTAACATAATTCAGCATTTTTTCTGTCGGTGTCAGAACCGATTTCCTTAACGGGTTCCTTCCAAAAGCCAAATAGAAGTTTTTAAATCTCTGCATCTCTGAGCCGATCGAATATAAGGGTTTTGAAAAAATCAATACTTTAAATGTATACGTTTTCGATTACTGGAAGCATTTTTGACATTTTTAGTTCGATTGATAGCATAAGCCTAGGGGCCATCGAACAAACTCCTTCCGGTAAAAAAGGGTAGAATAGTGTTACGACAAAAACTTTGGCTACAAAATTGCTGTAAAACGAGAGCGATGTTGAGGGACTAACAGAATACGATTTTTTTCAAATATCCAGGTATTGGGAACGTCCTATCTGATGGCCAGCTATTTGAATAGTACAGTAGTGACAATTCACAAATTATCCAACTGCAGGTCACATTTAAAAACTTGTGATTTGAAAATTATTCGATCGGAAAAGCATATCCAGTCTAAGGATAAGAGAAAATTATGTGAAAGTATGAAAGTAGGTTGATAATCCGGTATTTTTTGGTTAATGGTACTTCTTGGCTCTGATAAAAAGGCCAATGGAACATAACTCCACTGCACAGCCAGTATAGTCGGAATTCTCAATCGCAAGTACGAACTGTGGAGCATCGTCATCAAATAAAAACGTAATAACCGGGCCAGATATACGACCAAATGGTTGGCAGGGTACAAGGTTCCAATTTAGCAATGTAACTTAATCTAGTGTAGAGGATCTGTATCGGTTGCAAACTGTTGGCATGGGCTGAAACGGCGATGGAACAAAGGCAACGAGGATCTCCCCTTCTCGGTTTGGTTGTATGTATGTCGATACACATATTTTATAGTGGGCGGTTTGTGTACAGTACTACACACTATTACGATGCCCTTGAAATAGCTGGCCCAATAAATAGATCGTAAAAGTGTACCGGGTGTACGAAGAGTCGTGTAACACCGAAGGACAATGGAGCGGAGGGCGATCGTGTTCGATAGATGCCACGATCTTTCTCCGTTGTGGGTTCAGAACCCTCAGCCACTTGGTCTGCCTAACAAGCACACTGACAATACTATGTAGAGTCGGTGCGCCATGCTAGTTGCAGAATAGAAACGGATATAAGTCTGAAGGAACAATGATTCAGGGTGAAGAATGCGATACGTAGAAGACACTACTAGCAGATGCTTCTCCTGCTATCCTCCGCGCGCTATAGCTAATTCTTCTTCCACTTGGTCCATCTGCAAGTTTCTCGTACGAGATACCGTCAGCTGGTCTCCCTAGCGGTAATTCAAGATCCTTAAATTACCGATTTTAGGGAAATGGCGTGCGCAAAAGCGATCGAATTTCACGAGATTCTAGGTTGTAGGTCGATACCGTCCAAAGTGATTTAGCTGCCATTGAAGAAGGGCAATTTATCAATTTGCAGTTGGAAAAATTTATTTCGTTTCCATCTATTGGATTCTATCCATCGTAATTAATTGTTCGTAATGTAAACGTTCCACTCCATCCACGGAAAAATAATTGTATCAAATTGAGATCGCAAATCGACATATTCCAAAATGTGCCATTTTTGAGATGCGTTAAAACGAAATATCTTAAAAAATTACAAATCGATTTTGCGATCGTTATGATATTACGTTTATTGAATTCAAGTCACTCAAATTTGTTTAAAAAGTTGCTATCAAATTGATCTCAAAATTGCTTTGAACTTTTCAAAGATGTTTGTACTGAGCTCATCTCAGAATTGACACTTTTTAAGATATGCCAATTTATTATCACAATTTAACATACTCATTTTTACGTGGGTAGCTGAGCCCCATCTCAGCAACTGAGGCAATCGCTTGTGGCATAAAGAGGAGAATACGATTTCACTTGATTCTTCAAGGATTGGGCTCGTACTCCTTAGCTAGTCAGCTATTGGGACGTTTAAGTTACCGATATTTCGATAATGGAAAAAAAAATCCTTGAAAGATATCAATAATCGTACCTGGAGTTCTGTGACTATCACGATTATTTGCAATCAAAACAGAAACTTTTTATATTTATATTCAGAGTTACTTCGTTTAACCATACCATTACGAATAATTATTCATAGGGTATTCAAGTCAATTCTTGTTGCTGTACCCAATAAATTTATGAATAATATCGATGTCCATGTGTAAATGCGCGTGAGATAGAACTAATTATTCTTTCTGAATTTGTTTTAAGTAACCAAATCGAGTCTATTAGCATCACATTGACAATGACTCCAATAAGCACGTTGTTGCAATAATCAGTTATAACACGGGTTTAGCCAAGGAAATGCTTGAGAAAAAGGTCAGCAGCTTATTGAATTCCGAAATATGTTATTTAATTGGTACTTGGATATCATCTGTACGTGACTTCTCATCGATGATGACCACGGCGGTCGTGTTTTCTCTCGAGTCTTCTCTTTTGCAACGTGCCAAGCATCTAACTCTCTACCCGCTAACAGAGCATCGAAATATTGTGATATCCACGAGACATGAATTTATTTCCAAAACAAAATTAAACACGTACGCAAAATTAAAATATCGTCAACAATCGCAAATGTTGTCACGTGCAATGGACGTCCAAGAGCGTCAATGACCGGGAGACGGTGTCTGGAGTCTCGAGGTTGACTTGTGGTTGAATCGATAGTAATAATAACCCTAGTCAACCGCATATATACTATGTATGCACGTGAAATAAATAAAGCGCACTCTAACGCGAATCTTCTGTTACGTCAACTCTATTTATTGCAGATATATTCTTCACGCGGTTGCGTTTTGCGGTGAGAGTGACTCGTCTCTTCATCGGTATCTCTCGTTTCATGGCTGCTACTCCGGCGTCTCTCGACTCCAGACGTGAAATCTATACAGCTTCGTTCGCGCCTCAGAAATACTTATTATTCGTCTCCGATATGAGTGGATAAATGCAGAAATGTTATGTGCGAATGAACAAACACATTTGAATGTCGAGCGGTTCGCTTTTAAATTCGTCGTGGACGGAGAATGCGTCTGTCTCGAAGACCAGCGACAAAGACGACGAATAATTCATGCAAATGGAGAACGCGGGGAATACAAGCGCGAGAAAAACAGGCGGCCCACGCCGATAATCAAGATCGAACAGCCGGGGCCGGCGGACCAGCCACTGCACCACCAAAGGGCTTTACAATATGCATCCTTTGGCCTCCGCCCTCAATGCAACAACACACGTGGCGCGGCTCGAGAGGTACCGCGGGGATTTTTATTTTTAATCGCGGAGAGAGCAAAACCACGCCATGTGGGACTCTCGACTGATCGAAAGGTGCTGCCTCGGTTATCGAACAATTCCCACCCCTTCTCAGTGATTTTATATTTAGCGGATCAATATTTCATCGTTCATCCAACCTTCATAATTTATAGCCATTAAGACTTCTTTTTGCGAATAATTTTCGTATAATTATTACTCACTTTTGAGAAAAGAACCTACGAATGTGATCGGATGTACGACCGTAAAACTGTTGCGTGAAATATGGAATAACATAGATCGCTATGGACAGTGTACGATTCTTGTTTCATTCATTATTAATAGAAACAACTAGATGGAACTTTAGTGGAATACGTTGATGTGTTGATGTGACATTTGCTGGCTCGAAACTTAGCTGAAGTTACGTTGCCAACGGCTGTCAAGAATCGCAAACAAAATTACGTGATAAGGGGTCGCAATCGCATGATTACTTTAGTACAAATTTGAAAGAATCGTTTGGTAAGAAGAAGTGTCGGAAATCTTGCAAAAAACATATATATATTCCCGTATTCCTACACCTGATATGATAATTTTCTCCTGCATTTAAAGAAAATTTCATGGTATTTATGGCAATTCTTACAAAATCTGTCTCTCCGTGTTTAAGTCAAGTGTTAGTCTGTCAAAATAGTGACAACGTATACGATTATTTTATATAATTCGATATTTGACATTTTACAGTTTCGCACAACTATGTTTTGTTCAATTGCAGTTGTCATTGTACATTATTAATGATAATAAATTATAGATAATCACACTGATAACTGTTCGATTGAAAATTTCTCAATTTTCATGACTATCCCGCGGATACACACGGAGAAAAGACGCCCGAGAACTCTGTTAATATAACTGCAAGTGATGGGTTGCCCAATAAATTAATAAATTGGACTTACCAATTAATTGTCTGGTACATCTTTAGTACTCGCGTGTTCCAAGTCGATTTCTCCGTCCAGCCAAAGTCGAAAGAGAAGTTTTATGAAGAAGTAACTAAATCGCCTACACGTGTTTGTCTCGACCGATCCCCAAAAAAAAAAAAAAATGTTTCACGACATTCGCTGACCTTTTCGTGCTCTTTTTCAAAGGAATATATTTTTAACCTTACGAACCTCACGCCCGAATTAGATTTTTCGCGTATGGGCTTTTCGCGTAGTCAGACAAATATATATATATATTTTCATTCCATAGGCGAGACGACGATGATTGCGATCAGTCGCAGCTGCGTCGAGCGTATAGACGACAGAGGTTTCTGTCAAAGCATTTGGAAAAGAAGAGCGAAACAAATGGCTTGATTGCGGATCATTTCGGGTCTCATGGACACGAATAATCGTCAGTGGGAAGGTACTTCCCGGGGCGTGACGGAAATAACTTTTCTGCGAGTCTTGCTGGGCGGATTTTTTAGCATTGCCTGGAGAGAATCGCACGTAGGGCGAACGACGGAGAATCAGCTAAGGGTGACAGTATTATGGGTTGGTTTGACCCCGGGGATCAGCTCCGAAGACGTATGGTGTCCTCACGACGTGTCCGTCGCGCAAACGCCCACAATGTGGCATAGAAGACGCGAGACTCGCGCTGCGTCTCGTTTCCTCGCATATTTCGCATTCCCTTAATATCCCAACTCTTCCGTCATTATTTCTACTTCTTCTTATTCTTCTTCTTCTCGTGCTTATCCTCATACTTTCTATTGGTGAAAACGACAATACTTGCCGTCGCTGCACCGAGACAAATAGCTCTTTGACCACCTCCTTGATTGGCTACTCTGTCAATCATCGTTACGACCCCCTTAACATTAAACGAGTAAACGAGAGAAGTAAAAAAAAACGTAAACGAGAACTTTTTTGCACGGGGTATAAATAAAACGAATTGACTGCTGATCTGGCTAGTGAACATTCTTCCAAGCATTTTTTTTGTTTCCCGTTCATAAAATATCGTAAAATAGACTCAGAGAAATCGTAAATTTACTGGAAAGAGATAATTATTCAATTTTTTGCGAAAGTACAACTATTTTCATAGCTCACCACAGCTATTTGATAATGGTGGCTGACTATTGAAATAATTTGTTGTACGAACTAAAAATTAATAATTGCCACTGTATGTAAATCGGTCCCATTCAACAAATATTTTTACAGACACATTTCTTTCCTAGTACATAGCAAACATGTTCAGTTTTCCATTACATTAAAAAAAATGTCTAAATAATCGTACAATGTGATACTAGTACGATAAAGCGGCCATTATCGCGCGGAGGTTAGGAAGCCGCGTACGAGCCAAGTCGAGTGCTACAACGAGACGAAGCGAAGCCGAGTGTTGTTTGTAGCGCGAGAGGAGGCGAGTGCACCGCTTCCTAACCTCCGCGGGATGGCCGCTTCGTCGTACAAATGTCACATACTATTTTTTGTAACGAATGACATCATACTGTTGCAC
This sequence comes from Clistopyga incitator, assembly GCA_947507545.1. Taxonomy (NCBI): domain Eukaryota; kingdom Metazoa; phylum Arthropoda; class Insecta; order Hymenoptera; family Ichneumonidae; genus Clistopyga; species Clistopyga incitator. The sequence goes on along the minus strand of OX382173.1, from coordinate 7,286,174 downwards.
ATTTTCGTGTCTGTGAATCATTGCGTAAAATCATCTTGTAGATAGTTTTACACACGCCATCTGGTGCGTAAAGTTATCTAGAATTCTTTAGATAACTTTACGCACCAGATGGCGTACGTAAAATTACCTACGTTTATGTCAGCATAATGCGCCATCTTACGCACGCTATGCAGGCATGTAATGTGCGACTTTATGTGCATGAGTTACAAAAAATCCTATTATGCTGGCCTTTAAAGAAGAAACGTCTTTACTGCGCGACCCAATGTAATTTTATTTTATTCAAATAGATTTTGTTTGATTCAAACAAATCATATGAATCTCAAGTTAGTTTTATTTTAACTGACCGAATTATTTGGGTATAGAACGCTTTCCTTGAAGCAACAATAATTTTGGCTACTGTTGGCTGCTATTTTCTGGAAACTTCGGTGCATATTGAACAATGAGGGGGACAGAAAGAGGTTGACTGGCTATCCCACGCACAAGAAGTCTTCCCACATTGCGGGTGCGGGAACCCGTTGGCGCCGCTTTGAAGACGGCCGCCAGCGAAGCAACGCAACAGCATCACCACCAGCACGTTGAGAATCTCTCCGCTGCACAGTGCAAAAGCTACTCCGACGCGTAGCAGTCGCCAACCACGCGGAAGTCAAATTTTCTGATCGTTCAGCGATAAGAAATGCTCCGGCAATTTACGGCTACCCGCGGCATTCGACAATCCTCTTTCTTTCTCCACAGTTCTTCACTGCGGGCTGGCCGTTAAAATTTCGGGACCGTCGTTGCTACCGCGTGTAATGGCCTAACGTCCTATCACGAAATAAACGCCTCGCTAATTCCCATTAAATTCCGATTTTAATCAAGATCATGTCTCTTATTCCTTTTTCCCCTATAAACTCGATTTCGGGAAAAGTGTACAATTTTACGACCCATTTCTTGTATTTATCATGTACCTAGAATCGTTACACATATTTGCTTTTGTTATTTATTTATTTATTTAGGAGGCCCTTTAAAAAATAACGAAAATAATATTGGTTTGCAATTGCATGTATTAAATATTACTATTTCATGAAAAATATCACCTGAAGAGGGCATAAAAACATTTTCATTTTTTTTTCTAGGCTCACCAATGGATATTTCTGTCTGAATATTTGAGGTTCTATCGATTATCAATTTATGACATCTTTATGTTACCAATATTTCTTGGTAATCGAGATTTGTTTGAATATAAATGCGTACACTTAGACTGAGAAAAATTCACTTACGCAGGAAGGAAAACGTTACACAGCCAATTCATTGTGAGGGCGTAGGCCTGAACTCTATAACGAGTAAATGAAACTCTGAAAATGAACAAAACATTTACGCCGATGTTCTGCATTATACAAACATTCGAACCTTTTGTACTTAAACCAAATTTATATTTTGTGAGAGTTGCCAAATTTTATATCTGCAATTGCACGACAATTTCATTATTACAAGTTACAGGAAATTCATCCCTCTCGATTGGTTTATCATTTACCTTCGAAAAATATGAATATTTATTTTTCAAAAGCAATTTTTACGACTTCCATCGGCAAGTGAAATCTTTTTTGAGTACTGATGGATGAGATGCATAAATTAATGCAATGAAAACAAAGTGAGTCAGTTCTAGGGATCGAGAGTCAGGGAAATTCCAGCCACGGAAGCTTCCTAGGGTTTTATGGTCGTTAGAGAGAGAGAGAAAGAGAGAGAGAAAAAGAGAGAGAGAGAGAGAGAGAGAGAGAGAGAACGCGACAAAAACGCTCGGTAGTCGCTCACGTGTTTTGACACGGTTCGAGAAGGTCCCACTCGAGATCCCCCATTAATCTCAGAGCCCTTGGGGAAACCAAGAGCGGCAGGCTAGCAGCAACATGGTTGCATATACCCGCAGCTAAATAATATCCGCCGCCCGCTATGAGGAACAGTACTCCGTGATTTACCCAGAGTCACCCGTCTATAGCTCATTCGAGAGTCTCCGAGAAGGAAGAAGACGGCAACGTAAAGCTTGGTATTCCCCGCAGTTTTTTTTTTTCCAAAAAACACCCGATGTTCAGCGAAGAGATTTTTCGCCGGGTAACCCGAGGAGGCCAGGAAGCGAACGACAGGTTGTGCAGGTGAATGGACAGGAGATTAGGTCGACGAGGGAGCTACTTCGTCGGGAATCCGCTCACAAAGATAGCTGTCTGACTGGGAGGTCGCAAGAGATTCATTTTAAATGCTTTGAAACGACTCTCGAGTTTCGTCAGGTAATTGTGTCTATCAGCATTGACTTAAGGGGGACGAGTCAGTCAAAAAAGACTTTTTGTACTGTAAGGATAAAACTCCGACAAAAAGAAATTTTTTAAATAATTGCCTCCCTTCAGAATGAAGCCGAAGAATTTTTTTATTGTGAATGAACCAAGCAATTGGGTCAATGGGTTACTTTGAAACCAGATTCGTGAATTTTACACGCTGTATGTGATCCTGACGATACTGCTATAAAAATTGACCCTCGCTAGATTTCATTCCCTTCACAGTTACATTTACGGTGCACACCATTTGTACTGAGAAATTGTTCCTAAAGGTCTTTAAAGCAGAGTTATAGATAAACGTATTAAATCTCATAATAACTCTGCGACATGAATCTTTTAAAGTATGAGCTTGAAAAAAAATTGCCTCGCTTAAATGCAGTGTAACTGCAAAGGGAATAAGAATTCGCAAAGGCCATTTCTTGGAGTAGTGTTTTCTGGATCGTTTCCGGAGTGTAAAACTCATAGACATAGTTTCAAAGCAACCGATCGAGTCAATTGGTTGGTCCATTTACAAAAAAATCCTCTGGATTCAGTGTGAAGGGAAGAAATTATTCTGAATTTTTCCTTCGGTGAGGAAAAAAGTTGTGCTTATAATAAAAAAAAAAAGCTTCTTCGACTGATTCGTCCCCGTTCAGATTTTTCTCACGGACGTAACTTCACTCAGCAATATTGTGGACTGAAAATTATGAATTTTTCTTTATAAATTATGGCAAATACTCATGCTACTAGTTCTATATTTTCAATACTAATATCTATTGAAGGTGATTATTATAACAACAGAAAAAGTGAGTATAAAAATGCGAAAATAACCTCATAGATTAGCAATTGATTATTCGATATCAATAGCTGTTTGACGTCCGCCACAGGGATAATTTTAAAGCAGTCTTAAATAAACGCGGTTACCTTCAACTGATAACTATTCATTTTATATTCTTGCGACATTTTTATAGTTACCTACTTTTTTTTTATAAACGACTCCTTTATTTTTACTTCAACTAACTAATCCATCTACAATTACTGGTAGTCGCACCCGAATCGTTGCCGATTTTTCAAAATATATAAAGATTATAATCCCCCTTTAAATAAAATTAAAAAATTCCGAACCTTATTTGCCCGTGAATTTCATAATCATTCTCACCTTCCGAATTTCTCTTTCAATCGATATGTGAAAAAATAAATCGTAACCGATATAAATAATGAATTGAATGCAAACTAAATTGCAAATAATAATTTGTTATGAGTTAAATCTTTATATGTGTATCGTTTTATGGTATTGGATATTTTCACGTTGGGGTCCGGAATTCAAGGGAGGCCTCTGTTCTCATTCTGAGTCGCGCAAACTTCCTTTCCGTTTCACGCATATGCGTTAAGAGCGCAATAAATGCAGCAGGACACACCGTAGAGCTTCACAGTTTTCACGGCTCTTTATTTTTACCGACAAACGAGCCCGAGCAATCCAGTTCCGGGAACTAAAGAGAATATAATCCGGTTGGACACGGCCGTATTTCCAAGTCGAAGATCGGAGCCAACGGGCGCTGGTAGCTTCGGCTAACTATCCTCCCGGCTTGGCTCCCATTGTGCGCGTGAAATGTTCACACGTGTAGAATAATGCAGCGACCGAGCGAAAACCGAAGGAAAGATACTGCACTGTAGACTGAGGCGAGAATCCCTCAAGAGAGTAGCTCCAAGTGTTGAGAGGAGGGATACGATACGTCGATTATCGGCTTTTCGCCATCGAAAACGACCGTTCAGACCCCGTCGTGTTCGTCCAGTCGATCGCTCGCTTAACGAGCACCTCTTCAGCATCAATTTTTCTCCATTCACGCCGCACGGGCTCGACACTTTGGATTCCGCACCACGAACCTCGGTAGTAATCCTTACACCGAAAGGAACATTTCCTTGGTTCAAGAACAATTTTATCATGAACCATTACCCAACATTACAAAGAAATGTTACGAAGTATTTCACGATTTTTCCAAAATTCAATAAAATCGTTGCGTATGAAGTATGAAAGGAAACATTTTATTCTCACCCTTGAGAAAAATTGGAAACAGGTTCTCGAGAAACTATGGATCTAGCGATTGAATTTCTGAGATTTCTCGAATATATTAATTCATGATATCAAGCTTTTTCGACTTCAAGATTTTTACACTTTTGTCTTACAGTAACGACATATTTTATTGATCTTGCAGATCTTTCAGAGGCTATAGTATCATGCCCTAGTAGCAATTTCAACCAACTTGTAATTTAAAAAAAAATTATTTATAAAAATGTGATGGTAGTTTAAAAATTAGAGTCGAAAAATATAATATATTTTCGTGGTAGAATGATATGGAGTCAAAGACTTTTTTCTTGGTGTGCAGAGTAGGCAAAAATAAAGACCTACTGACCCGCATACACGACCTCGATTCAATCTCACGGTCAATTAATTAAAAACCCATAAATAATACATAATGAACAATGGCAGAGGTACCACCGGCATATCCGACGAATTGAATAAATCTTAATCATCAAATCGTCTTGAGCTTCTGGCCTTGCACCAATCTATCGTACCTCGTACGTGTCGCACGCTCAAGAGAACTATGATAAAGTCGAAATATCACGGACAACTCGTAGACAGTCGGGGTGATCACTTTAGAGCTTAATAAAATACCTCCACGAAATTAGAAATCCCACAAGGAGAGAAATTTCTCTACTCTGACAACATAAAACGGTCACAACGAAAAGATTGGTCGGTTCAGCAAAAAAAATGTCAAACCAATCAAAAAATTTGTCAGCCTAACGTAACGATTTTTGTTTTCACCGTTTTATGTTGCCGCAACATACAAATTTCTCTTCGTGAAGATTAGAATTCAAAGACTGAAATTTAAGTACTCAGAATATTTGCATCACTGTCTTCAATTGATGCAACAAAATCGACTTTGCCACATTTTAATTCAGGAAACTATACCATAACCGGAAATGGAAACTCTACCGTTGCCAAATTACAAATTTACAATACTGCTAATGGTAAAAGACAGAATATTGTCTCATAGTTGGGTCGCAATCTGAAGATCTTTCAATATGTAGAAATATTTGTATCGTTGTATCGTTAGACGTGTATTCTTATGTAGGAATACTTTTGAGAATTAAATTGTATTAAAATTTTCATTTGGTAGCATAATTGATGGTAAACCTACAAATACCTTGAGTACTTCCATCCTTTCAGAACCCACGACTGTGTAATATCTATCCCTGGTATGGGTCCTTTAATCCCATTTCAAGATGAGTAATGCGTCAGTGGTATTTCGATGTCCGGTGCTTTTTTTCCTGCTACATAATATCAAGCGAGCCGAAAAGTCAACGAAGCCAAATTTAATGCAAATCGAATGCACAGGGGAAGGGTCAACATCGGTGTCATGCCGAAGACATGGAAACGTGTCTCGATTCCCCAGAGACGAATTAATCAGTCACTAGTGTGTTTTCACGACATCGAGCATGAGCAGAGGAAATTAATTTCCATACCGGTCGTCGCACTGCTAGAGCGAGTATCCGAAACCCGACCATTTCTTCCCACTTTTTTTCCCAAATAGACGTAAGAAAAATCCTGCTTTCACAGTGGAAGCTTTTATCGCGTCCACGCATGATGCAGTAAATACATACAAAAGCCTCACTAGAAAAAACTAAACTTCTGGAGCACATAATCGTGTGTGAGAATGAGGGGAGGCTCGATCCATGAGAACGAGTGCTGAGCTGTGGAGGCAGGTCTAATGGTCGCGACGAACGTGCTGGAGCGATACGGCGACACATTAGTGGCGCAGGGGGCTTCCAAGTATTTAGATATGCGCGTCGAAAGCGCGGAAGACTTTGAGAGGGCCTTTATACAGATTGGGTCGGGGTTTCCATTGTGAAGAGCGAAGCATAAGCCTATATAGGTAGCGACAGAGAGAGAGAGAGAGAGAGACAAAGAGAGAGAGAGAGAGGGAGACGCGAGAGTGAGAGTGGGTTGCAGGGTCACTCAAACAAAAAATACACAGCACACATAACCATGAGCATTGTAACATAGCATAACAGTGAGAGTAGGTATTCAAGGGCGTGCTGGAAGAATGGGAAGAATAGTCAAGTGGAGGGGAGAATAGTGATGATCGAGAACGTCCCCGACCTGCTCCAACCTACGATGCCTGAAACCCCGTAGGTCCCTGCAAACTCACGGACACCTTCGTCTACCAATGTCCTTAGATTTGCTTTTTATAACCCTTTCACACGTATCCGTCTTCTGATTTTTTTATGTATCTTTGAGTTATTCTATTGCCGCACTGTGGATTATTGGCGACACCATAGCCCAGCGGGGAATGAAGCGATGCTAATCTCGAAGCTCGGATTCGAGACTGGATTTCACTCTAGTGCAGAGTCATATATCTGATGAGCATCTTGTAGCCCTTTGTGAGGCAGACCTTATGGAACAAGATAGGACTATCCGCAAGGAAGTGACTATTATACGTAATAACAAGGGGGGCAATTGTACAGCGGATATTTTCTGCAATTTGTGACCAGGGGATGTCGTGACCGCTAGTGATATTTCCATTCACGAGCAAATATTTGTACGGATCTCACTGGAGGTATACGATCGTGTGGCCCCGTCGTGACGATCCCTTTGGGACGAGGTTGATTTTCCTGGGATGGGTCATGCCAAGGGCCATGTATAACGTTCTCAGTAACGTTGCCGCTGAGAAACTCCCCGAGTTTGAGGAGACACACCGGACCAAACCCGGGCTAGCCCGCGACGAAGCCTTTGTACTGGTAACAAAGGTCAACACACTCAAGTTTGTCTTGTCACGAATTCGTCATATCTTTGCCTATCACTTTCTCCTTGTAGTTCTTCTTTTCTTTGAATTGTTTTAGAAATCATTAGCCAAAATGCAGCAGTCGTTGACACTTCAATAGGACTATCATGTCTATATATATATATATATATATATATATCTATTGTTAAAAAACACTTCCTGAAATTAATATACATGTGTAGTATTTTGCAAATATCGTCCGTAAAATTTGCAATACCTATTTCGATTTGGAATTAATGGTTTATTAAGAAACTTACACAGTAACTCATAAGTAGTATACAAATACGATATCGTTACATGAGGCATGTAAGAAATTTCGTCAACCGCATATAATGCTGAGCCTCGTGTATATTAAATCCAACGTGAGTATGTTAAAATGAACCACATCTGTGGATTTCATGACATATTTGACTGTATAATGATATTATTAATCAAAGATATCGCAAAAAGTATCAGATGTATTATTAGAATTCTCATTCTGAACAAAGTTCGTTTTTGCTCAGACCAATACCCATGGATTATTATAAGATCATTGTTATACTTTAGTGTAAATAATTAACTAGGAATGTTGATAAAAGTGGTTTTCAGGAAGAGAAATAATCAAAATATAAACAAACGTGTCAATAAATAATCGATTGAATATTCAAGAACTGTCCATTGCCTTGAGGAACGTTTACATTTATCAATGGTCGGGTCATCTACCCGACGTTGTTCGACCTTACGGTCGTATTTCTCTCGACAAATTCCGTACCGATGCTTCAGCGTGGACGAGAATTTTCGCGGATAAATATAACATGGGCGAGTGACGAATGAATCTATTTCCAATGACGAAGGCAGCGACACAGCGGCTTTTCAAAGAAACACATCTTATATATCATCATGAGACATCGTCTAGTTTCTTTTTATGGGGCTTATGCATCTTTTTTTTTTCGCCACTCGAATAACCGGTCGTTCCTCGAGTCAATTACATCCGGAATCGACAGGGCGAATCGATCGTCATAATCGAGTTCTTGATAAAATGTTTTTGTGTGGCCTTCGAGGGGGGTTGACGTTAAGGGTGACTGGCACACCGGATATTAGTCGTCTAAGCGGCAGACGAAGCGATGAGGAATGACTAAGCCCTTTAATCTTATCCGTGGAAGAAAGAAAATTCCTTCCGCATATATTTATTGACAGCAATATTTCAAATATCCATTCTTCACCGTTTGAATAATAAAACAAAGTTATTTGTTGGCTTGCACGCTTAACGGTTATCGGGCGGCATTAATCGCAATATTATCTAGAGACGGGATAAAAATGATAAAGTCAAGCCATGACAAAATTGTTCGGAACGCTTTGGGAGGCTAAATCGTGCGGGGCGCGAGTGCGCGCTTTATAATTCCCGGTTCTAATAGCATAATGATAGGTTACGTCGATTGTCGATAAGGATAATTATCGTGCGGTCGCTGCGTAACTCCAAGCATCGCTGCTCGCTGAGAATTCGAGTGAAGGTCTCCCTTACCGCAGTAAATACTTCCACGGCATGATGAATTTTTAATATATAAATTAAATGCTGGCATAATTATATGATTGCTGCCTTGGAACACACAAAAATATGACAATCAAATGATTGATCGTCTTCTTCAATTTTTCACAGTGTATATTGAAGTAATTTTTTCAAGCAAATGGTGGAGCTCACCAGAATAAACCAATTTCCACACGCGATATAATATAGAATTCATTAGAAAAACAAGATCGTTTCAATTTAAGCTGAAGGAAAAAAGTAATTAACAAACAAAATCGCAAAATTGTCAGAGTAACAAAAACGATCAGTCGAAAAGAAGGATAAACGAAACAAGAAGTTGATAAAAGCGATAACAGCAAATATAAAAAGAAATACAGCCATCCCACAAATACTCTCTTAAATCTCTCGCCAAAATATCGTCATCGTCATCGTCTAGAATTTTTCACGGTGTATATTCAAAGAATATTCTCACACAATCATATTCGAATATTCAATTCATTAATTAATAAAGATGTCCTGCTGAATTAACTAAATCCATGTCAACTTTTCGTCACCATTAGAGGATCATTGGTATGACCAAGAAAAAATAAAGCTCTCTAAGAATGCTATGCCTTCCGGAGAAGCTCAGGCAGCAATGTGCGGCTTGTGCGCGTCTTCGTCGTTAGTTTTCGCCGTCTCGAGAGCCAAAAAATGAAGCTCTCCATCGTTTCAGAAATGACCAGAGATTCAACAAAAGCATATCGAATTTTAATTTTTACCCACAAAAGTAAAAACGAATTTTCTCTCGTGGTAGTCAATAAAATATCACGAAGTTTCTCTGCCCACCGCAACAGCGAGAAGATGACTCGAGGCTCGTCCGAGGTTTTTTTTTAATTCGTGACAGAGGAGAGTCATATGCTATGCCTTCCGGAGAGGCTCGGGCAGCAATGTACGGCTTGTACGCGTCTTCGTCGTTAGTTTTCGCCGTCTCGAGAGCCAACTAGAGAAGACGTGCTCGACGCTCGCGGGCCGCCCGGTTTGTTACTCCTACTGACGGGGGTAGGGAATATGGCCAGCCGCCACACATACATACGGTTCAGGATGTGGGCCAGAGACCACGTGTCACACACCCTATGTCGCACATACCGCGGCAATATAACATCGTAGTGTATATGGCGGTAGGTATATATATTAGCTGTTCATGTAGTGTATACCATAGACGTCCGTACGCGCACGCTCGACTTGAGTAATGGCACTTCATTTTCCAAAACGACCGGCAGCCTAGAAGTACCGAGAGAGTCGCTCGCAGAAACATGAAACCGTGTATACCCTTCTGCCGCTCAGAGAGCTAACAGCAAAAAAAAAACGCAGAAAAAAACTGCGCTCACGGAAGTACCGATACCATTCCTAGCTCTTCCTGCACTTTCTCTGCAACCTCGGAACCATTGTAAATTCCTAAACACACCGAGGGTTTTTCCATGGGAATTCTGTTGGCATCGAAAAATCCACCGTCAAGTTTTGTGATTCACAATGCGGGTTCCTAAGAATTATTGTTGACAGTCACAAACCCAGCAGGAAGCTGTCTTTCATTAGAAATTTATTAGGATTAGATTGGTGGATGTTTCCGGCGAAAATTTTTGCCGAACGTTGCAATAATAAAACTTTGCATAATAGTGAAATTTCGAAATAAATAAATTTGAAAAGTACGTTTGAAGGAATTCAAATTTCTTGTCTGGACTACTTTTCGGGCAATGTCCAATTCTCCTTATACAGGAACACGAATAAATTCAAAACAATCCAAGATAAAAGGAATTATAGGTTCGAAAAAAAAAACCTAGAAGAAATCTAGATATTCTGGTCACTTGGAACTACATTTTTTTCTAAGTTCAATGATTTGTGAGCAATCGAACATGTGCGGTGGCCCACTGAGCATATAACTTGATAAACGTTGACGTTGGAATTCAGAATCGAAAAATTACAAATCGGTGATTAAAATTCGAATAACACATAAATTATTATTTAATTATTGTTAGACTTGGGAAACTTTGATGGGGGTTTCCTAACTTTAGCTGTGGTAAACCGTCAATTTTCGAGTGATTTATAAATACAAGATACGATGGCTTTACGTATTTAAGCCCATTCGTATATTTCCGATAAGTATCAAAGACCCCCACTGCGTGCCCAATTATCCCGTGTATGGACCGCCATGCCCATTGGGTGATTTACCTGACAGACTTTCCTCGAGTAGACTATCCACTCTGGATAAACCGTCTTATCGACGTGCAACCTAAATGCTCCCTAATACAGAGTGCATTCACACAGTAAAAGCTGAGAATCGTCACAGTTTTGTAGTATTACACTCCATAGAAGTAAAACCCCTTCCGATTAAGATTACGCTCGTAAAACCTGCGCGAGTGAAGCTCGAAACCGAAGAAGAAAGCAAAGTTTCCGTGATACCACATGGAATGAATTTCGAATGGATTCTTCGCTAATGGAGATCTTCTCAATCGTCACGCTTCCATAATAACACGATATCGTTTACGTTTTTCTAAATCTCTCCACGTCACTTGATTGAAATGAATTTTATCGTCAAACTCTTCAATTTTGAAACTCGATTGCATAATCCGGAATGCTGACATCTTTGGCCGTTTGAACACGGAAACATTTGAATTTGTATCATTCTACTATTAGATATTAATATTATTATAGATTGTTCATGGAAATTCCAATAAATTTTTGTCAAGAAATCAAAATTCTATAGGACAAAAAAATATTTTGTTCTATATGCAACAACGAAATACTAGGTAAATTTTGTCAACTAATGGATTTGATAAAGGTTCACTTAATTCTGGTCAATGTATCTCCAAATCACAATACCACTTAGCAACTGAAACAAACGTCGTGGACATAACTGAAATTTCACAAGATATAAGCAAGAATGAAACCTATCGTCCATTCATAAAATCAAGTCAAATACATAAACAGTAAGCAACCAGATATACAAATTGCATGCAACACAGGAAAACAAGTTTTTTGTTAGATCATGTTAGTCAATGAGATAGCTGCACTAACCAAATATTTTGTTAATGCATATTTAACCAATCCCTTTTCGTTCCTTGAGTAATAACAACTTTTGAGGATCTTTGGTTAAAATATTAAAATATTACACAAAAAAAACTAGCGATTTTTTAATCATCACCGAGAACAAATAGAATAATTAAAACAAAAACTAAAAAACAAAAAGTGTAAACCCCAAAAACGAAGAAACTCGATTTGTCACTAAAGTGAAGATGCTGATGATAGCATCGGGCGAGGGTCATCAATCAATCAGGCACCAAATGTAACAGTTTCGAGTATCGATCTAACCACGCCACTGATTTCGTCAAAACAATTAGTAAAATAAAAAGGGCGCTTCGTGCTCGAGCTTCTAATTGCCTGATCGAAGGAGAGGCAGGTACCTGTAGTTCTTATCTGTCGTGAAAATCCAGTGTTAACTTTCGCCTCTCACGAGCGGAAGGACTAAAAGAAGATGATCCAGGGAGATGAGAATCCAGAATCCCTCGGAGTACCTGCGCTGCGAGTTGAGGAGGCTCTCGCACGCGTGTTCACCCGATGGTGCATCAGCAGCAGCGAGAATGCAGCGCATCGGGGCCCACGGGCCTCTCTCGTAATTCAGGAAACAACAGCGGACTGCAGCAGGAGCAGGAGCGCGTTGAGGTTGAATATTTGCAGCTGCGCATAACCGAGGCTGTTGGTTGGCTATACGAGGTCGCCACCCTGAACTCGCTCTCTATCTCCGATCGGTTTACCTAAACGCCTTCGCTATATCACTCTTAACTGATCTTTCCATGCACCTTCAACCCTGTCAGTTCGGCGCGGGGCTCGTTCACGCTCACCTCACATCCCCTCGCGACGTATTCCAGTGTACTATATACTCATCTCCTTTTCTAACACTCAGCTATTCTCACGTTCGCCACTTCTGCTGCAACGAAACGGCTCTGATGCTTTCGTTTTCTCCTTTATTCGAGCTTACTTTGCCTTGCTCTTTAGTGCTCACGGCATTGTTCGCGATCAACGCTGCGACGATGAGACGACGACGTAAAGGGGGTCAATGACGAAAAAGTAGCGAAGAAAAAAAGCGATAGTATGTTTTCAGAGACTATATTCTCGCGGGTGGGCCAGTTAATGTTTTCTGAGGATGAGAGATGTAGGCCTTGTGTAGGAATTTCCACATTGCCAAAACTACCCTCATCTCAAACTACTATTTCTTGAAAAAATTGTTGAATCGGCATTAAAGATTGAGGGATTTTTGGGTAGTTGAATTTGAATGTGTAGTTCACTATGAGAGAACGATTTGAAAAAAAGCGATAGTATGTTTTCAGAGACTATGTTCTCGCGGGTGGGCTAATTAATATTTTCTGAAGATGAGAGAAGTAGGCCTTGTGTAGGAGTTTCCATATTGCCAAAACTACCCTCATCTCAGACTACTATTTCTTGAAAAAATTGTTGAATCGACATTAAAGATTGAGGGATTTTTGGGCAGTTGAATTTGAATGTGTAGTCCACTATGAGAGAACGATTTGAAAAAAAGCGATAGTATGTTTTCAGAAACTATGTTCTCGCGGGTGGGCTAGTTAATATTTTCTGAAGATGAGAGAAGTAGGCCTTGTGTAGGAGTTTCCATATTGCCAAAACTACCCTCATCTCAGACTACTATTTCTTGAAAAAATTGTTGAATCGACATTAAAGATTGAGGGATTTTTTGGTAGTTGAATTTGAATGTGTAGTTCACTATGAGAGAACGATTTGAAAAAAAGCGATAGTATATTTTCAGAGACTATGTTCTCGCGGGTGGGCTAGTTAATGTTTTCTGAGGATGAGAGATGTAGGCCTTGTGTAGGAATTTCCATATTGCCAAAACTACCCTCATCTCAGACTACTATGTCTTGAAAAAATTGTTGAATCGACATTAAAGATTGAGGGATTTTTGGGTAGTTAAATTTGAATGTGTTGTTCACTATGAGAGAACGATTTGAAAAAAAAGCGATAGTATATTTTCAGAGACTATGTTCTCGCGGGTGGGCTAGTTAATATTTTCTGAAGATGAGCGAAGTAGGCCTTGTGTAGGAGTTTCCATATTGCCAAAACTACCCTCATCTCAGACTACTATGTTTTGAAAAAATTGTTGAATCGACTTTAAAGATTGAGGGATTTTTGGGTAGTTAAATTTGAATGTGTAGTTCACTATGAGAGAACGATTTGAAAAAAAGCGATAGTATGTTTTCAGAGACTATGTTCTCGCGGGTGGGCTAGTTAATATTTTCTGAGGATGAGAGATGTAGGCCTTGTGTAGGAGTTTCCATGTTGCCAAAACTACCCTCATCTCAGACTACTATGTCTTGAAAAAATTGTTGAATCGACATTAAAGATTGAGGGATTTTTGGGTAGTTAAATTTGAATGTGTAGTTCACTATGAGAGAACGATTTGAAAAAAAGCGATAGTATGTTTTCAGAGACAATGTTCTCGCGGGTGGGCTAGTTAATATTTTCTGAAGATGAGAGAAGTAGGCCTTGTGTAGGAGTTTCCATATTGCCAAAACTACCCTCATCTCAGACTACTATGTTTTGAAAAAATTGTTGAATCGACTTTAAAGATTGAGGGATTTTTGGGTAGTTGAATTTGAATGTGTAGTCCACTATGAGAAAACCATTTGGTTGGAGCTCATTACATTTGATTGGAAGCAATTGAATTTTGGCTTTGCTGTATTTAACTTAAGCCAAGTGAATTTAGTTAGTGTCAACTGTATTACGTTTAAACGAAATTAATTTATTCTAAGCTGAATGAGTTTGTTGTAAGCAAACTCAATTTGTTTCAAGCAGAATGAATTCATTCCAAGAAAAATTGATTAACTCTAAGGAAAAATGAAATTATGTTGAGCAGAATGAATTTATTCTGAGCGAAATAAATTTATTTTGAGCAAACTGGATTAAGTTTAAGCGAACTTCATTGGTGTCAGGATAAATAGTTGGCTGCATCGACACAATCTCATTCCAGCGTCAATTGTTCAGATTCAAACTAGCGTAAGGAGGCAAACAACATGTTCAGTGGAAATGAAATTGTCAGAGAAATTAATGCTTCTGGAGAATAAAGTTAGACTATACAGCCACGCTCGTATGAATCCCGTTAACGGCAATATGCTCTTCTCCTGCTCGTTGGGTTTTTTTTTATTATTATTATTCCTGGTAAAGTCCGACTTCTCACTTGCCTCGTGTAAAGATGACTAAGATGCTGCGCATTTCTTATCCCTTTGCGTTCCACCCATTTGTCAATTTCATTCTCGTCTAGAGTTCACCGGAAGACCCGAGGGTCGACCGAAAGCCACATCGTCTTGTAACGCGAGTTTACTCGAGGGTCGCGAGGCAAAAGGGGCAAGGACAAAGGAGATTTTTCAGTGATTCCTAATTCCGGCGGTTACATTAACGCCGAAGCTCCCCATGACTCGTGAACTATTTTTAGACCATTTTCATTAACCGATATATGGCACAAGGGCTGAGACGTTGCTGGCACTCAATTTGCCGCTTCGTTCTAATGATGTTAGAGCAATTTCCAGCGAATTCACTAGTGTTTAGCATCCACAATCAGATCACCAGCAGATAACAAATATGTCGTGAAAATATGGGGGATACTAAAGTATTTTGGCAATAAATAAATAATGATAACATGAGGAAATGTTTTACTAAAGTGAGCACCAATTTTTTAGTCATATCAATTCAATTTAAATTATTAAATAAAAATCCTTCATTTCCAGAGTTTCAGAAATTTCGAAATTCGACATTTCTCTGAGGCGTGAAAAAAATTCATAAAAATTAACAAATGCAAATCTCGAATTAACTTGTGATAACAAATTGCAACGACCATCTGTTATCTAATTTTCCAAACTTCATACTCCAATTGAAATTCCGCTCATTTATCATGATTTTTAAATTCTTTCTTGACGATTAAAAAATTGTAGACATTATAAAAAAAATATTCAACGCTGTTTCATATGTCGTAGAATTCATTGCTCGGAGATGCCACCGCGTAAAAATATGAAACAATGCTACCGGACGTCAGTAATGCACATAAATATAATTGCTCCGATTGGCAATACTCGGCGATATCCGTAGGTGATCAATAGGCCCGAGACGCGCGAGGAAAAGGTGAAGGGAATTTCGTGCGAGGAGGGGGCGGAGGGGGTGGGTAGTAAAAGGAGCACAGGTGTACCAGAGAACCGATAATTGTAGTACAGCCATTATAATAACAGAGTTGATGTTGGCTCCACGAGCATTGACTCGAGCTCGTTCAGAAAGAAGTGTATAGTGTACGTATAATGGCCTACAGCGTAGTGTACACATAGTACGCGCGGTAGGTAGAAGTACAACGTACTACGAAATAAAGTCGAAGCCTCCAGCGATGCGAGAAGCTGCAGCAGGAACGCCGCACACGAATACGAGGAGCGGATATTAGCTGCTTACTGCCAAGAGCTTCGAGTATGCGGAGGCGGCTATTCACACATGCACACGGACGCAATAAAAAAAATAAAATACACGTCCTTTATGCCTATCGCAGTACTGCGATCGTCTCCTCAGGACAGAGAAAAGGGGAGAAATAAAGAATGTTGTACCGCGCAATCGTAAATTCGTTTATACGCTATTTGCGATAACTCGATGGCCTGCTATTGCCTCGCGTGCTGCCCATTATGCTTAGCGTCATATAAAAATATCCATAACGCACACGGAAATCGTTTCTCAATTTATATTATACCGTTCGCTCGTAGATATTGCGCTTGAGTGACTTTCTTCGAGAATTTAAGGGTCTATCACACGTACATTCGGAGACAATTTCATTGCAATGGAACTTAAATATTTTACGACATGAATATAAGAATATGAGAGTAAGAAATAAAAGGTATTGAAGATATCAACACAACTTGATACTATATATAAATGATATAAATCAATTTATGAGCGGAAATTATTGAAAAAAAAGATAAAAAACTGTAAAATTATTTTTTTAAATGGAATTAATGTTCATTAATAACACTAAATTGTATTTCTCTAAATATTCTCTTAAAATATATTTTCGTTTTGGAAAATCGTTAATCAGTTGGAAATTCTGAATATGTTTTTTGAAGAGCAGGGCTATATCGAATATAAAATATTCCACTTTCATTGAACAAACAATTTTATAAAAATAACATTAGAAACGGGAATTTCAAAGTCGTAATCAATACTTATAGTTTTGTAAACGCACGTCCTTAATAACTCTCTCCACGCTTCATACAGAGTAATAATAATATTCTGAATCGTGAAAAATTGGTTTTAACAATTTCCAATTTTCGTAAAGTATCAACATTTTTATGGAATAGAAGTTTCATCTGGAATGTATGCGTGATTTAACGTCGTCGTTCCAATACGTGCCTATTAGCTTTATAATTCATTTAATTAAATTTTACTCGCGCAGTTACGAGTGAGCTTTTGGATGAGGGTAGCGCCCGATTGACTTCATAATTTCATCGTGTCGCCGCCCACGCCCACGTAATTTTGTTTATCGTAGACATTGCTAATTTTACAGCCGAAGGCACCGGGCTAACGCCCACCAATGTTTCCCATAAATTGTGTGCGTGTCTGTGTATTTGTAAATATCGTATGCATGGCGGCTATGGTTAATCGCGTGCGAAGAAGCGATAGTCGCTCTGGCATCGATTCGCAGTTGCGCCGCGACGATGCCTGCGAGGAGAAATGCGCAACAAGTTGCAGCTCTCAAGAGCCCGGCACACGCCACGATATCAGCCAGAGTAAACAATGCAGCGCAGGCTTGCGAATGAGACATTAAAAATAAATTAACGCTTTCTCTTCACAAACTGATGCGTCACGCATGACTCGTTATCGAACTGAATAAACGGTAGGTCTTTTTATTAGCACTTTTGTTTGTGATTTAGTGATTACTTTAGTGTTCCTGCAGGTAAGAACAATTACAAATGTTCAGCACATTATAACTGTAGAAGGAGAGTCGAAAATAGATCTCATGTTTGAGAAGATTTATATTTTTATTTATTTTCTGTGTGAACCGTCGATTTAAGGGAGTCGTGTCATCTAGAGAATTCATAAAAACAAAAATTCTATAGATGATACCTTTTTTTAAACCTTGCATTTAAACGCCATAAAATACATGCAAAGCATTATTATTCTTTTTTTAATTTTATAAGAACATACGATGCACCAAAATAGTGTGAGGTAAAAAGTTAAATTTATTACATGTCACTTTAGTTGTAGACAGGACCTGTAAACAAATTTTGGTGTTTCATGACTCATTTTATCTGTCGACGAATGCATTTGGCTTTAGTATAGCGATCTTGGATGCACTGAAAATTAGATTTACTGTAATCAATAATTTAACGAGTCTTTAATACAGAAAGACTTATCTACACATTTTAAATCGTAGTTTTGTCATAAAGGTGCGAAATAAATATTCCTACAGTCAAGCCAGAAGATAATCCATGTCAGATAAAATAAGGCGTCGAACACGAAAATTTGTTCATCGGTTTAGTCTGAAAGCTGTGACAAGTGACATTTTTAAAATTATTTGTCGCACCATTTTCGTGCACTGTATGTCTTTCCGAAATTGCAGAATTATTAAGCTCGAAATTCCCTTAATCAAATTTACATATAATTTTTTTAAAAGGAGGGTATCGTCCACAAAATCTTTTTTATTACGACCGTTTTTAGGTGACTCGGTCCCCTTAACCAGCGTAAGTGAAACTTTATCTATGACAGCCGAAAAAAGGTATTTTCTTTCATTTTTATCGGTAAGAAATATCCCGTAACGAAACCCACAACACTTCATAACTCGATTGTTTTAATCAGGTAGATAAAAAGGAGTTGAACATTAAAAAATGTAACTTTAGTTACGCAAAAAATGAGAATAGTGTTTAAAAAAAACGGTACTGAATGAAAAAATGTTAAATCCGCATCGCCTTATTTTTCGACATTACGGAAACGCCATTTCGAACAATCAACGGCGTGGGATTTTTAATAACTCTGTTTTAATCGGTATCAAGCATAAATATTTTTTTCCTGCTTGTAGTCGGTCCCCTTAGAGGAAGTGTAATGTTGTATCTTTCGCCTACAACACCGGCGATTGAAACTTCATCGAGCGAACGATGCAGGATGCTTTAAAGTGTCCAGAGTTACGATCGAGCCGGTCGAACGAGAAACTATTATAGTACGTTGTATTATAAGAGCTGGGAGGCATAAGAGGGCGGGAGGACTCGTCTCGATAACGAGTAACGCGGCAAGCAGGCAGTCAGGCCTGGTCCGTTATCGTTTTAATTGCCAGGCGTCCCTAAAGATCGTACGGATTTATTGGAGTCCGTGGGGCGTTCCGGGCGTGGATAATCAAAAAAGAACAAAATTTTAAAGAGGAAACGAGGAAGCCAGAGACGAAAGAAATAATTCCCGCCAAGGACGCGAATGGGAGAACTAATAAATCAGAAGCAGAACCCTGAAGAGGTACGCATTGGAGAGGAGAAGGGACTGAGTACGCCTACGCTCGTTTTTACGGGTATTCGCTACCTCTGGGCTTCTGTTACTGACTCTTCCACCCATGCACCCGACAAGATTTCGTATCTTTATGCCCGAGACACCGAGCTGCATTCCTGGTTGCATCGCGGACCTCGAAATGTTCCGCACACCCCAGTAATAACAGTGGGGCACTCGAGTCAATATTCGAGTATATCGGTGCGCAGGTCCTGTGCTCCATTTGCACTATAAATCCAAGTATGTTACAGAGGGTACTTCAAAAACTGCCTGGTCAAGATTCAACGTAAAAGACACAAGGCTTTACCGCCAGTTACATTAATTTTAATGCAAACTATGTGGGCATAAATGGAACGATCGAATTAAATGAACTGCAAACTTTCAGTAATTACGATTTTATATTGAATTTTACGGATTGAATTTTATGTTTATATTATGTTTTTTTTATGTTTTATATTTATACACTGGTGTACATTAAATTTAATGCAAGCTATGTGGGCATAAATGGAACGCTATTATTAAATGGAATTCATTGCAAACTTTTAGTAATAACATTTTTATATCAACGGATCGAATTTTATGTTTGTAATATTTTTAATTTATACTGTATATTTGTACATTGGATTACGTTAATTTCAGGGTATCCTTTCATATGTAAGTAATTCAATAATTCAAATTATCCATCCTCTATGTAATGAATAATTTCTAAGAAAAGTGGATATTGATTGAACCAAATCCGGTGATCACGTCGTATACTTTTCGTATCGTATCTATCGTATACTTTTTGTTGTCAGTGTTGCACATTTAACTCGTTCACAATATTTTTTCACTCTAAAAACGAAGTGCGTCGCAAGTTTGTTGTTCCCTATCTTCCGCATTGTGACGACTTTTTACACACTTGCAAGCTTATTTCCTTTATGTATTATTACAATGGATAACCAATACACCTAAAAGTATTTAATAAGTTCTCGTAATGCAAAGATAGCAAACGACTCACGTCACAGCACGCTTGGTTGTTCTTGCAAACTCGGATAAGCATTGAAAAACCAAAAACGTTCTTTGCCCTAACAGAACATTTATTTAGTAGCCTATTACCGTTCGTCCGGAATTAGCATATCTCATTTATCAGTGCCCACGAAGAGTGCTATTATTTTTACGCAAGTAAATTAGTAGGAAATGACAGAAAATTGAGTGCGTAAAAAAGTAAGTACAATAGAAAGGATGCGGAACTGCACAGTTCGTAACACACTTTGATTTCAGGGGTCCGACTCTCTTACTACTTTTCAACTGGCTTTATTTGTTTCACTTCTTCCGCGAATTCAATTATGATTATTGTCTTTTGAAATGCCTCATCCTATTGGTAGTAAAATATCAGACAATATTATTCAAAAAAACACAGATCGATGTAACGCAAAAATGTATTTAATCAAAATTAAAAATCAAATCAATAGAAGCAGGGGGTAATGCTTTTTCCCTCAAACATTATCCATAATTCCATAGTCATGAATTTTCATATAAAAACGCCTGTTTTTGCCTCCTTACAGAGGAAGCGTTATTTTTTTTTGAAAGAAAATAAAAGAAGTTTTTAAGAAGCGTCTGTTTTTTTTATGATAACATATTTAAATATGTTTTGCAATAAGGCACTGAAATTGAATTTTAAATCATTGGTACAACAGATAAATAAATTGAGTTGAAAAGTAATTGGAGGATCGCGAGTTCGCAGTGTATCAAGGCACAAAGTAGCGTGTCGACGTCAAGTATTTCAGTTTAAAAAATGTATATTACACTCTCGATCTTTGCAAGGCTCAACGCAACCTACTTAAGAACTGCGCGAGTTTGTACGCAATGCGTAGCGGCGTTGCTTATTAACCGCCATAATACGTAATTCTCATTCTTTCAACGAGAAAGTTTCGGCGGTACGTGCTGAGTGAACAGAGCTTGAGGTGGGCCGTAATAAATCGATTATCGATTATTTCGTTTTTATCGGAACGACGACGATAAATTAAAAGCCACTTCTCGAGAGTTCTGCGGAGCTGAGGAGTTCGCTGGCGGAGCCTCGAGCGATCGATCCGCATTTAACCCTTTCGATACTGCATTTATTTACATGCATTATACAAAAAATCAAGTAACCAAATAATTTTTGTATCGAACCCTAATATTAACCGATCGATCACTGTTTTTGGGTCGTAAAAGATGCAGCATCTACTGCTAGACACAAAAAAATTACTTCGCCCACAGTCACTGGACACGGTCGGAGTAAATGCTGGAAATAAATTGGAGTAACCGCAACTGGATCGTCGTAACTATGAATTAAAGCGACTGTAACTTTCTCGAAATTCATTGTCGTAGTTAATTTTACATTCCCGAAGAGCAATAAATGTTTCTCTGCGCGGTAATTTCGATTGTCAAAATGCAATAAACACGTAGCTAAAATTATATCCTAACGGAAGTTAACAACGCCTGTTTTGAAACCTTTGACGATGGAAAGAAAATAAGTTCTTGAATTTCTCCACCACTCGTAATAATAATGCATAAAAGCATAAGACAATAATTCTAAATCTTATTAGTTCAAAAATCCTGCAAAAGAAACAACCCTCAAATTTCAAGCTCGAAACCTTTCCCCTGTATTACAACAAAAAACTATTTAACGAACCGTTTCCATTTTTTTGTTGAGAAAAACCTTTTCTCTTGAACAATTCAGTAGATAATAATTGTCATATAATATGAAGAGAACAACAAATTTGAAAGCCTATAACGATACATCTATAAATAAAAAATAATTGACATTCGTATTTCCTAAAATTAACAAATCGCAATATTTAAAGAAAAGAAGATTCCCAATTAACCATTGAGGGATATCAAACAAATCGAATATATGAAGAACGCCAAACGCAATGGATTAATAAGACGAGAGTTATAGATACTGACCTTGACGATCAGGTGAACGGGTTGACTGACAGTCAGCGATTTTCCACGCCTCGCCTTTCCACCACCTCCGCCCAGACACTTTATCCACGGCATTTCTCGCGTCGACTATTATCCTTGTTCCTCCTCACGACCAACTCGATCTCTAAATCTCAGTCTCCCTCGCTGGTTAGCTCGCCGGGTCTCTTCACTTTTTAAGGCAATGCAAATAGTATCCCGACTCTACTGCTTTGCATCCGGACACGTGCCGCCATCCTGTTACAATAGTAACGGTGCGTTACCCCTTTACTCGTGTGTACACAACTGCCCAGTGGCGGCAACTCCTCTTCAATTAACTTTCCTTACAGG
Source organism: Clistopyga incitator (assembly GCA_947507545.1). Classification (NCBI taxonomy): domain Eukaryota; kingdom Metazoa; phylum Arthropoda; class Insecta; order Hymenoptera; family Ichneumonidae; genus Clistopyga; species Clistopyga incitator. The sequence continues at coordinate 7,263,717 of OX382173.1, read as the reverse complement.
ACAAAGGCGAAAATGCCTCCACTCGCGATAGAATCTTTAAAGCACGTTTCACTTCCGGTTTATCGTTATATTTTATTAATTCCAAAAACTTTCCAATTTTATTCACAAAATTCTTAGCATCGTGCTAAAAATTTTAACGCCGAATTCAATGATTGTCTCGAGGTTATATATTATTTTTCCAATGTGATTGAAGTTGTTTTGATTGTATTGTTATTTAGTAACGAACGAGAGCGAGGCGTCACTGGCAGTAGAAGCAGCAGAGAAGCGTGGCGCGTGTCGCCGCGTCGTTCGATAAGGCCAACGATCGCTAATTAATTAATTGAGTAGAAAACGAAGCTCGACGGGTTGATCGCACGAGCGTCGGTGTGCCGCGATCGGCAGTGCCTTAGCAGTGGCTGGTGCATTCACTTCTTATTCTCGCTCCTTATCTCCTTTCTTCTCACTTGTAAAACAGCCTCCTTCTCGAGCTGCTGCAGTCCACGTTATTAATGTACCATCGATAAACGCGATACGTTTCAATCGTCTCCGAGCCTATGTATAAATCTTCCAGCAAGCTTGGAACAAGAAATTACAACGAGGGGGTCTACGAGAGATTAGCCCGCGAGCCAATATCCTGTATCGTTTGTTTTTTTATATATATTTTTTTTCGCCGTGTATATCGTTCGCTTCAACTTCCGTGATTATCATTCGATTTCAACGATTGTCTCAACGATATTTCGTCGTAGTTTCGATTGGTTAATATATTTTTGTTACTTCTGTTATTATCGTCATCACTGGCGTATGAGTGAAAGAAAGGAAAAATAATGTCGCGTGATTAAGTGCGATTAGTTGCTGCGTTAATCGGTCATTAATTATCAAGCGCGTGTTAACTAAATAAAAAATGTTTCTAAGAAGCAGCGTCGATGAGGCCACGAGGGAACCTCTCTCGGCGACTCGAGTTTTACGAGCGGCTATGTTTCTCGACTAGCTCGCCCCGCGGTCTGCCGTCGACTGACAGAAAATACCGGCCGGGACTCCCCAGCGCCGAGCCTCTCCGTACGAACGGAAGAACTCGCCGCCGCCGCCGCTGCCGCGGCTGTTGTTGTGTATATTGCTCGCCGAGAGGAACCATCCATCCGCAACGCTCCAGCAACAACGTACATACATATATATAAATTCACGCATCTCTATCGTGTGCACGTGTATATATATATATAGAGATGCGTGAATCTATACACTGTTGTTACAGACTCTTCTTTCTCTCTGCCATCCGAACTCCACCTAAACTATATACTCTCCTCCTCTCTCTCTCTAGAAGCCTCACGTGATTCTTTTATTCTCCCAATCGCCATTACAATCGCAGCTCTTATGTCACTGTGATTATTCACGAAATGACTTTGTCTTACGTAATTCAGAAGCATGATCAACCGACTTACCGAAGTGCGGAAAGGAGTAACGCAGCGAATAGCCGGTCATTTTTATTTCCTAGCCAATTGTGAAATTGTACCAGGGCGACAAATGTTGAGCAATATCGGCTGCAAAGTGCGGTTCATGTGGGTATTAGGAATTTATGAGGATGTACGAGGAAAATACAGCTGTACAAATCTGTGAGAGATCGTGGAATATGGAAATCTGTGTCACAACGAAAATCATGTCAAATGGCGACCTCGTGTTTTTTCGTTTTGTTTTGTTTTTTTTTGGAACAATTGTAAGTACGTATAGTTAAGGCCCGTGGAGCTCAGGGATTAATGCCAGTGCGCTGAAACTCTTCTTTGAGCTGCGGAGGCAGATTTTCTTTTTTCAATTTCCGACTGCCGAGGCACGACTCGCTAATTAGGTTTGCACAGCACTGCGAATCTCGGAGTAACGAGTGTGTAACTTTCATTGCGGGATAATGCTGGTCGTGAATTGTTAAACCATCTACTTACATTCTTGTCTGAGTCCAATGGCGATGATTTTTAAATAGATATCATCCTTGTTTCGGACATTAAAAAAAAATTCTGAATGAATCGATAGACTGTGAGAATTAACACTTTCGTCGGCTGTGCAGCCCTTTTTAGTCGAACGCTCAGAGGTAACAGTTTTTAAACATTTTTTTCGACAGGGAGTAATTTATCGTATATATTTTCATTTTATAATGAGATTAATTCGAAAAAAATTAAATATTTACGTTATATGTTACCCTAAGAGTTTTTAAGAGGAATTTAAGGTTTCAGAAATGGGCTCCAATTCTTTGTAACAAATTTCTAAATGAATGTGAATATTTGATTTTTTTCAGGGGTAGCATCATAAAATAATAGTATCAACAGAGAGTCGTTGCCTGTTTAATAAGTAGGATTCTAAAAACAAATAGTAAAAAATGTTCTATGTCTAACAAATTTTCCGGAAAAAGAGACTTTATTGGATCAACCGAGGCGCTTAGTTATATATGCGTAAAATAAGTTATTGATTAAACCAACTAAGCTATTATTCAGTGAACCTAGTTATTGGTTATAACAAATAAATCAACTTAGTTGGTCACCGAATAACTTGGTTAGATATATAACCAAGCATCTCGATTGTTCGGAGCAACCGTTTTTTGCGTGTTTGACAGAATAACTTCTTTATTTGCACCTTCTTTCCGTGACACTAAGCAAGAGCTACGAGAAACAACTTTTCGTACGTCCGGAAGACCATGAACACGGCGACACAACTTTTCATGTTCCGTGAAGCTGGTAAGCTTGAAGACAGCCCCACGTGACACGAGACACAGACAAACTTTTCGGCGATTCTGTCACTTCCCGAATTCGAAAACTAAGAGCCTCGACGCCAAGTATTAAAAAGTAATTATATTGAATTACAACCTCTTTATGAAGAAACGCATGGTTTCATCACACCGACCGGTCGATACGAGACGCCACTGCTGCTATTATTTTTCTCGACGGCAACCCGTGCAGAAAATTAACCGGGCAACCGTGAAAAAAGATAGGGCTCTTTATTAGGTTTTTTTGCGGCTTCCACAATAACACGATCCAGAGGCTGTTATTGCTCTGGAATCACGTTAATTTAGAAAAATTGAGATGTGTTTTTCCAGCGATAAATATGAACCATCAAATTAAAAAAGGCGTTAAATTCAATTAAAAGTGCAGAAATAATCATTAGCACAAATTAAATACTCCTAAATTAAATTTGTTTATTATTTTAATAGGTACTTAATAGGCGTCTTTATAGGCCCTAACGGAAAAACCTTTTTTTTGGGACGTCTCAGGAAAAAAGCAAGAAGGAAATGAGAGAAAAAGAGTCAATTGGTGAATTAGCATGTCATATCGCTGCACGTGAGCATAATTAGTAATCGGCGAATTATACTATCGGTGAACTTGTTTTGTTCGTCGTTACTTTATCTAAAGCCATTTTCCAACAGTTATTTCATGAAGGTTATCTTTGCGTTGAAAACAAAGCATTTTATTTTTCATGTTAAAAAAATTATTTTATTTTTCTTATATTTTCATTAAGGCTCTGGCAGATATTAATTTACAAATATTTTGTGCTCATGGAAGATTTAACAAGACATTCAGTCGACAAGAGTCGAATTAAAATGTCCAATTTATCATTGGGTTATGATTCTTATTACATAAAAGTAACTTATAGAATTGAGGAGCCCACAACTGTTTGATGATTAATAATCATTTGCATAAATCAAAATAACAAATCTTGATGCATTTATCTTTCCAATTAACGTTTTTCAAGCAAGATTTATGATACTTTAGTTCCGATTCGAACCCTACGGATTATTCGAAGGAATGTGGGTCAAATTATTCGGTCACGTATTATCTGACCTTCTGTGTTTGCTCTAGTTTTGTATAGCATCTCCGTAGTTACGTAGTAAGCAGGATATCGATATTACGTCAATGGAAAATTTACTGGTGTCCCGAATATGCATTCGTCGCGCTTGTTGTATGTATTCTTTTATTAATCCGCTAAGCCTTATCGCGATAAGCGTGGATGTACTATCAAGAGTGTCCGATTTGCAAATTGCCCCTCATACCGGAACCACTTTGCTTCCAACGTTCGAATAAATGGGATCGACAATACGTAGGACGATACAATACACAATGTAGGACAGTTGTAACGATACGCACTATCTAAACAATAGTTTTGTGCCTCGGCGAGAGCGCGTACGGGCAACGTGACTGCCGTACAGTTGCGGGATAAATAAATCGCGACAGCACCGAACAAGGGGACTTCTCGTTATGTGGGTGTACTGCGCCATGGAAACAATTCGCTCTCCCCGATGCACGTGACGCTCTATAGCAGGAGGAGCGACAGAGCAGCTAAATTGAGTTTAAAGTGATAGATTGTACTATTATTTAAAGTGGCGTCAAGAGAAATAGCATGAAATTTACGCATTAAACAGCCCGGCTTAAAATTCAAATCTATATACGTATATCAGATAGAGAATATCAACAATTCCGGAAAAATTTAATTTAAAAAAATGTTTTCAGTTAAATAAAAAACAATATTTCGACTTTTACGTTCTCGTATAATTGTACGAGGCTAGTTTACCTGTTTTATTTTAAAAATGTGCTTACGGGCATCAGAATGAACTAAAGGTTTGAGTGATTTAAGTGAAAATTCTTTAAATATTATCGACACAGCACTTTTTTGCGACGAGTACTCATGAATTATTTTTTACTCTGTCGATGATTAAGAGACACTATTATAGACTTTATGTAACTTTGATAAGAATATTCAATGAATTTTCCAAAAATGTATGAGAAAATCAAATATAAAGAAAGTGAGTGCAACCCTTTTATGCAATAGTGCAGAATTCAGATACACTGTACTAAAATTTTTTTGAAGTTTAATGCACAAGTGCTGAAAGTTTTGATGCATAAGCTAGTATACTAAATTTTACATATAAGTGCGATCTAGAATTATAGCGTGGTATAGTAATTTTTATAATTTAATTTAAGTTTTGTGTAAAAGTCCTTCAATGTTAATACTTTGTTTTAACTTTCCCAGTTTATGCATAAAAATTTGCAATCTTTTCTAAGAGTATACTATAATTTTGTCAAATATGCTATATGATTATGAGCGGCAATCATGCATTGTGAATATTTGGTTTTCATCGTATGCATACGATCATTAAATCAAGTTCCATACAACAGTTTATACTTAGATCAAAGTTACCCATATGAAAATAATATCATCTATGTGCAATGTCCTGTAATGATCTATAAATGTACGTCTATGAAAAATCCACTAACTGTGGGAAGATTGCAGATTGGAATGTAGACTATGTGCGATAAAAATGGAGATCTAAAACCAGTGTAGGAAAATCTGGTTATATTAATGAGATTCCCGACCGGTCTATCTAAATATATTCACATCTACGTAGAATAAATCGAAATTTTTGTCACAGTTTCTCGAAACAAAAAATCCCTGTGAGCTGCATTGCCAAAAATTTCTGTAGTTTTTTCCACAAATGTAAAAAGTAAAAATACTCATCCTCTTCTGCAAAAAAACTCAAACAACTAAATAGATGTATACAGTGAGCGCAACTTTATTGTGCCATGGTGTAGAAATCAATTTCTATAATTTTGTCAAATATTCCATATCATTATGAGCATTATTAATATTTATTTTTTATCGTAGGCGTACAAATTAAGTTCCATGCAAAAGTTTGTACTCGAATCAAAGTTACCAGCATGAAAGTAGTGTCATTTATGTGCAATGTACGTTTGTAATAATCCAAAAATGCCTATGACAAATTCACGAACTCGAACGATTGCAGATTGGAATGCAGACTATTTGCGATTAAAATAAAGACCTAAACCCAGTCTAGGAAAATCTGGTTATATTAACAGGAACTTACCGATCTCTCTAGATATATCATCTTTACGTAGAATGGATCGCCATTTTTTTCACAGTCTCTCAAAACATAAATCTCTATGACCTGCATTGTCAAAAATCCCGGTAGTTTTTCGAAAAAATGTAAAAAAGTAAAGGACTCCTCCTCTTCTGCAAAAACGCTATTCAATTGTTGGAGCACGTGAATAAAACCCTTCATAACTCCCACAGGCATCGAAACAATAACACCATTTCTCACCGCGTATAATATATAGACGGAAGTATTGCGCACTGCGTGAGCGTTCGCCACTATCGTTTTCCCGTTAAACCGGATCCCGAAGAATTTCAAAACAGCCCCGAGGACGCGACCACGTGCGGTGCACACGATCAATAATTCAATCGACAGTGAAACATTAATTGGCATAACACACTACAATATTTCACAGCGCAATTTTCGAGGTATCACGGACGTCGTATAGTCGAGCCCCATTCATACCTGCCGACCGTTCATTTTCTTCGCTCCATTCATTTTAGTGAGACGGCGTCGGCGGCATGCGCCCTTTAATGCGCATTTCGGCGTCGTACTCAGACGCGTGCCGCGGTAACTCGCACCTGGACTTCCTGCTTCGTACATCTGTGCCTCGTCATCACCTTCTTTCCACAGTTCTTCATTGACTAGCGCTCGTCCTTGGTGGCTTTGCACTCGGCTCGGCTAAAATCCACACACCCCAAACTTTTTCTACGAATCTTTAAAAACGCTGGCGAATTTTGTTTGCGGAACGGCGAGACCAGACACTCGATAGCCTTACGCCAAAAGTAAACTTAATATACTTTAGGACTACTGGATTTAGATTGAATTATTCGGCAGTTTAAAAATATGTTACAAGATTTTTATAAAATCTACGTAATCAAAAGATTATAATTCAATGATTACCGGTGGATTTTAATTTAACATATTTCCATTTTGTTTGCACGGAGAAAACGATAGGTTGCTTGCCTAGAAAATCTTTTGCTGAAATCGTAAAAGCATCCGGTCATTTGCTACCTCAGTAAAATAAATTATTAACCCAGTGAAAAGATTCGTTATTGTTAGCCTAACATTTGTTTTGTTCGGCTAGCAAATAACGCAAAGTTCTCACTATTTTAGCAACAGATTTTCAGATTTTGCTCCGTGTACTGTAGTTATTATATGACTTTCCTGAAGAAAACGTATAGATATAATTAAAATTAAATTATAGACTCACGGACGTAAGTAGAGAGATGAAATAATTAATTGACTTTTAGCATATTTACCGCGCCGCACGAATTTTTATACCTCAGGAATTTATAAGTCATTAAAATCAAGTTATAAAATTATGAATAAAAAATAATTGCTCCAATATATGATAGCCCCCACCCTCATATTATTATTACTAGTTGTCCTAATCGTAAAAATATTTCTGCCGCCCGAGAGTAGCCTCTCCATAGCAAAGCTTATTATACATTTACCCCGCTGAATTTTCATAAAAATAACATTTCTATTTTTTTGTCACAATAGGTAAACATAAATATCACTTAGCTTGGCAGTTCGCAATCCACTACAAAAAAAATTGTTAAATCGTTCAAACAACTTTTTAGCTGGTGTGACAAGTATTTTGGTTGTCGTAAATATATTTTAGACAACTGAATTCAATAATCATTGAAGAAACTAACCATTTGATTGCTCCAACGAAAAATTCGTTGGTTGTACACCGATTTAGTTGATTCAAAGATTTTTTATCTCATTGTGTAGCGTGACAAATTTCTCACCTCCTCATCATATTCGTTTTAATCATAGCCAGCAGATATTGAGTTACCGTGAAGCAGGCGTCGCGTGTATCAGAGCTCTTGATTCCGAAAGAACGCGATCCCCCGCCTCGATCATACGTCTATAAAGCATCAAACGTGTGGTGCATACGAAGCACTTTGTGATCGGTAAATGGCGTATAGAAAATACGTGCTCGGAACAAAGCAGAGGATCGACTTTCCCGCGGGCTACGAAACCGCAACTTGGACATTCGTGTCGTCGCGGGGTTCATGCCGCGAGAGTTCGAGAGCTCGCGTTATTAACGACGCGCTCCAGAATCGAGAAATCGCCCCGCTCGCCTTTCCGTCGACTCTCCTTTCCCTCGTGTGTGTGTTTACACGTACCACGGACGCGAAGGATCGCGGACTCCACGGCGGATAACCACTTTTTGTATCTCCACCGAGCAACAGCTTGCACGTTGCTCTATATTACTTCTTGATACGTACCGCAACGATATCGTATTGGTATACGGTAGTAATGGCAAAGAGCCGCGCTTTGTGACTCGAACGAGTGGCTCTTATGCACGAATCGCGTACATCATCGGCGTATGGCATACGACAGTGTATATGGAATAGCGCGGGCGCCCATTGAATTAACGGGTCACGGAGTGGATCGAGGATAGGCAAAAGGGGAAGGGGCGAGGGGAGGGGCAGGGGGCTAAGGGGCAGCCCACGCTGTCAGTCGTGGCCGTGGATCGAAATAAACGTGACATCGCATTCGAGGCTCTGTCGTCTATCTGCGACGAGAGCTCCGTTCCAGCGTGACGGATGGAATGAGCTGCCTCGTGCGGCTCATCCAAAGCGCTTGCGGAGACTACTCCGAGCGGCGATTCGTCGCACAAGTGCTTAGGATCGTTAATTCGTTGCCACACACGCGTTTATCGCTATGAGAACAGAGTATGTATTCTTCGGTAACAAGTGGAATTGGAATCTTTGCGCAATGTACGATTAATGGTGGGGAGTTATGCGGGTATAGGAAAATAAATATGCGTTTCAATGAACCATACGTTCGAGGGGAGTGCACATGTGTAGTACAAAACACTTGACGGTCTGCCGAGGTGACATTGTTGTCGCTGAGAAACTATGTTACGAGAACAGGCAATAATTATTTTACTTGCGCTAATTTTCTTGCAGTCGCTGTCATTCGTTTTAATTACTAGTATCTTAGTTTAATGATAGTGGCATAATGGGTATTAAGAATGAAGAAGGCTCTAAAAAGGTTGTCGCGTATACACTGAAATACGAAAAAAAAAAAAAAAAAAAAAAAAAAAAAAAAAGTTTTGATTTTTTTTGGTTGAATAGTAGTGAGTTAATACCGAAACACATTTTTTTTTTTTTCAGGCTGATTTGCATGTGAGCGATAGGACATTTTTCGGATTCCATTGATGAAGAATTCACTAGTGCTATTTCAATCGAAACCGAATTTTAAAATATTTTCACAAGAAGATACTACCGATCAAAAATTCTGCTAATAAATTTCGGAGAATTTTTTGTGCTGGAGATAATAGTGTAGTTAAAAACTGTGGGAAACAGTAGAAAAATTTAAGTAAAACATTTGGTAGTAGATTAGTAATAGAAAAATAAAAATCAAAACGCGAAAAAGCACGTGCATTGTTACAAAAATATTTCACCAAATATCTATTTAATATACACATTTTTATATGCGAAATTAAAAGGCACACAAAAAATGTGTAAATTCGCTGAAATATAAAATATGTGCGTGTAATTAACAGAAATAATTCTGTTGAATCAGGAGTGACATGATAACTGTATTAGCTTGACATCACTTTTTTAGTGAAAACTACACAAAATATGTAAAAACAAAATTTTTATGTTCAACAATATTGCTTCCTCATAGAGGAAGTTCCGTTCATCAAGAGTCGCTGAAGCGACTCGGCACCAAATTTAAACAAAAATGAATATACTTTTTCTGTAAAGCTAAAAACCGGACGAAAAGAATGTAGGATAAATTGACAAAATTTTTGTATCCCTTTGAGGACAAGAAAATTGATACCATCGAAATCACATGGATACTGTCACTGTCCTTTTGGTATGCAATTTTTAAATTTGCTATATAAAAATTTGATAAGTATTTTTTGTGTGCCTGCCCATATAAATATTGGTATTATTTGTTTTTCGTTGGCCTTCTCTTAGCGTATAATAATCATAATCACATCCGGATAAAAATACCAAGTAATTAAAATGCTACGCGTGACCTTATAAATAATTTAAATAATGTAACGCGGGTGCCCGACCCAAGCAACTGGTCAGCACAACATTGTATCTGAATTTATAATCACTCTGTAACAATCATAATATTTGGACCTTATTATGTCCAGCTCAGATTAAGACGGATGAAGATACCACTAAAAAATCCTATGACGATAGTTATGCTACAAAATTTGAAAAAAATATTACATTACAATAAAGATTTTTTTTTTTGGTATTCTACCGTGGTAAGTTTTTTTTTTATAGGAAAATGAATAGCAATCAATGAATGAAATGTAATTACACCGACAAAAGAGCATGCAGAAAGATCATCTATGTCTTGATACAAACGAATTCGTGGATGAAATTTGACTACGCTATTTCATGAAATAATTGTTTTCTATAAATTAGAATTGTAAAAAATTTAAAGCGTATTGCAAATTACCATGAAACTATGTAGTAATTATCGTAAAATAGTAATGATGTCATGTAAAATTACATCGTTCAACAATTTTTCAACTCTACAAAATCCGAACCGGTTTTCCCATTTCGGTCAAATTCAATACTAAACAACATTAAGAATACCTCCAGTTACGAAGAACTATTTGGTATAATATCGCTGATTTTACAAAAGCTAGTTTCCTTTACATCCTTTTCTGAAAAAATTCAAAAAACAGACTGTTGCTTCACTTGCATATTAAATTTTCGCTCAATCGGTTGCACGATTCTGGAGTTGCATGTAATTGAAACTTTGAAGCCCGACACATACACGTATACATACGGACGTTGTTTCTAAACCACTGTTCTCGATGTTTTGAACCATTTTAAGTGTCCTGACATGAAAATCTCGAAATAAAAAAAAAATGAAAACAAAACTTACTCCGTGAGGAAGTAACATAACGATTATTATTTAATCAGCTACCCACATCACTACCGCGGCTGGAAAGTGTGGTTTTCAGTCAAGATGTCAACTCTAACGCATGCTGTGTTTGGTGGTGTCCGGCGGAAGCGAACCGTTCCGACGTGAAAGGGTTAGGCCGTGACATTAGCGGGGATTGAATCGGGCGTCCCAAATAGGGAAAGCAACTGCCACGAAAACGTCTCTTCCTTTATGGGTTCGTTGAACCAACATAACTGCACAACCGCGCAGCTTGACTAGGCAACTGCATTAGATATTCGCTGGACGAGTAACCCATAACTATTCTAAGTGGGAAGAGTCGCGGCATATGCGGAACCGAAGCCTCGAAAGAATGTGGAGCGGGCGGCACCAACCATGAGAAAATAAATTCACTTTCCCGCGGGAATGCAAATATAAGAAATGCATCCGCGATCGTTGAACGATCGATGTAAATGACAGCCTTTCTTATTCATGCACGTGGTACTGGTTCCGGTGGTAAATACCGATTCTTCAGCAATCTTTTACTTTACATTTAAAATATTCGTGGATCTTCCTTTTTTATGGCGTTTCTGCATTACTGAATATTTATTCCGCATATGACTAATGTTAATCTTTCATGGTTGTATAGCACCGATTATTGTTATTAATTCAACAACTTTTCAACCTAATACATATAGCAAGTATCTCAAGTAATAATAGATATGTCGTTATGGCCCGAAATTTATTGACCGGTAATTCCTGTAGCACATGCATTTGCTGCAGGAATCTCGAAAAATATCTTGCAGTATGTGGTAGTTATATCGGATATTAAAAAAATTCTTGAACTCATATGTTGTCGATAGTTTGACCCAATCATTAAGGAAATCGTAGAAGTTGAAAATAACTGAAGAGACACAACATTTTCCGCTCTTTCTGACTCAGTACATGATTGCCACCACCACAGGCCGCAGTATTTTGTTTGTGGGTGATGCACGCACTGAAATCATCAATCTATATCACAAATGGCTGGACGGGCGGATGTTAAATCGCTAGCCTGGCACCGTCGACAACTATACAGTGCGATGCAAACGTGCGCATTTGCGATAGCGAAGTGCTTCGATGTTAAGTGTTCGCGCGGGATTCAACAGAGACTTTACGTATGCCTATAAATAACGCTTGATGCACCATGGAACGAAACACTGATTTATATTCGCATTATTATTCAGAACGCTTAGCATGCGGCTGCTGATGTTGTTGGATGATCGGTCTTTGAATATAAGCTACAGGAATACAGCCCGCAGAAGCTGGCCAGGTATCGTAATTATCGTTATAGTGTATTATAGTGAGCCATAGTACGAGGCTCTCCGATGACCAGGTTACAACGATTACGTCCATGGGCGCACAATGGACGAACGCACACTATTTTCATAATCTATACTATCATCGGGTTAATAATATAACATCAGATGGGTGTAAAGTCGTTCGTTTCTATTGATTCAATTAATGGGAACTTCCTGTTTGAATTTACAGTCTATAATCACATTTCGTAACTTCACGATGCAATAATTCGACTGTCGATCACATTACGCTATATCCAAGAGGGTGTTATGAATTTAATTTAGAAATTATTTACCTGATATTTTAGTCCACAATCGAACGTATTACCTTCGATTACCGGACGGGCAAAAAAGTTCCGTTCCGATTTGGCCATTTCGATTTGGTTATCGCTAAATCAGTAGATACTCGATTTCGGAATCGAAATTATGCGCTACTAAGGATGTTAACATTCTCTAGAAAAAAAGACAATTTATTTTGACTCGACATTTCTGAAACATGTTGTGAATATTCCTCAACGATGAATTATTATCTTGTTTATAACTTTTAGAGTTAACACGCGATAGACTCCTAATATTATTACGTACAAGTTACACTCAGAGAAATCCTAACAGTCAACCGTAAAGTGATAACTATTAATTTTTAGTAGTTGCAATGATCTTTATAGTTACGGCACATATGAAAATAGTAATTGTAACTATTTCTATACAAAAAATTGGTTGTACGAACTAAAACCGTAATTTTCTTTCCGTGTATGGATGCTAAACGCGTAAAAAATCACTACGACGAAAAAAGGGGTATAGGTAAACGCGCTTTTATAGCACACTTTCATTCACGTTACGCGAATGCCACAGACCAGAAAATTTCAAGAACAATGTGGAAGTACAGAAATTACTCACTCGTCGTTGATGTGCACATCTGCGACTGGGCCCTTGATCGTGTAGTCAGGTGTGCGAAGTGGACCGATCCCTTTGTATAATCCAGCTACGGTTGCGTCTGTGACATCTATCATCCAAGTGCTTGCACAACGGTATCCAATTTATGGCACTGGCACACAAGATTTCGTTTTCTGGCGGTCATCCGAGTCCCTATGAATTTTTGGCACTCCCGTAATCCAAAAACGGAAGCTGAAACAATTTTCAGTTTTTTTTAAATCAATTTGAATTAGGTTAAAACAGCTACCTGCTCTAAGAATATATTATTTAATATGAAAAACTTTAACATGAGGCGGAGAATTTCGCTTGCTTCAATTGCATTGAAAGATTCAAATTTACTGTTAGTTTTGCTTGGGTACGTATCCTCGACGTTAACAAAACTATGCGAAGTTGCTATACAGTGGCATTTTTTTTTTTTTTCATCGCAAAAAATCGATACAAAAAAAACGCCCAAGATTGACGTTTGTCTTTTTTGACGTAGGATTTATTACTCGATGGCATTGAAGGCTCACGTCCATTCGAACTCTTGAATCTTTTTTAGGAAGTATTTACATGTAATGTGAAAAATAGTTGGTACGATGAGCTATAGAATTAACGACTATACACGAAACGGGCTACATCGATACATGAATGATTATATTCGCCGACATTAAAAGGCTTGCGAGATTTCGTGCTGTTGTCTTCAATGAGATTCACGCATGGCCTCGTGTTGCGCAGCGCTTCCCTCCCTGGCGGCAGATGGTCCCTGTTAAAGTCATTATCGTTATTGTTTGTGCGTGCGTGAGTGCATGCGTGCGCGGTAAGCGTCGCAAAAGCCAGGAGGGCTGCGGTTGTCAGCATATACTGTAGAGGCAGCAGGAAGAAGAGGACCAGCGGGGTCCCTGTCGAATTGGACGCAAAATAAATGGCCCAATAGCACGGCATTCGGTGACTCACGGGAGAAAATACTAAAAGTCATTTTGTAACTATATGTTTTTCAGTCACGCCCTTATGCACTATCTCTCACCTCCGTATATCAATGATACATCTAAAAGCAATAAAATTAAAAAGTAATTCATGCAGGCCTATCAAATATTTCATCCTATTGTTTTTAAGAATCAAATGACGGTATTATATTATACAGCACTAAAAAAGATATCGGAAAAAGCATTCTCTGTAAATTTCAACCACTTTCTTTCGACCATCTCAGATTTCATAATTGCGTATATTAAATTATCACTAGAAGATACTTTGTGATTTTTTCGTCGTTTTTTGTCACTTGAAAACAATTTTTTTTAAACTAGAAGTTACTGGAAAAACTGTCACCTCATAAAAGTTGTATTTTTGTGTTTACTGTTGAGTCAAAATCATTTTCGTGTTGTAGTAACACTTATTTATCACGAAAAAACGGCAAAATTACTGTTTCGTTCAGAAACGCGTAGTTTTTTTCAAAGGAATAATTGTTTTGTAATTTTCTCAACCAAAAAAAAATATCCAAATAACATAATTGAATAAAAAATAATTCAATTCACTTTTAACATTCCATTCAAAAGCTAACACAAAAGCACAACTTGGATGTGGCAGCATCTTATTTCAGTAACTTTCGAATGCTTCATTTGTACATTCCTGAACTATGTCTTCTGGTAATATTTCTGGAATCGCTGATTTGAACGATGAAAGACTGCGACGATCAGATAAAGGTGTCTTAAAAAGGGTTAGATTTTTCGAATCATTATTATCAATAATTACTGTTATTATAGGCCCTGAATTGCTTCCGACATGATTTTTATGAGTATCACTGACGCCTTGGAAACTTGGCTTAACTGATCGGGTATCACTGAGATTGGCAACAAAATGTTGTATGCACTGAACCAGAGTGCATGCCGCTGCAATTACGACGAGCTATTTCCTCCGATAGGCTTTCCAGGAAAACTTAGGCGCCCTACCCTTTAGCGATGCACCATCAGCGGTACCAGCCAACAGCGAGTTACTACTCGACGCTGACGTGCGATTTGCTCGCACCACGAGCATTTGTTACAACCCCGGGGCCCTGTTCGAATGCTATTCGACGACTCTGACGCCCGCCTTTGTCCACTGCGGAAACGTGTCGTCACTCTCTCGCCAGTCGCAATTACTCCGCTCTCAGTCAGCCGTGAAACAGAAAAAGTTACGTCCGATTGTATTCACCGTCAATTATACCTTTCTCTGAATAAAAATTCATTCGTTGTCACTATGTACAGTTGCAGTGCTTCCGCCCACTCAAATCTTTGCCATTACGATTGTGGACAACCTCTGCTACATGCAGACCCATTATTATTATTTACCTCTGTGGCATAATTAAAAATGGAGCTGACAAAGCTTGTGGGACTACATCTTTCACTCAACATAACGCGCTCTGGAACTCAACTCGGCGAACCGTTAAATATGAGAGTCAAGCTATTTGGCGAGTGCTCGCATTTGTCGAGAAATTAGCATGGGGCCGAGAGCGCTTATGCCCGAGACCCCCAGCACTTCTGGCTCCGGTTACCTTCGTTAGCACTGCAACGACCATCCAACCGCCGCAACACTCACGGTATTACCTACGTGCACGTGCGTTTTTGTTTTCGAAAGCAAAAGTCTCGGTACACCAACTGGGCAATAATTCAAGAAATAGTCTGCTGCACGGAACAGCACAACGATTGGCTTTTTAAAATAGAAGCAAAAACGGAGCTTCGAAAAGGTTCTTGAAAATTGTACCATTGCAACGACAAATTCATATCCAAGCAAATATTTCAATACTTCAATCTTATGCCGTTATCACAGCATTAAAGAACAAAAGGTAAGAAAAACAAATAAATCGTGAATGTTTAACTTTACGTCTGAGGATTTCTTTTTGCCTTCGGACTCAACCGGGATGTGATTTAATCAATATTTAGTTAGTCGAAAATCTATTTGAAATCTAAGAAACGGAAAAAAATTAATAAACACCTCATTTGTTTAAATAAAAAATTCTCTCTATGCAAACGTATTTTCAAATTTCAAACGGAGTCTTGAAGACGGCAGACTTAACTATTGGAAAAAATACTGTTACTACGGTTCGTTATCAGAGTCTATTTGAGACACTGAAAATTAGAAAAGCACTTAAAGCACGCAAATTGATAAATAGAAAAAGTCACGAAAATTTTATTTAAACCATAATTTTAATCAGACTTTGAAAAAAAAAAACCTTTATAATAATTCCAGAACAGAAAGTATTCAATCTGTTGACACGTAGTCACTGCAAAATAACTTCATGGTCTTGACTTCCCATGCGAAGGCACGTGACGCAATGTTCGTTGCTTTAACATTTACATTTAAAATGTTTCAGCTTTATCTATTATTTTATTTGTAAATCATATTTGTGATCATTATAATCAAATTGCGCAATAATTCATCCATTATAGTGACTTGAATATGTTATATAAAGTTAACTCATCGATCCCGAATTTTACGTGAATCTCATGACCGGGGTGTACCGAGGTGATACTGTTCCTAAAGGTTCTAATTTAATTATGATCAAAGCCCGGAGTCGATTGAATTAAGAAATGTCGTTACAGTTACGTAGTCAAGTCCGCGTGGGCTCTGTTACACCCCAATCATGAGTCAAAGGGTTAAAATGCTCTAGTGGCTGCCTTTCAATGAAAATTTGATATAAATTCATTTTCGACTCACTCGTTGAATCGTTCTCGTACTTTTAGGTCAGCGATAAGGAACAGGAGACAAGGAAAAATATAATCATTTACGTTTACCCTAAGCCAACGACTGACGGACTATGGATAAAAATTCAATTCCTTCAATTATGACACGAATCAATTTTTTCACACCACTAAATCTATCAAAACGCGCTGCGCCTAATCGATTGAAATCAATAACCACTGTTATTGACGTATTTTATTTATTTCTCCACATTATGTGTCACAGGTCATTCTTCGCAGAATGATCATTGTAGTGGGTGGCCAATCACTGTATTATTTATGACTCTGTGCATGTTATCTGACGCTCTAGATTGTTCACCGACACTTCAGGTTCACCGGTAGCTAATCGGGACTCACATCATGCGTGAAAAATTCCTCCGCAACCAATATCCTAATCTCGAGAGTAATTTATACGAAAGAAAACTCCGGCTCTATTATCGTTGTCGTTCTTTACAAATGCATTGCTACGATAAGATCGATTTGAGAAATAGCCTCAAAGAATTCAATGAGCGCAGCCTGTTGCTGGTGCTTAATGGCGAGTGTTATAAAAATCGAAATGATTATAAAGAGACTTTTGTTCGCGAGAAGAGTACTCGAGAAATTTCGCTCGTTATGCAAAAGTAGGCTAATACCGTTTGAATTAATACTCTCACGTGCGTTCGCCAAGCTGCGAATGCGAGGGGAGCTCTTTTCAACGAGCTGAAAATTTACATATGATCGTCGTTCGATTGTCATTCGCGACACGGCTCCGTGCCAATGTCCTGATATACGAAATCGTCGTGTATACTACTTACTGGTAGCGTTCGACAATTCGATTAAAAAACATTTCTTGTACTCGTTACGTTCGAATGACAATTCGCATCAATATTCAGGTCAGTTCTCTCTGTTGATCGAAAATTGTTGTTCGGTCGTTTGGTAATCGATCGAAATTTACAAAACGTATAAGGCGATTGGCGCAGGAATTTCGGGAAGTCATACCAATGAATCTTATTGCATATTCCCTTTTAAATTATATACTACGTAAATAACTATATATTATATCATATATTCGTAATATCCATCTAGCATTGAAATCGGCCCTTTAATAATCGATCGAAATTTAAAAAACGCATGCGGCGATGGCGCAGGAATTTCCGGAAGTCATACCAATGAATCTTATCGCATATCACGTTTTAATTATATACTGAGTAAAGAACCATATAATATATCATATTCGTAATTTCCATTTAGCATCAAAATTATACTGATAAATGGGAATAACGATAATATTTTATAATATATGCTAAATGCCTATATTTGTAAGATATTTGAATTAATTTTACTCTTTTCAATGTCAAACAAAAAGTATGGGAAATAGGATTCAGATTAAACACGATTCAGTGCTTTTATCAGTTTCCCGCATCTGAAAGTAGAGTGCGTTCAAAATCTGCAACATAGTCTACTGTCGCCATCTGTTGGCGAACGTAAGAAACGTAAAGCAAAACTCCATTTCATCGGTCGGTCGGTTTTCTCTACTATTTGAACAAGCAAAAAAAACAAACAATTGAAATTACACAATAAATCGATTATTGATCAATAATAGTGAAGATAACCTCTTGCTCAAAATAGTAGTAACGTAATAACCGGAATCATAAAACAACCTAGTCGAAGATAACTGTAATACTAGCATTACGTTGCCATAATCAATAATAAACTCGACTATGGCCTTCTTTCAACTTATGCTGAAAGCGCGGAAGCTGGAAAAAGCCAGACTCGCGTATCAAGACGAGAAACTTCGCTCGATCGAAATATCGAGAGGTGGCAAAGTGCACTACACACTTTCTCAGAAGATACGACGCAAGAAAATAATGTAATTGCGCGATACTGATACTTCTGAAGCAATTCTTCATAATCAAAATGTCAGGTTTAAGCGAAAATTCCGAAGTTGCTGGGAAAAGGCAACTTCCTGCCCGGAAAATTCGTGGTTTCATCGTAAAGCAGTTCTCCTGAGAACCGAGGGAACTTTCGAGAACTTCATTCTCAAGAGCGTGATGGGCTTTCTCGGCGGAATATTCCTGACCTACATGTTCTTCGTGTTCTTCGTTTTTCAGCTAAACTTTGCGCTTTCATCAGCAACTATGCTCTGCTCTGTGTTTGGAATAGTACTGACTATTGGCCTTGCCTTCTCTTATCATGTTAGGTAACCGCTCTCGCTATATTGTAATCACTCGCTCGATTCCAATTTCAAATTATTTCCTTCTTCACAGATGCGTTGTCTTCCTCTTGTTGCCACAATTTTTTTCGAAGCGGGGCCGTCAAGCACTCATGGCATATGCCTTCATTCTCGCTCTGACGGGACCTGCAAAAAATACTTTGTACAACACAGGAGTGTTATCGGAATCGTTATCCTGTGGACAGGTAATTCTCTGCTAGAGAAAACTCTAACTGATCTTTGTAGAGAGTTCATTAAAAGTCACCTGTGCTTGGTGCTCCAAGGCAGAGATAAGAAAGAGTGAATGCAAATTTTTAAAAACAGATTTTGATCTTTGCTTTGATATTTACGGTTTTGGAAAAATTAAATAACATTTGAATTTTTTAAATATATATATATTTTTGTAAAAGTGTTTCAGTTGAAGGCTCTAATTTAAAGAAAGTAACTGTTACTTTTTTTCACACTAAATATGTCCCTAGCAGGTTTTTTTGTTTTGAAAGTCTTGTAATCAGTTAATGAAATCAACTGCAAAGAGACTGTTCTTTTTGTCAATAATGTAAGCATTCATTTCTTCTTATTTTTTGTTCAACTTTCCTTTCTTAGTTTTTTCTTTAAGTCGAGAAATTTTGGCAATTTTGGTACCAGAAATATTCAATAGGCATTTCTAGTAAGCGTAGAAAGTTTCATCGATTTTAAGGCTCTCTAGGAATTCTGCACGTTAAAGGTTTAAGTTAAGATTTATTCCAAAGAAGAAAGTCAATTGATATTGATATAATTCTTGTTGATAAGCAGACTAATGAAATATAAAAATGATATGATATTTGTATTGTGCGTACTGGTTCTACAAAAATGGTTTGGCATACAAAAATTACTTAAATCTTCTGTACCAAACTCAAACTCTAGAATCTAAATGCTAAAATTGAACGTACATTGAGAGAGAAATAAATTTAATGCACCAAATCATTTATTTGAAATATATATAATTGACTCAAGTAGCTTAGTATTTGGTACAACTATACGTATGGTTTAAGCAACGATATATTTTATTGAGCCAATTACATTTCAAAAGAGCCGAATTATTCGAGTCAACAATCAGTAAAATTTAAGTAATTACATATTTCGTTGAGTCCAATAAATTAATGATTGTATGTATTTTATATATGTATTTGAAACAATAGAATCGTTTAGTTAAATTTATATAAATGCAAAACTGTTTCCATAGATAAAGTCGGATTTATTAAATTATGTCTTATTTGAGCGGTTTAAATATTTGATTGCGACGAAAAGTACTTTGAGTGTAGTTAATAATATAATTGGAAACAATGAAAACAGTACATTTAGAGCAGAAAAATTCATTCAATTAGTCGCTTAAAAATAAATCCAAGCAAATTCAACGATAAATTTAATTGGTAGGATTGACGATATAATATGAATACGTACGTTGCCTGACGTTTTCATAGGATAGTTTGGCCGCATCAACAGATTATCTGGCCAAAAAAAATTGATTCAATGAAATTTTGATGCTATTCAACAAGACAACGACTTAAATATGCATAATTGGTATTAAATATATATTATTTGAATATTTCCAAATGAATGGTTTATTTGAAATTTTAGTTAATTCCTTTATATATTTCTTTCACTATATAAGTGACATGGCCCAGGACCAATCAATACAAAAATACTGAATTCAATGTGCTTAGGTACAATTGATAACTGAACAAACACAAATTTGAAGCCATTGAAAAATAAATATTCCAAGTGGAAACAAATATTTTCGTGTCTAAAATATTATAGCTATTACAAAAGGGCCTATAAGTAGATAGGAATGTTGGATCTGCTAACATCTGCTGCGCCATACATCATGTCAGAAAACTAATAAATTTCGTATTTTTATAAACCACCTGAATCTCATTCCTCCGTGGCAAATTATCATGATATTAAACCATATACAACCGGATCTATAAACTTTATATAATTCGAAGCGATAAAAACTATTATTACAGCGCCAAAGCCTTGTTAACGGATCTTCCTGTTATGTAGGAGCAACTGAAAGAAGCTGTGAAATCTATAGTCGACCTCATAAAACAACCGTTTTACGCATTGCGGGATGCAATCGCGAAGGTGATAAAAACAGTAAAGGTCGTCGTGAAGAGAATCAAACAGGCACTGATGGCGATAAAGAGGATGATTCTGAGTATTCGTGAGTCATGTACCTCGTGATATTCTGACTTCCGATAATTATCATCGTTTTATTAACCATTATGTACTTCACATCCTTCCGCCGACGCAGTTCGCGTGATAAAAGCAGTTTTTCAGTGGTTGGGGAGCGTCGTTAATATTTGCAACAAAAAACTGGGAACTCCCTTCGAACGTTGTCAGCGAGCTTTCGATGGCGCTGTTTCCGACTGCTACGCAAAGTTAGGACCCATATTTGGAACTGTTTGCAATTTGGCTTACGTTGCAGGCTCGCTATGCTACATCGTCAAGCCACTGGACTTTATTTGCATGCTAGTCTCATATGTCGCGGACACTATCGTCGATTCTGTGCGAAAAAGTACGTACCGAGTTTCTGCTTCATAAAGTAGTCTTTAACGATACAAGTGCGATAAATCTTTTTCTGACAAGTGTGAGTTTGCAACCTAAGCCGATGGCGAGCGTTGGTGTCACACGAATTAAGAAAAAGTTTTTTGTACGAAATTTTTTATCTTATTTTTCAGAGATTAAAAAATTCACGAAACACATGAATGCCATGTTTTACGTGAAAGTCAAATTTTCTCACTCGTTTCATTTTGAGACGAACAAGAGCAGAACTCTCGAAGAGATATCCACGGGAATCTCAACGGAAATAAAATCAAGAACCGAGAAATTCCTTACAGTCTTTGATTGGATGAGCTTCGCCACGAGTTTCGCTGTACTTTTTATGCTGCTAAGGTCCGCCAAATGATATTTAGTCAATAGTTTCATATTAAATTAGTTGTCACCCAGCACCTAAGTAAATTACCGTCCATTATGAGATCCTTGGAAATAAAAATAATGCGGTATTGTGATAACAATCAAAGGATACAATGTAATATGCGCGTTAAATAATAATAGCATTTGATTATTTACTGGATTTATTTTCTCGACGTATTGCTATTTAGATCAATAGTAAGGAAAAGTCATATTCCATTGGGTCCATATTTTTACAACTACAGGTGTCAGAGTAAAATCGTCGGTAATTGCTAATTTACTTTCGACACATTTATGGGGTCTTGATACTTCAGAGAATATTTTATAATACTGGCTATATTTACATCTAATCAGTACGAATCCATAGACTATTCATTAAAAGCGTGAGCATGATGGTTTTTTTCATAAAAGACAACATGCACTTGACATTCACAAATGTTCAGCACGCATTTTCCTTATTACATTATATTCAGAATATATTCCCTTTTAGAACTCCTGTAATGTCCACCTGTACGGAAAGTCTGTCCTACAATATCATTGTAGGGCAGACTTTGAGAGAGATAGTAATTTTGTTGTGACTAACCGAATAGTCTCATCGTCTTTTAGTCTTGAGCTTCCCGGCAATGTACTTGCATGATGGAAACTGATTAGTTGAAAAAACCAACTTTTAAATGCTTGGCATGTTGAATGTGAATTGGTTGGCATTACCAAGGAATTAGTAATGTCAACCATTATGTCTCCGCACGGAACCAACTAACGACAATTGATTCTGAGATACAATAACTTACTAATACCATATTCTACGATGTCTATTGGATGCGTCGGATCAATTTCGTGGTTCCTACTACTACACCATTTTCCCCGTATATGCTTCTCAATGAGAAAAAAAGTGTTTGATTTCAGAGTGATTCACTATCGTCAAAAATGGCTGACGAACGAGCGTTTCGACAATCGATATTTAACCGATGATCTTCGGCATATTGATCTGATCAGGGCGAAAAAAGACAAGGAAACGGTTCTTCCGCTGAATCCGCGCGAGAAAAACAAGTACATACCCCTGACGTCCATCACACTGATCAAAGTCGAGAAGATAAAGCTAACGAAATCCGCGGTATTCCTTTTCCTGACAACCTGTAAGCTTTGCATCCTCATGATAGCCGACTACAGTCTCTACTGGGTGCTCAGCACGATCAGATATCACGGCCGCTTTGAAACGAAGGTTCAGCGCACAAATGCCGTTGGCGTTTACGTATCCGGGAACGGGTATCTTGCTGAACTCTACAGGAGCATCGTTCGAGCGTTTTCACCCCTGGGTACTGACATGGAGATGGACACTGTGCCCTGCCTTCCTGATCCAGTACCACCGGATCTCGATAAATACACGCAGATCGTGTCGCTCATCATATTCTGCTGGATCATGGCGTTTTTCGAGCCTTATGGATTGAGACTCCGACACGTTGTCATGACTTACTATCATCCTGAGCGGGCCAAGCAACGAGCTGTTTGGCTGTACAATCACATCATAAGGTACTGTTGTCATTCAGTTGAATCACAATACGGAAATAAAAAAGAAACACAATAAAATAATAAACTGTTACTTAGACTAAATTACAAAATTACTTAATTAATTACCGATTATAGAGAGACTATGACTTTTAAGGAAAACATAAAGACGTTTTGTTTTACATAAAATTCGCCACAAAATTATTACTTGTTTACAAAATGCCGAGAAAATCCGAATTTTTTCACGTTCGAAGGAATATTTTTGCTGCATGGACATTTGAGTTCCATATTTCAGTATATATCATATACACGAATATAGCCCTCTAATATTGACTAGGGTAATATTTTTTCACACTTGCATCTTTGATCTTTATATTTCGAGATATTTTCGTCACACAACAGTGGTTTTAAGAGACTGAAAAAAAACTGGTGTTTTTTTTGGCCCCACGCGAAAATATTTGCAGGATATCAAAACAGTGAACTCAATTGATCCACGAACTAAGCTGGATTGCCTTATATGCTTATTTTTGTTTAAATCTCTGATAAAAAAATTGTAGAAAATTCAATTGTCACTGCGGGGTCCCCTCAACAACTCAATCAAACAATTGATCGGTTAATAATCTAAGTTTTTTACGTCGTTTGCCTTTCCTAAATAGGATAGTTTTGCCATTTGTTACTATAGGTCAAGAGGAAGTTTTCTAAAATACGCAAGGAGGCAGCTTCGTCGAAAATTCGGAATGACCGATGGAAAATCTGTCGAGCACGTTACTCTGAAGGAACGTGTTTTCGCGACGTGTCCAATTCTCAATCAATTTTTTAATCAGAAGGAAAAAACATGCCTTCTGTGCGGAACAGCGGAACACGAGGGTCAGCTTCCTCACATAAAATGTCCGACTCCTGGTTGCATCGGGCTTTTTTGTACACAGTGCTTTGCTGATCTTCAAAACCTGTGCACCATCTGTCGTGCTCCAATGGATTACGGCGATTTGTCTGACATGAGCGAGGAGAAGTAAGCTTAGCAAAAAAAAAAAAAGTTTTTTTTTCTCATAGAAAAAATAATTGTTCCTTTCATTATAGAGACTCATCAGACGATCAGCAACATCTTCCACGGCAAAAAACAGTTATGCCAGATTTTCCAAGACCTGAGGAAATTGCAATTAGTGAGGTGGAAGATGAGTATAACGCGGAAATCGTGAAAAATAAATTATTACCGGAAGTTTCAAATCTTGAGCGCGACGACCGTAAAAGAGAGGACAAAATATTGTACAACGACAAATCAAAACAAGGAGATGAAGAATTCAGCGACGAGTCTTTCTCCTCGGAATATAGTCAATGTAAGAGTAACTTTTTAACTGGCGTAAAATTGTAGAAATTAAGTTTATACGTCCAATACTAAAACCTCAATTTTTTAAACAATTAATGTAGCTTATCAGGACGAAGATCGTAAAAAAATGGACATCATACCACGGCGAGTGCCTTACAAAGACGTTGAAGCTCAGAGGCTTCACGATGACGTAACGATTCAAGTACCGAATTGTTTATTAATCACTGATGCGTGCCTATCTTCGTTGAGGTCATTCGCTATAATTTAGCATTTTTAAGATCTTTAACGAGCCATTGAGAGGCGATGCGACATCCGGCACCGAGAGCCCAACCTCCTGCTTCGTCGTACGCGCTCACAGGAAACTGAGATCAAGATTCAAGAGAAAATGCCGTTCGTGCGACAGCAGAGATTCATCCAGTTCCTCCTCAACGTCCATAGCCGACACTGAATCGTTACCTACGGAAGAGGTCGACGAGGAAGAAGTTCTTCACATAGAAATTGAAGATGAATCTGCCAAGGGACTGCTGGGTGCCGGTGGTAGTAAAATATTGAACAGAAAACCTGGCAGATTGAGAAAGATCGTCGATGTTCTCAGCAGAGTCTCGTGGCTCCAGAAAAAATCGGTAAGCTCATAAATATATGAATTATTTAAGGATGGAAACAGTGCACATTTTTTAATTTTTGGGTGCAAGGCCTGCAGCTTTATATCTATGAAAAACGCCTTTGCTTAATTTCAGCTTTTGTGTATATAAAGGATTTTGCATAAAGCGGATTCAACGAAAAAAATGAAACGATGTGCAAGGCTGGAACTTCCGGCTTATTTGTACAATTAGAACAACTTTACTTGTAAATATTTTCTAACCTACAATCTGATTTCCAAGCGTTTAAAAGTATATTGAGCACCATCGTACTAAAATATCAATTTGCAGTTTGTCAAAAATAAGTTCCGTCCATCAGGAAGCTAAATGTTAAAGGAATTTCGTTCTTTATGAAAATGTTTATGGCTAATGAACTCTACAGTTTCAAAAATATTTTCGATTACATTGTATCGACTATTCTTAAAATCAGGGACCATCGATTAGCAAACAATTGGCGATATAAGTTGTGGCGAAAATCGACCTTTAATTCATTTTCATCTTACAAGGCAAGGGACCACAGTACCGGCAAAGGGGCTCAAACTCGACGACCATCTCTGTTGCGAAAAATTGTCCATATGCTGCAAGCTAGAGGCCCACCTCGAGTCAAACGCATCTACAACCCGATGAGAAAATCTAAAAGCGATGAAGAACAAGTCGAAGATTTGTATTCTTCATCTTCTTCGCTTGGGTCACATGAGGTGGACGAAGGTTACGAAAGACAAGCTTTAATTGGTCCACGTGACGGCTCACGTTCCGAAAGAACGGATGGTCAGCGGCAAAAAAAATCGAGGAAGGGTCGACGCTGTTGTCGGGATTACTGCAACGATTACATCTACGAAACGAGTTGGGAATCACATCGACAACGTGGAGGAAGCCAAACGCCGATTTCCATGCGTTACGCGAAGAAATACGATCAGGATCGTTACTCAAGGATTGCAAATGCCATGTCCAAGGATACAAAGTACTACGAAATAAACGAAAAGGGCCTGAACAAATTATCGGACAATAAAAGCTCCTCCGAAACTGGAAGGACGGAGGATGCTTGGAACATAACGGGATCTGAAGATAAACAGGTAATGATTCAGGAAAAAATATTAAAATAGGCTTTGTTCATTGCCTCTTGAATAATTTGGTTTTCATTCGATTCTAGGATACAGCTTCGAGCTTTTCTCGCAATGATCGAGACAATACCAAGAAAAACGCGTATTCTCAGGGAATGAGCACGATAGCGGAAGATAGTAAAGAGCTATCGACCACAGACAACCAAACGGAAACTGGAACTCCAATATCCCCAAATGAGACGGACGCGTATGTTGACGTAACCGGGCTATCCAGCGACACAACATGCACCTCTCGATCACCGTCTCTAATGAGGAAACGTGGAACGAAATACGTGACGGACGATGAGTGGACTGCAGCAACGAGTGAGGAGCGAAAACGTAGAAAAAAAGTCACAAAGCGGAGACACGAGACACGACCCAATGGACCTGATCTGTACGATCCACTGGCTGGACTCGAAATCTATGGAGTACACGACAAGAAAAAAGCAAGAAGGGAGAAAAAAACTCAATTTGAAGAAGTGACTTCGACAGTCGCAGACACAAAGGCCGACAGATCGAAAAAACAGGAGAAGAGAAAAAAACAGGAGAAATTGGAAAATTTGGGGATATCAAAAACGTCAGCAAAGACACAGACGAAGACAAGCAAACGTAATTCAGCGGCGGAGAATTCTGACACGGACTTGCAATTCTCTTCAAGTGACGAAGATCAACGTGATAGGCATGAAGGAAGACAAAACTACAGAGAATATCGTAGGCACGTGAAGAGACTGAAAATGGATAGATGTAGAAAGCATAAAAAAACCAGAAGAAAAAAACGCGAGGAATATAGAGAAAAACATCGACCAACGAGTTCTCCAGACTCTGTCGATACTTCCACTCAGCATCAAACCGACAGTGGGAGAACATTTGGAACGCAGGCTCAAACTGACGACCGGAAAACACACGGAAGCCAAGCTCAGACTGATGGTGGAAGGTCGTATGGAACGCAAGCTCAACCGGAAGAATGGTTTTACGAGGAGCAGAGGAGACTTTGGGAGCAAATGTGCGCTAAGATGGCAGAATACTCTCACAGACTTGGCTACCTTGACAGATGCTGCGCTCAACCTGCGCCTTGCCATCCATACCAAAACTGCAGAATTCCGATGTATGATCCCAACCAGTTTCGGCCTCGGTTCCTGGGACATCAGTGTCCTAGGTAAGGATTAGAAATAATTGACACAAGAATTAAGAAAATTCGCTTAATAATGAACGACAATAATACAAGGCCACTGCTATACTATGGCTTGAGAACTGAATACAAATAAAACGATTGTAAATTACTTATTCTACAGTAACATAATTGATAATGAACACGATAAGAATATCTATATTAAATTGTTAAAAATTTGTCAAGCGATGGCTGGTTGGTCAATTTATTTAATTGAAGAACCAGATACAATTGATATTTGATGAAATTTATATTGTACTTTAGTTTCAATGTAGCGATCACTGTCTCAGAATGTGAGATGTGTTTCGCAAATTTCTATTGTTAAAATTGATCGAAAGTGATCACATAGTCTAAAATGAAGGTTAAGGGTTAACCGTAACGGAATTATTCTCCGTCAGCACGTTTCCCCACTTTTGTATTTTCAGGTTTCCTCGTGAGCCTTCAAGTCTCCGTGGACCTCGACCCGTGGCTCCAGTGCTGAAGAAGTTTTTGCCAATGTTCCAAAGACCAGATTTGGTAGAAGAGCTGAAGGCTCGCGACAGATGGAGATTAATGAAAGAGCGAAAGGAGCGAGGGCGCAAATGCGAATCCGGGCAAATGACAAGAGACTCATTCGAAATGCCGAAGAGACGGGATCAAGAATCATTTAGTAGAAAAATCCTCTCGAGGCCTTCGATCATTGTAGGTCTGCCCATTTTATGATCATTGTAACTCGATTTTCATCCGATGTTCTTCTTTAAAGCCTGAACGCACCGATGTTCTACCATATCAAGAAACGGAGTCTTTCAGGAACGTAGTCGACGAATATACAGCAATGACAGTTCCGCAGAAGATAGAGGAAGCTTCAACCGAAGCCGAAGATACTGAAGAAAAAGTTGATCACCGTCCTGATGAACAGGAGCAGGAGCCTCTGATAACTTTATCAAAAATTGCTGATAAGACCAAAGTTGTTCAACAACTTTTCCCACCGTTGAACAGAAGGCGTGCGAGTGCCGTGGCTCAAATTACGAATAAGATTGCCAATGTGTTCAAAGTACTTATATTAATGGCAGGAAAAATACCGCATCGAAAAAATCAACAACTTTTTTTTTTTTTTTTTTTCAAAAGATGGCAAATGTTTCTAGTCGAAAGTAAATTCGTAGAGCTTGCAGAATTAAATTATCAATCACATGCTAATCGACTCCGGTTCAGGAACGTTCGGCAACACAAAAAAAATGGATTAGCATTTTTGTTACCGCCCGCGGTATGTCAAAAGTGGTTCTAACGGCTCTCTACTGTTTTTTGACGTTTACGAAAAATTTTAGTAACCCTCAGCAATATGATGTTTGATGTATTTCGGTGACCAGTTGCAAGCAGTAATCTCTAACGCTGTTCATTCTAATTGTAATTCTCAGTCGAATAGATGGAGGTTCAAAAGGAGTAATGACCAAACCGACAAGGAAAACATAGCAGAAACCGAAACGTTGAGTGAAATGTCTACATCAGCGATCGATACTAGAGGCGACAACAGATCTGGCGAAACGACGACGGCCGAAGAGACAACAGACAACAACGAAACCACCGAGTAGATCAGCTACGATCTCGAGTTTTGCAATGCCTAATTTAATAGAGCGACGAAGGATGAAGAGACGTCAGATGGGGGCCATACAATCGCCTGTCTACAATATTTATTACACCGAATCCGTTCCTATTCAAAGAATGCCAATCTTCGCCCACAATCACACACAATCATTTCCGCAATTGAATCAGTCAATGCACTCTAACTTAGGGCCACAAAGACCGAGCTTGTCCGGTCAAAATATTAGAAACGAGAACGACAACAAGGTCTATGGTGTACCGATTTTTCCTGAAGAAGAACAAACCCGTTACTCGTCGATCCAATACCACAATCAATCTCTGAGAACTGATGAGCCGGGTTTTGTAAATCGCCAGCAAAGCTTGCCACAGAATCTCTGTAGTTACGGACCAGATTTTCAAACGAATAACCCAGCACTGAGCGGAACATATCAAAGTCACGGCCGTGCCAATATTTCTAATCAACATATCACTTTGCCAGCTCAACCAGATTCAACTGAAGGCTACAGTATGAAAATTGAAGTTTTGGCAACTCCTTTAAAAGGAGGCGATCCCAGCAGCAAAAATACATTGGCAGAAAAACGAGCCGGGTCATGTGAAGACAATTCACATTTTCTGAGAATCGATGACTCAATGAGACCACGAAAAAATCATACGTTCGTTGAACCCGCGAAACAGATCTTGTATCCTTCGGAAGATGGGAAAAAGAGATTGTCTCTGTTATCGAAAATAAGACGAAAGATGAATGGAAAAAAATCGCAATCAGTTGTAGATGAAAATGATTATCACTATAGGGCAAATAGTGCCCAGGAGATCCTCAGCCCTCGACAACTACTGGAATCAACGACGAACGTGTGTTCTTCCATTCAGAGTTCTGAAATTCCAGCTCCGAGTAATAATGAAGCCACCGATATTTCCCACGTCACAGCGGCGACATTTCAAGAAGCTTTGAAGAACCTTGAAGACACCTTAAAGAGGACAGAGGACGTGGAAATTCCATCAGCAATAAAGATGCCGGATTCTCATAGTGCAAGTTCGGCGATGTCATTTCTCTGCCAAAGTTGCAAGTTAAAGAGCGACAATGATGCAGTAGATCATTCCAGGATGACCGGAATCCAAGAGTCTAGAGGATCAACATCTTCGCATTCCCGAGTCTGTCGCGCAAATTCCTGCAAGCTCTGGCAATCTTCGTACACTAGCAAATCTTTGCAGGCCAATTTGGACGACCTGCATCACAACACAAGACAACATCGATTTCGTTTCAATGATCATTCACCACCGGAAAGAGATCTGCCTTCGCAGTTACGACAATGCACGGATTCTCTAAAAGGGAATCGTCGTCCTGAGCCTCCGGCCGGAAGTTGTTCGCCCGCTCGCTGTGGACTCGTGATGTACGGCCAGAAACATGCCATTTCTCAGTACGATCGCTATTATCATTAATTCAGCTTACCTTAAGAGGAGAGTACACTGACTTCAGAGATAAATCGGTGTTATCTTTTTTACACACAAGAAAGTTTGTATTAAAAACCACACGCTCTTAACGGCTAACTTTTGTTCATGAGAAAAATTCTAAAATTATAATATACATTTTAAGAGCCCTCTTTCTGCAAAATAGGGTATAATTTTTGTTAAATATTGACTGTCAGCAATGTCCATGCAGTTTTTTTTAATACAATAATTAACTATGAATTGCATTACAACAATACAAGTTGTTGTGTATTCGGACCTGCGAATCCATTCCCATGATCAAGACATAATTATGAACATTGACGGGCGCGAAGTTTTTGATCCGATATTTTTTACGGATCAAACGAACATCAAATATGGAAAAAAATATGCATATAAATAAATAAAGGAAATGAAACCCGTTTTCTTGGCTTGTACTCGGTGTACACTACTCTTAATGATCAATATTATCTCATAGCTAATATAGTATCCGATAATTAGCACTTGCAACCAAGCGAATGAAGAATGCTGTGGTAAAACAATTCCGGTCTGCGGTACCGTCAGTCGAGAATTTTCACCGAGGTACGAATTTTGTTTTGCAATCAATTCGAAATATTAACAAGTAAATGATTGTAAAAAAAATTATCCTGCATGAAGTACAGTCTTGCAAAATTATCCCGACTATATAAATCTACTGCCTTCATTTTGTACAGATATGAGCCAAATTCTTTGCCACCTTCACATTACGGGCGAGATCCATATGATGAGTCCATACGGTCAAGATGCGATTATCAAAAAATCGTTTAAACTTTACCCCTTGCGAGCAACATCGCCGAGAACGACACTATGTATACCAGAACCGGCACCGAGTAGAGGACAATTCAGTAACTGAGGCTCCTCCGGTTCTGAAGTCGTTAGCAAAGGCGGCTAATATCGTATTGACTTCAATTTTTGGAAAACCGGCATCCAGAATTGTACGTTGACGATTCCATTATTTATTTAAAAATTGTTACATAATTTTTACAAACATATTTATCATTTTTTACGGACCTGTTCGCGGGTGGACGTAAAAATAGTGAATTACTTAAATGGCGCATTTCATAATCGCCATAATAATAATAGTCATTGTAAACGCAGATATAAACATTGAGTGATGCAAATCATCTCCCTTAATTCCACTTTCTTGTAAAAATGGCATGAAAATTACGCGCCACCTCAACAAAGCGTGCACGTACAAAAATATATATATTATCTTTCAACTCTAATAAGTTTGAATCATCGATTGATTTTGAAAGCATGGCCTTGTGCGCTGCACCAATTTCGTTGGTCTTTTCGTGCTTCTCTTGTTTTCTTTGCATTTTTCGGTTGTCAAATAGACGCTTGAGATCTGCGCACTAAGTTTAGGCTTGAATGAAAATTTATCGTAAAAAATAAAATCCTATCGATGATTTGTAACCTACAGAACGTGACAGTTAGCTAGTCATGTTTCGTTCCGATTTCTATCACCAGCAGAACAGGGCAGAGGACCAAAGACATCTGCGACTTAACCAAGGAGGACGAAGTGAAGGTTCCGTGATAAAAGGACGATCTTAGCTGTTCACGAGGATGCCCTGGCTTTTTCAGGATCTCAGTAGACCGAAAGAATGGCTACTGATTCACAGCGTAGCGGGCTGGGCTTCGAAAAGTTCTTTAGACGAAAAAGTTCCTCGGTCGAGCGAACCAAAGATCCGGAAAAAAGTGTAAAAACCGCTGAAGAAGATGTCGAAACTTCTGTACAGGAAGAAAGAGAAGTGGCTTCCTCAAAACTCGGTAAACTTTCCACTCAGGACAAAAATGATTCAGCCGATGATCCTAAAACTGCTACAAAACAGATGGACGACGTCAGCAGCCAAAAAACAAACGAGTCAAAGAAGTCTTCGAAAAAAAAGAAACCTCCATCAGATTTGGAAAGCACTTTCGGTAAAGCAGACAATAACCCCGATGACTCTGAACCCTGCAAAGAGTACATAATTAAAGATGATGTCGGACAGGTGAAGCTCACGGAGATCATCAATAATTCAATTAAAGAAGCAGTCCTGAACATTGTCAAAGACGGTATTTGTCCACTAGCAGACCCTCTGGATCTTCGTGGGAAGAATACAAGCAAGAACTCACCAAGTTCCGTAGGCAAAGAAACCCATGATAAGGAAAATAAGTCTGAAAATCCTAAGCCCTTGTCATCACTTCCATCGGGAGCCAACAAAACCTTTGATTCTCATTTGTGCCAAAGTCAGTATCAGCGTTCGTCACAGACTTCACCACGAAATTCCTGGAAGTTAGATAATCACCATGAAAGGATTAATCAATCTATTCGTGAAGTATCTCCTCGCTTAAATACGATCAGAAAAGTGGTGAAGTGTCCGATGCAAAAAGACAAACGTATCAAGGAAGTAAGCCCTAAGACCAGTCGTCAGACCAAAGGACAGAGCAGTCACTTCAGAACCGACAATCGTCGTATGACTGGCAATGTCAATATCTACATATGTTCGGAAGCTAACGAGAATACCAAGGGCAAGCCAAAACCTAAGAACACGAAGGATTGTAACGATGATTCGGAATCGGCTTCCGGAACTGCGCCATCAAGTACTCTGAGCCTTTCTACGAGCAAGTTAGTGGCAGCTTTGCGCAAAAAACAAGGAAAGAATTTGGATAATCAATCGTTAAATTGCCTTTGCGAACCGCTGGATAGTCCTGTCAAGCCATACACAAGTTATGGTAAAATAGGCGATGGTGATGGCGATGATGTTTTGTGTCGCTGCGATGAGGATAGCAATGAAGTTCCAGATACTCGATCCACTTCTAGCAGAGATGTTTGCCTCTGCGACGATACGAAATTCAGTGATCTTGATTTCCCTGGCTCTGATGAGGGAAGTCTCAATAAACCATTCGCTTCCGGTGCTTCCTGTGAATGTATGCCATACGACAAAGACGATGATTGGTCTTGTACCTCTGAGAATTGTGCAAGTTATGACAACAGCAGTGGACGTAGGAGATTCAATACACTGACACAATGTGACAATACTAAAAAAGATCTTGAAGAACGTCGCTCTTACTGCAATCTGAGTAGTTGCAACAAAGATCGTCCAATTGTCGTACCTTGTCCGCGCAATTGGAAATCCCAGTCTGAACAACGGAAATCACGAGACAGAACCTTGAGAACACCCCGCGATACACAAAAATTCGACAAGTGTCTTTGTGTTGTTGAGGAGGAAGACGAGAATTGTTGCAACGATCGAAAAAAGTCGGAAGTAAAGTTCACAGTCTGCGGGATGCCATCTGCCGACGAGAAGGATCATGGCAATGCTCAAAAACAGAATGATGATCCTGCAACTAGTCCATCGAGTTCTCGTTCCAATGTATTGAAAAAAGAAAAGGACAACGCTCAGTCCCCAAAGACCAAAAAAAAGAATTCTGCCCGTCATTTAAGAATTGCTTCGACTGCCAGCGACGACAAGCTTGATAAAATGGAGGACACTGATATTGACGATGACATCAACTCAAAGCCACAATCTCCAAAGCCTACTCTATTATCGACGCTGAAGAAAAATTTCAAAAGGTCCTCCGGTAAGAAAAATCAAGAACCAAAAACTCCAACGGAAATAATCAAAACAGAAGGTCAAGTGGAGAATACTGAAACTGATGAAAAGCAAAGAAATTTCAAACCATCGACGGATGGCGATGACAATGTATCTGCAGTTGCAAATGAAAGGCCGAAAAATTCATTATTTTATCGATCTATCCAGAAAGCCATGGATATTGTAAAAATTCGCAAAGACGACGAAGGAGGCGAAAAAAATAGAGGTTGTAGCTCCGAGTGCCAGACACAGCCAAAAAAGAATGAAGATGAGGAAACTAATGGTGGAGCGACCAAAAAGGGCACTTGTGGTCGATTATGTACCGGAGACAATAAGGGAAACGTTACTCTCAATTCGGGCGATACCGTAAAACAAGAAAAACGATCTAAATCAAGAATAAGCACTGCAATCGCGAGCAGAAGGAGTTCCGCGACGACGAGCAACGAAAGTTCGAACGTCAGTATTTCCCACAGTGTAGCTAATAAAACTAACCGTCCAACCAATTTATCACAAATGCAAGATAGCACAAAAACAAAAGATTCCGGACAAGGATTGTTGAATTGCAATTGTGGGAAACTCTCCGAACACTCCGAGTGTCGATGCAAACAGCCGGAACCACCAAAAGACGAAGCCTGCAATCGTTATACCACGTATACGAAAACAATGAGCGGAACCAGGATCTGTAGCAACGTTATTAGTCCCAGGAATGAAACATGTCCATCCTGTCCTAAATGTGAGAATCCTGTGGACAAATGTATCTGCTGTTGTCAAAAACCTGAATTAATGGAAGCGGATTCTTGCAAGTGTTGTCCTGGATGCAGTAGACCAATTCCTGACTGCAAATGCTGCTACTCTAAGCAGGAAACGCTGGATCATGAATTCTGCAAGTGCTGTCTGCGACAAAAAAATCTTTGCTGCTGCAATCTAGAGGAAAAATCGCGTGTGAATAAATCGCAAGTACAAAAGTGTGCACGGCTTCGAGATTTTCAAGAAAGTCCGCATCAGTGCATCAACTGCTGCAGACCAAAAACCGAATGCAGGTGTTGTCATGTATTTTCAAATTGGGAATGTCCGAAGTCGATGATTTGCATGTACTGCGATGAGCCACAGCAAAATTGCACCTGCACGGCGCCTATCCGAAAATGTTCTCAATGCGCATTACCTCTGGATGTTTGTAATTGCAAACCTGTGACATGCTACGACTGCAGTGGTCGCCAAATCGTCCAGATGGAAGGAAACGAAGCACAGACGATTTGTGTCACTGCGTGGAAACCGAGACGAAGCATTAGACGGTACTTTGCAAGGGAACCTAATGATGTAGGTGATAATTCCGAAGAGGATTGCACATGCTACGAAAAAACTAAACCCTATGGCTCGGACAAGCTTCCCTATCAAAAAGGCTCTGTTTTTTCCAACGTTATGAACGAGCTGCAACAGAAAATGAGCGGTTCGATGTGTTGCAACATCTGCCAGAATGTGCCCTGTAATTGCTATACGAGAAGTGATAAAGTCGAAAGAAGGCCAAAACAAAGACTCAGGTACCCATAAAAAAATTTCGGATTGTAACGCAATTCACACTTTATATTTTTAACCGTTTTAAACAGATTTTAAAAAAGCTAACTTAAACTGCTGCAAACCAAAATTTCAGATTTGCTGTCAGTACGATATCTTCAATATTCCTCACTATCGTACATGTTTTACATTATCTTAAAATAATATAGTCAAGGGTAGCTGTACCCAGCATAGTAAAGACAATTAAGAGTTAATGATAATCGTCACGCAAAATTTCTTTTAAATAAACTCAGAATTTAGTAAATCAAAAACGGATTGTGACTATTCACGTGTATTTCCTAGTACTATTCCGGAAAAAAGAAGCATCTGCCGTTCACGAAACCGATCGCGAAGTAAATCTCCAGTCGGAAGCTGTAAATGTAGCACACCTCGCACAAAGAGCAGGAGAAAAATGCCAGTCTTGAAGGTGTGCGGTAGGTGCAGTACTTCGCCCTGTCGGTGTCGGCGAAGCAGCATATCCCCCCAAAACAAGCCTCCAGCAAAGTGTTACTACTGCAAAAGTTCGCCTTGCATGTACGTCTTAAAATGAAATCATCTTATATCGTACCGCCAGAGTTCTAGGAAAACCGCTATTACCGACAGCAGTGGACACACGATCGTCGTGCGCCAATCACAATAAAATAAAAACCATTGTTTACATGCATTGTTCACTAGTTGCACATCGGCACAAGAGTTCGCCAATACGTGCCCATTCAGGAAAGCTAATTCGTCACATCGTCGCAAAAAGGATTGGAGCTCCACAGAGGAACATGTGAATACGGACGTCAGAAATGAGGATAATGGGCATCGAGGTCGCGGGAGCAACTACGTTGTGCCGTATCCAGGAAACCAGCAACGAAGGAAGTATTGTTACCGTGAAAATCCAACCGGGGATCACACCTTGAATACCGTGGAACGCGTTAGATGACGATATCAGTCTTTTTAATCCGCCTGTAAGAATTGTAACAATATGTTTTCTATCATAATGTGGAGTCAGTGTACAGTGTTTCACAACAATAACAGCAAAAGTTTACGTCACTGAAGATTATCTCTCACTTGGTGTTTACATATAGACTCGAGGCCTTAATTATTGTTTTCGATCGATCGGTCGTGAAAAACATTGATGTTCTTCGTTTTTTTTTTTTTTTTTTTTTTCTCCAAGCAAATTGCATATTGTGATACATGCTACACACTAATTGGCAATCACTCACACCAGATGAAAAATATGATCGTGTCAGCAATAGTATAACTCATACAGAGATGAACATATTCCTACATGCTTAGTCTCTAAAATGTCCATACATTACTATTGCAATAATAATAAATGTAATCCAGTTATTTCACACCTTTAGATGGACTGATCACTCAAAAATAGCGATACCGATTTTACATTGCGACGACGATTTTAGTTATAAATCTCGTATCTACCTAGTTAGTCTATAAGTAATTTTTAGACTTAGTAATCATAATTAAAAGGGTTTTAACTTTAATAGAACCAGCATTTAATGGTCAATGTTCAGAAAGCTTCATGCGCAAGGACTACCTCAACACCAAAAACGTATGTCAAGGATGTATGATCTCATGCCTCTCTATTAAGATTCAAGTAGTCTTGTTCGTCATTTGTTAGAGATCAGGCCCCGGAAGTCATCGCTACATCAGGAAAAACGTGAAATAATCCAGCTTCCAAGCCTTCTGACTTTTCATTGATAATTTCGATCAGTTTTACCAACCAAACTAGTTCAAAAAGCAATTTCGCAGACTACATAATAATTAATCATGTAAAATATTATTGGCTGAATTTATACCGCCCAGAAAGTTCACTCGACTTGGTTGGAATGGCTTTTCATCTTACCACCCAGTGACGCTAGCAACATACTTAATGACGTAGTATACAGAGTTTTGTAGAGCGTATGTCACCAACTTCCTTGCAAGATCGAAATCAATGCCAGTTACTTTGCAGTTGAAACATTTCACATCTAATTTTTCATATCAGAAGTCTTAATCCTCTTGTACGTTGAATTACTTGAGAATTTCCGTGTACTAACATTTATAAACGCCAGAAATTCCGCCTACAGCCGAAATACAAGCCAAAATGTCAGCCCCTGTACATTTCTGAAATCTCTGCATCTTCATTTTTAACATCCTGCTTGTATCGATTTCTCTGGGTTCTCCATGATTGATAATTGTATTTTTCCGTACTAACATTCCATCCACTGCGCGTACTTTATCCTTATCTTGTTACTGAGTTTATTTAGTAAATATTTAATTGATGCACATTTTGTGTTTTATGCCATATAAAGTAATCGCAGGGCGCATTCAAATGAGGCATATCTTAGTCGCATCATTGGCTAAATGACCATCACCACTGAATCAAGTGGTAACGATTGTCGTCATTTGTCAGTGGTATTCAAATATTAATATTAACTTATCTCTAATTATTCGTTAACTGAATATTGTGCACGGTGGAATTGCGATTTCTTTCCAATAGACAAACCACAATAACACTATCAATACAGCTGTATTAACAGTGGATTACGCACCTAAGCGTGTATTCTACTATTCAAATAATACCTCTGTGAGCGATGGTGTGTGAAGTTCATATATGAATGCGACATCACACTCATCTTTCAATCCTGAATTTTTTTTGGCCTGAATTATTTGTCAGTCGAAAGACGAGTACATTGCTCTCCACAACTCATAGACGAAAAGCAAGATTCGGAATCATTATCCTACAAATTAATCATGACCGAGAATTACAGATTGTGTGTTTCTTCTTCCCGAACGAATATTTTTACATCGTCATTATATAAAAATATTTTCATTGCATTCTATAATTCTACTTTGACTTACTTGTTGTAGCAACCCCGGCAGTGCAGTTTTTAAGGTCCCAATGACACCCCCCTGCCCTCGTGCCGCGATGATTCTAAGAGCCTCAGCTATCAGTGATAAATAGCGAGGGGTTCCTTCAGATACTTTATTAAATATCTGATGTTAAGAAAACACCATTCAGAGATCTTATCTCTTTGTATTACTAAACAATCCCACTTTTTTTAGTACCAGGCTTTTTCCGCCATTGAAATATGTGTCCAACTATAATTTTGCACCAAATACATATTTCGTCTATAGAACATCATAAAAATATCATAACCTAAAGATTTTTCGGGTTTTGGTGGGCAAATTGGATTTTAGGCATTTTTTCTTTCGAACTACTTTGCTCGAATGCTCAGAAATATTTATAGTTTTAAAAAATTGTAAATCATTGAAAACCAAAAAAGTATTGTACTCCATAGTTTTTCTATAAGATGCAGTGATCCACCATTAAGGGTGTACTGATACACAAAAAAGTTTGAAAACCTTTTCGAGAGCACATCGTTGTGAAACATTGTTAATTTGAACGAAAAGGAACACCCCTTCAATTGGAAAGCAACACCAAACAAAATTGGCGGCGGTAACCCAGTCGATAAAAAATGTGCAATCCTTAAATATGATAAATATTATTGTAATAATTGTGGGTATTGGCAGTAAAAACGCAGTAAAAATAAATTTATCTCGTCCAAGTGTGATACAGAAGTGCAGTAGGAAGAGAGGCTACAGACAACATTCTTTAGAAATGGAATAGAAAATAAAGAAGGCGGAAGAGCAGCAACAGGATAGGCGTGCTGAGGGATACACAATTACAAAACTAAAATAAAGACTCATAGATACAAAGAGGTGTGTCTGCA
This sequence comes from Clistopyga incitator, assembly GCA_947507545.1. Taxonomy (NCBI): domain Eukaryota; kingdom Metazoa; phylum Arthropoda; class Insecta; order Hymenoptera; family Ichneumonidae; genus Clistopyga; species Clistopyga incitator. Next base: position 7,224,254 of record OX382173.1, on the reverse strand, counting down.
CTATAAAAACCAGGCGTATTGCCAACTGTTTGTTCCCCATCATTTACATCGCAGTCACTTTTTATACATTCACAAGGTTGTTGCTTCCACGTATCCGTATAATATAAAATCAACATACTCGTACGTCTGTAAAAAGAGCCTCCAATGTAAATCATAGGGAACAACACACATAGCAGAAAGATCGTTTTCTACACTGTTAAAAATATTTTATATTAATGTCCATCAATTATAAAGCAGCACTTTTACATGAACTGGTATATTAAATTTGACACTGTTCAAAATATTTTTTATAAGTGTCTATCAACTATAAAGCAGCACTTTTACATGAACTGATATATTAAATTTGACACGGAAGTTAAATTGACAAAATTGACAGCATTTTCTACTGAATCCTAAAAAAATGAAGAAACTTTATATAAAAATCTTTCATTTTTCGACACTCGTGTGTGAAATTCAATCAAAAATATTAACTAATATATCTAAATTTTAGTAATGCAAATTCGCAAATATTTTTAGCAGTGTACCGTGTCAGCCATTCGAGTACTGGAGTTTTTAGAACGAACCGTGAGAATCATGAATAAAAATATAAATGCGACTCATAGTCGCTAAAAAATTTAACAATCGATGCTACATTTTAAAAAACCAAAGAAAAAATTGATTTAGGTAAAATACATTTCCATATTAGACATAGATAAAAATATGTTAATTACTCAATCGATCTGTTGACTATATCGCAGCACAACACTATAATCAAAAGTATGTGTGTTCACCCACAGCACATATCTTTAAATCAATACGTCACTGAAAAAATATTTATCATGCAAATAGAGATCATGATACTTTTCGCGGACATAATGACAGAATACCTCGAGTTGATGCTTTGCAAACTTTTTTCTGGAGCAAACCGTTCGCGCACGTGGTTTATAGTGTCGAATGGAGAACAGGTAATTGTACAGCCAGCGGGAAAAATATTTACGCACAGCATTGTGATCTTTGAACACGTGCTGGAAAATGTGAAGTGACTTGTAGTACGAAAGAAAAGCCTTGATTTTTCAACTACATGATACAACGTAATGGTATTTTAAGAGACCATTATATCGCTTAGGGTTTCTTCTAATAGCATCTATTAAGCGGTACCTCTATTCCCACCAGTCTATCGCAGGTAGAAAAATGTTTGTCCCATTGACTCGCTCGAAAATCACTGTACGAGCGACGAGGTTTCCCTTCTTTGTGAACGACAATCAACAAGAGGCTCTCTCGTCTACTCGGCTTCACTTATACTTAGTCGATCAACGCTCTTTTACGAAATTCTCGGTCACTTTACGGAGTAGGGGGTTACTTCTGCTGCGTATAAGATGCTGTGCTTCGCTTGTACTAGACTTGTACGAACCGTAGACGAGTAAGCACAATCCTCGCTGTCACCACGCAATTGTCTTTGCTCATTACATTGTTGCAAAACTTTCTTGTGGTAAACGTGAAATTTTTCTTTTACCGACAGTGCTAGTGTTTTGTTAAAGAAAAATGGAAGTGTGTAGTCCCGAAATTGCGAATTTTACTAACGAGCTGGACAAATTTCAAAGTGTTTCGGTGCAGGAAAAAGTGTTGACGCTAGATGATCTGATTCAACAATTACACAATGCATTTAATACCGATTACGTGAATATCGATCATGTCCAAGCCTTGATGTCAGCCTACAGAAGCAACCCACAGGATTGGAAAAAATACGCGAAATTCGACAGGCATAGGTCCGCACCTTTATTTTATTTATTTCTACGTTATCTAGCGATTTAGTTATTAACTTCATGACGAGAAACTCAATATTCTTTGCTATATTTAATTTCCTTGAACAAAGCGCAATTGTCTTTGGCGCATTTACAGATAGTGGTCGCTCATCTTTTTCAAAAAATGCCGATTGAAAATAAAAATGAATCTGCAGTCACAAAATAAGACGACAAATATATCAAAAAATAACTCCGATTAAATTTTCATTTTTATATTGATAATTCGATTCTCCTTTTCAAAATTGAATAACATTTTTTTATTCAACAACATAAAGGTTATTATGATCACGGCTTTAGATCCTGGCTTTAATTGTGAGACCCAAATGACATTTCTAACTTGAAAAATAATCATAATAACAATTTGCGAAGGCGGAGATCCTCAAAACTCAATCGTAGAATATATTGTCAATATTCCAAGCATCGGCTTTACATATTGAAAGTTAAATCAAGTGAAGAATTGACCGTCGCAAATTTTACAGTGCGTGTTGGAGTTCAGCGGGTGTAACGGTAGTTATTTCGTCACGTGTACAGGTATAACGGTCTCGGATAATGAGAGGTACTTCCTAAAATACAGAATCAACTACATTCGTAGTGCAACGACTTTGTGAACAGGAAAACATTCTGAATATGCCCGCAATTTCTCGAAAGTTGCTTGGAAGGAGTGGCTCCAAATAATTCGAAAACTTGGACAATCGCGAGTCAATCCCGACGGGGTTATCGGCCCATGTTGTCACTATCAACGCTAAACCAGTTTCATCTGGCTTCTGTTAATTAGTACAATATTTTTCGATGCACGAGGATCAAAAGATAATTGGAAATTGCATTGAGAGTTCGAAGCACAATTTATATTTCTGAAAGTCAAGCAGAGCGAAAAATCTCGATTCCCCGTGGTTGCAAAATAACGTATATTTCCCACAAGTACACTGACGCACATTGAGTAGGTATAGAGTGGACTACCCAATCGCGGGTAAACAAGGCGTAAAAGTGTGGTAAGACGCGATAACGAGCAGCGATTTGCGATACTGTTGTGCATTGATTTATTATTAATGAGAAGGCGAACACCCACCCCAGAGTCATTAATCTCTTCGTGAGAGACGAAGGTTTTTTTATCGACATAGCGATGCACTGGAAGTGCGCCCAGAAAAAAGGGGATCGGTTATATGTAGCTTACATAGTATTTAAACCAGTGCATTAACCGGATGTACTCGGATGTTGTACGGATGACCCTCTCGGGTTATCGTTGATGAGGCAAACTTATAAATCCTTTTGTTCGCACGATTTTTCAAGATACCTTGTTTTCAAACAAAATTTCGCACGCGCGTGCAAAGGATTTTTTTAATACTCTTTTCAAGCAGTGAAAAAAATTATAGCCTCTATTATAATGAAGTCAAGGTTTGGTATTATAGTTATTAAATTAATATAAAATAATAGTCCTTACAAAAAGCAAGAAATTAAAAAATGCGATGCTAACTAAGTAACATAGTGCTTAATCCAGTGCATGAAACGGATGAACTCAGATGTTGTACGCATGACCCTCTCGGGTTATCATTGCTGAGGCTAAATTATGGAGCCTTTCCTTCGAACGATTTATCAAGACACTTTATTTTCAAACAAAATTTCGCACGCGCGTGCAAAGTATATTTCTAATAGTAGTTTCAAGCAATTAAAAGATTATACCTTCCGTTGAAATAAAATCAAGGTTTGGTATGATAGTTATTAAATAAATAGAAAATAATAGTCCTTATAAATTGCAGGACTTTTTTAAACTGTTGTACTGTGTTTTGCAAAACTTTAAATTTAATGGCAAATTGGTGATAATTTAAAAACGGAAAAACGTTGTTTCGTGATATTTGAAAGATTAAGCTTCGCCTCTTAAACTCTGCGCACCACTCTGTGATAGATGCTATAGGTCGGCAGTGAACGTCGCTGCGCGAAGGATTTTTTATTCCACTACTCCCTTTCTACTCTAGCATTCTACTCAGTCGAGAACATCACGTTGCCTCGCTAGCACTGACCGCAGGAAAAACGAGGCAAAAGAAATGGGTGAAACTCCACAATTATCCGCACACGAGTTGTGTTCATGCGCGTAGCACACCGGTAACAGAGAATGGAGTTTATTGCGTAGGGAAACTTGAAGTTTCCAGGTGCAAGCTAGTCAGAGTTTGCTGCCATTCTCTTAGCTCGCTGATGACTAACGCACAGGTGGCGATGCCCCGCTTGTCACCAAAACTCTAAGAATTCCTTCACATGACTTTCAATGAAGCTGAATATATTTCCTCCTCAATAATCAGCTTCTTGTTCTTATCCCAGGTATACCAGAAATTTGGTGAATGAAGGAAATGGCAGGTTCAACCTGATGGTGCTCTGCTGGGGTGAAGGCCACGGATCGGCCATCCACGACCATGCAAACGCCCACTGCGTCATGAAAATTCTTCAGGGTGAATTGTGCGAGGTAAGAGATCTTGATATTCGCTACAATCGCCATGAAAAATCAAGATACTTCGTACTCGTATTCCAAATCACAAGTTTCTTTCTAAAAACAGGAAATAACTAAATGTCATAGAAGTAACTATGAAAAAATAATGTTGTATAACAGTTATACAACATTAGTTAGTCATAAAAGAGTTTAAAAAAATTGTTTAATCATTCCAATGGAATTTGTCTTTTTTTATATGGGATGAATTAATTGATTTTCCGAATAAAATAGGACCTCTGTTAACGTATACTCCCATCAATTATGGATTTCCCTTAATTTATATTTTCTACTCACGACTACCCCAACCATACGAACATTCGAAAGTTGATCGCCGGGGTCTCTGATCATGTGTCTTGCGTTGTGTAAGATTATATTATTGTTGGTTTTTTTTTTTTTTAACAATACCTCACATTTTTATTTGTTGAGCCCGAAGATCTGGCGAGCAAAACACTTACTCCCAACATTTAAATACCTCCATTTAGAACAACAGTCGAAATAATAATAAAAAACTATAAAAAAAAACCATACCTCAAGATACAATAAAACGATAATAATTAACGCACAAGACATAATAAAAAATTAGAAGGGCCCAGACCAGGGTCCGAAGGTCTCAAAAATTTCGACATCATTAAGGTGACCGACAAAAATATATTATTCACCAATAAATTATGAAATGATTATTGCAGACGCGATACGCCTGGCCATCGCCGTCAGCAGAATCGAATTGCAACGACGAAGATGAGGATGAAGAGAGGGAAAAACTTCGCGAGATAGACAGAAGTACGATTGGACTGAATGACGTATGTTACATAAACGATTCAATGGGGCTGCATCGCGTTGAAAATCCAAGCACGATAAACCCAGCAGTCTCGTTACACCTCTACTCGCCACCTTTCGACTCCTGCTCGGTTTTCAACAAACGGACTGGTCAAAGGCTGCCTTGTAAAGTGACCTTCTGGTCCAAATACGGCGAGCGCCGTAATCGGGTAAGACCATCGCTCCAAAGCAATTTACTAATGACCATCCGCAATAGTCGAAAGTTTATTAATTTTTCTTCATTTGAATTCAGGAAATTCAAGACTCCCGAGCACCCGAGGACAACTGATCGAAGCCAAAGAAGAAAACGTATCCACGCAATATCGTTTTTATTACGAGATGCCCATCGATTTGACGTTAAGTCTTTAGGTACTCCGATTAATTTATGATAACTAATTAGTGAGTTGTACATGAAAAATTAAATTTAACATATAAAGTAGTCTAGATTTTAATAAAGAAAAGCAACGAAAAAAGGCAAATAAAAAACAAACCGAAAAATCAAAAAGACTTGCCGGGTTATCGCGTTTATCTGTGCCACGGGTCACGAGGCTCGTACTTCGTCATACGTCCAGAACCGCGCAGTTTATATATATTGTGTACACGAATAAGATACTTCTACGCACTCGTGATACATCAATGACCAAATAAATAACAATGTTGAAACGATTTGTACATACTTCATTTACTACAGTTATTCAGTATACAGTTATCTATTAAAAGCATAATGCACCAGATTTTACAGTGCCCTGATGCAGTTTTATATTATTGTATTCAATGAATACACAAAATGTGGATATATGATATATTTATTTATCTAAAATATATGTAACTACATTAAATGATTAGTCTATCGAAGCGTTGTTTCAAACATACCGGTCATAAATTACATTCTCGTAAGTTAAATAAAATTGTAATGCATACGAAACTTAATATACTGTCACATTACTTTACAAAAATATTTTCAGTATGTTCAAATTACTGCGACTATGACGATGCAATGACAAGTACGAATTGTGGAATATGTACAAGGGTACGAGTATTTTTGAAAATCGTCGGTCAGTTTTGATTACTCCGTCATTTGGTCCATAATCCAGCTAACGTAATGAGCGACACTTGTGTAAACGCCGGGAAAACCGTCCGATCCACAACTTTTAGGCCCGAAGCTAACAATTCCGTACTGAACGATACGAGGCTTGCCATCGACAAAAGTCGTTGCTTGAAGAGGACCTCCGCTGTCACCGGCGCATGAGTCCAGTCCGTACGTGCCACCGGCGCAAATATGCTTGTGCCAAATTTTGAATCGCTTCCTGTAAACCTCTTTGCATTCTTCTATCGTCATGATCGGCAGTGTGACTTTTAGCAGCTTTTCGCTTCTCACGCCGGATTCTGTGGATCCCCAACCGGTCACGACGACACTGTGAGCCTTGAGTATCGTCGCTCCACCGAGGGGAAGACAAATCGGACGTACGCTCGGCGGAGACATGTCTACCTCGCCGTTTAAGCGGACAAGAGCCACGTCGTTGAGCAATTTTCTCTTCGAATACTCCGGGTGAACATGCACCCTCTCAATGGCGAATTCCTGATATCTCGCAGCGCAATGGACATCGTCGCAGTCGCGCTCAGTGCTGAGGTCGTAATCGCCGACTCGTACACTCACCAACTTCATGTCTGTAATGCGATATCATAAGAATTAATGCGATGAAACGACTACTGATTAGGGGTGGAAATTATCAAAAATGATTACACCAAAGGAATATTATAGGCTCAACCAAAATTATAGTCCACCGATAAATTGTATATTGACGATAATTACAAGTTTTTTATAAGGGGACCAACTCACCTAAAAAAATCATAAGAAAAAAAATGTATTGATGATACGCTTCTCTTTAAAAATCTTACGTTTAAATCTCATCAAGTATATATCAAGCCCTAGAATTCTGTAATTATGTTAAGGTATTCAGCAAAATGGGATGAAGGGACAAGTTAAAATTTTAACTTGTAGCTTTCAGACGAAACTGGTGAACAAATTTCAGTATTCGATGTCTACTTTATGTGACGAAGGGTGCATTTTGGCTTGAGTATAAAGCTTCTGGATGTAGTAGACATTGGATTTACTGTAACCAATTATGTAGTGAGTTTTAAAAACAGAAGAATTTATTTATACAATTAAAATCATAGTTTTGTCATAAAGGCTTGAAATAAAAACTCCTGTACTTAAGCCAGAATGAACTCTTTGACCATCAAAATAATATCTTGAACGCTAAAATTATGTCGCTGAAGCTAGCAGGCAGTTCGTCGCGCGAGTAGCGGTTCTCACGTACTATCGCGTGAGCGCGGCTACCTCTACCGTTCGGCCACATCTCTCGACGCGCAAACATTTTTTTCGATGTTGTATGGCGTTTGTTATAACTTAAATCATTCAAAACGCATACAGCAAGATCTCTGCCAATCCAAAAGTAATTCAGACCATCGAAAACACACTCAAATCTTTTTATTGTGAATTGTCAGAATTCAACTATGTCTCTCGAAGTATTAATTATGTTTGCGGGGTGCACATTGGCTGATTATTTTTTGTACTATTCAGAACATCTATCAGAAGATATCTGCCAAGTTGTAAGCAATGTACACCCGCAGAAGCTGAGATATAAATTATTTATTGTTCGTATCTCCCGCTCAGGCATCTCTCTTGAAGTGCCAATATAGTTCAAAAGGTGTACATTAGCTGATTATTTTTTGTACTATTCAGAACATCTATCATAAGATATTTGCCAAGTTATAAGCAATCTACACCCGCGGAAGCGGAGATATAAATTGTTTATTACTACTTTCCTCTACCCGGGCATCTCTCTTGAAGTGCCAGTATAGTTCAAAAAGTGTACATTGGCTGATTATTTTTTGTACAGTTTAGAACATCTATTGAAAGATATTTGCCAAGTTATAAGCAATGTACATCCGCGGAAGCTGAGATATAAATTGTTTATTACAACTTTCCTCTATCCGGGCATCTCTCTTAAAGTGCCAATACAGTTAAAAAGGTGTACATTGGCTGATTATTTTTTGTACTGTTCAGAACATATATCAGAAGGAATCCGACAAACACCTTTTTAACTGTATTGGCACTTTAAGAGAGATGCCAGAGTAGGGGATAAGAGCAATAAACAATTTATATCTCAGCTTCCGCGGGTGTACATTGCTTATAACTCGGCAAATATCTTTCAATAGATGTTCTAAACTGTACAAAAAATAATCAGCCAATGTACACCCCACAAACATAATTAATACTTCGAGAGACATAGCTGAATTGTGACAATTCACAATAAAAAGATTTGAGTGTGTTTTCGATGTCTGAATTACTTTTGGATTGGCAGAGATCTTGCTGTGTGCGTTTTGAATGATTTAAGTCATAACAAACGCCATACAAACATGGAAAAAAAAATATTTGCGCGTCGAGAGATGTGGCCGAACGGTAGAGGTAGCCGCGCTCACGGTAATACGTGAGAACCGCTGCTCGCGCGACGAACTGCCTGCTGAACTGCCTGCTAGCTTCAGCGACATGATAAAATTTCTTCACCAGTTTGGTTTGAAAGTTACGATAGATTCGAAATTTTACTCTTTATCTCACACCATTTTGGTGTATTGTATGTCTTTACAAAATTGAAGGATCATAATGCTTGATATTTCCTTAAGGAGGCTCAAATCTAGGATTTAAAAAAAAAAAAAGATATCATCAACAGAATTTTTTTCCCTGTGATTTTTGTTAGGTTTTTATCATAATTTATGACATAAGTCGAACTAATAGCAAGGTTTTGTTAATACATTATTACTGTACGGAAATTTGATTCCACTTTGAACACATTGTGTTAACTTACTTTCAGGCAACGAGGCAATGCAATGTGCCGCAGTGAGCACGTAGCGTTTGTTGATGAGCGAAGCACCGCACCGAAACTCTGGAAATTCGTCACCAACGTCATATCCTAGAAGTGCCATCCACGGAAACTCATGAATCGAAGTAAAGTTCCCACCATAAATGCGACTTTCCGTGATAGGACCACAAAGATCTTCGTCGAGAAGTCGTCGATTGGGATGATCCTCAACTGGCATGAGTACCGGAAGCGGCGTGGTCGTCGTGGTCGTTGTAGTTATCCTTGGCTTCTTAATAATCCCACTTTTCACATTGCTCTTCAACCCCGATGTATCAACCAATTTTTGGTTTGCCATCGTACAACAAACTTTGGGATAACGTCCCTCAAAACCACATTGAGCTGTTCTCAGGACATTCAATATTTTTGATGCACTTTCTTTCGGAAGCCCTGGTAACTGCTTCAAAAGCTCGAACAACTGATCACACTTTTTGATATTTACACAGTGTCCTTGAATGCCCCAGGGCGTATAACAATTAGCGTTGCTCATGCCAGTCCAGGCAAGAGAGCATAAAACAAACAAAATCCACTTAGCCGTCGGCATTTTTGAATAATATAATGAAATATCTTCACCAATCAATAATTCACCGTAATACAACAGACGATATTGAGAATTTCACTACGCTGTGAGATGTGCACGAGTCGGAGTTCGTTTGTATACAAGTGCTACCTGCCGATACTGACTAAGGATTTGCTAGTATCCTCTGCGAAACCGAAATCCCTTCCCTTAATATATCTACATGTACTATCAAAGATGAAGCACCGGATTGGCTCGTCAGTTGGGAGATGGAAGGGCACGGGAGGGCTACGTGACAACCACTTCATGTGGCACCTTACTTATTGTACTTGTGAATATAATCACTCTCAGGTAACCCGCTGCGAACCGTTTACCATTCTCACTTTTAGTGAATTCTATTTACGCAGGTAATAGATTTCACCGTAAGTTTAACGTTGTAAAAGGTACCCGGCCGGCTCAAGATTAAAAGCTTTGACCAACTACCTGCAGATTGCTTTGGAAACTGAAGAATTTTTGTATTTAACACTAATTCTGCACTATATAAAATGTTTGCCTGTTTCTAATACAAACGTGTCAGAAATTTACAAAATTCTCTATAGGAAATATAGGTACTCTAGACCCTTATTTCCTACCATCACCAGAACTACCTTTACGATGTAGCGATGGGAATAGGCGCAGTGGTACGCCGGATGCAAAAAGGTTTTATGCGTAGCAGGTACGTGTGCCAGACATGCCTTACACTGTACAAAATATGTGGAAAATTGACAATATATATAGATATATTAATTTATACTAAACCCATGTAATATATTTCTCCTAAAACCGTGTATGAATTCAATTTAATATACGAAAGAAAATAAAAATGCAGTGTACGTGTGGTAAGATTAAAGGTAATTTATATTAAAAACGCGAGTTTGTCAACGAGTTAACAAAATTCTTGTGCCCATTTTACGTTACATTCGTTGTAATACCGTTACTATACCGTTTCTGTAACCGAGTTTCCTGCACATGGGTAATTAGTTTACCTTAAATATATTCGACAGTGGAAGGCGGTGTTGCAAAATTAAAGTTCAATAATATTAAAGACACGACGCGTATGACATTGCAACTGAGCATTAATTAATAAAACAAATTAACAAGAAATTAAGTAACAAATTTAGCAGACTGTACATAATTAATACTACTTTCGTAACAAATTTAGAAGGTACATCAATTTTACTATATACTATATTTTAATATATACAATTTTCTGTACCCGTTTCTGTACACGAACTTCCTACACTGTATCGTTATTTCACCTACACTTTTTTTTTAAAAGTCTACCGTATATCTCAAAAACTAAACGACAAACCATTGTCACATTTTTTTAGTATATTTGTATTAAGCTTTTGTAAAATAATCTCGCTTTCTTTTTACTTCTGTCATGACAAGTATATTTTGCAACAGAATATATCTCGTTTTTACATATTCGCTGTAAGAGACATATCGAATTCATACCAAGTTCGAGAGTAAATATCTCAAATTGAGGACGGTAAATGCAATTTAAATTCTACAGATGCTAACATAACATATTTAATAGTGTTTCCATAAAATTTTATCGTATTCCTTCATAAAGCCATTCCGTGAAGGTACTACCTGAACGACGAGGTATTAGGTTGACCCTCATTTAGAAGAAGCTTCGAGAAGAGTGAATAATGAGGAAGCGTCGCGCAAAGCCCAATGTTGCACTCTTGCGTCCGATATTAAAATTCACAACTTGAAACTCTGTTATCGAAGCGGGTTCATCTTATCCCCAAACAATCGTCAAGCTATAGTGTATGAATTCGAAAGTTTAGTACCAAATTTCCGCGAAAGTTTTATTTCGAAAGTTTAGTACCAAATTTCCGCGAAAGTTTTATTTCGAATGTTTTCAAAATTAAAATCGTTTAAACGTAAAAAGTTTAAATTACTATGTAGTGCGATTGACGCAATCGTTATTCACATGTAGATGTTCAAATTTGGCACGCCGCTAAAATGTACATACTGTGACTACAATAATTTGTTGTTGAAAAGTAAATTTCGTTCGGTTACTTAATTTTCTTACCCTAGAACTTCGATCAGTGTCACTGTACTGATTTTTATGACACAATCATCATAGATGAATACTCTGTAATTTTCTCAGCTAAAAAAAGTATCCGTTTCTTAATAAATAAATAATTCCCCCACTTTCCGGCAAAGAGTCACCGCTATGGCATGTCTGAAAATAATTTAAAATGCTTCATTCAAAATTTAACATTAGAATACAACTTTTATGTGCAGACATTTTTTTTCCGGAACTTCAACCCTCCGACATATGTTCACTTGAAAAAAAAAATTAACGTGCTTTGAATATTGAATTTTTAAATCTGAAGAAATTCATATAGAACACTTTTGAGTGGTACTTAGATATAACTAATTATGGTGAAAAGAAAAGTGACTGAATTGACGAACAGTTTTTCATATACTGTAAACTTGAAGCAAAGTTCTATGAATTTTCGATAATAGCTTTATACTTATGCCACGCGGAGCCGCGTGCCAGCTTATAGCGTGGCGCACGTGCTCAAAGGGTTGTATTTAAAGGGGAACGGCTTGACGTTTCTGCGGTTGCGTAAAGAACTGCAAAATCGGCGAGATAAAAGTTCGTCTGCTCGGCAGCTTTGAAATGCCAATACTTAATAACGAAAGTTAATAAGAAATGGTGAATGAAAGTAATAGTGAAACTGATCAAATAAGCGCGAGTGAGTGTCGTAATTATACAAAGTCATGACATCGATGTCGCACGTGCAACGTGTGAGGCTGCTGTACAAAACAATTCTAAGGTTACACCGCGGTATGCCTGCCGAGATTCAGGAGCTCGGAAATAATTACGTTCGCGACGAATTCAAGAGGCACAAATCGTGCAACCCTGCCGAGGCACACGTTTTTATGAACGAATGGGCTGTAAGCATATGAAAAGAAAATATTTCCTTCAGAAAATAATAACAAATATGCCATAACCTCCTTGTGCTCTTCGAGGTCCCCGCCAGATTTGCATTATATTGTGTAATAATTTCAAAGGGTTACGCCACGTCGATAGCCGAACAACTTGGACTGAGGGGCCCGCGCACATCCAAACCATTAGGAAAAAGTCTAAACGAAGAAGATCTTGATAGATTAAGAGACGAGCAAGTTTATCAGCTGTACGAACTGATGATTGCTGCTACAGGAAAAGATGACAAGTCAAAAGCGACTTGAATGGTCACCCGTCTGCGCTACTCGATAATTCTTCGCAAATATGTTATCTAATTGTTTACGATGTATCATTTGATTATAGCGTTTTGCAATGAAATATAGATCGCGTTGGAATGACATTTTATTCTCGTTTCTTGCTATTATCATTATTGATCTAGAAAAAAACAAAGTCGTCGACATTGAAACATCGAACTTCACTGATTGGCTTCTGGTATATAATTTTTTATTTATTTCTAAATAAAAAACAGTCTACCTGTCGTAATTGATTAAATCAGCGCTCGACGTCGTCGTAACCTCCGTTATTATGGCATAACCTCCAAGTCGTCAACATCTGTTCAATGTTTCTTCCAAATTAGTGGATAAAAGTATGACTGGATAAATTTAATTCATCAAACTTAATTGAAACTCCATTAAAATCATTCAGTATGAAAGGTTGGCGAGATTCTGCAAGTCTTATACTGGCTGCCCGTCAAGGACGAAGGCTCAACAATTCACCGTCAAGTGCAGCAGTAAGTTTAAACTTATCAATTATTACCGGGTTAATTGATTTCTTTGGTCCTTGGGTTAACCACGTTATTTAAAATAAGGCACAGAAAATTATTTTTTACTGCCATGCATTTCAAGGACATTTATTAAATGCACGACATGCTCTGACTCCATAGTTTTAAATACCCATTTAGTATACCAGAATACTCCAAAAAATATACTGTTTTACTTGTTTCATATTTCTTATCACACCAATTTATGAATTTTAGAATCATTGCGTTTAAATGAACGTACTTTGTAGCTGCAGATTTCTGATTCTCTTTCATGGTTGCCATAACTAAGCTATCCATTTGGATGTATAAAGATGATGCACAAAATCTTTCTCTACAACTTGATGTATTATGAATTTTCATACATACAACAAAAAATACTTTAAGAAACTTCAAAATCTAAAATCTGTTCAGAAGATTACTCAGTATTTTGTTGAATTAGATTGCAGTACAAAACTGTAAGCTTAGAGCGCTCGATATGTAATTAATGAAGTTAAAATTTTATCTAGTTTTTTGAAATATCATCGATAAAAAATATCTTCTTATATATATTTTTTTTTTTTTTGGGTAATGTTTCTCAATACAATTTGAGAGAACATCAAAAGGTGAGTCTTCTTAATCAAATACTACCTCAGCATTGTTAGTTTCAGTATGATTACAAATTGCTGAATCTCAAGAGGCACAGAAATGCGACATTCATGCCAGGAAGCTATGTTTTCCCTGGTGGAACAGTTGAACCTTCGGATGCGGATTTAAAGTGGAATCGATTGTTCTCAGCATTTGGTTTTGACAGCAATAGTTTTGCTTCCCTGTTTGCCACCAATTCCAAACGGCCTCCTATATTTAAAGCTAGACGCAATGAACTTCCAAGGGAAATTTCACTGAGAATTACTGCTATTCGTGAAACATTTGAGGAATGCGGCGTCCTCATGTGCAGAAGAGACGCCAAGAAAGGATCATTGACCGAATGGGCAGAGCACATTACTGTGGATGATATAGCAAATTGGCAAGCCAGAGTACATGACGATGCGACAGAGTTTTTTAGAATGTGCGAGGGACTGCGCTGTTATCCTGATATATGGGCGCTGCACGAATGGAGTAATTGGCTCACACCGACCATTTTCCAAAAGCGATTTGATACTATTTTTTATATGGCTTGCACACATACACAACCGGAAGCTCACTTTGAAAGCAAAGAAATGGAGGATTTAAAGGTATATATAACGAAATGGAAAATGAAACCCATTATGTACACACTGGTAGTCAAAGTGCAGTATAAACTTTCTCTCAAGTTTCTCATCCATCCATTCATATATAATAATTCGAATATTTTTATTCTTTCTTAAATGAATTATTGTTAATTATCAGCATCATGTACAATACTTAAGCAAAACGAGTCAGTCAAAAACATATTAATTAATAATAAGAGCAACTCTCCTCGTCATTAAAGAAAAAACTTCACAATAATTGCCTTCTTCTCTGATGAAGCCAAAGCTTTTTTTTGTAAACAGACCAACCGATTCGGTCGAGTGTTCGCTTTGAAACCAGATTCATTGGAATTATATTCAGTGCGAAATCCAAAGAGCTCAGCTTCAAGGATTGACCTTTGCTACATCTCATTCTCTTCGCTGCACAACATTTAAGCTAAGCCTTTATTTTTAAATGTTCATGCTTTATAAAAACCATATCTCAGGTGTTTTAAGGACTTTTCAAAATAATAGCTCCGCTTAAATAATGTGCTGTGGCACTGCGGAGAAAATAAAAACTAGTGAAGGCCAATCCTTGGAATAGTTCTTTTTGGATCACGTGCACAGCGTTGTAAGCAGATTCATGAGTTTTACGAAACAATCCTTTGACTTTATTCCGAAGGGAGGAAATTATATTTGATTCTTTTCTTCGGTGAGGACAAGAATTGTTCTCATAATTAAAATCACCATTTTTGACTGACTGGGCCCCCTTAATAAGTAGTCATTCCTCAATTATTGGATTATGAAGTAAACAATGAAAAGTGAACCATCGTTGCGTTTAATTATGTTGAAAGCCCAAAACACTGAATCTTCACCGGCCCTAAAAAACCCAGTGTGCAATGTGATGGAGCAAAAAATAAGTGTGCAGATTCAGGCTTTCACTTGACATATTAAAGCATATTAAATCATATTAAAACATATTCAAACATATTAGAACATGTTAAAATACATTAAATCAACATTTTTGCAGTGGGAGGATCCGCAGAATCTTCTTTCTCCCGCTAACGGTTACTCATTACCGCCCCCTCAACATTACGAACTCGCGAGAATAGCAAAGTTCGAGTGTTTAGACAATTTGTTGGCCTTCGCGATTGCTCGCAGCAAACGAGGAGTGCACGTAAATCTTCCAGTAAGTATAACGACAGACATAATATTCGGAAATAAATGAAAAATAAATTTTTAAAACTTTACGAACCTCAGATAAAGGTGAAATTAGCTGATGGCGACGCGCACCTCCTTCCCGGGGATTCGATGTATCCTGAGGACCCCGATCTTACGGATAAGCTGGTACTCGACAAGAAGCCCATGACGATTGCCGAATTTCGCGATATATCACCGGTGAAGAATAGGATGGAACTTTACAGTTTAGATGTAAGAGCTATCACTGTAAATAACTTCGATGACATTGATGGTCATTTGCCACCTTTTCCCGTTGAAACTATAACGGTTAAACCGACCAAATAACGGAAATACACACTTATAGGACAATGTATCTTCCGATTATCTTTTATTAACACGTATGCGAGGGCTGTTCGTTTTTACGACGCCTTCCCCCCCTACCGTCCGTTGAGCACAGGAGTTGCCTTTGTTTAACCGAAACTACAACTGCAGAATGTCTAACTTTATTAAAAAATGTATGATTATCTTTTATTAACGCGTCTGCGAGGGCTGTTCAATTTCGCGACGCCTTCCCCCTTCCCCTCCCTCCGGCGAGCACAAGAGTTGCACTTGTTTACCCGAAAGTACGACTGCAAAATCTCTAACTTTATAAAAAATCACTCCCCTTTATGATATTCTTTTACTGCCGCGTTTGCGAGGGCTATTGAATTTCACGACGCCCTCCCCCCTCCCCTAACCGCCCGCCGAGCACAAGAGATGCATTTGTTTTCCCGAAAGTACAACTGTAAAATCTCTACCTTTATAAAAAATCACTCGAACTTCGCTTCATGATTATCTTTCATTAAAGCGTATGTGAGGGCTGTTGGATTACGCGACGCCTTCCCTCCTCCCCCACCGTCCGCCGAGCACAAGAGTTGCACTTGTTTACCCGAAAGTACAACTGCAGAATCTCTAACTTTATAAAAAATCATTCAAACTTTACTTTATGATATTTTATTACTACCGCGTATGCGAGGGCTATTGAATTTCACGACGCCTTCCCCACCACCGTCCGCCGAGCACAAGAGTTGCAGTTATTTAACTGAAAGTTCAACGGCAGAATGTTTGACTTTATTCAAAATCACTCGAACTTCGCTTTATTAACGCGTATGCCAGGGCTGTTCAATTTCGCGACGCCTTCCCTCCTCCCCCACCGTCCGCCGAGCGCAAGAGTTGCACTTGTTTACCCGAAAGTACAACTGCAGAATCTCTAACTTTATAAAAAATCATTCAAACTTTACTTTATGATATTTTATTACTACCGCGTATGCGAGGGCTATTGAATTTCACGACGCCTTCCCCACCACCGTCCGCCGAGCACAAGAGTTGCAGTTATTTAACTGAAAGTTCAACGGCACAATGTTTGACTTTATTCAAAATCACTCGAACTTCGCTTTATTAACGCGTATGCCAGGGCTGTTCAATTTCGCGACGCCTTCCCTCCTCCCCCACCGTCCGCCGAGCACAAGAGTTGCACTTGTTTACCCGAAAGTACAACTGCAGAATCTCTAACTTTATAAAAAATCATTCAAACTTTACTTTATGATATTTTATTACTACCGCGTATGCGAGAGCTATTGAATTTCACGACGCCTTCCATACCACCGTCCGCCGAGCACAAGAGTTGCATTTATTCAACTGAAAGTTCAACGGCAGAATGTTTGACTTTATTCAAAATCACTCGAACTTCGCTTTATTAACGCGTATGCGAGGGCTGTTCAATTTCGCGACGCCTTCCCCCCTCCCCCACCGTCCGCCGAGCACAAGAGATGCATTTGTTTTCCTGAAAGTACAACAGTAGAATTTCTAATTTTATAAAAAGTCACTCAAATTTTCCTTTACGATTATTTATTATTAACACGTAGCGAGAGCTGTTCGATTTCGCGACGCCTTCCCCCCTCCCCCACCGTCCGCCGAGCACAAGAGATGCATTTGTTTTCCTGAAAGTACAACAGTAGAATTTCTAATTTTATAAAAAGTCACTCAAATTTTCCTTTACGATTATTTATTATTAACACGTAGCGAGAGCTGTTCGATTTCGCGACGCCTTCCCCCCTCCCCACCGTCCGCCAAGCACAAGAGATGCATTTGTTTTCCCGAAAGTACAACTGTCGAATGTCGAAACTTTATAAAAAAGGGCTGTTCGATTACGCGAAGTCTTCCCCCCTCCCCTACTGCCAGTCGAGCACAAGAGTTGCATTTATTTCGCCGAAAATACAACTGTAGGATCACTAACTTTATTAAAAATCAGTCGAACTTCGCTTTATTAACGCGTATGCGAGGGCTGTTCAATTTCGCGACGCCTTCCTCCCTTCCCACCGTTCGCCAAGCACAAGAGTTGCACTTGTTTACCCGAAAATACAACTGCAGAATCTCTAACTTTATAAAAAATCACTCAAACTTCTCCTTATGATTATCTGGTATCAACACGTAACGAGGGCTGTTCAATTTCGCGAAGCCTTCCCCCCCACCGCCCGCTGAGCACAAGAGTTGCATTTGTTTAGCCGGAAGTACAATTTCTGAATCTCTAACTTTTAAATAAATTACTCAATCTTCGTTTAATCGTTTCATTTTGGTAGATGAACTTTTTGTTTAATTAATTTCCAAGTGCTCATAGACTGTAACATCCGATTAAATAAATAAAATTTCGTTTATTCGAAGGACCGGATTCGTATTTATGATAGTTGAAGTCCGTTGCATTTGAGATTTCGAACGAGAGTATTTCCGGTACCTGCTCGTGGCGCGTCGGTGCGACGACGCTGGGAACTTCATGCCCACATGTCCGCCACCCACTTTCACCTGAGATTTCTTGGTTAGGCTGACATTCAGTCTGATGCAAGGGATCGGTACTTGGCTGAAGAGCTTAGATTAATTTTTTTAACATTATATTTATTATTCCTACGCCGGTTCGTGGTTAACTAATTTATTGAAAGGTTATACGAGTGACAGTAGTAGAATAATGGTCGACGCAAAGAGTGATACCGTCGGTGACGAGAGTGCTCCACCGAAAACTGCCAAGCAGTTGGAGAAGGAGGCTAAGAAACTCGCGAAATTGGAAAAATTCAAGCAGAAAAAGGACAAAAAGGAAACCGGCGCCGTCACTGCGACAAACAAGCCAAAAGATAAACCAGAGGTAGGTTTCTTCATATCCTCAGCGTATTTCCAGTCAATGACGTGTTCCATTGTCCATATGGCTTATAAAAGAAATTAGAAAGGCTTCTGAAGCACCTTTCTCATTTTGCTTCAAGTACTGGAAGTGTGCAGCTCATTGACAATTCTGTGTCATCTGTTAATTCATTTACGACAACTATGTATGTCACATAGTTGCACATATAGCCAAATGGAATTTGATTAGAATAATATTTGTTGTCAGAATCATGAGTTTGTATGGCTTACTTCGCAAAGAAAATTACCTCATCTCAATTTTTCTTTTATTTTATTTTATATGCATTTCTTAGTAGACATTTATCGTACAGTCTTCTTAATATCATTATGATTACCATTATAATTATTGCATTGAGAAATAAACGTGATATAACTTATAAAATACCATTGAAATACAGAAAAGAGGAAAATTTTTCATACGTTAACAAATGGTATTGTAACTATCGCATTATCATTTTCTAACAGACAATTTTAATCTTATATGTTTTTTAAAAGATGGAACAAAAGATTTTTCTGTCAACATAAAAGATAATTAGATCAATTGCTTATTCCGTAAGCCATATTTTGGATTTTTCAACTCTGTATATTATTCAAAATAAATAATGCATAGGATTAAAAATGACCTTGCCTCCATTTTATTCTTCTTCAATTTTATAGGCATTTTATGGTACCTTTTTCGTTAAACTATTGTAATGTACAAGTAAAATGTTAATACTTATATAATTTCATTTGTACAAAGAGAAAGAGAATTTTTCAGCCTGCAAAAATACAGAATTTCATCTATTACATTCTCATTTATCATTCAACAAGTATCTCCATCTTGACACGAAATGTTTCTTTATCATTGCTTTTCTCGGTATAAATATTATCTCTCCGTTTAATGACGCTGAACTAATTTGTCATAAATTAATATTGAAACTAGAAAATCGAAAAGAAGAAAGAGGCTAAAGAGTCTGCTGTATATACTGCTGATACTCCTGAAGGCTCTAAAAAAGATGTGGCTTGTGCAATGCCAGATGCATACAGTCCGCAATATGTTGAAGCTGCTTGGTACTCCTGGTGGGAGAAAGAGGGTTTTTTCAAGCCTGAATATGGGGTAAATAATTGATTTTGAACCACTTGGAACTTATGAAATTGGATTGTAAATAATAACTCAATTTTTGTAGAGAAAATCCATAACCGAGCCAAATCCTAAGGGGAAATTTGTCATGGTAATACCACCTCCCAATGTAACTGGGGTTCTGCATCTCGGACATGCTCTGACTCACGCTGTAGAAGATGCTATTACAAGATGGTAAGCTTTGAGAAAAGAATCCACGAATCTCAGAAAAATAACCATCTACACTTTTGCAGGAATCGTATGAAAGGTCGTACAACTTTGTGGAATCCAGGCTGTGATCATGCTGGAATTGCTACCCAAGTTGTGGTGGAAAAGAAATTGTGGAGAGAAGAACAAAAAACGAGACACGATCTGGGCAGAGAAGAGTTTGTTAAAAGAGTGTGGCAATGGAAAAAAGAGTGAGCTCACAGTCCATTCCCTTTTATTTTTATAGTAAATTTATCTACCGATTGAATAATTAAAATATAACATTCTATATAGATGATTTTCTTTATTTTTCGTACATTAATTATTAACAATTCATCTGTACTATTGATAACAACATATATTTATTAATAAATTAGTATTGTGCTTTTCTTTTCTCAGGAAAGGCGACCGAATATATACGCAATTCAGGAAGTTAGGTGGCTCGCTTGATTGGGACCGCGCTTGTTTCACAATGGACCCAAAATTGTGTCGCGCTGTGACCGAAGCGTTTGTTCGGCTTCACGAGGATAATGTGATCTATAGAAGCAATCGCCTCGTGAATTGGTCTTGCACGCTAAAGAGTGCTATTTCCGATATCGAAGTAAGTGCGAGAGAATGTGATTCGCTATTTTCATTCGAACCGCGATTATATTCATATTATTATTAGGTCGACAAAGTCGAACTGACGGGCAAGACTTTACTGTCTATACCCGGCTACACCGAGAAAATCGTTTTTGGCGTGTTGGTGCATTTCGCCTACGAGGTCGAAGACTCGGATGAAAAGTTGACCGTCGCAACGACGAGAATAGAAACTATGCTCGGAGATACCGCGGTGGCCGTTCATCCTAAAGACACTCGGTACTCGCATTTAATTGGAAAATTCGTAAAGCATCCGTTCTGTGACCGTCGTATACCGATTATAGCTGACGATTTCGTGGAGATGGAATTCGGTACGGGTGCGGTAAAAATCACACCGGCTCACGATCCCAATGATTACGAAGTCGGAAAGCGTCACAATCTTCCATTCATAACAATCTTCGACGATGACGGTAACATCACTGGAAATTGTGGCAAATTCACGGTGCGTAAACTATCTTGAAACTTTGAGATCCTTGTGATTCGAAGCTAAATTATCACATTTCATTTACAGGGCATGAAGCGATTCCACGCCAGAAAAGCTGTGCTCGACGAATTGACGAAATTGAAGCTGTTTGTTGAGATCAAGGACAACCCAATGGTAGTGCCGATCTGCAGTCGATCCAAAGACGTAGTTGAGCCATTGATCAAGCCGCAATGGTACAAATCTCAATTAAACGCATTAAAAAAATAAACAGACAGCGGCAATACTCGAATTAAAATACCTTTCGGGTCATATAATTCTCAGCAAATACTCCAAAACGTCAAAATCTTTAATCTTTTCTTAAATGCAGGCAATAAATTTATGATTATCAATCTATACGTTTTTATAAAGAATATTCAAACTTTCTTTATCGAATATCGTTATTAGTACAAGTGATCACTAAAATTGCAAGCTCAAATCAACCAATAGTCATTTTAAACCCGAATTATAACCTATCTTTCCTTTTTTAATATTCGATCAATTTCGACACATGTTTTAAAGTTGCGATTATTTTTTTAAATGTTTATAATCTAATATTCTGAACCGTCGAATCGCATTTTCCTAGGTACGTCAAGTGCAACGACATGGCCGCTAAAGCTATGGAAGTCGTGAAGTCAAATGAACTGAAAATTATACCGGAACAGTATAAGAAGACTTGGTTTCATTGGATGGAAGGTATTCGCGACTGGTGTATCTCGCGTCAATTATGGTGGGGTCATCGAATTCCCGCGTATTATGTGAGCTTCTCCGACAACAGTATGCCAGCCACGGTCACTGATGATGATCGTTGGGTCAGCGGAAGAAACGAAACCGAGGCTAAAGAAAAGGCTGCAAAAAAATTCAACGTTCCTGTGGATAAAATAGTGTTGAAGCAAGACGATGATGTACTCGATACCTGGTTTTCATCCGGATTGTTCCCATTTTCCGTCTTCGGATGGCCGGATCAAGTCCGTATTTTATTTTTCCATAGATTTGCAATTTTATATTAACAGAATGAACGATAAGTCAAACTTTTGAGATTACAGACCGAAGAAATGGAAGCGTTTTATCCTGGCAGTTTGTTGGAAACGGGCCATGACATTATATTCTTTTGGGTGGCGAGAATGGTCTTCTTTGGACAAAAGCTCCTCGGCAAACTTCCATTTAAGTTAGTACACGTTAATTCTCGATTGGCACGTTTATAAATTTGCATCAGGTTTACTTCTTCTTTAATATACTATAAATTTATCAGGGAGGTGTATCTGCATGCTATGGTGCGAGATGCGCATGGAAGAAAGATGAGCAAGTCTCTGGGAAACGTAATCGACCCTATGGATGTAATCCGCGGAATCAGCTTGGAGGTAACTACTTTTCGATAATCCTTAATTTCTTTGATTCCATTACGAAGATTATTGAGGTCATATAAATTCAATATGTTCATAGAATCTTCACAAGCAACTAGAAGACTCTAACCTTGATCCAAAAGAGCTAAAACACGCGATGGAAGGCCAAAAGCGGGATTATCCCCAAGGAATCCCGGAATGTGGAACAGATGCTCTACGATTCGCCCTTTGCGCTTACACGAGTCAAGGACGCGACATAAATCTCGATATTTTGCGTGTCCAGGGATATCGTTTCTTCTGCAACAAGATTTGGAACGCTACTAAATTTGCGCTCATGTATCTCGACGATTTCAAATTTGATGGTGAAACGGAGGTAAGAAAATCGCCTTTGGCTCCGATACATTAAAATATATGGAATTTAACCAACATAACTTACAATAGAATATTTGGGTGAAAAGGTAGTTGTAAAAAAACGGTGGCGGAATTTGTCAATTAACGGCATTGTCTTGTTATCGTAATAGAAGTCTTACTGTGTGATAAATGGAGATGTGCCAGTCGGCAGTACCGAATGGTTTTTGTCGACTCTGGGCGAAACGTGTGTCCAAGATGCTCTGAACGATTATTTAGCCGACTATCCGTTCCTGGATGGCTACACACCGTCTCAGGCCGATGTTACCGTATCCAAAACTTTTTGTAAATTGTCCACCGACTTGCGGCATCAGCCACATCTCCTTCGCTGGTACAATCACATTAACACCTATAGCCATGCCGAAAAATCTGCGTTCCGCGCGGATAACGGCGAGATATATTCTCGTTGCTCGTCCACAGCGAGCAACAGACCCGCTACTCGTGGTTGTGAACTCCAGGTGGGCAGACTCAGCGAAACTGCTTGGATTTCCACCCCTATCCGTTTAGATTCATATTTTTACTTTGAAATCGTAGATGTTATCATTGGGAACTCGCCTGCTTGTTATGTACACGTCCGATCATTTTTATGTGCTAGTGTCCGTTACCCTCTCGGAAAATCTTCAAAGCATTTTTTAAACAATTTAATAAAATGTATTGCTAATTACAGCTTACCGGAAATGAAACGAAAGTAGACCTGTGGATGCTCTCGAGAGTGAGCCATGCCGTAAAAGTATGCGACGAAGGCATTACGCAGTACGATTTTAACGTTGCTACAACGGCCTGCTACAATCTCTGGCTCTACGATCTTTGCGACGTGTACTTGGTACGTTTAAAGTATTTCTCTCATTGTCATTCGCTCATTGATAGAAATATTTTTGTCTTTCTTATATCATATTTTCCTTTCTGTAATTGTAGGAGTATCTGAAGCCGGTGTTCCAAAGTGGAACACCCGAACAAAAATTGGCTGCAAAACGAGTGTTGTTCACAACTTTGGATGTTGGACTCCGTCTGTTGAGCCCGTTCATGCCATTTATAACTGAAGAATTGTATCAGCGATTGCCGCGTACGAAACTCGTTTATCCGAGTATCTGCGTCAGCCCGTTCCCCGAAAATGCCGAGGTAAGCGCTTGTTACAAATATTTTGAAATTGACACGAATTTTTTTTGTAACAGTGTAGTTATAATTTTCGGGTTCGATTCCCGGTGTTAAATATCATGCATTGACAGAGAACTCAAGACTGCGATACGCGGAAGAACGGAGATTCGATTTGCCTTAAAGGATCTATATATAAAAACATACATATAACTTTATTTTTTTGCAGTCCAAAACGACTCATTTTTTCCAATTTTTTTTCTTCTTCACGTTATAATATCCATGGTTTTATAGTGTCCTTGGAGCAACCAAGAAATCGAGAAGGACGTTGATTTTGCTCAAAAAGTCATCAAGAGTATAAGATCAGCGAGATCGACGTACAATCTGCCGAACAAAACGAAAACAGATGCGTACATCGCTTGCAGCGACGCGGCTCTCCGGAAGAGAATAGAGAGCTATCATTCGATGATCGGCACATTGGGATACTCAAACGTGCATTTGGGTGAAGCGCCTCCGGGTTGCGCAATTATTACCGTCACCGACAAGCTCCAGGTACATCTTGTATTGAAAGGTCTGATCGACCCGGTAAAAGAAGTCGAGAAGCTTGAAAAGAAGAAAGACCTTTTGGTCGGAATAATCGACAAACTGAAGCAGGCTATGGCAGCCGCTGATTACAGTACCAAAGTACCGGAAGCGGTACAAACGAGCAATAAAGAAAAGCTGGAGAACAGCGAGGGCGAGTTAGAACGTCTGATTGAGGCAATGGGTACTCTACGAGTGTTGTTATAATTGCTTTTTAGTTGATGGAATTATGTATGCTTTTATTCCGTAATAAAACATTGGAAAAAATGGGAATTCTGTATGATTCGCGTCTGCAGGTTCCTACAATCAGTAATTCATTATTTCATCATCTGAATTCATAAACAGTAAAAATGTTATGACCTTTAGTTAGAAGTGAGTCTTGTATGTTAATTATTCAATTTCTTATCTGTGCAATATATATTTAATGTTATATACACCTTATTCAAGAATTAGAAACAAATCGTTTTAGGAATCCCGTAAACAAAGTTGAATATAAGGGAGAGATACCAAGAAATTTTTTTTTTTTTTTGCATTAATTTCACATTCCTCATTTTACAGTATTATGGCTTCAGCTCTTACGAGTATAAACAACTACTTTCACCCTAATATTTATCTTCGGTTCCGATTATATAAAAAAATAAACTGTACACCGACTTTTAGGTGAGTTTAATTTCAAGCAAAACAGTCAAATAAATTTATTTTCGGACATCAAAGCCAATTGTTATAGTCACGATTTTATAGGGTTGGTTATACCGATTGGTTACAGCTGGCGAACAGCTGAATTTGAACCAATCGTCACAGCTGCAGAGCCACAAAAGTGTTCCTACTAATTTGACGCCACCAAACGAAAGGCGGCTTTTAGTAACACTGAAGCACGTGGTCCGGTGTGGATTGTTGTGTTTAACGTCAGCTGCAATACTAATATTTCTAGAATATTTTAATTCTGCATTGACAAAAAGACAATATTTCTGATTAATAAAAACAATTAGCTTCTGGTATCTTCTTCCAATCGTTAGATTGCGAAAATAAATAGTGGCACTCCCGATATATTATAGGTTAATCGTGAACCCGAAGAACACGACACAATATGAAGATATCAAGGCTGAAAAAAGTGCAAAAAAATTTAGGCTTCTTCGTGAACAATTATAAGTTCCGAGTGCCCTATCAGGTTCTCATTGACGGTACATTCTCGTTTGCTGCGCTTGAAGTGAGTAAGATTGAGTGCTCATTGCTTAACTATAACCTCATCACTGTCATCGCAAATCAAAATAATTTTCCTATTTTTTTTTTTTAGAACAAATTTAGTATAAAAGATCAGCTTCCAAAGTATTTCCAAGCTGAGACTAAGCTGCTCACGACGCAATGCGTCATTTTGGAAACTGAAAAATTAGGACCCAAAGTTTATGGCGCTATGCTGATTGTTAAACAATTTGCTGTTCACAAATGTGGTCATGAGAAGAATCCGACAACTGGGTCAAAGTGTCTGAGGTCCATGATCGGGAAGGATAATCCTTCCAGGTAACGTTCCAAATTCTCGTTTCATTATGAGGATAACAGCACTTAATACCAGTTAAATCGGTGCTACTTTTGCTCAGCTTTGTTATTTCTGATAATTCTAAACACAGGTACTTGATAGCGACGCAAGATAGAGAGTTGCAAGATTGTATCAGATCGATCCCAGGTGTACCTCTAATTTACCTTCACGGCAGAGCTCCGACCCTCGAGTCACCGTCTCAAGCTAGTAGACTTCACGCTGGTCAGTTATTGAAAGGAATTGGGATGAGTTTGGATCAACAAGAAACGATAAAATCGTTGAAACAGAAGTCTGGTATAGCAATAGAGGAAGAGCCAAAGCCAAAGAAAAAACGTAAGAAGGGAGGACCAAATCCTCTCAGTGTGAAGAAAAAGAAGAAGCCCGCGTTGTCTGCTGTACAAAATACGAAATCATCCGGTAAAGTCAGGAAGAGGAAAAAGGTAAAGCTTCCATCGCACATAAAAGAGGCGCTGAAATCCTCGTAGAAGTAATAAAGTCACGTATGTATGAAACTCGGTTATTATTTATAATACAATGTTTGTGTTCTTGTTTTGTAATTAATAAAAGGGAGAAAATATTTTTAGAACTTCGCCCACTCTATAAGCCGTATAATAGATATTTTCGTAATTTTATACGCCTTCTGTATAACCAATGATAGGGAGAGAAGAAAACAAAAATTTACTGTAGCATGAGTGCCAAAAATTGCAAAAAATCGAGTCTGTCGACTCTTTACAGGATCTGTAAATTCGCTTTCGGCGAATTAACGTCAACGTTTGTAAAAGCAAAAGAAAAAATATTATTTCACGGAGAATATTGCGATGTTTAGAAAAATAAGGACTTTACATTTCGAACTGAAGAAAACGACAACAAAAATATTGAATGATGATTACGTGCCTGCGGTTTCATCGATCAACCGAGTATTAACAAGCATGTTAACAGCATCGTTTTTTTTTTCTCTCGCTACTACAGCGTGGAGCAGAAATATAATAATAATAATGACATTGCCAATGTTCTCCGAATGAAAGTTACGCTTAAGAGTAAATAAAAATATGATTCTACAGACCTAATGTACATTTTTAGATGTTAGGGGAGAGAATCGTCGGAGTTTGCGTACGCATAGACACTCTGAACTTGCACTTCTATCGCTGACGAGATACAATTGAATAAAAACTAGTGTGCCAGTCTTTAACGCGCCTGTTCGCAATTGTTGCTCACAGCAACGACGTTTTTCTTTTCTTTTTCATTTTTTATTTTCTTTTTTGCTTAGTGATTAGTCTCTAGAAGTCGAATTACCAATGCTGACTCAGTCAAGGATGTTGAGAGAGAAGCGCCCGAGCTGCCATTGCGAGCATCTTCATTCGTCTGGCCGATCGATGATTTGGATTAGCCGCAACGAAAGTAGCTAGCTGAGTCTGAAGCGTCATTAGCACAGTTCCCATGTGTTCGCGAGTCACAGGATCGTTTGTGTCCAAATTCAGAATCGCCTCTTCCAGCCACCTGTAAGGAATTTCGTTAGAGAGTCGTTTACTTCTCGGGCCCAATTGCTCATCGCAGTATCCTCTTTCGAAATTCGCTGTTATGTCTTACATGGAAATATTTTCGTTACGAAATTTATGATCAACAACGAATAAACTTGATTCAGTCTTGATTTTTATTCCTCAAGCAGTCAACATTTTGTTACGTATTCATTTTTATAATGACATTTAGTAGTCGTATTTTTGACCGATTAGTAATGGTTGATTCACGCTAAATTAAGGTAATTCTTACGGTACAGTCCGGTTAAACGGGAGATATTGCGAGAAGTTCGAACACTTCTCGATGCAAAAAAAATCCGAAAAGTAATCAAGGACGTTGAAGGTGTTGAAGAGGTTGACTTTGCATGATAGGGATAATTCCAAAATGTTGTTAACAAGTTGATTGGAAAAAAAATTGTTCAACGAATCACGTACGCATGCACACATGAAGACTCGGTAGTTTTGATGTCACGTAAAAACAAATTATTAACGAGTCGATATAGGCGAGCCTATTTCGAGCGAAGATGAAACGAAGATACCAGAATTAAATTTTTCGATTGACAATTCTAGCCAACTGTGAGCAGCTAAAAATCTGGAACCTTTTGACTCTGTGCTAAAAAGTTGAGAGGTTGAGCTTGAATTTACCTGTGCTTCAGTTCTGTGCGGTGTCCAAGATCAGCGGAAAGTTGTTGTACCAATGAGAGAATCACAGGCTGTTGAAGAACACACCGAGGCCCTTGTCCCTGTGGTCCCATCGAACACGAGAATACGCGCGACGGTTCTGTTTTTTCGCAAACCAGAACCACCAGTCCAAGATCGCTGGCGCTTAGTGCCTGTTGGAACGCAGCGTTTAGCTGGCCTCTCTGGAGGAGCGACATCACCCTGGCTTGTGTATCCGCAACCGCGGGAACCGATATACACGGCGTTGTTGCGCGCGATCTGAAGTCCAAAGCAATCCATTAATTTCATTGTAAACCAATATCTGGACTTTCCATCATAAATGATGGACCCAATGGGTAGTAAAACATGAAGAGTAATTTACCACAAGCAAGATGTACGTTATAATTAAGGAGATTCGCCGATAATTTCGCGTATCATGAATTGGATCATAGATATTAAAAAAAAACATATTCATAAGTCGTAGATGTTCAACGACGGTCAACTTCTGAGTCATATTCCAACACAACTAGACAGTCCATATCTCTCAAACAAAATGAAAGCCCTGAGTTGGAAGTCGACCAATCGGCGAACCTTCTTGATTGTGAGAGTAATTTCCAAAACACAAAAGGCTCACCGTGCTCCAGCCATATCGATCAACTGTTGACTCAGATTATCCCTAATACATTCACGAATCGTCCTAGCGGTGTCCTCTTGTAGAGTGGCGAGACTCTTCGTCATCTCGTTGTGCAATTCTTCTCGCAGTAACGTAGTACTGCTTGCGAGCAATTGCATGGAGGCATCGTTCTGCACTTCATTACGTCGCTGGTTCTGTTTTTCCAGCAGCGTCTCTACATGTTGCAAATCTGTGAAAGAAACATCGACAAAGGTTTTAAATAACATATACGACATTAATTTTATTCAAAATGAAAAAAAAAACTCATAAATTCTCACATTCACGGGTGCCCCTAGCAAATGCGTCCTGAACTTGTCGGAACATCGATTGACAAGCCTTCTCCATCCTCGGCAAAAGTACATTAGCAAAAGCTTCTTTGAAAGCGGTGTCGAGAGCGGGTTTTGCAGCATTTGCTGCGGCGAGAGCTATCGCGTCTCTTATGTGCGCACTCCCGATTAATTGCGTCAAATTCTCCCTGATAAGTGAATCTATCCGGGTGACATCGGTTCTCAGGTGAGTTTTGAGGGGCTCAACGACGTGAGCAACAACCTGAGGTACAGCCGCCTCGATTTTGTTCGCTATGGTGAGTTCAAGAGTATCGAGAAAATTGTTTTGTCGGGCTATGCGAGCGCACAGTGTTTGTTCCATGGAGGCAAGTTGCTGCTGAGAGGCTCTGGCGAGCGCGGATTCTACTCTAGTCGCTACAGGTGTATCCTGTCGCAACCTCGTAACTTCCGCTCTCAGTTCTCGTAGTTCTTGTTTCTGATCCTGCATTGCTTGAAGAATATTCTCCATTTGTTTGCTCAAAGCCGCGACATTGTGATAATTTTTGTCGTGGCTTTCAGCCTCCTCGTCGTCATCCTCAGCAGCCAAAATGCTCGAGGGTTCCTTGCGAATCTCCTCCTTAACTGCCTTCGATTGCACGGTCTTTTTCTCTTCTTCGGGAAATTCCTCGGATTCTCTGCCGGATTTCGCGCCCGGATGTTCGCGTCTCCAAGAGTACGGTATTTCGGTCCAATTTTCACGACTCACTTCCGACCATCCCTCGGGTTTTATTTCCGGAAGCGCGTCCTCTTCCTTCGGCTTTTCTTCGGGGAATTTAACGAAATCTTGCATAGCCCGCTCGCCAACATCAATGAGCGAAACTATGGGAATATCGCACCAATCTTCGACCGGCGCTGCCGCCCACCCCTCGGCATTTATATCGCCCAAAGTTTCCTCCTCTTTCTCCTCTTCCGTGAGCCCGGCAAGGAACAAAATTTCACGTACCTCTCTAGAAGTACTGCTTCCTCCACTCGGAGGCGCTTGTTCGAGTTCGCTCGTCGCCAGTGGCGGATCTGCGGCGTTTAAAGCTTGAACCGCTTGCGCGAGTGACGGGCTCCCGGAAAGCACTGTTCCCAGTTCAGGGCTTCCAGGGTTGGACTCGAGGCCGTTGTTTTCTTTCTTCGCAGGTGAACTAAACGCGTCTGGGGTCATTAGATTGAGCGCTCCGTTGATGTTAGCTGCGGCTTCTATCGTAGCGGATACGGAACGATCTTCTTCGCCGTTTTCCTCCGCAATTCCATTTTGATCGTCGTGTCTTATATGTTGGAGATCCTCTGCGTAATCAAGCGAATCGTGGGTCAGAGTATCCATCAGACAGTTGTTCGTTATTTGGCGAACTGGTCGAAATGCTATGTGACACTCTTGCAACGATTTTGGCTGAACGAGATACATTCT
Source organism: Clistopyga incitator (assembly GCA_947507545.1). Taxonomy (NCBI): domain Eukaryota; kingdom Metazoa; phylum Arthropoda; class Insecta; order Hymenoptera; family Ichneumonidae; genus Clistopyga; species Clistopyga incitator. The sequence continues at coordinate 7,193,459 of OX382173.1, read as the reverse complement.
TATCACGAGTTGATCCTCGTTTTCATCATCACACGGGCACAAGTCCTCGAGGGATTCTCCCGTGGGTCGAACTTTGCGAAGACCCGCGTCGACGATGCCGAAACTCAGTATCGGATAGGGCAATAGGAACTCTGATATCGTGCTGACGCACGCTACACCGTCGTCGCTGTCTTTCGCCAGGCACAAAATGTACAAACCCTTGTTACATATGTCCGATAGCAGAAGGAAACCCGCACTCAGATCGAGGCCCGCTTTCAGGACTGGAATTTTACCGCTAATTGGAGATGGATCAAAACGTATTGTCTGCAAGCATACCCACTTCTCGCAGGACCAAACCTTCAACTCGGAATTATTGTCGCAACCCGTTATTGCGAATCTCCAAAACTGGGCGCTAGAAAGTAAAACGATTTCATTAGACTTTCAATCGCTAATGAATTATCGTTGAATCACGGTATGGCATAAAACAGTCACTTAAAGCAGCTGAAAATATCGCTCAATGTCGAAAGTTCAATTTGTGCTCAATTATGATTCTTAGCGATTGCATCACTGCACTAATTAATAAATTTCCATCTATTGAGCGATGAAGTAAAATAATGTAATGCAAATAAGGCACAGATACAAACAGGATTCGAAAAGACCGAGAAGCAACTCGTTTTTTTTTACAAAATCTATGATTACTTCGCTTACTTCTTCGACCGTTTTTTAATTGCCTGACGCTTTCAGGATTGCCAGATTAACTCTCCCCAATCGCCACCACAAAGAGGCATACAGATAAAATGATTTTTAAATCAAAGCAAAATACGATTTCCTGTGAATTCTTACTCTGGTTGATAATTCTTGTGATCGTCAAGGAAGAACATCGAAGATATTGGTCGCCCATCGTGCGGTCTCCACTCGTGCAAGCAGCTCGGTTGATGAAGCGCGTTACCGAGAATAATAACTTGGAAGAACTTTATTTCACCGTCGAGACTCGCAGTAGCAATCGCTGTGCCATCGGGGCTCAGAATAGCTTCGACAATAGTTCCCGAGTGTTGGCAAATCTCCGTCATGCCACCGCAGTCTCGCAGCGCCGGATCCGTCAGCTTGAAATTCAACAAATATTCGATAGAGTGACAAATCGATACCGAATTTCTTTACCCCTTTTCCCAAATTCCATTCAATAATTTATGGCAATTTTGTAAGAGCGACTCATACCTGTATCGGCTTTGGGCCTATAATGCTGGAAACACTGTCCACTGACCACAGCTCAGCTTTGGAGCCTCTCGCGACTATCAAAAACTTTGAAACATCGTCTCCCTCCGTCAGATCATCCTCTGGTATATACGGACACCAAATAACCCTGTGACTCGTTGGGGAAACTTCCTCAGTCTCAACTTGCAGTATCAGTGTGCACACGAGATTCGTGGGAGTCGAGTCGATTGTGTGCACAAAAAGGCATCCGGATAGATCGATGCACGCTAGAACAGCGCTCGACACTCGTGCGAATGCTAGATCCTGGATGGCACCTCTCATTCCACGAAGCAGAGCTCGCTGCTCTAATTCTTTGTAGACTACTCTGACGACTCCCGCACCGGTTCCAGCTGTACGCAGAAAATAGATAGATTACGATAAACCGGGAACGATAATCTCACACCGTTACGTTCTATCCGCTAACAGCCACAACTATATTACCTTTTATTCCATAGGCAAGATATTTTCCAGACATATGCACAGCCAGAAGCTGCCCGGTATAAAAGTGTGGCTCCCATGTGAAGTCAACGATATTCTTTAATTTCACCTTGGAACTACCATGATCGTGGCCCCCGGGCGAAGGTATAACCGTCACATTTTTGCTAAAAAGTTCTACCGAATGCTGATCTTCCTGTCCGTTGAATTTACTGTAATTGATAATTATGGCTTTGAGCGGACGTTCATTGTTTGAAGAACGAGGATTCCAGGAATGATAATGATAAGATTAGGAAATATGCAGGAAGGGGAGAGTGGCTGAGGTAGAAGAAAGCAGTCTGAAGAGAGATCGATTTTGGGGCAATTGGGACTTACACAGTCTGCGGAAAACTCCTGAGACTCTCCTCTCCGGCTTTGATCATTCTGTTGAGTCGTCGGATTTCACCTGAAACGCGAATGAATCGTCGTTAACGCGGCAGGGACAACCGGCCCAAGACGATATTCTAACCTATAGAGCCGGTGGCACGCCTGACTCGGACTGCCGTTGGTATGGCAAACCCGAGGACAATTCTCGGATGCACTCGCCCCCCTTTACCTTAAAAAATCTTCCTCGTCGACGGCAGTAGACAGAGAAAAGCGTTTAAACTTGCGGTTCTCTTCTGTATCGCGGCCGCATCACTTTTCCAATGCTAGTATCGCCACTAGATGCGCCAAGCCACCACGGATTTCCTGAGGAAAGTGAAATGTCAGGGCTACCGATTACCCTACTGGCCACTTGTCAACTTGTGCGTTGAGAAGTGTGTGCAGTACGTGTACAGCTTGTATGTATACCGGCCATTTTCTCGCGGAGCTCGAACATTGCTTTTCTAACATTCATATATGTTGCAGTTAAGTCGTAGATTTATCAATTTATTCGGGTATCGTTACAGTGTCAAGTAAGCTTAACGTTTCGATCAAAGCAAATACGTTAGTGATTTGTTTCGAACACTATTCAGTATCGGAATATTATCGATAAATATATCGTTTTTTCTTTACTTTTTGAAAGGATTTCTTCGGGATATCAAGGACGCGTGTAGATTTGTTTACGAACTTTAATTGGTAGAAAAAGGTTTCCTAGCCTCAATCTATCAAAGTTCATATGTTAAAAATGGTTTATAATTGTAACATCAACATAAACGACGTCAGTCTGAATTTGAGGATTTGGTCAAGTGACGTTGATTGTTACAACTTGTATGTATACCGGCCACTTTCTCGCGGAGTTCGAAACATCGTTTTTCTAACATTCATATATATTACAGTTATGTTGCAGGTTTATCAATTTATTCGCGTATCTTTACAGTGTCAGGTAAGCTTAACGTTTCGATCAGAGCAAATACGTTAGTGATTTGTTTCGAACACTATTCAGTATCGGAATATTATCGACAAATATATCGTTTTTTCTTTACTTTTTAAAAGGATTTCATCGGGATATCAAGGACCGGTGTAGATTTGTTTACGAACCTTAATTGGTAGAAAAAGGTTTCCTAGCCTCAATCTATCATAGTTAATATGCTACGCATATGTTAAAAATTTTAACATATGCATAATTGTAATATCAACGTGTACGTGTATAATTGTAATACAAACATAAACGGTGTGAGTCTGAATCATTTGACGATTTGGTCAAGTGACGTCGATTGTATTCGTTGTCAAACTGTGTCACTACGTTCTTATCGTTTTTTAGACAAATTGACATTGACCTTTCAAGTGTTTTGCAATGTTTGTACACATTCCAAGGAATAATTTTTGCGTTGTTGCAGAAAAGTTATCCCAATGGGTTACATATGCCCGTCAGAATGTTATTTACAAGATATCCTGTGTTCCTCAGAATGTTATCTGCAAGATATCCTATGTCCCCAAGAATGTTGTCTGTAAGATATCCTATGTCCGAAAGGTAACTTTAGGACGTAGGATATCCTGCATTTTTTGCACATATATGTAACCCATTCGAATAACTTTGCCGTAACAACACAAAAATTGTTACTTGGGCTTTTTACGACGAGGTGACTGTTCCACAACATTTCTTCCACTTTTTTGCCCACACGACAACAAAAAAATGGAAAAACTTGAAAATAGGTTATGGATCAATTACCTTGTCATAAAAATGGGCCGAATCGAATAAGAATTGCGAAATAGTTGATACAATTATGATCGCGATTTGCAAGAAGCGATAAAAAGTTCGCGACACAGTGTTAGAGCGTTGGTAAATGACGTTGCTTGTCCAATTGAGCGGATGGCTCAAATCGCACGTCGATTACAGTTAACACTGTAATCAGGAACGATCGGCAAGTACTTGTCGTTCCGGGAACCAATATCGCGGGAAATGCCAATTGCATCGATTTTGTAGGAACAAAAAATCTGGGACGCCCACTTCAACTTTCTCCAAATTTAGTAACTAAGGGTGAAATCGTTGAAAAAGTCTTTTACCAAAAACGACGAATTCATACTCATCTCTTTTCCATGTTTATTAATTCTTTTTTGTATTCACGTTTAGCAAAAAAACTATTGGCTGCGAATTTCATTGTGCAAATTTTGGCATCTACTAATACCTTAAAAGTGTCGCAATTTAAAGGAAGTGACACAGGCACTTAATAAAGGGTTAATGTTGAAATAATAGCACACAGTAGATAAGTATAATGAGTAATCGATGTCTACTACACTATTTATTGAAAACCTTGATACACACGAGCGTTATCATGATTACATGTATATTTGTTATTCTTTAATCGTCGTACACCGCCAAATACGCTATATTTACAAGTTTATAATTTTACCGAGACGGACATTTCGATAATAATCGAGAAATAGCAGGTATTTCTCGTTTCTCGGAACAGCCAGGAGGGGAAATTAATATTTCGCAAATGTCTTGCAGAAGAGGTTGCGGCTCGTACACTAGGTTTTCCTCCAGCTTCAATATTATTTAATCCTCGCTGGCCGTCTACCGAATTTTCCACATTTTTGTTTTCCCGACGAAGTGTTTTGATGAAATGTTCTTATGAATGATATATGATCGTATATGTATAATATCTATAAAATAATAATTAAAACAAAGGAAAAAAAATGAAAACCCTATAAAGTGCGAAGCGACGAATACCGTTTTTGGAAAATCTTACGCTTCGTCGTAAAATCTACGAGCGTGAATATTATAATAAATATTATTCGAAACTCGGTTTCGTCGTTTAGCACGCAGGTGTCTCGAGATATAATCGAATATATTACGTTATTGAGATTAAGAACATTATTCGAGAAGTATATTCAGAAACGCTGAAAGGACATTGAGAGAAACGTGCGGAGTCTCTCTCTGTCTCGAGTTCCTGAATATCCCGAGTAATGGCGAACCTTCGTGGAGACCCTTAATTATCGTTAATTATCTTTAAGACGTCCCTATAGCATATGCTGGACCCGACGAACAGCGACACAAGTTCGCGTTTACGGCAGTCTTTGTCGAACTGTGGCGTAATTCGCATTGATCTGTATCAAGACGCCAAGTTATTGAATTAAACTCGTTGGTTGCACTCGGAAAAAAAAGACAAGACGTGGCTATGGCCTCTATTGCCGCCGGCAGGAAAAGTTAACACCGATGGATCTTTGATGGGCTTCGCCCAACTCGTATCGCACTCTCGACTCTTCCGGATGATGAGCGCGGAACAGCGGATGGATCGCGAGAGTATTTTGCAACTCGGCACGCTCGTGCCGCATTCGCTAATTGATCCTTCCCTTGTGCGTCATGTAGTCGATGCTGTCCGATAGAAGCTTCTCTCGGGCGGCGCGTCTCATCCGCGAACATAGAGCCAAAAGGGTTCCTGCCATTATGCACAGGACGCCACAACCAAGACCCACTATCGTGCTGACTACACTCGATCTCAGACACACTCGGTCTCCGGTGGGACTCTCGGCAGCACCTGAAACATTATTTTATGTCAATATCTTTGTGATCTTATCACCATTAATTGAACTGAAGGTTGCAGAAGTACTTTGATTAACCCTTCTTCATAAATTTATATGTCTTTTAACAAAACAAGTTGGATCGATTAGATTTGAGTCACTGAAGAACCTAAGAACATCCATTTTTTATATAAATTATACCCAAAAATTGTTAATAAGGGAGCTAATTATTCAGGGTAATGAAATTTCAGATGCTCCAGATTCACCAATTTTTTTGATATTACTTTAAAAAAAAAAAATTAAAAAAGAAAATAGTATTTTCCAAAAAATTGTCGGTATGGGAAACAAACGGTAAATTCATGCCAAGAGGATTAGAAAAGTTTTCGAAACTTTGACATTTTTATTTTAAACTAATTTGTTATAAGCTTTTAATATCAGTATTTTTCATTACAAAAATTTTTAACATTCCCGAATGAGAAAAAGTTATTTAATTGTTAAACACATTGGTTGAACAAAAAATAGTGGAATAATAATCAATCTTTTAATCTGTGTAAAATTCTTCTTTCATCGTTGTTAAAATAATTTTATGGAAAAACACTTTTATATCGATGAGGTAATAATTTACTTTATATATAAATTTTTTTATTACAAATCTATTTGTTATGCATCTAAATCCAAAAAAGTACAAGGCTTACAAAAATTGTCAAAGTTTTTATATTTGATTTACAAAATTGTAAATAAACTCTCAGTTTCATTTTTCTCTCGATGAACTCTTTGATCTTACCACTGTGCGATGCGGCCGTCGAATTCGGAAAGAGTTCGGTTTCTGCTTCGCCCTCCTGAAGAACTCTGAGTGACTGGAAAAGATTGACGTTCTCCGACAAACTGGTCGCCGGTGTCGTCGGTCCTTCTAAGGCACCGCTCACCGAACGTTTCGCCACATTCTTAGAGTTCCTCCAATGGCAAGGTTGGCTCTGTGCATAAACCAAAATTAAAAAATGTTACAATCCCTCGATTAATAAAATATTCATAATTCTCGGAGAGTATATTTTCATCAACCCTTGAACAGCTATCGAAACATTATTATTACATTGAGGGAAAACCTATTTTTGAAAAGATGTTCATGAATTTGAATGCAAAAATTCCGTGAGAAATTAACAAACAAAGAAATTCCAATAGAAATGGATGATACATTTATCAAAACGTTATTTTTTTTTCTAAACTGTTACTTATTATTCATTGTCCTGATTCAGACCATTTACGATTATTTTGTTTTACAGAAAAGCACTGTGAAACAAATCTACTTGAAATTTAAAGTGCAAGTACTGGAAGTTTTTATTAGTAAAGTGGTATGCTAAATTTACTATACAACTGCAATGTCAAATTTATTTTTGGTGCAGTCATTTGAATAATTTGCTTTAACTTTATATCAAAATTTTACATTAAATTTAAGCCATGAGATTATGAATAAAAACTTTGAGTATTTCTTTACAGCAAGTGTCTCAGGAGTAGAAGGCTCAATCATCTGATTTTTATTGTCTTTTTATTTACTTCCAGGGAATTCCGTTTCAAAGAAGAATTCTCGCTTACCGGACATCTTCCGTGGCACATTCTGACGTCGCACTCGATGTACAGCGCAGGCGATCCTGTGAACCGGAAGGTCTTCATGTAAGCGAAGACCTGAGTTTCAAAGAGGCCGCTTTCGGACCAGGAACCCCGGAATCTGCTTATCAGTTTATCGTCAACCGGGCATCCGTACTGATCAATGAGTTGGATCTTCTTGTTTCCGCCGTTGTGTGCGTAACAATCGTTCACCACAATATCAAAGCCGTCTGCGGAAAGAGAATTTTTAAAAATCTGTTAATAATTTTGTCTTCGAGGAACGAAAATATCTTTGAGACAAGATGATGAATCTGGTAATGACCATATTTGCTGCGCATGTAGATGATAAGCGTTAGGGGATCTCCGACGCGTACCGGTCCAGCTACTCTCGTCCCCGTGGTCCCATAGCCATATCTGATTTCCATGTAACACTCGGGGGGCTGGAGGGTGAAAACTACGGGATTTCCGGTCGCGACCCTGAAAACAGAACAAACACGGTACAGTTGTGAGATCTCACGTGAGCGGAATGACTCGTGGCACCGAAGAACCTGAAGTGACGCGATTTAATCTGCCAAATTGCAGCAGAAACCGCACGAGGATCAACGTTTCCCACGGTATGTAAGCAAGCGTTTTGCGGAGAACGCGTACTCACTCGACATCAAGGAACGGAAAGGTCACCGTTTTCCAGAAGTCATAGCCGTACTCGCAGGTCACTTTGAAGTGCTCGTCGAATTCCTCTTCGATCAGAGGATTGTATTGAACGGTCACTGTGTTCCACATCAGATTCTTCTGTAATTTCAATTGAAAAACGTTTTATCGAAGTTTCGTGCAAGTTCAATGACTTTAAACAATCAACAAAAATTAGGAAAAGCTGTGAAATGTTTACAATGAAAAGAAGAAAACTGCCAACCACTTTGGCACGTTGCTTCCTCTCTTCCTTTTGTCGCAATGTAGTAGTGCACCTAACTCTGTGAGAAAGTACGCTTAATATCACTTTTGGCTTCCTCAAAGTGTTTTGTTTTGTCTTTTTTTTAATTGTTGATTCTTTGATTTTGTTTAATCAATCGACAAATTAAATTTACTAAGGTTACACCGCATTTAATCAAAACTTATGTACGTTTCGAATTTCAAGTCGGTAATTCAAAAAAATTGACGCACTCAATTTTTTTTACATGTGACTTTCCAACGTTTTCGAACATTCCAACACGTTTGAATGAAAACTGGAAAAAAATCTAAACAAAGCTTGACAAAGCATAAAATACTATATGGTTAGATAATTCAACCAAATCTGATGGATGCCGGCTACTAAATTTATTTTATTTTTTCTTCACGAGGGCATTATTACACATATTTAACTTCATTGGTCTTCTAGGCCAAATTAAATACCAAAAATCATTAATTCCGTTGCTTCAAAAAAGCACTTATTTAAAAGTCATTGTTGGCGAAATTAAGTGAAACCCCCAATCTTTCGTCACATTTTAGACTGAATTGTCATTATATTTCATTTAGTTAGAAAAAGTTATTTTAAGGTGCAACTGCAGTTTGACTTGTTAAAGCTCTTTAACGAGCCGCAGAGTTTTATTCTTTACGAGGCTTATCTCATGCACGGATCGTAAGTTAGTTGAGCGACGTTGACGCTGAAAGAATAGTTGAGGTGACGTACAACGGCAGACAAAATAGACAAATTTCGCTTTCACTTATAATATCTTACAAACGACACGGTAAATCATTTGGGAATAATTTAAAAGTGTTATTTGTTGCATACACTCTTTAAATTGGTGTATTCAAAATAGATTTCAATGTGAAGATATTCTGTAATTCAACTTTTTTCACACTCTAGTGTCATACGTTACAAAGCAAATTTTGCAAACGACTCGGCTAATTCATATTTTTCAATATCCCATGAAAATAACTAATAAATCGAATTGTATTGATATATATAGCTTAGCTAAAAAATGTCTAATGCCGATTTTACGATATAGATACTTTTGAGCAATGAGGATAACGGGAAATTATTGAGTATACAAAAATATAATTAAGATTCAATAGCCGATATGGATTTTCAATACTCCGATTGAAGTAACGACTTCAAAAAGTTTGTTAGAATGGAAAGTATCGAGAATAAAATCGTAGCCTTATTGAGATATAATGAATTGCAGCGTGACGAGATGCGATAATGAATCGCTAACTCACTGTTGGATTTTTTCTGCTATCTTGATGGTGAGTATTTTCGCCAAGGGTGCCGCACCGATTGAGCTGAATATAAAATTCGTAGTAATCTCTGCCGGTTCCATTGACGTACATGCAATCAGGATCGTATGAGTAACCTGTAATTAAGAATTATTGTATTAGAGCCGGTCGATCGACTCGCAACGCCTTATGCGATGATCTATATTGATCGTCACTATATCCGAGCCGATCTCAATTAAGATCGGCTCCACCCCCCATTACTGCCATTGCATCTCTAGTAATAGCAATGAGGCTCCATTAGAATCATATTTTTATCGTTTTCAAACAATAGTAACAAATAAAACGACCGTCATTGAGTAACGTCTGTATAACTCACCCGCAGAGTACAGTAGTCCGGCAAAGGAGCCGTTGAATCCTATCCTGATCTTCATGTAATCGTCTTGGCATTCTGCTTCAATATCTGCAAGGAGATAGAGAATAGAAAATTATATCAAACATTTTCTTCTTTACTGACTCTACAATTCGCTTTAATTTCACTTTCTGTCATACTGTGAGAGAGGAGTATCAATTCGTTCCGCTTTCATATCGATTCCTACATCAGCAGTTAAAAAAAAAGATAAAGAACACATTTTTTTCAATTACATTTTCAATACTGTGAATAATAGCACACTTTTTTTACACCTTAAGGGGATTGTATCCATGGGGATGGAACCCATTAATCTCAAACTCAATATATTTGTTTATTTATTCCATCTAAATAAGATTAAGATTAAGATTATCCTAACGCATTAAAATAAACTCTGTGAACATTTTATTAAATAGAAAAGAGAAAATATTTTCTATAAGAATTTATTTGGAATTTGCGCTTAAATTTAATGGATAAGGTGTGAGCCATCATTAGTCTCTTTCCCAATCAAGTATTTATGTTTGTTTCAAGCACAGTCAAACAAATCAATTCGGACAATTCAAACTTTCTCTCCTCTTAACAATATACTTTCAGAACTTACTACCAATATCGCTTAAATATTTTTCAAAGACACTAATTAATTTAATGATATATGTTTTTCAGCAAATCTTCCATTATTTATGCAGCGAATAAATAAACAGATTGAGTTGGAAAGTAAAATCTTTCCAATAAACATTTCTGTTGATTCTCATTTTAATTTGTTCGCTGCTCGTATCTAAGTAAAGTAGGTGGGCTCGGGTGTTTTCTACAGGTTAGCTCGTCTATGCAATATCCGACAAAGTGCGTCAGGCCAGTTTCCGTTCGTTCGCGAACCCGGTCATCGATGCTGCGCCGCAGCGTCCCGAGTGAAAGTACACGCGTAAGTACTATACGTCGCTGTGCGTACACAGGAGGCAGTACGTACATACTACGTGTACGTACGACAGGCTCCGGTGCGAGCGCTCTTCGTGATAAGGAGCCGCTTCGGCGCAATCCACGTAACGACGTGTCTAAATGAGCGGTAGGATAGATAGGGCCGATAGTCACGCCCGGCGACCACCCGGACGATGATACAACACGCTTCTTATAGCGATCATTTTATACTATTACGAAGCCAACATAGACCGAGAATTTTTCATGCATACGGAGTACATGATGAATCTGCGCAACTTGTACCTTGGAAATATAGGGAAAACGTTAATGGACACAAGCATAGCTCGAAAGCGACTAATGTCTTTTTTTAAGTACTGCACAAATTATAAAATTGCATCGTCTTAATGAATTAATTTGATAAATATTTTATTTATTATTCATTTCGTAAATTATGAAATTTGTTATTTATGATTTATGGCTATGACAGTAATTACGTTTTTTAAATATAATTGGCTTCATTAGTGTACTTTACTATTATTTGTGTATTTTTTCATTCTTATAGAGGAATCGCGGTTTTAATGAGAATTTTTGTTTTTTTTAATATTCGTTTGAAAATACTTTGATTTGCCAAAAATGTTGGAAAAAGTGATGCTGAAAAAATAATTGTCTATGTCTATATTTCAAATTTGGCAAACAAAGGAAGAGACCTTTCTTTGACACGGTCAAGGATAGCATTCAACTTGGCTGAAGTCAGCAAGCAAGGAAAATCAACGTTATCGCATTTTGAAGTTTCCGAAAATTTCGAAAACGAGCCCAAATTTTCTGCGTTAGCGAAGTAATATTTTATATGAATTTTAATTTATTCTCTATCGTATCTACATGACTAAAAAGTTGTTAAATCTTCACTTTTTCATGTAAATAAAAGAATGCAAAGTAGTAAGTTGCGCATTGCTTCCTTATTTCTCTTCGTGCAGACTTCCTTACAGACGAAAATTTATAACAGCAAAAAGTAACGAGGGAAAAATATGCAAGAGTTCACTGCGTTTTGGTAATACTTTCAGGGAAAAATTCACCTCAAAATTTATTCGTCAGTCAAACAGCCTTTTTTATTGAAAAGAGTGACAAATATTCGTGAAAACGCACTGAGAACAAAAAATTGTAATAATCTGAGGGCACACACCCTCGATAACACGAATTTTTCGTTAGGGCAAACAAATGTTTAGGTTCTTTAATAATTATTGGATTCACTTGTCTAGAATATATATTTACGAGAACCAACATTTTTGTTACACCAACTAAAAATTTACTTGAACGAGGGTGTACGCTGATTTGGTTAATTAAAACATTGTTTTTTTCGCAGTGCACGTTGCAGGAGACAGAGCTTGTGGCAGGGTGCGGTTACAAAGCCGCTGGTGGGCTCAACAATGGGTCAAGAGTGAGGCAAGCGTTGAGGTTGTTGAATGGTATGGCGGTAGCCCACACACCTCTTCGCTTTCGCTTTTTCCCTCAGCTACCATCGGCGGCGAGCTCTCACGCGTTGCGGAAGGGAATCGACTCGGGCGAGCGAGCACGTGGATCGTCGTCTCGAAGCAGAGAGCGCGGAAACCTCGGGATGATGCTTCTCGCTCCGTTTCTCATAGTCCTGGGGTTCGGGCAATTCGACGTCGCACATAATCATGCTCTTTTCTAGGTACTGGTATAATCATTGATAAGTACCAAGGCGCATTGGTCCGCCCTCCCGAAGACCATATAGCTTGCAGCCTACAAATCTATTCATCTAGATAAGAGCTTTGCCGAGGCTAGATACCACACGAGTGAATACCGGGGTACGGTGAGTCAGGGGCGAATTGAGTCGCGTTTGCTTGATTTTTTAACACTTTCGTATTAACGTAAGAAAAATTGGATACTTTCCTCTAACAAAAATACCAAAAAATAGCATCCAATAAAAATTGATATTCAAGCTTTCTCCTGTACATGCATTTTTCTAAAGATTGGAGTTGCAAATTTAACTCCATGGTTCATTAAATTTTTCAGAATACCTGGGATCACATTTACAACAATCCAAAAATGTGATGGATATTAGCTATTCTTAGGACGAATTAATTATTCCAAGATAGTGAAATGGTTAGAATTCATAAGCCGTGAAGTAATAGAAGCAACCAGCAGATCTTACGTCGTCAAAATTTCCGAGAGAAAGAAAACTGCGACACGATTTTTTAAGTCTTTTAAACCGTATGTATCTGATAACATGAAGATTAACACGTTAAACTTTCCACATGGAATAAAGATAAGCATATGTACTTTTGAGTTTAAAAAAATTGGCATTATGTACTGCCAAACAATACTGGGTTCAATTAGAATGTACTTAGCACAAAATTTTCCATTAGCCAATTGAAATGCAGTGAGCGTAGACTAAAAATGATTATCCCCATTGATACAACTTGGTTTCCATTTGCCCATCCTTAATCCCCAAGCGATCATTGGGAAACAACTAATGCTGCTAACGCCAGAGTCTTCATAAAATCGCTAATCTGTGAAATCGAGCGAGTTTCAAATAGCCCCGGTCTCCCCGGAAGATGAGTTCTTCGTGTACTCGAGGCTGCCGAGTGAAAATAAAGCAGAAAAAAAGGCGTAAGAACGTCGGAAAGCCTAGTGTAGTGAACTTGGAAGTATAGAAGAGTATAGCTCTGAAATGGTTGAAGAAGAAAAATAAAAAAAACGGCATAGCCTATGTGTGCACGCGGTAGTGAGGAGACGTACAGCAGTGCTGCTCGTGCTTACGAGACTTGCACATACTGCATATAGTCGGTGGTAGTACTCAGAGGGGTTTATACACCACAGCGAGGAATTCGAGTCTCCCGCGGAGAGCGATTTATGGGAATCGGCTTCGAGAATGCCGTACTAAACCTATAATCGTTCGTTCGTTCTCGTAATTGACGATTCCACGGGCGGCGCGCGGGTCTTCCGGGGGTCCGCCGCGCAGTAAGCAGAGCTGCTAGTGTGGTCAGTGCACTACCACCGGCGCATCGTCGCTCACCGCGCGCAACAGTTTTGCAGTCGTCTGCGTAGAAGCTCGCGGGGCACCGGGACATCGTGCTATCCTGAGGTCTCATCGTCAGAGAAACCCTGCCTTCTTCTCAGCTTCCGTACATCTGCCGACTCCCTCTTTCTCCCCCTTCTCTCTTTCTCCCGTACACTGGCTATTCCTCGCGAAGCTAGAAGTCGTCGTAGCAGCTTTCGCAAAGTCGCCTCGTGTCACGGAGAGAAGATCGTTGCGGTGACGACGCGAGGACGACAGCCCTCGGGCAAGACAGTAATGAAGATACTGCGAGAGGGAGATATAATCGCGAGACGCAGTAGATATATATTGTACGTATGTGCGCTACGCAACTGTGTGGAGTCTGGTAAGTAGCAAGCGATTTGCAGGTCTACAACGTGCTCGTAATTCTTTCCCGCGGTTCCTACATCTGGGAACTCGTGTGTATTTTCTGCGTGTCCCACCGACCAAGCCACATCACTTTGTTTTTTGCCTTCTTGTCACGACTCCTAGCCTCCTCCCGCAACATCGTGCGGATACTGTGGTGGTCGCGCTTCCAACTATATATGTACCCTTCGTCTCACTATGTCCACTCGACGATACTTTGACGTTATGTACATACGTAACGACGAGATCGCATGTGCTGCCTCTCGTTGGATATCCGCTCTCCGATACAGATCTCTGTCAACTTCGATTCCTAACGCTCTCTGTGTTCACCGCCGGCACTGACTGCCTGGCATCCGTCGTGTTGCATCGTGTCTTCAATATGTCGTAATACTACAGAACTTGCAATAATAGCAAGGACAATCGATAAATCGATTTGGTATTGTTAGCGTAACATGATTCAATGTCTCCATTGAAATGTTTTTGCCTAACAGCTATTTCGAACTTTTAATCGCCACTATATTTGTTTGATAAGTGGTGTTTCCAATTTTATGCTTGCAGCAATTACTGAGATATTGTAATTAATGAGAGTGATCACTTGCACTTTGTGTTGGATAGAGTTTAATATTGGAAACATAACGTCATTCGGATACTGGACTGTGCTATTACAAAATCCTGTTTACATGTTTTTTTTAGAAGAAATCTCAAAGTCGTTTAACAAAAATCGTAATTTTAAGACGGTGTCTTATGAGACGATGCGGTTTCAGACACAACAAAGAATTAACACAGTTCGAGGTTAGACTACGTAAATAAAGTCGTTACAGGTACGTCAGATTATCAGAAAGCCCAAGGCGTTTGTACAAAGTCACAGACACACCAGAGCTGCTTGAAGGTCAAATTATTTGAGTGCAGCTACATTGAGACTGAGAATAAACGAAAAAGCGACCGATATCTTTTTGCGATGTCTCGATTCTCGGAGACTCGGGATTCGACGCCGGCTAACGATCTCTGGGTGACTATAGAATTACATTAATAACCTAACGGATCGAGCTGAAGTCGCAATTTTATAACCTGTAAGAGTTACTTCTGCGAAACCATTGAGCGATCGTTGCTCCAGTTGCAGAAAATGTCACTGAATGGACTTTGTTCGGAGGGTCGCGAACAGGTCTAAATGGAGTCTGAATCTTGGAAAAAGTGCATTAGTCCATTCGAGGTCTACCGAACGACGTTTCAGTTCCACGAGGGTAGTTGTCTTTACTGAACTACGGACAAGCAATTCTAAATGGACATTGCGACGGGTGACCCATTTTAAACTTGTCTGTGTTTGGCAATCGCCACAACGACAGCTTTTTAAAGCCAAATCAAATCAGCGATTTTTAATCAATTTTCTTCAATGAACAATTTAAATTGTAACGGTATATATATTCACTCGTTTGGGTTTATTTGAGGCTATGAATTTTTTCAATGTCTACAACTTTCTATAATTTGTCGTTCTAAGTCGTGTCAGTGGTTGAGTGTCATTTGACTATATAATGTAAATGATCATTTTCTTTAATCGTAGAAGGGAAGATTATTCTTCGCCACCTTCCAACAGTATACATGGTCTGCTTGGTTTGGAGGGAAGGCGAAAGATGATATCTTATCACACCCACGTTGCCTCTCCCCTTTCTGTGGTCCCTACTTGCCCGCAGTTGTGTGTTACCAAAGGAACTTTCCTTATGGACGCATCGACAGTCCGGTAAGGTCGATCGGATGCCAGTATTTAAAAATCTGTATACATTTTTTTTAAAACTGGCGTGAGAAAAGGTGGATTTGAATCGACGAAATCCTCATTGATGAAGAAAAAATTGTATAGCAGTCAATTTACCAAATAAACAGGGTTTAGTTCAATTTCTAATTCCAGTTCGAACTAGAAGAGTGATAAGTAATTTGTGCGTTGATAAATCTTGTATAAATCTACACGTCATTATAAATTGAAACAAATATATATTTTTCTTCGCTGCCTTTACAAACGCAGTAAATAAATGAACCTTTTAAAAATATCACTTAATGAGTCATGTAAGAACAAGATTGAAGTTTCATTTTTATTGATTTTTTTATAGATATACATTTGTTCTGAATTTCAAATTCTACTAAGGCATCTGTTGTGCGATGTTGCATTGGTTTTGACATTGAATTTGTTCAGAAAAATAACGAACAAAGGTAACGCTGAATCGCTGACACATTTAAGGCGATAAAGATCGTAATTTAACTTTGATTCTAATGTTGTTGTGTGTCTGCTGGGAAAATTACGTCTGCCTGGCGTATTCCGTGTCTCGCGTCGACGATGTCGTCGGCGCGTAGCCTACGGCGGCGGACTTAGGTAATGACGTTGCAATTGAGACGTACGTATACTTACTAAAGGATGAGTCTTTCTCGCCGGTGCGCGGGGAGCATCAACAGACATTGCCACAGTACTCGGTGTCAGAAAGCCGCGCATACGACTTCCGACACCGTTTTAATTGCTGTACTAACGGTACAATCGCACAGACGTGCAGGTACTTCTCGTCAGAGAAAAGAGAGAGAGAGAGACGTCGGCGGATATTCCGAGTGTCGGAAACCGAGCGAAGCGTGATATCGCGTTGGCACGTGCGATTCAATCATCTCAAAGTCGAACACGGCCAAGCTGCTACTACTATTTCTGAGGAATCGATTGGATACATACGCGCCTTCCAATATAGCTGTACATTCCTTAAAGCGTGCAAGACAATGCGGTGAGAAAAACGAATAACTGGATTCGGTCCATTCTCACCGAAATTTCCGCTATTTCTCATTTCTTGCATTACTCCAGTGAATTATGGCGGAACGACACACTTTATTTCAAATGTTACCCGTTATTTTATTTAAGCTTATTTCTGGGTTAAATTGAAAATTAGTAACTTTATTTGTGCCTTGTTTCGGGATTCATTATTTTTACGCATCAATAATCGTGATAAACTAATTGCTTTTGATAGCAAGTCATTTACTTCGTGTTACAAGTTCGAGGGTGACCTTGCTCGTTGACAAGGCCGCTCTTGACTTTATATGCGATAAAGGAGGATAAAAAATGGATACTAGATTTTGTGGTAAATTGGTCACTTTATCAACTTTAGAGCCAGTGCGTATCGCACGAGGCTCAAGTTCGTGAAAAAAAAAAATTGAAAAAAAGGGGAAACATAGGTTTGAAAAAATCTGACAAAACTTCTCGGTATTTGTAACAATCGAAAAATTGGTGTGGCCCAATCGTAATACACTGTGTAATTTTTCCTAAATTTCTTTTAACAGTGAACTTCTGTATTATTTTTCAACTAGACGGTCAATATCTCCCAAACTTGGAGAACGAGTACACATTAAGTATTCACAAAAAAATATTCAAAAAAAATGAACGCCCTAAGTCGGAAGTCGACTAATTGGCGAACCTGCTTAAGTATTCAAGGTGATGTGGTGTACTAACGTTGAACTCTGGTGGTATTCGGGCGATATCTTCGGTGCTCGCGATCCCATGTCTCCGGATGTCTTCCCCACTCTTCATCGGCTGCAGTGGCCGCTGCGGTACCGCCACCGCCGCCTCCTCCAGTACCACCCCCGGCTAAGCCCTGGAGGCCTTGAAGCGTCTGAAGGGCTTGAAGATTCGGACTTAACGGGCGGTTCTTGAGCGAAGGCACTGGAACGTAGGCGGCACCCTCGCCCACGTAGACCACCTGGAAGTCATATGAATATAATCAGCTATTTTTTCGATGTACCTGTCTTCTTGCGTTTACATACATGTGCGTGTAGCGCATGTGTACTACATGGGTGTAATGCACGTGTCTTGATCATGACATTTTCTATGTATGTCCGCAATAAATAACACGGTGCGACCACCGTGACCGTCTCGAGGAAAGCGAGATCAAAGAGGGAGGTGCGATGCATATAGACAGTTTTTTTTTTTTAATCCAGGCTATTATTTTAAATATTGATGCGGAATGTGCGAAGCGGCAGGTTGAACGAAAATTCGCTAAAAAATGAATAAAGAAATAACCGGTGGTGCTAAAATAAAGACACATTGGAATCTTTAACAGATATGAATCTATTGAATGAAAACTCTATTATAAAACAAGTATCTGCCCAAACTCCGACCATAATACATCTTCACGAGATTAAAATCTCTCGAAAAATACTCATTCTAAAATTTGTATTGCTTCGTATACCTTCTTCAGGTTTTTACGATTTTTCCCACCCTCCTTCATCCCCTTCCATTTATTGAGTTCCCCCCAGAGTATTACTCGCAGTCACTCTTTCCTAATGCACTACTGTATCTTTCCTAATACACTACGGCTATATTTTACTGACTTTCTACTGTATGAGAATACATCAAAAAGTCAGAAAAACTGCCTCCCGCTCAACAGTTAACGCGTAAGTTGGTGCATAGCCAAGCGGTCACCCATCCAAGTACTGCCCGCGAGGGAAGCTGTTTAACTTGGGAGACCGCCGAAGCCGTACACCGACCGCGCGCCCACTGCTGTCGGTGAAAAATACTCTGTGTGTGTGTGAGAGAGAGAGATTCTTATTTTTCTTAAAATTCCTTATTCTTAAAAAAAAAACCCTCACATACTTATCATATCGAAAAAATTTTATTTACGCTCGAGTGTGCGCATTTTATGCGACTTCAAAGGAAATGCTCTTTTTGCGTTTGTCTGATTCGCAAGCCCGCAGAGTGAATTTATTATATCTCGCGGTAAAAAGTTGCATGCTGTTATTGCGGCAAATTGAAACGAATATTACATAGACCAAAGGTGGTAATTTTAATATATTAAACGAATCTCCGTCTTCTACAAGAGCTGAGAAAAAAAAAAGACGTGGAGACTTACAAATTGAATTTAACGAGAAAGGAGAAGTAGCGAAGAATTGCATTGTACATTCTCGTGGCGCGTAAAACTGCGGAAATGAGGATCGCGTTGTGGTAGTACAGCATAGCGGCACGCGTACTACAGGTGTTGGATTGTGCGGAACGCGCACGCAGAACGCGTACCGAGACGACGACGACGACGACGAGTTAATGCTACGTTTGCGATGAGAACAAGGAAAAAGTCGCGTCGACAGGCGAGCGCGTTCTCTATATATGCAGTTTTATATCGCCGAGCGCGCTTGCCCACTGAAGAATGTTTCTTGGAACGTAAAAGCATGAGAAAAAAGGAAAAAAAAAGAAAAAAAAAAGGAAATTTACAAGTTTCAGTGTACCGGAAGTATCGAGTACGGTAGGGCTATGCTTTCGTCGCGTCTCATTCTCGTTACACTCTCTCGTACCGTTCGTTGCGGACGATGAGCTTGTCACGTCGACGAGTCGTCGCTCAATTGAGTTGCGGGCCTCGAGTTATACAAGCGCAGCTATATGTATATACACTGTATACCATGGCTATAATAATACTGCGAGGCAACTCGAGTCGCATCGCCGACTCCCGCGCATTCATGCGTCGATTAACGGTCACGCGGTCGCAGCGTCGAGAGTCATTAGTCGAGGTACGAGATCCTACGGATGAACGATACTCTAGGTGACCGCACGCGGACACCGAGTCCAATGCTACGCGAATCTACGCGATCCGTTCATCTTCTCTGCGCCGGAGTCCTTTTTAAATTCAATACTTTTTGTTGTTTTCTTTTCCTTTTTCACTTGCTTCTATCCTTTTTCATGGACATTCCTCTGGTTTAACGATATGTTGGAAGCATGCGTGAACTTCAAGGTAGATTTAACAGAACTCGCAACCTCCTTCATCACGTCTTGCTGATTAGACGGTTCATTTCCTGTACCTCACTGTATATATTCGCTAACAGTCGCTATCGTGTTTGAAGAAAAAAATTACCGCTTTCCCACACACCATGAGATTCCGTAACAGTATCTTCTATATCTTTTTTCATTATCAAACCTAATTCACTGTAGTCAAGTTTTTTCGGTCTTTGACCAACGACATAAAACATAAAGTAACGCCGGATGGAAAAATAGTTTATCAATTAGACTGGACATTATTGTAGAGAAACTGCTGAAAAGGGATCCAGTTTCTTGTTAACAAGCCGAGCAATGGTACATTTCTCATTTTCATGATAAAATTTCAATCTATATTGAACGTGTTTCGACATTCGATTTATAATAATCTTAAATTTAAAAAAAAGGAAATTAGATAAGTCAATTGTTGTTTCTTAGTAAATCCTTTTTTTCTCGTTTAGCAACCCTGAGTGACTATAATTTAAAAAAAAAGAACAAACTCCCCTTTGTCCGATGATGAACAAATCGTTTAAAGATACTCCATGGCTATTAAGTAACTAAGTAAATAGATGGTCGCTTAAATTTTTTTTTTCTATTTTCAATTTAATCTCCGTGTTATTATCTCCACTTGGAAGAAATTAGTAACTGAGCCTTTTTTCGGATTCCAAAATCTGTACTTAGTAGAGTTCCAAGATCAATTAATGGGTGGGGGATTGACATTTGTCGTCATATTTAACAATTGACAAAAAAGAATTGTACATTTTCTTGCGAATTTTCTTCTTCTATGAGCGGGATATAATAATAATATTAGGTTTCTTTCTCGTGCTTAATCAGGCGTAAGATGATAATCTTGTGTCTTATTTGTCCTACCGTATGGTACGTGGTTACGTCAATAGCAAGTTCTGTCAGTTTCAATTTATTAGGATCGAAAGTTTTGTTAGTCTCATCTTACATCGATTTCAACTACTGTGGTCTCCGCGTCCCATCGATCTCCAGTAAAAGACTTGAAATCAACATTTTTTAAAATGTATAAATTGCTATGTACTTGCGCATGTGTTGGTAGGCAGTATTTTTTGTATTGTTACCTCTATAATCGATAAGGAGCAAAAAACCTTCTTAAAATAAAATTTACCACTGTATTAATTGATTTCCAAATGTTATAATTCGATTACAAACAATTTATTGTCGAAAATAAGTGATGGCTCTCTGGTCATTATACCGAACGGTCGTTAAGCAAAAAGTTAATTAGCCTTAAATAAGAACAGCCTTAAAAAACAGCGAGATATATGACGCATTCTCGCTGAAATTTGCATGCTACGAGCTTGACCCTATTTAATTTATTAGATCATTTTTTGCAAGATGCTATTTCAAAAAAATACGGATACGTATTTTGCAAATGTTTGGCGCTACGATAAATATTTTTAACAGGAGAATTTTCGCCAGAATGTGGACTTTTCAGTTTCTTTATTTTTTTCAAGCCTTTATATCTTGGAAATGAACGGTATCAAAAAATGTCTAAAGAGAAATTTGTGGGGCTCGATATGAGCTACCCAACAAGTACGTTTTTTGTTCTGGTTACCTTCAAATTCGTCACATAACCGTACACACCATAATATCGTTGTGCAAGAAAGTACAATATTTTATCGTTTCTTTATTCTCACGTAAAAATTCTACTCCAAATTACAAATTTGCTGAGACCCAATGCAGACTGGGAGTATTTTTTTCGGAACGTTCTACCGAATTAGAATTCTGGTGATGTAACAATTTTGAAACCTAATTATTCAGTAAATGTCTCCAGAAGACATACATTTTACTATTGCTTTATATGTTTACATGTGCAACTCATATGTATATTATTAAAATTACTGACCCTGCATAGGGTCTCAAAAAGAATATCATATTTGAAACAGAATTTTGATGTAAGAAAGAATTGCGGACGCGGCAGGAACGAAAGAAAGATAGTGTTTCCAATCACCGTGTGATCTTTGTAACTGTTGCAACATTTTTCATGGTAAGCCGTCAATTAATGTCGTAATACTTTGAAAATAAATGTAATCGGCTTCGCATGAAGAGAATAACGTTTTAACGATTAGTGTTAACATTTATTTGACAGATATCTACTACTGAGAACCTCAAGGCCACTCTCCTGCCACCAGGACGATCACTGTACCAACTGAGGCGCATCGTTATATCTGCATTCCCGGCTTGCGCGTTGTGCATCATTTTATGGGGAATGCCTTGATCATCGCGACGTGCACTGAAAGCAGGAGGTATCTTCCTGCCGGCGCCGAGGATGCACAAAGACCGAGTAGACGAGAGATGAACCGTTCGTCGATCAACGCGATCGAACGACCGCACAACCGGCAATGCAACACAGCAGCATCGACGGAAGAGAAGTCGACTCGTGCTGCGTGTACACTAAACTCAAGGCACTGTGGAGACTATCAGTGCGACCGTGCGTACATAATGCGTGCACTCGCCTGTCGTACTTATCTTTTACAATTGCAGTTTCACTTTTTTTTTTCTTTCTTGTAACCACGATGTTATGATAGCAGTCAGAGGATACAAGAGACCACTACTAGAGATAAGCACGATTGAATCTTTTATAGCTGTTACTTACAGCATCCTGATCGCTAGCCTCGTGAGTCAGAGCTTCCCTCGTCTCGTTGCGTAACGAGTCCTCCTCTTCCGGTCCAGATCCGCTTCCAGCCCAATAATCCTCGGTCGCATCTTCCAAAATTGTATCCGCAGCTGTTCTTTCAAGAATTTCAGGAACCTCGACACTCGTTGCCTAAGAATATTAAGACACAATATTTAATCGCAAAGTCACAATATTAATGAAAGAGATTATGATGGGATGATCACGGGGCTCTTTAAAAAAAAATTAATCGCTGGATTTTGGTGCATTGCAGAATTTGACCGAGCCGATGAAAATTTAAAGTTCAAATGAGAATAAGCATATAATTACTGAAACGTAATTCACACACGTGAGACACAGTGTATTAAGATTCCGAAGAGTCAGGATAGAAGCTGAAAAATGGCAGATTATATACATTTAACCTTACCGAATGCAAAATAATTAATAAAATAAGTAGTTACCGCGAAATAAAAAAAAATACGGGCATGAACTTGGTCTGAATCTCGCGGTAAGTTGTATTTATGTTGCAGCATGCCGTCAGCTGTTCGTTCCGACCAACGGTAGGCAACATATTACGCAATCAAATAGAATGCAATCAACGTACTCATATGTATGTGAGTTACTTGTGGAAAGAGTTACACTCCGTTTCTGGGTGCAAAAACTTGGCTTCCGTTATTATCACTTAACGGAAGGATCGTCAAAATTAAGCTGTGATTAATGAACAGATATTTATCTTCTAAGGTCGGTCGTAATTATATCAAGTTTAAAAAACTACTTTCATGAATTTCAACATAGAGAATAAATCTTGCTTTCACATTATCTCTACAATATCGAAAATTTTTATAATTTATGGTGTGTAACTATCATCACTATAAAGCACAAAGTCGTTTACACCTCTGATTATTAATTCAACAAAATAGCATCAACATTTATGAAACTTATTTCCTCCGAAAAAAAGTAAAAGGTAAGTCAATAGACACCAATGAATGTTTTATATTTGGTTGCTATTGAGTCAAAATTTATGCTTAGTATGTTTTCATAATATTTTTCTGCTCCTTCGTTCATCTACTTATATACTCATTTATTACAGAAATAATAGTTATAAGTCCAATTAAACTTTTATACATTTATTTATTTATTTTTTTCTAAAACTGTTTCAGTTTTTGAAGGCAATCGAGTGAAACTATTTCTGAAGAATTCTCTGATGTAAGTCGAATAATATTTTATTTCCCCTAAAAATAAATTTACGATAAAAAGTGCACTTATATATTGGATTATACCGTGATAATTTACACGCAAACTTTAATTTTTTTATTTAAAAAACTGAATGAAACTTTGTTCTCCCAGTATTCAGCTTATGTAGTTGTTTCGTTTATGCGCAGAAGCAAACGCTCTGATATTTGACTGATAGGTATCAAGAAAATCGAATCGTAATTGGCAGAAAATTCAATTCCGATCTATAACTCTATCCTCAATTTGATCATAAGATCCTAAAGTAAATATTTAATGTAAACGCATTATGCTGTATCCCCCGAGAATCGTGAGGATTGGCCACGAGTAGCGCTGGCCTGGATCACGCACACGTGCAGATCGAATCGCAAAGTCACTCACCCGACAGCTGGTGATGGCGCTCACAGCCAGGATCCAGGCAGCCACGTACCTGCAAAACAAAAGAGTGGTATCGTTCAGTAGACTCTTGATTGGCGGCACTACGGGTGAATGGAATTTAAATCGATATAATAGAAGTTATCTCGAAGACACAAGTTGTCTGCCGAAGAGATGTTGCAGAAGCACCAACAGGTGTTCTGTCCTCGATTCGCGTCCGGGACAAACGATAATAGAAAAAGTAAGGACTGCGCACAGCTCGACGATCGGTACGCGGGAGGTTCATTTCCGGCGACTTAAGGTAGTCGTTCCTGTAGATAAAAAAACTAACACACTCTTAAAAATGCGAGTAAATTTAATATACGATATGAGATTAAAGAATCGGGAACATGAATCATACATCAATATGTTTTTAATGTCAATTTGGGAATAGTATAAGAATTTTATTCGAATGTGCAGAAATCAAATCCGCCTCGTGCATAAAAGCATATTTGATATAAACTTATTAATGTTTATATATACGAGCCCCAATAACCGCAAGAACTTTATTTATTTTTAGCATGAATCCAGTAGATGTGACGGATGTTAAATAAAACAGAACTTTTCGTTCCTTTGGACCTGTTCTCAGACTGAAATGATTATTTTACAGGCATACATCTAAGAGAGAATGGAATTCAAATGAGATGTTCCTACCCGTCTACTTCTTCCTCCATTTTAATCTCTGTTACACACAACGTATCAACTTTATTAGGTTCGATTAACTTCACATGTTGAAGAACCGCAAGCATACTTTGTATCGAGTGCAATGAACGCATTAGACTGTTGTAATCAATGGTTGGCGAGCCATGCCGCACCCTTGAAGAATCGAAACGGCGCAAAACTCGTTCGTGACTTTGACCCAGTAATGATTCCGCGCAATAAGATTATATACGGGTTTCTCATGTTGCTGCTGTTTTGCTCGAGGCACGGCACGCAACCACCACGCCTTATCATTACTACTTGTACTACGACTAATACTACAACCAGTTGTTCTGAGATATGTTCCAAAAGCGAGATGGAAATTGTCCGTAAGATTAAGAGTTGTTACAACTCTTGTACCGACGTACGAGAGAAGCGAAAGAAATAATGAATGGCTGGTTCACCCGGGTGCGTGTAGAACATGTTCATCCAGCGAGTTACGAACAGCTATGCAAGGACGGCATTGCGTTCAAGCCCTGACAACAAGTTACTTCTTACTCATGACTAACATCAAGGGCGTAAACATCCATAAATGACTATTATATTTACAATAATTTCTGTTTTAAGTTTAAGAAGCGGGTACCGATAACATTATTCAAATAGAACCGCATAGGATATTTACATTAATAATTATCACCATATTATTACTATAATTTTTCACGCTTCGAAAAGGATTATGAATAATTTACATAAAAAATAACGAATTCCATAATAATTCCTTAGATACAGGCGTTCATTATATTAAATTCTGTATTTCAGCCTTTGCCTACTTTGACTTCCAACCATTTCACAGTTGAAACGCCGAGCGTCTACGATTTGCCATGGCATAACCGATGAACGCAGTTTGCTCGAGAGTCCAAAGTAAAGACTCGTCGGTAAACCTGATGCATAAAAAGCACGCGAGAGAATTTGTCGAATGAAGGTGGCGCCAATGTAATTTCCTTATGCGCCGCTACAATTACGTCAGTCTCAGAGGCAAAACTTGTTCGAAGCCGAATGACAAAAAAAGAGAGAAAAGGAAGAATCGCAGCGCACTTGACCCACTAAAAGCAGACCAGCTGTAGTAGCAGTATATTCTCTGGAGCTGGGCACAGTGCGCTCATCCTATTACGTAGTGAGAGCATAAACCATTCGCGAGAGTACTGAGCTGCACGCAATCGCGTACACGCTGTTCATGTACTTCGTATAATGCGCACTTGCTACATGTTATTACGTAATCGCGTAACGAATCGTCGAAGAGTGCCTCGTACATAGATGATGTACGGGCAGGAAGAGAGAAAATGAATCATGGCACATTCCGCGGAGGACAGTCGAACGCAGTGAGAGACGACGGGTTAGCTCCGGTTGCTGCTGGTTCTGCTGTTGCTTTTGCTGCGTCCACGATATAAGAGGAAAGGTAAATCCAAAGGGTTGCATTATAACTCGAGCTCGCACGTCGAAGCTTCATCGAGAGAGTGCACGCTTCACTTGTCCCACAATGCAATAAAAGCAAAGCGGCACACATACAGAGTACCCAGACTCGTTTACTCGTGAACTCGACTCGCGGAGATTCTCAGCAATTAAAGTTGGCCGTTTACCATTCTGTAGAGAAGTGCACACCTAAAACCACGAAGCCTTGACGAATTCAACGAAAAAGTAATTGTATCTTTAGTGTGTAATGAAAGAGCGTAATTGTCGGTTGTTGTATGGGCCATGGTAGGATTAAAGTTCCGATATGAATCACCCTAATGAAATACCGCTAGTAAGTGGATGTATGAACGTAATGGCGAATAGAGACCATGAGTGCACTATATCAGACTCTTTCGGCTAATAAGTCGTAAACAATGAATTGAGAAATTACCCCGTCACTCATTAGAAACGGCGAGAATACAAGCGTTGAGATAGGTATCGACATATATTCATCATTTTATTACCGAGTGTACACTGCAAACTTGATGTAGGCTGTGTTGATAACCGGGGCTTGATGGCTCAATTTTTATGTTCTTTCATGCTCACACATGTCCGGCAGGCTGGACAACTATATTAATGGATAGTTGTTGAAATCTTTGTCCACTGTTACTTCCTTGCTTTCCTTCATTATTCTATCTCAAACGGACAAACATGCAAATATGATATTACGAGCGCTTGAGGGCCACTTTTAAGTATAAGTTTATTAATAATCAATTAATAATTGTCATAAACAGTGACAATGTGCGAAGTTTTACATTGTTAAATTGGGATAAAGAAATTCACATATTCAACGTTGACGGCAATCCACTAATATTCACATAATATCTCCCTCAAATTTCAACTGCGTACGTAGTGTATTCATTATGTATAGTGTGTTCTACGAAATAGCACTTTTTACATAGGAAGTGACGGTAACTAAATCTACCTCAGCTTCCCCTTAAGATTGAAGCAACTTGCCCCGGTCTCCCCGAATTACGTTGCGGGTCCACCTGGCGTTTGTTAATTCGCATGTGAACTTGCGTGCGTCTATGTACGTGCAGTGCGGTATGTTTACAATTAACGCACCCTTGAGGTAGTTGTACAGTCAAACGGAGAGTGCGGGCAGCCAACGCCGGATGATCGTTCTGACCTAGTGAGGAGAATTGCCGGGCTGCACGCAACCGCGCGCGTAATAATATGTAAGACCGCGCGCGCTTCTCGCGTGTGTGAGACACCGCGGCGTGTGAGAAATGTACCACATGTGTTTTGTACCGGCCGAGAGTCCCATATCTTCCCGCCGGCCGAACGAGTCGAGAAAATGAATGAGTGCATTCACGAGTATACACTCTGCTCTGTGGCGCAATTGTAACTGACCTTCTCAAGTATGAAGGAAGCGAGACAGAAGAGCAAGAATAAAAAACAATCCACGAGCACCGGCTCTGGTGATATATTCAAGAATTTATGCACTGAGCATCACGTCCACGAGCACCTGTTGCTTCTGTTGCTGTATACCACGCTTAATGATGACTTCGCTTTTTGTGTGACGCAAGAAATGTCTTTGACCCCTAAATACCAGTTGGGGTGTGTGATAATGCATCTGATTTTAGAAAAATCCAATTATCACATACGATTGAGTATTCTAATTTATATTTTTCCGACAATTTTTGAATAGTTTCTATAACTATCAAATAGTCACTATAAATACCAAATAATTAACATAACTATTTCCATAGTTATCGTAACTATACAAATAGTTGCATGAACTAAAAATTAGTACTTGTCACTTTATATTTAACTGTACTATACCGATTTCTCTGAGTGTAGTTACAAAGTTGTAGAAAACGCACACTACCAATAGAGTCAAAAGAGAGGATATATAAATCATTCCAATTAAAATTGCTTGTTAAAGAGAATTTATTGAAAATCGCTAATTTGTTACAGGTTGGATTAACCGTCGTTGTGATAGTTTCTAAATATGGACGAGTTTGAAATGTGGTGCTACCAGGGACAATGTCCATTTTGGCTGCCTATCCATAATTCAACTCAAGACAACTGGGTGCAGTATCCGGTGACCCCCTTGTTGTACAAGCGCGCTTGATTTCTTACAGCCTAATGTACCCATTACGACTTTTTTATTTGCGTTGTCCAACCTCAGACTGCCTTAATTCTTTGATTTGTATCAGGAGCTGCTCCGTCGTCTCATAACACACCGTGTTAAAATTCCGACTTTGTATTAGAGGTTTCTGGTACAATAATTCGGTAAAAAGGGTTTAGGTTTTATAATAACATGAACTGGCACATAACATATACTATATTTCGAATTCTGTACTCAATCTAACACAAGGCGCATCATGGTTCCGATTTTCACAACATTAGCAAAATTCACGACATTAGAAAATACCACTTAAGTAATGTGGGGACTGTACTATAAGATAGCCTTGATGTAACCCAAGAAGAAAATCAAAGCGCAACATTCTCGTCACGTTGAGGTATTCCCGTAATTTAATAATATATACAGAGTATATATGCTAATACGGACGTCAGAGGAAGTGCGTGAAAAATGGGATGCCAAACAAGCCTAAGAATAATGCGGTGAAAATGAATGTATGAATGTCGGGCAAGTAAACCAAGTGAACTATGGCTTCAGCAGTATGCATGCTCATTGTGCAGAGCCGAGATTGCGGTTCACAAAGGTCACAGAGGCACGAATAAACACGTAGCAAAAAGTCAAGGTTCTCGAGAAACTCGTTGCAAGTACAATGCTGATGCCGGTTAATTACCTTGTCGAACGGAAGTACTTGAAAGTAATGAACAACTTGTCAATAAATGAAGCATCTCCTTGGTCCAGTTCTTTATCGTCCAATGCGTTGGTCGATTTTAGCAACAAGATCGCAAGAATACCTCATTTTTAACCGACAACGAGTAACGAAACTGAATTCATAACGCGTACAATTCAGAGATTAAAAACAAACGATTTCGCGCCCGCGTTACGTGCAATAAATGAAAATGGACCTTTTCAAAGGATCAAAAATTTTTAATAAAATTTTTGATCCTTTCATGGAATGGCAATTGGCTTTTAAGTACCGCTCTTCCCTATCTTTCTCCTATCACTGCACGCACGCACTTCAATAAGCTAACCTAATAACGTATAAATGTAATATCCGGTTATTTAGTGGCGAATATAAGTGAAAAAGTCGTTCGTGGCAATAAATCATCTGGCGAACGGTAACCGAATCCTCTTTGTGACCTAGTGCGAGAGCAAGTATAGTGAGATGCATACGGTCGTAACACGCAACCGTTGAGCTCTCGTAATAACATATATACGTGATGCGACTGCACAAGTGTATTCCGGGTAGTGCGGTGCGGTCATAGATATATAGTCCAGAGAGTCTCGGAGACCCTCAAGAGTATAAAGAGAAGAAAATGAACGCGACCAGATCCCGTATGGGTACTGTACTTATGCAAGAGACACTGCGTGCGGATAACTATTACGTAGCCTGATGCGAACTATGCGTGAACGCTCACCCGCGTTCCGTGAACTTGGAAACAAAAAGACATGTCGATGCGACGTTATTTCCGTAATCGGCGTGTAAACTAGGTCGGAAAATAATACGCTTTCCGGTATAAGATAGCAGTCAGCAACGGTCAGAAGAAATATATTTTTCGACACTGTTAAAAATCCCGTGTTGTGGGAGGTGATCACCTACTATTCACAGCCATTGCATAATATAATATGCAATATTATAAAACTATGTATATAGGGTAACTAAAATAACGCTAATCACCAGGGACGATCGAAAATAGTCGTGCTCCGCTTGAGAATAAATATACTGTGAAATTGGGTATCTTTATTTTTTCTTGCCAATTTAGATACTGATCTGGTAAGAAAGTTTCCTGACCGGAAATTATGCACTGCGAAAAAATCTACTTGAAATTGAATGTACATGTACGTTTTTATCCGTCAACTGATTAACTAAATTTACAATTTACTTTAATTTAAGAAAACATCATTTATAGCTAATAGAACCTCGTTTCTCGTATATTGAAAATTGCAATCACTGTTAACTTAATCCTGTGAGTGTAGACTATCTTCAAAAAGGTTGGACCACTCTACATCGATTAAATCAGTGCCACATTTTTAGAAGCGTTTCTCCCATTTCTGATGGTTTAATAATCTGTTCCAAGGTGTTACTCCTGTAGCAGCATTAGTTCTTAATAGACAAATACATCCACAGCCTTGATATGAACAGTAAATTGATTAATGTTTTCAAATGACCGATGTGATTTTTTTTCATCCAGTTTTAAAAAGTATGGACCCCAATACTATTCTGATTAGGATGAGCGACAGCTCATTTTCTTTATCGAAAAATGCTCTATAGATCGGCCGTTGAAATTGTTGAGAAAACATAACATCGTTACGTTAACCGTTATGTCAGCCGATCTTCTAATCGAACCTTGGCTGTGATTGGCTGCTCTATATTAGGAACTAATACTACTACGTGTTATCATAAAAATGTCTTTGAAAATGTAGCACTAATTTGATTAGTGTGAAGCGCTCCAACTTCCTTAAAAGGGCACAATTTTTGTAAAGAGGTTATTATTTCGTGGATTCAAAAAATTAAAAATAAATACAAAACCACAGGTTCTTTTGCATAGAAAAAACCTTAAACGTTTCACAAAAAAAGAAAAACATAACTGGTGCCGTGCAAATACCGGTGTGAACGATTAAGGGTTATCAAAGCACCATAACCATTAGTTTGTCAGCCATCCATCAATGGACATCCTCCGACCTTTTTGCACCCTTTATTAGCTGTTATATTGCTGCGTTCAGAAGCCAGCGTGTCCGGGAGTGGACAGTCAATCTATGTGTCAAGGATAGCCGTGGGCGCAGTCCGCTTCCCGTTTCACGACACCGTAATGCTATAATTTTCCGATTAATTGGATTTATTTTCCCTTTCCCTCCGTCATTACATCATTATTTTCTCGTTTCCTTGAGTCTCCCAGTTACCAGCGAATCATCTCACTGGCTCGTAATATCCTCGACCTTCTCCTCGCAGTTTTCTCTTGTGTATTTCTACCTCGGAGCTCGGCTATTGGCCCTCTTATCTCGCCTGGCCTTGCATCACCTTGGCCGCCACTGCCGGCGCACTAAGAGAGAGAGAAAGAGAGCTCCTCGAGCGCTCTCTCGTTGTGTGTCATTATTATTCAAATTCTAGCGGTTAACTCCTCCCTTGCCGAGTCTGCTGCTGCTGTTCTCTTGGTGGATGCACGAGGGGGATTTCCCGCTTCTCTTCATGGCGTTCGCCTTCGCTCCGTTAACCACAGAATTCCCCGCTCTTCTTCGCTGCTGCCGTCACCGTCATGCAGAGCCAGGCTGTTGGCTCGCGGGAAATATTTTTCCCGCAAAGTTATCTCGCTCTGGGGCGAGAAGACACTGGAGAGCCCGGGGAGAGAGAGCTTAGCAGGTCTCTCGTGGTGTAATAGCGCAAGGCAACGGCCTCGACCGTTTACTCGGTTACTTGCATACTAAGCAACAACAATAATAATGATGATAATCATAATAGTGGCAGTATAGTAAAAGCCAAGTCCCCGGTTCGGCTTCGTTGCGTCTCGGCTACGGTGATTAATCCTGCAGCAGCAGGACGCGTTCGCTCGGAGGTCCAGCTCACGCGTTGAAGTATTTGCAAATGTGCCAAGTACGCAACGCGGCAGGACTCATCTCCTGAACCATACTCTTCAGTCGAGAGGCAAAACGGTGTTTTTTTTTTTCTTATTTCTTTTTCTTCTTTTTTTCGCCGACGCTTACCTACTCGCGAGAATTTATATCGCACTGCGCGAGCCAACTGGCTGTTACTATTTTTGTCAGCACTTCGAGACGGAGTCCCTGCTGCAATGTTCGTGCCATCATTATTGACTTCATTAAAGAAACTCCAACGGTATAAATCTTCGCAAATAAGGCTCGCTTTTCTTCTTCTTCTTATCGTTTCGAGTCTTAATAGCGGCTATGAAAGATGCTGTGAAAAACTTGTTTGTATCATTTGAACTTGAAGGTGCTGGGCACTTTTTACTTCTGACAATCACCGCCTCCTTGAGAAAATTGCACTATCTACAAAAGGGTGTGAGAAAGTGTTCGTTTTTTATTACACTATTTCTTCGAAAATTGTTTTTTTTTTGCTTTTAATGCACCTCATAAAATGCCCACGAAGCTTGGAAAATAACATGAGCCCTTCTTTCAAAATATCTTGCAATTGAATCTCATCAAGTGCACATCAAGCCACATAATTCTGCAACTTTTGTGAAGACACACGAAGGCACCAAAATGGAGTGACATACAAAGTAAACTTTATAACTTGTCATCTTCAGATCAAACCAATGAACAACATTTAGTATTCGGTGTTTTATTTTATCTATCGATGAGTGCATTCTGGCATAAGTAGCGATTCTGAATGCCGTGATAATGAAGTGGCAGCCTGAAATAAAAATGCCCGTACTTAAGCCAGAATGCTCGACAGATAAAATGACACTGCGTGTCATTAAAAAATTGCAGAATTATACTGCTCGATATGTACCTTAATGATGTTTGCGAATGCAAAGTGTCAAAAAAATCGAGCATTTGCGTTTTTTTTGGGACTGTGTCCCTTTAACGGCATTCCTGGATGGACGTTATTGCAGAATGGTATAAAACCGATTACGCAATGCGGACAGCCCGCTGATATGTGTCATCAACGTTGGAAGTTAAGAGCTCCGCTCACCGGACTTAACCCGATGTGATTGATCAGCGGAAGCCGCAGGAACTGGGTGTAACTACGAGCTATCAATAATACACGGCGTACACGCAGTGTAATCCAAGAAGTACGGGGGATACTGCAGTTATTCCTGGCGTGCGCAAGAGCGCAGAGATTATGCTTGAAGATAGTGAGAGATATAGGTGAGGTTGGTTTGGCTGCGAATAATGCGAGTGGTACATATTTGTTTTAACGACCCGCTCGATTCACGAGCTCGTCTTTTCTCGGGCGATGAGAAAATGGAGCTCCGATTGTACTGGAGCATCGCGAGCGCCGCGCCCGAGGGAGGCAAGATAATCTGTCATTGTTATCGTTAACCTGAATCGTGTCCTCTGCGCTCCTGGTACTGCTGCTGTTGCTGCGGCTGCTGTTGCTCCTAACACCACGTTGCCACGGCAATTATTATTATATCCACGGCACAATGCAGGTGTAACGTTGCATTATGTACTGTTGTGGCTTAGTTCGATGTGTATGCGAAGCCCGAGATGAGATAAAACGGGAAACGCGTGTAAACTTTGCGAGCTATTCACTCATGAGCGCAGCGGAATGGAGTTTGTAAAAAAAAAACTTTTCAAGTCCGTATAACAATATACGCGTCACCTTAAAACGAAGATTTTTCTTTTAATAAATACGTGGTAGAAAGTATCGTATAATGTAATCATTTCGTTTTGTTCGTCAGACAGGAACGGGTCTTGCCCCAGATGTTAAGGTAATAGGAAAATTGCATGAATTTCTTCTCATATGAAAGTTTGCAGCTTTATATGCGTATCGTCTAAAGGAAAGACCAACCATTTTTTTATTGTTCTGAATAATAGAATCCGCACTAATAGTTTCGGGCAAGAAAGGTGCCATATGAAATGAGGCCATCAATTAGAATCTCATTGGTAACGTGACATGTAAACTATAATCAGTG
Source organism: Clistopyga incitator (assembly GCA_947507545.1). Classification (NCBI taxonomy): domain Eukaryota; kingdom Metazoa; phylum Arthropoda; class Insecta; order Hymenoptera; family Ichneumonidae; genus Clistopyga; species Clistopyga incitator. The sequence continues at coordinate 7,159,474 of OX382173.1, read as the reverse complement.
CTCGTATGTGGAAATGCAATAATGTCTTATTATTTCTTAACGGCGGATGAAAAATCAACAATGGCGTTTGAACTTTGGTGTATTGACAGTTTATCCTGTAATTTAATTGGTAATTATGCAGAATATCACGAGTCACCTTGTCGAAGTCGAAACTCAATGAAATTGTGATAATTTTGACAAACATAACAACAATTAATTGTTGGTTTGTAAAACCATTGTCATAATGATCTGAATCGTAAGTGCGTAATCCACTCCTTCAGTCATCTTCCATCAGAGGATCCGTCAAGCGTGGCCCTGAACTCTGCTATTTCAAGATCTATAACGTTCAGAACCGAATTTTCAGGGTTAGGGTTAAGGAGTTCGAGGCAGTTAACAATCATGAAAATCGTGTGGTGTCACAATTGCACAATCAAACGCATTTACAATGACCTTAAGAAAGTAAAAAAAGAAAATTGTGTTCATTGTGAAAGGCCTTTTTGTTTTATCAGCCAACTGCAGACTAAAAACGGACATGGCATATCGAAAGTCAATTATATCGAAGCACTGAAACAGCAATAGAGTCACGAATCGTATAAGCATTCAAATATTACGTTAATCCACAAGAAAAATCGAATAAACAGAAAGGAGTGCGACCGGACTGAGCATAATTTTGCTAGTTATAACATAGAAGGATACAGTTGTTTATTATCTATGCATAAAGGCATTGTATTTATGAAGAGTTCCATTCGTTACATACACAAACTGTTTATCCACCGATAATCTAACAAGTCCACTTACCATAGCGTGTTTTTTTGTTTGTTACTTCTCCTTCAATTCCACGTGCCCACGAAGTTCTAAATCCCATTGCCTTTCCCCCTCATATTCCCCTTCAAGTGCATCCACGTGGTTCTTGAGAAAGCAAGGTGAAACGTGCGTGACGCTCGCGCGCGCGTCTTCGTGGTAACGTTAGTGGGGGCCACGACCCAACGGAGTTTCACAGCACACGGTGCAACCTTCGGAGTCACGTCAAAGCGCAGTTATGCGACTTCAGCGTCACATTTACCGAGGGATTCGCACGCTGCGCGAAAATTTGCATGTAAATGCAATTAAGATCTACGTTAACGTTAACGACGGGAGAAAAAAGGGTATACAGACAAATATATACGCATTCTTGTATTATGTAGTACGTAATACGTTTTATCTAATAGGAAAGACGTTGGTGAGGAGATCTTCTTCTTCTTCTTCGGTAGTCGTTGGCGCACGTACGACTCGCTGCGTTGTTGTCCGTGCCATAACGCGAGTGAAAGGAGAGAAAGAGAAGCGCGTGCGCATCCGAGAAAACACCGTAGTGCAAGATAAACAGGTATACATAGGAAAACGGCAGCGAGCTGCTGCCAACCCGAGGGGATAGTAGAATATACAGTGCACCTTGGCGCATATTATGTTATATGTATATAGCCGGAACGCGAGTGCGAGTTACCGTTGCACCTAAGTGCGCCCGATATAAAGCCGAGATTAGGGATAAAACTGTGGACCGTTTCCCCCGGGCGTAACAAATACAGAAGAGGGACAGCAAACTCGGCTGTAAACCGTGCTCTTCATCGTCTCGCGTCATTGCCAGTTTGTCGATCGATAGATACACCAGATCTCATATCGATGGCAAATAAACGCAGACGACATTTCAGTGCGCGTCATTAAATTAAATTGATATATAATAACCGATATTAGATATAAACGTGAAGTAAAGAAGATGGTTCGTGCTAATGGGGATCCGGCTGTGGAATCCAATTTTTTCAAATCAACGGGTCTTTTTAGTACTTTCAATTACTGTTATGGTGTGAAGGTACGGAGGTTTATAGATAGATTAAACACGGAGAAAAAAGTATAGCTGGGACTCCATTTTATGAGTTGCCAGGATGATTCGCTCAGTGCATATAACTATTTTGATGGTTGTCCTAACTGAAAAGCGAGCGATTATATGGATTCACGGAAGGTTAGTCCGTGCAATCACTTTTTCAGTGTGCCCAACTTCATCATCATTCTGCGCGTAACGGAATTCTAATGGCACTGATGATAATGAAAGTGATAAGTTTTACCGTGATACTACATTACATCACGGTTGTATAATTCTCGAAGAATATCTTGAAGACATTTTCCGATACGAAACTGAGATACATAGCATCACTGCTTCGTTGAAAAATAAACGGTAGAGTTATAAATATGTCGGATGAATAACCGTAGATACATATATTTAGAAATAGCGTATTCGGATGTAATATAGAGAAACTACGTGGAGATAATCCCGTATTAATTGAATTTTACATCCTGCATCTCCGTATTAGGTGGAAAGTCAAATGAAGCGGTGGCAATTGCGAAGCAGTGCGTAAAAGTGCGAGGAGAAGTGGTTCCGAAAGAGGAATTTTCATCGCTCGCAGAATTTCAAGCTCAGTTGCGCGTTGCTCTCTCGATCCCTATTAGCAACATACCAGAGCGTCGTCGTAGCACCGTGGTAAAAGAGCTGCTATATTATAGCCCAGGGAGAAAACGAGGCTCTTTATATACCGCGGAGAGACACATACGCGCTCGTTCGAGTCTCCGCGGTGCGGAGAAGCGTTTGCTGAGATAGATCAGAATGAGAAGATGCATGTGCGAGAAGGAAAACACAGCGGAAGTGAGCCAAGAGTATATGGTCACGCATGGTTGCGCCGAAGCATTGAACGGGAGCTGAGAGTGGAAGCACGGTTTCCTCTTCTGGCACCTATTGGTAATGATGTTTGATTTACGCGTCCGTATACGTGCGCGCTCTTCTTCTTCCTCTTCTTCTTCTTCTTGTGCTTTCAGTTAAAGAAAAGTCCTTACATACGTCTTAGTCGTCTCCATCGGTCATCGCCGCGCCTACGACAGTCGTAAGAAATCACCAAAGAACAATTTAAACCCATCTTGTTTGATCATTCGCATTTGTCGACACAATTGCACAGCAAACTACCGAGTGGTTTTTATATTGTAACCACCGCGTCGAACAAGCCCTCGAGTACCATGTTTATGGCCCTTTACCCCACCCCATCGGCCCACGAAGGTAAACAGAATCGACCGCAGCGAGAGTGTGGATAACACTACAGTTGCGGACTTCGGTAGGCAGGTTCTTAAGGATGTTATTTTAACGCAGGCATCGTAAATAGGCGTAAAATTATGCTTTTTTATTGCCTGATTATCGTCTGTTCTATTATTATTTATTTAAAATAGCTTCGCTTAGAAGATTCCTGACGAGAGCGGTTCTTTTTTTCACTGTTTCTTCAGTGGTTGGAACAATAATTTGCAATGTAAGAGGCTACACCGTTAAGAGTTCAGTTTTTTTTAATATAAGATTTGTGAAGGGCTTTGCGTAGATTCTACCTATTTGGCGTTAATAGTAAAATAATGATGTACGCATAAAAACGAAGGATTTAAAATAATTTGACTTTCAGAATGGAATTTACAAAATGTTTATTACCGTTAGAAATTGAAACCACGACATAATCGCAAGCATTCTGCTTGGGTGGGGTTAAAATGGCGAATGACCAAAATCGCAAATAGTTCAAATAACGAATTTCAATATTTATATATATCACACCATAACGTTCTTTAGAACGTCTGAATTTAGAATGGCTATCGTTATGAAATTTGCTATTTTAGTCATTCCCTATTTTGATCATTCGCTATTTTGATGCCCACCGATACATTGTAAACTAAAAATAAACTTTGACTTAAATGTAGTATCGTTCATGGATAAATGCAGCAGCTTCCTGCAATATTTTACTGACAATTAAAGCAATGCTCTGCAATTCTCGAGTGTCCAAGTTCTTCGGTTACGCGTAACTCCAACCGCAAATTGAGCAAGGATAATTGTAACCTAACTCATTCAGATTTATTCTGACGTTGGAGCATGTGTTAATCTGTTGAATTATATTTGTCTCGCTCATCGGGAAGATCCAAGTCTAGAGGGGCAAGTCTAGAGTTTCTTGACGATAGCTCGATGATAATTTCAACCCGCCCATACGTAATCATAACGGCAAAACATTGCTCCCCACATAAACCATCTCGTTCTGTGTACGCACATCAATCAACTGCTCTTTATATCGGTGCCCTGCACTTTGTATCCAGTACTTAAGACTCTCGAAGTGGATATTCCATATTCTCAGCCGACTTTTCTCTCTCACGTAATTCTTACCTTGTAAACCCCCTTGATATCCTGTCGAGAGCAAGTCAAATTGTTTTTACATTCAATAATTCTTCATTGCATCAAAACCGGATGGAAACACACGTTGGGCGCCTCTCGTTTCCTTGAGTCCTCATCAATCAAGCGTAAAAATGATTTATACGTCTGTGCAAGAAAGCAGTGATGAGAAAGTGCTCGACGATTATCATTTTCTGTTTTCGTGCTTCGCACGCGTCGTGCGATTGCGCAAACCCGTTAGAAGAAAAAGAACGTTGTGTACACGCGAGGCAAAGCGAGCCATCGTTGTAATCGGACGTCGGTGCGAGCAATTCAAGCCGTTATCGCGAGCTTCAAGCGCCCCCTAACCGTTTTTGCCTCAATCTCACCTTATAATCCACAGCAATTAAGTTGTTCGTGCTGCGAACGCACTTGCGTACCGAAGGGCGGATGTTCCACATATATATGCATACATAGAAACACTGTAGCACAGAATTACATATTCTCAGATGACTACCACGACGATATATACACTGAACAGGTGTTTATTTCACGTGATAGTAGGTTCTACTGTAGCGGCTCTTAAGGAGTCGGTATATATGTACATATAGCAGTGAGGGAAGAGTGGCTTGTTGCCGCTACTCGTGTTACTGCTCATGACAGATCGTAAATAGTCTCTTCTCAGGGGAACTCTCAGAGATAACTCTCGGTATGCTCGCGACGCGCTCGGCTACCGGCTGGCGCTATTGCGTGGCCCAAAGAGGGAGACACTGCTGCGTGTCCGTGATCCGAGTATTTGACTAAAGGAGCTAAAACTGTATATTACGTATTGTAACGTCGAAGCGTAAGATGAGATGAGAAATGCATCGGACAAGATACTATGTGCGTGGGGAACGGGGGAAAGGTAATAAAGATGAAATCGGATAATATATGTGGGGTGAACTGCGTACGTGAGCGTCCTGAAGAAAGCCAAAAACTAAGGATGAACCAGGAAGTAAGTGTTGCAGCTGCTATCGCTCGTTCTGAAGAATAAGAAAGTGTGTATAGCGCCATTTTGCCGTGTGACAACGACAGTTTTCGCACTGCGGCTCCAACTTCACAGTTCTGTTCATCATCAGTATCTCTAAAACTGTCTAAGTTCACAGAGATACTGTGCGAAATTTTTATATAATGCTAGCAGAAGGTGCTTGCTTCGCTCGCAGTCCGTTCTTTTTATTTGTTCTTTAAATGACAACGCATGACTACAAAACATGATATTAGCAAGTTTATACGATTTATGACTCTACGTGACTCTATGCTCCAGGGTTTCAACTGCGAAAAATGCAGCCATTCAAAAAAGCGCGCGCTCAGGACAGCCTGAAGTTGGCTTTACGTCAAAGTCGTCGGCGACCAATCAGAATGTTTGCATCCAGCTTTCGATATTTCGACTTTCGCGGTGCCGTGTCCTTTTTAAGAGAGGGAAAAGCGCACCAATAACGCGAATCACTTTGCTTCTCAAGTTTACTTTGCATTACATTTGTCATTTAATGTTTTGGAAGATGGATCATACTGTATATAAATAATTTCGGTGTTATTAATTACATGCCGGAAATCAATCGCCGTCACGCAAGACCAAGCTTCACACTTCGGGTCGGATTACATAAATCTCAGTGCATAGGGTTTTCCATTTTTGAGATGTCTATTATAAAAAGACGTGAATTTTCTTACTAAATTATTCTGCGTGGTGTTAGTACAACCGAAATTGCAGTAACAGTAAAAGATTTATAGCGAAGTTTTGATGTATTGAACTGGATTTTTCGACACCATAGGCGCCTGTATTTCAATCTCCACGGTAGAGCAGGCTAACGAACGGAGCGAATGTGTTGTTTACGATGTTGTTTTCATTTTGTTATTAGACAGTGCTTCGCTGAACAGATAGTTCTCATTAACCTTAATAATTCATGCTCAGTCAATTGAATGCGCTACGAGGAATCCGCCAGAATAAGGTACAAGAAACATAATTGTTATCTAGTTTTTCTTCTAATATTGTTCGTTTTTTATCATTTTCTGTCGGATTTATTTAGATGATGTTATTTAAGTTTTTACCTAAATATCATAACAATAATAAGTTTAACCAAACGTGTGAGTATAAAATACATCCGACTGTATGTAATAATGATATGAGCCTTACTTTTTTAATTTACGGTTCTCCCGAACAAACGGCTTCGAGTTTTCAGAAGCCCGTCCTTTAGCCGATTTCTACTGTACTTGAGCACCTTCTTTGCAAACTTGAGCTTTATCTGCCGAGTAGTTTAGGAAAAAAATAGCTCTCAAAATTTCTATAATTCAATGTCACCACTATTAATTGAGTTTGAGATCATTTAATGAAAATATAGTATTAAAGCTCAAGTATCCTTTGCATTAACGAAGATTGCGGTGCATCGATGAAATTTTTTTTCTCGGTGCACTTACTTCATTATATGACGACGTCCGGCAGAATTAGCATAATCCTGGTACTAAACCAGCCCTAACGATAATAATGCAGCTGAAAAAATGTACAGGGAGAAGTAACGACGATACAGTAAAAGTGGCAGTAACGAGCTGCGAACGATCATTACATCTAGCATAATATAAGAGGCTACCCTGTTAAGAGTTCAGCTTTTTATACAAGATTTATGAAGGCCTTTGACTATTTTCAACCAATTTGGCGTTAATAGTAAAACAATGATGTATAGCGAAAAACGATCGATTTAAATTTACTTGGTTTACAAAATTCTTAACTAAATGGTTATTACCGTTAAAATAGATCCATCCTAAATATCATAATAATAATAAGTTTTAACCGGACGTGTAAGTACAAAATAGATCAGACTGTATCGCAGACTGTTAAGCGCTCTAAACCTTTCCCAATATAATTGTGTATAACCCATTTTACGTTAATTATTTATTTAATGACTATTAAATGTTCTTTCGCACACTTCATTCTGTGACGACGTCCGCTTGAATAAACATAATCCGGGCACTAACAAGCCCTAATGATAATAATGCATCAAAAAGAATATATAAGGAGAAATAACTACGATACAGTAAAAGTGGCAGTAACGAGCTGCGAATGATCATTACAGTCAGCATAGACCGCTACAGTTATCTCGGCGGCCAGATCGAAGTGCCCCTATATGTGTATTACGGGTCCGATGATCAAATTGAAAGAAGAATAAGAAGAAGGAGACGCCTAAAGGAAGAACAAGAAAGAAAAAAAGTGTAGGAAGAGTGTCGTGCACGCAACGCGTATGACGATGACGGTGACGACAACGTCGGAGTTTCTTCCGCGGTGAACGCGTTTCTTTCACGCCCGAGAAGACTCCAAGCACGCCGTGTGTACGTATGCGCGGTCACAGGAGGCAGTTGCTCTCCTGCGGCCACCACAATGGATATAAGATATCCGAGGAGCGAAGCGGTCTATGTAGATGCGTCCTCGACCCTATACCGTTAGATAATATGTATCGACACGCCGTTGCTCGGCTCATCGATCGCACTTCCTATCTTCGATGCACTGCTACGCGATGTATAGATCTTATTCGTGACGTAACTACCTACAATCATCCGCAGTGAAAAATAACGTCAAATTGTGATGTAAATTAAAAAAAAAAAAATTATCGATGGTACCAAAGAGACGTTTTCCGTATTACTTTTTCCAATGGTCCTAAAAAAACGAATTTTCCTAATTTCACACCAATGTGAAATACGAACGGGCAGAACAGTTTTCATTATTAGCACCGGAGGATTGGATCGTTTTTGTTCCTAGCTAATGTGGTTATTTTGAAAGAGTCAGGAAGAAAGGTCTTTAATGCATCTAGAAGAATCAATAGATATGTTTTTCTGAGACGAAATTAAGGTTCTTCGATTACCTCAACAATGGATAATGTGAACAATAACTACATTATTGATCCCACAAATTTTTATCAACGTAGTTTACTACTTCATTTAGCTTCATCTTATCCAATGCACAATTTTTATCGATAAAAAATTACGAGCTAAAATCATGGAAATCAACGTTTCTTTTTCTTTCTATTAAACCCATGAACGAAAACATGACAATTTATTTCTTTCACTCGAAGCCAAGAATAAAAATTCATCCACAATTCACAATTCGATTCGACGAAGAATTTTAATAAAATGAACTTTAATTCAAAGGGCGAAGAATAGCTGGAGCTGAGCTGGATATCGTAGGGTGCCCGGAAGCCAATGCACGACTGGAGTACCTCGCCATAGTTTGATTAAAAGTCATGAGCGCACGATCTGGAGGATTGTACGAACGTTGGCAAAGATTTGCCGACGTGTCTGCGGGGTATAGCTATCACAGAAGGGTCAAAAGGGATAGTGGAGCTGGCAACAGTGGAGGATCAAAGTAAAGGCGCCGCGTGGCGTAGGAGTCGAGCCGCCCGGCGAGACTGGCGAGAGTCACGGGTCGAGGAAGGACGAGGATCAACAGAGGACGCGCGCGGCGCACAAAGGCCGTGGGAAGAAAGCCCAGAAGCAAGTGAGATGTCGAAGGACGAATGGGGGTGTGCGATGCGGTGGACGTTGTTAATCGATCCTCGGCGAATCGTCGTCGATCGATTTCCTCGCGGAGGGCTCTCGATCGCGCGCGGTGACCTCTTGAAATCGATTTCTCGGGGGTTCACGCTCCGTAGCGATGTTCCGCAGTTTCTCGGTAGGGGGGCGCAACGGGTTTGGTTCTCGTTGCAGCAGCACTTCTCATGCTTCGTCGAGCGGGAGACTCGGGCAGTAGTCCTCTCTATGGTATAGTTATGTACTCGTTATTCCTACGGGCAATATAGCAATTCCGGCAGTCAGATTAGTACGTAAAACATTATTTCCGTGGACACGCGGAGATAATCTCGAGTCACCGGCAGCTCGGGATAATTGCGGTTCTGCCGCGAAACACCAAGAGCCATGCCACAATCAAGAAAACACAATTAAGCAATCCGACACTTTTACAATTTCATCGTTTATCGATTCCGCGTTTAAAGGAAGTAGACAAAACCAAGTAATTTATTTTTTATTTTCTCTTCTATTTGAAATCTTACATTTGTATTCATATTCGACTGTGCGGGTAGATATATAAATATATAAATAAATATGAATTACGATGTGATAAATCTGGCTACGACGGATGATTGAATGGCATTGGTCAACCATGACTGTTCAAGCTGAGTTTCATGGCCGGCCCGTCGTTCCATGACCTACGACGCAGAAGCATCAGAGCCCAGCGAATTCAAGAACCACCGCCACCACCTCTTGAATAAATCGTATAAATCGAATCAGGGACGAAGAAGAGGCTCACGGTTCACGGGTTTCGATGCTTTCAACGTGGCTGCACCATCCACCATATTTTTATTTTTATTTCTTTCACTTTTTTAGATTTATTTTCCAGATGGTCAACGCGGTTCTGGCAGATCGGATTTTGCATGTTTATCTATTCTCGCTGACGTCCGGATATCCGCTCTGAAGTTACTGCTCGCGATATATAATAAGAAGATCACAACAGCTTCTTCTAGCAATTAGTCAATGAGTGCCCGGAGCGATTGATCATGTCAGGGAGACTCCTTCGCGTGTCGTCATTCCGATCTCGTAAACAAAAACATGAAGAGAGTCCAGAAGAAAAAGGGTAGACGAGCAGGACTTAAAAGAAGAAATAAAATCACTGTTAATTGATTGCCGTCAACTCCGTGCTGTTAAAGTCAATTGCTATCAGAGATTTACAGGTCGTGAAATGAACATACGTTACGTTAGGAGCTTCCGAAGCAGATTTACTTCGCACTAAACTCAGGATAAGGTTTCGGAAGATTCTGATCATTGCATTTCTTATCATTAGTGATATTCGCCAGGTTGGCGATGAAGCAAGTAAGTCGATACCTGGCTGGTTACTGCTAGACGATATAGTGCAACTTTGCGATGAGATTCTAAAGTACACATATGTAGAGTACGTATATATATAATCTACAAGCACCACCCTTGTCATGTGCTACAGGAACATCATCATCAGCTTCCGTTTCAACTCGAATATAGATGAGTCGTCGTTTTACGACTTTGATGCCGAGTAGTTCTATCGCTGTACTCGCGTGCGCTTGAAAACGCGAGACCGGAAAGGAACAAGTTGATCTCTTGAAGGTCTCGTTCGTACGCAATTTTCTTAAGTACACGTTACGGTAATTGATTACATAGGAGTCGGTAAAATACTTTCAAGACGCCTAAAAATCGGTTTTTTAAATTTCGCAGGTACTTTTATACAACACTCCGAAAAAAGATTGATTGGTTAAACTCAAACTCGCTCAGGCAAACTGTAAATTAATTTCCAATCAGCACAATATCTGTAATCATTTCCCACATTACTGTAACGAAACATTAGCGTGACAGCTTCTTCAAAGGAATTTAATTAAACCAGTTTTTATGCGTACACGTTATCGTTTCTATCTCTTATTAAGTGAACTTCAGGATGTATTTAGTATTTCAAAAAGTGTTATTCCAGTTTAATGGATACGATGTACCTTTTCGATAATTGGTACATCCATCTTGTGGATTCTCATACGTTAAACTCTATTATACTTTACCCGGCTTCCAGAATTATTAGTGGCTCGTTAAGGGAATTCATCTTTAAGGTGGTCTCCAACGGCAGTTTTAGTCTCGTGATGCGAGGATAATTGCCCCAAGTCAAATGCAATTTTATTACGATTTATTGAACGAACATCGCATGATCCACAATGCGTAATTACGGGACTATTGTTGTGTCTAATGTAATCACACGCACATGTACCAATTACAGTGGATCGAAGATTGAATGAGCAAGCGAGGCGCAACAGCCGGAAAAGCTTCAGTGGTAATAAAGAATGCGTGAATTCATAATCTTTCTCGTTTAGATGCCCAACCAGGTTCAAGTACAATTTGCCTCCAAACGAGCGAGCATATTTCCGGAATGTAATTACGGGAGACTATAAACCTTGCATACGAAGTGACGCAATAAGATTTGAAATGAAAATACTGCGAAGAAAGGCGAACAGTGAGGTGCTATAGAAGCTATAGAATCGTGTGTTAAACCGGCTCGGAATGGCGGGGACTATAGTGGGCATTTCTCGTAACTGTCATTGCACGCATTCTCAGCTCGGTCTTCCGTCAAAAAGCTGCCAACGGTATAACCGCACTGTCATTAAACGGACATTTGCGCTGTTTATCGTAAATAACGAAGGAAAGTACCGAGCAAGGCTGGGACTCTACGAGTCCGTTTCTATCGCTGTTACAACGTTCGGCTGTCGAAGGAAGCATTTCGTCGCAGGCTCGTATATAGTATATCTGGTGGGATAGCGAGACATGATCCGAAGCTGAAGACGGGAGAAACGGAGAATAAACGGTGACGGGACGTGGGCCGTAGGCAAGTCGAATCAACGGAAACTGCACTATAAAACCCGCGGTCCGCTGCAGCTGCAGCTCTAGGACGCCTAGTAATATACGTGAAGTGTGCAAGAGCATAGACGGCATGTAGATTCCGAGGAAGCCGGCCGTCTCGCCGACGGCAAGGTTATTAATTATCACAAATACCTAGAGGCGTCTGAGCAACGGAGCCACGAGAATCAGCAACGGCTTTTCGCATGCCTATCGCCATCACGTCGTCTCTAGCTCACTCGGCCTTCACTATCTCGGCACCTCATCCTTCCCCGCTGGGGATGCACCAACAAACCATCCACGCTTATGTTTCTATGTATATTAATGTGACAAGTAGCTGATGCCTGAGGGCGTGGATAGAGGAAAACTTTTAATACATGCATTATTTTATTGAAAATCGCTGTCTTTGCACTGAAGAACGAAACAAACTTTCCTATAATCAGCAGCGGGCACATTGATGTTTGATTAGCAATTTATGCAATGGGAAATATTGAAAGTTTCATTTCCTCGATTTTCGATTTCCTCGTAAGATTTTACCGACACTGTTAGATAAGATTGCAAGTTTTTATCCGTAAACTGGCAAATTAAGCGTAATACATAAGTGTAACATAGAATTAACGTTAATTATGGTACTTTTGTCGCAAAATTAAAGCAAACTATTAAAATTAATAAAGATAGGTATAAAAATTACTACATCATACATTAGATTTTGATGGCACTTATATATATATAATTTAGTTCATGGATAAATCCTTTCAGTGCTTTTGCATTAAATTTCAAGTAGATTTTCTCAACAGTGTATTTGCTTTACTTTTATTTTAGACGGAAGTTTATGTTCCTATTTTGCCTATTTATATACTGATTAACTTTTGGCCCCAGGATTCAATTCGTAAAGCACAATGAACTTGTTTCATTGCTCATCGTCTTCAACGCATGCTTTGCATCTTCTGTTTGTGAAGTAGCGGCGGCGTTCCAGGAAGTGACGCGCCTTGGAATCGGGTGTTAACGGGTCTCGAATGAAGCGTCTGAGATCTCGTCTCGCAGTTTATCCTTTTTCTTCAGGATACACCAAATCCGCTCCGTTTCTTCTCCACAAGATGATAGAACACACACAACTGATCTTATCTCAATTCGAGTTGGAATGCTCTTTGTAAACACTGAAGATTATACGTGGTGAGGAAGTTTGGAATAGGGCCCTTGTAATACTCATAATTCATGAATGTGTACGCTCGTATTTTGCGAGGCTTCGAATGACGGAACATCCATCAAGAGCCAAAGCCGTCGCGTTCTCCTACTGGCAATCCTTGAGAGTATAATGAGTAAAAATGCGCAAGGGGGTACGTTTACTCGGGGCGCCACGTGGAACGGACCGTTACGCGAGGACTTTTTGTCCGCGAGCGCTGGCAGTGTGCGCCCAAGTCTTCTCTTCAGTCCTCGGGCTTCTCATCTCTCTATATCTATCTGCTGTCCATCTTTTCTCATCTGCTCGTCGTGCGGAAGATTCTCTCCCGCGATGCCTTCCCTTCTATCCTAGCCGTCACTTTGGCCCCCGCGGCCCTTACAGTGTATCCACTTACCTCTAATTTCATTACGTTTGCGTTATTTCAGGCATCACATACAGACATAAATTCATCGGATTAAAAAATATAGCCTATTGATATTGCTTCTTGGACGAGGTTGATTTATTGTGGACCCCGGGGAAGAATCATGCATGAGAGAGAATCGACCTCACTCGTCTGGGGTACACCTTTTTTTTCTTCACTTTTTTGTACTTCGTACTTTTAAATCATAACGAAATCTCTATAATAACTGAATAATGGAACTATACTTACATATTTTCTGTTTCATACACGACCACTTTTTATGATTGGAAATTTATATTTCGTATCTATTAATACTAACCATGATATATAATTTGGTAATATCTTGTGATTTTGAGACTATGAAGTTTTGCAAAAATATTGAATTACGCATTGAACGTGCTTTGGGTATAATTTGCATATAACGATTCTTCATATCCACAATACACACGAATAAAGTTCCTTGTATAAATAAACGTTTTTGCAGCGTTCAATGTGAAATTGACAGCGTTTTAAGTTAGATGTGTGAAAAAAAAATTAAATGGAAGCCATGCTTTTAATCATTTATGTAGCGATGATAAACGATCCAGTAGCCCAAAAAATTGGGTACTTGACGAGTTAACTCTCGTGGGCATACCGAAATAACTTACCAAAAAAATATGTAGTTCAAAATATTATTCAGATACTTTTAAGAATCGATTTAACTTCTTATCACTTTGTTTCGTGATTTTCATTTTTTTTTCTCTTCCAGTATTACATTTTTTTCCTACTCTTCGAAGCTAAATTTTGAGGCGACGACCACACAAATTTTTTTTTATGTGCTATGTAAATCCCACCAAATTTTTTTTGTTGGATTCTATAGGAAAAGTAAAGAGACACACTTTTGCAAGTTTCAATAAAGCGTTTAAAAAACCGAGTTTTTTTTACACACACTAGTGAACTTGCGATTGCTGATAACACAAACTGTATTTATGTAGGAACAATTACCATCCTTATTGTATTATATTATCTAGTAACAATGAGTACGTTACCATGCATTGTACGGATTATCTCATTTGATATCTACGAGTGGCGATCGAGAGTAGTCCGTTATCACAAGATTTACAATGTATTGTACTTATATGTCTGAGATTTCAATACTTCATATATATGCACTGAGTATTACCAAATCATTTCTACAGTTATCAAGCAAATGCAGTAACAATCCATATTATAAATTTTTTATCACAAATAGTACGTTGTAGTATTTTTATGGCATCAGTTCTTTAAATACATTAAATATTTTTGAAATAGACACCTTATTTATTTTTCTTAATGGACCGACGGCGAGTCATTAAACTCAACCGGGCAGTTTTTTTAGGTAAAAAATTGTTGTTTTAATGTAGCGACAAAAATCTCCAGAAGGTGTTGTAAGCTATAATGTGTTCTTAAACCATCCAGTTTCAATGTCGCTTATTATGGAAGCATTTTTGTTACGGATCATTAGTCAATTTATAACTGTAGCTACGTCAACGTCTACTTTGCTAAGAAGCAAACATGCTGAAACGGACTTCAATTAAAATTCAAACCCAGAGGTGGAATTTTCTATGACAATCGCCATTGATTATTCTAACAGTTACAATTTTTTGTCAAAAACGGAAATGAAATTTGTTACTCCTTGTTTTGCTTTCTGTACAATGTCATGCAGAGATACGATTGTGTTCTACCAATGATCAACATTTCCCCATCCAGTTTCAACGTCGTTTAGTATTGAGGCATTTTCGTTAAGGATCATTGGTCGAGTCTTGATTGTTGCTACGTCAACACCTACTTTGCTAGGATGCCAAATCCTTCTGTGCAAAAAAATCGACTTTAATTAAACTTAGAATCCAGAGATGGAATTTTCTACAACAATCGCCATTGATTATTCTAACAGTTCCAATTTTTTGTCAAAAACGAAGATTAAATCAACCAGTTTTTGTTTTGTTTTTTTCTACAATGCCATACAGACATATGATCGAGTTTAAGGAATGATTAAAATTTCACCATTCAGTTTCAACGTCGTTAATTATGGAGGCATTTTCGTTGAGGATCATTAGTCGAGTCGTAACTGTAGCTACGTCAACACCTAATTTGTTAGATGCAAAAAACCATTGGTTCTGCGTCACTAAATTCTTCCGGCATAAAAAACCGACTTCAATTAAACTTAGAATCCAGAGGCGGGATTTTCTACAATAATCGCCATCGATTATTCTAACAGTTCCAATTTTTTGTCGAAAACGAAGATTAAATTAACCAGTTTTTATTTTGTTTTGTTTTTTTTTTGTACGATGCCATAGAGACATATGATCAAGTTCGATCAATGATTAAAATTTAACCATCCAGTTTCAACGTCGTTAATTATGGAGGCATTTTCGTTAAGGATCATTAGTCGAGTCGTAACTGTAGCTACATCAACATCTAATTTGTTAGGGTGCAAAAAAGCGATTGGTTCTGCGTCACCAAATCCTTTCGGCAAAAAGAAACCGACAGACATGCTATACCAACACAATGCACCGAGGTTGATAATCGGCATTGAAGGATTCGGGCACGAGTCTAATTATCTCGTTGTGCCTGGACTCTCTTCGCAACGCCCGGAACGTCGCGGTGTAATCCTCCATGGGCGTGACGTGCTTTGCACGCGGTGTTCCGCGTTCCAGGTATACCGAAGAAACGACCAGCACGCCGTGAACCATCCGTATACACAACACCATGCTAGTGTTCCTGGGATAGAAGAGAAGAAGCGAAAATCCGGGACACGCGAGTGCAGTGTTAGGCGAAGAAACAACAAATTGTTCAGTTTGCAGATCTCGTATTGTACATTTTTTAAATGGCGCTACCGGTATACTCCGAACTTGGAATTTGCCGGAAGTGAATTAGTCATCACATTTTTTACTGAGGTCACGATCGTAAAGTTACTGGGATATAGTTTTCTAAATGTGTAGATAACAATTTCGCACTTTTGTGGTTTGACTGGAATTCATGTTTGAAAAGTAAACATCAGACAATTCACCAAAAAAAAATCTAGAAATACACGAAAAACCCGGAACTAAGCCTATAAAAACTTAAGCCACTTGCATGCAACCCGAATCAATTCGTACGTGTAAACTCAAACACGCCAATCACACCATATATTGTCAACTACAAATATTAATTACCGAAAAAAACTGAAAATAAAAGAACTAAGAGCCATTCATTTTTCCACTAATTGCGAGGAAAAGACGCAAAGAAAAGAAAAAGCAAACTAAGTCCGTACATTTATTTGACAGAATATTACAGAATAGTTAGATGTATCACTTATATATTCAGAAGTTCTAATTTTTTTCAAATTTCATTTGCAAAAAAAAACTTTATATTTTATATGCTTTGTCCACTTTAGAATAGTCGAAACAACCAACATGCGCGAGAGAATCGTACAGTATAAAAATTGAGATAACAAGCCTTTGAGTCCTTGTCAAAAAAGTCTATTTTGCACTGGAAGATAGTAGATACTTCGTGATATCGGCATATTAATTTAACGAGAATATTGTTGGTGTTCGCGGGACTAACCACCGAGCGTGAGGTAATCAAGATCGACATAATTTGCATCACGTAGCTGACCTCAACCCCTCTCCCCCTTAAACTATTCTCAAGAGCGCGTGTTGCAGGTTGATGATGAACCTCGCGAATTCTCTTGGGCTCTGTACAATCTTGCGGTTTCACGAACGAATACACTTTAACTTGATGGGTTTTATCCGAAGCTCTTGCATTGGCAAGGGAACTGCTGTCTTACTCCATGCGTGACTAAGTGGCTTGTGAGTGCGATCAGTTGATTCACTCTTTGTGATACGGTTGGAGTAAAATAGTCATTGTGGATCTAAAGTATGTATCTTGCATAATACGTTGTCAATTATAAAACTCATTAATGAGTATATCAACGAATGGAAATCGGCATATTAGTTCATAAGCTCACGAATGATTCCAATCAGTAGCTAATTAGAAGTATCTATAATCTTATAAAAGGTGTAAACTCGATAATCGAGATAGTAAGATTACTAAACTGCTATTAAGCCCATAAGTGGTAAAAACAAATCAGCGTTAACTGGTTTTCTCGACCAGTTTCTCGTTTTAGATGACTCTTAATACAATTTCCTAATCGCCGCACAATTTATCCTATCTAGTCGATTCAATGAACCCTTTATCACGTCAATAATGGTAGGCACCTTCAACAACGTTTCGCAGACTGAATCCTGCACTCCTACCTGAATATGCGAACCTCTTACGACGTAGAAGCTCCTTGTTCTCTTCATGAGAAGAACTTGAGTAGAAGGGCAGCGGAGAACGTGAGAGTATCGGCTCAGAAGTGAAGGATGCGACGACACAGAGGAAAATGATCGCTCACGCCATATGTTACTACACGCTAATAAGTTAGCGAACTCGGGCTCATCTTTATGGTACAAGATCTTGTTGAGTACGACCTAAGTGGGCGTACGTCTAGGTGCGTATTAGGCATGTTGGTATCGGTGAATGAATGGTTCACATGCGGTGAACTGAGAGCTCAACTGATAACTTCCTTGATGCCGAGCTTTCCGCTTATAGCTGTCTACTCAATAGCGTGAATGGGCATTTTGCTCGTTCTCCTCAAGCAGCATCAGAGATACTCGAACGTTGCAATTATTTAGTGGATCAAGGGTCCCCACGCTTTCGTTTCAACTCGCGCGCGAAACAAGCGGTAAACGGCTGTGGTTCTCTTCGCAGGCGTAAATTAGCCTCGTGTGCTACCAGCAACACACTTATACACCCAGCACTCGGCAGCTCTAATGTGATACCAAGTTTGTATGTTCCAGGTGCCGCAGAGTAATCAAGGTCAGCGTAATTGGCACGACGTAATCGACCACGCCGATCTACTTCCACGTACTCGTCGTTGAGTGTCCTTCTCTGTTACCTTGGGTACTTGAGAATCCACAAGAAAATATATTCCCCATCGTTCACAGGTTTTTCCTCGACTTCGTTATACACGTCTGGTAGAATTACCGTCGAAGAAAAGATGAATGAGGAGAGGAAGAAGAACGTCAAAGGATCCGATCCCATTGCTCATGCAAGAGGATATACCTCGTTCCGACGCTGTTATGAGAACGCCAGTTAGGGTAATTGTCGACCCCCCGCGTGTCTGACCAACACTTGGGCCATTCTACTTGGCAACCTTCTTGGAGGTCTTCCCGAGAGAAGACTACATCTATGAAACTTGGAGCAACTGGCGCGCAAAGTGTGTTGTTTCTCTGGAACTGATGCCTCATTGGAGGTTGGTAATCGATTTCACGAACCTTCAATGGTGAGATCATCAATTGCCCCCGATGGAGTTGGGCTGGTATGGTAACCATACCCTGCGAGATTAGAGAGGTTGCCTGTGCTCGAGGAGAAACAAACGAGAATAAGGGATCAATTACGTTCGTTCGAAAATCGAGATATTGTTTTACAGTTATTGCAGTCCTTTAATCCGTTATCACGACAATTTCAGGCATTCAACAGTCAGCATCTATGTTTGAATGAAGATCAAAGTTCTTCCAATCAAGAATTTAGCTTCCCCTCGTAGTCGCTTGATTGCGGTTTTTTAAATCCCCACTTGGTAATTATACTTCAAGTTGTTTAGCAAATTAGTCAAAGATATTAAAGTCAAATGAGTAAAAATGGTTAGAGACTGACCTCCATTACACGAGTAACTAGTAAATAACATGCTCGCTCCGCTTGCACTCCTTTTTTTCGCTTGTATTTTCTTCTATTAGTTAGTCAGTGATTTAGTTGGTGCTGATTGCGGTTGCTATTTTATAGCAACATGTTCATATGTCTATGGACATCTATGGTTGTGGCTGACATGTTGACACGATTTTGTTGGCATGTTTATACGATTCGTGATTCTACGTGATTCTATTTCTGTTTCAGTGTTTTGATATAATCGACTTTCACTGAGCCATGTATTGTATTCTTACGGAAAGTAAAATATATTCTATTCCACAACTGCGAAAAATATAGAAATTCAAAACGCGCAGAATAAGTGAATGCAGTGATTATAATAATCTGAAGTTGACTTTATACCAAGTCTATCGCCGACCAATCAGAAGATTTAAAAAGTGGCTTCAGTTTTCGATATCACGACTTTCGATGCGCCTTGTTTTTTTCAAGAGAAGATCACCATTTAAAATAAGATATTTTTGGAAATGTTCGAAATCGTGTGATTCGGCGAACCTCGACGTTCTCTATGAATTCCAAAATTATTATGTGAAGATCGGAGAAGTTCTGTCGATGTTTAGTAAAAATTGCCAGGGTCTTCAAGGAAACAATTGTACTAATACTTCAGTGAAGAGCTTCAAAATTCAATTTATCACTTCTGAGTATTACTCGACCGGCAATTCAGACTGAATACCATAATGGTGAATAGCAAGAAATTCCTCTTTTCATTGGCACCTAGTGTCACGCCGAAGTATACCAGGATGATCATCGCCTCGAGCACCTGGTGTATATCCTCGATCCTTAACACAGGGTTTCGACATTCCTCTCATTTAACCATAGCCGATTCGATATCCGTAATCGGTTCGCTGTAGCCAATGTGCAATTCTCTATACACAACCAAAGAGAAGGCGCGATGCGCACACACGTTATCAATGTAACGATACCGTTCGCAGTTAATCAACGTTAAGGTTCACGTAATTGGTAGCCCCTGTATATGTGCATCCATATGTATGTATATACAATATAGTTTAGTCTTCGAGAACAGCGAGTGCAGTAAGATTTGTATGTACGTATACAGGAGGCGATACACTTGAAGATTCTGCGCCAGTTGGATTCTAGGAGTAGCAGCAACTCGAGGCAACGTCACGGCTAAACGGTTCCTGTTCTCTCGCCAACTCTTAGCACTGCTGCGCATCAGAGGCCCAACATCTGGCGGATTCTTGGGTATTTCGCGTCGTGCCTCGGTACTCGAGGTTTTTGCCGCACCTACTACGATGCACCAAGAGGTAGGTACGTACTATTGCACAGCTCCATCGTCTCTAATTTTTCCTTCGTCTTTATATCTCTTCTTCTCGGATTCCTTCTCTCTCTTAGTGTCCAATTTGGCCGCGCGCGGATCACCATCATCCTGAATCCGTCGACACTGAGTCCGCGAACGCTGGAGCATCACCAGAAGCAAAAGTAAGCGCGTGATAGCAATTTGGAGTGCGCAGCGATGGTGCCAGATAACGATCCTTTCCGTGGCTTCCGTGGCTTTTCTTGTTGTCCGCAGTCGGCAAAGGTGGCGAATTCAACCATCGAATAGTCTTGCGTTCACTCGCAACTGTATTTATCGTCACGAGGTTCTCTTTCCAACGCTTGGCTAAAGTAGAGTTAGTATAGAAATGCAAAAATGGAAAGGCAGAAAAGTCTCCACCGCAGAGGCTGCTGAGGGATAAAGAGAGGAGGCTGGCAAGGCCGGCCGAAGACCCGTTAGAACGACTTGCACGTTGTTATACACTGTGGAAATATATATATATTAGATTCACTCTAACTGCTCACTCTGTTATTCGCCACAGTAAAACCGACCTAATGAATGAATCGCCCATGGCTAAATTACGACGGTTAAACAATTTAAGGGAGGTAAACCGCACGGCGTTTCTACGATATTTAACTGCTGCACGAGCGGTACGCAACTTTTCAAGATACCTCTTTCTCTCCGTCTCCCTGTTTGCGGTATTGATACTCCTATCTTGTTGGGTGTCCCCTCGGGAATCCGTTATAGGAATTTGTAAACGCCTTTATGACGTAATCAAATTATGCAATTTGTCGCTGCGGTGTCGGAGAGCTGTACTTTTTGTGGAACGTTCGTAAACACTTAGCTCCGACATTCAGTTTTTTTTTTTCGCGTTAAATACAAATTAACTTCGCCCACATAACTGTCGAGTAAAATACATATACCATGGATACAACAAACCACAAATAGTAAAGTATTAGTTCTGTCGTACTATTTGTTACTCTTATTTGTTATTAACAGTAAAATTCCTTGAATTTATCGTCGTCTAAGGGACGATTCGAGATACGTTTACCTGAAATCCCTCTTATAGAGGGATCGACCTATTTCAGCGCACATCTGCGAATACGGACACAACTATGTTAGGAGATTAAACGCATCATTGCGTTAATTCAAACGAAGGGGTTAATAGAATTCTACACAACTAACGGCCCATTATAATTACGTATTTCCAACGGAGTATATCGTTATCACGACATTTTGCTCGTTACTTCATTTTGCGAAAACCAATTATACACCAACCATGTAATTTTCGTTAATTCAAATGTCTTGAATTTTCAGCACAAGAGGACAGTGAAGAGTCGACGCGTTGCGAAGGTCCCCGATACACAGGAGAAAGGAAGAAAGATCTGATAACGAGTGAACGACAAAAAAACTGGTACGTGGAGGAGACACGAGCATCTACCGCGTACGGTATGCAAATGCGAAAGCGAGAGGACCGCATTGTCGGGACGCATAGCGAAAGAGTTGGCGCGGCACAGCGGTGAGAGTGTTTCGTGGTCTGGCGTTTGCCTCAAGCAGTAAACGACACGACACTGCGGAATCCGACAACACGAGCGCTGATAAATATGACGATGTATCATGAAGAAGTTTACAGTCGTGTCGAAGGATCGCGAGCTTCACACTCGTCATAAAGTCACAATCTTCGTAGGTTGGTGTCGTTAATACAGCCTTGGTGGTTGCGCCGGCGGCGGCGGCGGCAGTCATGGCGCTCGGAAGGAACGGTGGGCGGCGAGGCCTGTCCTCGAACCGTTAAGGTCAACGTACAACGCCGCAGAGCCACAGCGTCGCCGCGTAAACTATACCCGCTGTTTAGGGAAATGTAGCTACGAGCTCGGCGAACGGATAAACAGTCCTTCGAGGAGGAGGAGGAAAATGAAGAAGAAGAAGAAGAAGAAGAGAGGAAGAGGAAAGAGAAAGAAGGTCTGAACGTCGTCGCTCCCAGCAGAGATGTAAGTCGGAAGGTTGGCTTTCGCCGTGGGGCCTTGTGCTTACTGCTCGCGCTCGCGCAAATAGCATCGTCGTGAATCAGCCGTTACCTGCGTCGCGGTACTCCGGAGGACCGGCAGCTTGTGCCACGCTTGGGGAGGAGGGTCGTAATACTACGTGTATGCGCCACGTCCAAGCGTAAGCACTCGACGCTGTCCTGCTACTTCTACCCAGTAGTCTTCTCATTATCTCCACACGCGGGGAAAACCAACTCTCTCGGCTCCCAACATTCATACACATGTATATACCGTACGACGAATGCTCTTCTGTTTCAGTCCGAGAACGTTTGTCGCTACTTTCGGGCCAAAGTTCACTGAGATCCGCGGTGAGTAAACGGCACGGGAATGACCCCCAGGGAACTACTCGCCAACCCGGCTTTTCAGTTTTCTGACCTCTGTACTACGTTTTCTCGCAGAAATAGTCGCGAGCTTGCGGCTATCCTGCGATAGAATGCGAAAATTGATTGACGTTTTTTGGTGTTTCTGCAGGACTACTTTTTGAAGGCGTTATAACATGTAAAGCTTTCACAATATCACTTTTTTACGCTTTTTCAAAAGTTTATACCTTTTAGAGAATCATATAAAAATTTCAAGGTCGAATCTCAAATAATTTGCGAATGATGTTCATCTAACGAACAGCTGCTTGCAGGTGAGGTGAACATATGTTGTTATGTGCAATGATGTAGGATTTTTTGATTGGCCGAAAAATAGTAATTTGGCATTTAAAGAACAACAATCTTTTAAGGCGTAATTTCCGGCCCCTTCAAATTCGTGCTTGATATTTCTAATGGAAAACAAAGACCGTGCATGAAAAACGTGTCACGGCCATTATTATAATTCTGTCTATTCGTCCAATGTGGTTTAGTGCATTGAAATTGATTGTGCTCCTTATGAAATTCTCGAAATCTTCTATAAGAAACATACCTAGAGGAACCTGCAATCTTTTTCTTAATCAATTTGGTTACTCAGTATAATTTTGTTAGCGTACCAAAACGATTGAAAGTTTTTTTTCTAAAAAATACCGTAGACTACGTGAGATTTTCAGTCAACTTTAATCCAGACAAGAGATTTCCGTTGTGAACAGGAATATTTATAAAAATTGCCGGTATTATAGTAATCACTTGTGGGACACTAACGACCCATCTACTGGAGCAGCTTCCTGCACAAAATCGCAGGCGTCAAGGTCTCACATGGATTTTTTAATGGATACTTCCTCGAAGACCTGACAGGAGCAAGTGGGTTTCGGTGTGGATAGATCCGCATATTTTCCAAGGGCGGAAATTGGCAAAAATTACACACCGCAGCACCAACAGAGCTTAGTATATGGTCTAACGATAATAACCAAGGGGAGAAGCCAAGTTCACTTCCTCTTACGTACGCGTATCGCGCGGCGCGTAAGTGAAGCAGCAGCCAACAATGAAAACGTCATACGCTTTGGCTGCTGTTGCGATGCTGTGGCGCACGCCAAAGTGGCTCGTAAAACTTTTAAGTCCCTACACGGTTGTGGGATGACCGGCCCCTCTCAGCTCTACATATTAATATACCTGTGTTCGAAACACGGTACTTTAGGCCATTTACTACACGTGACCACTATACACGGCCTCGTCGATGCAGCGAGGCTGCTTAAAAAGTAAACGACCGGAAGGGGGAGACATACTTGTAAAACTGTGCACCGATTTATCAGTATGTGTACAAAACTCTGGGTTTTGTTTGACAATGAATGATTGTCCTGAGATATTCATATATTTTTCATCCCTTAATGTAAAAAAAAAAAAAATTCAGAGCGTCTGGTAAACGTTTAAGAAATTTTAAAATTAGCAAAAACGTCAAATAAAGTTCCGATGTACATGATGTTTGATGAATCTGAAGTACGATTTTAAATAAGCTGTTAAATAAGCTAAAAATTGATAAATTGTTTATAAACATTTTATCACCGATCGAGTGTTTTGAGATAATAGAGACTTCAAACGTGCTCAGTAAAAATAAGTTTGTTTTCTCAAGCCATTTGCGGGTTTTTGATGTTCTCGTAATTCATGAAGTGTTGAGTCCAGGTGTTCGACGATTTCTTATAATAATAGGATTGTCCAGAGAACCAAAGAATGAATGCCACGAAGAGGATTAGAATACGAATGCTAATTTTTTCACTGCGCACGACTGCTGTACGACGGCTTTCGATCTCGTCGATGCGCAAGGGAGAGTGATTAAAAAGTAACAGCCAGGATGCAAAAGACATATACTTGCAGTACCTATATATAGTGTCCGACGCTGGGAGGAAGCGACTCGCTGCCGAGGAATTGTAAATAGGTAATACAGGCAGTAACGCAAAGCCTAATAATACACGGCTGATAAGAGTAAGAGTAAGAGAGTAAAAGTTGGTATGTGGAATTACAAGCTCTTGTAATAGTCCTCTCGGTAATTTGACCGTACGAGCGAGCATGGAAAGTGAATTCTTCGGGGAGTCGATGAAATTGAAATCAGCCAATAAAAGCTACTGGGAAATATTGAATAGTTCACTCTAATAATATATACACGGAGCAACAGTAGTGAAATAATCGGAGAATATATGAAAGAGGGGGAGTTTTATTGTTAAAATTCTTGTAATGAAGGACGTGAATGAGAATTCATGGGGTAAAATAAGAGCAAGAACAGGAGAAACAGTAAAGGGGATCCGAAAGAGATGCACGACAGTGAACAGCATCCCTCCGACGCAAGGCGGGAATGATCTCCCGCGTTTAAGACACGAAGAGTCTTCCGGTCTCGCGGAAGCGGCCCATCGCGATTGCCGCCACACCGTGGGGGCCGTAAAAGTCCTTCGTGAGACTTTACGAGCGTTCGATTGCGTGTGCGCGGGCCCTTCTCGCTGCTGCCGTAACGAAACGATGCCACGGAAAGCCAAGAAATATAATTCTCGTGTATATTTATGCCCGTTTTATACTACGTATTATTTCACTGTTTTATATCTGTTCTGGCTTAAGGTGTATCTGCCTACTGTACTTGACTTCAATATATATATAAGCGTACTTGTAGGGCATAGCTGCTCTGCTCCCGATGCCTTCTTCCTAGTCTCTTCCCGTGGTTCTTGTAGTTCGCGGTTATGCTACTTGTTTCTTTCTCATCTTGGATGTAGGAAAAAAATTATACGTGCATTACAAAGTCGTACGATGATGGAGAACTAGCAGAGCTAATCGCGTCGTCTAGAGAAGAGAATTTGTATTTTTGCGCGCCATTGTTTTTCTCTCTTACAGAGATAAACGCCGAAGGGAATTTTGATATATCTACTATGAAAGTAGCGAAGGTAGCATGGTCAAACAAACTACTCTAATGAGAGTCGCACTATAAGAACATTGTAATACAGCCATTTACTTTCGGAAAATTGTTACATGCTAAAGCATGATTCCACAAATGCGAGAAATTACTTTAATCTATTCTTCACGAACTGTACAAAACGAAGACAGGGCTAATTTTGGTATTAAGCCTGTCTTCGCTCTCTTGAGCCTCTAATCTTTTATTACCCAACCAGGAGAAATATTTTTAACGCGAACATGACACACATTAAGTCGCTGTAAATGTCTTCATGTAATTTTCGGACATAGTTCCGGCACATCGTGCCGGAGCGCTCTGAAATGCACGTTTTTTCGTAACTATGCAAACACATTGCAGGATTTAGTGACATGATGTTACAGGATCTGCTTGAAAAGGCATCTTGGAAAAATGAATTACACAATTAATATATATCATAGCTTGAAACATCCTGAGCAAGTTCAGAAACTCTGAAAGGGTTTGACCGTCTATGAATGAAAATATTTCAAATTAAAATTGCGTTTATTCAACATGGTTTCAAATGGTAGTTCTAGGTAGCAAGTGATGTTTCGGTAAATTTCACATTTTAATGTAGGAGATGCATCAGGAAGAATGCTTTCAAATAATCCATTGAATTCTATGGATTATTGGATGATCTATGGATTATTCTATGAATTCTATTAAACTATGATGTTAATGTGATTAAGTTCATGGGATTTTCAATCGCGATCAGAAACATGTGGCAATTCGGGCAGCGGAAGGGATTTACGCACGGCGGGAATTACAACATTAAAAAAACTAATTTTCGCTTTTTACAGATTCCTTCTAGAAGTACAGTAAAATTAACAAATTAAAATACAAATAAAAATGAATAAATAAAGGTTCTTACGCGGCCCTTGTAAGGCCAAATTAACATCGAAATTCTAAATAGCTATTGCTAGTATCATCAATTTGATTTGATGAACTTGAAATACTCGCAATTACTTCATAAAGTATTCCTGAAGCACAGCCCGCAATTTTATTTCGTTCTGAGATGTATTTTCGAAAGAGACGAAAGAAAGGAATTACTGGATGGTTTGTTTAACGAGGGCAGCCAGCAAAGCCCTGCACTGAGAGAAAAATGTAGTAGAACAGTAGATCCAACTATACCAATATAATTTCCAAGACGAACGATCCTATCGATTGGACTGCGTACTATGTTTTTTATTAATTCACCTATAATCATATTTGCATGTATTATTTTTTGTCATCATGGTATAAAATATAAACGTTCCTCGTGGAAATTGTCCTGCATGCTAAAAGTATAGTCTTGTTGTTCCAATTATCTATTTTTCTCACAGTGTAGCTGCTTTATCGCTAGTTGGATGCATGCAATGTTCCGAACTACACGAACACGCGTCGGGCGCGAACGTTCGACGTTCCTGTACTTAGGTCGAGTTCTCTTGTTGTGTAATATTGTTCGGGGTAGTCCGAGACCCGACAAACCTCTTCAACGTCGATTACTCGTTTATACGAGGCTATTACCGCTTAGAGGTGCGCGCTCTCTCTGCTGGAGCAGAGCCACCCGCGAATAACGCATCCTAGAGAAATGTACCTCGTCTCCCGCTCCATTCTACCAGATATCTTTTGCGCTCTCTTCTCGCACTCGTGAACTTTGAGAAACAGCCCTGAGAAACATCTTTATCGTTGGATCGCATCGCTCCCAAGAGCGGAATCTCCTTGTAATGCCGCCCCCACCTCCTACTCGCGTTTCTACACAATAACAAACCGCGGTGCGTCGATTTCTCTCATTTCTCTTCAACGAATCGTGTGTTCTCTCTATGTACTTACTGTACGTGTATGCACGAGCATTATATAAGTGCACAGCGTGTTTCTCGTATCGGCGCAGCCCTTCGCCTCGTGTAAGTTTCGTTCTCCACCGAACCAAGTATCTCGTTTATTCTCGGCAGCGGAACGTATTACCGCCATTCATTAACGTCTAATGGACTTTTCAATCCGCACGTGCACCGCACGCTGGCTCACCCTCTACTCGATAGATAAGGGACGATCTCTACTGCCTCTATCCTTCCAACCCGCTCGATTGGCTTCGAGCATGTTTCCTGGGCCTTTGCTATCTAATTCCATCAATACAGCCTCTCATTTTTGTACCCAACCTCGGCAGATAACATTCTGCTCTCGTAGAATTATTTACACATCGGACTAAAGAATCTACGGATTTTCAATTAAGCCTTTAATGGCTAGGGATGAAAGTACATACTTCCAAACTGCTCTTTGTGCAAGGAAAGAACAGAGAATCTATACATTTTGAAGATTTTTCAAAGTCCATCGATGTAGGGTTTGCATTTTTTTGTGTAGGGTAGATGTACCATTTGTGGTCCCTGTAACATAAGCCCTTCTAGCGGCCTTAAAGCAATAGGGCGTCAATTCGCTATTGGCGACGAAAAGTTTGTGCTACTGAAGGGGTTGAGAGGATTGAGTCACCTAAAAAAAGTGTTCAGAAAAACAAATTCTGTAAATGACCTTCTCTTCTAAAACCTTACATTTACACCTTGTTAAGTACATATTAAGGATTATAATTCTGAAATTTTGTAAAGACATACAGTGCACTAAAATGGGGTGAGGAACAAAGTACATTTTTTCGCTTGTCGCAAGTTTTCAATAGAAACCAGTGAACAAATCTTAGTTAACTTCTGAGATGCGACCTGCAAAGTTGCTTTTGACTTTGACAGTTGTTTTATTCTGACTGGCCATTAACAACTGTTATTGTTTGTGCAGTTTTCGTGTTTTTGCAAGTCTGGTTTATGAGATTTAAGTTGTTTTTTGTCTATGTGTTTCTATACTTAACTGCACATTCGACTTTCTTTTTTTAAAGTGTAGTTTTAAACATGATATTTTTTTAGTTACATTCGATAACCCGAGCGCCCATTAAACTTTTCAACGTCAGCCTGGACATACAACATTGTACAGAAACCCATGACAAATAAATCGTTCTGCGTAACTGTTCACTCACCGGTAACTTTACCCTACGGAGGATCAACATGTGAAATCTCCGATTCACCTTCCTTTTTTTTTCCAGCCACCGAAACAACTCAGCTCTTATCCCTCAAAAAGAAACAAACAGTTCGTTCCGCTCGTTTGTGCGACACAGAGCCGAGTAATAAGAAAGAATTTGCGAGTTAAGCTGTGCACAAACGGTACAAATGCTGGGGTTGACTACAAGCCGCAAAGACTACGCACTCACGTGCATATGTACATATACAAGTCGAGCGGTGGAGGCAGCGCTCGTTTACGAGCGTGCGCGCTTAGGCTTTTATGATCCCACTGATGAAGCCCGATGTTCTCGTGTGTGGCGCAAGTGTAAGCGGCAAAGTTGCGCGTTAGTAAGTGGACAAAGTATAGACTCGAGGAGTTGCAGTGTGAACTGAAGCGCGCGCAAAGGGCGGAGAGCTGTTGGTCCGTCTACGTGTTATCTTTCGCTGCCGTATGACCAATATACGAACGAAAGATGGTGCAGCTGCAGCGATGAGTGTTTACCGGAAGCGGAAGAAACGGGTGCACGCTCGCGATACATATATATATATATATATATTCTATAGAATAGAAGAAATGAAGGTTGGCTACTGGCTGTACAGGGAAGGAGCAAAGGACCAGTTAGGTACCTGCAGGAACGATGGTTTATGCCTTCTCGGATTTTATGGGTCGAGCGGAGCAAGAAGAGCGCGAGCGGCATACATCACCGCTGCGAACGCGAAGAGCACAAGTCCGTTTTCCCATTATACGTTCGCTTCAGCGTCATCCCCTCTTTCCTCTTTCTATTTTACTTTGCGCGGCAGTAGTACGTACACTGAATTCTCCTGTAGCACAGCTCCCAGCTCGATTCCGAGTAAGGCTTTTACCATCGAGCAGAGGAAGATCCTCTTCTACCATTTCGAAATTACCGTTGACCGATCGCCCGGTGCGTTGGATCGCATTGCGTTGCTGATTGTACGCGCGCGCCTACCGAGCGCGCCCGGATCGGTTATGGTCTGTACGCAGATCCGATGCTTACCAATTCGATGCTCCGCGTACGCGCGAGCCTTCATCGCTTCGGTAGGAAGATTCGAGCTCTAGCAGCTCGCTCTTCTGCAACGGGCTTTGCTCTAAAATACTTCCGGTACTATCAGATTTGTACACATCGATCATATTCTCGATTTATGGCCGGTTTTCAAAAGATTCTTAAAGTCTGCATCTTCAATTCTCACTATAATTGTGAGCGTATATTATTAATTACCGTTTCTATCGATACCCTGAGACAACAATAGTTGTTTATTGTGATAGGCGACGAAGAAATTTAAAAAGAAATCGTTTCATTGTTTTTTTACTGGATTAGTGTAACTACTACTTTCTTAGAGATAAGTGATTATTTTTTATTGTAGTTCTGCCGGTTCCTTAGACACTAATGAAGATTTAATCAATTGAATGGAACTATTAGTAATTAAGATAGGCAGAAAAAAAACTAGGTTTTATCGAAGTAACGTTGGATAAACTTTATTATTGAGAGGGAATCAAATACTATGTTAGAGCAATTATTGTATTTTTATTAATTACACCTTTATACACTAATATTGCTCCAAGTTTTATCATATAATTGATATAATTAATTAGAATTGATTGGGATCTATTAGAGAATGTAATTTCTAACCAGTCCAAGTTTTGCTGGGAATTATTTATGCCATATAAATGAATCTTTTCTAAAACCGAGTAGCCAGTGGCAAATATCTTCGCCATAACCATGTATAAATACTATGCAAGCCAGTTACTATCAGATGTTCTAATTTATTATAGATCCCACCTCCGGGAGCGGATTTTATGCATAAACTGTTCATGATTCAATTAATTCGCATTCCCGATGTTACAAAATGAGTAAATGTGGAGCGTGCGTGGCTTCGTGCTTTGGACTTAATCGTGGTAATTAGTTTCCTATTACGTAGCGCGAAAAACCGGACACGCGCCCGCGAGCTCGTGCAGCGGGAATACATTATTACCGAGTTTCTTACGTGAGAAATGTATAGAGGAAGACTCGTGTCGTGGCAACACACATATACAACTAAAACAAGCCGACCGATAGTCCCGTGATGCCTAGAGTCGAGCAAGCGTTGCAGGAAATTCACAAATTTTGTCACCACCTTAGTGAACGCGTTAACGGAACGAAAAGCCGAGGTGCCTGCGCTGCGCCGTCGGCGCTCCGGCGTCTCGGCTAGTTGATCGCGTTAATGGTCTTCTCGTGTTAAGTTCGTGACTTCGGCTTCGAAGTCACGAGAACGGAGAGTGCATCAGCGCGCCGAAGAGAGGCCCTTCTCGTGTTGAACTCGCCAATAATAATATATAAGTAGCGATACTGTATATGCTATGAATTACCGTCGACGTACAATGCTACCGACTCGACATATATTTTGTAAATTAAAAAAAAATGTTTTCGAGTTATGAGCTCGGACGTACCGTCGACATACAATGCTACCGACTCGACTTATATTTTGTAAATGAAAAAAAATGTTTTCGGGCTATGAGTTTGAACGTATTGTCGACGTACAATGTTATCGATTCGACTCATATTTTGTAAATTAAAAAAAAAAGTTTTTGGTCTATGAGTTAGGACGTGTCGTCGACGTACAACGCTACCGCGACTCGACGAATGTTTTGTAAATAAATAAGTATAACATGGATCAATAACATTTTTCTTCAAATCGTTTCTACAACGTCAACTGTTTCTTTCAATGAAAGTTCTTGAATCTTGATAAGCAGCTTGATCAGAGAACATGGTGATTTTTAACGAATCTAATGATAACTGTACTTTAATTTTATGTCAGGCCTGATGTAATCAAATTTTATATTGAATTTGATATACGTAATATCTACAACAAAATTTTATCTACGGTGAATATCCCAGGCCTCATCAATGAATCAGTAATCGTCAATTGTGACATGAAGATATTCTTGATGGTGCAATTATTGAAAGCTCTGTTCTTATAGAGCGCAACATTTTTTATTAACCGTGAAACGTCTAACGTATCAAATGCGTTTCCTTTTTCTAATCAAAGGAAAAAGTTTTTCAAACTCTACAATCTTCATTTTCGACAATCGAAATTATATTAATGGGTGTCTTTTCAAGTTGATGCATTTCCGACAGTGAACATCTGTCCCCAGTTTCAATTAGGCCTCAGAAATTCCTCTGTCACCAAGGATTTAAAAACTAATAGCGTATTTTAAAAAACGGACATTACTGCTATTTTGTATTTTTGTGAATGTCTCTAATTTCTCGACTGCTTTCAAATAGCTTATCGAGTATTCTTATGGAAAAATGTTTCGGAAGGAAGATTTATCTATATTTACTATTTTAATTATATGTCAGTGGAGGTGAAAACACATTGGCAGAGGCGCCACCAGAATAGCCATCGGTTATCCATCATCAGCATCGACGTACTCAGAGCAACAACATCAAATCGACCATCACTCTTACGTACCTCTTGTTTCCGACTTCAAAATATTTATCCATTATGCGTACACGCCTGTGGAAAATGTTGTGTACAGCTGATGCGTGTACACAGAGCTCGAAACAAATTGACCGCACGTTCCAGACGATTAGTCGCCTTCGTCGAGGGCGTGGGCACTCTCCGTGCTAACCGATTATACAAGAAGCGCTCGCGCCGAGGCATATGCCTTCGATAAAAGAAGAAAGAGAGTTCGGCCTCACGATCCTCATGCCACCGCAGGAGATTACGCGAGCCACGGGAATCCGTGCCCCAGAGAATATTCTTTCCCCTCGTTTCCTCAGATGCTTACTTGTAGCTTTGCTATTATGTAGACACAGCCTTTTGCTCTTTGACTTTGATTATCTCCTTCCGGTCCAGTTAAATAATTATATTTTGTGATTTGCGACGATTTTTTTTAATTGCACCTATTTTCAGTATGTTTGGTGCACTGAGTTGAATGAAACTCATTTGGTGTAAACAAAACTTTATCTTGTTCAAATTAAGTGTTCTTCGTTTCCATCGAGGTTTACCTGAAGCTTTACTATTATACGGTTATGGCCTTTCGCGACGTAACTTTTATCATTCTATATAAAATAATTTTGGTAATAATTTTGATTTTTTTTGATTCAGTTAAATAATTATATTTTGGATTTGCGATGATTTTTTTAAAATTGCACCTATTTTCAGTATGTTTGGTGCACTGAGCTGAATGAAACTCATTTGATGTAAACAAAATTTTATCTTGTTCAAATTAAGTTTTCTTCGTTTCCATCGAGGTTTACCTGAAGCTTTACTATTATACGGTCAAGGCTTTTCGCGGCTTAACTTTGATTATTCTATGTAATATAATTTTGGTAATAATTTTGATTTTTTTTGTCCAGTTAAATAACTATATTTTGCACTTTCTAATGGGAAATTGACCGAAACCCGGATTTCGTTACTATCATTCGGCTTTCGATTTTAGGAAGTTGAAAATTACAATGATTTTCTAAATATAAAGATTCTGCATATATTTTTATTGAGTTTTTAAATCGTACACCGGAATAACATCCAACTGCTCAACAGGTTTATTCGAAATTTAAACGATCATTTTTAATAAAAAAAAAAAAAAACAAGGGTTGGGCGGCGTTCGATAAAGACATTTCTGGACAACATTTTCTTGCTAAAAGAACAAAAAATTTCGATGCTTGTCATCGACGAAATCCTTGCACAAAATGAATACGCCAATGCAAAATATTTCTACAGAATTTCCGCTCCAAATGTAAAGTGTCCAAGGCAGTTTAATAACAACGGTTATTAGCTTTTGAGTATTACGTTTTGTCGACGCCTTAAACTGGCAAACTCAGGTGTGCATCACTAGTAGATTCCTGTATGCCGACATATCGTTTCGCATATTACGTAAAAAGGCGTAGAACCGTATCGTCACATTTATGCCGTCAGCGTTAGGCGTACAAAGTGTGTGTATAGTAAGTACGAGGTGTTGGCCAGCGCGCCGACCCGCAGGGTCTTTCCTCATTTCACGCATCGTAGCGGCGCGAGTACTCTGCATTACATACATATATATATTAGGGTGTGCCATTTTTGGGCAATTTTTTTTTTTCGACTCAGAAACAGGTTGTATACTTTCAGGAAGGTAAAATAAGAAGCCTGTAAAAATTTGAGCTCTTAATATTAATATTTAGATGCGCCTCATCGCGAATTTCTATTTCCCATTTAAATAACATGGGAAAAAAATTTTTTCATCTTTGGAATTTTATACGTTGGCAATGGCATATTGTTCGATGGAACGCAAAACATATTTTATAGAGAATCGCACGCTCTACAAAAAAGATGTCTTGCATTTTTTCGATAGACATAGCCATTCTGATGGTATTTGAGTTCAAAGTTCAAAATATACGAAAATTCATCTTTTTGTTAATATTATAGCGAAACTATTGACTCTGTTGAGAATCTTCGATCAACTTTTTTGTAGATTATTAAATTTACCATGAAAATTGTCTCATCCATGATTAATTAATATTTATTGTTAATTGTTCAATGCTGTAGAGACCTGTCTTCTGTCACGAAACTGATTCTAATGGTCTGATACTTATCATAAATAGTTACAAAAAAAATCGACAAAATACTCACGAAAAATATCTTTCGTTATTTCCATTAATAGTAAAAAAAAAATGTTTATGTTTATGTTAAAAATTAACAAAAAGATGAATTTTCGTATATTTTGAACTTTGAACTCAAATATCATCAGAATGGCTATGTCTATCGAAAAAATGCAAGACATCTTTTTTGTAGAGCGTGCGATTCTCTATAAAATATGTTTTGCGTTCCATCGAACAATATGGCATTGCCAACGTATAAAATTCCAAAGATGAAAAAATTTTTTTCCCATGTTATTTAAATGGGAAATAGAAATTGGCGATGAGGCGCATCTAAATATTAATATTAAGAGCTCAAATTTTTACAGGCTTCTTATTTTACCTTCCTGAAAGTATACAACCTGTTTCTGAGTCGAAAAAAAAAAATTGCCCAAAAATGGCACACCCTAATATATATATATATATATGTACATCTATATATCTTTACACACACATACACACGTTAGTTTAGCTTGGGCCGATGATCTAAGCACCGTATCTGAAAAAACGACAAATTCTAACTGGATCGCCGCTCGATCGTCTCACTAGGAGTTTGCAGAGGCTTGAATTTACAAAAAACGTCGAGTCCATGGCGTATACCTACGGTCGTTTGTTATCGTTATGGAATTTTTGCGAGAGTTGAGTCACTCTGAATTCTTCGAAAGAAGTTATAGTCCCCCGTTCTGTGAACTGTTTAACAACTTCGTCGCATCATCCATTCTATGTACAGTAGCTGGGAAGGGAATAAGCCAGGCAACAGATCTCTTTTAGCATCAGAAGGAGGCACCGGACGCGAGGGTAGTCGCACGACAGCCGGGAGGCACTGCGCGCCAAGAAGCAACTGTAAATCTACTACCAGGATCTTCCTATAGTTATTTCTCTTGCCTACTGCTATCCTCAGGATTAATGCGATATTAAAGTAACTGCGCGCTCGCTTTTGCCTCGATTTTCCAGTTGCTATCACAACTCATCACGCTTAATACATTCGAAACGTCCTGTACACAGGGCGTACGCAAAATGTACTAAAACTTGGGAGATTTAAGATCTTTACATCCACTTCTGCAATCCTTTCTAATGAGTGGAATTCCGAGTTAACATAGGTTTCAAATGCTTTCAGCATTCCACTTTTAGCAAAAAGATTCACTCAAACAGCGATAGAGTTTATTGGGAATTATATTGATATACTAAAAACTGTGATTACAGATATTTATCGAATGGAAGAGAAGAATTTAACGGGATTTTCCAATTAAGGTTAACAGTGAAGAATGATTAATTTTGTTTGTTCGGCTTCTAAATAGGTAGCGACAAATGTACTATGATTAATCTTAATGGATATATTATTTCCTATTATTTTTGTCTACAAGCTGTAAAGAAGATTTAATTTTGCTTGCCGACCCAATTTGTAAATGGTAAATCAAAAATTTTGGTTGTCTCAATGTTTTTTAATTAAGCAAGGCGAATAATTGCCGAAGAAATTTGGTCGAATGCTGTGAACTAAAAATTTATTAAGGACGCATTTTTTCGTCGAATATATGACAAATCCCCCTTTGAATCTACCAAATATGTCATGCCAGGTATTAAAAGCGTTTAAGCGGCGGGACTCAAACCCAACCATGAACTATTGCAAATGCATTATAAAAAATGGACTTTGTACGCAAGCAAAACGTGCGTGCTCTTATTTTCACAATTTGTAAAGTAAAATTTCGTACGTAAACGCAACGTTGCAAAAAGTTTTCCGCACTCGTATCGTGATACACTATTTTATTTCAGGATTTACATTTTTTTCAAGTTCACTCGGTGAACTCGGTGCGATAATGGCTGGTTTTTCGGACGCTTCGTGCACGTAAAACCTTTTTCCCACATCTTGTACAAGAAAATTATATTACAACACTTGGGCGAAAAACCTTTCCTTGACTCGCGTGATTGCAGCACTCGTAAGAAAAAGTGTATCCGTCCTTAGCCGATTTCTGTCGTACATGAGCACATTCTCTCCAAATTTGAGTTTTATCTGCCGAGTACTTTAGGTCGAGAAAAATAGGTCATAAAATTTTGAACCGTAGCACGCAAAATGCCGCTGCTTCTAAGAACACAGCCGATTTCTTTGATCCAATGTCACTATCTTTCATTGAGTTCGTGATCACCCAATGAAAAGATAGTGTTGAAACTTAAGTATGTCTCTTCATGGGCGAAGATTGCCGTGAATCAATGAAATCTTTTCTCTTTATATACGTCTAAAAATGTGTGATTCACCAATTTTTCAATGATACTCGGTGTCTTAAAAAATGAGTGAATAATGTATAAGTGAAATAACGTAACAACAGAACATGCAGTAACCGATAGATACCGGACGTAAGGGTAGTCGTGCGACACGAGTCCCTTCTCCGTCGTAAGTAGCTGTAAATCAACCACACCAAGGATTCAATGTGATATTAGTCATCGTGTATGTCGCGCGTCCTCTCCTTCTGCTCTTGCTTTTCGTCTCTTTCTCACCTTCGTACTCTTAGATCTGAATCTCTACTTGCAATGACGTTGCTATAACTATACTATCCTGTGGTACACTCGATCTGCCCACGTTGCTCTGATCGAAAGGCGATGCGTGTGTGAGGGAATACCGAGGACGAGGAAGTTAGCATATACTAGAGAATAGTGTTGTATAGAATAGGGGCACCGTATGATGGAGTGTGTATCGGCCACGGGACCGTTTCATTTCCTCGCTGTGTGTGCTCTGTTCTCGTCGAGCGCACGAAACCGGTGCAGCACACGATCCTTCCGAGCTAGCACACTGTGGTTAATGTCCCGTTTGATCGGTCGCCGATGCTAAGAAGTCGATCCGTGGTGCCGGTAACTGAGCGTACCTCACGTCGATTCGCCCGCGAATATAAGAACAAGATTGTACGTCGGTTAAACGACTAGTGTGCAAACTCGAGGGGGCAGCAATATATTCATTTTCATTAAACCGTCAAAATCTCTAATAGGTAGGCAGTCGTAGACAATTGGTGTACAAAGCAAATCTTTTTTTTTTGCACTCGGAAAAATCGTGGACGTTGTAACAAGGAATAAATGACAGTACGGTTTTTTCAGTAGATGTGTTAGTATAGTAACTCTAAAAATTCAATTATCATGGTTTTTAAGTTATCGAACTTACTGTCAGAAAATGTAACGGGCTTATACCAATCAAATGCGCGATCTATTTAAATACGATGAAATGCATTTCAATCAAATGGGACTTAACTGGCATACATAAATTTTATTCGATGGAAATAAAATTCTATAAGGCCGAAATCAGAACACTGAGAGAAAATTATGCTATTAGAAACGATACAGTGACAACTATTGCTTTTCGTTTAGAAAATAGTTGAATGAACTAAAAATGAATAGTTGTCTATCATGACAATATCTCTGGGTGAATTAATCAACTTCGCTGGTAGGCGGCGTAATAAAATGTATTATTATACGATTTCAATAGATTTTTAAAGCAATTTAAATTTATATGAATTACATACAATTTTTGAAATAAATACCGTCTTTCATTTGAATTGACTTATGAGATCGATTTTTGTGAGTATATTAGACGTTAGTCACACGGATAAAAAATTAATAGGTGTCACTTTACAGCCAATGACATCAGATTATTGTCGTTTTGTAAGTCTTTGAAAAACCAAAAAAAACTTTTTATGTGGGATTCGAAGCGAGAATCGTGCAATTTATTTAAGAAACAGAGGCAATGCTTTTCCAATTTAATTCCAGTTTAAGGGATAAGTTTCATAAGCCTAAGTAGTTATATCAAACCGCGAATAACAAAATTAGTTTTTCAATTTATCCGTTTTGCTATGGTAGAGTCCCAAGTAAAAAAATGATGTCTAGTTTGACATATTGAATTGGGCATCAATAGTCTGCATAAATTCAATAGATAACCTATATACAATTCATGTATGAAATCAAATATGAAGTTGGCTTTATATATGATTTATATATAAATTCACAGATTCATTATAGTATGTTCACCAATTCCATACTTGGAACTACATACATATTTTATATACTATGTAATTTTTTTTACTCGGACTGTAGAATCACTTTAACCGAAACTTATTTGTTGTTTTCAAATCCACTTTTGATTGATACTTTTGATTAGTTGCAGAAAGTGTTTGTAGCAACTACGTTATGACAACTATTATTAACACTATAAAAATATTGGGATTGCGTTTTTAGTGGTACCGTAGTTACCTTCGATTAGTGACAGTAAGGATAGTTATGATAACATAATGGAAATGGCATGAACAGACTATGGAAAGATGGCACTTAACAGTTGCTAACACTGCGACGAATTTCTAGTGTGCGCTATTTATTTTCCTGCAATCTTACTGGTCTCGAATTATTCGTTGTCCTGTTCACTTTATACAAAGCATGAAATATAATTGCCATATAGACATTACCAACAGCGTCTTACATCAGACTCATACCAAAGGACATGAAAAAGTGCTTCGTGGTAAACTTTACTTTTTTATCCGAAATCACGAATGGTTGGTCTGCATCATGAGTTTTGTCCAAATCATATAATAGACTTACGCAAAAGTATGTTGACGATACTTAGCTCGACATAGAGCTTTGATCATGGAAATTTAGTGTTTACATATGGGTTCAATTATTGTCTTATGGTTGGTCTCCAAGGTTTTCACAAATTAAATTTCTGCGCAACAATTTCGTCTTAAAGGAGATTAATATATTTTATGAAGCATTTCTTTACAAACAAAGTACTGTCGCAGGAGAGTCTTTCTATTTGTCAAATATGTACACCCATGAGAAACATATGTGATCAACGGAAAAACCAAATGAAGGACACTTGCAACAGAGTTTTGTTTTGCATATTGCGATTGTTTTCCATAAAATGCTTTCGCAGTACTTTCGCCCTTCCACGCAGAGGAGGAAATCAGGGTAAACAGTGAATTGTGCCAACAGCAAAGGACCAATGTAGTTATCGCCATTTTTCCTAAGCCACAGACGTGTAACTAGATACAAAGCTAAAATGTTTCGAGTAACTCACGATTTCCAGTATCGATGTTTCCCCGATGCGACGATCATGATTCCCACCTTGATTCCAGAACCCTTTTGCGACAAAATACACGCGCGTCTACACGTCTCCAACGCAGCAAGTATCACCCGGGTAGTTCAGCAGGTAGCTTCACAGAACACTGTCCACGTCGATATATTGCCAAAAACGTCTCTTATCTGTATAGTCCTCATACGAACTGGATCACTCAATAATTATCACGACAGTTTGAAAAAAAAAAAAAAAAAACAAAATCGAACAAGCCGTCGTATTCAAAGTCCTTGGTTACAGCGTCCTCGACCTTTTTCCGCAGCTTTCACGCGACCTTGATCTTCGAGAGCTTGGAGTGGCGATATTCAAAATGGATTAGTGAGCGCGTCTCCTTAATTTTTTTTTTTTGTTTTTAACGCGTTGAACTTGCTGAACGAGGTGCCTGGAAAAGCGCTCGTACGGGGCAGCTTCTTAGCTCGTTGTGAGCGCAGATTGAAACGGTGAGAGCGCGCGTGCTGGTAGCGCGACGTAACGCGAGAGTAGTGCACTCCGAGAAGAGAAGAGTAGCAGTAGTAGTAGTCGAGGGAAGAGAGCTTCTTGCCGGTCGTCTTGCTCGTGGAAGAGT
This sequence comes from Clistopyga incitator, assembly GCA_947507545.1. Taxonomy (NCBI): domain Eukaryota; kingdom Metazoa; phylum Arthropoda; class Insecta; order Hymenoptera; family Ichneumonidae; genus Clistopyga; species Clistopyga incitator. Next base: position 7,119,649 of record OX382173.1, on the reverse strand, counting down.
GGGCGGACTATTCCCGCCGAGAGGATTGTACGAGTGGAGTTACTTGGGCCCCACGTCTAACTACGACGACGAGGACGTACGCGGAGGAATACGCCGAGGTGAACGGATGACGATGGCGCGAAGACGCAGAGCCGAGACAGGATCAAGCCGACGAGCGCGACGACACCGACGACGCCGACGACGAAGACGAAGACGAGGAGTCCTCGCAGGGGAGGTGGTGATGGAAGAGAAGGAGAGGTACCTCGCAGAGTGGAGCACAACGCCGTAATGACATGGTCTAGGAGATGCCGGTCAGTTTTGTAATAGGTCCCGGTAAAAAGTGAATTTTCCAAGGTGGGGAAACGGCCCCCGAGCCAATCGGACTCTTCGCTCGGGAATCGAGAGAACGGCCAGGGCCAATCAGAGCGCGACATTCCGGAGCGCCTCTTCACCGGATATCCTCCGCAGACTATTCTACGGATACCTACGGCCACGCTGACTCTATCTGCAAGGATATCGATTGTTCAACTGCTTTTCAATGGGGGAAATTATTTTGTAAGATTTTTACCATGCTGGCAAGGATACTTCATTTCGTCAGCTAATTTTTCGGTATGGTGGGAGATTATGCGTTCATCTTTCGACATGGATCGTACGCGAGACTTGGAAAAATTACAAATGCCTGACAGCTGTGGCCGTGAACAGTAGCATTCCATGCTGTCAGTGCTGGGATAGGTGACTGGTTGCTTGAGCAGGTACGAGACAGGAAAAGAATATTTTTTTATTGTAAGCACAACTTTAAACCGATCACCGAAGCAAAAAGTTAGAATGATAAATCCAAAAGATTTTTTGTTGTTGTAAAAACTTTGTACTGTTGGATGATACTTATTTGGATTACAGCGATATTTCAAAAATTGGGCTCGGATTATAAGACGATACGTTTTTGATAAATTTTACTTATGTTTTTCTACGTACCTAATCTTATTATTTGTTTACGTGTCTCTGTTCCTTATGTATCTTGTTTTCTGAAGAGTAGAGACCTGAGAAAAGTGATAATTATAGGAAATATTCCGACTGATTGTAAAGGGTCAAAAATAGGAACCAGTGTGTAGCATCAAAGTCTACCCATCGATTAGCACTTTTTAGGGCTTTCAGCCCTTTCAACTCTCGGCAACCGCCGGATCAGGGTATAGCTAAAGGGAAGGAAGTGATAAAACATTGGCATTCCTTTGACCGTATACTTTTCCATTCAGTAAAGTAGACATTATTTGATAGTTTTTAAACTTCACAATAGAATCTAATGACTAATACAATGGGCTCAATAAGTAGAATGGTCGAAAAAGTCTCTCTTCTAGTTTGATATCGCTATAATTAGTAATAAAGAGGTCTGTTGTTCTCCAACTGGTATCTCAACTAAGACTGCGTTTTTTTACATGTATACTTACTGTATACAGGTTACTGCATACATGGTTATTTACTGCATTGTTTATTGTTAACGTTCACAACAGTAAAGAACGATTACTGAACATCACTTAGACAATTCCACAGACCGGAAACGGAACTTGAATGGCTGTGTCCGCCTAATATAATTCGACTCCGTGATTGGTTCGGGATAATCAAACGAGCGCATTAACAAGTAAATTTCTGAAATATAGGAAAATTAAAGTATACATCGTTTGATAAAATATTCCAACTTCACCAGATATTTGATCTAATTATATTGAGTTCAACTACGGATATCCAGGCTAAATGTTTAAAAATTTAGCAACTGTCACGATGACAGTTGATCAAATCCGAATCAAATCAGCTACGATTGCAAAATTTTCCACACTTTCGAGTCTATTTGGCGTGTGGGTTTCCAAATGCCTGCAAATTTCTAAATAATCGTTTTAAATCGTGTCAATGATCTCAACCCTCAAATTACCCTACTGATGTCAATGCAAGTGAGCGTAACAAGTTGTCAATTTGTTCGATTCCACATGTGGGTCCTTATGCATTAGTACATCATGAGACATCGGCCCATATTTACCCTGCGTAATTATTCTTAATAACCATTTTAAAAAAATGCATTTTGTTTACATCAATCCCCAGAATTGTTGACAAATTTTCTACCTTGAATCGACAGGATCCCTTAATATATAAACCATGAAGTGCGGAATACAGGGTTGAGTGCTTTAATGGAAAAAGTACGTAGTACCAACGGTCCCACGGAGCATTCCGTGCAGTTGTGGCGCCAAACGGTGTTTTTTCTTCTCGCAGTGGTGTGAATCATCAGGATCGAAGGTTCTTGGGTTCCTCGCGTTAGTGGATGGACAGGTATCCATTACATTAGGAGTATGGGTGCTGTAGGAGTACACGACACTGGGACTGGAGTACCTCAAGGTATAAGAATAGACTATAAAGCTCCGGATAGGCACGCGCACGCATACACATAGAAAAGCAAGTGGTACCCCATTGGGTTGTTGTCGGTGGTGGTATAAGCGGGCGTTTTGTGATACGCCGGTGAGGTCGGTACACGCCCCGAGGATTTCCGGGTCTGCACGCGTCTAACGGTGCAATCCGAAGAAATTGGCTAGAAAGGGTTCCAGGGCCTTCGACGGGATTCCGGTCTTTCTTCTCCGGATCCCGCCAACCGCGAGAGCTAACTCACTCCTTAGCTATAGCTCATCGTTGGCTCTCAATGCCTTCAAGCTGCCTGGAGGATGATACTGCGTTCGATTCCCAGGCCTCGCGCCTCTATTCCCCGTGGGCTGCTCTGCTCTATTCTCTTTCCTACGTTTTGCTGAGTCTAGAACAACGGAGGATTCCACCAGAAAGTCACACAGATCAAGAGGTGCCAAAGGATGTGAATCGTGTGATCCGCTGGAATTAAATGTGGCGACTCTACTCGAAGAAATCGCGGCAAGTCGTGTTGCTACCAAGTGATAACTTAATTTACCCTTTGGGCGGACTAGTGCGTAAATATGCTGCGAGAGTTTGTCATGGAACGAAAGTAATTGGTTATTCATTTGGATATCTTTTAATTTATAGTAACGTTTTGTATTCTTAACTCAAATATAAATAACATTGTATTTTTGTTTTTTGCGTAATATAGTCAGATATTGTTGATCCTCAATCTATGTCAAAGTATATTTTTCCAATTCTTTCCCAAATGTCGCGTGGAATTTGGAAGTGCCCTATACTTTCATTATATACTTTCTTTACCCATTTTTACATATATTTGTAATATACCTACTTTCGTATTGCACTTGACTCACATATGATTTCGGGTTTCTTCATTTTAGTAAACAGAACATTTTTAAGAAAGAGTTTTTTTTTTGAAAAAGCATTTTTTATCAGACTAATTTTCCAAAAAGCGATCGATTTTCAATTCCGTTTTCAATTTTTATTTTTTTAAATAATACATATTATTTATGGGAACAACTAAAGGTTGATCTTCTGATTCACGCAATCGTCAAAATTTGGAGTGAATACCGAACGTTTAACAGCGAGACGGCTAAGTCCTTTCGGTATGTACTTTTCGATATTCATAAAAATCAACTCCAGCATCAGCTTATCAGCCAAGATATTTGCCTCAGGTACAAGGATGAAAAATCTTAGAAATGTTCAAAGCGATTTTGAAATCAATTTGATACCAAGTTTTTACTAATTTGAGTCCTCATATGAGTCAAAACACAAGATTTTCGATCCGTCACAAAATCGTCTTGAACCGTTGCCAAAGTCAAGTCACAATTTGCGCTCAAATTGGCCAGTGTACATAAAATCAAAAAGATATTTCCTCTTAACGCATATAAAAAATGGCACTTTTGACATATGTCGATTTGTGATCTCAATTTGTAACAAGTACGTGAACACCGGTACTTTTCATGGCAGTTTTGCGAGCGGAAAGTTGCTGGTTTCATAGTAGTCTTCAAAGGATACGTTGGCGCAAGCGGAGATCGCCATTCCTTCACTTTCGCTCCTGGTGTTTCACTTTCGACCCTAGCGATGAAAGTTCGTAACATCATTTTTCATAACCTCACTGTTCGTCCCGTAAAATTACCATTTAAAGTACCACTATTCATGCACTTGATGGAAAAAAATAGTGTGCAACACGTGCTAAAATTGGCTTTTGCGCCTCGTGTGATTGGCGCCCGAGCGAAGCGAGCAAATCTCGCACTCGTCGCAATCGCCAACTTCCGGTCTTTATTATCGCTCGTTTTATCCGTCTTCTTTTTCCGAATGATGGTTTTCCGCTGTTATTTTTTCATTTCCTTCTGATTTGATTTTATTTGATTACTTCTTCACGTATTTTTTTGTCCTCTTTTTCCTGTGGATTCTTTTTCGATGGACGTATATTTCCGGTTTTGTCGACTACGCGTCGCACTTAACATGCCACGATGAATTATCATCGTGAAGTTCGCACATACGTGTACTCTAACTTTGGTGAGAACAGATGCTCAAGGTAAAATCTCGTTACTTGCTCAATAGGCCACTAGAATAAAGTGAGGATATAAAGTTCCATAAGAATTGGAAAACCAGGTGGCAAAGGATGGAACTGACACTTGCAGAGTATAAATTGCTTCGACCTTGAAAAATATATTCATTTTCTTGAGTGGAGTTACTCTGCAGTCGAGGTTCAAAAAAAATTACGATTTTCGTGGTCGAGATGCGAGGATGCCGAGTATATCAGAGATATGGAACGCCCGGGGTGCTGGACGTCAGCCAGGACACCCTGCCAGGAGATGCATGATCCTTCCACCGAGTTCAGCACACGAGAGCCTTGGAAATGGTACCCTACAAATTGAGAATCAGTTCAACGATAGCACTTGAAGAATGTCCTAGGAAAATGCTGTCTAATTCAAAGCTGAATACATATCGTACACTGTGCGTACCTTCGCCTAATGTGCACCCAAACAAACGAGTTTCATGCTTTTATTGGATTTCATTGTTTTCAAATTTTTCATAATACTCAAAATAATAATGCAGGTGTATAATTCTGAACTTTTACACTTCGAGATTCATTTTATTTTCAATACCAACTGAAAAGAGCTCGAAGGGTCAGCGTTGCTCCGGCTCGGAAAGTGAGGATGGCAACTTCGCCCTGCTGATATTGAGTCTGGAAGGATAATCCCATCAACCTCTATGAGAGGCAGTTCGTCATCGGCTCTATAGGCTTCTGAGGTCAAAGAATGGAGCAGCATTATCTCATGTTACAGAAGGAAGCGGAAGAAAGGGGAGGGGGGGGGGGGGGTAGAGGGGTAAGGACGATAAGACAGCTCAAACTCGATCTGTTTCTTTCTTCTAACTCGAGTTGGAAGCGAATGCAGAAAAAAATAGACGTCGAGCGTGGCGCACGGAATCACGTTCGGCGTGCAGGCTCACTCGACAATAAATAGTAAATGCCTACCAATCGCTGTCAGATGAGTGGAGATTCCATTGGCCTATGCTCTCCTTCCATTAAGTCGAAGGATATCTTCTCGCTTTCTTCGCCCATAACAGCAGCTATTTCTTTGCTACTAGTATATAGCAACAACAGCAGCAGCAGCAGCAGTAGTAGGTAAGGTATCTAGTATATGGAATGAGCATAGAGATGGGCGCTCTGCCCTTTCTATTCCTTTGTTTCCCGTCTTCGTCGATGCACTCTATAGAGAGAAAGAACGCCGCACTAGAGTTAGCTACTAGCTAAGTTCTCGCCGCATCCGCTTCCGCACAGCGTGGCGCGAGCCCGAGCTAACATTCGTCCGCGTTTTCGCGAGCAGCAAAGCAGAAGCAGCGGCAGTCCATCGGTCCGGCAAGAGCCGAGGCTTTTGCCTCGCGATGCTGCAGCGATGCGCCAGCAGCCGATGCAATACGATGCCCCGTCGAATCGCCGGACTATCCGTGGGAGAACCCGACCAATTTCATGGCCGTTTACTGTCACGGTTCGAACAACCTTCTTTGTTATGTTCTTCTTCGTGGCACCGTACTAATTGCATTAGTACACCAGGATGCCGGGGGTATGTACAACGACCCCTCAGGCCACCATGGATAATGGATATAGCACACGGAGAAAACGATTTTGCTGGGCCAGCTAATCGTTTGCTAAAATAGTGACAGCATTTGGTTATTTGTTAGCTTAGCAAAGCAATGTGCCCGGCAAAAAGCTTCGTTAGCCTAGCGAACAGGTTTGTTAAGACAACCATTTTTTGTTGTTGTTAGGCTTGCGTTGCCGGAACGGGATGCTCTTCTTCTTTGCAATCCGGAGATTCTGTAAGAAAGTCTAGGTGCGAGTGCGAGGTGCTCACGCACGCTCTTTCCCACTCTCCAGCCTCTTTTCCACGCGACTCTCACTGTAGGGCTACTTCGGACGAGATGCCATCGCCTTTACTGCGTCTACACGTCGCTAGATGACACCAACTTTTCCTATTTCAATTTATAAACATTGTAAAACTTCGATTTTTTACTTTCATCTGAAAGATCCACAGTAATGTTGAAAATTGCATTTAATTTTTTTTTTTTTTTATGGACGAACTAGTAAATATTACCTCGAATACGAGTGGCATAATAGTACTTTATAATACTAGTAGGACAAAACGGTATTTTCGACGGAGGTTCAGAACGTTTTTCGCACAGGCCGAATCAAGAGCTACGCCGGATGACGTTTCTAACTCGAGAGAAGTGATCTGCTCTTCAACCGCTATCAGAAGACCGTTTTTCGGCTCGATTTTCACAAAATATTTTTATAACGAAAAGTTCTCCTGTTTATACCAGCAGTGTGGCGAAAGTTTGCAAAAATGTAAATAGGTGAAAAAATGTTGTTTCAAGGTAATCAGGTAAAAAAAAAACAATTTGCACATGCGCCGTATTTTTTTCACATGTTTCCACTTTTCGTGCATGTGTTACAAAATAACGTCGGTAACGGAAATTTTTAAATTACTCAACAATAAAGATAATTAAACAATTAACTTCCCGTACAAAAATCTCTTGGAACATTTTGTCCCTTTTGCAAACTCTTAAAATTCCAATCAACCTAAACTTTTTATTGCTAATGTTTTCGATAGTATCGCCAATGTACGGGTAAAGAATTACTATGAAACGCACTTCACGCGTTTTCCCAATTAAAAGTAAATTTAGTCCTTGAGGTACCTCTAGTATTTCTCGAACTTTACATAGAAGATTACCCTGGATATTCATTCGAACCCCAATAAGTCGGAGGTTAATTCTTACCGGAAGTAATTCCTCGTTTAACGATTCTATCAGTCTTAGAAGATGAAAAAACCCGGCCATCTTACCCCGAGCTACCCGAGACTGTGCTGCGCAGCATCGACCGTCGATCGAAGGGCAATAACTCTCTCGGTTCTCCGCCAGAGAGGAAGAATCCGCCGCGCGCGAAACTCGATGCGAGCGCTAATCGATCTTGGAAAACAAAAGCAAAAGTCTCTACCAGTCGTGTAGTGGATATTCCGATGCTAGTATGTGCGGTAAGTAGATATAGGCATAGGAAACAGCCGGAAGTATACACCCCGTAGCTATAGGTATATGGGTACTGCAGATGCAGACATATCTGTACCAGAAGCCCTTGGGCTATGGTCCAACGGTGCAATACCGGTATATCTATCTATCCACTATCCTATACATAGTCATGTCGATGATGGACGCTCCAACGGCGTGGAGATCGATAACGTGCTGTACTCGTGCTAAGAACCCTTTTTCTCATAAATTGTAATTATTGGTATCGTTGCCGAGAATGCCCTTCGTATAACGTGATGATGGTATCGTTATATTCGCAGCATTTTTTAATTAATTTTATTAGAGATAGCCCACTTCCTGGATGGCATAATAATGATTTGTGGCAGAGGCAACCCTTTGGGTACTCTTCGACAGCAACGCATAATTCCATGCCCTTCGTATATTTTTTCAATATGAAGACATGAATTCAAATTATACGTGAAATGGAAAAATATTGTGAATGTTAATTATAATCAATTACCGGTTTGATCCGAAAGTTCCGACAAGGTAAAAATTGTACTGTTTCCCTCCCACCATTTTGGTGCACTGTATGGCTTTAGAAAATTGCAGAATTATGATACTTGCTATTTTCTTAATCAAGTTTAAACGTGAGATTTTAAAAACAAAAGCTCTCATTTACAGAAAGCCTTTTCCTATCACTTTTTTTAGGTGACTGTTCCTTAACCATTCGGGCATCGATATCTTTCCCTTATTAAGGTAAAAAAAGTGTTTAGTGCACGGTTACAAAAAAAAATTGTTCCGTTGAACCGGGATTGACAAGTGATAGTAAATCAAAGGATTGAAAGTCGAGAGCCTTCCCCTTTCATTTATTCTTAACCCTTACGGCAATTTGCCATTTTTAAACCTGCCAAAATTCAACCTGTGCAACGCGAATCATTGACGTGAGTGTTCTTATCGTGACGTTACGTATGTGACTATTGTGAAGGGACTCATTGAGAAACTCATTGTTCGGTGTTGTGTGTTGGATACGCTGAGTGATGCTCGATGCTTGATAGCTCAATGTCGCGTTACGGCCTCAAGATCTGATAGTCACGCGAGTACTCGGAGCTTTCAAGGCCGAAGGGGGACGGACCTTGCGTATGTCCGCCCGCGGTCTGTACGATGCACCCATAAGCGTGATGTCATCTTACGTTGGCGGGTCTTCGGGTCGTCGATGCGCCGCGTATGTACGTTTTCATCTTCAATTAACCTTCGACTCGCATCGATGCCCCGAGTTTACGATCGCGACCGATCGAAACGCATGGATTCGCGCCCACTGCCGGAGAACAATACTTCTTACTCTTCATCGTCTTATTCCTGTTTCTCCTCCTCTTCATCGTCATCATCTCTATTTTTTTCCTCGGTTTTTTTACCACGACTTAAGGATGTTAAGACTACACTAAAGCACATATTAAATGGCTCAGGTTAATTAGTGTTTCCGTCAAAATTTCGAAATTTATTTAACACATTCGATATATTTTTGAAAATTAACTGATCATTTTAATGGTTCATCAGTAGATCAACGCAAAATAACTCTTGTTACATGTCAAAAATTACAGCCTCCGGTTTAAGTTATACTCTACATTTTTTAGAAATAGATATATATTTTTAATTACCATTTATTAAGACTGGTCGGTACAAAAAAAAAGTTTTCAATTAAATTAATCGGAAATCTTGCAGGAATTTCAGTCGGAAAAATGTAATCAATTCTGATATGGACTCGTGATTTTGATTTAAACTAAACACAAAATACAGTTGGTCATTATTTGCATAGTAGAGAAAAGTCGGAAGGCATCTGAAGTCATTTCCAAAAATAAATTGATATGCAAAACTATAATTTTCAATAAATTGGAACATTAATTAAAAAATCTATCTCTCATTTAGTAGTAAACTCAGCTGCAACCCTCTTAAGCTTTAGTGCGAGCCGCCCTCTCATCGATGAAGACCGCAACGTGGCATGATCGCGCGTAACAGTGATGTTCTCTAAGAACTTGACTCGCAATAAAAAGGCTTACGATATTTTTACATTGGATGAATATAATGATCTCTGGAACTCGTGTTATGCCATCAGATGCTACGAGCTCGAGTGTCTCACCTGTCCACCAGCCACGGCTTACTCGGTGGTCCGTTGCCTTGCAGTTCCGAAGCCAACTGAGCTTCGAGTAGCCACGGAGCCATCAATGTTAGCGACTTGTCGCTCGAGGACGTCTGTCAACCGGGACAACTACCGCCGGCATAATCTACGACACCACAACTTGGTGCCAAAGTCATCCGAAGAAATGTCGAGCGGAACACGGTCAGTAATTTCCTTAACGCGACACTCTCGAGTAATCGAGAAGATTTCTGAAAGGTGCCGCCCGAGAATTCTTTGCGGTGTAACATTACCTCGGATTATCGATCACGACTCGACCTACTACTGAGCTATAAAAATGGTAGCGGGATATTCGCTGTTCGATGTTTCTTATCTTCGGTCGCCAAGTTAAATGTAAACTAAAAGACGGACACTTTGTTGAAACGATTTTTCACTTTTACTGTTATATGGGGAATTAGAAAAATAATAAAACCATTTGAGCAGCATTCACGAGCAAATCCTGGGACCTCGAGAACGACCAAAAATGACTGAAAAACGAGCGAAGAAACACAACCGATCGTTAAATGAAAGAAAAAAAAAAACCATCGAGATGAGTCAAATGGGAAAGAGACCATTGAAACCATTTTTGGTTAGTCGGTTAGTCGTTTTATTGGTCATTTGGCTCTTTTCAATAGATTCCTTCTTGCATTTAACGATGGGTACTTTTTTCAGTCATTCGGCCGGTCACTGAATTGGGTTCCCATCAAATTTCGCTAGAAAGATTTGATTATTTTTCTCTCTAGCAACAAATTACCACTGCGGTTGCCTATCCGTATTTTTAAGAACCCAAATCACAAGTTGATCAACATGTATATCACATACATATTGAGGATATATTTATAGGATTTAAGATATCGACATGTATATTTAATATCTAATATATGGGACATTCCATGCCAAGTGAGCCACCCCAATTTTTCGATTGCTCAAAAATCATTCAAATTTAACAAAATATAGTTATTAGTGTCAAATGTACTGTCCGTTATAAATTAGTTCGTGGTCTTGTGAAATAATTTACATGTTTGCAAGCTTCAAATAAAGTGATAGTGGCAAAGTCGAATTTTCGGAACCCCCAACCAAGTTATTCGGCGGAAAGATTAATCAACCTCATCCTGATGAATTTAAAAAAAGTCCTCGACATTTACAGGCTTGGGGCTTCCAGGTGAACTCCGAAAACGGCGATATTAGGTTTTCTTTTTCAAATTCAAAAATTCTTAGTTTTCTTTGGCCTTGGCTAAAGTCGTCGTGTGTAAAAATTCCATACCTCGATATTTCTAATATCAGCGTATGTCATCACATTCGATAATTCGAAAAAACCCTCTGCAAAGATGTAATAATTTGAGCCCTTCAGAACAAATGATCTCATGGCGGCCGCAGCAGCGGCTTCGGTCGAAAGCAAAACGATAATTCAGCGAGAGAGTGTGCCGCCGCGGTCTTTGAATGATTATTCCTTTCGCGCAGATGGAAGTGCCAAGCCGTAAAACAGTACGAAGCAACAAACAACAGTGCATTCCGGGGGAAGCTGAGCGTCGAAGACGGTGAGTTGATCTACGCGGAAAGGTCATCGACGTCAACGCTTGCGAGCGCGCAATTTTAATATTCTACAAAGCTCCTTCGCCTAGTCACTCGCGTTCTAGATGACTGAATTTCGATTTCACGTAGCGTTTAACGCGGCTCGAGCTGGCAGTTTTGTCGATGGTGCCCGTATCGTTGCCGATCTCATCAATCGCCGATACAGAACAGCCTCGCAGATCGTCGCATCTGCAGTCAATGACATCAGGAGTCAGTGGATGACCACAGGTCAGTGCTCGTCACGATAGTCACCCATCGCGCAATCCGCGAATTTTCTATAATTCATTCTCGTTTTCATTCCAGAACAGAAGGCACATATTTCCATCGAGCCAAAGTGGTGAACAAATTGATGGCGTATTATATCGTATCCCTAGCGATTTACATAATCGAGATATGTTTCTGGACGAATGGAATGATGATTCGAGTGATCGGCAATCTAGTTCTGGAGCCACAAGAGTCAGTAACTAAGAGGGGAGATCGGGGCTTGTTGGGTCAGGGGTCACTTGGATCAATTCAAGGATAATGCCGTACACATAATATTCGGAAACATTTATAACTTCAGGATTAACAGTACAAAACTATATTGCAACTCTATCAGCAGAAATATACAGTTTTTTTGTCATCAGATATTCAATTATTAACCCCTTCACTGTCAGTGCATTAGCATATCTTCTACATTCTTTTAAAACACCTTTTCCAGTTTTCATTTACAAATACTCCAGAAATTTAACAAGTCGCCAACATTCGTTAAGAATGCAAGTATTTTTTTATATCATGAATCAAAAGCGCATGAACCCGTAAAGGGGTATTTTTTTCGAAGCGTCAATTTTGCACGGCATTTTTTCCCAATTGTATTCAGCATTTAATAACAATCATTTTTCCCACCGCGAAAACGCTTTCATCGTTGAAGAGTTAGCAGCATAGTAAAGTTGGAATGAAATAGTGTTGGACTACTGAAGATAAGATCACTGCATCATAATAACTTGAAAAACTTGCATAAACATTTCACTAAAAATATATATTTCTGCAATAACTTTTGCTCATCAAAAAAAGCGTGTAAAAATAACCTTTTCTCAATTAATTCAATAATTCACCTTTTCTTAAATAATTCAATGCAACCTAACTGTTTTTTCCCCGATTTAACTTGCCAATTCTTCTTCCTGAAAAATTCTCTCTCAGTTTTACTTGACAAAAAAGATACTTCTAAGAAAGTGAATTAATGGAGCATCGGAGAATCGAGCCTGATCCAATTGACCCCGGTCTCCACCTTGAGTTCATGCAAGTTCATGAGCTAACGTAATAGCTGATATAAATCGTGGGGGCACGTGGAAAGGGCCTCGACCCCTTTGATGTAACGCAGCTGTATATACCCAGAAGTGCTCGGTCATCGAGACCACCCTTTTTCCTCAACGAGTGCAACACTGAGTGATCTGGTACCTATACGAGAATCAGTGAAAACACTCGCGGGGTCAATGAAAGGGGGGGGGGGGGGACGAATCCAAAAGAAATAAAAGAGGCGGAAAGATGAGAAATAGTTGGTCCGCGAGAGGGCCACGTTTCACGCTCGACGCGCACCCTCATTATCCAGTGCAGCCTTCCTCGCCGCTGCGTCGTGTATGTAGTATATACGTAGTCCATAGCTCGGTCTATCTTTCTCTCCGTACGCTCATATATTTTCTTTATCCCCGCATATATCTTTTTATTTCCCTTTCCACACGCTTCCGCGAACAATAATGACTGCTATCCTGTCCTCGTCGAGTAGCATTCTCGTTTCTCTGTGAGTTCCTATCTATCTGTAAAGCGTCGGGCGTATAACGTATATGTATATTCGTAACTGAGTAACGTAAGTGTCCCAGTTCCTAGCTCATTAACGTAATGTGAAAACTCCCTATCCTACTGTATCACAAGTACTTTTATTTTTTAATTAATCCTCTCGAATCTTTTTCGAATCAATAAGGAAATCCATTGTTGCCCTCATGGAAATAAAGTTCATTTGCTGGTTTACTTGAGTATTGTGTGTATACGCTATCTTCATACGACAAAAAAATGTATCACAATTCGAGAACAACCACCTTCGAAACTAATATAGCAGCAGTGGTGCTCGTGATATCAGGAGTGGAGCCCAGCGACGATCAGACAGAATCGTCATATGGAGACAGCATTAATTTTTTAATTGACGTCAAGTCTCTGCTGCGACTCTTGATATTTATACATTTTTATATATCCATCGAACATGTTGTAGGTATAAAATAGGTATATGATAAATATATCGTGTAGAATATACCTTTCAAAGAGACCTTTGGACATATCCTTTATTTCCATGGGGGTAATTAAATTTAACGAGGAGGCTCGTATCAGTTTACTGTACGGAAAAAAGGACTAGTTGGATAAGCTTCAACGGGTAACCAGGTAAAATTGATCGGGCCAATAAACTAGTAGTCACGGAAATAAATCAGTTGACTGGAGTAGCAAATCAGTTGGTTGAGTCAACAGATCAAATACACGAAAAAAGTGCTTGATTATATATACACAAATTCATTAATTGGTAATCAAGAACGTGATTGGTATAACCAATTAATTGGTTGGTGCATATTTACCCCCAAGCCTTAGCCATGAAATTTGGTTAGTTTGATTAATTATTCCTTTCCATGTGACTAAAAACTAAAAAATCAACTAATGGATGTATCGAAATTAAGTACGGATTTATTTAAATCAAATAATTTTATTTGTATCAAATGAGGGATCTGCTTAATTCGAATAAATCCGTCAGACTCATTTCTCCAGGTATAAAATAACAATGGGATATTACAAATAATATGAAGTATATATAAGGTATAATATTCGAAAACAGTGTATTCGCATTTGCAATCACTATGGCTTAGTGATAAATAGTATATTACACACCTAGGGCAGTCAAGTAAGAAATGTCTCAGATCACATGTAATTGTCTGCCAAGGCGAAGCCGAGGTTGACAAACATGTGATCTGAGGCTTTCTTATTTACTGCCCCAGGAGTGTATACGATTTTTCTCATAGACGTAGCCGAAAAGCGGGAACTTTGTTCCGCGCAGCGGGACGAAAGTCTCGCTTTCGGCCCGGAAGTGAGAAAAAATAATTTGTTATTCCAAGTCTAATGACTATACAATTAAATCACGTGCTGTAAACCTTGATTAACGTTTTGCAGTAATATTCGGATTGTCTACGGTTTGTGCATCGTAGCAATCTTTCTGCTCTTGGTGTATCTCATTGGAGGCGAAGGAACTTCACTCGCCTCGTCGTCATGCAAAGACTAGATGGAGCTTCAAATGCAAATCCAGGAACTGAAGACCGGCGTCGCGAACCACGGCCAAGACGGTGTAGATCGATCGATCGATCGATCGCCGGATCGAGCAGCCACGCGAGTGAAGCAACAGCAGCCTGGTAGTTCGATCGATCACCGACAAATAGATCTTCTACACATGCTGGCAACTTCTCATGTCCCCTTGAGATAAATGGAACTCGATTATTGGATTTACTGACACGAGTTGGCCCACCACCTTTACCACTTTTGGCACCTTATGGCACACCTTTCTATTGATTTTCACAAATAAATAGTTACATCAGTCTCGTACGGGAAAATCTCTACATGTCCACTTTCATCGGTCATTATGTTTTATTTTTGAAATGGGTTTTGAATCAAATCACGCCCCCTCATTGAGCTTTGTTTTATTTTTGAGATTAAGATTTTCATATCACCATACTCAAAATTACTTAAAACATTAAGAAAAATCCTTCATACATTTCTTTACGTTGCTGAAAGCTTTCTCTACACCGAAACCAAATATAGGCAAGATATTTCTTCTCAGAGGTTCGTTTATGAAAGGTTAAAACTGCGGTACCGTGTACCTTGTTTTATATATATTGGATTTATTTTGTATTTTTGTCGCAACAATTTATTTTTTGCGTAGACACCGTCAGCATTTCCAGGTCAGATTCACTTCATTGTCTCTAATCGCGGCAAACGTATCACTAAAAATAGTAAGAAGTTACGCTACAGATTGTGGGGAAAAATCAAGTGGCCTTCGTACAAATACCGGTATTTCTCAAGGTCGAGTTAAGTCGTTAAACCTGTTGGAAACTAATTGCCTGCCAATAAAAGGCCAAATGGACTAGCGATAGCACGTCGTAGTAAATCAAAACCAGAATTCCTGTATCACGCGCCAGATGTTGCCAATGTCGATGAAACCGTACAGTTTATTGATAATCTTCATGTCGTTTGAGCTCGAGCTTGAGATCGGCCGATCCCGCTAAGATAGCTTGATAATCGCTCCTGAGCACTTGTGTTTCGCTGCATCTTTCTCCAGAGTCGGCAAACCTGTAGAAGAAGAGGGAGCCAGTGCGTGTATTTGTGGTTTAAGGACGTTGGAATGGTTCAGACTCCTCAAATGGTAGTACCCATTACACAATTTCATAAATAGTGTTATATTTATGTATATTATATTTATATTGTATTATATTTATGTATTTCCTAAATAGTGTTATATTTATGTAATTGTTTCTGGAAAGTTTAAAGCGTCACAGAACAGTAGTGCATAATCTTTCATATTTCGACATTGATACTGAACCCAAAGAAATATGAATAATTATGGTAATACACAAATATCAATGTAGTGAATAACTACTCGTATTACTAAAAATGATGTTTACTAATTATTATATATTCAGTAATGATTGAGATTTTTCAAAAATGTTTAATACTTATTGGGTGCTCTGTTATGCCATTTTTATTTTTATCTTTCAGACTAAAATGTTCAGAATCGTTCACATCTTAAATCACGGCAATATCACGTTTCTGGAATCGTGGAATCCTCTTGTCGTGATTTTTCTTAATTCGTGATACTTCGGAATACCGCGATACCGAAAATTCTATCGGGCCGCGATTTGGGCTGTGATTTTTAGTGCCATGATTCCGGCCGTGATTCATTCTCCTAGGGAATGTTTAATACAAATTCGGTTGTCAATATCTCCACAACTAAACGGTGAATCTATCTAAGATTTTGCATACACCGAAGGTAAGCGTTGATCAACATAACATTCCTCATTTACCCTGTAATATTCAGAATGCTCCAGCGCTTAAACCTCCTTAAGTCGTAACACCAAGAGTGCAAGCGTTACATCGGCAACGCGATGCCTATAATGGAGATGGCCTGGGGGTTGGTGTTGCTCGGTCAGTTGGCATAGGTAGTTTGTGCTCCTTCCGTGCCACGACCACATAAACGTGGCTGCAACATAGTTATACAGAATGTACGACGGTGTGTCCCACTCGGTAGTCTATCATGGTGCCCGACATATCGAGCGTTTACCTTTGAGCGTCAGATTTGTAGCAACAAGTGTGGCAACTCGTGAGGTTTGTAAGCTTGCCAGGGATGTGTAAGTACATCGGTGCAACACGCGCACTGAGCAAGCACCCAAGTGTGAGCATCGGCGGCGTGGAGACTCGCAGTGTAATTATTGTAATAAAGTAGTGGTAGAACCATTCCACCAGTCGTACGGTACCGTACACGCACGCACGTCCCTCGACCTCGAGACTCTCATCGAGGAGAGGAAAGTCGAAGAAGCGTGTCGTCTCTTTGTATGCACTCGTAATAACATTGCATAGATATATCGTCGGCCTTCAGCAGATTCACGTTCGCATGCTTTCCTACGTACCGTTCTCCAAGCTAAAATTCATGAAATGCCAATAACCGTAGCGGATCCGGACAACTGTTATTTTTTACTCATTTTACGATTATATCGTTCTTTTTAAGTGGCTTGGTATCAATTAGGTTCCACTTATGTTAATCAAGTTGGTGATTGATTCAAGCAATCCTTACCAAGTCGGTGGTATATCCGATCCTTTATTTGCCTATTAAATTCGATTCTATCTAAAATATTCACCTTGCAGTAGTTAAAATATACGTCTTACAGCAAATATATACTCATTCGATGGTCTTAAAGGATTCTTTTAACGTAATGGCGGGATTGCGGTTTCAAAGACATCCCAATTTCGTTATGTACGCTTTACTTCAAATTAAGTACTTAGTTATTGTTGAGGATGATTATAAAATTATTGAAAAGATTAGAGTATGATTAGAAAAGAGAAACGAAAAATTAGCGGTTCAATATGTTGGGATCCAATATTTAAAAAAGTGATTGTGTTGAATGAAATCCCTTCACAGTTTTTAAGGGTTTAAAGTTAAGGGTAACTCGTCATAATCATTGCTGGCTGCTAGTCGTGGCCTCGGTAGCGAAAGCAAAGGATTTCGAAGATTGGATTCCGACTTGACCACATTACCTATTTTTTATGAGACTACGTGATAATAAAGTACGTTTTTTCAGAATCGATTAATCGATTACACAGAAACTCCGGCAAAAGAACTTACGTATCTGTGACTGTCTGTATGAGTATCCATGCTGGTGATGTTGGGATTTAGAATAATGAGGTCTTAGACTCCATTTGGAAAGGAAGCTTCTGTGGGCCACCGATCCATTTTGTTCCGCTTGATCGAAACGCCGGATCGAGGGACCAACGATATCGTAATATTGCTCAAGCTTCTCCTTGCGGACTTGCCCAATCATCGAATTGTTAACACAGACGTATGATAGGCTCTCGAAACTCAATGAAGCGCGGAAGATCGGGAAGATCGGAATGAAAACATTGTACACGTTCCGACCACCACTCTTGGTATCGACAAGGGAGGAGGCAGTGCAACTTAGTTCGATTAGCAAGAAATCATGGAACCACAGGTTGTTTTACGAACGGACCAACTTTTTGTGGATTAACGGTATTTCAATTATCGTAATAACAACGTCGAACTTTTTGCTGTCAAATAAAATCAAACGAAAGTGCTTTGTTGAATTGATAATGGAATAACGCATCAATAAACGGTTCGTTTTCAGTGGAATTGAAATAAAACTCTCAAAATCTAATCTTGAAACACCGTTTCATTGAGTTCCAACGGTAAACCAACTAAAAGCGAACCTCTAATTAGAACTGGGTCAGTCTGCGTGAGTTTCTTTCACATAAAAACGTACCATGCGTTTAGGCAGTCATGATTCTATTTCCATTGCTCCCTTGTTTCACGTTATTTCGTTTTAAATCCCATGACACGAAAAAAATTCAATGTGGCCATCTCTTGGTGATATATTGTGAATAGTTTCAGTTGCTGGTTACTTCAATGTTGATTTACGGGTACACGTTTGTCGAAACGAAACATTGTTGGTTTATTCTTTGTTTCGAAGATCCGCCAGATAATTTTTATTATTTTATCATAGAAGTTACTAATCATTATAATGATCACGAAAACAATGCTTGATGTTTCTTCGTAAATATACGTAAGACAGAGCTGCAATCGGTGCATTGTTTGTACTGTGGTATCGTGTGGGTACAAATTCGTGGATATCTTGAGGATCAGCGTAAATTCAGCGTGAGTTTAGTGCCTCAGAAAGATTATGCCTACAAGGCATTGTACCTACTACCGATTTCGCGCGAACGGTTCAACCAAGCGCACGTATCTTCCCACGAGCAATTCAATCGAAAACGATTTTCACCGTACCGATGGTTACGTCATACTTAAGTGCTGTTGTCGTTGCAGTTGCAATAGTACGAGCGCTTCGCCACAATGTTTTGACTCGTGGATATACCTCAGAATAGAGCGATGGTTGTACAGTTATTATTGGATACCCATCACTGGTTTTAACCACTTTATAGTAAATGGCCCATGAATCATATTGAATAGAAACAGCTGCAACGGTGACAATGACAGATACAAAAAATGTTGAACAATGTTGAACATAAATTTGGTGATATTTTTACCGTTGCGTTTTGATGAAGGGTAGTTAATCCTCCGGATATCGAAAATGATTACGCTCTTCAACATAAATGACCGTTTAGCGATTTTATATTATTGCTACTTAACTTTTAATGAACGGCAGTAATTCCATGGTTCAGAAGGTATGGGTTCAACGAGTTAGTCATCTTGTAGCTCCGTTTGAAATAATAATTCAACATCCTGCAGACTGAAACTAATAGTTTCTGAAATGAATAAATGAAGATCTTTTGCAATTTTCTAAGATTCCTTCCTTCACTGATTTTCATTGCAAACTGAAACTTAGAAAAACTACAAAATTCTGACGAAATTTGTAGCGCAACATTCGAATACAACTTTTGAAGGGTCTTTCGTTTGAAAGGATTACCAACTCATCTAACCTTATTTGTTTTTTTATAAGCATTTACAACAAATCACCAATGCGCAACGATGACCACAGTACCAATCACTCTGCGATTCACCCCGTCGAGCATTTACGTCCAGTGACTCGATGGAAGGGCGGACGAGAGGAAGAACAAGAAAGACAAACTCGGGGAGCACTCGCGGATCTCTGGATCTTTCGCTCTGGAGAGATCTCCGCGCGATAGAGATGAGGATCATTAACTCGAAGAGACGTGTACAGACCGTTGAATTATATCCTCCAGTCGGTATTCCAAGTGCGTTTTGATACAGGTGGTGCGTTCTTTGGCTCGGCATTCGCGTGTATATACTCAAAATAGCTTGGCTTACTCTTGTCGAGCATAACAAAGACTCCCACTGCTGAGAATACTAAAGAGTGGTCGTTGAGCGCTGGACATAGAGCGTGAACTCGCGAAATAGCAGCAGCAACTTCTCCATGATACATATTATGTGGGATGCACGAGGGAACGAGTGAGGCAAGGCCGCGAGGAAGTTCTCTCTGGAAGAATAAAGTAACGCTACTGCCGACTCTGCGAGCTAGGTCGAGTTGTAGGTATGCATTCGATTGCGCGAACCCGTTTTGTTGGAAACGGAAGTGGAGCGTTGAGAAGTTCCAATCCAACGTATCTCCAAGGATACTGACTCTTGTCTACGTCCAGGATGCGTACAATCATTTCCTTGTTCCTATGTCCCATGAAAATCCTTCCACCGTATAAGACGTATCGTTGTTTTGTTCGATGTATTGGAATTTTTCGTCCAGTCGATGTCGAATAATGTGAAAGAAACTTGTAGACTCCATTTTTCCACAAGTAAGTTCCAGCAGATTATCGTCGTCGTCGTTTCTTTCTAACTCTAATTCTTTTTGCATTCTCTTCTTTTGGCATCAAGGATATTAGCAGCTGAACGCTGTTCACAAAGCTTGATTTCTGTTTGTATCCTTGATGAGGAGGAAATAACACCTTTGATCATTTCCTCATTTGCGTTTCCGGCAGAGAACTTTTCGTTCGATTAGATATGTTTTTTTAAATTTGTTATTCAGAGTCGTAGACTTCGTCATCCAAAGCCCATGTCGAGCAATTTCAATGAAACTTGAGCATCCAGCTTTTTCCGAAGGGGCGTCATTATCGCCGTTACTTTATAGTGTCATTCGTTGTCTTCAATATCCACGTTGCTGCAGAGATTTTGTAGGCAACTCTCACGGCAATTGTCACGAAGGGTATTCGTACCTTTGTGGTATCTCTGAAAAGCTGACGTTCTCTTTGTATCCAAGATATATTCGATCATTTCCGCTATTCTTCGAAAGGCGTGTTGCTGTAGTAGCTTCAGCAATGGAAAATAGGTTTCCTTGAACGACTTGCTGAAGCAGAAGCTTCACCCAGAGAACTCTCATTATCGTTGCTGCCCTCTCGGTAATCTTTTCGAGTTTCCTCAGGATTAGGTATGTCTTTCCATTCAAAGTCGGCGAATGTTTCGTCGAGCCAATGTCGAACGAAGGGAGATTCTGTTAACACGATTTTCTAGAAGCTTCTTTCAGCAGCCTTTCATCGTTGGCTCACCCTCTCTGCAATCTCAATCATCATCTTCGACATCCGTGCGGCTGCGAGTGAAGACATCGGCACGAGGAGTTCTCACGACAACTTCTCCCCTAGACCGTTACCACAAAAGATATACGTACTTTGACGGTATCTTCACAAAGCCTGAGTCCGATTTGTATTCAAAATACGCCTGACAAGTTCCTTATTCGTTCGAAAAATAAACTAGGAAGTTTCTGCTGGATTAGCCGCATGGTTTCATGGTTCTTTTGAGGCAGTAGAATCTTTCGTTATGCTACCGTCGTTTAGAAGAAAATCGAGGAAGTCCACTCATTCGACTTCTCGGATTCTCCTTCGTAAAAACTCTTGTTATCTTTATCGACCCTTTGCATAACTTTGTACAGTCTCGATGATCGTCTTCAACATCTATGCTCCTGCGGTTTGAATATTGGAGCTCGCATGAAAAATTTTCCTGCTGCTCGTTACAATCTAAGTAATACGTATCTCAAGATATCCTCAAGGATGCGAAGTCGTTTCCGTATACGAGTTGATTTATCATTTCCTTGGTTCTGCTTTACATGAAAAATCTTTCTCCTGATTAGTCAAATCTTTTGATTCTTCATGGTGAGTCGTAGGATTTTTCGTCGTGCCAATATCGAGCAATCTGGAAGTAACTTGTGTTTTTTGTTGACCTGATTTTTCAGAAGACTCGTCTGGCAAACTCTCATCATCGTCGTCGTCTTCTCTGTAGTCTCGATCACCGTCCTCGACGTCTGTGCTACTGCGGGTAGAGCCATCGGCGTGAGGAGCTCTCACGACAATTTTCCCTCCGACCCTCCGACCGCCAAAGACATCCGGATTTAACATTAAGTCCTTCATAAAACTCCCAGCTATACCCCGACAATCTTCGAGGTCGTTCCGTCCCGTTGCGGCAGACACACCGGACGACAGACGTTTCGGTCGCGCCCGATCGACTCCCACACTCGGTGCGAAGCCAAACTCCTCGAAAGCCATCCACAACTCAGCTATCTTTTCGTTCATACGCTTGGCCAACTCGCGACGCTGAGCTTTCAACTCCGTCCTCACGATCTGCTCGGTTCGCCGCAGATCCTTTGAGCTACTGTCTCGCAATCGCTTCAACAAGTTTTCTTCAACGTGGAGAAGGGCCTCCGCTCCTGGAAACGAGCAACCTTGTTTTTCGGTACAACGCTCCTTACTCTTTTCTTTTTTCAGGCTCGGTTCAGGGGGCTTCTTCGGTTCTTCTTCACGCCTAGTGGAATAGCAAAGGGGATTACAAAGGTAAGCCATTACATAGTCCTTGAAATTGATCTCCAGATTCAATAACGATTTAGCAACCAGCGTGGCGTTAGTTTTGCATCGAGAGCTAGATATTCAATATGTAACAAACATCAATCTGAATGCGAATAAAATGTATGTCGTGTTAGTTTTACAAAATTGTTTTAGTCCAAGCAATACTTTCTTTCAAAAAAAAAAAAAAACAAAGTCCGACCTTTTTTTGGGCCTTTAAGTAGATGTAGTACCTTAAGAAAAAATGAAAAGGCTGGTGTAACTCTGCCAAAAGAAAATCATGCTTTCATTGAGTACCAAAAATTTAGTTCGCTGGTAATTCTTATATACGCTAGAAACTTTTAAAATTTCACAAAAATTAATGACAATTCCTCTAAACAAGTTCTCCGCCACTGCAATGAAGTCTGCCATTTAAAACACGTGTGTGTATATCTTCTTCAAAAATTTGCCCGACTTATTGTTAGATTTAGATGGTGTGCACGACGGCAATATGTAGCTGTACGTAGATTGTCCCATCGACTATGATAATATCTTTTTTGCTTCCTCATAGAGGAAGCTTTGTTTTCATGAAAAAATTTTTTTTCGAGATTTTCATGTCAGACAAATTTTTGAGAAAATATATCTATGTATACTGATTTTATAGAATTTTTAATTTTTTTGAAAAATGTCGTATACTCTCTAACTTTCGTAAAAGTTCGCCGATATGGCTAAATAGTTCTTTATAACTAGAGAGACATTAAATGCTGTTTGGTATTGAATTTCGACAAAATCGGTAAAGCGGTTCGGATTCTATAGAATTTTGAATTTTTGTAATTTATAGCAAAATTTTGCTATAAATCGCGTCGAATTTCAGAAAATTAACTGAAATGTTCTATAAACGAAAAATAACATACAGTCCTACTGTGTACCAAATTTGGTGGTGATCGGTAAAGTCGTTCAAATATTACACCATTTTGAATTTTTGAAAAAATAGCGATTTTCGCTATAACCTCCGCAAAAGTTAATAAAGTAATACAAAAGTTTGTGCCTAATAAAAATGAGATGTGCCGGTGATTTATTCATTTACTCAAAACAAGGATGCAAAGTAGAACCTTGCACATTGTTTCCTCATTTAATTTTGCTCTTGACAAAGCTTCCTCTATGAGGAAGGCAAAATCAATTACAGTACTTCCTCGTAGAGGTTGCTATGTACAGAGTAAAATTAAATGAGGAAGCAATGTGCAAGGTTCTACTTTGTTTTAACAGTAGCATTGATGTATAGCCATTTTTTTTTTTTTTTTTTTTTTTCATTTCTTTGCAATTCGCAAAAACTGCGCTAAAGTATGTAATAAACACATGGGAAAAGTGATAGAAATTCATATAGATAATGAAATTTCCTTAAGATATAACAAACAAAATCGTATTTTATCTTTAGCTACACAGACCCGGGTGCTTAAATATTTGCCAAAAAATTCAGAAATTCATACCACGTGTCAACTTGTTGACGCAATTTTTTCAGATCCTCCTCGCGAAGTTTGATTACTTCTTCTCTCAACCGTTCCTCCCACTTGTCGATCTGCTTGCGAAAGCTCGCGTAGAATTTTCTGTTTCGTTTCTCAAGATTTTCCAAGTGACTTTGTATGTTTTCATATACCGCATTGGCATTTGCTTTCTCCTTATCGTGCCTCGATCTGTCTCGCTTGTCGATTACTTCGAACATCTTTTTCGCGTCCTCGGTCTGCCATTCCTTCAAGCTTATTTTGAGACTTTTTGCGATCTCCTAGTGTAGTAAAAATGAAATATTAACAAGCGGTAAATCAAAGACGTATTATCGACGGATATATCAGCATGATCTTGCCTGAGAGTAAAGGTCACTGATCCTCGATATTTCCTCGTTGAGTCTCAGTCTCTCCCTCTGCTGCCACTCCGCCAAGTAACCCTTCAGTCCATCGTTCAATTTCTTAATCCACAACTCCAGGTCGATTCTCAAGCTCTCCTTCATCACATTGCGATCTTCCTCGTAACGTTGAAGAAACTTACGGTTTCGAGATTTTTCTAGGCCCAACTGTTTTTTCAGACAATATATATCCCGCTCTGACTTGACGAGTCGGACTTTCAGCCATTCAACAGTCGTCGAAAGTTCTTGGAATCGAGCCTCTCGATTAGAATCCGATGATTTGATTACCACTGAAGCAGGTGCAGACTTTGGGCGTCTTTCTTTCATTTTTTTACATAATTCAGGGGAGCTCGTACTTTCATCGATTTCTTCAAGGTCGTCTTCAACGTCTTCAGGGTCAGGGCTGACTTCGTCATCGGTGTTGCAATGATAATCAACGTCGCCCGAGCTACTTTCACCGCGGAAGGAAGAGCTGTCTCCATCTTGTTCGTCAGGCGTACTTCTTTCCCAGCTCGTCGTGCTGTTACTATCGCCGGACTTGGATCCGGTCTCGTGATCGGAACCGTTTCTCGCCGTGAGAAACGGCGGAGTCTCCGCCTGTTGCTTTCCCTCCTCTCCCTCGTCCTCGAGATCGCGAAGAACTTCCTCGTAATCTTCGCGCAGACTAACCCGAAGATCGTACGGGTAATTTTTTGCCGCAGCGTCCGGCTCGATGCCCTGGAAATTTATTGCGCTATCTCCCGAGGAATCCGGGGTATCCGTCTCTTCTTCAATGGGAGATAAGGCTGGTTTTTCCTTGGACTGCTTGCCACACGATTTTGTCACCTTCCCTTTTGTTCCTCCGCCGTCCTTGGTTTGCTGAAGACGCTGCGACACGTCTACAAATAGACTTTGAGTTCAAGGAATGTTTTGATGGGTGAAGAAAAAAAGAATGTAAAGTAGAACCTGGCAAGTAGCTTCCCCATTATTTTTTGCTTTTTACAAACATCTATGAGACAGTGTGTTTATTAATTTCGATTCCCGCATAGAGGAAGCTTTGTAAAAAACAGAAAATAATGAGGAAATAATTTGTAAGGTCCCACTTTGCAGAATGGTTTTAGTGCAAGAGACGTTTCTTTGAAAAATGACAAGGTCAGAAAATTACAATCACTCGACCAATTCGTGTCCAATTTTGCCTAAAATTGTTCCCATGTTAATCCGTACGTGAACCATATATGCATCCGATATCTAAATCAGTCGAAGTTGATTTAGTTTGTAACAACGTAAATTTTTCGACATTTCAAAATCTTGTAAAATCCGAATGTCTTCGCAAAATTCGATACCCACCACAGCAAGATATTAATACGCCTTTGTAGAACATTTGAAGTGGATTGGCAAAAATTAACTTGCATTAATACATTTATTTTTCGAAAATTCACAGTTCTATGCAATTTGCCGGCCACCCACACACATACAACTGAACATTTTTTAAATCCACTATTCTCCACGTTTCAGATCATGTTGAAATTGGAATAATTATTTCACTCGGTACGAGTACCGCAAACGGCTTTACACACGCTTCGCATAAATCCCTATTTTCATATAACAAAATTTTGCACGATACTCGTACGATAACCGTTTTCTTAAGACGTCTAACTGCAATCTCACACTCGTCAGAAAAAATTTTATCGCAGTAGTACCGTAAAGTACTATAATTTAAGAAAATAAAGTTTCCTCTACAAAGGGAAGCAAAATGCGAGGCAGAACCATGTGTCCTCATTAATTTTCACTATTTCCAAATCTACCTGTATATGAAGTATATTTATTTGTCAATCAAAACATTTAGTTGTGTGTACGTAGTTTAGAGAAACTCTCCAATAAATAATGTTGAACGCATATAATTAATCTGTTTTTCTGCGCATAACCTGAGTTTAGGTTTTTCGACTACTTCGAAAAAAAAAAAAGCTCGGCATACCGTCGACCCAAAATCTTAGCTATTTTCTATATTGATATCGCATATTCTCTCCAAATTTAAACCTCATTTATCGAAACGCTTGTAACAAAAAGGTTTTAATTTTTTTAATCATGTGGGAAGTGTCACTTCCTCTAAATTAATTAATACAGGTTACTGCTTACATAAAATTATGATATCGTCGATGAAACGATAAAAAGGCATAAGGGAAGAGTGAGACAGCCTCGTACCTTTACTCACCCATGACCCGTCGAGTTGGCTGGCTCGTTAACTTCTTCCCGGTATCCCGAATCGAATCTCTCTATCCCCTTTCTTTGGCGAAGGAATCTCCGTGCATCGGGGCAACGACTTCTGGTCTCTCTTCCTTGACTTTCCTCGGCGTCGAATCGTGAGGAGATGCTCGGTAGCCGGTGGTGAGGAAGGCGCCGGGCGAGAGTGAGGCGAATCGTGGCTGGCTCTCTGGATCCTGTGGCTCAAGCCTGACTTCCACGCTATTTTAGTCGTTTTATTTGGAAAGGATGTGCAGAGAATCGAGTACCGAAGCTGAGGAGAAGCTGGAGGTCGAGCAAGAAGCTCGGCTAATGCGAGGCCCCCCTGGCATTCGCGCGCGACTCTCCGAGTGCCCGCGCAATTTCCAATTTCGCTGACTCGCACGGAAGTGAATCGCGCGCAGGTGAATTGAGACGTCTTTCACGCGGAGCAGAAGCGAGAGTCACAGAGCTTTGTGGTATGTGCCACTCTCGCGCTTACTTTTGCCGCTGAATTTGACATGGTCAGCTGCTGCTCTTTCTGCTCCTCGACTGCGCTCTCGACGCTTCTTCTCACGCGAAATATAAAAAACTTAGGCGCACGCCGGACCAGAGAGAACCGCTCATAACCCCGCGCGTTACCCTTTTTACGTCTATTACTAGATGTTCCCCTGATGTTCATGAAAAGTCCCCACATTACCAACGCCCATACGTGTCGAGCGGAGAACGCGGATTGCGATTTTGTTTCGTGAGAAAGTCACAGGGCCCTCTCGCGTCGACGCATTTGCTGTTAACGCACGTTGAGTGAGCCATTTAGATTAGCTTGATTTTCTACAACGCATTAACCCTAAAGCTTCTCACGTTGAATATGCACTTCCGGTATAGGGAAACGAGCCACTAACGGCATCAATCTTATCTCGCCGTATTATCGCATTGCAACTTTGTTCGACGAGATCTTTTTCATTTATTCATTTCATTCTCACGAAATGATGGGAAGAGAATTCTTCGGGATTTCATTTGAAAGTTTCAACGTGCTTTCAATTTTTATCAATATTCGAAGTAGAATTTGGACACAGAAGATGCATTCCATTTCATCTTCTCAACTCGAGGGAAATTTAAAATCATTAGTTACTTTCGTCAAAAGTACACATTTTGTACATCATGTAAGTCAAGAAAACTATGTATAATAAAGGGCCTTAGAACGTTAATCTCAATGTAATTAATTTGATTTCATTTCAACTTTTTCAGCTTTCAATAAAATTCTAGAACTCGTTAACATCCTGCGTTTGATTCGCCAAACTCAATTACCCCACTTTATAAGGCTATGTTTATCTACACACTATTGTAAAAATGCAAGTAAATTTAATATACCGACAATATAAAATTTTCAAATCGGTTACATGACTTCCATATTAATATACCTTTATTGTATATTTGAGAATAGTCTAATTATTCTACAATAATGGTATTTAATAATGAAAGTACGCAAGTATTGTGATCTTCATTTCAATATCCCAACATTGTAATTGTTAATGACATTATTTTATAAATTTTTTTTCTTGCGCATCCAACTGCCCGTCAGTGGCAGTTTCGAAATCACTCACAGGTGGCGCAAATGCGTTTACCAAAACTCGCACGCGAATCAGGAACGATGACAAACGCTTATACGCGCGTTGTTCGGGAAGCTACGAATTCGTTGGTGCAGAAAGAAACATATAAAAAAGAGGGTGAAGAGTCAAGAACAATGCGAAGATTTATAACTTGACTCGTATCGCGTTTCTTTTCTACGGCGTTGGCGGGATCAACGTCAAATGCAACGGGAGCGTCATCGCGATTCTCTTTGTTTTTCTCGGAGCTTATATTCCCGGCGCTCTTTTCTCTTCCGTATCTGCCTGGTTTTCCTGGGCTTGGGCTGCTGGGAGGGAGATTCGTTAGAGTGAAAAAATAAGGATTCCCGTGAATCGGTGATCACGGCAAGCAAGCTGCTACCACCAGCTTGAAGTTGGCTGCAGCAAGAGCGGTGCAACAGCAGCAGCACAACAGAAAGGAAGGAACGAGAACGGTAACAACAACGACCGCGTTGGGATTCACACGGTTCTCGCAACCGCTCGCGCGCTCTTCTTAGCGGTCCTCCCGTAGCGGTAGATGAGGAGGGCCTCATTTACATATACGCGTGGTAACCTCTCCCGGTTACCTTATATATTATTCTCTCCTGGATATGTAGTACGTTATATTCATGTATGTATGTATATGTATGTGACTCCGTAGTACGTAATAGATAGCAGTAGTCCACCAGAAGTGAGTGGAGAAGAGGACACGGCCACGGCCAACTTGCACCGCAACTCCCGCGTCAATACATTATATATTACGTGACTGCTTGGTAATTCAGAGCGGCATTCACCTAGTCTCGTCTTGTAAGGCTTATAAGTTAATGTTACTGTCAGATCTGCATATATATATAAAGATGAACGGGGTTAGGTGAAACCGGATGAATTAATAATACCGAAATTTAACTTTTGACTGTACGCGGAAGCAATCCTTTCTTGAACAAGATATGGTGGTACATCGCACCTCAAAATATCGAAAACTGAAGTCAGTTTTCAAGCATTCTGATTAGTCGTCGATGGCTTTGACGTGAAGCCAACTTCACAGTGTTATGAACGCGCAGTCACGTATCACGTGGGTTTCAAATGGCTCTACTTTTCGTAGTTGTGGAATGGAATACATTTTTCTTCTCGTAAAAAAAAACATGGAACTTCGAAAATGAAGTAGAGATAGAATCACGAAGAGTCAGGAATTGTACAAATTTGCAAATGTCTTGTTTAACCACGAAAAAAGACAACCAAAAAGAAAAGAGAGCGAACGTAATAGTAAACAGAGTTCTTAAATACAACTTATACCGCAACTCCTGCATGAATACATCATATATTACGTGACTATTTGGTGATTTAGAGTGGCGTTCACGTACGCTCGCCTTGTAAAACTGATAAGTTTATGTCACTATCAGAGCTGCATATATGAAAAAATTAGATGAAAAATGAGATTTTATATATTAAGAAAAAATATGCTTATGTGCCAGCCATTCCTAAGAACAGTCGATGGAATTACAAAAATATGTAGAAACGTAATGAAAAATATAGCACTCATTTCGCTAGCATAAAAGACTATACTATGAAAATAATACTTAATTTTAATAATAATATAATAATTTTCTCCGTGTAGAATAATTGAATGAATGCAATTGTACACTGATAAATGCAACGAAATCTCAAGTATTCTTAATCAATATCACTATACGAGTGGAGTGCAATGGACTGTAAATTCATTTTTTTCCCCTGTTTAAGCCATGTGTATCTAATTTACATATTACATTTGCTCGACGGTAATTACAATACTGTAGAACAATGTACTATAATTATGTTCCTAATTATAGTACTTCTATGATTGTGCTATTATAATTTGAATATCTATTACTATCACAATTATTTACATTACTTTATTATTCTAATTAATAAATATACTGTCCAAAATAAAATCCTCAAGATATTTTGTAAATTGTCTGTAATCATTAATGGTCCGCAATGGACTGAGCGCTCGGTTAAATAAACAATACATACATACATACTGTAATCATTTTATTATATTAATTGATTTATTATATTAATTTCCGCGATACACACTAAATTATGGTTTATGAAATTGTTGTGGACATACATTCGTCACTGTTCTGAAAACTAACTATTGCACTCTATCGGTGGAGTAGTACGACATTAAATAAATGAACGAAATTAAAGTAGTTTACCTTTAAATAGAAGCATTTCTACTCCGAGAACCGATGGATTATTCAGTGCGTATACATACTGTTTTTGGTCGTTGAAAATTTGGAATTTTAGTTCAATTAAAAACGTGGCGTAAAAAATTAAGAAGAGTCCTCTCTAAATAACGTTTTACAAAACCTTTTACTTTTAATCTTAGATTGTACCGTTTTCATTCAAAATAGACTTTGAAATTTTGCACGACACTTCCCGTTGAAGACCCCCAAAGCAAATTATAGCAGTAGGAAAATTCTTTAAAAATGATGAAGAATGAATAAAATTCCGCATCGTTGATATTATATAGTCGGTGCAACTCGCCCCGGTCTCCGCTACTGCGAACATTGTATTTACAATTCCCGAGATTTATTGCATGGTCGGCTTGAATCCTAAGCAATCGATTCTACTGTGATGAAGAGAGAATTCAAGGAAGATCATGAGCCGCAATGCGATCGGCACACGCGGAAGAATATAGAAGGGGAATGATGAAGGAGAGACTTCGTCGCTCTTTCTTCTTACTCCGGAGGTGTTAGAGCGAGAAGGTGGGGAACGATGAGGACGTGCGACACTGAAATGCGATGATCGCAAAAGCAACGTATAATACGTACGGAGGCCGTGGGATTATTTAGCCGAGGATAGAGGAAGAAGTTTTTAATTTAAATGAACAGTCACGGTCTGTGGGTTGGTTGATTGTCCGTTATTCAAGAGCGGCGTGGTGTCAGGACGCGGATCGATCAGTGATACGATTAACGGGCCACGATTCACGAACAGCGCGACGTTAGATCGCAAACCCTTCCCGAGAATACTGTGGCGAATTCCCACCTGTTATTCCACAAAAGATATACCAAGAGCTTCTAAAGCCAAGCGAATCTCTTGGTCTTAATTAATTACAAAACTCTTATGGTGTTCAATAATTATGCCGAAGTTTTTTTGATATCAGGAAATATTCTAATCTCCCATTTTACATCTACTTAGAGGCCCCAAATAGGGGCGAAATTTAATTTATTTAAAGAACGTATTGGTTAAACTAAAACAATTTTATTTATTGATTGTTGTTTAATTTTATGGAAAAAAAATTATCATTAGTAAATAAGAAAGGAAAGTCGTGGTCGCCGGGCGATCATGCAATGGCTTTGAACATGGAATATGCATGAGAAAAAGTCCTCATTTTTACATAACCATTCAAGAATAAAGATCGATTTGAAAACTAATATTGTCAGCGACCTCTGAATGTTTTTTCAGCGTACTTTGTGTAAATTTGAATACAATCTACCTAACGGTTCTTGAGATATGATGTCCACCGGTAAAAAAATGCATCATCACCCGGCGACAATATCTTTTTAATCATTTGTTTTCAAGATAAAAGACATCGTTTTAATTTTACGAATCAATTTAAAAAAATTGTTTCCTTTCGACCAATGCACCCTTTTATTTAAAAAAAACTAATTTCGGGTTCCTAGGTCGATGTAGTCCCTTAATCAAATTCATTATAAATTGCTTAATGTTTATTGACGAATAAATTATTGTCATTGATTTGCTTTAATCAATTAACAAACAATATCTTCTTTTTGTAGGAATTTTGTTTTCATTACTCAAAATTTGCGGGTCAGGTCCTTAAAATCCGTTACATAGTTGTATCTTGAAGATTGAGAATTTGACCACAAACAATAGCACAAATCTCCGGAGGTCTTTGTCCTTCGTCATAGTTGGAGTCTCTGCCAATGTCGAAGGAATAGACGAAGCGATAAAGTCCAGGCGTCCGTCGGTTAATCGATTCTCCAATGAGCGAAACGAGCGTTGAACCGCGAGTAGAAGCCATGCACTTGAATGCTCCAGTGCCAGCAATTACTCTCAACTCTGGATTCGGTTCGTACAATCGCGTTTTCTTCGTTCCTTCACTTTTAGTGCAGCGCACACTGCGGAATGAAGCAGGATCTACGATTTTGTGCGAGTAACACATTACGATGCGAGTCGAAACTGATGTACTACCACCTTTCCTACTTTATGTACATGTAAGCGGAGAAATAATGACAGTGCTCACAACTATTAACTTAATAGTTACAACTATCGTTACCATGATTACCTTTAATTAGTTTTAAGTACGGACAATTAAACCAGTGGCCATTAAAGGCAATGATGAAAAGAGTGGTTAGTTAATGTAACTAAAAAATCTACTTGAAGTTTAATGTACATGTATTGGAAATTTTTATGCATAAAGTGGTATACTAAATTTACTATACAGATGCGATTTTAAATATATTTTTGTAACAGTAATTTTAATAATTTCCTTTAGTTTCACTGTAAAAGGATTTTTATTTTTTTCGTTTTTGCTTCCTCATAGAGGAAGCTTTGTTTTCATGAACTTTTTTTTTCGAGATTTTCATGTCAGCATGCTCAGAATCACCTAAAACGTCGAGAAAAATTGTTTAAAAAATGTGTCTGTATGTGTGTGTGTGTGTTCTAGGGCGGGAAAATTCAATCGTTTATAACTCGCGAATGGCACGATCGATCGAGCTCAAATTTGGCACGCAAGTAGAGTAGTAACTCCTCTTCAATTGCTGTCATTTTTAAGAAAATATATCTATTTGTACCGATTATATAGAATTTTGATAAAAAAAAATTTCGTATACTCTCTAACTTTCGTAAAAGTTCAACGATATGGCTAAATAGTTTTTCATAACTAGAGATACGTTAAACGCTGTTTGGTATTGAATTTCGACAAAATCGGTAAAGCGCTTCGGATTTTATAGAATTTTGAATTTTTGTAAAAAATTAAAATCCCGCTATAAATCACGTCGAATCTCAGTAAAAAAATTTTCTACAAATGAAAAATAACATACAGCCTTACTGTGTACCAAATTTGGTGGTGATCGGTAAAGTCGTTCAAATTTTACACCATTTTGAATACTTTAAAAAATAGCGATTTTCGCTATAACCTCCGTAAAAGTTTATAAAGTAAAACAAAAGTTTGTGCCTAATAAAAATGAGATGTCCCGGTGATCTATTCATTTACTTAAAGCAAGGATGCAAAGTAGAACGTTGCACATTGCTTCCTCATTAAATTTTGCTCTTCATAAAACTTCCTCTATGAGGAAGCCAAAATCAGTTACAATATACTTCCTCGTAGAGGTTGCTATATAAAGAGCAAAATTTAATGAGGAAGCAATGTGCAACGTTCTACTTTGCATCCTTTTTTCAATTGCATTGCAAAAGTACCTTAATTTCATACCACAATTGTTCATTAAATTTATTAGTATTTTGTCAATTATTTTTATCATCAGAATTCCGACCAATAGAAACGATACATTTGGCCTCATGTGGGGGAACCCAGTCGATTTTACTTCGGATATTTTTCGGAAATTTCCTATCAAGTTGCTAAACCATAAAAATAACTTCTGAAAAACTTTTAACCTGAATAAACTATTGGCCGAAATTCTGATGAGACAAATAATCAGTAGTAATATCCCAAGAACTTCAAAATTATCGGGTATTTCCCGATAACTTCGTTCCAAACAAACTTAACAGGATTGTTGCAAGGAAACTTCGGAAAACACCCGGTTAATTTTAAAGCTCGAGGAGTATTTGTCGGATTTTTTTTTCCATTGGTTCCAAATAGTTTCGTATTAACCGTCAAATAACTAATATGTTTAGAGCCGAACTTAACTTATATTATAAATTTGAGAATACTATAGAAATCCAATAAAACTGGTACTTGCAAAGTGAGTATTGCTTACTCGTTATTAATATGCCAATATTGTGTTTGTCGATGACGAATGCATCTGAAAATTGGTATACGATATATGCATCGGAGCTTTATATATCGATATATTACTTGTCAATAAAAAAATTACAGTGGATCGCGGTTGCCGTGAGAGCGCTGAAATTCCTCGGCGATCGGTTAATAACGTTGCAAACGTGGAAGGCGTAGTATCGCGATTTCACGCCGCGCTACTCTTGAAACATCTATGTGGGAGTTTATTCTCGGAGACTTTCTTAGAATCGTGAATATAAGGAAGAGCTGAGCGTCGATAAATGATCATGCTTAACTTCCCGGCAGTTTCTTCATACATAAATGGGGTATATTCAAGGCCGACGTTAAATACTCCCTTTTTAATAAGACCGCCCGTTATGAAAAATGTAATTTTTGTTTTTGGCAACTGCCGAGTCATTACTCCAATAGGGAAAGCAGAAAAATTGGTTAATGAATTTCTAAGAAATAGTTCTACGGTATCTATAAGATGCAATGGCCCAGACCAATTACAACGTAATATGGATCGGTCGAAAGTACAATTACATACTTTCTCTCACATATTTCCCTAAATTAAAAACACGATACTAATGGCGGATCCAACCATCCGATGTTTAAAATTTTATAACAGCTCTTTCCTTATAACGATGAACGTTTCGGATTCGTTCGTTCCTTTCTCGTCGTAAAATACTGAAATTGTCCGAACCAAACTTCTCTCGTCTCTGTACAACATCCTTAACCGGTTAGATTATCTTGATTTATAGTTTACATAATAAACACGGGTCCAAAATACAATACAACACAGTATAAAAGTCGAGTTGAGTATAGCGGTTATTATTAAAGAGAACACACTGAAATAACACGTTGTTCACTACAATAAACTATGTTCAGTTGAGTTTGAGTTGAGTTTATAGTTACCAAATTTCTTAAAAATAAATAGTGATGAGTGTCCTCATAACAAACTTTTATGCTAACGATATTTCCGGCAGATGAATGATTTGCTTATGCCATTTTATTGAGATAAGTTGTTGGATGTTTTTAATAAATAAAGAATAATTTGAGGCAACAAGATTAACGATGATCAAAATGACTTCGGATTCATTAATAGTTAACGAATAATTATTTGATGTTTATGCAGATTTGTTAACAGTTTATAAATCTATATTTAAGCCAAGTACCGTACATTTGGTGTGAGTAGCCCAAAACCTTATTGAGCCAATATTTTATTTATTGATGTGTAATATATAGCGATAGTGCTTAATGATCATGCAAAACTATGAAGAAACATCGGCATAGGTTTTCCGCAGTTTTCCTATGCCCATGGCAGCAATGCCATGGCAAATGCGATGTAGAGGGGGAAGTCGGATGCGGCCGCAAGGGGGCCTGGTTACTAATCCGGACCAGGTCCCCAGGGGGGACTGGCTACTGACCCGGGCCGACCCTGCAATAGGCGCAATGCCTGCAGGCAGGGGGAAATGCTAATAAAAAAAAACTATGAAGACGTTTTTTATGTACATTTCTACCAATTTTCATGATGATTGCACCTCTCGCCTCGCTGCAACCAATCCGATCTGAAAGTACATACAATTATATGTAACTCCAGATCGAATTGGTTCCGGCAAGGTACATACAATTATATGTATCGTTCTCTCGAACGATGCATTAGTTAATTTAAATGATCAGAATAGTAACTATTAATAAGTATTAAAACAATTAAAAAAACACTGCCATATTGTGTCAGCTACATATTCCTTGAAAACTTCTCATTCAAAAATGCATTTACAATCTGTTAATTAATCATTATTTGCCCCAATTAAAAGGTTCAAACAAACGATCTGATAATTACAATAAATCATTCATTTCACCATATTTAACATTATGATTTTTTACCCATTAACAAATTCTACTATCTGCGAATAAACTCTTTTTTTAGTACAGTGTATTTCCAAATGTTTTGAACGCGTTGTTCGGACGGTTAATTTTCGTCATGTCTGAAAGACCATCGGGGCGAAGGCCTCGATATCGCGAGTAGTTTCGTTCGCACGCCAAGTGAGCTAAGAACGGGGGTGATAGAATTGTAATTCGAGAAATAAACGGGGAGATGCTCGAACCATGCAGACGATTCGGCATTCGGATGGAACGTTTAACCATCAACGACCTCGGGCTCGAGTTTTTCGAGGTCGGAGCATACAGTACCAGCAAGCATCGAGGATTGCGGAGACTGTTACCTCTGCAATGCCCAGAGAGCGCGAAGCGCGTACCTTGCGAGCTCGTCGATTCTTATTCTTCGGCGGAATCGGCCAGTCGTGCATGCCCAAGCGTCAAGATCGGCCGGGATAACGATGCTCTGCGTCCACCGCGCCGCTGCGAGAAGGACGAGCATGTGGGTGAAGGCTTGCGGGGTCTTTCCAGGATGTGTCGAAAGTGAAACTCAAGGCCTTCCCCGACTTGTTTCTAACATACCGACCACTCCACCATGCTTTGTACTATTACTATTTTACTATTTACAAGCAATATAACTTACGTCTAACTAATCATTTTTTTTATTTCCATGCTTTCCAATTTCTAGTAATCTAAAAGCGTTCCACAATTCCGGATTTTGTTGCACTTTTATATTACTTTCGTTTCGCACGCGTCGTTCGTTTCCGGTCCCCGAAAACTTCACTTGGATTTCGATTCACTCTTTCATCATTTTTCCAATAATTTCGCTCATCAGTCTTCAGCAATCTTGAATCAATAAACAAGGAATAAATACATGATTAGCGCTGAAAATATGTTACCTTTAAATATAAGCGTAATTTAGAGTATTTAGTAATTATCGTAAATAAGTAGTTCTTTCCTGTTAAATCAGTGTTAAGTTTGTATCTTTCAATAAAGAATATATGCGTACGTCAATTCGAAATTTGAGTTTTAATCCTTAATCGAACACCAGCTCCCAAAAGTATATCGGTTTCCAAGGGTTCGTTAACTTGTGACTTAAGAATAACAAACCAATTGCTCGCTTTTGCACTAGTGAGATAATAAAAAAATAGTAGGGGATAACGTTCAGCTTGCAAGTTTTTGGTGTGGCGAGATCTCCAAAGGAAACCCGCGCTAAAAATTTTGACAATATGAAGCAAATTGAGTAAATATTGTTTCCTCATTACTTTTGACTTTGCAAATTTACATCTACGAGGAAATATGGTCATCGATTTCATCTTCCGCATGAAAGAAGCTAAATGCAACGTAATGAGAAACCTATATGCAATGTTCTACTTTGCATGCTTGTTTCGAATCAATTTAACACTGCCTCACGGTTGTCGCAATCGCCAACTTACGGCCCTTGTTGCACAATATACTATTTCCTGAAATACACGCGAACTCCAAATGATATTTAGTAATGATATTCAGTACTGTGTTTACATCGGTGAATTACCAGCACATTATGTTAAGAGGATGCGAAACATAGTCCTTGTCACTCTCATAGGGTCCCTAATCGTACTGCTTAACTCATCGCACTCATCAGTTACAAAATCAACTTTCACCTGTCCTTAAGGAACGTTACGGTCCTAAATTCGAGTCAATTGGCCGGCTTTGCTTTAAAAAAAGATTTATAGGCTAATAATGCTTGAACAAAGTATCTGTTTCTTTTTTTTTTTATGTATGATCCATGTTGTAAAATGTCGAAGATGGTACCAACAAGTGTACCCTACAACAAAATTAACAGAAATCGACAATAGTATTTCCAAACAAGGATGCAACGTAGAACCTTGCACATTGCTTTCTCATTAAATTTTGCTCTTTACATAGCTACCGCTATGAGGAAGTATTGTAACTGATTTTGGCTTTCTCATAGAGGAAGCTTTGTCAAGAGCAAAATTTAATGAGGAAGCAATGTGCAAGGTTCTACTTTGCATCCTTGTTTTGAATAAATGAATAAATCACCGGCACATCTCATTTTTATTAGGCACAAACTTTTCTTTTACTTTATTCATTTTCGAGGAGGTTATAGCGAAAATCGCTATTTTTTCAAATATTCAAAATGGTGTAAAATTTGAACGACTTCACCGATCACCACCAAATTAGATACACAGTATGGCTCTATGTTATTTTTCGTTTGTAGAACATTTCAGGTAATTTGCTAATATTCGACGTGATTTATAGCAACATTTTTATTTTTTACAAAAATTCAAAATTCTATAAAATCCGAACCGCTTTACCAATTTTGTCGAAATTCAATACCAAACAGCATTTAACGTGTCCCTAGTTATGAAGAACTATTTAGGTCTATCGGTGAACTCTTACAAAAGTTAGAGAGTATACGACATTTTTCAAGAAAATTCAAAATTCTATAAAATGAGTATACATAGAACTATTTTCATCAAAATTACAGCAATTTAAGAGGAATTAATACTCTACTTGCATGCCAAATTTAAGCTCGATCGATCATGCCATTCGCGAGTTATCGACGATTAAATTTTCGGTCCCTGGAACACACACACACACATTTTCTAAACCATTTTTCTCGACGTTTTAGGTGATTCTAAGCATACTGACATGAAAATCTCGAAATTTTTTTTTTTCATGAAAACAAAGCTTCCTCTATGAGGAAGCAAAACGATTGAACAATTGAATGGAACGACGTTAATGCATTACACTCACTAGTTAGTGTCCCCAATTGTTCCTTCAAAGCGTCAGATTCAAGATAGCGAATGGCTAAAATATCGGATTCCATAATAATGGCTACTTTAGATTCACCCGTTCATCATATCCAAATTCGCTATTTTGACTTCCATATCCCACCCTAGTAAATCAGAATATAAGAAAAAGTAAACGTATTTGGAGCGTGCAATCAAACATGGGTAACTTAATACTATTTCCTCCGCAATGAAAATGAAGGAAACCTTATAAAATCCTGCGAAACCTGAGGGTGCACGTACTAAAGAAATGTATACATTGCACTTCTTACTATAATTTGTATACCGCTAAAAGTAAGTAAATACGAAAACAGAAACGAAATGGCATTGTTACTTTTGCAATCTACCGGTTATTCTCTCGCTAACCCGAAGTAACTCATTGCTCAGGAGATGCATAATGCCTTGAATATGTATCACTCTGTACGGTCATCAGTATGTGTGTACTCTCGCTCGAGTAATGTACGTGTTAGGTACGCGTAACATCTGCACGCTCGGGCACGTAAGATGCACGTTACATTAGTTTACTACCGAACGTGCCTCGTCATTGTTCATTTTTCTGCGCCCAGCGAGCGTGTAACACGTTACACACATGTATTATAGGCGGGCATTAACGTTACTCCCTTATAATGCGAATGAAATGTCGGAATATACCCATACACTGTAACTGCATATAATAGACATACGTTCGTATTATCCTCCTACGTGAGGTACATATCGTAGTGATAGCGATTTCATTTACATGCCGACCGTTTGTGCATCATCTCCTTTGTAGAGCCGAGCACTGATACGTTGTTCCGAGATTCGTTTTTTTTTCCAACGTGCTGCAGCAGCTCTTTCAACTTCAACGGTGTCCTTTTTTGGCATAAAATATAGCAGTGACTTCAGACTGAAGTACTTTTCCTGGAACGTTTTTGTACTACTCAAACGTTAATTCCATCCAGAATGGAGCCAAGAGTTCAGCTGCATTTCGTGTCCGGTGACGAAGCTGCTCGGATCCGAGACAACAGACGCTGATTCTTTTTCATAAGCTGAGGATTGTACTCCTGGCGAGCTTCCTGCGTCTCTCGGTACGCTACCGATTGCGTGTACTGCGAAACCTTGAAATCATTGATGCATTAAATATTCGACGAAATATTGTATTCTGACAAAATGGCGAAGAAATGTTTAAAGAATTGAAATTTCGCCTTTGGAAAATTGTTGTTCTTTCAATGCCAAATTGACATTTTTCATTACATTTTTTAAAAATCCTAGATCATTGTAAGACACAAAAATGTTTAAAACACACCGTCAATTTTTTTAAATAATCGGCTTATTTTCATTTTGAGTCAGAAAATTATAGAAGCAGCTGCATTTTACGAGGCTACCTTTCGCGAACTATTTGATATTCGACCTTGAAATTTTAATATGCTATTCCAGAAGATATAAACCTTCAAAGAATGCAGAAAAAATTGAAGGTTTTGCATTGCTACAGCCCCTTAATTCCAATGCAATACGACTACCAACCAGATTTGAGTATTTCATTACTTACAACGAAAAGATACTATATATTTATGAGTCCGTTTAAAGCGGCATCGAAAAACAAATCGAGGTTGTTTCTACCATATCACAAAGTGTGCGTCACCGAAGTTTATTGACCTCTTTATAAAAGTTGACGTATCCAATGGCTATACCGTAGGCCATTAAGCCAATGGCGCTCAATATAACTGTCTTCTGTAACATTAATTTTCTTTCCCGACCTGACGACATCTCGTTGACGTTAATGCGCCGGCGAAGGAAGAGGGATGATGAAAATATCCTATTACGATTTCTAGAATAACAAACGTGTGAGAAATATGGATGTGCACAAATTTCTCTATTCCCGTCGGACTAATTAACGACACGCGAACACTTCGCTAAAGCACTTCTTACGTAACTGTTATTATTCTGCAATGATTCGATCGAATTGGAGCCTCGCACGCACTATAATTTTGACGCTGACTTGATTTTGACAGGAGATCCGAAATATGACCGCGAAATCGTAAACAGATGACTGGTTATCGGCTGTTAAAATAAGCCAATCACCATTATACGACTTTCCAAAACATTTCCCGCTGCATACGAGGCACGTGCTGCCATCGCCGGTTTGCGGAAGCAAAAACCATGCGGACAGCTGATGCACAATGCAGTCAGGGACTAATCTCTGCCGAAGGTGTTTGAGGTTAGGTCACGCGACTCTCTTGTCGCTGAAGCCCACGACACTTGGGTGTTGAAACATCACGTGCAAGTTTCGCGCAATCAAACGATTACTTTTTACGAACGAATTGAAGAATAAAAATAATAATTGCAAAGCGCGATGTTTCGACCGGCGAGAAGTTTGGTGACGACTCTACAACGTGTCAAAGAATGCACTCCGATATTACGGTGCACGCGACAACTGTCAGCAGAGATCACGGAATACGAGTGTGAGCGACGTGATTACATTTGCTGCTATTTTAGCGATAAGTTTTCTAAGAATTGACAACTGTTTTTTCGGCTGTAGCTCCGATCACTGATGAATACAAAAGAGGGCCAAGCGAAGGGCGATCACTGTATCTGGATGCTCAAGCCACTACACCAATGGCAAGTACCTAATAAGAATGAAAAACAAAAAAAAAGAACAACAACTTTGCTTGTCATGGCAGACATGTTTAATTATTGCTGTTGTTTTTGTAACAGGATCCCAGAGTTTTGGATAAAATGCTACCCTTCATGACCGCGTATCATGGAAACCCACACTCCAGAACCCATATGTACGGTTGGGAGTCAGAGGCTGCGGTTGAACTAGCTCGCAAAGTATGTTGCACAAGTCTCTTGTTAAATTACGCAATATGCAAGTATGTCATAAAATAACAGAATAATTTTTTACAGAATAATTGGTTTTCCTATCAGCATTTGCATTTGATTGAGTGATGGATTAATCACATTTAATATCTGAAAGAAAGATTTTTTTTTAAATATAAAAAATTGTATTACTTTCTGTTATTTTTGTGATATTCATTTTGATGCAATGATTTATCACTTTTATATTATTGGGTGTACATTTTGATTGAAAAGAGATTCATCTAAATAATAGCATATTCGTTTTTTTAATCTGTATTGAAAGGATTGAGATGGAATATTTAATGATTTATTGCAATAAATTATATGGCGTTTTGTATAATCTATGTAATTTATAATAGCAAATTGCGGATTTGGTCGGAGCGGACTCAAAGGAAATAATTTTTACATCAGGCGCAACAGAATCTAATAACATAGCTGTAAAGGGTGTTGCAAGATTTTATAAAATGAACAAGAAACATGTAATCACCACACAAACAGTAAGGATAACTATTATATTGAAAAATATCAATTTTTTCTATAAAAGAAGGCTGCATTTCATCACAAATGGTGATTTTTAGGAACACAAATGTGTTTTGGATTCCTGTAGAGCTTTACAGGCTGAAGGTTTTGAAGTTACCTACCTCCCTGTTAATACAATGGGCCTGATTGATATGGAGCAATTAGAAGCAGCAATAAGACCAGATACCTCGCTCGTTTCTATAATGGCAGTCAATAATGAGATTGGTGTTAAACAGCCTATAATGGAAATTGGTGCATTATGCAGGTAGAAAAATCATGTATACTCGTCTTTTTTTTTAAACCATTGCTTAATCACATGGTGCCCCTTTGGGTTAGTTCCAAATCTCTGAATCCCCTCTACGTAATTGTTGAGGGACGTCCTGATGAAACTAAGCTCTCTTTACTCTTTAGCATGTGATGTCTTTCTTTTGCAAATATTTGAGACTTGGGGGAAAATATATCGCGTTTGTAGGTTTTTAATAAAAAATAATTCATTGTTTCAAAAATCATTTCTCAAAGTTCCGAAACGTCGATCTTTCCAAATGCCACTGATTAAGTCACTGAATTATATGAAATTTTAAGCACTTCTTTGAATCAAACATCTTGGCACCAGATTCTCATTTTTTAACCAGTACATCAGATAAGAACCCATTGGATAAATAATGCACATGCTTTTTTGTTGTTAAAACTTTCTCTCGCTTAAAACTTCGCGTGATTAATAAATGATTCTTTACGAGTATTCAGCAGTAAAAGAAAACGAAAATTAATTCACTCGAAATTTCGTTCAGACGAAAGAAAGTGTTTTTCCACACCGACGCAGCGCAGGCTGTAGGAAAGATGGAGATCGACGTGAATAAAATGAATATAGACTTAATGTCGATAAGCGGTCACAAATTGTACGGTCCGAAGGGTATTGGTGCCCTTTACGTTCGACGAAGGCCGAGGGTGCGCATCGAGGCGATTCAAAGTGGCGGCGGACAGGAGAGAGGAATGCGAAGTGGCACTGTACCTGCTCCACTGGCTGTTGGTCTCGGTGCCGCCTGCGAGCTCGCCAATAATGAAATGGAGGTGAGTAAAAAAATGATTCGCCACTAAGGAAGTTGGGGCAAGGTGCACTAGTCTTTCTGGAAAGATTCACGCATTAATTAGCAACATTGAACTGTGATTTGTATTAATGTTAGTGTTCTTAATTCGAAATAACATTTAGCGACGCATTTGCAAAACAACAATAATAATTACCTTAATTTTCAGCAGTTATACGGTAAAGTTATGAGTCAATGAACAGTCAAGCAGAACGATTTGTTTATCATGGATTTCTATAAAATATAATATTTTTCCGAGTGACTTTGAAAGTTTTAACAAACAACCGAAATGTCCAATTATCTGATGCAACTAAAACAATATCGTGATTTCATCGCAAAGTATTTGAAAATAAATATCACATATGACAAATCCAAAAACACTATAAATCAACTAAATTAATGATTGAAATAAACGATTAGTCGAAAATAGGTTTCAGCGAAAGAATAATCGCAGTAGATAATTGAAAAATAGTCAAATTAAAAATTGGATGTTCAGTTAAGTCGCCAAAATTTCTCGTGAACTCAAAAAACTGTTGTTGCTCATTCACTGGTAACAGTTCAATTACTGGTGCTTTCACCCTACTGCTTTGTTGATTTTTTTCTGAAAGATGATCAGCGATTTTTCGACAGTTTTTATCATATCTAAATTCGTAGGTCCTTATGCAAATTATTCTTACAAACAATCCTTGAACAAAATTAAATGTTACCAAATGCACTTCCAAATATCAGATAGTTCACTTGAAGATCATTTTTCATGAAACTGCATTAAAACTCATTAAAACCGAAGAATGTACCTTTTTGTAAATTTTTAATATATTTTCGGAGGACGAAAGATATTCAGTGCTGCTTTTTTGTCTATAGTGTAGATCGTTTTAGCCTCCTTTAATCGGCAAATTGACAAATTCTGACACCCTAAATTTTCAGTACGACAGTAAGTACATCAATTCCCTGGCGACGCATCTCATCAAAAAGCTGGAATCGA
Organism: Clistopyga incitator; assembly: GCA_947507545.1. Classification (NCBI taxonomy): domain Eukaryota; kingdom Metazoa; phylum Arthropoda; class Insecta; order Hymenoptera; family Ichneumonidae; genus Clistopyga; species Clistopyga incitator. The sequence continues at coordinate 7,075,683 of OX382173.1, read as the reverse complement.
ATTTGACGAATCTTGTACGTAACGGAGATCCGGTAGCTTGGTACCCGGGATGTGTTAATTATTCATTTGCGTACGTGGAAGGTGAATCTTTGTTAATGGCTCTGAAGGACGTTGCGTTAAGCAGCGGGTCCGCTTGCACAAGCGCCAGTTTGGAGCCAAGTTACGTTTTGAGAGCCATCGGTGCATCGGAGGACTTGGCTCATTCCAGCATTAGGTACGCGAAAAACCGATTACCGCACATTGCGCAATTTTCATATTTTCCGTTGACTATAATTCCACGCACGTTTCATAGATTTGGAATCGGACGTTTCACAACAATGGAAGAAATCGATTATACCGCGGAAAATACGATTCGTCACGTAAAACGCCTGCGGGAAATGAGGTAAGAGATTTCTGGTTTCGATATAAATATTTATTGAAGTTGCATTTTCGTTCTTTTCGGTAATCGTCAGGACTCTTGTACAAATCGTTTTTTTCTTTGCAGTCCGCTGTGGGAAATGGTAGAAGATGGTATCGACCTGAAGACGATAAAATGGACTCAACATTAGGGGTCTCGTTTTGAATTTCTTTTTTTTTCTTCTTTTTCTCGAATAAAATTTGTTAAATGTAAAGCGGCTTGTCGTAGTTATTGACCAGCACCGCGTGAGCAATCTCTGACAACTATTTATTCGTTGAAATCACGGCTTAAGCACAAACCACCCGCCGGATGTTATGCGTAATAAAAATCTATTCCAATTCCATTGTCACAGGAATAATGATTTGTTTGTTTGGTTTTTGGTGTATATAAAAAAGATTTAAAAAGAAACTTGGCACCCGTTTGCTTGGTTTGCGTAGTTCAGCACATACAAGCCGGATCCGTTGCTTCGTCGACGTAAGAGATCTTGAAATGATCCTCGTCCATGTCGTGGAGTCCCATTCTAGATCTGTTTGCTTCCACCAAATGTTGAGCAATGTCTTCGAACATTTCGTTGATACCCTCCCCCGTTTTACAGGAAGTCTTGTAAGTAGCTGAGATCAGATTATGGCATTGTTCGCTGGAAGAAGAAAAAGCTTATTGCTCTGAGTGAAGTTAAAAGAATCGACGATCCTGTGAATTAAAATTAATCCACACAGTGAGAGAAAAACGTAGTTCGATCAACAGAATTGGAAATTTTGGAAATAAATAAAATATTTAAACAGTTTAATTTCATCGTCATTAATTAAGTAGGAAATTAATGTAATTCAGATGGGTATGTAATTGATAAAAAATTATTTAGCTTGAGGGCAGGATATCAGGTAAAAAATCAGTGATATTCATCGACAAATATTTTAGTTGTAGGGGAGGAGAAAATATATATTATTAATCTGCTAGATGCATAATCTTCCATGAAGAAAAAAGCCCCTGGTTATTGGCGACCCCCTTGGATATTCTGTAGATGATGCCCTTCTTTAAAGAAGTCTCACAGTTAAATTTCATAAAATACATTAAGCACAAAACGGAGCGAAGAAAATTACGACGATAGGAGGGAGGTGCTTTGACTGAGTAGCGTCAAAATTGATAAACACAATGCCAAAACTTCTCCGAGAGAGACTCTACAACTGTGATAACAATACACGTAAAGACCTTTACAGACAGTTACATTGTACCAACCGGAAATGAAGCACCAACTCAAATTGAATAACTCGCATATTGCAAACTCATGAATGATCGTGAAAAACACTAACCATTAACCCAGAGCCAAACAAAACCATACTAAAATAAAAAATTGAAATTCATTTAACGATATTAATATAAATAAAGAAATTATTACACATATACCCACAAGCGTTGCATCGCTCATCGTGGGCCACGGACTTTATTTAAGTTATAGTGCGTTTTAATTGCTGGATGCAGGGGAAAAAATTGCAGAATTCTAATGCTTGATATGTATTTAGTGAGGTTGAAATGTAAGATTTTTTAAAGAAGGGTATGCTCAACAAAATGTTTGTTTTTGACTTTTTTTTAGGGGACTTGGTTCCCCTGATTCAATCGTTTTCTCTCAATGTTTGAACTTCTCGGTGCAATATATCTTGTGTCATACTAATTTCTTGAATACACTTTATGTAAGTTTTGCAAAAAGTTGTATTCTGTTGTAATGAGCATGTTCATGTGATGAGTGAGTCAATTGAATGCATAAATTAAAAAATTCATTATATAAGATTTGAAAGCCATCAAGTTTTCATCTATACGCATCTGCAATAATAGAAATTCTCATGCCACAATAAGCAGATTTTTTTTTACAATTTTCATATTTCCTATTTTATATTTATATCCCAACTGTATAATCGATAAAAAGCTATTTGAAATCAATTGAAAAGGCGGAATGTACCGAATGTTTAAAAATTACAGAACATTTGAGCTTTAAATTACATAAAATTTGAAATATTACATTTGACATAATCACTGAAATTCTAAAGATAAATACTCAATGTAAAGGGTGGCTTTTATGAGGAGGTGCTTGTTTAATGTTCAAGAAACAACAATCACCAGAATTGCTCCATCTCTGCATCAGTAACTTGAGGAGTATTGTTATCAGCGTCGCTCTTGTTGCCACAGAGAAATATCTTAGCATTTTCTGCATATGTGACTATGTCGAGTAGATGCTGAGACAGTGAGTGAAAGGATGTAGAGTTGTCGAGTGCAAACACCAAAATAGCTGCCTCTGCAAACTTGTAGTAACTCGAAGTAACCGACGCCACTCTTTCCATGCCTCCGGTGTCCCACAATTGCAGCTAAAATGCCAATCGGCAGATCTTTTTGCATTTTAGTTTAACTTTACCACAGCGCAGACAACAGGACAACTACTGACCTTTAAATACCACATTTTAAACTCATAGTTTAATATAAGAACAAAATACAACAATGATTACTTAAGGAGACTCAGTCGACCGAAAAAAGGCAGAAGAAATGAAATTCTGTAGATGATAGTCTTCTTTTTAAAAATCTTACATTTAAACCTCATTAAATACACACCAAGCATAATAATTCTACAACTTTGTAAAGACATACAATGCACCAAAATGTCGTGGGTAAAAAGTTCAAATTTTTAACTTGCCGTAGCTATCGTACCACACGAATGAACGAATTTGAGTGTTTGTTGTCTTATTTTATCTGTCGAAGGTGGCATTCTGACTTGAGTATAGGAATTTTTGTATGACGTCTTCATGACAAGGTTACGACTTTAAACATGTAAATAAATCTTTATTCATTAAAAACTCACCAAATAATTTGTTACATTAAATCCAATTTTCACTGCATAGAGAATTCCCACATTCAAGCCAGAATCTACTGTTCGATAGATAAAATGAGACATCGAATACTAAAATTTCTTCATCGTTCTGGTAGCTACAACAAGCTTAAAATATTATCTTTTACCCCAAACGATTTTGGTGCACTGTATGTTTTTACTGTATTCCAAAAAAACATTGCTTGACACATATTTAATAAGGCTTAAATGTACGATTTTTCAACAGAATGTCTTCAATACTTTTTCTTATGTTTTTTTTAAAATGACTGTGTCTCTTCAAATTGTGTCATAAAAATGAACCTATGTATGCAGATCGAATCTACCGACGGGGTCTCACAGACCCCACTGTGGTGTTTAAGGGCTCAATTGAAAAGCAAAAAACTCACGCGAATCCGCCTGTCATCTATGGCATACTCTTTGTCAATATTGTCGAGTCCCAAAGTCGATTTTCTGTCGCTATTGGCGACAAACGTATTGTTGGCAAACCGTCTGAAAATAGACGTCTTTCCAACACCATATTCGCCGCAAAGTATAACCTTTTGCTCCGCTACTTTGACAGTTGCCATGGTTTCCTCACTGTTTTTGTTGATAAATGTTTTTTTTATTTGATTACGTCGAGCACCGTGTAAATGCGTGAAACGTCAATGCACCCGATGCACCGACAGCAAAAACACCGCAGTGTTTACGGTAACGCGAGCGCAACAACTGACGTGAATGGAAATTGTTTTTTTTTTTCTTTGCGTCCCTACTGTCACCGAGACGATGCACCCACCTACGCACACCCGATTACGCGACTAATCGAGTTAACTCTTAAGAACTGTGTATTGGCTTTCCACGCGAGCTCTATTAAATATCTGACATCATGATTATTTTGCGTTATCATTAATCGGCTCGGTTAATGCCATGAATATGCGGCGCGAATATCCTGCTTGACAACATAATGATGCGGCAAACCGGGGAAAAAATGGTAACCAGATCCTGCGCACACGACGCGCCATATGCAGTCAAGCGTTTGCGAGCGACCAGCTGTGCTTGATGTTGCGCGACCTCCGCTTATTGCATCGCGAGCCGACGAGTTTAACGACGGTCGAGCTGTTTTTTTAAAATTTGTTATGGGTATTCTTCACATTTTTCATGTGCTTTGGTAAATTTTGAATCGAAAATACCTTAAGACCTTTTTTTTCTAGGAACAATCTTTCAAAATTTACGTATTACTGTAGAAGTCGTCGAAATTTGCAATTAAAATCAGTTTTCAAAAATTCTTGAATCAATAAATGTCGAGCTGACAGGTTGTGAAAATAACATGCAGATCCTGCGCACAGAACGCCTCATACGTGCAATATAGGACTTTAATAAATGCCGTGTTTATTTAACAATTTCGCTTAATTTTTATTTTTTTGTTGTGGGAAATTCTTGATCGAAAAGGTCTTTTTTCCTTGGGACCAATATTTTCAGCGCTATGTGTTAATAAAACAGTCACAATTTGTAATGGTCTTTTGAAAATTCTTGAATCAATAGATTGACGGTAAATTGTGAAAATAGTACAGAAATCCTGCGCACAGAATTCTGCAAATATGCAATATACGAGCTGAAAAAGGTCGAATTTTTTTTTAACAACATCGGCTAGTTATTTTTCATATGTTTTTAAATAACTTTTCGCTCTACGGCAAATATTTTTAGAGCTATGCGTTACGTAGAAAGTTATTCGAAATTTGCAATTGCTTTTTGAAGGTGATTCTCCTATCGATACTTGAGTCAATAAATTATGCGATAGTAAGTTATAAAAATAGTATGCAAGTCCTGCGCACACGACAATCCATATATGCAATCTTACATATGTCTTTCGCGTTATGAATCTTTCCATGCTTTTTTCTTCAAACTCAATTTTTTATATATTAGTATATGCTTTCGAGATTTTGATCGATTTAAAACAAATAGGCCCTACTAAGCATTCTTCTGCTATTGAGTCTTTGAAATGTACGAATCATTTAAAAAAAATATATTTTCAATTGTATTTAGTTTTATGAGACGTTTCCTATTTTTAGCAATTGGAAATTAAAGGATCAATTCTTCCAAAGTATATAAATAAATAAAAAGTAACGAACCCAACGTTTCCTACTTTATGGGACATTCAGCTGTGCCAAGTCTTACGAGACGTCGCAGCGTTCACTTCTGAAACGAAGGGACGGATTGTGTAACGATATACCAACACTATACGGCCGCTCCTTCTGCTTTTGCGGCGTGTAATTTCATACCCGTCTGCCCGAGATCATTAAACACTTACATCGATTTTTATTAAATTTTTTTTTTTTCATATAACATTTCATACAATCATTTTAATAGTAAGATTTATTAATCGTAATAGAGTTTTTAAAATGTGTGTGCTTGTGTCATGACAACGTGACGTTGAAGGTGGACAGTATATGTGATTTACAACAAACGATGGGGTGTAGATCGTTTTTAGTATCGAATAGTACTCGTTCCATTCGCTCGTCTTCTCTATTATCCTTTTTGTTCATTGGCTTACTTTATGTTCGTGTATCTGTGAATACATATGTGAATACAAAGCGATCCCGAGCGATTGTTTTCGTAGATACGGTATAACTGTATATAAGTAAGGAGACGATGCTCAGATCCCTTAGTATCCAGCCAATTCCGCGAAGGTCGAGTCCATCTCGTCCGCCAAAGACTTGTATCTGTCCTTGTTGATTCCCAGCTCGTCTGCAATTCAATACACAATTGTTCAAGTACATGCTCCAAAGTATTTTATGATTTCAGTGCAAAGTAACGTAATTTCGCTAGATTTCAAGGGAACATTTCAGGCTGAAGTCGACGATAAAGTCATTTTATCAAAATCACAGTACTGTTCGTACCAAGGATGGGCAATAATTCTGTAAAAATGTCTCTAAAATACTTTCACGATGGAATTCCGATCGGTTATTACACTTATCAAATACAAGAATTTATTGCTAACTAATCAATTTAGTGAATTATTCTCAATTATTGCGGCTTCAATTTTACATTCATTGTGCGTAAAATTTGATCAAAGTTTTTCTGTTGCCATAAATGTTTAAATAGATTTTCCTTGAATAAATGGTGAAGTGTAATTTGTTTGAAAATGTACTTCCGCCCAATTATTTATCAACAATGACATTAAATTTAATGAGTATCGTATCACCGATTTCAGAATACAGTCTTGTTTGTTAACTTTCTCTGTTTATGGAGGAATAAGAAAATTCGCTAAAGCTTTGGTCAGACAAGCTGCGCAGTAGTTAAAGCGTTAAACGGTCTGACATCACAAGACGTGTGGTTAGAGGAGCAGCTAGAAAATTTGTGCACTTCCAGGCTCTTGCACCGTTCATTAATTTAGAAGTAATAATGCTAGAAAAAAATCTATGACCTGTGCACTGAGAAAAAAATCCAGGTAACATTTTTTGACGAATTTTTTGGTTTCATCAATAACAATTCGCTTAAGCAGTCAAGTGGATGTATAAAATTAGCAAAAATATTGAGCTTGATAAAAAAATAGTTGACCGCTATTTCATTGTCGATATTGTGAACCAACCAACTCGTTCTGTCAGTAAACAGTCATCAAACCGATTGAAATTCTTTTAGTTCAATGTAATTGTACAAAAGGAAATAAATATATTTTTTTCTCTCAGTGTATAATTTTGTTATCATAGCCAGTCGATTCTACATTGGCTATTGTCGTCTATTACCTGCTCTCGTTTAATCCTATGGCATAAGGGCTCTAAGGTGAGACAACAACTAGACAGTGGAAGAGAGCAAAAGTACCTGGAGTGCGATATCGTCGACGTAGCGAAGCTTAAGCTCTTTTCTGTTAAGTGTTTGTGAGTGTGTGCGTAAAAATGGAAAAACAACGTTTAATGGGATTACGACGAGTGTTTCTCTGTTTCTCATTTTTTTCATTTCGAGACACTGCGCAAAAACGTCTATCGTTACAAGAGTTACGAGAGTGCCTAGCATGTGGTGAGATATTTTTTTTAGTAGCCAGTAAGCTCAGCAAATGTAGAGTCCAAGTCGTCGCAAATAGCTTTGTGTTTCTCCTTCTGGTTGAACAACATGTCTGCAACGATTAATCGATCGAATCGATTAGCGACATTGATTAGAATTAAAATGACGAATTTTACCATGCACTTTCCATCCGTACGCTTGGTGAAATTAAATTTGTATTAATAACAATAATATTTCTGTCGATAATACTGTGTAGCGACAAACAGTAGAAATTATATTCGTAGCCAAACATTTTAGACAGATCCATTAGCTCTGATGACTGACCTTCGAGCCTGTCGACCTCCTTCTGCAATTTCTTGACGGTCTTCTCGGCGAATTCGGCGCGAGCCTCAGCTTCCTTTAGCTTGACGGTCAAAGTCTTCAACTGGCGTTTGAATTCTTCGACTCTTTGGTTGGCCTGGCAAATAAATATTGTATTATAGCACAACAATAACATTCATCGAAGTGACTTGTTGATTTATAGCAATCATCAAAAATCTCCATTACCTTCTCTTCAGACACTTCCAAGGATTTCAAGCTGTTTCCGACAACCTTGAGTTCCTCCTCCAATTCCATGATCTTACTGTAAAATTCAGTTTCAAGGAAAGTTAGAATATTTCAGAGCATGGAAATGAATTAGTGAATAAAAAAATCAGAGAAATAATCAAACTTACGCCTCTCCGGACTTGACACGGTCTTCAGCAACCTCAAGTTCATCTTCAACGAAGGCGAGCTTGCGGGACACTTCGTCGGATTTTCCGTCAGCATCCTCAGCGAGGAGACGGGCTTCCTTCAACTGGTTCGTGAGCTGGTCCATTCGCTCCTCATCTTGTTGAGCGCGGTTCTCCAATACTTTGCACATACTGGAAATATCAAGGGATCATTGTAATATATAGCTACAAGGAAGCTTACTTATATCGTTCTGTATAAAATATAAAAGTTCTTACCGGCTGGACTCGTCAGCAGCCTGGGATGCTTCGGCGAGCTTGGCAGTCGCGGTGTTCAAACGCTCTTCCGAACGCTCCAAGTCCTCTTCAATGAGCTGGACTTTCCTGTTCAAAGCAGCCACCTCGGACTCAGCCTGGAATATAGTTAAAAACATAATTAATTAGTTACATCGAAATTCATTTTCGAACTGCAAGAATACTTTTTGTGGAAATTAGTATGCTTCTATATCAAGCATTCTCGATATAGATGTTCTAATTTTTTTTAAAGATTTTTTATGCTGTATTTTAGGAAAAGCCGTTTTTTATTTCAAATTAAGGTAGGGTGGATGAACCAGTGAAGGTACAGATAGTTTTGAGAGTTCACGAGAAATGTTAACATAAAAGTGGTGGTTTTCTGTTAGCCTTGAAACGGAACATTTGATATGATTTTCACGCTCCGCTAATACCGATTTTTTGCCGAAAAATGGGAACACTATTTTTTTAATTAAAAAACGGGTATTTTTTTTCGGGTGAGAAATTGACATAGTATTCCTGCAAGACTATGCATATTGTAAAAAAGCTATCAGAGTGGCACGGATGGAGGCTCTGGTATAAAAAATGTTGGTTTTATGAGAATTGAAAAAATATCAATTTCGTACGGTATAAAGTTACTTCACTTAATTTTTTTAAGATATCGACAGTCATGCAGGAATGCTTTGCAATTTTGTGAGTAAAAAAATTCATTTTTGATTAAAACAATATTCATTAAACGAGCACTACAATTTATTCACCCGTTTGGTCTGAAAGTTACGACAATTTGAAAATTTGACTTTTACCTCACACCATTTTGATGCATTGTATGTCTTGATAAAATTGCAGAATTATAATGCTTAATATGTATTTTAATATAAGATTTTTAAAAGGAGAGTGTCATCTACAGAATTTTTTTCTTATGACTTTTGTTTCCTATTTAAGGCGATCATAGTTTGCAATGGTACTCACGTTGGTAAGGGACTTCTCGCGTTCCTCGAGGTCCTTGTTGGCCTGCTCAAGGTTGCCCTTGTTGGCGACAAGGTCAGCCTCAACCTGCTGCAATTTCTTTTGCAGGTCTCCGACCTCCTCGAGGACTTTGTCGGCGCGCATATTCGCCTCTTTGGCCTGACCCTCGCAGGTATCGGCTTTGTCCATCGCATTGTCCTTCTCAAGCTTCATCGCTTGCATCTTCTTCTTGATCGCGTCCATGGTGGCGGCTTTTTTGTGACGACTTTCCTCACGAAACTAACGAGTTTGCTGCAATAAAACCATTGTTCATTAATGTATTGTCGTAAATCAACAACACTGCAATTTTTCCTGAAATAAAGTTTCGTTGTGATGGTGCAAATTGGCGCTGTTAATGGCACACACGCAAAGTCAAAGCATCTAAATGACTTCGTGCAAACACTTTCAATGAGCAAAACCAAAATTCCCATCAAATGAGCATCATTTGCAATAATTTAAAAATTTTCCAAAATATTAAAGCATCAAATAAAATTGTTCATTTCGGACAAGTAAAATCGGTGTCTAATATTCAAAAACGTTTCTACCATTTTGTAAAGTTTGATATCCAGTTTTGGAAGATAATTTGCGTGAAATTTATAATTGAAAAAATGTTTATAATCCTGTGATTGTAGTGAAGGCCTTAACGGTAAAATCGAGCATTTAATGAAATACTCCATTGACGTGATGAAAATTGATTTCCTCGATTGGAAATTTGCTTATTTCAACAATGTAATTACAACATCAAAGAATTGGAAATAAAATTAAATATAAAAATATGAAATTAATAAATGTTATTGTCATGAAAGGCATCAGGATCCTTTAAGGGTGACGAAAAGTGTACGAACCTCATGTCGAAAGCTGAGTATGTCATCGAAATTTTCAACGATTGAAAAATCTTTCTTTACGTTACAGAATCTATCGGTCCTTGAATCTTTGGCAGCGCTTCTATCCGGCGAAGATGCGATGTGATTCACCCTAAGCTTAATACAAATTGCTTCGGAGTGTACGTATATCTATATAGCAAATGGCTTATTTTAGAATAACGAGGAATTCGAGGGCAAAGTCGAGGCGCAACGTTCTTATCCTGACGCCCAAAGGCAAATGAGGAAATTCGAGTTGAAGCTATTGATCGTAATCGATAATTCGTCAACAATTATCCTGGACAAGTTAATCATATTTGGTCGGGTGGAATGATTACTTTGGAGGGGCCACCATAGAGAGCGGGTGTCTTAACGGAAATAGAATCTACCACCGAATTCTATAAATACGCGGGCGATGCTGAGGTTGGCTAACGCGTCTCGAGTCGAACGGGCTAACTGGAGGAGCGGACCTCCGTAACCCAGAAGTTCGAGCTTTACTTGGCCGCCAACGCCGGCCGACATTCGATCTAAGTGGCCGCTCTCTTTATTTATAGACTTTCCGAAACTTTGCGAAACAACGCGCTCGCTCGCACTCTCGTGAGTGCGCCGAAAACGCCTAAAAGCTTCACGATCGATTACTCGAATATTTTCCCCAAGAATTGAAAAACCGAGAATAACATCTCCACCGGAAAAGGAAAAAGCTGCCAGAAATACACTTTCCCATCGCTTATTCAGTTACATTCTGATTATCGCGTAATCTCGGGAACAATGCCAATTATTTTTTATTCTGGGAAGTAAAAACATGTTATTCGTTCACTTTATAGTCGAGTCCATTGACTCTCGTAACCTGTTGACTTAAGTAGGAATTTTGTTCGTTACACCCTTGAGAAAAAAATTCCTTATTTCATAATGTCGTGGCACCCTTCGTGACATTTTATTACACTTGGTTACTTGAAATCAAAACAATCGAAATATTTATAAAAGTTTGAAATTAAAAGGGTTTAAGGTTTAATAAAAAATAAAAATAAAAACATGAAAATTTCTTGTTACTTTTACACACTCGTCACACAGTTTAGGGCAACTTGTTAACGTGTTAATTCTACTTACGACATTCTAAAGCATAAGCGGTATAGCAGCACTGTTATTATTTGCATATTTGCACGGCTATCTTCGTGAAACGTTGCAACTCCTCGAGGTTTCGAGGGAAAAGCGCTCTCTTTCTCTCTCTCTGGGCGCGCAAGGAGGGGCTGAAAGCTCAGCAACAGTCTCGTGCGCGCGGGTTAAAGTTCAAGCGCCCCTCGTTCCCGTCGTTTGACACTCGCGACGTATTTTCGCATTTTTCATTTTTCTTCATCCCGCAGTTAAAACTCTTACGTCGATTGGAACTTGCGCGATGGAGCTGTTGTAGCGGCAAACTCAAATGCAGCTGAAAGTGCAGCAAAATCACACGTCGAAAGCTTCGAAGATGATAAAAAATATTTTCCTCTCTCGGTTGATCGACAAAAAATAGGCTTGTGCGCGGCGTGATAGGAGGACACTTACCTACCCGAGCTAGCAGAGCGACGCGAGACGAGTGCCGTCCCGACGCTTCAAGACGCCAAGCTCCGAAAAGTCGCGGGTGGGGAACCCAAAAATGGCGAGCCACCACATCGCCCTGGACGTCAGACGGTTTCACGAGTACGAGCTTCTTCTTCTTCTTCTTCCTCCTCTTCTTCGTCGCAACGGGAGAGGGCGAGCGGGGTTTATCGTATTTATTCCTACAACTTCGAAAACTTTTCGAACTTTACGCCAATGCGCGAGCTTGCGAATGGAGGGGATTGGGATACACCACGAGTATAGTCTCGCTCAGCGACGATCTAGAAAAACAGATCGAAAGCTCGGGTGGGGTGCGCAAATACCTTCTCACCGCTGCCCCGTCGATCATCGCCAACGCTTTCATACCGGAAATTCATGGACTTTAAAGCAATTTTATTCCAATTACGATCATCCATACATTTAGGATATTTTTTCATTTTTGCGTAAAGCTGATAAATTGCAGAAGCCCCTTAAACAAGATGTCAAAGGAGATTAGCGACGATCTAGGAAAACCGATCGAAAGCTCGGATGGGGTTCGCAATCACGTTTTTATCGTCAATTTTATAAAAAAATAGGATCATGCATACGCTTAGGTAGGTTTTTAATTACTACGTCAACCACGAATCTTAAGGAGCTAAAAAATAAAAAAGGAGATATAGAATTAGAATTTCGTCGTTAACGGGATTTATATACACATTCAGTTATTTTTATTCATCTTCCATTTGTAACTTGTGAACTCATTGTGAAAATGGGCTTGACCAAAGGACAATTCGTAATTACATATATATTTTAAGACATTTTGGTAGTCTTTAGACACGAAGGCTTTGAATCTTCTTCTCATATTTACTGGAAAGAAGTTCCCTCTAAATAAATTAATTCCCGTGGAAATAATATAGAAAAGCCAAACATTGAATTCATTTGCGACTGCGCGAGGCCCTTAAGGGTTTTTTTCCCACAAAAAGCTCATCAGCTTTTTGGAGTGTGCGTAAGATGAATCATGTATAGAAATAAACTCCCCCGAGAGCGATATAAGGGCGGCGAATGAATCAGCTCGCACTTTCTAATCTAGAGTCCTTTTTATAAAATTTTTTGAGATCTTTGCATCTTTCCTCCAAGAACTACAATTTATTTTGTAAAAAATACAATATTTAAGCCAACGTCTAAGTAACTTGCAATTTGCAATTATTCTTGATTTCTTTTCTCAATTGAAGGAGTAAAATATAACTGAGATTTTTTTAGAGAATAATATAACTTAAAATAACTTCCAAACATGGAATATTCTCTACCATAACTTTTACTTATACCTTCAAAAACTTCAAATCTGCATGAGCTTTAATTGGAACATGCATAATATGATTCACGTGTCAAAACAAACCCCCCCAAAAGCGATATAAGGGAGGAGAATGAAACTCGTTGCGTTTTTTATTTTTTTCCCTTTTTGTAAAAATAATTGCAGTTTTAGCGGTAGAATTATTCCTCCAAAGATGACAAGTTATTTTGCAGATAATTCTGTTAAGGTTGTCTTAAAAGTTTTTCTCTACACGAAGATCTGCATTGACGTTTTGGAGTCTGCATCAGATGATTCACGCATGGAAATAACTCTTCCCAAAGCAATATAAGGGATGAGAATCTTCAGGCGGATTCTTAGACATAAGCAATCGGAGTCAGTTTTGCACTCGCGCTTTAGAAACAGTTCCACTGTTGTCGAGCGGATGAGATGAATATTCTTCATCCTAGTGCAGAGCTATTAAAAAACGCAGGAACGCGAGGTATCCAGAAAATTTGGTAGATGGTAGCACGATGCAGAATTGTGGAGAGTGCGAAGAGCGGCGAAGCTTGACGAGCTTCCAGATCGTGGATCACTGGTTGGACGTCCCAGACTAGCGATGACGAAAATTTAGTACTTTGAGCTTTACGCGACTAGCGTCAGGTTACAGGAAGCCAGTAAGAGGCACTAATTGTCGTATCGTTTTCGGGTCAAGGTTTCGTTTTTCCTGATGTTTTTGAAGATCTTTAAATGTAGTTATGCTTAATATTATGACAAGTAACCAGTTGACCATGAAAGTAAAAATAAAACTCGCCTAATCAAGGGAGACATTTTGAATTTGGTTTGATTATCTGTCGTTTTTAGGTCAAGATTGCATCTTCACAAATTGTTGATATCTTCATGCACGCTTAATATGAAGAAAATAACCACTTGTTGATGCAAAAAAAAATTCAAGTAGCGAATTTTGTTCTTTACACTTTGTTTTTACTCCAATGATAGTTTCAAACACTTTTTCAACGATATAAGATTTTTTATCAGGTATGACTGGATTGTTAATCGTTTATAATACCAAAGGCCAGTGGCAGTCAATTATTATTTTGATTGAATACCCATACTCCAACTCCCAAAAATAAATTCTGACTCTCAAAAGTCTGAGAATTCAAATTCCATTCGATTGGTTTTTACCGGTCTTTTCTCTTCCTTTCAACCCGTTTTAACAACCATAACCCTTGCCCGTTAAACAAAACAATTTTTCTTCAATATACATTTTCCAAAATCCAAATTGTGGAACAAAAGCAATTTTATAAATTCACTTTTTATGTACGAGTTTCACTCTCATCGGATAAAAACGTGGGTTGCATCCTGAATAAAACTGTTTTATTTGTCGAATTTTTCCACAGTTTGTTGCTCAAAATATAAAATTGCTAATGTAACGAATATATGCTACCACTTGACGGACGTCAAAGTATCGGATGTTGTATTTCTCCCCTATATTAACTCTTGTTGTTCAGTTTTTTTTTACGTCGATTTTGTCGGTATCCTTGAGCCAGTAAATATTGTCGGATCTCCTACGGATATGACGCGCCACCCAATTTTGGTGGGGAGCCAACAAGAATCGGCATGCGTAACATTAGCGGCCTCCTGGCCCGCACTCGTCCGACCAGACTTACCAGGGAAATGTGTCTCCCAAGAATAGGATTCGGTAACGACACGGGAGAATCTATTTATACCGTTGTTAAACATCGGATATATAGGAAGAGCGGCAAAGACATCGGCAGAGATTATGCGGATTCGACAGCGGATTCCTGCAGCTCAGAGCGTGCGCCTACCGTGAAACGCACCACTTCATCAACCGATTCATCCCTCCTGAAGCTGGCCTCGATCGCGCACGCTCAACAGTTTGCCATACAACATCACAGAAAACGTAGTCCAAGAGCACGTTGCTCGCAGTATTGAACTATAGCTCACAAGCCGCTTGTCGAATTCCACAGTGACAAAGATATACTTAGAGTTTACACCGAGGACTGCGTTCATTATAACTTCACGAACCTTTGGAGGATTAATTTTTTTTCGGAATTGCTAAAGAAAACGATTTAAATGTTTGTATTCGTTATTCTTATAAATTGTGTTTTTATAATTCGCACCTGTTTCGTTGTGTCAAGAGTTCCAGAAATCATTCAGATTTAAGTCCTAATACTTAATTGTTGCTTCTTGAATTTGTGTATGTTAATGTGTTTTTGTAACGTGTTACCGAAATTATAATTACCAATGCAAGTAAGGATTAGAACGAATTATAAAATACACTAATTATTATAAACTTTTTATTCGAATAATCGGCGAGATGTAAATAAAATTATAGTAAACCAAAAAGAGTTAAGTTTCATATACGATATTTCAATAATAGTTCGAAGAATGGTCCACTCTGCTCGTCAATGAATTATCTTTATCTTCGTATTCGATGGATTCAGCACAAATTCTCCTCGATGTTGTAACTATAAATTCTTCCTCTGCGTGGCTGCAGAGGAGCGTGGGCGGAAAACAAAACAACGAAAAAAATGATAGCAGGCCTCCAGAATTTCTGGCACAGAAATTGAGGCCTGCTCCACTTTCGTTTCACTTCGAGACGTGACATTTTTAGTAGCTAACAAACAGCAGTGAAAAATCATAAATTTATACAATTTTTAAAAGTTGTATTTATAATGCAACTTTACCCTTCAGCTGTCAGTTTGCTGTCAGCTTAGACTCGAGTTTGACAAGGGACAACAACTCCGTGTCGAATAAATGGACTTTCATCTTTTGCTATACTTTATTTTTCGCTTTCATGCTCAACATTTTGTTTTTAAAAAAATTCCAATATTTACGAATATGTACTTTTAGTTGAATTTTTTTCCACCATGCTGGGCGATTAATTCTCGGGTTAGGCACTCGGCGACAATGGGTATGTATAGTACAGGAAATCGTCAATCTAATTACGAGAATATCGCTGTATCGTGAAAGTCAAAGAGATAAGAGAGACGACGAAGGTATTCGCACCTTGTGTGCGCCCAAGACTCGTGCGCGATTCATCGGAATGATGCGGACACAGAGCAATTAAACATTTCTGGTGTCCTCGAATGTTTCTTATTATTTTTGTTTCATCAATATTGACTATACGCGTGAAATGCCGTACCTATACTGACGTCCCGAGAGACGTTATTGCATCTTTGTATCACTCTTCGCAAGCGTGCATTTCTTTTCGTGGATTATCATTGCTTCGTCACTTTTTATCGCGATCAGTTTTCATGATGTTCTTTAAGTTACTTTTCATTTTTGTTTTTTTTTTTTTTTCATTAGCAAAGAGACAACAATATGCCTGGGCACGAATGCCGAATCATAGCCCCTGAAATTTGCTTACCATAGCGTAAATTAAAAATAGCGAAAATTGCCAATAAGCATATTTAATATACGATACAAAAAGCGGACGCTGCGACTCGAGTCCCTAGTGGGCTCGTATTAATATAAAATCTCTTCTTCGCAATATCCAGACGTAAAAATCATTTGGCTGAGGAGAATATTACATTATAATAAATCTGTCGCCTTTTACGGTTACTCTCTAGGTCCAAAATTTAGTTGTAGTGATTTCCTCTTTTGCAAAGGGATACGCGACGCAAAGCGAAATCTAGCAAATTTCCCTTCTTAAAATGTTTTAATTGTCCGAGCTAATAGCGAATGTCATCGGCATTTCGATTTGGATTGATAATTTACATATTATCTCCTCGATATACTCGGTAAACGCTGGCGCTTTTTCACGGATGCGAGAAGAAATCGTCACAGGTTTTATCTTTTTTTTTTGTTTGTTTGTCTATAATTAAGCGGTGTGATGTGTGATAAATGAAGAAATTGGACAATCGTTCGTTCCACTCAACGCCTCGACGACTCTTTATGGAATTGTGGACGAAAGATGTGGCGTGAAGGTTCCACGTAGTGGCAGTGTCATTTCTGAGCGCACTTAACGCCCGACGACCCTTGTTAATATCCGGCGAGGTCGGCGATTGTTTGATCCATCTCGTCGGCGATCGCTTTGTACTTACTGCGCTCGTTCGTCAGCTCGTCTGCAACGACAAAGGAAGGGGACTATGTATTAGCGGGCACAATTGTTAGTCGGGTACAAAGGACTAAAAGGATACATTCTGTCAGTACGTTCACCAAATTCTATTCGATTCTCTTTAGGAGTTCCTTCTATAGGTTGAAAGTGAATATGTCGATTGTGATTTCATTGGATGTTGTAAAAGCTTCTTTTTTAGCTCATGATTTACCAATGGATACACAAAAAGGGGCTAATTCACAGAATTAAAAAAATATAAGTGTTTGTAACATTGGTTGAAAATACAATTTTCAGCTCTGCTATAAAATTGACATTCTATTCTTGATTTCTTGGACAAAAATTGTTTCCTTCTTTTATTTATGTATATAAATGTGAATGTTTATGCAAAATTCTGCATAAATTATGCTTTATAATTTTTTGGGCCATCTATTAGCACACTAAAACGTTCAAAATGTTTTTTACGAACTAGTTACATTTACTTGTGCAAAGAATAAATGATAAAAGTTGTATTGAAAGCGTGATTGAAGTGCTGGTAAGCCGATACATTCACCGCGGGATTTATTAATAACCGAACAATGAGGAAGGTTGAAATCATTGAAGACACACGTTGCAGATCGTTTTTTTATCGTAGATTAATTTTAATTACAATAATACAAGTAACAGTTAACTGGCCCGAATCGAGGGCTGGATATCTTGTGACGCGTGTATGTAGTGTACGGTTGGTGGAGTTGATTGTAGTAGTGAGGCAATTAGACACCGACAGAGTCCATTTAGCCGACCAGCTCGGTGAAGGTGAGGTCCAGGTCGTCGCAGATGTATTTGTACTTCTCCTTCTCGTGGACGAGTTCGTCTGAAATGAGATAAGAAAAAGATAAGACTCACGACGAAGTGAAAACGATGGGGTACAGTACATGGTATCGTTATACGCTTTACTCGTTGTAACTTGGACGGAAGGTCTCGTCGATGCGCGACAATAAAGTACGTCCTTGGTCATATGCATTAGAGGGTTAAAAGCTGAAGCATGGATTTAACTTACGGAAAAATCGTTAGAATAAGCGAAATCTAACAAATTCACAAGCATTCGAGGCAACTGCATTAAGCAGTTAGACTCCGTAGAGTTCCTCGAACGCAACGTCCAAGCCATCTCCAATTTCCTTGTATTTCTCCTTCTCGGCGACCATTTCATCTGCAAGAATATTGTCATGATTATCACACCGCAAAGCGTTCACACAATGTTGGACCTTGATAGGAGCGGGAAAGGTAATGTACGATTGGCCACGTTCCATTTCTAAATAAGCAACTCTGCCACAAATTGAACCGACGTTTCTGAGGACGGTTTTATGCAACTAAAAGTTAATAATCACAGTTTTTTGTAAATGTTGGAGATATAAATATTTCTGCGAATTATATACAAAATTTCTTCAACTGTCTATTTATGACCTGTTCAATTGCAAATCACAGCTTAACTCTTCGATCAATTATCAGTTAACTGTATTTCTTAACCTGTCTCATAAAATGTTCTATATTAATCATCGTGTTCAATTTTCTGTCCTATTGGCAGGCATATATTAACACTGTGATGAAATATAAATATCTGCAAAAACTCATTTAAAACCCCATGTAACGAGAATTAATTGTTACAGTACCGTGTAAGTATTTTTTTCTAATACTTATTATGCAATAAATTTTATTCGATGGCATTTTTTTAATAAATTGTACGCGAAATTTTTACTGCTAATAGGGGAGCGAATTTGAAAATAATATCGGGTTATTTACAGAACAAGTGAATTAATATAATAAATGGCATATTAACAGACAAGTCAAAATGATAAAATGTAACGATCATAATTAAATACAAAGTTTTACATTGGAATTTAGATTTATCAGAAATTGTGAATCTATGAGAGAAAAATTATGCATTTTAAATGAATGCTTCTATACAGTGTTCAATAGCTCATTGAAGAGACTGTGTCAGCCGCACGTGTTACGTATGCTCGTACGTTGTATGAAGTGGACTGAATGAAGATCAGTTATCGTAGTCTGGTTGGCCTTGATGGTTAATGGGATTGCGACTCGGGGTCATGGGCTGCTAAATCGTGACGCATCGGATATCGTGTAAAATGGGATGTACAGTGGAACGGATGTTTTGAATTCACAAATTGCAGTTTGCCAGGAGAAGGAAACAGAATTTTTCTGCAGAAGGAAACATTGACAGGGATACAGTGTGCGACGCCGTTAATGTTACGTTAGAAAAACTCGAAGAAACCACATTTAAGGACAACACTTACTCACCGTGATTTTTGGTATACATACCATTTTCGGCTGCGCCGCATGCGGTTATACACTGTCGTATCAGCGTCTTAGTGGGTTACGAATCGCCGCAGGAAAATTATAGCGTTAGAACGGACAAACTCAACGACAACAAAAAAAACAACACAGCACTCAGGTATGGTTTTTTTTTCAAAATGAAAATATATATTATAAACAGATTTATAATAATAGCAATATATAATAATAATTATTACAATGATATTAGTGATATTATCATTCCATTCGTTTTTATTTAATATTAAGTAAATTAATAATCTAATTTTTAACTGAAATAACTTTTTAGCGTGTTGTCTGTTTGCTTTTATCGAAGTAGAAATAATAAAATTCATCGATAATCGAACGTGGAATCGTATTGTGCTTATGCTCTTCGCTCGTAAAGGGGAAGCAGGGCAAACGCGTGTACTTTCGCGCAACCGTACCAAAAATATTTCCCTGAGCCCCATCCTGTATCCCTCGTTTATGTTTTGCGCGATAATATTGTCTGTGATTACTGTAAAAAATAATAATATACAAGTCACAATAGTCTGCAACACTCTTGTGCTATCCGCATGCTTCGATAGATCGTGTACACGATATAATTCAGGATGCGAAAATCCAGTCGTAGGATACAGAACAAGGCTCTTAACTTTAACATCACGCCGTATGGAAGTATATTTCGTTGTAAGTGCATTAAAAACAAAAATGGAAAAGAAACAAAAATTCTGGAGAGCGAACGAAAGATTTCTCTTGCGAATATTGGGCTGTGGGTAAGGGCAATAATTTAATTAAGGCAGTAATGACGGTCAAAATGCATAGTAATAAGAATAGGCCTTCTACGCGGCAAAAATCGCGTTGACGCATATTCGATGGTACAATCGTCGCTGTAAAATTGATTACCGAGCGTGATATTCGAAACTTTAATCGATTGGTCGAAATAATTCGTTAGTATGTATATTAAATATGTACAGGCACGAAAGGTACAAGTCGAATGCCTCAATTGGGACAATTTCGCGGACTATACTGACCAAGAAGATATTCGTGTAATCGGTTATTCGACGAACATCCGTTCCACGGTTTTCGATTTAATTGCGAAGATTGCGAGGTCAGTGGAATTCGTACACGTTTATGGGAATGGAAAATAGTTTTTAGTGCTAATTAATAGTGATCGCGTGACTGTTCAGTTCGCAACATCTCGTTCAAATCGAGAGACGCTCAGAATGCGGAATGTAGATGAAATATGAGTACTTCTCTCTACCGAGGAACCGGCTACGGCTGCACACACGCCAATCTATTGCCCCATATTTCGCGATTTCTTCTTCTCTTTTTGTTATTTTTTTATTTGTATTTTTATTTTGTTTTCGTCTTTACTCGCTTTCGTTTTTTCGATTTTTCACGCACACATTGATCATTTAACACACAAGCAGGCACACTCGACATACACACGGTGGACGGTGGTGTCTCTTGGGGGGAAAAAAATCGGCTAGCCTAAAGACTGCATTGCGTCCGTTATGTTAGGAGTGCACCATATCAGCGCTCGCCAATTAGTTTGCGTTTTGTTTGTTTTTGTTTTGTTCCACCGCAACAACATGAGGTGTGTTTTACATGTTCTGGATGTCATGCAGGGTCGCCTCCATCTCCTCCTGCAGCAATTTGCTTTTCTCTCTCTCGGCGACGAGGTCGTCTGTAAATATCACTCGTTAAAGGCACACACGCCACACACAATGGCAAACTGCGTGGGTTAAATGGGCTTTGATTTTGTTTTTTTTTTTTTTTTAGCAAATCCACACAAATCGGGCGGTTTTTTAGTTTGCCAAACATTTGGTGGTTTAGGGCTCGGTTCATCTTTGTAACGATAACGGTTAATCTTTGTAATCTGCGTATCGACAACGTTCTCTCGACGTTTTAAAGCGTTTAATATCGACGTATTTAAACGATTTTCTCGTTACGGAATTCCAGAACTATACTTTGAGCCGGAGCATCGAGGCTTTAAGCAAATTTATCAAACGTTCCTATGTGTATGCGTGCAAATATGCGTTCTCTCGTTTGTCTTACTCATTGTTTGTACAACGAATGTTGAGTGCGCGAAAAACGCACGAGATTGTTTAGCTCAGTGAGCTCTAATAGGAACTTTAGCCTCGACGCAAAAGCCATCGAGTCTCGGTTGTGCAATAGTTGACTTGTCGTGAAAATAAGAATCTAAATTGTCTACGATGTATAAAAAACGAAAGCAATATTTAATGAAGAAGTTGAAAGTAAAATTGAATGTAAAGTATCGTCGAAAAAGTGCAATAAAGGTGGGCTGAGTAGTCAAGAGTGAGAAAATTAGTAGAAATGACGTACCCTCGAGCCTGTCGACCTCCTTCTGGAGCTTCTGTACCGATCTCTCGGCGAACTCAGCACGAGCCTCAGCCTGTAGAAATTGACAAACATTGATGAGTATGGTGCACAGTTTTCAAATAATTTCATTGTTATTCCAGAGCACAGCAATCACAAGTTTAGATAAATAAATAAATAAAATCATCATGCATTCGAGTTTTAAATATCTTATTTGTAGATTATTGTTAGCAAATAAAAAATGTTGAAAAAAAAAACACGTCACACTTTCGTACCTTAGATATCGTCGTGTATTGCGATATTATTGCCAGTTATGGAAATTGATTAAACCGTCAAGTGTGACAAATATTAGAGTATAAGAAAATATAAGATTTTTCAATTCATAAAAAAATGATCTGACATTGTCTTTTTTCGTTAACAAATAATTATCTTGATAAGAATGTTACTTAAATTGTTGAACTAGAATTCGAAAGAACTGTTGAATCGAAATAGACTTTAATCGAATTTTTTGTATATAATAATCAGACTCGAGTACATCGAACTGTTGCATTACCTCTTTCAACTGGCTGTCCAGTATCTTGACCTGGCCTTCGAAGGTTTCCTCCCTCTGTGTCGCCTGGTATTTAGTGAAACGCACGAAAGACAAACAAACAATTGTTAGTACAAGGCAGCAAAAGTTGTCGGGCGTTTTCGTCCGCAACTGATATTATTATTCAGCTCGTCGTGTGGTCCCTGGCACGTCGTGATCATGTAATTCACACGTTTTCGGTATTTCGACTGGGGTTTTAGTTATTGTAAATTTTAGTTTGTTGCAAGTATAAAATAAAAAGCACGGCAAATCGAGCAAAACAGGCACTCCCGCAGGATGTGTACCTCCTTTAGACGAGTGGTGAGGGTCTTAATTTGGTTCTTGTATTCTTCTTCACGCTGGTTGGCCTATGTACGGTATTTCAACATTAGAATTGCTTTGCTATTTAATCACATAACTCAATGGATTGAAATTTTCTAAATTGACTCCCCAAATTCATTTTCTTTCATTACTACACAATATTCGTAACGATTATTTTACTGGAAGTGGTCGAGAAAATTCTGGAATGTAATTTAGCTTCAAAATTCTTTACCTTCTCCTCGGACACCTCGAGGGATTTCAAGTTGTTGCCGACGACGCGAAGCTCCTCCTCAAGCTCGACGATTTTGCTGTAAGGAAACATTTTCTTTTTAGCAAGTCCACATATTGTGTGCAGTTGAATAATACTCGTATGTCGTAAAGACGAATCCATACGGCATACGAATATTACGGAGAATTCGATATAGGAGGAGACGAAACGATTCTGGAGAACGAAAAATTCATGCGCAATACACAAAACTTACGATTCGGACAATTCAGCTTTTTCCTCGGCGCGTTCGAGGTCCTGCTCCATCATGACTAGCTTCCTGGCGACCTGCGATCAACAGCCACACGGGTCATGCCAAAGCAAACTTAAAATTGGAGTGGAAGATTGTGTCGCGTGCAAATTACGAATTCCATAATTGCCGTAACAAAATCAACAATAAAAATGTTTTCGTCGTTCTCGGCTTCTCTCCAAATGACGAACGCTGCTCTGGATCCCGCTGCCACTAATAATGCGAGTTAAAAAGCGCTGCGTCTCAAAAAAAGTTAAAAACAATGGTTACTTTAAAAACTCTAAAGGTTTGGGTGACGAATTTCGGTGACTACGTGGTCCGTGCGTTTTCACGGATTGTAAGGATGTGTTAAAAAGGTAAAAGTATACCCATCTGAATCTCGAGATGTTTAATTTTTAGTGTCTTAAATCGCTTCATTAGAATGCAAGAGATCAAATTGTATGATAAGTTAAATTTTGGTTTGGAAAATCTTTGCAAATTCGTAATCATTGATCGTAAACCAAAAATGTCAATAGTTCACATAAGGCTCGATTTAGATGGTTAAATTGCACTAGTCATAAATGCAGTTAAACAATTAAATATACAATAAACGAAGGAAAAACACAACTGGGTAAAACAACTCGACGTATGAAACGATGCTTACGACTCTCCGGCCTCGGCACGTTCCTCAGCACGCTCAAGATCAGCCTCAACCATGGCCAATTTACGGGCGACCTGTGTCAATGACATAGA
The DNA here is from genome assembly GCA_947507545.1 of Clistopyga incitator. Classification (NCBI taxonomy): domain Eukaryota; kingdom Metazoa; phylum Arthropoda; class Insecta; order Hymenoptera; family Ichneumonidae; genus Clistopyga; species Clistopyga incitator. The sequence goes on along the minus strand of OX382173.1, from coordinate 7,051,873 downwards.
TGATTCTTTTTATTCAACGAACCCTATTACGTTACAACACCGCGCTTGCAAACCCAATTTATCTTACATCATTTCAAGTTCAAGATTCAAAGCGTTGCAATGAAAAACAGAAAGTAATCGTTTCTTGTTACAGAGACGAGAAGATCGTGATAAATGGGATTTGCAGCTGCTTTTAAAAGGCGTAAAATCGCAAGGCATTGTATGCAACATTTTGCAGATAAACGTACGTCGAACTACAAACGTTTGCGGTCGCCCGCGAGTATCGTGCTATCGTTTAGATAAGAAGCCCGTCGTGACTCGCCTTTGCGAACGCGACAATAATCGCATTCACAATCAATGTTCCCGATGAACATAAATTCAAACCAGAAGAATAGGCAGGATATCACGCCCAGTACACGGAGAAAAAGAACGACTCTTTATTATACGAATTACCATCACATTGAACTGCAGTTACTATAAATGGGACGTTCCGTGATGCTAACACCGGACTTTTTTGTTTTTAATTTGAAAATGGAAATCACCGAAATTTTTGTAAAGAAAGCGTATAGAAAAATGCAGAAAGAAATCAGAAAATTTAGCAAAATCATTTCGGCAATAATTCATCCACATTTTGATACTGACTGTCTACATTTTATGAACATTTATTACTTCTACTAATATTGGATTTGAAAATTACGTTTTATACCCAAAAATATGCACGAGCAATCTCACGCTATTTGAGTAAGAACAATTATTCTCCAAATATTGTCAACCTTTTCCGATGGCGTACTCAATTATTGACGCTCATTTTTCTTGAAGAAATAAGTCGAATTGCAAGCACGATACTCTCGGGTTTCTGTATAATGTGGCACACGGAGTATAAGGCAAAACGGGGTTTCACACATGGTTGCTATTAGGAGAGAAAAAGCCGCCGAAGTTGTCAGTTGCCTCGGCCGTCCATCTCTAGGTCCTGCTGTTAGATCTTGAAACGATTATCCAATTACAAATCAAAACAATTCGGTCAGTTGTGAGAGAAAATATCAAACCACATTCAGGACACAGCATCGTTGTTAAACTTGTAGAATTTTTCCCTGTTTCTCTCCTCGATTACCGCTCCCGGACAATCAAGTTTTCCAGTAATAAACCCAGCCCCATTAATCGGAAAACTACTTGCCTCTACACTTCGTTGTCCGTTAGCGGAGGAAGAACATCGATCGAAAGGAGATTGAATCTTGTTAACCAAATTAAAGTTCAAAGTTCGAATTCAAATAAAAACTTGTAAAAATCCAATGAATCGGATATTAAAATCGCGGATGTTTCAGTCCTTAGCATTGTAGGAAGATACGTCATTCAATTTCCAATGATAATCCCCAAAATACGATTCGAGTCACAACACAAATAAAACTATCGATTTCTCTAACACTCCATAAAAATTCCAAAACATTTGGCAACTTTGAGAACACAATACCCAATTGCTTTTAGACACATGTTAATTAATCGTTTTCTTTCCAGACCCCCTTGATTAGTTATAATTTTAGATAATTTTTAAAGTTCTTCGGGGTCGGTTAATCACCGATAGGCGCTGACCATTTCCCCGCGTCATTCGCGAAGCCCCACACGCTCGTCGACAAAAGAAATTTCATAATGAATAGTTATTTTGTTATCGATTCGATCGGCGATAGCCCGAATCTTCGTGCACAACCATAAGTACCCCTGAATAAATTGAATAATTGATTATAATTGTCTGACCTCGGCACTGAGGCCGAACTAATTGCTTTCTCGCTTCTTTTAAAGCCCCCCAATTTGTCGAAAAGCAAAAGCTTGTCACCCCGGAACCTCGCACTTTAAACTTCTCCACTAAAGCACCACTTTTCTTCCGTCAATTGCTTTCTCTTTAAAACTATCTGTTAACTTTTTTTCGATATCTCTTTACGTGGTAGAACGATTGAGCTTTCGTCGTCATATCTCGCAGTGGGTTTTCCGCGCGCTGCAACGAGCCCTTTGGTTGTTATTCACACGTGTCGTTCACTTTTTTTTTAGCGGCTGTTATAATAACTGCAATGGAACGACGCTAATTCGAGACTAGCGTCGTCATCGCTCGCGAATTTCTATCACATTTTTTTCTCGCTCCTCGATTCTACCTAAGGCTTAGCTTAGCCGACGAAAGAGACGAGAAGGAACAAGTGTTTTCTCGTTCGAAGGTTGCGATGGTTTTGAACCTGCACGATTCTCGACAAGTCGTCGAGAATCTCTCGATGTCACGACACGCGAAATGAGCACAGCCGCGTAAACTGCGTATAATTGCAGCAGTAACGCTCGATTATCTCGAGCGACACATAATCAGCGAACACACAGCGAGTTAGGGTTAGGCACTTTGCTATCGACTAGGAACCATCACTGCAGCCACGCTCGTTTTTCGTTGCGGGTTCTCGAACCTCATCGTATTTCTTGTCGGCTTCTTCAGCCAGGAATCTAGCCTCCTTCAGCTGGTTCTCAAGGGCGTCCATACGCTCCTCATCGGCCAAACTGCGGTTCTCGAGAATCTTGCGGGCGCTTTATACATGTTCAACGGAAAAAACAAATTAATTAAATTGTACACGAATTTGACAAATTAATCGATAGCTCTAGCTATTAACGGCCTTTTTCTGCTCTGCTACTCGACCCCTTCACCTGCGAAATGCTGGAAATTAACAAGGATCGGCGATCTTTGTATCCTCGATTCGAGTAATTAATATACGTACATATACCATTGTAATTTTTACTTGGTTTTGTTTTCTTCAATTTTTTTTAATTTTGAGAAGACTTTGATTTACTTTGGGGCGAATGAAAGTTATTTTTTAATGCTCTTATTGAATTCGAGGTACTGTGATCGCTGATCGATATTTAGAGCGATCATTTTTATTGTTGTCATCGCTCCTAAGACCCACCTCCTCGTATTTTTTATCCGCCTCCTCAGCGATCAGCTTAGCTTGTGAGAGTTGTTGTTCCAGCGAGGAGACTCGGTCGTCTTCCATGTTTGTGCGATTTTCGAGGGCCTTGCGTATCCTATTAATTTTCATGTATTGACTTTGACTCGTTCGTACGTTGAAAAATAATTGCGACCCACGGATAACTGCGTGATCCTTAATTCAACATCTTGAGACAGCAAATGTCACGACTATGCAAATTCTCGACTAGACGCTAAATTCCCGTGGGTGCAGTTGCTTGACCGATGGCCATTCTTTCAATGTCACGAACACGAGGCAGGTAGAATAATCTCGTTATACGATAAGCTCCTTAGACACTTTCGCTGTCGATCAGCCAGCGAAGGAAATAAAAAATTTTAATGCTCCATTCAGTAAAATTGGCTCTTGTAGCGAACGAAATTATTCTTACCGCCTACAAATTAACGTATGATGCAGCGACGATGAAACGTTGGGTTCTATTTTTATCGAGAAAATGCACGCTCAAGGAAATTTATCTCGATATATATATTGTGCTTTTTAACACTTTTATACTTTAATACAGTCTTTTAACTCTAAACAATATTTCAAATGCGAATTTTGTCGACAAATTTATACTTAGGATTTTTTCATTCAATAAAAATTAAAAAATCACATTTTAATAAAAATTCTTTCTCAGTGAAATAAAAAAAGTGTAATATCTAAGCTTTGAGAAATTCCTTTTTTTAATGTGTACATTTCTATGCAATTAAAATTTTCTCGTCGCTCCATCATACTGATAAATTATTTGATTATCCAAACATACATGGGCTGAGGTTGATTTTCTAATAATTATCCTGAACAATTGTCATGTAAGTTGACAATTAAAGACACACGTCTGAAGAGAATTTTGACCAAAACAAAATTAACTGAATATGTATTGAATTGTTAGAAAATCGATTAAACCCATTGCCGCCTTAATACATATTATTTGATGCAAGCGAATGACGGATCCTTCGTTATTGAGAATTAAGAATAATTATTCGTGATTAAAAATATATTTTCATTGTTGATCCGCAAAGTGTGAGGACGTTCGGATCGGAACAACCGGAAGCATGGGCAACGCACACGACGCGTCCGGCGCATCTATAAATTTATTTAAAAGAGGTATGCCTGCTATTCACAAGCCCGAATAGAGGACGAATTGACTGAGTGCACGCAATTCAATCGTCATTCGCTTCACCAAATTGTTCGACCGCATCGACGACCAAGACAGCAGTTATATATACACTGTAAAAAAAATCTACTTGAAATTTACTACACAAAAGCTGGCATTTTTTATGCATAAACTGATATACTACATTTTATATACAAATGCGAAATAAATTTAATGTATGGTAATTTACGGCATTTACTATAATTGTAGTATAAAAATCTTTTAATGAAAAAAAAAAGAGTTTCAATTTCACTAAAAAAATACATTAATTCTATATTACAATTGTATAATACAATTAATTTACCATTTTATGCATAAAAACGTCTGTAAACGTCTCTAAAAACTGTGGAATTAATTTTTTTCAACGAATAAATTGTGAGATATTAATAGATTTTAATGTGAAGGCAGAGATACCGAGGGTGCTTCGTCAACTCGTCGATGAGTCAGACGGTACCGACTAATCCGTTTCCGCGATAAGACAGGAAGTATATCGCAAAGAAAACATGGCTGCTGTTGGTCGTCGAAGGGTGCCACGACTGATAAACCATAATTGTTCAGATGAGACAGTGTCTGAAGAAAATCTGTGAGTCATTCGATGAGCGAGTAAAACTGATCTGAAGTCTTTCACTGTTTCTTCAGCATTGAGCGCCGAGGCAATGAAAATGGATTTTGATCTGCGATAGAATAATTATCTTTTTACAACAACAATACAGAGAAGTCTGCGAAACTCGGCCTCGAGCTGCGATTACTCATACGTAAAATAATGTATGCTCATCGCGTTCATGCCCGGAATGAATAACTGCGAAATTCGGTGAAGAGAAACGTGTCAACCGTCAGATTCATGGCAATACTTCGCAGGTAGACTCGCATGGCCCGCGCCGAGCGTTTCTCGAAAGTTCACGGTCGGCGTAGACCGTCCTGTCCACATGATACCCGTCAAGCCATACAAGTTGCTTCCCCAGCTAAACAATTCGACTCGTTAAGTCCTCTTCATCGAATTCTGCCGTGTTCAAGTTGGCTGTTTGAATTATTGGGACCTTAAAACGTTTCGACACACACTTTCAGTGCTCTTATCTATTTTTCTCGTACCTGTCCATGTTTCAGATAAAGTTAAAGTGGTTCTTGCACTACCTACAAGTTATATGTAAGTCCATTTTCAGGTTTGTCACAAACAAATGGACGAAAATTAATTTTATCGTTAATAAAAGCTATAGATACCTCAAACTGGTCGAATGGCAACCACTCCTTTTTCCATATTTGCCTGTTATTACTTAGAAATTGTGAAATTATCAGAATTGAGTTCCTCCTTTGATATTTTATGATTGCTAGTTTTTGTGAGATTATTCATACGTTTCGTTTGGATCGTGGCCTTCGATGATATCTTGAATTATTCTAGTTTTTCAACACTATCTTTTTAATGTACATTGCCTTGGACATGTAGTTTTGTCTTCGTTCACCTGATTTGAAACTTGGAAATTTCCAAATGTGAAATGCTACAGAAACTACGTTCCTTATGCCGAAACTCTATGGCTAATTCAGTTTAAACCTCAGAGACATTTCCTAACAATATTCATTTTTCCATTCTTCGTACTTTTACCGGCAAAGTTTGATTTGAACCACCTAAAGTCAGACACTTGAGTATGCAATATGTAAGGAAGAAATCCTTCAAGAAATGATAAATTTTCGTTTAATTGTAAAAATTGAAAAATTTCAGCGTTTTTCGACTAACGATCTATAGTTAAAGCTTCACTTGGTAGTACAAGTATACCATCGAAATTCTGAATTGTTGTAAGATTCATAAGTAACAGAGTTGCATTTCTCAGAAATTTTTGTCGCCCAATTTTTTTAAGCTACGCACATATTTGGGTTCGCACAGGTTCCATATTATTCGAAGAATATTTTCCCTTAATTCTTGGTATGTGGTCAATGACCGAGGCATCCACCCTACGTGATGCGAAAATTAATCGATAGCCCCAAGAAACTCATCCACGATTTACTCGCTCATCGTCGACTGCCCAGGAGAGAGAGACAAAAAAACGAATTAAGCAGCCTCTTCGATGAGATTGCTTCTTACCGTTCGCTCTCATCGGCGGCTTGGGAGGCCTCCGCCAATTTGGCAGTGGCGGTGGCGAGGCGCTCCTCGGATCTCTCAAGATCCTCCTCCAGCAATTGAATGCGACGGTTCAGGGCGGCGACCTCGGATTCGGCCTGAAACACGCAAGCAAATTACAAACATTAATACGTTTAGTCATATTTACCATATCAATAATTAACAAACCCCATATTCACATTTTTACAATGATAATAATGATTATTACTTTTGATTATCGTTGTAAATGACATTAAACATCCTACGTTTACCCTCATCGCAATTATTTCATATGTTAAAAAAAATGAGTACATTGTGTACTTAAAAAATTAGAATTTTCAATTTATCTAGAAGTGGAAGCTTTATGCAATTTTTTTAAAAGAATGTACATCTGGATTTTTAAAGATTAAGAGTAACTGGTTTTGAACACGCTTCGCGGGACCCGCAATTAACATTTTTGCGGTACACAGTCGTACCAACGAAGGGATTCTTATGTGAGTTCCGTGACCGCGCGGTTCAGCGGTGACCCACCCAAACTTCGACGAACTGGAACGGAGTTTGCGGGCACCGAACGCGGTAACGATACCCTGAATCGAACTGATTCACACACGCGTCATTGCTCTCCTACGCTACGAGTCCGGAAATCCGCTCGTAATCACGCCTGAATTTGAAGGCATTCTATCCGTTCCCAGGCTTCTGACGTAAACAGCCTTTTCATTATTCCCTATTTATTTGCATCGGTATCAAGGATTTTCCTCCATGGATGCTTCGATATTCAGACGTTTTTATTATTATTAACGAGGTGCTGTCTATTTAAACTAATGAACTGAAGTTTTCTTATAATAGCACAGTTATTAAATGCAAAGAATATTAATTATACAATGCAGCTTGTAATCTGGACACTTCTATCTCACTTAAATTAAATTCCGACGAGCGGAAGCGCTCGCAGTAACGGATTTCCATCCACAACGTCCCGTTTCCGTTCAACGCCAATGGCTACTGTATAAGTGCAGCGCCGAGGAGAGAAAAAAGAGTAACGAATTCGTAAAAGAGCGCATTTGAGATTGTTGCATTTTTGCTCGTACATCAGAATCGATAAGAGCAATAAAATTGGAAAATGTTCCGAGCCTTTTGCACTTTATATCGCTAGCGCGACAGATTGTACTTCGCTAACGAGAAAACGAGCGCTCCGATATCGCGGGAAACAATCGGGGCCTCTACAGGTATGCGAACAACGTTTCTCGAAACATTGAACCGCTTCCACGAGTCTTGCGACAGTTTCTCAAAGGAATTCAAAGGCAATGTCACCTGTTTACTCACAGAATGCCATCGCAGTAGTCCTTAAGTTTTTCAACTTTTTTCTCGTCGCTAATTCGTTTATTTACCATTAATTAACTGACACTGTGATGAATTAATACACTAATTACCTTATAATAGAGTTTTATGAAAAAATTAATATATTTTTGTATTATGAAGGTTCATAACAACGTTAATGAGTTTATGATTCTATCAGTCGAATCAACTTCAAATTCATGAGATGGAAACGATTTATTTCCAAATCTGTTAATGAGAAAAAATCGCTGTAAACAACAATTTATTTCGTTATCGTCGTTTTTTGGCTTATTTTTGTTGTTGTTTTTGGTTGGAATAAGTTCTTTGCATTGTTTCGGGAAGAGAAATCAAGATATATTTTAAAAAATGATAACCTGCCGACTACCGACGCATTCCTGCAGTCAATTTATTCCACCTGTGTAGGCACGCAGGTGCGTAAGCAGAATATGCCGACGGCGAATAAAGGAGAAGGCCTTGCAACGTGCCAGGCGTCAAAAAAGAAATACCATAACGGTGTCGCAAGAGCAACCGTTGGGATTTGAACTTGAGTGGAAGAAGAATACGGCAATAGTATCAAGGATGTTTTACATTGTACTCGCCCGGAAGATTGTCTTTCACGGCGACATGTGTAACGGCAAATTATGTAACCCGTGGCTATTAGTGGTGCAATGATGCTCGACAAGACGGCAGTGCATTACGTGGGGCATGTCACAATTAGAGGCAATTTGCTGGCGACCGATGAGAGCACCGCCTCGCGGAGGTTCAGCTACCTTTAATTAACATATGCAACACGTGAGATTCTATATCCTTCACTCGACAAATGAGATATCGTCGACACCTGCTACTCGTGTTCCACAGGAAATCAGAATCTACTCGTAGAGCGTTTTCGTTTTTTTTTCTACATGGTCATTGAAGTTTAAAAAAAATTATTTATCTTGCTGCGTTGATGTGTTCCCGAGTATTTTACAAAAAAAGGTATTCGAAATCATCTTTTTCTCTCCCGGACAACATACAGTCGACATCTGATAATCTTATTCCATAACAAATTGGATCTCACATGAGTATGTAATTGTACTTTAAAAAACCTATTTTAGATATTGATTACGCCACATTGTAAATTCATTATATGCGCAATTTACTACCGTTTTTTTAAATGTTACAATAATTTGATTAATTGGAGATTTGAGTTTCAACTGCTTAGATTTGCATATAATTGATGTTAACTCCTTTTTTTTTACACAGCAAGTGATAATAATAAATGCAAAATATCCATGTGAATTATTAACGAGACCCTGAACGAGGAAATACCTAAAAACACGATTACAAATTGCGATTTACAAATAGTTGTCAAAGGTGATGGTGCAATTGTGTGCCAGTGTCGCAAGTGCAACGCAGCAGAAAAGAATTTCGAGTATCCGGAGGGAGCATGTGGTGCTGTCGACACATTCTTCCGGGTCGCGTCTGCATACGCAGAGTGTTAATCATCGAGAGTAGCAAGGGTCACTTCTTGTCTCTCAATGCAGTGTATACGAGGCTCAATGAACAATGAGTAACTCGGAAGAAGAAAGAAGGAAGAAGTAGCTTCAAGACTCCAAATAGCTCGAGCTGAATAACGTGAAAAAACAATAGGTCAACTAGTCTCCGTACAAGGCACGATCCAAGTGTAACAAAGGATTGCAAAAAGGGGCAGAAAAAATAAAAATAAAAAAGTCACGTTTTACAAAGAATTTGGCTTAGATGATTCACGAGACGTCTGGTTGCCCGGAAGTTTTAATCAGTTGGCTCACAACGCCTACCATCTTCTTGTAAATATTACGTGGGCCTTTCCGGTGAAGTTATTGTTTCTAAAAGTATACTCGAAGGATTAAGATGCATGACACTTGGATTTACTTGAATTATTAGCCTTGCAAACGTAATAGAGCCGAGAGCTCATCGTCACTTTCACCTTGGGAAGTGAATAGACGATTACGAGAAGCGATTACCACGGAGAAATCCTTCATACGTGCATCAGCAAGCGGGATTGTGCTCTTCGAGAAATTCCGGTTTCGCGAGTGGCCGTTTTTTTTTCTTTCACTCCGAAGCGAGGAAATCCACGTAGCTGTGCGGTTTGTATATGGAATCTGCTCCGTAACAAGTGGCTCCTAGAAAGAACGAGTTGGCAGCCTTTACAGCAGTCAGTGGACGAAAGTTTAACACTGAATCGAGGATACGCTTGAACGCTCAACTTCCGCGATGCCTTGAATTGCGTTTGCGGAGGAAGAAGACGTAATAAAGCATCGGAGCTGTTGCGGGTAATCCGAAAGGTTACATAGCACGCAACTTTTATCACAGCAGAGCCCCCGACTCCTTTGCAATGATGGCATTCTTCTTTTTTTCCAACTCGCCGATAGTCGATGTTTTCGAGAACAACGGGACGGAATCTAATCGCGTTATCTGATACCTCGCTCTCCTTCTCAAGTTGACAAGATTTTCAGATTATGTGGGATAATTCAATCGTCATCTTCCTCGTTGAGACCTGCAATTCACGAATTCATAATCACTGCTGCACAAAAATTAGTTTTCAGTATTCTTTGATTTTGCGGACAATCGATGGGCCAATTTTGATTACACAAAATAGACGCCAGTATTAAAATGATCTTGAAATTGCTTTTTGATAATGGCAATGTAAATACGGGTGCTACGCAATGTTTTTCGACTTTACCAGGTTTTTAAAGATGAGTATGTAAATTTTTCAAGTCTCACTGACATACAGATTAAGTTTATGACATGCAAATAATGCGCATTACGTTAAAATATTTCAGATTCCCGTGAAAATTGACAAGGAAATTCATATAATTTTGACAATAGTAATTTCGTCTTCAAGGTCGTACGTACATCAAACATATGCAGGTACAGGTTATTAGAAATAATAGCAGAATCTCCCAAAAAATTGCAGCTACAAAATTTCGCGATTTCCCTTTTTTTGCATACACACAGCTATCACTACTTTCTTTTACGATACTGACAATTAGTGTCTCATCATGACCGCCGACAAAATTCCAATCTTGCCACTTGGAAATTCGATCTACGTCGAAAGTACAAGATTTCTGAAAACATCTACATAACTTGCCGTGGGATTTGAGTGGATTTTCGGTAAAGTCGGTAACGCGCGTGCGTGCACGTAGGTAACCAATGATTATTATTATTAATTCTGGTGGGTAGAGCAATTGGGAGACTCCGGAAGGGCCGTCAGGGCGCAGGGTAGACAGTGTTAAATGCTCGAATACTCAATCCCCGGTGAGTGTAACGGCAGGAGTTTCCGCCGGGTGCGTTCGAGTGGGTATTCTGGAGCAGAGGAAAATAAAAAGGGTGGAAAAGGAAAAGGAAAAGGAAGAAGAAGCAAGAGCGGAGGCGAGCCGGCTGGGAGGATGGCCGACGTCGGTAAATAGGTAAAAAGAATGCGAGTCGAGGGAGAGCAGCGGCTGAAGCAGCAGCTATGCCCCTCCCCGCTTGAGCCGCTGCTTGTTGGGGCTTGTGGCTCGAAAGACTCAGCTTGACGACCGAGGTCTGACACGCACGATCGATCCCTATCCCGGAGACGCCGTCTCTCCGGTGTCTGCCGAATTGAACAAACCAAAGAGACACGAAATCGGCTTGAAACGTGTCGAGCTGTCGATAAAAGCCGCACAATCGGCGTGAATCACATATAACAGAATGGAGGCACCGCGAAAGCAGATACGTGCATAATAACTTTGGTAAAACGAACGTAAAAAAGTAATGTATTAAAAACACGAGACGATGCTTATATCCAGGGATTGTGTAGTTATGTATATAGAGAGACACACGCAGAGGGGAATGTGATTGAGAAAAAGAGCTGTGGACACACTCACTTCCTCGCGTCGCAACGCTTCCACCTGCAAGCGCTTCTGATACTCGTCGCATTCGTCCTTGTATTTCTCCATCTCTTCCTTCGTCTGACGCATTTTCTTCTTTAGCATGTCAAGTATAATACCCTGTACTTGCGTCGTCATTTTAGTATCCTCGCTGATCGCGGACGTCACTGACGGTACGTAAAAAAAGTGATTGCCGGAGACACGGGAATGGAATCGAACGCGCTAGGTGGTTACCGTAGTATACTCCGAACTGTCGTCACACGAGCGACCACCGACTGCTGGCTTCGAGCAAGATGGCCGCGATTATGGAAGCTGCGCCTGCGCGGTACGCCCGAGAAAGTAGTTCCCTCGCCCTTTTCGTATATACGCCTGCGGGTTCTCACTCCAACCATGGAAAATAGTCCCACAGCTCGTCTCAACCTTTTATTCCACATTATCCACCGAGGTACCTAAAAGGGATTGGGAACTATTGTGATCGATGACTCGAACGCTTGCCGAGGGATCGGCAGCGTACGAGTGGCGGGAGTGCGAAACACTCTCTGCTCGATCGTACGCCGCTCCGGACAATTTTGCTACGCCAATAGACGTGCCGCGTTCACGAAGCCCCGGAAATACCGCGCCCGTAACCAGCGCGCCCAACTGTTTGAATATCGTTTCGAACAATTCCGACATTGTTCCTACTTAACCTGCTACGCGATAATCGTAACGCACGAATATCCATGGTGGGATTTCGGTGTGCGAGCTACGCGCCCATCTACCCGATCTTTTTCGACAAATACCATCAGTCGACCTCGTGCCACCTGCTGTATACACAATTGATTAACCTGCTGGCAATGCGCATTGACACATTTAAGGAACTCAGGTTTGACACTTCTTAAATGCAGTTTTAACGCTGATCGAATTGTAGATCTCATCGTTACTCTCAGTTAAGGTGTCAAAAGAGGCGAAATTATTATATATATATTTTTTTCATTGAAAATGAAAAGATTAAAGAAAATATAAAAGTAATAATTAAATGACTAATAATCAAAAATCGTCTACCACGTTATCTTTAAGAGTATCAATTTTAATGAAATTGCATAATGCAGGTGTTGGAAAAGATTTTTTCTATTAATTTATAATTAAAGTTAAGTGAAAATATAATAATATCATTCAACAAGTGAATTGTAAACAAATATTTGGAATGTAAATATTTTCAGGTTTTGTATCAAATTCTGGTACATTGTCAATGAGTGGAACGTCGGCCTCATTACTCTTCGGTAAACACTCCCTCTCCTACCAAACGACAGAGTAAATTTCGAACTGTGCCGCTCGCGGCGTTTACGTCATTCTACAATGTGCCTTAAAGAATTTCTTACACATGATGAATCATCGTTATCGCAATTATAGTAGTGGCCATGTTCAGTCTCGTCACTCACGGTACGCATTTCAAACGTTATATAGTTATATACAAATACCATCAGACACTCGATCAGACGTGCAATATTTATAGACAGCTTCTTCACATGAATCCCGTCGCCCCAATAATTAATTACACATGAAAAACAAGTTTCTTAATCACTTTGATATTTAAAGATAATGTATTTCATTATAAGTGTTAAGCAATTTTAGTTTGAAAAAAATTATGCATTAAAAAAATATACAGAGAGCTTTATCTTAATTTTTTTTAATTGCCATTTAAATGTCAGCTTCTGAAAGACTTTCTAAAACGTTCAGAAAAATTTCTTAGATAAATACTTAGACAAGTTCGGATGTGTGTTTATATAATGTTTATAGTTCATCATAATTGCAAACAATTTTTAGCATGTCTAGTTTTGAATTTTCCCGAAACCAAACACGAATTTTATATTCTATGGAACATGAAATTTCCAATAAAAATTACAATCAACGCCTATGATTTTTATAAACACTTCAATTTGGTAATTATTCCCGTGAATCTGGATAAAATATGAAAAAGCCAAAGCAAAAGGGTGAATTTTGAATATCGCGAAAGTTTTATACTCTGGTGATTATTTTTGGCGCACCCCATGCCCATGTGTGCGGTACATCTGCTGTAGAGTAATAATCGAACGAGCTCGAGTGTGTACTGGAACGATGCCAAGTGCAAAATGTACGTGAAAAAAAAGCCTATGGCTTACGCATGCACTTGTAATCTCAAGTCCGGATGTAGTTCTGAACTTAAAAAGGAAAGCATGCGGAGACTGAAGGAAAGCAGAAAATTAGATGCGAAAATAATTCGAAATTATAATTTGCACTTGTTATTCTACGTTGGAGAAATGTATACGTATTTAACATAATAATGCACTCGTTGTTTCTCTTGCTTTGCGAAACTGGGTCGAAGCTATGGCGCTACTGTGTCATCGGAATCGTTCGCACAACAATTGAGCTCGGCTCTCAAAGTTTTGCATGCTACTTGTGTGCGATGACAGCATTGCGGATTAACTGACGCAGCTGAAAGATAGTAAACTAATGCCATAGACGACTCGGACAGTCACGACCGTTGTTTCCGATCGGTGTCGTGTACTGGCGGCTAAATACTTGACTCTGAAGCCGATAATGTTCCCCACAAAAGGAATCCCGATGATCAGGATTTCCAATAATTCTTCCTTGGAACCGGAAACTTTACCAATTGTACAAACAATCGAATTATGAAAATATTTTCAGGCCGCTGAAAAGTCTAGTCATGAATTCGTTTCATTGAAGTATTTCTGCGAATTCGCGTGAATTCCTCGAAGAAGTAATTCGCTGAACTGCCACAAACTTCGTATCAGTATGTAAATTAGTTTCAATATCTTCGATAAAAGAAATACTAAATTATCTAATCCTGGATAGAAATTTTTCAAAAATCCTACAGATTCCAGGATCATCCACGAAACATTGAATTTATTCACCCAACAACCTCAATTGTTTGTCGATATTTTAAACGGCCCAAATATTTTTGTATCTAAGAATTACCGTGTAACATATCGCGTGACTAAAACTAGAATAGCGTATTTTATATGCACGGAGAAAACGTTCTTATGATTTTAGTCACGCGATATTAAATAAATAATTTGAGGTCGGGATCTCAAAGGGTTTCTCGGTGCGAATTCAGCTGATCGAAGGGCCAGCCCTAAGATGCAACAGGCAGAAGAAAAAAGTCGTTGTCTATCATAGGTGTCGAGTGTGAATAGTTCAACTGAGCAGCAGCATGCCGGGTATATCCAATTTAGTACGAGGATCGGTCTAAATTCTCGTGCGGCTCACGGACGTGGGCGTTTGCACTCGTTTCTAATAGAGCACACATTGCGCGCATAGAGAGTGGGGATAAACGAAACCATCCTCACCGCCCCTCTGGTTCCTCGTGTAGGAGCAGAGCGACAGCAGTAGCAGCAGCGGCAGCAGCAACAGTAGCTTACGCAACCCCCTTAGGTATTTGAGTTAAAGTCACTGGATCGCGCGCAGTTCGTCGCTCGAGTATTTTTAGAATGCCAGCAAGCCGCGTCTCCGAGATCGACGCGTAGGAGCACGATAAAACGATAATAAAATGAAAAAAGCAAGGACGCGAGGAAAAACTTTCCAGATAAATGATCGTTTGCCTCGTCAAAAATACTCAGGTGACGTACATCCAAACGTGATATCGGAGCTCCCGACGATTCCACTCGACCTCCGATGCCCCTTCAAGTTCAAAGTCTCGCAAAGTTTTCGCAAAGTCTCGCACAGCAATTTCTCAACCAAGTTACAAACGTTTTTATGCAATCCATAAAAAAAATCCGAAATTCTACGGTATTTCCAAAGAAATGAGTAATCAGCGGAATATTTAATAACGGAAAATGTTATTTTTTTCACAAGGCATGCGAGAATAACGATTGTTTCACGGTTCGAGACTTTGAGGAGGAATAAAGTGCATGCTATATTTGGGTACGGCATGCATTCAAATGCACGCTATACGTAAATGGTCCTGGCGATGGTATCCAATGACTCTTAACAAGCATACAAAAGTACCTATATAAACCAGAGACGTTTACCGAAGGAGGGGGAAGCCCAAGTGTGGTGAACTCAAACCGTTACAGGAACGGGGAGATTTGTAATGGAAAGTGAGGAAAGTTTCGGTGAAGAGCGAAGAGCGTTTATCTTTATCATTGGAATGGAAATAATCGGATGTTTATCCCACCAAGGACAAGGTCACCCCGCGGTCACGTGCCGGGCCATAATTACCGCGTCTTCCTAAAGTATACTTTTGTTCTTTTATTTTTGTTGTTTCGTCGTGAGACGAATAGATACTGACCCTCTTGAGTTGATTGCCCATTATATTCTTAAGCTCGTTCCTTATAAGACTGAACTTCATCATAGTATCGCTCGAGAAAATAGAGCTTCCAAAAGCGAGTCCGGGATAGTCGGCGCATCTCTTTCTCCTTCTAGCTTCTCGTTCCGCCTGAACTTCGGTTCTCTCGCTGGGACATCGGAGTTTCGCGAGTTCAGCGAGTTCCGGGTCTTCCTCGACGTTCGGAGTCTCGTCGTCGGAATTTCCATCGCCCCGTGCCCTCGCGACCGCGTGCTCAGGCTCGGGGCTGCTGCTATCCTTCGTTCTTGACCTCGTAGCGGTTCTGGTTGTCTCCCTCGTGCCGGTTCGCCCAGCTGACCGGCGTGACACAATTTTATCATCTCTCTGCGTCGCGCTCGTTCTGCTTAAATTCCTACACTCTCGTGAATCGAATTCGTCGGTCTCGCTATTATCGAGTTTGCTATTATTCATCTCCAACCGATTATCAATCTCCTGGTTGTATATGCTTCGATCATCGAAGCAGATATCGTCGTCCCCGGCCTGACCACACCGCGCGGGCCTGAGCTGAACGCTCTTAGGACCATCCTTGATTATCTGTGATATATCATCGGACTCCTCAGCGTTCAGCTTAGCGACGTCTGTCGCAATCTTCTCGGCCAAGGACGTGCTAATTATCGTGTCGTTCGTTATTCCAGATCCGACGGTAATACGTGACGTTATAATATCGTTGTTGTTCGTCGCGTGACAGTCGATTCTCGACGTTGTTGTAGTAACAGACGGTGTCGCCACTGGCGCTGTCGATGTTGTTGTTGTTGTTGCTGCTGCTGTTGTTATTTGTTCTTTGATAGTTGATTCCGTGAGGAATGTATCGCCAGTTGCGAGAGCCGTCTTACCAGCAGGGCCACACTGCGCGGGTCCTCTGCTGGATGCGTCGAGACGTCGACGTGTGGCATGTCGTGGATGATGCTGATGACCACGACGTCTCGTAGTCGATGTCAATGCCTGATCCATGTCCTTCACAGAGTCCGGTGTCCTTACTCCCTACCAACCTCCTAACCGAGTGCAGCACTACAACCGCAACCTCAGCACTGCTACCACTGCACCAGACACACCGCCATTTTGTCTGTCACTGGTCTCTCTGTGACTTGCACACGTTTCCTGCCCAACGAGACGAGCTACGACGACAACGACACGCTGTCGTTTCTCCACTCATACCAACGCGCAATCTTTCTTTCTCTCTCGTTACGCTACTCGCTTTCTCGCTGTATGTGTGCGTGAGCTACGTACAGCTACGAGAACGTGTGTGTATGCGCGGCGCGCTCACGCAGAGACGACCGCGCGCTGCTATACTCGCGCGTAGTCACTCATACGGGCAACGAGCACGAGCACACCGTCTCATCCCCACCCCCGCGCCTTCTCAGTTGCTCCGAGGCTCGCGATCTCGCCGAGCAGCGCTGCGCCCGACGACTGTGCTAACTAACGTCAACGAGGGAGCTCTCGTTGCGGCATCGGCCCGGCAGCTGGTCACAGCTGTACGAATCCCTAAACATCCGAGATTCTGATAAAGGCAACAACGTTATGTGGTGCAAACGCTGCAGAAGGAAAGTGTGAGAGACGGATTTGGCGATGATGCTGGCAATTCTTTTTGTTTATCCGGTTGCAACGAACCCGCAGATATACCGACACCCTCGAGCCCGTAGCAACACTACCTGGCGCTTTCTACTTGTTGCTCTTCCTCTCTCGGATACCTTGATTTTCTGCATTCCAATGTTTACGACGAACCAGAGCTTTTTTTTTTTTTTGTCGATTCGTGACCGGAATTTTTAAGATACATCGGGAGCATCTTATGAGAGCAACAACTAATTCCTGAGGACAACATAAATATTCTTTTTCATGAAACATGTTGTATTTATTTTGGAATAGAGTTTTTTTTGTGCAGGTACATTTATTGCTTTCTGTAATTAATATTTTTTCGCAACATTTTGCAATCGTCAGACCCTTCAGCTGACTTCATCGACGGCTTCGAAATGAATTTATTTGCACCTTGTTTGGTAACACGTGTGGATATTTCGGCTGTTCGCCGTTCCATTTCGTAAAGTATAACGCATGCTCGTGTGTCTGCCCCTACCTGACCTTTCTACTTGTTGCTTCAATTTCAACGAGAAGGAGGATTATCAGAATTATTTGCCTCTCTACATGCCTCCGGAATACTCTGCATTGCCGATAAGAAGAGCATTTTGTTTTCCACGTGAAAACGATTGCAAGAGCGTCTACGTGCAGTTATGCAGTGAAATGAAGGTATTTCTGTTCTTTTCGGACAATTTTCATTGTCTCGTTTTGTCTGCCATTGCTCAGCGATTGCGTCAATTGGGTCGTCGTCGAGAGCGATGTTGGCAATTATTTCATGGTCCTCGTGTTTTGAAACTCGAGATATGCGGGCAATGCGATTCGTAATCCAGCTGAAATACGTTTACGCAGCTTTTGTGATTTTCAAGGCGTCAAACGTTCGAAGCGCAATCTCAATTACGTGCAGTCTCGAATACCTTTTTTCCCTACGTGTGGTTTTTACTATTCTCATCGGCCTCTGGATATCACGGTAGCTTACCGCACACCGAAACCTTACGATAAGTACGTTAGTGTATTGAGAACAGATCGTCGGATGTCAGGAGGAGGGCAAGCTTTTTACTTGCCAATGCACAACAAATACCGAATATAATCTTATAAGTACTTGTTAAAGAATTTGTCGTTTCGATCGTGGCCTTACATTCAAAAGCAGTGTATCTACTACTTAACTAACCTTCACCAGCACTTTGCAATAATTCCATTTCATAATGTTCCAATAACTTTAACCGAGTTCTGAGTTTCTTAATGGATTAATGTCATTGATATATGCTACTTTTACTTCTCGATTAATGTTCAATTCTCATTCGATTGCAAATTCCATTCATTATTTGATACAATAATACTCTATTAGCCGTATCAGTTATATTAAAATTTTCATAGCATTGAATTTGTTCTATCTTGGCGTTGTTTTATAATTCACATAGTTTACAATGTCACGAATACTGTTTGATAATTTTTTTCACGTTAAATTCCGGATTCCCGCAGTCTATTTTACCGGATATCTTTGAGAAATTGTAATTATTGTTTTATTTCTCGTTTCAGGTAAGTTCGAGGTTGCAACTTTGTGGATGAAAATAAATTAGTGCCCATCCCTAGAATGAATCATGATTCGGTGACTCACGTTTTGCAGAGCCTTGTCCTTCTCCTCGAGCTTGGTGTTGACCTGCATAAGGGCCTCCTGTGTCTGATCGAGCTCGTTCTCAATGGTCTGGATCTTCTTCTGGAGAGAGCGAGCTTCCTCCTCAGCCTACGTGAACAATAAATCATATTTACATTGCGGCTCGTGTTCGTGTGTTTTTTTAATCGACTCATTTTATCGCTTTTGTCAAACGATAACTTTAAGGCTTATGATCTGATAAAATTGTACCTTCTCGGCACGCGCATTGGCATCGCGGGCCTGCTGTTCGCACAGCAGAGCGCGATCCATCGCATTGTCCTTCTCCAACTTCATTCCCTGCATCTTCTTCTTGATCGCGTCCATGGTGTTGCTTTTTTTTTGTTACTTGCACGGAGGAAAAAACTGCAACAAACAAAGTTCGAAGATAATTGATACGCAAGTAGAAAAATATTAATAATGGGCCAAAAGTTGAATAATTCGCGGAGGGTCTTTTGAGCTTAGAGTAATCCATGCTAATTACGCTCTGTAAATTAATTAATTAGGGTAACGAGCGGTATAATATGATAATAAGGACAAAATTGTAGTTGTAGGCAAAATATCGTCGCACTCGAAAGAGGCGTTAAAGAAGGCGCGTTCGCTCCTGGATCGGTGTATAATTAGCAAACTACCAGGCACCACCCTATTTATAGAGGAAGGTCTTGGCTGAAGAAAGACAGATAGAGCCCGGGCTACGCCCCAATAGATACTACCCGAAAGTTCTATGCACCCTTGATAATCGCAGTGATCTAAATTAAAGAAAAATCATTCCCGGAATAAGCAAACAAAAAATAATTACAATTCTGCAAATAAAAGAAATACAAAATTAAATAATAATTTCATTTTGTATTTAAAATAAAATTTAAGCTACATTTTAATAATTATTTAAGGAAACTCAATAAACTTAGAAATGTAGTTAAGTCAGGAATTTATACATTTAAAGCATAAAAATAGATTAAATGTTTTATGTATTTCCTGTTTATGGCAATAACAGTAATTTATATTTTTTCTTTTTCAGATCATGGCGAAAAAAGATTGATAAAAGTAAGAGCAAGTCGGTCGGTCGATCGAAACTTGTGAAAACCGCTTACTTCCTGAACCATAACTAAACCTCAGGAGAATTTCCGACTTCTCACGTATTTTGCAGTGAAATCTAATCGTCGACTTTGATCACGTCATAATAGAGCTTCGCCTTAAACTGACTAATGAATTTAAGCACATCCTCTGTATATTTTATGCGCGGTAATTAGCTGACGGTATTAAGAAAGTTTGTATATTCATATGAGGGCATATAATTTACTGAATGCTAAAAATAGTATTCCTTAATCGTAGATACACTGTCAAGAATATTTTGAAAAATAATATACCTTTATCAGGATTTCTATGCATAAACCGGTATATTAAATTTAATATACAATTGCACAGTAATATTACAGTACTTTTATCTTAAATATTAATTTTTTGACGTACTTATAATATCGTTTAATAATAATAATAAGTATGATGCAGATCATACTTGTGTAGTAAATTTAATACACCTATTTATTCATAAAAACCGACGAAAGTATATTCATTTTTATAATAAAAATTTGCACAGTGTTTAGTTACTAATAAAACTTGCTATTAAATGCTTTTGTATAATATAAGACAATCAAATATTGATAAACTGCTGCTCTTTGACAGATCAACGTCGTTGACTACCTTTCATGTAGTGATTTTATTTTAACATTGAAATTATTAATGAAATTTCCAACATTTTCGAGAAAAATATAAGTAATAAAATTAAATATCATATTCTCTCTCTCGCTCTCTCTATCTCTACCTCCTTCCCTTCCTCTTATCATCCGCACTCACGAATCCAGCGTAGAGACAAAATTTGTCAGTACGTTTTAGTCCATAAATATAACTCATTAAATATTAAAGTATTTTCTTTTAACAATATTGTGCATTTCCTTTTAAATATTCATATTGTGAAAACTAACCAGCCCTTGTTCTTTCATAAAAAAATTATTATTGATCCATAAATAAATTCGTTTTCTGTAGATCTATGTCACTAAATCCCCTCCGTCAACTTATTTCGCCTCAACGCCAAGATTTTCCACTTTACGATATTTTTAAAAACTTTTCCCTACTATCCGGAGAAAATCTAACGTTTCGAGGCCTTCGCAGCGCCTTAAGCTTCTGAAATAATCGCATAGCATCTGTCGCGGCTTTTAATCTCAGAAATGCACGTGTGTATCAAGTTTCCAAGGAAGATACCGTGGTATCCTGTATTCTCTGTCCAACCGAGCATTATCTCTTCGGATGAACGTCCTCTAGGGTGTAAATGGCTGCGGCGATAACAAAAAAAAAGTGCTGAATGCGCTCGAGCCAAGTGAGCGAATAAGAGGACTATAAACAAAATTTTTCGACCGTCCCTCGAAACGTCGATCTCGTGACGCAAGACACATTTTTTTGGGTGTTTGGACCAGCGACGGTTGTGTGAATCGCGAGGGTGGGTTATTTTTACTTTGGTTAGTTGGAGGAGCGCGCGAGGCTCGCGGCTCGCTACCATCGGACCTTTTCGGGTTACGCATAGCGAGCGTCGTCGACGTTCGCGCCGCGATTTTCGTACGACGGTGTCTCGTTACCGCGTCCGACTCTTCGTCCTCCGCTCGTCGCAACTCAATCGTTAAATTCGCGATAGCACTATTAACTATTTTTTAAACAAAATTTTACCAAACATGATTTTTTTTCTACCATACAATCCCTACATTCCATAATAGCATAAACAATTTTTTGCAATTACACCGACATTTCTCTAATTCTGGCACAACAAATGGAACTATCCGTAGACGTCAATTGTCAATATTTGGACGGGAAGGCACTTTGTGTACGCCTCGAAAATCTGTTCAAACAAGAGCACAGTGAATCACCGTTCGATTTAACCGATCGCCTGTGTACATCGTTATTAAATACCGATTGGCTCGATTAATGACAGAAAAATTGATCGATTAGCCGCCACTTGAGTGAAGTGCTCTCTGGTGTATACGTAGAATGACACGGGTCTTAATCCTGAGTGGATGATAGGAAGGTCGTTACTACGAAAATTATATTATATCTGGCGTTGCCTTCGCAGCGATTGTGACATTGGCACGACTTGTTTTTTTTTCGACTCCATAGACATAAAAGCCAAACATTCCATTACGGAAACGATCGTACAAATGATTATAAATATTTTTGTGGGTTATTAAAAGTGGCGAATTAAAAAGAGATTTTCGATTATTTGTATACTGTTGGAGATTTTGGATTTCGAAGGAATTTAGTGTGTGTGTGTGTGTGTGTGTGTACTCACGCACGTACTTGGCAAGTTTCGTGGTCGTCTGTCGGCCGGTGCGTTTAAGTTGCACGTTGAGTCACGACTGGCGGTGTCCGGGAAGCTTGCGACGATCTCCCTTCCTTCGGCACGAGGCTCTCTCGATCGGCCGAGCGCTGTACGCTTCGAGAAAACCAACACCGGCTCGCCGCCAATGTGCTATCTTACCCCTACCACGGAACCACGAGCGCGTCGTCGTCGTCTACCTCACTCAGCTCACCCGACCGACTCTCTTACGGAAACGGACGCGGGGAATATCTTTAGATTTGAATACACCGACACGATTATCCTCACGAACGCTCAGACTTCGGAGTGGGATGCCACCACGACATCGAACCACTTACGTGGAAATCGGAGCGTTCAATTTCTTGACAGCATATACAATTTCTTTTTCATTAGTTATGCGACAACAACACCAACTGTGGTCAGCGGATTCCGCTGCGCCGATTTTGGCAGTTCACTGCGTTATTTTTCATCGTATTATAAGGAACTTCGATTTAAGAGGAGGGACGGGGCAAAAATTGGGGATTTCGGTCATGCGTATCGTATTTATTTGGATGTTGGAGTTGCAATTGAAAAAATTCACGCTCTTGGTCCATTAAATAAGGCATTTTTTTAACGCGATGCAATACCAATGTTGCGGCATCGTGTTACCATTCTTCACTCGGTAATGTGACTGTAGATAGATTTTTGGTAACAGTTGCTTCGCTAAGTGCGGAATTTTAATATACAACATTGATTTTGCTCTGTATTTACGGGATGTTTTTCGTTTTTAGGGTTTGCACAGTTACATACAGTTACATTGGGAAATCGGTAGATCAAATGTTGGAATATAATTGTTGATTTATGGAAGATTGATGCTTTTGACATGAATTTAGCGATGGAGTTAAAATTAAGGATTATGGACGCAAATGTGATTGGAAAAAAAAATCTTTTATAAATCATAAGAACATGCATTTTTATGAAGAAAAAAAGTTGCAACCGTTAAGATACATTAAATAAATGCCTGAGCAAAATTTGGGACAACTTGATACTTTTTCTCATTAATAGAACCAGATTTTAGTAAATTGGGTCATGCAGATGTGTTGAAGACATTATTATTGTTTGAGAGAGTAATTTAAAAAATTACAATCGGTATAATATTTTGTTAAACCAAAATATAATTAGATAAGTAATAACATTCAATTATCTACATAAAATCATGTGTAACTTCAAATTTTTATGTAATCAATATTGAGATCAGAATCATTATCAGTGCCGTAAAAGTTCATTCATGTTATTAAACAACGATATTACGATTTGCAATCAGATTTTGTTATAACATTGCATTATTGCCAAAAAGTGTGAAAGAGTAATAAAGTATTTTCATACATATTAATTATACCCTTTACAAAAAAAAACAGTATATGTTGCATAAGTTTTGAACCACATCAGGCATGTATCCGGAAAAATATATGAAATTATATATATCACATATATTAGGCAAATTTTTACTTTATCACGAATAAAATAGCTTATTTTGAAGTAAAATATCAATATATTTGTTAAATATCCTTTTTGCGTGGGTGAATAAAAATAAGTAATCCACTGTATTAAGTATTAGTGGAAGATGAATGAAATTGGTTAATAATAACGAAGGAATTTACGTCGATTCACAGCGTTTCTACCATCGAAAATAATGTAAGGAAAGCGAAAAGTAGGTTGCAGTGCCGCTGCTACTCCACTGGAAATATCCCATGGAAGCTGAGCTTTCGTTAATCTATTTTGGTGTCACGATATAGGTAGCGGACTGGCGCGAGCGTCCATTATTTCCGATTAAAAGACTAAATAATTTTTCAACGAGTAATCGGATCCTGTTGAAAAAAAAGACACTTGTATAGCTCGGGGCTCTGCGGGGATGAATCATCTAGGAATCGATCACGTCATGACCACCACGCATCGAACTCGCCGTGAAAGAGCCGCGTGTGTATATCGCGATAGATCAATATACTGCGCGCACGATCGTCTCCTAGCTCCAAACACACGATAGGTATTTTTATCTACGAATGTTCTTGGACCTTGTAAGGATCGTTATTTAGCTGACTGATCAATGTCGCACTCCATTAGTTAAAGATCTGGTGACTCTTTTTCTGGTTTTCAAGGCTGTTTACCATTTGGAATAATTATGGAAATTGGACGATAAAAATGACACGAAAATATCAATAAAATTGGCTATATTTATTTTGTTTTGAATTTTATGCCCACTAAAGAGCTCCGAGCTCTTCCCTAAACAACTTCCGACATACATAGTTTTCATTAAAACTATTATTTATTTTTATTTCTCTAAGAGGTTTTCTAAATTTTACACAACGCTTGTTTAAATAATCGGTACTCGGAATTTGGTCAAATTAAAAATGGTATCACGTGAACCAAATTATTTTAAAAGGACGTGAGAAATTATAGTTTATTTATATATGTAAAAAATTTGATCTTAAAGTTGTGACAAAAGAAAAATGTTGAATAATTTCGGGAAATATATTGGTGTACTATGGGCATATGAAAATTCCGGACACATGAATAATCCAAAATCTTATCTTTGAGCCATAGTAATCAATAATGTACACTCGCATTTAGCAAAACTATCATGTGAACAACATACGAAAAAATAAACGAAGGTAATAAAAAAAACATTTTAACGATAAATAAAAAGTTGTTTTAAGAACTAGTGGTCGGTCATTCAAAAAAGTAAGAAGTAACTCTCAAAGAATTGTTTGATATATTCGGCGAAAAATCACGTGAAGTGAGAATGGAACGACGATCTAATGCACAGAACGTATAGTTAGACAAAATGTTTAATTCCCTCAAGGTGATCATAAAAAATAATAAAAAATAGTCTTTAAATAATATTCCTCGCATTATCGATCACGACCACTTCAATACCACATATTTTTGATATTGTTCTATAATGACCTGATTGAATTACATATCTTTTATTTATCTGCATGAGACAAACACTTTAGTTGAGATTGTTGCTACTTCAAATTACTTGTTTTTTTGCATATCACCACGAACCATTTCTGATTATAAAAACACAACTTACCCGATAGGGTTTTTAAATGCATTTTAACTAAATTTTAAAAAATCACTTTTTCTTTTGTTTCTATTAATGAAGCCTTGAATTTTTTTCATGAACAGACTAACAGTACTGCGATGCATGCAAAATTCTGATTAAAATACAGAACTTACCGATAGAGTTTTTAAATGCATTTTAACTAAATTTTAAAAAATCACTTTTTCTTTTGTTTCTATCAATGAAGCCTTGAATTTTTTTAATGAACAGACTAACAGTACTGCGATGCATGCAAAAATCACGCTAGGCTCTTAACATTCGAGGCATCAATTGAAGTGGTCGAGAATGATCTCATCGAGTGATACGAATATAATCAACGTAGAATGTAAGCATCCGATGCGCACAGTGGCCTGCCGCTGGTAATATTACCGTAAAGGGAAAAAAGACGGTGCCAGTGACGGGAGAGAAAGTAGTATACATAAGTTGCGGAAGGTCTTCAAGGTCGTGGAGCAACGTCGATCGAAAGCGAGGCCCGATTTTTTACTTCGGAGAGAAAGAGAGAATTCGCGGCCAAGCAACGCCGAGCGATTTTGGCATTCGGGTCATAGTATAGGCTGCTGCGTCTGCTCCCTCGATCTCCTTGGATCGATGCGTGTCATGGTCAATGGACAATGGGTCGTTGCTGCTGCTGGTGCTGCCGGTTAGTCAACATTTTTAGCCTCGGTCCCCATAAGACTCAAAAGGATTATTAAATACTAGATCGATCGTTAGTGCTAAAAACGTTTGCTACATATATTTATTTATCGTGTGTCGAAAAGTGTTTTGTTAAGGAGGTCGCAGAGCGCTTCACATTAGGGAAATCAGTGCTTAATTTTTTAAATGTTACTACAATGTCGGATGGTTTAATAATATGTTTCGAGGTGTTGATCAAGTAGTAGCATTACTTCTTAATATATTCACAGCTGTGATATAAATAGTAAAACGATCGATATCTGCAAGTTTCCGATGTCATGATTTTTCAATCAGTTTTAAAAAAGTGTGAATCCTTATATCAGTTCGATTATGGCGAGCAATATTTTGTTTTATTTGTTGAATAATGCTCCATCGATTGACCGTGCTGTTTTTTTCAAATACAAAAAACATCAAATTTGCCATCTCCGAAAATCATGCTTTTTATTAACCCTCTAATTGTAGCGCATTTGGTGAAGTGAAAAAATTCTGTAAAAAAAACGAACAGTAGAATTTTCTTACGAATTTCAAAATTTAGAAAATTTAGAAATTTTTTTTTTCCACTATAGTAATTTTGTAAGGTGTCCAACAGTTGAGAAAATTATTTTGTTTAACAGGAGTCTTCATCGTGGAAAGATTCGACATGTCGGTTATACTTTATGGGGTGAAAAGTATTAAAAAACGTTATAAAAAATGTATACCTAATTACGTGTGGGGGTGTGATTTGAAAACAGTCGAAACCCCGAGAATTATGAATTCAAACGAATAATTATATCGTTACCATATAGATTGGCCACTTTCCACAGTAATATGTAATTATAATGACAAGTAAAGCATTACTTATCATATAGAATCGGACTGCGTACGTCCAGAACTCTGCCGATGAAAATTGCAGCAATTAATCCTTATGCGGCGAGGTGACATTCGCAGCATATCCTGATCACACCAAATGTCAGGTGACCGTGCAAGATCAAGTGTTATGCGTACTCGGGGCGCCAGCTTCTGATCGCTGCCGAGGTTTGATGCCTTATAAGGTTAAACTGAGTAAGCTGTTTGGCAGCCTTGACTCATATACCGACTCTGCCTTTTCTCTTATTATTTATAGAAACCTCCATTGATAACACCGAAGACAATGAAAAGAACCGAATCAAAACGGTTCTGACAACTTAGGGTCGAACGGCGCATCCGTGGCACTTAACGCTCGGTGATACACCGGCAAAAATTTCTTCGCCCAATGTTAAACGCCTATAGGGCTGTCTCTGTCGCACCTCACTCCACTTTTAGGTTTATCGACTCTCCTAAACAAACGGCTTTGCATATCGAAAAGCCCGAAGCTTAGCCCAATTCGCATTCGTGACTCGTTATTATAGTCCTATGACTAGATTTTAATATTTCCAAGGCAAAAACATGTCGTGGCGCCAATTCAGTGCCGAGGTGATTGTTTCACCGATCGTGATGGTCCAAAATTTTTGTAGTTGCATTCAGAAATTAAATGAATACAAAATAAGAGGAAAATCAATTATACGACGATATAGTGATGTCTAAGAGTATCGGTGTAATTTTGGGGTTAAGCCTGAGAAATTATGTATCTGTACTTTCGGCAAACGAATAAAAAACTCTTTCTCATTCAAAATGCTTATTTTGTGTTGTTATAATGTAGTTATTCAAATGATTTACCCGTTTTAATATGCGACTGCCAAATTAAATATATCTAATTATGCATGATGATGACCACAAAGCGATAAAACAACTTCTTCAACTTTTGCTCTCTCGGCTTCAGATATATTTAGATCTACTGTTTATATATATGTTTTTAAGGTCGATAAAGTCGAAAGTCGTTTTATAGTTTGTGGAGCTGAAGAGTCCAATACAATGTTATTTGTAAGGAATCCTCCATCATACGGAGGTTCGAGCATAGAATATAATCTGTGTAGCCAAATTATCGGCGAGGTGATGTACGGTAAAGGGACGAAATGAGCTTAATCAAAGAGACAAGCTTTAATCTTGCATGATCAAGAAAAGGACGCACGACAAATCTTCCCTATTTGCTTCCTCATAGAGGAAATGAAAAGAATTTAATTATCGGCGAGGTGATGTACGGTAAAGGGACGAAATGAGCTTAATCAAAGAGACAAGCTTTAATCTTGCATGATCAAGAAAAGGACGCACGACAAATCTTCCCTATTTGCTTCC
The DNA here is from genome assembly GCA_947507545.1 of Clistopyga incitator. Classification (NCBI taxonomy): domain Eukaryota; kingdom Metazoa; phylum Arthropoda; class Insecta; order Hymenoptera; family Ichneumonidae; genus Clistopyga; species Clistopyga incitator. The sequence continues at coordinate 7,023,597 of OX382173.1, read as the reverse complement.
TCATAGAGGAAATGAAAAGATTATTTTTCAAGATTTTCATGCCAAGACAGTTAGAATGGTCTAAAACATCTTGAAAAGTGATGTAGAAAAAATGATTTTTATTTTACAGCTTTTTGCAATTTTTTTCCATTTTATAGGTTAATAAGTGAAAATGTTTACTTTTTACCTCGTATCATTCAGATGCCCTGCATGTTTTTACAAAATAGTGGAACTATGATGTTTTTAATGCATTTAATCAGCTTTAAACGTAAGATCCTTTGAACGAAGGATATCATTTACAGAATTTTTTTCATATGACTGGGTTCCCTTAATCTGAACGTGCCCTTGAACTGAATGTTTATTCAGGGCATCGCCAACCAATGCTGATAACAGGATATTCTAATTTATCATTTCAAATACTTGAGGTTCAATGTAATTTTGGAACTACAAAAAAAAATACAGGTTTTAACTACGGCATATAACATTTTTAGAGGCTCGTCTAATTCTAGCTGCTGGAGCTCTTATATCCTTAAAGATATCTTCTAGGATAGCCTTACTTCGGATAGGTCATAGTTAAGAATGGACGAGCGATAGTCTCGCAAAGCATGATTCAGGAAATATTTCGAACTTTTCAGAAGTCAACGTATATTAAATACACGACTTTTGTAACGAATTAGCACACGGTACATAAATTTCACTTTTTCACGAGTTAAACTCGTTTAGTAGATCTATGTACCCATTATTGATGTATTACACGAATAAAACGTTAAATTCATGTATATTTCTACTCAATTCGTTACAAAAGTCGTATTAATTGATGCACAGTCTGCTAAAATTCAAGTACAGTCTGCCAAGTAAAATTCATATGCAGTCTGCTAAATCGTTCCAAAATTCGTGTTTTTAATGCATACATTGAATTTTCATGTTCTTTCGGACATTAAATTCAATTTCCTACACAATCCCACATTAAATCTACAGTCTACATATCAAATTGATATATCACGTATAAATTTTCGAAATATTTTTGATAGTGTGTGTATCACTTCAAAATAATTTTTTCGTAACGTATTTTCAGTAGTGGTAGAAACAAACAAACCTATCCGCGATGCGGATTGGCCACGGCTATCGAAGCGTCGAATTTGAGCCAATCAGAACACAGTTAACTAATCGAGTCGCGACTCGCAACCCGCGCGCCGAACAAAGGGTGACCAGTCGTCGTTCCCCCGTCTTCGAGTTCGGATGCTCGGATTTACCTGTAACGTGTAGTGCATGAATAATGGTCCTCTCCTTACTTAATTATCCACGCTATCCTGTAAATGGCTGCGGGCAGATTAACGTTACCTTTTTTTACTAAAAGTCTGCGATGTCCGTCCAATTTTAGCGTCATCAGCAACAGGTAAACATATTATGATTTTCACCCCTTTCTGCTTGTCGCTTCAATGTCCGTTTGCAAAATTGTTTTTTTGTTATTGTCATTTGTTATTTTATCATTGTGAGTGATGCTCTGTAATGCTTCTGTTATAAATTCTCATTTATTATTCATTTAAGATTTTTTTTCACACCATTCGAAATTCTTATCAAATGTAAGTTACCGCGATTACGGCACAATTTTGGTGTCAGCAACAGGTAAATATATTATGACTTTCATTCCTTTTTGTCCGTTTGCAACATTACTTTTTTGTTATTGTCATTTGTTGTTTTATCATTGCGAGCAATGCTCTGTAATGCTTCTGGTACTAACTCGCTTTTATAGTTCATTTAAGATTTTTTTTTCACATCACATAAAATTCTTTTAAAATGTAAGTTAACGCGATGTCGGCACAATTTTTGCGTTAACAACAGTTAGACATATTACGACTTCCATGTCCATGCGCAACATAATTTTTTTGTTATTGTCATTTTTTTGTTTTATCATTGCGAGGGATGCTCTGGAATGCTTCTGTTACAAACTCGCATTTATTGTTCATTTACGATTTCTTTTTCACATCATTCAACATTCTTTTAAAATGTAAGTTAACGCGATGTCGGCACAATTTTTGCGTTAACAACAGTTAGACATATTACGACTTCCATGTCCATGCGCAACATAATTTTTTTGTTATTGTCATTTTTTTGTTTTATCATTGCGAGGGATGCTCTGGAATGCTTCTGTTACAAACTCGCATTTATTGTTCATTTACGATTTCTTTTTCACATCATTCAACATTCTTTTAAAATGTGAGTTAACGCTTATTTTTAGTTTGGAGATTCAGATTAATTAGACTCAAAGGCGTTAGAATGCAAAAATTTGTTTACTCTGAAAATATAGTACATACTTTGGCACCGTCGTGTGTTATTTGAATATGTTGTATAAAATTTTTATATGTAACGGTTAATAGGCTTTGTCATTGGTATCTTGAACATAATAGAATCAGTTGCGTGGTGTAATTTTGATTGAAATAGTTTTGGTCTCCAGATAATTTTGCAAGCCATCCTCCCCACTAGAAAAAAAAAAAGATATATTATAGATACATTCATATTTTGTTGATGATCGCAATTGGCACTTATGCCACATTACTCACAGTTCACGGCCAATTCCAGATTTCTTGTATCCACCAAATGGTGTTTGGGGAGAGATAGCATCGTAGCAGTTCACCCTGTAGTAATTAGCATAATGTTTTATTACGGTATTTGAATATTTCAAGCTGTCTTCACACTTAGTATATTCAGTCAATACAAAATCGAGTATATATCAAAGCATACTTCTAAGTGGTAACAAATCGTTCATTATTATCTGTAATAATAGATGAAAGAATTAACAATTTACCAGACACTGCCAGCCTCTGAGGCTCGCGTGAACTCCAGAGCTTTGTTGATATCATTGGTGATAACACCAGCAGCCAATCCATAAGAAGTGTTGTTCGCTCTCGCAACGACCTCATCAAAAGTTTCAAATTTAAGAATCGTTTGCACTGGTCCAAAGATTTCCTCTTTAGCGATTTTCATGTTATCAGTGACGTTGGAAAATACAGTGGGCTGGATAGAAAAAAGAGAGCAATGACATAATTATAACTGTACTGAATTTAGGGGAGAAAACATGGTGTAGACGAAATATAAGAAAACAATTACATATGTATATCATTACTACCCCTTCAGCAGCAAAAACTTCCCACCACCAATAAACTATTGAAAAAATATTCCATTAATGCCACTGAAGGGGTTAAATTATATAAATTTGATTGTTTTTTCATATTACAATTATACACATTGATAGAAACAAAAAAAATTGAGTACACTAAATAATTCATTTGGAATATATATAATTGACTAAAGTAGTTTGGAATGTGATGCAACTATATAGTCAATTTTATAAAAATGCTGAATTTTATGAGTCAATAGAACTATTTAGTTAATAAAAATAAATCGGGTATATATTTCATTTGAAAATTCATTTAGTTTTAGCAATTGAATAGTAAACAAGTTTTAATAAATATTATTGACTGTAATGAATGATGAAATAAGTAGTGTTTTGGTTCAGCAAAAAATTTGGTTGGTAGAATTCATGATATAATATCAATAAATATTTTGACTGATGTTTTCATATCTAGTCCAAACAGTTAAATATTTTGTTGAGTCAATAAAGTTTTGATTTTCATTAAGAAAGAACAAGGAAATAAATCTATAATTGGCACGAATAAGGGGTTCATTTGAAGAGTTAGTGTATCTAATTATGTTTTTCTCTCAGTGCAAAATTTAATCATTGTAATGTAATATTATTGTAAAGTTCAATCCTTGCATTTCTCATACCGATATTATGTAATTGTCATTAGATTTTGGTCCGGGTTGACCCACCTTCTTACTTAACAGACTTCATGAATTAACTGTCCAAATATTTTATTGTGTTCATCACTAAAAAATCACATTCTGATGATGACTTAGCGAAAGAATATCTTCATTAATAACTGGCTGTAATTATTCGATAGTTCATAATATCATCAAATCAATTGATCGATTTGGGTAATTCAAGGTCATACTTGAAAAAAGTTGATCTAAAATGAACTGTAATTGTACTATGTGCAATTCATAATACAGCCAGTAGAAAATATTGAGTATCAATTTTACTAGTATTAAAAGCTCCAATCTCTTTAATCCTTTGAGTGTTTACCTGGATGAAAAATCCGACATTTCCCTCTCGTTTTCCACCAGTTTCCACTACTGCTCCTTCTTGCTTGCCAGACTCTATGAGACGAATGACTTTGTCAAACATGGCTTTATCAATTTGTGGGCCCTGATCTGTTTCAGGTTTGAATGGATCTCCAACTTTCTTCTCAACAGCCAATCGTGTAGCCTCCTTGACGAATGCGTCGTAGATTTTCGATTGTACGAATGTGCGTGATCCGGCGCAACAACTTTGACCGTGATTGCCGAATAGAGCGTCATGAGCAATGCGGGCCGCCTCGACCACTGCAAAAATCAACGATAATTAACCTCGTCGTCAGCTTGGATAATTTGAAAAATCATTGAGAAAATTGAAGCTCACCATCAGCATCATCGAAAATAACGACAGGGCTCTTGCCGCCGAGTTCCAAGCTCACGCGTTTCAGATTACTCTTCGCTGAAGCTTCCATAATTTTGTGACCGACCTATAATCGAATTTTTTTAGAACACTTTTTTAAGCTTAGAGTTAAGTTTTATTTCGCAATTTAGAACAAAGTAAGACTCGATTGACTTGTTCCGCTTCGTAGTAAATATCTGAATAATTTAAGTGAGTAATGATCCGAGTTTTCAGAAGCTAAGATTTTCCCTGTTTGGAAATTAATGAATTACTTCGGTAGATCCAGTGAACGCGATTTTACGGACGTCCGGGTGCACAGCAAGAGCTGCACCTGCTGTTGGACCATATCCTGGGATAACGTTGATTACACCCGGTGGGAAACCAGCTTCCTTGGTCAAAGCTGCAATGTACAGAGCACTGAGTGGTGTTTGTTCTGCTGGTTTGAGTACAATAGTACATCCAGTAGCCAATGCTGGTCCCCATTTCCAGGCAAGCATCATCACGGGATAATTCCATGGTATGATTTGTCCCACGACGCCAACAGGTTCTTTTCTCGTCATCGTCACATTTCCTCCGTCTAGAAATACAGTATTTCAAATTTTGTTAAGCTTTAGCAACGTGGTATATTTTACAGGAGGGAATATTAATTAATATTAGTAATTATTTGGCTAGGATAATGTGGAATATTCGAGTCTTCGATAAGAGTCTGAGATAAACTGAAAAAATGATTTGGTATAATCTCGGACAAATTGCAATTTTGAATTGAAGTGTAACTATCGACTGTGAACAATTGGAATTCGCCGATACTTAAGGTTTATTTTAGTTGAAAATCTCTGCATTTTGTACGTGGGCCTAGGTTGAATCTGCTTTATGACAAAGAGGCGCGTTGATGTTTTCTATATACTTAATTATCTCATCAAACTTTCTCTCAGAGGATAAAAAAGTTTTCCAGCTGCAGGAATTTAATTCTTTATCGGCGTAGTCATTTATGAGGTGTCATTTTTATCGCAGCTTATCGGTATTTCTGTGAGTTGTTATGTCTTTCCGAGTTGAAACTCTGCTGGGTGCGATTTTCTATATCGTCCGAGGGGTAGATAAATGAGTTTCCATTAGCATACTAAATCGTACATTGTACAGTCCCAGACGTTTTGATTCCGCATGAATTACTGAGTAAATATGTAACAACAATGTTAATATCATTGTTATGATAAGGAATTTCCAATCATACCAGAGGGTATCGTGTTGCCGTGGATTTTATCACTATATCCAGCGTAGTAACGCAGAACGTCGATACTGGCTTGAATGTCTCCGATCGAATCCGTGAAAGTTTTGCCATTGTCGAGGGTCTCAATGTTAGCGATGTAGTCCTGGTCTCTTTGGATAAGATCCGCCAGCTATTTGTAGAATGAACGTCGAGATTAAATATCGAGATGCAAAAAAACGTCTGGCGCTCGTATTAAGAGTTGTTGTAACGATCCGGGTTAGAATAATTTAATTATACAACAATTTGCATTGTACGTGCTCTTGTTTACCTTATACATGAGAGCACCTCGTGCAGAAGCATCTAATTTTCTCCATTCTGAATCTCTCGCGAACGCTTGTTTAGCCGCAGCCACTGCTCTGTCGATATCAGCCTTGCGTCATAAAAAAAAAACGTCAGTAAGCGTGATACCATGAGTTTTTTATATAGAAATTTTTGATAACGCTGAGCTTACCTTATCTCCTTCCGATATTTGGGCAATAACAGCTTCGTTCACTGGATTTACAGTGGGAAAAGTTTTTCCACTCGCAGCATCCACAAACTCATTATTTATGAAGAGCTGCAATTAAACGTTGAGAAAAGTCGCATAAAATCGCCGTGAATGCTTTGTGGGAATGAAGTAACATATATTTCTTGCCATCGATCGATTCAAACCGGTTATTACTACGGAATTATGTGGTGGTCTCAGATTCACTAGTCCATGATTTATAAAAATACAACTCCCACTTTTCAATGGAATGAGTGTAGAATGAACATGATCTGCTACTGGTTTCTGCCGTTTGCTCTCAATTGACTGCGATTATCTAATTATTGCGTGTAGGACACAGTTTATTTATGTAGCAAATGATTTTTACAAGTATTCTCAATTCCACCGAATATATTATTTTCCTTCTTAAATTGAATACCATAGATTCTAAACTGTAATCAATCAAAAGGAAGAAAGATAAGTTTTGATGAAATTTAAATGTATAATTTGAAAATATTGATTTTTAATAATAAAAACGATAATCGGTTATGTAGAAAATAACTTTACATATATGTTCAACAGATTTTCGAATTATTCTTGCTTTAAATTTATATTTTGCTCATTGCAAATTATTCAATAGGTGTATTTTTATTATGAAATTTTTCGTATTGATAGAAAGTTTCTCTGAAAAAATGAGCCCGAAATTCGCGGCATTTTACTATTTTTATGATAAAAGTAATAGCAAATTTAAGTTGGAAATAATCAGTAAATTTATTTACTAGAAAACGATTTTTTCATCATTTTTGGCTTTATTATTATCGTTGTTACAATTCCACGTTTTCAGTATGTTTGAGGCTTTCAACTGAATTAATTTTTGTCACAAAGTACTCCAGTTTTAATCAAATCTGTTTTTCGGTTGAGAACATATGCGTGGTACATCATAAATACGATAAATTCGTTTTGTCGTGTAAAGATAATCGTTTTAATTTTAATGAGAATCTTTGACATTTATTGAATGAGATTTCAATGTTTAAATTCATAGAAATATAGATTCTCTGCCACCGAATGATTTTTAGCGAAATTAATAATTATGGGAAATAAATAAGCAATTAAAAATACTTATTTGTAATTACGATACCGATGAAATCTCACGCGATCTAGAGAACCAAAGATAGACTAACGTAAATAATCGTTATCGCCGGTGTAATTCCAATATAAATAAAGAGAGATCGCTATTTGATAAGAACGCAGAATAAACCCCTCGAAAATTAACCTTACATTCAACTAATTATAGAAAGTAGTATTTCATGCCGAAATTGTAAATCATACCTGAGTGTACTTGATAGACGGATTTGGATTCGCCATGACGTTGCTCTGGGTATTTCGTAGCGAATAATTTAACAACTTGAGCCTAGTGTCGGCTACGACAGATAGAAGCCGCTGTGAATGAGTCTCCTTTTTATACAGTGAGGATAATGTGAAACTGGACAGTCGAAATACGCTTGCGCGTCAAGCGAGAATCTGTGTCTACAGAGAGTGAGAACCGTCGGTTCTCGTTCGGATAATACAGACCGATCAGTCGAGCCGGGAAAAGAGAACGGAGAGGGGGGAATGTGCGCTTGAACCAAAAGGCTTCATACTAGTGGCCCGAGCATAGCTCACAATTTTTTATGATTTGTAAACGGTCTTTTTGTGTATGTCATACACTAAATTGCAAATTCCATCGCCTTATTAGCTGATTGAAAGGTGAAAAAAGTAGATCACTTAGCATCTTTTTTAGAAATATCGGATTTTTCAAATACCCCACACGCTTCGGCAGACCTGCTTATCAAATGTAAATTGCTGTTAGTCGGTTGATTAGCATATGAGAGGGTAGTTCGTTATGACTTGCAAAAAATTAATCTTTTTCTTTTGCAAATTGGCGAACACTGTGTCTATCTGTTAAAAGATGAATCGAAATCTTTATATTTCTTTCTTATATTTCGAATTTTCACTAACAATTAGAATTTATTCTACTATCCAGTTTTTCTTTCTCTAATTTACAATATTTACTCAAATTCTCAATTTTTACCAAAAGTCTCTCTAAACCAAAATTTATTGCAATACAGTGTTCAATTTCATCTACCTTAACATACGAAATGTACATTTTAAAACCCAAACGTGTTACTGAGGCTGTTGTCTCCTATGCTTTACATTGCGACGACTTTTTACACACTTTCAAGCGTATTGTTTATGAAATCTAATTAATCAAACGAATTTAATAAACTAGACAACCTTAAGAATTCTAATGAACTCCGTCGTTTTTGTAAATCATTGCATCTAAGGATGCCAGTTATCTCGAATTATTACGATTTTTCACGGCAATTAAATACTTAATTTTGCACTTGACGATATCAAGCTCATTAATTGTATTGACTTAAGTGACTCTTTATCGATTGAACGTAATAATTACTACAATATCTATATAACTACAATGGTAACTAACTTAAAGAACCTCTCGAGCGCACTTATTTTCGTAAAACTTTACAGTCACTTCGTATTTTTTGGGATACAAATTCGGTTGCAAAATGTGTAAATTGATAAAAATATGAAAATTTTTATTTCTCGGAGCTAATAGGTTTCTCGTGTTTGTATATTTTTCTCGTAATTACCAGGCAACAGACCGCGATGTGTTCAAAGTTATGGTTAGACCAATATAATGAGCGTATGGATTATAGCAAATACTATTAATCGTCTTACAAAGTACCGTATACTCTGCGTATTAGCTACTAATGAAAATACCGAAGGTGTTGCACGTTAGAGCACAAAGCAATCTCTTGACTTAATATTTATTATAACAACTGTTTGTGTGATTGTACGACTCGTTGAGTTCGTTAGAAATGATAAACAAAATTACTGGGCGACTAATTATTGTGAAGTACTTCACAAACTCAAGACGCTCTTCATATCAGCTCGGTCATGCACTATTAACTACAATATAAGACCTTAACATATCAATTCAGCAACACTTTTGTACTGAAAACCAAATTAAACAAATATGTTCTAGACCTTTTAGCTCTCAAACACAAAAAATACTTTCATACACTTATTACAATAATGGCTCTACGTATCATTAACTTAACTTCATTGGGTACCTGAATTTAAGTTAATACAATTTAGACTAACTTTGTTGTAACTGAGAAGTTAAATTAGTATAACGTATCAGAAGGTGCTATTACACCAAATGGTTTCGCGAAGTTTCACAGACTGTGAGTCGTTATCGACGAGCAGAGACCACAAGGCTTCATGCCACCGTGGCAACTTATTAGGTTCGTTGGATTCGCTAGTTTGTTACATTCGATACGTGCATTACATTCGTATTCGTACGATACCGTATTACATGAGGAAGAGTGGTTGCGGACAACACTCTACAGGGGTCTCAAGAAATCGGAAGGGGAATGGAGGTGAGGATTAACAAAAGCCAATAGGCGTGCACCTCAAGCTTGAGGAACAACCAATCAAAATAATTAATAAAAAATTGACACACGTTGGATAGAAACCGAAAAAATATCAAGGTCTACGTGACCAAATAAGCTCAATAGCTCCATTAAGGCCATTCTGAAAACCCTTTTTAGCGGTTATTATAACGTTTAAACGTAATCTAAATTCTTGTTGCAACTCGTACCTTTTGAGGAATTATACGGTGCATATTTGCCGAAAGAAATAATAGAGATTTACAACCCAGCTTTTATCGTAACTGATATCTTATCGTGAATGATATGCACAGTGCACAATCATGTTGCAAAAGCGAGAAAGCTATTGAAACAAACAAAAGGATGCAATGTAGAACTTCGCACATTGTTTTCTCATCCTATTTCGCTTTTTACAGAGGTACATTTATGAGGTAGTATGTTAATTGATTTTGGCTTTCTCATAGAGGCTTGACAGTTGAAGATATTTCTATTTTCTCATCTCATTTTTTCATAATAAATTCGATGGTTTTCGGCGATAAAACTTCCTTGCAATTGTTGAAGCGTTTTTACATAATTATATAAAAACCTATTGCAAGGTATTGTTGCAAAATAATACCTTTAAAGGAAGTTATACAGTGTTAGTTAAGAAGTTAAAGAAGTTATACAGTGCATTTTGGCCAAACGAAATAATGTAGATTCACAACGGAATTTTTAACTGATACGCACAGTGAATTAGCTCGCTAATCCGAGGTTTAATCTTAATTTAAATGCATTCCTCGTTATTTACCGGACGATATTTGTTTAACTTCAAATAAATCCAAGTTCTTCTAAATTACAGATGAACTACGTGCAGTGATAGGTGATCACTTAGTTTACTCTACTAGCTAATTTGTTGCACATAGCCCTCATGGTTTCTCTCGTATCAGCTTCGGTAGCGCCTTTTGCCCCTACCATTACTTTTCTGATGCTGCGTGGAGACACAGTCGCCGTTTGGATGAGACGCACTGCCGACTGTTGGCCAATCAGGCTTCCTAGATTCTCCTTACTATAGATCACAACTACAAGCTGTTAGGAGAGACGATGTTTTGCCATTCAACGAGCTCGTAGATAGGCTTGATACTGCTTTTGCAGACCGGCATAAATTATCTCTGGGTTGGTCCTCGCTTGTTTACCAAAATGTTCAGCTTCATCTTCATGATTTACGACGAATGTGCACTGATCTCACATTCGTCGGGCGCCCTCTCTATGTCGAAAGCTCTGGCAGAGATGCTCTGAGTATCAAATATTCGCTGTTCAGATGGTAAAACAGGCCGCGTTCAGAAGTGAGAATCATAATATTTGAATGTATGCATGAATTACTTATTCATTGTGTTATGCACATAGCACGGATTGAAATAGCACACATATCATTTTGGATCCTCTAAGACGTAATACAACAACAACGCAGTCGCTTGTAAAATGTAGATTTTGACACTGCTTTAATTTTATAATTTACAACGATAGGCAATAGAAACGCTTGGAGCTGTTTGTTTTACTGTCAGTAGTATTTTAATAGCGTTTTTCTTATTACCCTTTTAGCCACGCAATTGTTGTTAGGGAAATTATAAATTCATGAATTATTATCAGAAGTTAGTGTAAAACATTTAATTCCTAGTGATATTGGGTGGATCGCTTACGAATCGGCTGTGATACAGATGATTAAAGGATTACAAAGTTAATGTAAAAAGTTAAAAATTTATTTAAAAGTTTTTAATATGGCAACAACAGTATGGAAATAGAAAAATATATATTTATTCGATTTAAAAATCGCGGTATTTACATGCTAGTTAACTGGCGCGATTTTTATGGAAATTGTCTTTGTCTCAAGGTAGTTTTCTATGGCCTCGTATCCGCTGAAATATTAGAGTGGGTTTAAATACACTGAATTTTTTGCTTTAGAGATAATTTTCGTTTAGATTATGCTTACTTTTCGCGTCCAATTCCAGAATTCTTGTATCCGCCGAATGGCGTTTGTGGAGTGACCGCAGCCCAGTCGTTGACCCTGGAATAATGTAAACAGGTTTTATAAATAATTTGATATTGTTGAATAGATTTATATGATGACAATTTGTCGGATATTACCAGACGCTGCCAGCCTCAATTCCTTCCGAAAATTGAATGGCCTTATTGAGATCAGTAGTGAGGACACCTGCAGCCAATCCGTAGGTTGTGTCGTTAGCACGAGCGATCACTTCCTCCATCGTGTCGAACTTGAAGATCGACTGCACAGGCCCAAATATTTCCTCCTTGGCAATCCTCATGTTGTCCTTCACGTTCGTGAATATTGTGGGCTTGAATTTAGAGGAAAAACTATATAAACTTTGCAATTCAATTCTCCATTGCCAGCATAACTTGTAAAAATTACATAAACATTTTTGTATAAAGTCCGATGAACTTTCATAAAGAAATTAATATTGATATGTTTGTGAGATACATAAAATATAAACGGCTTTTATAATACCGCTTTTATAAATAAGAAATATATCGTTGGCCGGATATATTTCTTATTATTGAAATAAATAACGTAAACGTGAAGACTACCTTCACGAAGTAACCAACGCTTCCCTTTCGTTCTCCGCCGACTTCGAGTACCGCACCTTCCTCTTTGCCCGATTTTATCAAGCCAAGAATTTTGTCCAATGCTGCTTTGCAAATTTGAGGCCCTTGTTCCGTTTTCTTATCAAATGGATCGCCAACGGTTCTCTTCAAGGCCAGCTCTTTAGAGATTTTTACAAATTCATCGTATATTTTGGAATGTACGAAGACGCGGGATGCGGCAATGCAAATCTGACCGGCGTTGACGAAAATCGAATTATGAGCCAGTAGTGCAGCTTGGGTCACTGGGGAAAAATTTCCACAAATCATCATTAGGTTACGCAAACAAAAATCATTACATTAAATATTTTCCTTTGAAACAAAATGTCAGTCAATAATTTTCTCGAATTTATCCTGTTTATGGGAGAAACAGTGAGACTGATCAATTACGCAAAGTACGTTGCAAGTGACCTATACATCTTATTTGCATGATCATAACGTCTGAATTCACACATGTTTATTAATGAACTGCTGATTGTACTAACCGTCTACGTCGTCGAAAATAACTAGAGGACTCTTGCCACCGAGTTCCAGAGTAACTCGTTTTAAATTTGTCTTGCCGGCTACCCCCAAAATTCGGTGACCCACCTGAGATAAGGACGATGATATTAATAACTGCGTTAGTGCTGTCATCAAGTTAGCTTAGTGCAGCTTCAAATATTAAGGCAGTGCCTCAACGGAATGTCTTTATGACAGTAATTATTGAAATTTGTCGTACGAACTATTCAATTTGTTATCTAAACATGTGTTTAATTTGAATAAGGTTCATCGCTCGTATGTTGAGATATTTGCACTTTGAGTTTGCATTATTTGCATTGACATACAAACGCGACATATCAAAGACACACAAACGCGACGGTTTCTGTTCTCGAGTCTACTTAACTTGAAGGAAAAAGAAGGATTTAACGGATAAAAAAAAAGCCTTGCATATCGCTTCCTCATCGTTTTTTACATTTACAAATTTACTGCTATAAGGAAGTATGTTCATCGATTTTGACTTCCTCAAAGAGGAACATTTGTAACAAATGAAAAATAATGAGAAATATATATGCAATCTTCTTCTTTGTATCCTTGTTGTAGATTAAATTGAAAAAATAAAAATTCAAACTCCTATATAATCTGTATCTTTCTAGGCCTCTCTACTAAATAATGTATCTATCATACCTGAATATTATTCCATTTACGTACACAATTCATGCTCGCTAGTTTATGCACGGAGATAAATGCTTGTGTCGTGACAACAAAAAAGAGTGACAGCACACATCGTTTTGTCAGAGTCACAAATCTTTTGTTAGGCTCAAAAACCTTTCGTTAGTCGACCAAATCTTTTGTGCCGCTGACAAATATTTGTGTTAGACTAACAAAACGAGTTTTGTTGTCACTTTTTGTTGTCGTTACAACACAGGCATTTTTCTCCGTTTGCTTTACTGAAATCAATGCACTTTTTTAAATATCGTGGAAATTTTGAAAATCCATAAAATCCAAATTGCTTTTCCGATTTTGGCCAAATTCGATACCAAACAACATTGAATGTATCTGCATCTATGAACAGCTATTGTTCAGCAAGACATTGTAAACTTTACGTAGAATAGAGGACCACATAAAAAAATAAAAAACAAATAACGCAAAAACAAAGTTTCCTTTACAAGTAAGCAAAAAACAAGAATATTTTGTATAGCACAACGCGGATATACTAAGAAGGATTTGCAACTGCTTCACCGTTTAGTTTTTGAGTTATTGTAAGTCGCGTTGGAGAGGCACGACCTTAATCTTTACCAATTAGAGAAAATAATAATACTTACTGCTGTAGATCCAGTAAAGGCAACCTTTTTGATGTCGGGATGTTCGGAAACGGCTGCACCGGCAACTGGTCCGTAACCAGTAACGACATTGATTACGCCGGGAGGAAATCCTGCCTCTTTGGAGAGAGCAGCGGCATATAGGGCTGTCAAAGGAGTAAGTTCCGCTGGTTTAAGAACAAGCGTGCAACCAGCTGCCAAAGCCGGGGCCCACTTCATTGCAACCATCAGAAAGGGGTAGTTCCATGGAATAATTTGACCCACGACTCCGACCGGTTCCTTTCGGGTCATTGCCAAGTTGCCTCCCACTATACATGTGAAAATAATGCATTGAGCAAAAATCTTAAGACCTTTCTGATCGATTTCAGTCAGGGTAAAACATCACTTTGTCGTACGAACTTGCAGGAATAGTTTTTCCGTGTGTCTTGTCTGCGTAGCCTGCATTGTAACGGATCGTTGCAATACTAGCGTGGAGATCTTGCATCGACGCTTCAAGTGGTTTTCCATTGTCAAGAGTTTCTAGTCTCGCAATGTATTCGATATCACGCTCTATGAGGTCTGCCAACTGTCAACATAAAAAACAATGAATGTTGTTTTGTATAATAATATGGTACAGTGCAGGAGTCAACGGTATTCGAATAAAAACGTTGTTACTTCTTGGTTAAACAATTTCTATAAACTCGAGTAATTTTTTATGGCGATTATCAATATTTTGATTATAAAGCAAAGTGCTTGAGATAACACATGAACCATAAAAATGTTCATTCCTGTTGGGTTAAAGGATTTTTCTTGGTTATTATAACACAAAACTATTTTTAATTCAATTTTATTTGCGAAGTAGTTCAATGGTCACACTTTTTTTGTATATTTGAAGTCACGATTTCACGCTAACTAATTTGAAACGGTGAAAAAAATAACCAAGCTATATATAAGCTATATATACCAAGTGTTATATAAAGATAACACAATAAATACGAAATTGGTTCACAAACTAGTTTGAATGATGTATTAACTAGAATTGAAATTTCTCGGTTGAAAATCGAATAAAACCGTTCGTTTCGGCTCTGATGCAGTTAAGAATACGCGCAAAAGAAAAAGGAATTCGCTTTGTCTGCTAATTTTGCAGATTAGTTCCCAGCGGAAACGTTTATATTTTATAGTTACAATAATGACAAAAAATAATATCTGCGAACAAAATTATAGCTCAGCTAAATGACCATCAAAATTTCTGCATCTTCAGAAAAAAACTTTAGCACGCTGTAGCGCCGTGACATTAGTTCTAAGAGGAAAATGTTTATCACCTTTTTGTTCCCCTTTAAATTCCCCGATGGCGGATATTTTTGAAAAAAAAAATAAATTATTTGAAATTAAGTCGACCACTGCGAATTGAAAACTTTGGCACGCTGCATCCTTTTCATTTTGACTCGGAGAGAAAAGTTTGTAGGAGACATTTTCTTCCTTTTGTAATTTTGAGGTGGTGGTTATTCGTACTTTTCGAGTGGCGGTCATTTGTGGGTAGTTATTTGGACTTTTGTCTTTGACAGCGTTTCCTGACTAGAATATTGATCATAGGCAAAAATGCCGAAGAACTTTTTTGTAGTACCCTCGATTATCTAGTGGCGGATTCCGCCGGATTTTTTTTTAAGGGCGAAGACATTTTTTTTTTTTGCTATTTCAAAACTTTGAATCGCGATATCTTAGCCAGATCACCTCCTAGAGAAAAAAACATATGTGCCTTTTTCGATTATCTAATGGCGGGTTCCGCCGGATTTTTTTTTAAGGGCGAAAAAGAAATTTTTTTTTGTCATTGTAAAACTTTTGGACCGCGATATCTTGGCCAGATTACTTTCTAGAGAAAAAAACATCAGATTCTTCTGTGTCTTTTTCGATTATCTAATGGCGGGTTCCGCCGGATTTTTTTTTAAGGGCGAAGAAATATTTTTTTTGCCATTTAGAAACTTTGGATCGCGATATCTTGGCCAGATCACCTCCTAGAGAAAAAAAAACACAAAAAACAAAAAAACAAAAAAGAAGAGAAATAGCGAAGATATCGCGATCCAAAGTTTTTAAATGGCAAAAAAATATTTCTTCGCCCTTAAAAAAAATCCGGCGGAACCCGCCACTAGATAATCGAGGGTACTACAAAAAATTCCTTCGGCATTTTTGCCTATGATCAATATTCTAGTCAGGAAACGCTGTCAAAGACAAAGTCCAAATAACTACCCACAAATGACCGCCACTCGAAAAGTACGAATAACCGCCACCTCAAAATTAGAAAAGGAAGAAAATGTCTCTTACAAACTTTTCTCTCCGAGTCAAAATGAAAAAGATGCAGCGTGCCAAAGTTTTCAATTCGCAGTGATCGTCTTAATTTCAAATAATTTTTTTTTTTCAAAAATATCCGCCATCGGGGAATTTAAAGAGGAAGAAAAAGGTGGTAAACATTTTCCTCTCAGAACTAATGTCATGGCGCTACAGCGTGCTAAAGTTTTTTTCTGAAGATGCAGAAATTTTGATAGTCATTCAGCTAATCAAAAATATAGTATTCAATGCAATTCATATGATCGTTCCTCCAGGAAATTACATTGGTATAATTAGATTTCCTATTCTAGAATACTTTTCCCTGAGTGCATAATGTTTACTTTTACCTGTAATCTCAATTGATATGAAGCAAATACGGATATGAAAAATCTAGTATCTATCTTGCGTTCGTGGCAATGAAAAAAGGATGATAGATAAAATTTGTTGATATGCGTTCAAGAGCGTGGCTTAGAATAGTGTTTAAGGCTTCGCGGAATAATGTTTGATAAACTTTAGCAAAAGTTCAGAAGAGAAGTAGCGAACGGCAAATTCCAAGCTGAACATTGGTTCAGCTGTGCATGCGATATGACATTCCGATTTGACTGTATATTTGTTCTTTTTCCAATTGGTGTAGTTTTCATCGATTTTTGGATTTCAATTTATAAATCTATGGCATTCTACCAATACGGCCTCTATAGTAAATTATATAAAATAAATACATATCATGCATATCTTAGTATTTTTCCAGATTTTCTGAACTATGAGTTTGCGCGTGCAGTCGCTTTACTGTTTATAAAATATGAATTTGCTTTAGTTTATCTAAAAAATCAAAACGTCTTTGCTGGAGAGCGAAATATTTTTGGTTTTTGAGTTAACAATGTTGAATTAAACGCAATGTACCAACCGATCAATATGTGAGATATTCTTCAACAAATGCAAGCATATTTTATGTAAATCCATTCGCTTAAATGTGTGTTATGAAGGTCAAAGATCAAAGAGGTTTGTCGGGTTTGACTGGCGGCATTGTCAAACTTCTATTGGGATAAATTCAGTAGGTATATATGCATGACGCATGCTCCATAACACTATTAGCACAACAGATCAAAGGTCACGACGGAAGAATCAAGGGGCGAAAAAATAGTACGTGAAATCTGTAGTCCAAATGAAAATTGTTAATTTTGTAAAATAGATCAAAGAGATTTCTCATGGATTGCATCGATACAGAAGCTCGTTGCTGTGCCAATGTCAGTTTTGTTTATCTTATTATTTGTTTTTCTTACTCGTATTTTTGTGTCTCATTGTTGTGTCAATGTCAGTTTTGTTTATCTTATTGCTTGTTTTTTCTTATTCGTTTTTCGCGACTCTGAGGTACAAGCAAAATATATAACCCTAATCTGTGTACTTCCATTTGATAAATTATCGATATGAAACAACAGAAATTGACGTAATGATCGTATGAGGCACAACAAGACGTTAAGTCGGCTAGCCAGTTTTTTATGTTGACAAAAAGAGTAAACAATTTTTCTACACGTTCTTTCAACTGATTAAGGAATTCCAATTTTTTTCGAATTAATAAGGTACATATTTTTGAAGTTGAAAAATATTGAAAATAATTATTGTTAATTTCTTAACGAAAACTTCCATCGTTACCGAAGTATCATCCGATAATAGTTACGATTTTCAATTTTAATTTGAACGAAAGAATTGGCTTTGTTCGCCGTTTGTTCGTCGTTCAGTTGTCTGAAATTTTTATATTCTTGATTTGGTGTAAATCTATGAAAAAATTGGCACAACGGGCACGTAATTTCTTCCCAGGATACTAACTTTTGAAATTATCAATGGTAATGTGGTCACGGTGATGTTATGCTATACAAAATGGGTTACGCCACTCTGCATTTAGTACGGTTGGTACTGTCTATAGATTATTTCAAAGTTCTTATTACATTTCTCTGTTCTATTTACCCGTTTTTGGTCGGAATGAAACTATGATACTGCTTTGAGCCTAGAGTCATTTTTACAGTATGAAGTTACCGAGCGCTCAGTCCTTTGCGGACCCTTGTGCTCGTTCCCATCCAGGGAGGGTATCCGTTTATGTGAAATTGTCGGTTAGGCCTGCCTTCGTGGCGAAGCGCAAGAGGGCAACCACCCCGACTTTTTCCAGATCTTGCGAAGCGAGAACGGGCTCTCCGAGTATATTCCTGCGAATATCCTTCAGCGCCCTGCATCTCGTAATCACGTGGAGGGGTGTCTCGTCCTCCTCCATACATCTCGAACACAGCGGTTCCACATCTAGCCCCAGCCGATTGAGATGCTTACCTGTGTACCAGTGTCCAGTGACAAGGCCAATTACAGCTCTTAACTGATGTCTGTCCAGGCCTACAAGAGTAGAGCCTAGCTTGCTCGAGGGGCCCTTGAAAATGGCCTTCGAGTGTCCCATTCCATCTGTCTGTAGCCAGAGGTCCTCGAAACGTCCCTCTGCCCACTGGTTCGACAGGGTCCTAATATAGTCCATGGAAATTGGGACAGAGCGAATAAATGCCGGATCGGTTGCTGACGCTCCGATCCTGGCCAGGTTATGCGCCTCTTCGTTGCCCCGGATGCCTGCATGTCCAGGCATCCAAAGGACTTTTACCCTGTTGTGGCAGGCAATCTGCGATAACAGCGCGTTGCAGTCGAGCACCAGTCGGGACTTCTTCATAACGTGATTGAGAGACCCGACTGCCGCCCAGCTGTCGCTGCATAAGTAGATGTGTTTGCCACTGTATCCTTTGTCCAGAATAAGCCTGACACAGGTCCAGATGGCATACACCTCCGCTTGAAGAATCGAGGTGGTTTGCCCCAATGCCAAGAAATAACGATCGAAAGCATTTTTTTAATGTAAATTTTTCCTCAGTGATACTAATTTTTATTAGTATTTTTTGTCGACACGGAAAATCTTGCGACGTTGACTTGACGTGTTTGTCATGACATATGGAAAAATAAATTTCAATTGGATAGCAACAACGTAAATTGTATTAGAATTTATGTGTTGAATGTGTTGAATAGAATTATGAATTGTATTAGATACCTTGTAGAGGAGCGCACCACGTGCCGAAGCGTCCAATTTCCGCCAGGGCGAAGTTTTCGCAAACGCAACTTTAGCCGCAGCGACGGCCTTGTCCACGTCAGCCTGTCAAGAACCAAGAATCGTTACAAGCCATTTATGGGAATATCGTGTATTCTCTATATCCTGATTCTCCATAATGTCAAACAGATACCGCTTCCACCTTTTCGTATACGCTATCGGTTTCGATATATTCGGATGCGATATAAAGCGTTTTAACATTTAATTTCTCTTCATTCCATTCATACGCGAACCGACACTGTACTCATCATTTTTGCTCGTCATTTTTAGTTAACAGACTCTGTTTTCGACACATGAAGAATTCTTTGTTAACTCAGTTATTTTTTCGACCATCTCAGATCTGCCCCACAATTGGTGATATTAAAATACCACTAAAAGTCACCATATGATTTTTTTTCAGATTTAACAAAAACACATATCGGTATCGATTGCGGCAATGTGTGGAATAAAAATGAAAAGAAACATACATACAAAATGTGAGACAAAGTTCGGGGTTAAATAAACATGTTTGGAGACAAAATTGTGCAAAATTGACTTGTGGACTAGATATGCACGGAGAAAAATTTTGTAGAATCGGTTTTTATTGAATCGAAACGTGGCGGGAAGGGAGTGTGTACAATACAAATGTGAATAAGCAGAATAGTGCCAAATGGGGTTAGTGGAGAAAAAATTAAGAATCACTTATGAAAACCCCGAATTTTAAAAATGTACGCACAGTTTTCGTATTGCGAAAATACTGCAAATTTGATAGTTTGGTAACCCGAATCTGGAACTCAATTTGCATTCAGAATAAATAATTCCAATGCGTTTCGAATTTCTTTGAAAACAACTGTATTTTCATAACTCAATAAAAATGTGAAAAAACATAAATACGAACACGTGACTTAAAGTTCGGGCTCTGATAGATATGTGCGGAGGAGAAATTGTGCAAAATCGACTTGTGGACTAGTTTTCATTGAATGGAAATAGGTCAAGTAGGGAGTATCTACAATAGAAATGTGAAGAAACAGGACAGTGTCGAATGGGGTTAGTGGAGAAACTATGATCTTGGATCGATCCGCGCCGGAAAAAACAATCTGTATAACGGTGGAGAACTGGTGCATAGGGTGGATCGATGAGGTGGAAAATAGGTCGGCTATTGTATCAATTGCAACGTACCTTGTCTCCCTCAGCAACTTCAGCGATTACAGCTTCAGTACTTGGATTTATGGTTGCAAATTTTTTACCGCTTACCGCATCCACAAATTCATTATTGATGAACAACTATGAAATATCCAATAAATATTTATAAACGATTGTTATTTATATGTTACAAAAAAGGAAGCTGTTCAATAACGAAGGATGATATTCTACCTGTGTGTACTTGACAGTGACCGGTGGTTTACCCATCTTGTGTTATGCAACTAGAACTTCCAAAACAGTACCTTCCGTGCCCGAGAGCCGCGTTTGAATGCCTAGCCGGTGAGACGACTCACGTTTGTTCTTATACGCAACTGCAGCGCACACCGCCGAATAGTGGTGGGATGCGGTAACCGCGCCGGCATATCCTACTCTAAAAATACTCGAGAAACGAATGGTGCACTATTTATCGGATTGCGAATATCGGTCATTTTTTCATCGATTACAAAGTATATCGCAAGAAAGAGCCATTTGCATGCTTCTCATCCGCATTTTTACGAGCCTCAAGTGGGAAAAGTTACACCGACAATATGTTCGCACTTGAAACATTTTAATATCGAACACGTGCTTTCTTTCGTCACATTTCATATTTTATTCTTATTATTTTGTATATTAACATGTTCATCAGATTAGATGTGCATTTGTGGATAACTTTGTTAATGGAGATGTGTATTTATGTACAAACGTATATTTATGTACTCTTCGCTGCTACGACTAGATTAGACTAGACTAAACTACGACGTTTTTACATCGTATTTCTGCCATTGCAATACAATTTATCCAATGAATGACAAAATGTGAAGGAGAATTAAGAAAATAAGAATTAAGAAAAAATGCCGACCTTCCTCAGCGTGACTAGAGTACAAAGAGTACAGGTAGAAATCATAATTTACATTTTTATATTATTGGTGGATAATAGTAGTAGAGGGGCAATAAACGGTACATCTGTACTATCGGTTTATGCTATTTTCAGGCCTGGTTGAAATGCACTAAAAATTGCATGCCGAATGAAATTGCCAGCGAGGCGCGCGGTCGATAAGCGATACTCCGTTGAGCCACAGCAGCACAATTCACACTGCACATTCTCAAAGACCTTGTGACCATGTCATTAACATTAGACTAAATTATCGTTCAAGTTTGTACTGAAAAACGATTTTGCTAGGCAATAATGAAAATATCGTAAAACCTTTTACAAATGCACGTTTCGGTTATACAATAACGGTGATGTGCTAAAAACTTAGAATCCGAGCGTGATAGTTCAAGAAAATTCAAAGCAATGACAACGAAAGATACTGTTATTAAAGAGGATTGCTTCGGCTTACTTCCCACCAGCGTTAAAGCCGATTCAGAAGAAAATCCGCGTCAACCCGTCCGAAGGTATTAATCTGCAAAGTGACATAAATTTCTATGCTCACTGCAAAATGAAAACATGAACTATTCAAAGAAATATCTCGCTATTGTTTTCCAAGATATACTCTGACCAATAAGAGTGGAGCTTCCGTGCGATTGATCACGTGGGGAGCTGGGATACAGTCGATAAAAGTCCCCGATCATCGGAATGTTCTAGGCGATGTTATGCTGGGATTTGATGATATTGACGGTATCAGAAATAATCTTCAAAATTACGATTAATCTTACAAAATATGACGGGGGTGTTGCAGGATATTTGAAAAACAGGTGCATCGGACGGATAACAAATCGTGTAGCTATTGGCATTGGGGGACACAACCATTCGTTGCTTAATTGTAAAGATATGTTCATACACGCAAATGACGAATTCAATGGCTTAGACAACGTTAATTGGGAGTCGTGTACGGAGAATCAGGAAGTGGTAAGAATACTTTTGCGAAATTAAAAAAAATAATAATTAGTTAAGCAAATTCCCAGTTTTTTAATGTACGTACAGTCTTTGTATTGCATAACTATTGCAAATTTGGTAGTTTGATAACCTATATTTGAAACTAGATTTACATTCAGAATTAATAATCCGAATTCCTTTCGAATTCCTTTGGAAACAACTGTTTTCATAATTCATATATGAGTTGTATATCTAAACTCTTTATGAAAACATGAGATTTTATGTTTCTACCGAATTAGCTTTGAGAAAAAAAGTTTATAGCACTTTTGCAATCCATGCTACTTTGCATTTATTCTTTGATTCAGACAATAGCGTCAAAAATATTGAGACGGCCCGGAAATGACTGTTAGATTTTAGCCGTCTATTTTCGAACTCAAAGGTTGTTTCACTTGCAATTCGTATAAAACAGGATAAGGAAAATTTTGCTCATTGCATTCTCATCTTCACTTTGCACAGAGCAATCTCTCTGTATCAGGAAGTGTCTTGATCGATTGTAGCTAATTGACAACGAATATTTGTAGTGTAAAAATCGTAAAGAATGAATTTGCAAGGTTCTACTTGATATTCTCGTTTAAAATAAATTCAGCAAACAAGTTCCGTGCAATATTAATCGCCATGAAAAAAAATGGGAAATAAAAATTCTATAAACACTAAATTTACCAATTTTCGGCCAAATTAAAAATAAACCTTCAATAAACCTCTTATAAGGAATTTCAGCACAATAGCGGAAATTTGACGGATGTAACGGGCACATTTTTCGAAATATGAATTCTGAATTAAAAATCTCGACAAAAACATGTGTTCATGAACGTGAAACTTCCGCTGCGACGAAATAAAACGGAAAAAAACGTAGTCATGCAAATTATATGTATAAGCGCACGGGAAACGTACAATTTTGTGTGACTCTAGTATTTGCGCTACCATCGCGTGGCTGAACTCATTTACATATGTGAATTGAAATGTTACCTCTCTATAAATTAATGTGGTAATCTGAAATTCCATACGTTACTGCGTAATTTCGTGTACATTCAAAAGTTGCAAAATTACAGAAGTGTTGAATGACTTCAGAATTGACGGAACTGCAAATGTTTTGAGATTACAAAAAAATTCAATTTTGGCAAAGTATTTCGGGGTTCTAAAGTTTTATGTAGATCGAAGTCCAGTGGGACCATATGTCCAAGTACATATGTAACAATTTTCCTATTTCAATCCGATTTTGCTTCCTCATAGAGGAAGCTTTGTTTTCATGAAAAATGATTTTTTCGAGATTTTCATGTCAGTATACTTAGAATCACCTAAAACGTCGAGAAAAGTGGTTTAGAAAATGTGTGTGTATGTGTGTGTGTGTGTGTGTATGTGTGTTTCAAGGACCGAAAATTCAATCGTCGATAACTCGTGAATGGCACGATTGATCGAGCTCAAATTTGGCACGCAAGTAGAGTATAAATTCCTCTTCAATTGCTGCAATTTTTGAGAAAATATATCTATGTATAATGATTTTATAGAATTTTTCATTTTTTTGAAAAATGTCGTATACTCTCTAACTTTCGTAAAAGTTCGCCGATATGGCTAAATAGTTCTTTATAACTAGATAGACATTAAATGCTGTTTGGTATTGAATTTCGACAAAATCGGTAAAGCGGTTCGGATTTTTTAGAATTTTGAATTTTTGTAAAAAATCAAAATTGTGCTATAAATCGCGTCGAATTTCAGCAAATTAACTGAAATGTTGTATAAACGAAAAGTAATATACAGTCCTACTGTGTACCAAGTTTGGTGGTGATCGGTAAAGTCGTTAAAATATTACACCATTTTGAATTTTTTTTAAAATAGCGATTTTCGCTATAACCTCCGCAAAAGTTAATAAAGTAAAACAAAAGTTTATGCCTAATAAAAATGAGATGTGCCGGTGATTTATTCATTTACTCAAAACAAGGATGCGAAGTAGAAACTTGCACATTGTTTTCTCATTTAATTTTGCTCTTGACAAAGCTTCCTCTATGAGGAAGCCAAAATCAGTTACAATACTTCCTCGTAGAGGTTGCTATGTACAGAGTAAAATTAAATGAGGAAGCAATGTGCAAGGTTCTACTTTGCATCTTTTTTTGGAAAATTAAATTTGGAAAAAAAAAAATGGTCGGGCTTCAAAAATATATGAAGATACGAGATTTTCCTTGTCCAACTTTGCTTCAGGCATGAGTGGGGTTGGGAATACGTTACATTCTTACTTTCAAGACTAGAATAAACGTCCATATCGAGCCTTTTTAACGACCTAATGACTGTTACACTAATCGCTGGATCATCGACTATTTGTACAGATAGTGTACTTTTCTACCATCTGCTATCTGTCAAGTTGACCAAGGACAATCAAGGGCAATTTTCTCAATAGAACATAGCCTTATATAATCTTTCCGAAGCTCTCAGGCCCATATCAGTCTTGTAAGAAAAAACAGATTGATACCATGCCGGGTTTTCTAGTAAACACTGATGAACCTTCCAATGTCTAGGTCAGATTTATCATGATAGATTTTCTATCGACGTTGAACGTTATAAACATTTAACAAATAGCTTTCTCACAAAGAATGCTTGATTTCTATTTTTTTCAATCGCAAGTTCGCTCAGCTAAATAATGTCTATTTGAAATGTATTGAAAAAATGCTATTTTAAACTTTGCAAAATCATTTTTGAAATTTTTCATTTAAAAGCTTGTGAAATATTTTTCAAGAAATGAGATGGTTCGGTTCATATAGATCATATACAGGAATATCTTTGCAATTACTAAACATTTTTTTTACCTTTAAAATTATTCTTGAACGTTAAGCTCACAATATTGCCAAGAAAACTGTAGGAATATTCCACTGGAAGTTTATGAAACCATGAAAAATGCGATGAAATATTTGAGAAATTCCTGCAGTATTCAAGCAATATTATGTGCTATGGGGGTAAAAATTCGTTATACTCTTAAAACAGGTAATGTCCCATCGGACACATCAGGGCGGATGTTCTGCAAATATGCTGATTCAAACTAAGTATAGTTGGACCGACGAAAGCGAGCTAAAGATCAAAATATGTACGACAGCTACTGTGCCAACTGCTGCAAATATAACGAATTGCTGTTTATTGAATCTTGCCGGTCATGTATGTAGCTTTAGTTCATTTTATGATAGAACAAAATGTCAATTCGTTGACCTCGTGTAATGCCTTGTAGGGAATGGGTGCGGAAGAACTGAAAAATCATATTGTCACTATAAATTCCGACACGTGGCTCAACTTGTTGCCCCAAAATAACTGGTTGATTGTAACAGATCGTAATGTCAAGTCCACCAAGTTCGATCTTCGTACTCCGACGCAATTGAAAAAGAGACTGCACGTGATTCCCGGTGGCGGTTACGATCATAATTTCTGCATCAATAGACCGAGCGATAGCTGCCATATATTTCACGGCAGGTAGTTTACGATTCATCCCCTTCATTAGACTTAAAAGATGCAAATGCACGTCATGTGTCAATATTTTGAAGAGTTCTGCATCCGGATTCGGGAAGATTCTTAGAGCTTTATTCGGATCAGCCAGTGCTGCATTTTTACACGGGGAATAACTTACCGGACCCTGAACTCGAATGTCTTCAAGATCCGGAGAATCAGTCGTGCGAAAAATCTGGTGATGTTCCAAAGCAAGATGGACAGAATCATTCGTGCGAAAAATCTGGTGATGTTCCAAAGCAAGATGGACAGAAGCAGTCGTGCGAAAAATCTGGTGATGTTCCAATGCAAGATGTACAGAAGCAGTCGTGCGAAAAATCTGGTGATGTTCCAATGCAAGATGAACACAAGGTATACATAATAACTGAACTCGAGGCATTCCTAGTAAAAAAATTAATTGCGTTCATCAGTTTGGTAGTAACCGGCTAAATATATGTGCAATTAAAATTAACGTATAAAATTGATACTTTTGCACTTGAAATATTCTAATGAATTTATAAGAAGTGCATATCGGGCAAAACTTGGAAAAGATGTATTTTCACAGTACTTCTTATATATCTTCACATTTTTTAGAGAGTGATGATAATTTTTTTTGTCACGATTAAGTATCTCAATTAGTTTTTTTTTTTTTCATTCTAGAAAGAGATCATTTTATCATTTTATCATTTTATCGATCAAAAGTAAAGGATAATTATTTCCAAAGGACGAAAACGAAGAGGAGCTGGAAGGAGAAGAAGATTCCATTCTTCGTGGCAAGGATGGAATTTCGTACAGACGTCATGGTGGCTTAGTTTTTTCACCTCAGTCAATTCCAGCTTACGTTTTCTACCCTGGCTATGTATATGAGCATAACATGACTTACAAGTTTGGCGTAAAAAAGAAAAACGACAAAAAACATGAAGCTTAAACACAAGATTATTATTAAAAATGTACTACACAAAAACAAAATAGTAAAAAGACACATTGCATTAATAACTTTTGGTCATTCGAAGTAAAGTTTCGATACAAAGTTTCCGATATAAATAATATATCTCTTTATATATAATTCGCCTAAACTTATATAAACTCCGCCCTCGTTCTCTGATGTCAATAATTATACCGTAAACATTTTTGTACACTATGCTGTACTAAATGTGTTCACAAGGCTGAACACAATTTGGCAGTTTTCTTCGATTTTTTTTTACGTCACAGAATCGTTGACTATTACGGACACCTACGATGTACGCGATACGCGCAAATTCGCCATACAATACTCGATACAAAATAAGGCACGTTGGCAGTGTCGATTTTTTAATCATCATCTTTTCGATCTACAAGCAAATACGCTGATTTCTTTCGCCATCGTTTGCAACACCAACTAATTATTGTACTTATTTATCTATAGCGTAATAACGAGTTAGTCACGGGATTGCTGGGGGATTCGCGGTTGTACGTACGTTCGACTGCCCCGAACCCTTTGAGATTAGGCCTCAGATTTACAAAAAAAAATTTATTATCATTCCACTACTATCAGATGAACTCTGAACGTCAATGGCTTCTCCCAAACTTCATTCTCCGCCGTTATACCGTTTACTGGTCGCCCATGAATGACGATACGAAAATCTCCGCCACGTTTGAGCCGATTGCGGAAGTGCAGGGCCCAGATTTCCTGTTCCTTTACGATCTCGAAATGATTGTTCTTGTTCCCTCGCACGATCGTATACTCCATTTTTTCATTCTGCAGAAAATGAATAATTCGTCAATTAGGGTTATTTATTGACGATATTTATTGTAGAATATCGTAACATATTAATAAATAAATATTTTATTGAAAAGAGAAAACAAAAATATCCCCATAGACGTGTTTAAAATTTCCATGAACAAAAATTTAAGTATAATGAGTAAAATAATTATTACAGATTATTAGACCCTTTTTTAAAGAACTATTGAAAAAACGATTCTTTTGTGGACAGCATAAAATGTATATGAATTTTGTATTACCAATATGAGAGGATATTGCAAAAAAAAAGAACATCGAATTGATAAGAAACGAACGGATAAGAAGTTGAAGAACAATAAAATTGTTGTATAACTCCGTTACACGCAAAGCAACTGCGATGGACTCTTACTATTGACTAATCTCCGATAAGGGATTAATATCGTTTCGATTGTTATAAATATCTTCATGAATTACCTTTATCGCTGGTTGCAGTTTAATAATTCGCATTTTGTGTTTGGTCTGATGAAGACTGAGCTTGAGAATGTGTTCTTCGCCGTGATGGTGCCTCTTTGACTTGCGCGCTGATCTTTGCTTGGCCAGTTGTCTGATATTCCTTGACTTTGTTGATAAATGTCTTAGTAGTCTCGTGTTATTAGCTGCCAGTGATCCAACTCTGGCTCCTCTTCTGCGACGTTCTTTGCCGTTAATCTGAATATTTACAATTTATATGTCAGTCTTTTCCCTCAATCGGATCATTTTTCTACTGATAGTCTACAAAAAATTTGACGTTGTGAATTACTTTGCAAGAAAAGCATCCTTCGGTGGAAATAATTTTGTCATCTGTCGGTGGAACGTGGTACGAGTCCGAATTTATTGAAAACGTCGGCACGTTTCCAATTTCATCACCATACGATCCGTGGGCTATTGGATTGATAGTGGACAGACAGTGACCCTGTCCGATTCGCTGATAGCCTGTTGGGCAACCGCATAAGTAGCCACCCGGTCCGTTAGGGCTGCAGCCGAACGCACAAGGGCTTCCCGAACAACCAGCACTGACCTTTAAACGAATAATCAGAATACTGATAAGTATACATGGAAAAAATGCCATGTTAGGTCAAAATTACAAATTATGGGTCAACGCGTATTAAATACCTGAACGCAAATTTGCAAGTTGTTATCGAACTGATAGCCATCGGGACATCCACACTTGTAGCTTCCAATTGTATTAATACAAGCGTTTTCGCCACAAGGCGAGTTGGTGCACTCATTCTCGTCGATGCATTGATTATAGTAGAGATGCTGAACGAATCCTTCAGGACAACCACAGCGGTAGCTGCCCATCAAGTTCTAAAACCAATATAACGATCATTGATTAGTTCCTGCGACAATGAAATTATCCATATACTATTTTTGGTAGTGTTTTTTTTCCTTGAATTAAGTTGTTACAAGCATTTCTCTGCTAGAGCTATATTAAATTTAATGGAAGCTTATGAAAAAGTGCAGTTTTCAAATAAAAGTCGAATCAGCTGAGGCAATAAAACCGATCTTGACTGCAAAATTTGAAAGACATCTGAGATTAATCAGCGCTAATCACAATTAAATGCAGTTAAACTTCAATTTTTGTCACTCATATCTGGAAAGGATTCCTACTTAAACAGATGTCAATGTAAATTGATTTTTTAAATTCATCACATTTAATCATGTGTTAATCATGTCAAGGCAAAATATGCCTTTTTAAACATTTTGCATGAATCGATTGTCGCGAAACTGCGTCGAAGTCTTTAACTTCCTTCATGATATCTTCACTACGAAGTAAATGAAAAGTGCTTAAATCCCTTTTGTATATGGTTTATATGGATTTATAATTTAGTATAAGCAATTTCATTTTACGATGTATTTGATTTCGGCCAATCACTGCTTGACTGTTCTCAATATTCCAATTTTTCTATGAAGACTTGACTATACCTGGCAGCCGTGTTCGCAACTTCCATCGTCTGCACATTCATTATTGTCGGTGCAGAAAGTTCCGGTGTGATCAAGCTTGAATCCTCTTGGACAAATGCATCTGAAGCTTCCCAGTGTGTTCATGCAAGTTCCTGGTTTGGGGCAGGTTCCATGTCGTTCACACTCATTGATGTCTGCAATATCGGAAAATTCGATTGTTAGTAACAAACGCTTCGGGAAATCATGATGAGTCTTGTAACTGTTAAATGACACCTTTTATTGACCCACTCAACTTATTTTTTATTACCACGAACTAACAATCAATTGTTGTAATTTAATTTGCCAGGGCTATCATGATTCATCTGACCTCCGCTGTAAAATTCAGTAGCTTGTATTCATACCGTGACAAGAGTCGCCATGTTGAGTGTAACCATCTCTGCAGCCACAGGTGTAACTTCCCTCGGTATTGATGCACTGGTGTTGGCACAAATGATTTCCTGTGGCACATTCGTCAAGATCTCGACAATTCACACCATCGGGATTCAATATGAATCCCGTTGGGCAAGAGCACGTGAAACTTCCTTCGGTATTTTGGCAATTGAACTTGCAAGGCTTTGGAGTCAATTCGCATTCGTTCACATCTGTAATTATATAAACATTTAATTTGGACTCAGGAAGTAATGCAGTTTGTAAGGTGTCATGTAATCCGCACCTATACAAGTAGTTCCGCCGTGATCAGTCTTGTAGCCCTTATTGCAAATACATCTGTACGAACCCAGAGTGTTAACGCATATTCCGTTACGACATAAATCAGGAATGGCTTGGCATTCGTCGATATCTAGATAAAAAATTGATATCATAATATTTATGTTGCAATAGCCTTTATAATTGATATTAATCAGAAAGATTTATTATCATTTTACCTTGTCCGTCGACAGAGAAGCCTTTGTCAAGGCAAAGCTCGTTGTAATTTTCCGAATCCCTGGATGGACAAATTTCACAGTGTGGACCCCAAGCTGCTCCCATTGTGCAGCAACAATCAGCTTTAGTTACCGTTTTTACATCCGACGTTCTCGCTGTACATCTTCCACTTATTGTTCTTAAGAAGCAATATCCTACTCTTCGATCTGTAATTAATTCATTATCAGGCGAATGTTAGAATCGTTGAGGCGTGATTTTTAATTATTATCAATGCCATGTATTCATACCAATACAAGATTTCCCATCAGAACTCTGGACGAATCCTTCGTGACAGAGGCACTGATAACTTCCTTCTAAATTCATGCAACGCCCGTTTCTGCACAGTCCAGAATTAACGGCGCACTCATTAACGTCTTTGCACTCATCGGTATTGCCTATTTTTTGATAGCCAGGCGGGCAGATGCACATGAAATGGCCAATCAAGTTTTTACACTGATACTTGCAGTTGTTGGCGGGTGTCGAGCACTCGTCGACGTCTGAAATAGATAATCAAATTAGACATGTATCCCAATCTGAATGTGGATAGCCTGAAGTTTACATTGGCATATTATACAAATATTCATTTTTATTTACAAAGTTCGGCACCTTTTTTTTGAGAAAGTACATTGCTCAACTGTTGCTTCCTTATACAAAAAGTTTCATGGGCAAGTGGCCAAAATAATGAGGAAGCAGTGAGCAAAGTTTTACTTCAGAAATTTTATGTTAGCATTTAAAAAAGACAGCAGGGAATTTATAACCAAGTGATTTGTTGATAAACCGTATTTTGCACAAATTCGAATTCAAAACCTGAAGGACAAATTAATTTCGATGATAACTAATTTCCGCGATTCACGTAATTCGCGTAAATAGAGTGACGACGCCGCATTTTACAGAAAATTAAGAAACTTACAGCCTTCCAATAACATAGCAATATGATGAGTACTCTGACCATAATTAGTATTCAACATTTTATGATTTTATTTGAAAGAGCCTTTCAACTCATATTTACAAACCTATACAGTGTCTGCCATCAGCAGCCAAGACGTATCCATATGGACAGATGCATCTGAAGGATCCTGGAGCATTGTGACACCTAAAGGCACACTGATTGCCTAGCTCAATACACTCATTTACGTCTTCGCAGACCTGATTGGCTCCAGGAGCAAAACCGTTATTGCAGGAACACTCAAAGCTACCCTCGACATTCGAACAAGTACCGTTTCCGCAAATATTTTGATTGTGCAAGCACTCGTTTTGATCGATGCATCTTCTGCCGGTGTCGTCGAGAGTGTAGCCAGGTGGACATTCGCATCTGAACGAACCGTCTGTATTGATACATTCCCCACCAGAGCATGCATCCGGCATGAAGAGACATTCGTCCAGATCGACTCCAGTGTCGTCTCGTCCAGATCCTTCAGGACACAGTTTCTTGAATTCCTCTGAAATGCCAAATAGTTACGTTATTACTTGGGGTAACGTGTCCATTTCTTAACTTAGTTATGAACCGAAGTTCTGAGGTAGATATAGTACGGTTTGCTTCAAATCAACTGATAACAGACAGCTGGTTTCTCAACGAGTCCAACTGAACACAGTTGAGTGACTTCAACGCAAAAAGCATGGTGTGGGATAACTAAACCTACAAAAGAAACTACCAACAAAAAATTCGTAGGTTTATTAGTTGGGTGCAGCAACTTGGTTACTTGCTTGTGATATAAATTATTTTTTGTGGTAGTTTTTTTAAACCTATTTTTTGGTGGTTCAAACCAAGACTTTTTCCGTAATCTACGCGTGATTTCTGTGAATCGGTTCTCGAATGGATTTTTAGAATTCATAAAATATCATCCTAAAATCTGTTTATGGGAAGTTGGCAATTATGTACAAGCCGTTGATTTTTTATCAATTTCAGATTGTCCAAATGCGTGAGGACTTCTGCGATGCGACTTACCGCTGTTTTCACGTGGACACTGCTCACAATTACGTCCCCAAGCCTTGCCCATAGTGCAGCAGCAATGCTTCCTTATCATTCCGCCGTGTCGAGGTGCGAAGCATTGCCCTCGCCTGTAACGATCGTAACATTGTTCTTCACGTACGTCGATGCAGCTCATCGAGTTAATTTTATCGCTGAGTCGAAATCCTTCTGGACACTCGCAGATCACTCCACCTTCTGTATTTATACATCTACCGTTTTCACAGATGTTCTTCGTTTCGGCGCATTCGTCGACGTCTGTTGGATTGAATAGATATTATTCATTGCAATAGAATACGGTAGAAGAGAAAAAGTGATCCGGTGAAAGTGGCCGTACCAACGCATCTTTTTTTGGAACCGTCCAGTTCGAACCCTGGTGGGCAACTGCAGATATAGGAGCCCATTAGATTCTGACACTTCCCTGGGAAAGGACACAATCCGGGAATCTAGAATCAGAATTCCTGATATTAGTTTGGTGTCAAAGGCACTTGGATACATTCTTTGTTTGGTTACGCATCGAAATTAGTAACTAAAATAACAACAGTGATGTTTCAAATCTTCATATTCGGTGAACTAAAACGGGAGAAATAGATTTTGTAACAAACGAGTAAATCTATGTACTAGACAAAAGCAACATAATCTACCTATATTTTGAGAATATCTTGTCTCTGTCGGTTAGTAGGAGAATGAAGAAGCTGGTGTCCTGAGGCCCAAATTATTCTAAGTCACATTTATAGTCGAAATCGAGAATAGGAGGAGGGCGGTTATGGTAACAATAGGATTCATTACAGAAACACATGGTTGTAGAAACCATTGACTTCGCAAACATCAATTTATATATTTATATTTCATTATATGTTCGGATTATACCCTTCTGCAGATACTAGTGCCCTTACAACATTTGCGCCGTAGAAAAACTCGGAATGTTAATCAATTTGCTACATCATTCTGGTTGCATCTGTTATGGTATGTTGCTTTGGTGTAGTTATTTCTCTCTGTGTATTTGGCCGTAATTACATTGTACTCTCGGATTAATTTCAATTACATTTTCTGTAAATTGTGGATGCTGGATACGCAAAACGAAAACGGTTTTTACACTACATTCGTACCTCTTTGCACTCATCAATATCTCGACAATGCTGACCATCATGCGCCAAAACGTATCCGTCGGCGCACTCGCAATTGAACGCTCCAATGGTATTCCTGCATCTTCCGTTTCTGCACAGGAAAGGCATCACTCTGCACTCGTCGATATCTGACAGAAAAAACAGCAAAAATTAAGGAGTGGAAAGAAAAAATCATAGGGAATGATCTGGAAACTCACCAGCGCAATCGTTATTAGGGCTGAGCTTAAATCCATGATAGCATTGACACTTGTAAGATCCCAGGGTATTGATACACGTTCCATTGTTGCAGATATTGGGATTCCTCTGGCACTCGTCTATATCGACACAACTGTCTCTATCTCTGGTCAGCGCGAAGCCCAAATGGCAGACGCACTGAAATCCTCCCTGAAGATTGTTGCAAGCGCCGTTGCTGCAGATACCAGGTCGTTCGTAGCATTCGTCGATGTCAATGCAACTGAGTTGACTTAATCCGAGTTTGTATCCAGCTGGGCAACGACACTCAAAACTTCCTTGCAAGTTGATGCACTGAGCATTGCCGACACAAGGATTCGGCAATTGAAGACACTCGTTTTCGTCGATGCACTGATGAGAATCCTCGTCGTACACAAATCCACGATCGCACTGACATTCAAAACTTCCTGGGGTGTTGAGACATCTTCCATGGGTGCACATGGTCGGCATCAAGGCGCACTCATCTATTTCTTCGGTATGGTTGGTTACGGGATTTGTGATCTGCCCGGGAACCATACCGCAAAGAATTGCGTGCTCCTTGTCGTCGGGACATTTTTCGCAGGGCGAACCCCACGCAGCGCCCATTGAGCAGCAACAGAGCATCTTCGTTTGGGGGTGAATCATCGGATCGAAGCACTGTCCACTTTTGTAATTGACATAGCAGAGTTCTTTCCTCATGTCCACGCACTCTTTTCCTCCAGGCATTGACATGTAGCCCTCTGGACACTCGCAGTGATACTTTCCTTGATCGTTTATGCAATAACCAACTCCACAGATCTGCGGATGCAGAGCGCATTCGTCAATGTCGATACAACTGGTTTTCGTGCCATCGAGAATGAAACCCTCATTACAGGAACACATGAAACTACCAAAGGTATTGGTGCAGTGACCATTCTGGCAGATGTTCTCGTGCTCCTCGCACTCATTGATATCTTCGAGGATTACGGTTACCCTGTTTGGTCTGTAACCCGGCCCACCTGGACACAGATCCTCGAACTCCTTCGTTCCTATCTGGGGGCATCTTTCGCAACGGTTTCCCCAGGCGTCGCCGATACTACAGCAACAGGTGGCCTTTGTGACTGAAGAAGACATGTCGAAGATACACTGGGGTCGTCCTCCCAAGTGCTCATGGCCGGTGAAGCACAAGGATTCTCGTCTGTCTATAAAATTAGTTTATTGTTATTCTTACATCTTTCGGAAATCATCTAATTAAACTTTGCTTTTTGGGATCGTTTTCTGTGCGTAGAGTTAGTACTTTACGCACGCTTTTGTACATTACACACTGCATATCAGTCTACCCGTAACTGTAAAATTCCAGCATGTCAGCACAATGAGATATGAGCCTTCCCGTTACAAAATACCGACATGGTTTTGTCCATGAGAGCCAATGGTGGAAAAAGCTCTATCCCTACCCTGCCGTAACTCAAAACACCATGTTGTACACGGTATCTGATTAGTGGGCCATTATGATCAGCCAAGTATACTCAATTTGTCTTTTTCTTAATATCTGTTTTTATCAGTATTATCAATTCAATTTTAAATTATCAATTTTTTCTTGTTTGGCAGGGCTTCGTCAACCCTCTATCTCCTTGGTTCTTTACCTTCTCGATCTCCACCACGTCCTTCATATCCTCAAGCCCTACCAGATTTTTTGTCCCCTAAATGTTGTTGGACAGTTTTGCTCGATACTTTTTCTCCTAATCGCTGAACTATTTATATGAATACAGTTGCCCTGCTGATGAGCGAACTGTTCTTACAGGTGGTATACAAATAGTATGTGCAACACGGTTGATACTTGAAAAAGTGGCACTTTATATGCTGGTTGTACAATCGAATATTTCGCGATCTTGCTTTATTCTAACGCAATGGGCTTGTGTTAAGAATTGTGTTCGGGTATTTGAAAACTTACCGACGCATGCATTTCCTGCATCCACAAGCTCATGGTTGATCGGACACTCGCAATGGTACTTTCCCTGTGTATTCACGCAAGTTCCATACTGACAGGACTGTGGACTTTCGCATTCGTCGATATCCGTGCAATTTCCTCCCGAGCCATCCAATTTGTAACCATCGTCGCATTCGCAACGGAACATTCCGAAGATATTCTCGCATTTGCCGTAAACGCACAGATTGCTGAACATCTCGCACTCGTTTATGTCGATGCAGGCCTGCTGATTATTCTCCTCGGGATGTATAAAGCCCATTTCACATTCGCAACGGAACGAGCCCGGGTAATTGAGGCAGTGTCCGTTCTCGCAAAGACTCGGGTCGTTCGCGCATTCGTCGATGTCCCGACAACTGTAGCCGTCACCTCGGAAACCTGCGTCGCAGACGCACTGAAATGTTTTCAAATCCGTTATTCCCTACGTTTACAAACAGATATTTTTCAAGCAAGCCAACAGAACTCCAGATAAAAAATTCTGTGAGAATAGGCTCTTGGGTTCTTTGCGACTTTCCAAATATTCTGAATAGCATCAATGACTGCATAATCTTTAGAATTCGTTATCAAGCCAGAAAAGCCATTAGAGTGACACGATTTTTTGTATTAACAACAAAAAATAAATGTTGGATGTAAGTAAAAATTGTTGTTGAAAATACATTGCAGTCATAAGAGTGACACGATTTTTTGTTTTAACAACAAAAAATAAATGTTGGATGTAAGTAAAAAATGTTATTGAAAATACATTGCAGCTCCTTGTTACAAAAGAATAGCCTTGGCGATGAAATTTCAGGTGCACAATACTGAAATAAAGACAAGTTCTTGTCTTGGGTATTGTTTCCCTGAAACTTGTCCGGAGCAGTGATAGTTTATTTTTGCATTATAGTCAAGGACGGGAGGTAACATTTCATTCCTAAATTTAAAACATTAACTTTTCATTAAATTCAACACCCTGTGAGAAAATGATCCACTTTTTGATGCATTAATTGATTAGCGCTAAACGTCTCTAGACTGAATGTCTCTGTTCGTTTAACAAGACGTCTTTCGAAATTTACCTTGAATGAGCCTTCAGTATTGATGCATTGAGCGTTGGCATCGCAGCCACCATTGTTGATGAGACACTCGTTGATATCTCTGCAATCGATACCATTGCCCGTAAATCCTTCGTGACAAGTGCACTCGTAAGATCCAGGTGTATTTTGACACTCTGCAAATTCGCTGCAGGAGTAAACATTCAAGAGGCACTCGTCATCATCTGTACATTGAGGTCCGCCGTCCGGTTTCACGGAGTATCCTTCTTCGCATCGACAGTCGAAGGAACCGATCGTGTTGTGACACTCGCCATAGCCACAGATTCGTGGCTGAGTCACGCATTCGTCAACGTCTATGTAAAATCATGATTTCACACCAAGTAATTCTAATTTAATCTTCCTCTTATGCAATCATATTCGATCACCAAAGTTCTCACCTATGCAGGAAGTTCCATCTCTGCCAGGAAGCAATCCTCCGGTGCAGCTACACGAATAGAGTCCAGGCAAATTAGTGCATTTTCCTCCGTTACAAATTCTCGGATTCTCCTTACACTCGTCCACATCCGTGCACGTACGTCCATCGAGATTCAACGCAAATCCAGTGCTGTAAAATTAATTAACTTAATCAATGATATTATTGTAAACGAATAGAAACCCTGGTAATATTGGTGACGGTCGGATTTGATGTCAAAACGGCGAAAGAAATGACAAAGTAGACAAATTGGCTACAAAAACGACTCGGTCATTTCTTCCGTCAATTTGACAGTAGACAAGAGAGTCAGGGAAGTAAAGAGTTTTTTCCTCACCCGCAAGAACAGGAGAAACTTCCGGGGGTGTTGATACAAATATCCTCGCAGCCTCCGTTGTTACTAGCACATTCGTTGATGTCCTCGCAGTGTGATTTTTGGCCCGTTTGCCTGTAACCGTCGTCGCAAATGCATTGATACGTTCCCATCATGTTTTCGCATACACCGTTTGAACATATTCCACTCGTTCTCGAACACTCGTCGATGTCCTTGCAGGATTCCTTATCCGGACTAAGCTCGTGGCCCGGGGGACAAAGACACTTGAAACTGCCTTCTGTGTTCTTGCAAGTTCCACCGCGACACAACCCTGGAGTTTCTTCACACTCGTTGATATCTGGGAAATTCGTTGTATTATGAAAAGTAATTTACATTTAGGAAGTTTTTCATGAATACATATGTCGAGAAATTGAACCTACCCATGCAAATCTTCATGATATCGCTGCTGATGTATCCCGGATTACAATCGCATTGGAAAGTTCCTGGTGTATTGCGACAGGTGCCGTTACCGCACACTCCGTGCATGATTCCGCATTCGTCAATGTCTGCAAGAATGATGAGTGTCACGTGAATCGAGTCGAAATGAAATGTTGTTTCCATAACGAAATTACTAACCATTGCACTTAAGACCATTTTCATCAAGCGCGTAGCCCTGATTACACCTGCAACTGTAACTTCCCACAGTGTTTTTGCACCGTCCATTCAAACACATTCCCGGAAATTCGACGCACTCATTGATGTCCTGTTTGTCGTTGAAACCATCTCCTTTTGGACACAGCTCCGCAAATATTTGAGTTCCAGGCTTAGGACAAACCTCGCATTTTTCGCTGCCCCAGGCACGTCCCACCGAACAGCAACATATGTTCTTCGAGAATTTTCCCTCTATCGCGTTTGTGCACTGTCCGTGACGATAATCCATATAACAAGTCTCTTGTCTTGTATCGATACATGTAGTATCTACAAATAATTATAGAGTAAAAATGACATTAGTCAAACCGAAGTAGCATGAATATTTCTTCTATGATAAAAAAAAAAAAAACAGTTTTCCTACGTGTAGGATCAAGTGTAAGCCCAGGCGGACATTCGCAACGATAAGATCCGTCGGTGTTGACGCAGGTTCCACCCCCTTTACAGATACCGGTGTTGAGTTCGCACTCATTGATATCAGCGCAAGCTTTCCCGTCAACTTTCGCGTAGCCTTTCGAGCACTCGCACAACGACTGATCGCAAGTCTCGCAGGGACTGCCCCATGCAAGTCCCACGGAGCAGCAGCACTCAGATTTGAGAGCCAAACGTGGAAAATTATTTTCACAACGACCGTCTATAACTTTTGTCCAACAGGAACCTCTACGATTGTCTGTGAAACAAAAGATATTTCTGGATTAATTAGATCGGCTTTCTCATACCGAAATATAAAGTGGTAAATTTAACAAGACTAAAATTCTCAATTGTATTCGCCAATTGCCATGAATGACGACTTAAAAAAAACCCCATAAGGCAAATGGAATTGTAATTAGTTATAATTTTTTATGGTTTCGGGAAAAAGGACAAAAAAGTAACGTTTATTTAATTTCGGAGTCTCTAATACACAATTTGATAATGCATACATCAAAAGTGTCTTTGTAATTTTTTTGCAAACTGAATATTCGTTGTTGGAGAAATCGTTTAGTGGATACCTACAAAAAGACTAGATGCTATTTATGAATTTCATTAACATCGAGCAATGATGAAAATGTAACAACTTGAATTTTCAATAGAAGATATCAATTTCATTAATGCAATCGCTGACATTTCGGCTTTGATTATACGGCTTACCCATGCAGATGTGGCCTGTATTATCTAAAATGTAACCAGCCGAACATTCGCATTCATAGGACCCTTTCGTGTTTATGCACAGCCCGTTGAAACAGACATCAGGCCCAAGTTCGTAGCACTCGTCGATGTCTTCGCACATTTGATTGTCAGTGTTGAGTCTGGTACCATCCGGACAAACGCACTGAAAAAGGTATAATTCGTTATTTCGTAATTTGCACACATCTCAGAAATGAACTAATCGCCATAAGAACTCGCCTGATAACTGCCAGGACTATTTCTGCACTGCCCACCGCTGCACAACGATCCCTCTAATTCGCATTCATTGATGTCACTGCAAATTTTTCCGGTTGGATCGACCTCGTAGCCTTTGTCGCAAATGCACCGATAAGTTCCCATGAGATTCTCGCATCCGCCGTTTATGCAGATGTTGGGATTCTGAGCGCATTCGTTGATGTCTAAGGATTCGAAACGAGTTAATGATAGTTCGTCGGACAAACGGGAGATTTCTTGATCTTGGTAAATTACCATCGCCGTTATAAGTCATTCCCGCTCCGTGTGGACAAAGTGCTTCAAATTCTGTGCTGTCCGGCAACGGACATGCTTGACAATTGCTTCCCCAGCCCAGCGGCTGTCCCAGAATGACTGTGCAGCAGCAACAACTGGATTTCGTGACTGCTGTTGACGTGGGATTCGAACATTGACCATCTCTGTACTGGGAGTAGCAGAGGTCCCTTCTTGTGTCTGCACAGTAATAGATCTTGATAATTGACTATTTAGTTTTTCGTCCGTTTCGTCTTGCAACTGTCTACAAACCTAGACATGATCTTCCGTCGGGACCCAAATTGAAACCTGGATTGCACTCGCAACCGAAGCTTCCCGGGGTGTTTTTGCAACGGCCATTTTGACAGGGTGCGCTCTGGCATTCGTCAATGTCTGCGAACAATGTGCATTGTATTATTTTAGAAATTTTTTTTAACGATGGCAGTACCGCTAACACTGACAGAATTGTGCAGGTGAATTATTAAATAAGATATTATCATTGGTTAAGCATTCGTTTATCTAAAATGCAACGAAATACTCTCTTTTACATGGTTGAAATAAATATTGTGGTCACTTTTCACAATTGAAAAATTGTATACTCTTCCAATTTAATGTCAGGCATTTTGTAATACCACAAATTTTCAGGCTCCCTAAAATCTCCTCTGCGTAAATGCTGGGACGATTTTTTAAAGAATCAATAACTGAACTATAAGAGCTATATATATTTAAGATATTTGTGTTTTCAATGATTTAATAACGAATTATTAATAGTTACAATTTCCAATCATTTTTAATGAAGATCGAATTTAATGAAAGCATTACACACTTGCATAACATTTAGACTACCGATCTTTAAAGGCAATTAGAGTATCCAGTTCTGGTAATCTGTATTCTCATTATCAATGTTACCTATGCAATGACTCTGATCCGGACCGAGACGGAAGCCCGAGTCGCAGACGCATTTGAAAGACCCTTCCATGTTGACGCACTTTCCATTTTCGCACATTCCGGTGTTAGAGCACTCGTCCATATCTACGCAAAACGTGTTGTCCCTCGATGGTGTGAAACCCGATTGACAAGCGCAGTGATAAGACCCAGGAGTGTTTTCGCATCTTCCGTTGAGACATATCCGAGGATTTTCCGAACACTCGTTGATGTCTGAAATTTAATTTGTTTGTTTAGAGTGCGGTTCACGTAGAAAGTAGGTTAAAGGTGTAACGACTTGCATCGTTGAAGACTATGTTTAGACTATAAATCAAATTGACGATCCATTTAATTTGCGTTTTCACTGAGTAAAATTAGTGATAGCGGCTATCACCCATACGGGATACCGTTTTCTATGGGTATTGGCAAACGGCTTTGCCGCCAGAGGCAACGTTTATCTTTGTAGTATGTGCATTCCTTCCGCATTCGTCTACCCGGTTGTTATCTTCTAATACGCCCTATCGGAATGGCCTGTGATAAATGGCTGACTTGCAAATTGCGGTCGTGGTGAAAGGAATTGAGCGTAGTGCCAGCTTCCACCGCAGAGGGTATTTTTTTGATACCCTTATGGCCAGCTAAATGCACGTAATCTTAGTTTCTTGACTCACCGATACAAGTGTTCTTCGATGGTGACAACACATATCCGTCATTGCATTTGCATTTGAACGAACCGTTCATGTTGGTGCAATGACCATTTGTGCACATTCCTGTGTCCTGACATTCGTCGTGATCTGTTGAAACAAACATTCAATCAGTTAACGAATTAACTCATTGAGGTGGGTGGAGATTTTTACGGTAGTTGAAACAACTTTTTATAAAAGATACTAAAATGTCCAGAGGATCAAACCAACAAACGGTCTTAATGATTAAGGCAGTTGAGCGATGGAATTCTAATAATTTGAATCTACTTCATTTTTTCATTATCCAGAAATAACAAGTAGCAAATTAAAAATTTAATTTTGCTGCTCTATTCATGTTTTCTGAAAATTGGCAATTTTTTCTACCAAGTTTCGATAAGCTTGAAATTGATATCGCGTTTTATCTTACGTCGGTAAATGATTGCTCACTTAAAATCATCAAAAATTGTGAAAACGCCTTGAAACATTTCGCACCGATCAGATCCGTGTTGAGCCCTCCAGTCGTTTTTCTGAACTTATCACTGAAGAAATATTTATTATTGTTTTAATAATTTTAAAGTGCTGACCAGTGCAGTATCTGCCTTCACCGGAAACGACAAATCCAGGTGGGCAATCACAAACGAAGCTCCCGGGGTAATTACGGCAAGATCCACCCTGGCAATATCCTTCCTCGCACTCGTCAACATCCTCGCATCTTGTTCCCTTTTTGACGTAACCCGGATAACACTCGCACTCATATCCGTCCGGTCTGTCGATGCATTTCCCCTTGCCGCAAATATCTGGTCTCAGTGCACACTCGTTGACTGTGAAGTCTTGCGTTTCCAAGCAGAGCTTTCTGTGGTCCACTGTTGAAAGAACAAACAACTGTGGATCATTGCTTTCGCATAATTGCCATGCGATTCGGTAGGGTCGATAAGACTTTGGCTCTGTCCCCTTTTTTCGTCGGGTACAGACGATTCCATTGTCAACGGTAAATAAACGAACAACGAAGAGGATATTGAATGTATATCTATGGTGTATTACACGTGCTGTATGGCCGATCCCGGTCAATACATACCGCTCCCATCTCGCGGACAAATAAAACATTCGTCACCCCAACCGCGACCCATGTTTTTTCCGCAGCAACAGTCCTTTTTGCTCAGCCTTACTGCCAAACGATTTTTGCACTGTCTGTTCCTATTGACCGCCGTATAACAAAGGCCTTGTCTTCCATCTGTAATCATATGTTTCGTAAATAGGTGACGGAATTTTTTCACTGAATAAATTGTTTTTCTTGCTCCCTCATAGAGTAATCTTTCTATACATTTTTTTGTGAGATTTAACTGTTCGTACGAATCGGTGTGGGCTTGTGTGCAGGGCTCCGAAATTTCGATCACCTGTTGCTGAAGAACCATTCAACCGATTGAGGTTAAATTTAGCATAGAAATCAAACACCAGTTCATCTTTGATTGTTGCAATTTTTGATGAAATGTATGCAATTAAGATTTTCTAGCTTTTTTTTTTACAGAAATGCCTGATTTAGCTTTCGTAAAATTTTACAATATTTTGCTAATTAATCCGTTATAAGTGCAGGCAGATTTAATGTTATTTGATTTTGAATTTCGCCGAAATCAGAGCGGTTAGGATTTTATACGTAAACGGAATAATCTTCAGTGATTCTAGATACATAATTCGGTTGAGATTATATAAGATTTTCGAAATTTCCGATATTATTTCTGGGAGATCAAGATTTCGTCAAGCTTTAATTCATTTTTAAGTGATTTAAACCAAAGATGCAAAGTCGAACCTTGCGTATCGCTTCCCCGTTAATTTAATTTTTTTGCAAAGCATCTTCGACGATGAATCTAAATTAATTACATGTTGTTCATTGATTGCAAGGAATTTCTAAATATGGCCTTAATTTAATTTGTGAATCCATCAATATAATCGGTAACTTACCGATGCAATTTTTCCTGTCTTGACTTTGTATGAAGCCAGGATTGCACATGCAGTAGTAACCGCCAACGGTATTAATGCATCGACCATCAGCACAAATGCCTTCTTCTTCGCATTCGTCTCTATCTGTGCACTCGTTAGTGTCGAGATCCCTCGTCTGGCCTTCGGGGCATTCGCAAGTGAAGGACCCTGGAGTATTGACACACTTTCCACCCTGGCATAGTCCAGGAATCCCTTCGCACTCATTGATATCTACACGCAGAAAAGGGTGTAGATATATGAACCACGGAATAGATACTTGCCAATCAACAGGCTGATAGAATATGGCATTAGCAAGTTACATTATGTACTAGAACCAATCTTAATTAATTTCACACCGAGAGAAGTGATTTATCAGTTTAAACAAAAACAGCATATTAGA
The DNA here is from genome assembly GCA_947507545.1 of Clistopyga incitator. Lineage (NCBI taxonomy): Eukaryota > Metazoa > Arthropoda > Insecta > Hymenoptera > Ichneumonidae > Clistopyga > Clistopyga incitator. Next base: position 6,979,497 of record OX382173.1, on the reverse strand, counting down.
ATTCTGTTTATTTGAATGCAAACCATTTATTGGATTTTATCTATGAATGTTACTTATTATTCGGATACCAAATAAACGATATCAATATTCGAGTTGAATACTGCTTAAAATCCAATATTTATTATACTTGATTCAAAGATTCCATCATTGTATATAGATCAGTTGATAGGTGGGCTACGCAGGTAAAAAATACGCAATTGATTAAAATTATATACTCGTCTGAAATAGAATATTATTAAGCTCTCCGCCAAATAAAAATATATATTTAATTCAATTCAATTTCATTGAAATCTAATGAATCTTTTCCCTGGACGCACACGTAGAAAAATTGTTTGGCTTTATCATGGATTCACATCTAACGCTCCAAACACTTAAAAGTTTTTTTTTTTCCATCTTACAAGTTTTCTTCGTAAACAGATAATTGAGATTTTTTTTTCAATATAGATACTGGAAGATTTTTTTGACTAACACAGTGGATATTCGATGCGATTCTTACCGACGCAATTGCCCTGATTGGTCTTTAAGTGGCCAACCTCACAGTCGAGTCTCGCTGGGCAACGTTCGCAGGGATGACCCCAACCCTTTCCTACGGTAGCGCAACACATCTGTCGCGTGCAAACGACCCCCTGGAGATTGACGAGGCACTGGCCGTTCTTTACTTTGGTGTAACACGGTCCAACCCTGTAATCGGTATCACAACGTCTTCCGGTGTAGCCATAAATGCAGGCGCAACGATCGGGGCCAATGCATCTACCCTGATTCAGACAAGGTTCTCGGCAAACCGCTGAAATTATAGCGTATGAATTATATACATATATATACCGTCGTACTGGACTTTATATAGGTATATATGTAACGTTTAAGAGGCTGCCTCGCGGGCCCGCATGTTATTACACGAAAGGCGGAACGTTAATTCGTACATAGTATTATTATAGTTAACCGAGCTGTCGGCATTCGCGCCTTTTTTGAAACTAAACTCGATGCACACCGTGTGAAAATATGCTAAGGATGCCTCGGTCGTTAATAGAGTACCGAACGTCGACGAAGTATTGGCATATTCAGAGAAATAGCCTTACTCCTGGAAACCATCGAGTGACGTCTATTAATCATTATTTCCCTCGTAAAAAATACAGTATGAGAAAAGTTTAGCTAAGAGGATGGTTCCAAAGTGTGGCTCGTGAATATCGAAATATTAGTTTGGTTCAAGATCCTATCCCACTCTCTTTATTTATAGTATCGCTGTACAGTATTGCACAAATAAATTATTTAAAAATATTTCAACAATTTTTGACCATATTAGCCAGACTCTTTCCATTTTTCAATATTTTTGATTATTTATTTGTGCAATACTATAAATAAAGAGATAAAGAGAGTGGGATACGATCTATAGGACAATTTTTATGGTTGCACCAATTTTCAAAGTGCGTTAATGAAAGTACATTTACTGCAACTATTTAATGGCAACGATGGTAATTACTGAGTAGGTTGACCTCTTTGGTGGCATGATCTTCTTGCCGCCAACAACGCATTGACGCACTATTGCATCAATGCCAGCAAAAGGGTTAACGTAATCGTAAGAACGGTCGCATGGAAATAAATAGTTACGAGATCAACGTCTATTTCTAATCGTGTAGTATATTTTGGCAATGCACATGTTCGAATTCTTTTTATCGCCGGGATCAATGTCTAAAAAGTAGTTCACGGTACAGCGAAGTCAATCACAATAATAATTATTCCGTCGGAATAATTTTTTTACAACCGATTTTCAGTTAATTCTATTTCAGGACTACTTCACTTGGAATTATTTATTTCATGGTGGACAAAGAATCAAAGACTTTGTCAAACAAAGTCACAAGAATACAGGGCAACTATATACTGAACAATAGAAAACGCAAAAGAGAAAGTGCATAGAAAAGTCTCATAAACAATACAAAAAATATTCACGAGAATAGTTTGAACCGTTGCGCAACTTCCACTGCAAAGTGTACCTATCAAAATTTTATTACACTATAAGGATTTTACGATACAGGTGTGTGAAAATTACACTACGTGAGTATTGTAATTTTTATTTTCATTCACCAGTATTGTATTTGTTGATGATGAATGCACCTGGAAAATTAATATACGGTATGTGCGTCCAAGCTTTATGCACCGGTAGGTACACAAAGATCGGAAAAACATGTTTTACGGTGCAGATTAAGCATCGCACACTTACGTTCGTTGCAGAATTCCCCTTGATAGCCCGCGCTGCACTTGCATCTTCCATCGACGCAGTTACCATGAATACAATGGACCCTGCAGGTCCCACTTCCTCGGCCTCCCCCGCCGCCACCTGTTTCCTTGTGTTCTCTGTCAGGATTGCTGGTGCGATTGTTGTAAGTCGGAGCTTCGACAAAGACGAGACGCTTGTACAAATTGTCGGTGATTTTTTGCCAACTTTTGATTACAACTAGAAGGCTCGTAACTCTATTCGTTCTTTGATTTACACTCTCTTTGTGACTTCCCACTATCGTGCACATGCACGGGCCCCATACAACCCCCGGCGCTTTCGTTACAGACATTCCTTCGATAACGGCGAATCATAAATGCTTAAATACCCCGAGGGAAGAAAAGAGCCGTCGAGCTCTCGACGACGCTCCTCCTTCACTGACACCCATATTTCTTTGCAGTGAACGTTTCAACGCTCGACTATCTTCATAGCTGTGCTTTGAAATGCACAAACGTGCCAAGTCACGATCGTTGAAACGAACCCCGTCGATCTACAGAGTGATACCGATCCCTGATACTTTCCCTCGTCAAAATATGAAGTAAATAATAAATATTAACCTTTTCTCTACCGCAGGTATTACTGCTTTAATTATATTTCTATAAATAATTTTTTTTTAATAAAATTTGATATAGAGTCCTTCTGATATCCAAAATATTGTATTTAATGACTATTCAATCTAACGGAATTTTAAATTCGTTTGGAATAACATTCATGATTTAATTGCAATTAAGGTAATAATATACAGTATTCTTGTTTATTTCAAAGAAATTAATTGGAGTGAATGTAGAAATTGAGGTTTGTTCCCTTTTGAATATACTGTCCCACCCGGTATGTCTACCATTTTTTTTTCTTTTTCGCAAGCCGACTCAGTGATTTGCACTATATTTGAGAATACGTTCGTAAAAGTTGAGAAGAAAATTGAAAAAAAGTATAAAAATTGTGTGAGACCATTCAGGCGGTTGGCTTTGCCTCTTTACCTCTAGTTTGGGACGATCCACAGACTGATGCAACCGATCCACTCTCGCACAGACAAATGTTAGGCCTTATGCATCTGCCCTGGTTACCACATCGCCTTGAACATATCGCTGAAAAATGACAGGAACTGAACTCTCGTCAGACGACAACAAATAAAACGAAAGTTACGTGTTCGTTTGTACGATTATTGCTGCTCGTTTGGGCATTGATATACTCACGAATTACGCACAGTCCTGTTTCTGGCTTTCTTGACCAACCGGGGCAGCAATAATTTCTCGATCTCGTTCGACAAATATTTGGTCTGCAAAGAAAATATATATATTCGGATATTTTAAGGAACAAATAAGACATATATTCATATGTTATCTTAAACGATACTGCATTATTGAAAATATTCCCCTTGTGTACTGTCTAAGCAGACGAATGATTGCTATCTGAAAAAAAAATAAAGTAATTAATTTACCGCAATTGAAAACAAGTCAACACCGTGAAAATCAGAAAGTATATCATTGGATCGTCGGATATAATTTCTATACATTTATCTTTTTATTATACACGAATTTCTAGTGAAAATGCGAATTTTTGTGAGTTTGGCTATTATCCTGCCGTTGAATTTACGATAAAAGCAATTTCTTAATGAATTGCAAACTGTAGATAATTTTCAAATGCAAAAGTCATATTTTTATGTATTGCGACCTGCAAATTCAGCGTCTGAATTGCACCGTTAAATTTAGACGTGAATAAACCGTTGTTTTTCCTGATATTTCTTAATTGTAAGTTTAACATACATGGGATTAAGATGCAGTTAAGTATAGATTGTATGCGGATGTAATGTATATTCTAGAAAGTTGTTTGTCTTTCCAGCTTCCTCTGGGTCCTGCGGAAAATGGAAGTCCCGTGGGAGTGGAGAGTCCTGCTAGATTCGGGAGTTCCGAAGGATGCAAAAGTTCGCGGGACAGGAGAACTTGTGAGGTAAGAAATTCCTGTGGGATAGGGAATTGTCGCTGCTTATAGCAGAGTTTCGCTGTACAAGAGGGTCTAGAGGGATAAAAGAGTTCCGCGAGATTGGGGGACCCTGAGGGATAGGAGGTTCCCCGGGGATAGGATTCTCACTCGATAGCAAATTCCTTCGGGATAGTAGAGTCTCGAGCGATCAGAGATTCTCGCGGGGTTGGAGAATCCTTAGGAATAGGGGAGCCCGGCGCGGAAAGTCTTGCGGGATATTAAAGAGTCCCGAGGGGTAGAAAAATGAGTTGTTTTTTGCACGTTGATTTTACATGCATGTATTTTCTACTCGAACAGTAACGCGTGAGTAACCAACTATTGTCTTGTCAATAGTTACATACACGTAAACGCAAATGAAATATGTGGTATTCCACCTTGTTTCGACCTGATTGCGACTTGGGTTTCACCTTCGGCCTCTCGGATTTCGTTCACGATTTTTCATGTCCTTGTCTCGTCTCCAAAAAGAGCTCGACGATTCTCCCGATTCGTTTATTGCAAATTTGAATTAGCTACAATTTTTCAAAATCAAAATATTGTTAGCCCAAATGAAAAAATCTGGAGAAATTCTCAAAAATCCCGTATCAAATATAAAAAATGTAAAACCAACGTGTTAAAAAATCGTAGATGACACCCGAGACGTTGCGAATCAGACCCAGAAAGAAACCGCGTGGAATGCCCAAATCTAGTGCAATATTACATGATTATTATCATCGGCATATATACTCAATACACATTATCCTCCTCTTAGAAAAGATAATAAGCTAGAACAGCGAATGAGCTATTAAAAATGAGAGTGTCTAGCCATTTCCATTGCCATGTAGGCGCCTGCTGAAGGTAGAGAATTAAATCTTTCCGCTAAGTGCCGTGCATTTATCCCGTCCCACTTATTCCTACATGGTGATACAATATTATATAATTACAGTAGCGAACCGATGCGAGGATGTGTCTCTATCCCATGACTTGACGCCTACGAGTACCAACGCTGACCCCATTCATTTCTTTTTCCTTCTTTTATCGCATTCACTAGAAACAGACCGAAGTGTGTATATATAGCTGATGCTTCTCACTACTTCCGCCATAAATAACGCGGAAATTTCATTTTCATTCTCCTATGCATATCGTATGTTTACGTGGTGTCGTATATGATGTGCGAAAAAAAGCGAACAAGACGAAAAAAAAAAAAGAAAAGAAAAAAAATGTTGTGGCTGTGCCACCTCGCGAACAAGGCGGCCATTCACTTGGTGCCCCATAATTAACGTCAGCTGCTAGACTGCTTTTAAGTACTTCCACTTACGCGCCATGGCGCCGAGGCTTATTGCCGCTCTTATGCACGCATATCCGCGTGTGTCTTCTTGCGACTTATCCGGGCGTTGAGTAGCCACGAAAAAACGGGGAGAAGGAGGGAAAAAAAGGCTGGCGAATCAAACGCCAGGACCGCCCGCGAGTTCTCCAAGTCGTTCGATGTGTGAAATACCAGCGATTCTGTGGAAACGAGCAATTAATTAACCCTCGAGATGATAGAGCGGTTATTTCGCTGTTAGTTCCGGGTGCATCTGCCGCATTGTCTTTTTTATGCGTGCACTTACCGAGCGTTATCACTACCGATGCTCGGGGCATCCCTAATGCTCCAACGAGCGATCAGTGTATACATAAAACCCACAGGCCCATAACGACTCCACTACAGGATCGTATCGCGCAAACTGATATTAAAACCCACGATCCTCAGTGTCATTAGCCAATCTTGTGCAAACAATGGACCCTATCTATTCCTCAGCCCGGGGAACGTGTATATACGGTGCTGTAATATGATTATTGCGTAATGAGGCCATTCCACGGATGCTCTCGTATGAGAAATCTTGACGCTGATTAATTTACCCTTCTGCATACCAAGCTCTGCGGGCAACGAGCTCCAAGTATGTGGGAGGTACCTTTCTACACATTTTCATCTGCATTTCCTAATCACTGTCTTTTCACTCTACAAAAAATCGTCAGGATTTATAGTCGCCAGCGAAAATTCATGAAACTGTAAAATTTTGATTTTGTTTTTTATTTTTATTAATTAATTGGGATATTCTCTACTTCTTCTCGATTCCTTTACAGAGACCCCCTAATACAATATTGTCGGCAGCCACTCATCCTAATGCGCTGTGTCGTATTTGCACAAGGGCACATGAAAACTGTCGAAAATCCGGCCAATACACGGGAGTTTTTATTTTTTACTGAGTTTTTACTGTACGAAGTATTACATTAAAAGCTCAGAAAAATTGTCACCCGTTCAGCAGTTGGAGCGCAAAATAATGCGTAATTAAGTGGTCACCCATTCGAGTTATGGCCGCAAATAATGCTGCTAAACTCTGGGGGCCCCTAAAGCCACACACCGGCCATGCGCTTATTACTGCTGGTGAAATTGTAAAATTCATTTTTATCAAAAAGTGTTTGCAATTGATATCAACACAACTTTTTGCGTGTGTTCTGACGGACAACATTAAAAAATGTAAAAACCTTGAGGGGTTTCGATTTTCGAAGAGGGATGAGCTTGCCATGAAGGGTTATTCGACATGGCCGATAATCGGCCCAAGCTCGATGTCGAAATCGCCGACGCCTTGGCGATAATCGGCTCAAACCTTGGATAATAAATGCGCCTCGATATAGGCATTCGATAGTTGCCCTATATTGAATTACGATAATCGTATTACGTATGAGCAACGGTTTAATACCATGTATATAAAATTGTAATAAATAATTTTATGTTTAATTGCTACGTACGCTCAATTCAGGTTTTTACGTTTCTGCTGTATGAGAGTACATCGGAAATTTAAGAAAACAGCCTCCTACTCCACAGTTAAAGTGGTCACCCATCCAATTACCGATCCTGGATCGAGCTGCTTCACACCGGAGATCACCGAAGCCATACTCTGGTCGTGGGCTCATTGATATCGTCGATGATAATAAATAGTGAATATCCGTTAACCGGTGCTAATATTATTAATTCTACATGTAAAATTGTTTAATAAGAACCCTTGAAATTTTGTGCTATTGATATGGAAAATTAAGTAAATATAAAATGTATTAAAACCTGTTACTGGAGCCTTCGCTTGTCACTCGAGCATTGGCCCCAAATCGGCAAGTCAACGGGTTGGTGCGTCAATGCTCAATCGAGAATTGGTCTTAAATGGGCAAACTAATAATTGGCAAAGGCAGTATTCGGCTAAGCTTCAGTCTACAACAACAGACCAACTATTGGTGAATCAATTCTTGGTCAAGCTTTACCGTGAAATTGGAAATCGGCTGAGCATTGACATAGAAACGACAAACCAACAAATGTAGAGTCAGCACAAGTGTTATAAAATTTACCATTTTTATATTAAATTTCTGATTTTTTTTAGGATTCAATAGAAAGTACTGTGTATTTCGTATCTTACATATACACTACCTAAAATATACTAGTTTATGTGAAAGTAATTTATGCTATATACTTTGAACAGTGTAACTATTTACCTTTTTAGGGATCGATAAATATACCTAAGAATTTATTTAATCAAAGAGAACAGTATAGGGCACATCGTAAATAAGATATAAAGTAATGTGCTTTCTCCCACTTATGAAGAGATCAATAATTTATTTATCGTTCGATAAACGAGAGTCAATCTAATGCCAGTAAATCTCCTACAATGAGGGTCACGAGTATCCTGAAGCTCTCGGCTCCTAGAACTCGCCCCATAAAGTTATTCCATCTTTCTTATTCTGTACTTAATAGATCGGAATTCTTCACCCTATCGCGACATTTCATTACGGGCACTTAACGATTAGGTGGGTTCTCACAGTCGACCAACTTAACCCGAACGAGGCTGCACTCTGACAACGAACTCGCCTGGCATTCACATCGCTCTCATATGCTCACTCTATTCGCATCCTAAACTGCTGTTCCCGATTCCTTCGTCACAATTGGACTATGCAATCCTAATTCTTTCTGCGAATTGACTCGCTGCCACTGACACTATGCTGCGAGCGTCTCAGATTGCATTCCACACGAGGAAAATATAAAAACATATTAGCCATTGTTATGTTTATAATTTAATGCCGACAAACTGAACAAGTAGAATAATCTCCTTACTTAACGTCATAACTTCGATCGGAGTTCTCTTTAGAAAAGGTTAACTAAATCACTGAACTGATGTTTATTTTTATGAAAATAATTAAAGAAACAAAATAAATGTTTGAAATAAAATTAAGTACAAATACGTCGAACTATTTATCAAATTTGACAACAACCATTGTTACCACTTCATACCGACCCTAAACACAGAAACATGTGAAAGATGTCAAAGTCCACAGGATATGTCGTAACCACGTAGTTTCCTGGATCATAAAACGTTTGTGTTGTATAATAAATCTTAAGTCATTGATTTTATCAGAAATTACACTACTAAAATGACTTTCAAATTTGTTGAGTCATCGGAATTGTAACGTTCCCGTGAATTTTGTAAGATTTCTGGGAAAAACATCTTGCGTAACAATAATTAACATTTACTGACCAACTTGAGAGCAACTCGTGATTTGATTTTAGTAACTATTTAAATTGATGCAGTGGTTGATCAGAAATCTTCCAGTTTTATTCATTTGAACGCTCGAAGTGGTAAAAAAAACAACTTGATATCCAATTGATCTCAAAATCGCTTTGAACTCTTGTCAGATTTTTAGTCATAACGCGTCTCAAAAATTGCCTTTTTTGACATATGTCAATTTATGATCACAATTCGACATAACTATTTTTGCACGGCTACTAAATAATAATAAACTGTGTTTTATGGTTTATTTTTCCTCTATTCGACTTTCGACGTAATCCAAATCAAGTCTTAACTTTGTACTGTACATCGAGATTGAGTGATCTCGCAAAAAAAGGGTTATCATCTAAAAATCGAAGGGTTCGTCGAATGAGGCGTGACGCCTGACTTTAAGGCTATCGAGCCGCTATTGAGCTCCGACTATGGGTAGTAATTTTAACACGCGGGCCTTCGATAATTCCAGAGCTATGAAACAAGCTTTAGGCCGAATCAATGTTCGACGTGCACTTCTTCGACGAACGCGAGCTCGTGAGTTCAGCTTTTAGTATCGCAGGTCGATCCGGCAGACGGATCAGAATTATCAATATGTCAAAGCACATTGTAGATTCTCAATCGCAGAGACATCATAAGGCAGCTCGAAGTGCTGTGAAATTGTGATAAATGATGTATCGATACTCCTTCAATCAGTTCGGGAAGGAGGGTCCCCTTAATATGGAGACGACCCCTTAATACACCCGAAATTTCGTGTCTGTACGATCACAGCTTTTTATGAAGCAGCACGCGTTGGGATCTTAATCTCGGCTCGCCTCAAACGTCTAACTCAATCAATATTCGATTATGGTGGGACACCACTTGATCGTGACGCGATCAAGTGTGTAACATTCCTTCGAGATAAATTGCTAGTCATAGCTTGTGACATGTCCGTGACAAGCTCAGCGTGGGGTCCTTAAGGACTTTGGACATACGCACAAATGCATTGTAAAAATAATGATAATAATAATGATACAGCATTAGTTGGTATTAGTCGTATTGATAAGGCTTTCAATATGATATCAATGCACAGAAAAAAAAAGGTCGAGGTCTGTTTATGGTTTTACTGTATTTTTTCTCGTCCATTGAGGAGGCATTAAGTGCATTCATGGTTATTAGTCGGTGGTGGGCTCTATGCAGATGCTTCGGTATTCAAATTTGGAGCCTGGCAACAGAAAATCATTTTTCAAGATAAATTATTGATTACTGCTCCTATATTTCAATAAATAGTTTTTGCGTTTAAACCAGCAGAAATTGATAACGTGTTGAAGAGATGATAAGTAGTATCACTTGCGAAGTTTTTTTTCGGTTGCCAATCGTTAACAACATAATTCGCAGCAGAGAAAAGAGTAATTAAAGTCTTAAAGATTGACAGATTCACAAATAAACTTAGGATTTTCATGTCGAGAAGATATGACAAATAGAAGCTAAATTGGTGTCGATCGTACAATTGTAATTAAAATTTCATCAATTTTGTAGGGTTATTATTTTTTATTTGTATTATCGTGTATATAAATTCGTAGAGAGAGAGAGAGAATAAATAGTCTAACCATCCTCTAACCTAAACCATCTATGGTGCATGTACGCGCTCATCGGAGTCGCAGCAATTCAACAACAGTAATAATCAGTAACAATTGTTCGTGATTCTGTACACCAAAGAACTTTTTACTAATTCAAATATTCGTCGACAGCTTAACAAACAATTTTATTTATGAAATTTATAAATGGAGAAACCAAGGGATAAAGACAAAAAAATGTTGACCATATTTTCGGAATGAGAAAAAAATATGTTAAGCCGGGTAAATATTTATCCGACAGTCCGTATTCATTAGATTTGTCAATCAATCATTAATTCTAGCTGCGTTTGAAAAAATATTTAATAACAATACGCTTTTAACACATATTTTCACAACATGTTACGTAAATGATAAAATACTAAAAACTTAATTAGAAATTATTTCCAATTACTAATGTAAATTGAAAAAATAAATAATATTACTAACCAAAAATTAATCTATCGCCAACGAAAATATTTTTTGAATTCGTAAAAAAAAGTCATTACTTCATGCAACACATCCTCATTATCACTCTATTCATTAACGAATTGTAAAATCATGAGTTAGTAGCCCAGTGCACATCCGTTGTTACAGTATGCACGGATGTTAGACGGTTATGTCGTTAGACGAAAGTGTTCCTTCTTTTCCGTTAGTAATGGGAAACCCAATTAGATAATTATTCACGCTAATTCTTGTCGAACAAATTGGGTTAAACGGACTATTGCGCAATTGGGAGGGGAAGGGAGTTGAGTGGAATGCGAGAGTATGAAATGTTTATGTGTCTATGCGCGTATGTGTAACTCTTCTTCACAAACTATTTGCATCGATGTTCGATATAACTCTCGGTTCAAGTATATATTGTGAGGGAACAAAAAAAAAAAGAAAGAAAAACAATCAATCGTTCGCCCTTAAGAGTTAAACGTTAAGTTATACTTGTCGCCAAGCTTATGATCAGCATAGCAGGATGTGAGACACACATGCGTTAACGTCACCTCACTCCATACATATAACTCGTGCTCTATAATCGCTGAACCTCGTCATTTATCGTTTGCAATTTTTTTTTCAAAATAGCGATAGCCGAAGAGATGTTCTGCACGTTCTATAATATTCTGTATATATGTATATATATATATATATATGTATATGAATCACACAAATCATCATTACTGTAATTGTATTAACAAATATTCCATATCTGCAGCTCAAGAATTTATTCGTATTGACGTTAATTTAATTACATATTGCGGAAGCTCTATATTTGAGGCCTGATATACTTAGGAGGGAATGTATCAATGAGGCGTTGCTCTGATGTATCATATATGTGCGTTATAAGCAAGTCTTACGTGATCGCACTTATCATATTTCCTTAGAATTACACATTAAGATTCAATGAGCTTTCGATAAAACGCGCCGCGTATTCGTGTGATAATACATATTTCGTATTTTTAACGCAGATGAAAGTATATTCGTTTTTTTTATTTGATAAAATATATCAAGCTTTGCATTTTTTTTTTTTCATGTAAGAAGCAGAAGTATTTCAATAACAATGGATTAAAAATTATATTTGGATTGGGTATATTTGAATTAATCTTAAGAACGAAGTGTGATAAATATTTTTCGAGATCAACGATGACAAAGTTCTTCTAATTATTCAAGTCTTTGAACGTTAATAATTTATAGGAATTAATTTTCTTGCTGATACCGCGTTTAGTAGCATTACTATATCGAAATTATTAAAAATTAATATATTCCATACTAAAAAGATAGGAAAAGTCGGGTGTAATTGTGGGTAATTCAATTTTTCAAAGCTTGTATTTTAAATGAAAATTTCAACAGCCAATATTTGCAACAAATAAACTTCCTTTAAGGTATACCAAACATTTTCTAGCGCTAAATTCATAGATACGCATTTCCAATAAATATTTATTTTTATTAGTTTCGATCTCAATTTTTCTTGACCATGCAAATTGTCATTGCATACTGAAAACATATGAGATAAATATCTAACGGATCATGCCGAACAATTATTTAATAGGAGCCTTGATCGCGGTCTAAGGTCAAGCCAAAATTGGATAAGTTTGTGCGATTGCGCAAAAACGTTTTCCGTCGTTAACCGTGAGTATCGTTAGTGAACCAATTCTTCTCTGCGGGCAATGAGATGCTCCCGCTCTTGATTTTCGTCACCGTTTCGATTTGCCGCACAATTTCTAATCAGACGATAAATCTTAATGTATGTAATTAAGCGAGTGGCGAGATGTCCGAGGCCTAAAACGAGACTTTGCTCTTGACTGACTCGCTGATTTAGATGTTACTGAATTGAATTTCGCAACCGGATAACTCGCCAATTGCTGCTCTGTTGATGCGCAAGATATTTTGCAGTCATTTTTCTATGGTGATTATAAAATTAAGCCACGAAAAATACCAATGGTGAAGATGGTGCCAATTAAGCTTTTTTTTACACATTATAGGACATTTATTGATCTATTAGTCCAACGAAGATTTTAACAAAAAAATTTACGAAACATTGTAGAAACAAATTTACCCTTATTGGGTTCTTACTCAACCCCTTAAGTATTTATCACCCCCCTAAAGGGATTGTATTAGCCTCATCGTTTTAGATCCCCCGCCTCTTGAATTATTTTTTAGGCATTGCGCGAGAAATCGTGTAAATGCGTTGGAGAAGCTGCGTGCAGCGCTGCTCCAGGAATACGATCAGAGAGTTAATTGAGAGTGTGCGTAGCCGGGGGTTCCGTGAACGTTACCACAAGCACGTTACTATACGTTACTTGGTCGGCGGCCTTACTCAAACTAGATCCTTCAACCTCTGCAATTTCAGACAGTGGATTGGAAAAAAAATGTAGGAAATCACTGCCCGATTATTATAAGTGGCTACTTATTCATGGGCAAATAATGCTAATTATAAACGAGTCGCCCGAAGATAAGAACTCGAAACAACCAGGTCGACGACGGCAATGACGACAACGACAGGTTTACTCGTTTGTTCGTCGATGGACAAGTTTGTCCTTAGCAATTTGCATCGACACAGTATTAAAACATACACACGATGCAAGATCAAGGACACTCACGTGGCGCCTCGCGACTTTCCCAGGAAAATATATAATCGGCAATCGAAAAGACTATTGACTTTCCATATGAACTCTCATTACGGAGAATAACAATATTAATCCATGAATTCTTTTATTTGCGAATTTTTTTGACTGCCCATGTGACACAAATACTTCCACAAGACATCAGAGTCATTCCAATGGGTTTTAAAGATCGTTTATATTGTACTAGAAAACATTTTTGTGCATCAAGATTAAAAATTGAAAAAATTGAACATTGTGGTTAGTAACGCAAAACGGTGTAATTTGTGAGCTTGTTATGTAGAAAATACTTTAGACTGCATATTGAAGAAATCAGTCAACAAGTCTGATTCATGTATAGGAGAGCGTGAGAAATTTTATTTTTTTACTGATCTTGTAGCTATAAAAATCGTGCTATTGACTTTAATTGAATGGTTATTGAGCACTAGTAGGGAATCGATGTCGTCAATATTTTGCCAGAAGAAATATAGCATTTTTTACTTGTATGGAAAAGATTTTTTATTGATACTATAGTGAAAAGCAAGGACACGAAGCCCAGGAAATCTGCAATTTTGTGCGGCTCTATCGTCCACCAGAATTTTGCAAGATGTAATATACCATTTTCTACTTGACGTAATTTTTAAGGTTTTTTCTCGTTAGAGTTCACACCTTCTCATTGCATCCTCGAGACCAAATATATCGACGTAGGTGTGGGTCAGGGATAGGCGAAATATGTCCCCCCCCCCCGCCCTTATTTATTTGGAATTTAAATGACTAGTCAATTTTCACTCACTATTTAATTCAAGTTTAAATGGTTAGTGATTTACCAGAATATTAATTGGGTATTCATTACTTATTGATTAATTATCAATAGCATTTTTCTCGTTCCGCAAAATCAGTAACCTGAATTTATTAGCGAGAGAAAAACCACTCGTTATTTAAACTCGAAAAGAACTATGAATTATTGCCCCCTTACAATTTAAAATCTAAATAAATATTGAGTGAAAAACAACTCGCGATTCTTTTCGACTTAAATGATGAGTTGACATCCATTCATTATTTAAAGTGAAAAATAATTCCGACTGTAAAACCATTCATTATTTATACCTGAAACGATAATGAATGAAAAACCACTCATTATTTTAAGCGAAAATAAATTATGAGTGAACAATGATGATCTACTTAAATATTGTATTTCATTGGAATGCGACACTCAACGGAAAATCGGGTGCATTGAATGAGAGATCTAACCTGCATTATACAAATATTTTTAATAAAATAATTCTGATGAGACAATGATAATAACAACAATACAGCATCGGAGATAATATATGCTCTAAGGAAAATTTGCTGTATTAGAAATTTACTTAAACTGGCAAGATGAATTTTACATCTTGACGTAAATTTGATGTAAGATATAACATTTAAAAAATTATCGCTATGTAAATTTGCAAATTCGATTTTATATTATGCTTGCAAATTAAATTTGAGATATCAATCTATGCATTAAAAAAACAGTACAGATACAGTAAATTAAAAAACCTTTTAATCGTTGTATTCAATAGCAGACTACTAATGTACCAACAATTCAGCCGCACAATAGCTACCATCAATCGTATCTCGTTCATCAGATCGAAACATACCGAACGCTTTATTTCCGTGCTAATAATTCAGACGCGATGGCGCACCTAAGTTACTCTCATTAATGTCACTTCCTGTGTCCGTTGCTGTGCGCCACACGCATGGAAATAATGAGTGTCAGGCTGTATACAAATTAATGCCTATATCGCCAACTTGGCTTACTTACCCGACCGGAGGAATGGACTGCAGATTGTTGTCCAGATCATGAGTCGTTGCAGGGGTGTACCGTGTGCCCGGTGGATTTTCTTGAAGCGTCCGATTAGCCAGAAACAGCAGAGCCGCTACCGACAGCAGACCAACTCGTTGCACCAACATTATTCCAATTTTAACGAATTTGGACTTTTATCAATATAAAGTCCGATTCTTCGGTGGCCTCAGCAGGCATTCGTTAAGCTGGGTGGTAACACCCCATTCGATAACGGTATGAACGACACCCCCTTAATCCTTGACGATGTGACCAAAATATCGAACCCAAGTTCACTGGGCAGCTGTTAATAATGTTCCATACAAAAAAATCCTGATTATCTATGATTTCAAAATATTCATTCTATTTCGTTATGACAAGTTAGTGTAACAGATGAGTTTTAGATCTGCGGGTTTGATTTGAATCACGCCAAATTTAAAGTTATATAACATTCTATGAATTATTCACTATAATAATTATACCTCGATATCGGCACTTTAAGGGAGGGGGTTCAGGTCAAAATTAGAGAATGTTGTTTATCTGTGATTTCAAAATATCAATTCTAGTTCATTATAGCAAGGTAGTGTATCAGATTAATTTTAAATCTGCAGCTTTGATTTAAATCATGCAAAATTTAAAGTTATATAACATTCTATGAATTATTCACTTCAATAATTATACTTTGATATCTGCACTTTAAAGGAGGGGGTTTAGGCGAAAATCGGTGATATTTATCTACTTTTATGTCACATGTTCGGTTGCCGGTATTATTTGACGAAATATGTGCTATTGGCCCCTTAAGTAATTTTTTTTTATAGGTTCTTTCTTCAGTAAAGAACCAACATTGTGAAATGATAAAATCGAGAACAAGTCAGGGGTTCGAGTAGAAATTAAACAAATTGAAATATATATGTTATAAGTTTATAGATTGTAAGAAGGCATATAAATTAAAGTTTTATTCTAGTATTTATCGGCTATCGGTTTTTTAAAAATAAAAGTGTTCGGAGTATGTAAAGAAGAAAATTAAAAAATATTGCAGACAAATGCTCGAGTTACCAGAAAAAAATTATTAACTTAAGGGACCAATAGGAAATACTTAATTAAGTAATGAGTATCACTTATTTTAGCAGATGCAGAAAATCATTATCCTAATTAAGCTTCTGAACCTTTAGATAAATTTTGGAGGTTCTGGCAACTATAAATTGACAACTATTAATGGTCGCACCATGTGACTATTTGTATAGTTATAATAATTATTCCCTAGTTGCAGTGATAGGAAAAATCTTTACATGAATTGAAAATAGTTGCTACTTCATAGTTAACAATCGCAAATTTTTTCCTGCGTACAGAAACTCTCGTAAAATACAGAATAATATTCTGAAGATATTGCGAAAATATCAATTAAGTATCTCAGAGATGCAAACAGAAATTTTTCTTTTTTACAATATGATTCAACAAAAGGAACAGTACGCAACAATTCGTGTCAAAGTACAGTCACTGAGAAAGCACATGACTGTCCTGTGATAATAACATGCGTGTTTCGCGGAGTGTTGGCGTTCCGGAAGTGCAGCAAAGAAGAGTAAAGTACGATAGAAAGATTATCACGAACGGGTGGTATAAATAAAGTCGTTATCTATGACAAATAGCTCTAAAATGAAAATTCTAAGCTACTGTATGCAGTGTAATTGGAAAACCCTTCTGAGTTTTAAATCCTTTTAGTCGACAGATGCGATAGCCGTGAGAGTCTTTAGTCTAGAGAAGCTGAAGATGCTCGAGCAAAAGATAAGGCTTTCCCGGGTGAGATGATAATCGAAGAGATCAAGGGGATTTTACTGCAGCACGCGTCAATGATATTTGGCTTAATAACTTGAAAAATAACACACAACTTTACACTTACAAAAAATATGGCTTAATTAATTTATGTTATTATTTTTTTTAAAAGGCTAATCTTTAAAAAACGTGCAACTTTGGCAATGATATTTCTTTCGAAATGAAAATGTACACGCACAGACACTTTTTCACTGTATTCGTCGCATGGCTCAATCGGGCGAATTGTCGAATGCCTTTTTTAGGGGTAAACTAAAGCACGCGTGACCGAAGGATGAACCCCGAAAAGGTGCGTCGACGGAACTCGACGTGAGACTGCCACAAGCAGACTATGAACCGGGTATCCCAACTCATCTCGGCCAGCCGCAGCTTCTCTTCCTATCTCTGTCTCGTGGCCTCTCTCCCTCTCTCGTGTGAGACGCGACAGACTCTCAACCCCTTCCACTCTACTGTCAACACTCTGTGCACCAGAGTGGAGTCTCGTTTACATCATTCACCATAAATCCATAAGCATAACAGGCGAAAAGTATACACTTTACAGCCGAAGTTTAGACAATTTTTAGCCACTCAACGATTCTATAATAATTTATTTGTTTTTATAGAGCATACGCGGGTTTTTGTTAATTTAACAAATAGTTACCGAAAATTAATTTACATTAATGTTACATGGTAGTAAATAACAGGAAGATAAAATCGCAGAGTTTTTAAACGACATTGCTTCAAGTAAGAAAAATTTATGATATGATTAATAAGTATTACTCCCAAAGTAATAACCTCCAGTGTTTATTTAAAAAATTTCAAACTTTTAACAACTGCAGGGAGAAGACATTTTCGATATAATTCATTTTTATTTAACAATTATTGTAATAGGTGAAATAAAACTATGAGAGAAAAACTGCAGATAATTTTTGTTAATTTAATGACGAATTTGTGGGGTGAAAACAAATAAAAATATCATTGGTTCGATAAAAATCGTAAAATTAGCGGACAGCATATTTGTTTGTGCGTGATTACACAATTTAATTCATTGCCGAATATATTTCGATAGAAATTCATTCTCGACAGAAAAACTGCAATTAATAGAGGTGTTTACGACTCAAAGTCCGGCAATTTTGGTCGCGTAGACACCGGTTATATTGTGTAATTATGGCCTGTCTGCATATATTTATGTAGACACGACACGAAATCACTTGCAAATAACAGGAATCGGGAATACAAATTAAGTCATTATAGTTCGGAATGTGTCGACTCTGAATATTTCAATAACTTATTTTGCTGGCGCCTCGGTCGAATAATTTTGGCTAATGGACTTTGTGTGTGCCGGAAATTCAGAAGAACTAGTCGGATCTAATGGATGAATGTGCAAACATGCGGGGTAAGGGAACATATATACTGTACGTTACTCAATCCTACCCTTAGCTGACCCATAAGGGTTCACATGAGGTTTGAACGTCCAAAGGAAACTAAACTCTACGTTCGGTCAAATATTGACTTTATGCTACTGTAAAAAATGTTTAGCCAGTACTTCATGTGAAAGACGAGATTTTGTTATTTTCTTTTGCATGGGACTCAATGCAACTTTTATAATGTTACCCTCGTAAAAATTACCAAGATATGTCTGGTTATACATAATACATTATACATAATAATACACAGTTAAAAATGTTTTGGTAAAATGTCTGCACAGTGCAGGAAGCTCGTTTACAGATATGGGGATAGAAAATTGACTACACGAGTATAACGTAAAATTGATGTACAATTTTTCTAAATTTGTTATGAAAGGAGTATGAGGTATGTGCAGTCTGCTAAATTCGTTACAGAACATGTATTAATTGATACTCAGTATACTAAATACGTCATACGAGCCGAGTTTTTATTATGAGTTAACTTCAATTTTGCAACATCCGCCCCAGAGTCGAATATATTTACCGTGAAATTACTAGATGTGTTGTTAAATTATTACACATGTGCAGGAAGCTCCTTTACAGAAACGGGTATAGAAACGTTACTACAATGAGTGTAATGTAAAATTTATACACAATTCTACTAATTCTACTAATTCATTAATAAAGTCGCTGCTTAATATAAATTATTCAATTAATTAATATTAAATTGAATTTCATACATGAGTTTAGTACAAGTTAATATACAGTATACGAATTTTCCAAATATTTTTTATAGTGTACGCTTCTCATTAGAAGCAATCGGCATTTAGAGAAGCCTTAATCAGGCACAAATCTAGCGATCCCTATTTTGCATTGGCGCATAATTAGACAAAAATCAACATGAGCGATATATAATCGACGTTGCATTGAAAAAATGTATTTAATTAAGTAAACTGTTAATTTACTTGCCTAATGATTTCTTACATAACTTGAGTCCACTGATTTTTTTTTTTTGAGTAAAATATTAGGTAAATCAACTTGATAAAGACAAAAAAAATGTTTCTAATTTAATGTACAATACATTTAATTTGATGCGTTATACACTAAGTTTTTACAGTTATTAATAAATTTGAATTCAAGCAAAAAATGCAATAAAATTGATCCAAAAATATTGCGTTTGATTTGAATCCAGAATTATTTGAATTTGTACAAAGATTAATGCACTGTCCGTTTGATTTCCCTTTTTACGATACGAATGCTTAAAATTTTGAGACTATTCAAAAATTGATAGTACGATGTGCTGACTGTAGTTATCGCGGTTGTATTTGTTAATGGAATTACGTGCTCGCCAGTAGCATCCCTGGCCATCGTCCCGTATTAATAAGCCTGGATGCATTGTTTGATCGCCCGAGAAAGCGTGCTCTGATGCGGGTGGCTAAAGAACCACGAGATACAAGTATACAAAACACACAAGTGAGGGAGAGAAGATACACAGTTAATGGGGACGCATGGCTTATATCTCTGAGCATAGGACTGGTATGCGCGAGCGCGTAGTTACGTCCGGAAGATCGCTGATAATACGCGACTACTAAGGCGGTGCTCAATCGCCCTGCACTAACTGTATTACAATCGCACGCACATCCACCAGATCATCCACTCTCGATTCGTCGCGGTGTAGCGAGACTAAACTCACGTTTGAGTGATAAGTCGTTCTGGCTTAAGGATACTCCGTATGAAGCATGTAGAATAAAACGTAATCGAACATGGGATTAATCTTTTAACGGTCCTTTTTTCGTGGATTAAGAATAAAAAAATGTTTGCCCTCAAACAAATCGTGGAAGTCGTGGTAACTATAATGTCACCGACGGCTAACCGAATGGACTCATGGAAAATGCGAATAATAAAACAAATTGTTCATGAAGAAAAATCGATAATGTGAATCTATAGATAGATTGTAGAAAAAAAAACGTAATGGATTATAGGATTGATATTTTAAGGTTCTTTTTCACGCTGAATGAAAAAAATGTTTGGTCTCAGAAAAATCGTGAGTCATGGCAACTATAACGTCCCAGACAGCTGCCCAAATGCGAATCTTGATAAGAGGCGAAGGCGACAAAACGGGCACTGTCTTAACTTATGGAAAATGTGGAAAATAAGCCGAATCATCGTTCATGAAAAAAATCGATGATTTGAATCTATTCAAGTTTCCCTAACTTTTCCCGACTGATATTTAGCAAATTTTTTTTTTTTTAAGCGGTAATCGAATCTGCATATTTTGCTAGGTACTCCTTTTGCTTTCCTCTCTATTATCGTAACTATCCTTAAGGATATGGTGTTGGGAGTAGTTTTAAAAGGAAGTTTTTATCGAAAAGTTAAAATGGTGCCCGTTTCCCAATGTGGTATAGTGCCAAAATTGTCTTCGGTACCAAATTTGATTACCATACCGTTAAATCACTGGATTCATACTGCGACGTTACTTACACGATAACTAACTATTGGGCACTATCGAGGAGTGGATTATATAAATATAATATTATTGGTAATAATATCACAACAGTAACACGTAACTGACCTGCTTCTAAAGCTGGATCCGGGAATTATCTACGAATTAATTCTGGCCCGAAACAGACCTGATGAAAAATCTGAAAAAATATTTTTTTCAGGAGTGTGAAGTGGACGCAGTGCAAAACTCTCGCCAAGACAGAGCTTCCATTCTGTTTTTTCCGCCTAGGGAAGAATGTGGAATTTATTTCGAGACCTTGATTTCCGTGGCAGTGTGCAAACATCTGAAAAAAGTAGAGAAAATAATGATAACGTAATGAGTCATTGTATATTTTACTAACGAAAATAACCATGAAATTCAAGACGATATTCTCCAGGAAAGCTCTGCCGGAGCCATCGAAAATACGCCATTCTCCGAAATACGAAAAAAATATTCTAGATTATAAAACTGCTTTACATTTTAGATATTGCACCGTGGTATTATTTTTTTATGACCACGAAGTCGTATACACACTTTCCCTAAAATTTTCGAATTTTCCACAAAACCCAAACAAGATTTTTTTTCGCCTTTAAGCTAAAGTTCCGATAGCTATGAGATTTGTGCACTTGAAAAAAAAAAATCCCGCAAACAGTACTTAAATCATCGAATGCAATTTTACCTTCAAATGTGACCCAAAAAAACAGAATTCAACCATCGGAATTGTCAGAGAATTCACAAAATATGAAACGTGAGCCCGAAATAAAATACATTGGCATGATCTGCGTGTACAACAGCTCGATTTATAGCGCGATGACGATTCTATCGCGAAATCTCTGGTATACAACTTAGCGATGTCCCTTCAATGTGCAGGGTCATCTTTGACGTTATCCCATAACTCTTAAGTGACAAAGAACGTTCGCTCGTCTTTTGTACCTTATCGTTTTGTGCTAAGAGGATCTGTGTGCAGGCGCGAAACGCTAACAATGCAGATACGCCCGAGAGATTCAATGGCGTATGGATATTCTGTAATGACCTAACTATTCACCCATCAAGAGAACCGGAGATATTTCCGTATAGTCAGCGGTACCGCGTATCAAAGTTATCACTAGGCATTGATGAGGTCGCGTGTTGTACTGAATAAACCAAGATAAACTAGTGTCTCGATCTCGTCGTAGCGTCGCTCTCGCAGCATCATTTTCACGTGCAACCCTCGTAGCTCGAGCTCCGATTATTTCTCTTGTCTTTTATTGCGAAACACGATCAGCCGGCAACTCGATACCATCGAACCGCCGCGAGAGTTAGCCATTTGCTATAGGCGAAAAAATAATAAAAGAGATGAAGGAAAAATAAGAAGGTGGTCCAAAAGTACGGAGATTACGAGGTGGGCCAAAGTCCGGGCGCGCGCGCGCGCGCGATTTGGCCCTGTGCGGCGGTTTCGAAGGATCGGAGAACACAAGTGCGGTATAGGCGAGCGTATGGCTTCACACGGCTCATCAATCTCGAGGCATCCGCTCGAGGAAGGATGGAGAGTAGCCAAATATGATAATCACACGGTTGTGCATAGTTTTAGATGCCTTTATTTAGCGGCGACACACTTGATGATAGGGCAATCTTAACACTAACCGAATGACATGCTTATACTCGCGGTGGTTGTACGTTGTAACAAGAACGACCGGCTGAAAAAAGTGGGTCAGCCGGTGGGAGCCGCTCCGTGAACGTCTTCGTACGTACGCGGAAGCGCCGAGATAAACCCTACTGAAGAAGGATACGAGTGCACAGTATATACACAATGTTGTTGGTTTAGGTGAAGATATAGAAGCCACACACTTTCATCTCCCAGTCGTCTTTTTTTCCTAATATCAACTAATTTTTGAAACGGCGTTTAATCCGTCATTCAGGCGATGCTTGAAGCATTTATTCGTAATGTCACTGAACTCTTGAAGTGATATTTTTCTCTGGAAATATGACGTGGGGAATCTTGTATTGAGATCGAATATTTGCATTTTTTTTACGTGATTGGATCATAAGTAATTGAAGGTAACAAACAGATTTGACCATCATGTATGGAAAAGCGCGAGCAAAAATTATTGTTGGAAGGAGAGAGATATTAAAATAAAAAAAAGTTTTTTCAAATACCAACTTATATTTGAAAGAAATGATTTGGTGTATCTAGCTTTTTGTTCTGAACGTTGTCGGATTTGCATTTACGTCTTAGGCTGTGAAATAGGGCTTCAATTTTCGTTCAGCGGTCATAAAGTTCTTATTCACATACAAGAAAGCAAAAAAATTGAAGCGACCAGTTTTGGAGCCGCTAACTCATGCAGACCCTTTAAAGGGTTAACAGCGAAAAGAACCAGGACTTTCGTTACGTTTCAAATAATTATTCAATTATATAGAAAAAGGGCATTCTTCAGTTTAATAATCAATGTCCTCACCCGTCACACGTTTTCCAAAAAACTAAAAATAGAATATCGTCTCAGAGGGAAGTGTAGTTCGAATAAATTTCACGATCTCTCATACAAGTTGAATTCAAAGGATTGAAGCCGCTTCCTTTAGTGTTTTCTCGACATGAAGGAAGGGGCCTATTTGATAAAGTAGCAAAATAATTTCATCGTGATTGCGGCATGATTCTCCGGGCGGTTACCGCGCGAGCGTTGCGTTGCCCGATGTACATGAACCGGGAATATAATCCGTTCGTTGAGAGAGACGAGTTCTTCTTCTCTGGTGAACGCGATAGATAGTGATTACCGGTAGCATGCCACCGGCCGTTGATGTCTTGCCGAGGAGAGCGCATGCATAGGTTACACTGTGGAGAGTGTAAGATCTCATACATGCCCTACCTATAATCAGCGCACACGCCATATCGTGGACATATGCCACTTCATAAGCCGTGGTTTATATACACGACGTTCATCGTGTGTGTCACCCCTTCGCCTCACCTCGACATCTCCTCGTCATTCTCCACTTTATTATTCTTCCCTTTTATCTTCTTTTTCGTTCATTTATTTCTATTTTTTCGTCTACTCTACGCCAGTTACTGCGTCCTGTGGCTTTTGCCCGTCTTTCACGTTCATCGTCAGTAACCGCGCTGCGAGGCAACGCACGAGACTGGTCGCCGAGAAGAAAAATCAACAGTGTACAAGCGTGATAAGCGTGAATAACACTTCTTTTTATATCTCGACACTATTTACACCATTAACTCGACGACAAGCATCTTAATATTTTCTCCATGTTCTCTTATGAATACTCCTTCCTTCGCTGTACACTTACACTCTTGGTTATACGTGAAATACTTCTTGAGACAGCGGTTATGTCATTCAGTTACTTCTTCCGTTTGCTGTCCTTAATCTTGACCGATTTGGCTGTATCCTTCGTCGTGTCTATGTAGGATCGACGCATCGCGTACGCCTCATCAACTCTGCAAGCTCTATCTTCACTATTTTTTGAATATCTTGATAACAAACGCTGATATTTTTCGCGTTGATTGTTCACTAGGTTAACAGCATCTTCGAGGAAGACAGAGTGCAACTGCTCGAAATCTAGCACGTTTATGGCTCGCTGGTTTCTCAGGGTTTCCTCGTCAAAATCCGTCTTGACCCAACTAGTCTCCTCCTCGTCGTCCTTCTCCATGTAAATCGTAAGATCCAATTTTGGAAGGTAATTGGCCAGATCCGCTGGTGGCTCCAGTGTCCGCTTAGCCTCTGACGATATTTCTTCACCGAACTCGCCCACACTCTCAATTACTTGTCCTACGTGATCAGTGATGGACTCATTTAGAATATCAATAGCCGATGGGGCTATTATCAGGCAATTGTCTTCGAGGAATCGTTCTCTCAATTCGTTGCCACGTTGGGAGCGTCCAACTTCGTCTGTTTTCCATAGTCTCTTGAACTCACCGATCCTTTCTTCTTTGCTTCTATCCGGGAATAGTTCTAATGCAGTTCCACAGTCCGTTACTAACTGCAAAATCCAGTAAGGCTGTTCCAATGTTTCATTGAGTTCCAACGATTTCCTCGAGATCTGTTTGGATCTTGGTCTGTCGCTTTTAGACGCTTTGCTGAGTGTCGATGATTTCCTGCGTCTTGTATTGTTACTGAGGGCTTTCGATTTCGCCTCCATGACTACAACCCATTCCGCTTCCGTCAAAGGCCAAGAATCTTCGCGAACAAAAGCCTCGATTAGGTACTGCGTGAAATTTTCAAGTTCTTGGCTCTCTTCGATTGAACTTTGCCTGGAGATATTGCTCGAACGATGACTCAATGAACCTACACTTCTACGAGAGAAAGATTTCTTGGAGCGACGTACTTTTTCCTTTGACACATGAGGAACCTCCTTTTCCTTTACATTAACGTGTCCGAGATGCACAAGTGGCAGAATAACAGTTGCACCGCCTTCAATTTCCGCCACAGTCCCAGCAGTCTCACCGGACACTCGCAGCTTTGTCATCACGCTTTCGTAGGAAGTCTTCAGTCGCAGAGTCAGGACGCAATTACTCTTTATTCTCGCTACCAACTTCAATATACAATTTTCGTTATTCGGTATGTAATTGTACGAAATTTCTCGAACAATCAGAGGTGCAATGTCGGTTTTAATTGGAATTGGTTCCTCCTCATCCAGCCAGTGTAACATCGATTCGCCTTTTATCGTAGTTAAGTGAACAGACCATTCTAACTCTCCAAATCGCTGGTAATCATTTCGACCATAAGCCAGGATGGTGTATCCTGTTTTGCTGTGTCGGTACGTCGCTGGTGCTACATTGTTAGCCTCACGTGGCAATTCGCGCCTCGTTTGGTTAGCGAACACTCTCACAGAATAGTTGGGAAGATTCGTGAACAGAACTATAACAGCCCGGACCGTTTCCCATTTGGGTGCATTGACCACAACTCGTACAATTGGAACCCACTGATCTGGCAAGACATTTGGGATTCGTCCCTTCAGCTCTTGAATCTGAATTATATTTTGGAAGTCCTTAGCGCACGGATAAAAACTCTTGTAAATACTCGTGCGTTTGATGAGAGCTCTCAACAAATTTTGTGCAGCTGACTCGTGATTGTCGTAGTTGAAAAGTTCGACGACCCTCAGAAGAGCCTGTTTCACTCGATTGTGTTCGCTGTGACCCGGGTCGTGAATCTCTCTGTAGTTTTTAATTAAATTCATGCGAAAGAAACTCTGAACTATCGTTGCTGTCCTGTTTTTGTTGCCTTCGACTTCTTCAACTTTTTGCCAACTTCCTTTGTCTTGAAAATAATGAGATTGTTCTGGTTGTCTCCCGATCGTTGGGTCGAGGAAGAATATTCTCACCGCTCGTTGGATGACCGGCAATTCGGTTTCCGAAAATCGTTTCCTCAAAAGCTCCGCAAATGCTTCGCTAAAGTGTTGATGGATAGACTTTGGAACTTTTTTGCTTGATTTTTCTGCGTTCACGTCTGGCATGTAGCTTTGATAGTAGAGTTTCAACGCAGCTGCATATGCTGCAGTGCCAAACGATTCGAAGGCTTTCTTTAGGGCAATGCTGATCCTCTTTATAAGTGCATCAACACTTTGAGATTCTGTCGTCATGAGATTGTGCATTTGCAAACGATTTCCTATTTGGAAAGTTGTGTCGGAGAGTATAACCACGCGATAAGAGGACTCAGAACTTATAAATAAACGCAACAAGTGTCGGCCTGGTCCAATTTGAAAAACCGTCGATTTTGTCCCTCTTGTCTTTATCTCAGCTTCTAATTTGTTGATTATGGGCCTATTGAACCAGTTATGTTCCTCAATAATCAAAGAAGTCTTCTTTTTTAGGTGTGAATTGCGCAAACCATTACTTGGTAACATTATGATCGATAAATTAACAAGAAAAAATTTATCCTCGGTAGAGTCAACGAAGAGGTATAGCGGCTCATTTCTTGACTGCGAAAACTTGTCCGGATATTCGTAGAACATGTTCTGAGTTGATGGTCCAGGGGTAAAGGATTTTTCACTCCTTTTGCCATCCCGGGTTGTCAGCACAGATTTTTCTCTTTTTGTGTCGTTCCAAGGCAAATTATCAGATACCGCGACGGAGAACTTGAAGAATTTCGGTCTGTAGAATAGGTGAAATTCTCGCAGATACATTGACAACTTGTTGAAGTCGCCCCATAGGCTTATATCCGGCATTGATGATTCCTTATGCATGTCTTTGGAAGAACCCGTCGTAGAAACGCTACGTATCTTTCCAATGGGTTGTTCTTTTGTTTTTAGAGTCATTTCGGATGAACCTTTTTCCGAATTTTCTTCTTCGCTTTCATCGTAGGCATACAAAACATCCCCTGTGCATTTCCTCAGTGGACTTACGATTAACAGATGGCGTATAGGAACGAAGTATTCTGATGGATCAACGAGGCCTCTACTTATCGCCCAATCGAGCCATCGATGGAGCTTCCACTTAGCCAGCGAAGGTTTTACCTTGAAAATGAGTCAAGGAAGTCGGAGGATGTGGAAAAACGATATTTTGAAAACCTCTCAAATTGTATACAATTTTGAAAACACATTACTTGCTCCGGATCCAACGGAACATCGCGGGACAGTTCAACATAAATTTGATGATTCCAGCAGGGTGTGATTCCAGGAATTTCTGCCGCATCCACATCCCTCATGTCTTCCAGACTGAGAAAGAGTAAAGTGGGTTGAGGCTCTTCCGGTACTTGTAGTTTTTTTACCGTGGTCTTTGATTTCTTCTTCGATGCTTTTCCTAAATCTGAGGATTTTTTTACTTCGACCTCCAGTTTTTCTTCCTGGGACCACTCGAAATGCTTGGCGTATTTTGAGAGAAACTCCCACTGATCCCTCGGAGATAGATGCGATACATTCAAAGTCAAGTCTATCCACCCTATTTCAATGAAGAGCTCAATAGAATTACATGATCTGAGGAAATTTAATTTATATTTGCAATTGCTGAAGTATTACCCGTCAGACACGTGATCAAGCTGCAGTCCACAATTTCTCGCTTTGAGGTCCAGGATAGTGCAGCTATTTTAAGCATCGCTTTTGCCAGAAGCATTGGCCAAAGCTCATTATTATTAGCTGTGCAGGGCAATAAAGGTCTGCCACGCTTATCGACAGGTATCAAGTCGTCTATTACAATGCGGCGCCAAAAACCCATTGAGAAGAGACGCACTATGTATTTACCTGAAAAAGGATCATGCCAATGTGATTTTATCAGAGAAAAAATGGCCATCATATCACAAATAATGAGATACCTTTAGAATTGAAAATCGGACGATGTTGTGCTCCTTTTCCAGCTTTATTTATAGAGTATACCTGATACCATCCCTGCCAACACTCGTCGGCAAAGTTCCACGAGAAATTGTCGGACGAATTTTCGATTTGCAAGCCGTTACGACCACAGTATTGTACATTTATCAACGTTGAAACGAAGCATCGTATAAACTGAACATATATAGATAAATTTGACATTTAGGTTCGAGTCTCAGTAATCAGCTTTAGGAGGAATGGATTACATACTTCACTATGCAATAAATGCTGATTATTCACAATCAAATCAGGATAGCCGGAAATTGGTTCACATACAATGGGAGTGACGACGCCTTTCAAATTTTGGAATCTTTTCCACTTTGTAGGCTGCAGGGATGAGGGCATCTCGACCTGCTGAGGATCAGTAAATTCGCCACCTACAGCATTGGTTATTTCTGTTATAAGAATAGTTGAAATTGGCATGGAAACTTGCTTTTTGGATAATCCCATGGCTCGGTATTGAGATCCAAATCCGACCATTCTGACCATGTTGCTGCACTGATGGGTTCCGACTTATATATCACAGAATCTGCATATGCAGTCTTTTTCGATTTGATTGACATAATTGGACGATGCTGTCTACACGCACTCAATACGTTTCGTTCCTTTTTTTTTTGTGGTTAAGTAACAAATATAGAAAGAAAGTGACAAACCTTGATTGAAAAAAGTAAATGCGCGTTTATTTATTCTGTATCTGTAGACCTACCTACATGAACATAATGAGATACATATCTAAATTAAAAAACTGCATTGTAAAAAGTTTGAGATACAGAAAATAATAATCTCTAGAAATACAAACTAGATTTACAAAATTGTAAAGTTCTAAAAAAATAGGGCTTAGAATTGCATGCAAATGTAGAGTACGCAAATCATAAAATATGCTCCGAAACAAAACTAGCAGTACTTTGAAAAAGGACTGTTCTTTTGATTACTCTATTTAACGTATATAATTATGTGTAGTTTTGCTTCGTCGATCGAATAAAATATTCCATAATTACAAATAGTTGTCGTCGATTATTACTTATTAATCATTAGATCAATAGCAACATTTTTGTGGTGCTTTTGTTCTTCGAGCTGAGAATACTTTGTTTTCAATACTTTTAAACAATCTCAATAAGTCGCGGCTTTCCTGATTTGTTAATTAATATTCTTAATGTACAATCTCATTTAAAGAACAACAATATCAGATTCAGTTAATTACCCCGCGAACTTACATATTGTAAGTTGGCCTCTCTTTACATCCATTTATTTTTGTACCATTCATTCCTCGGAGAATGTCTCTTTACTCCCGAAACACGGATAATACGATTAATATTTATTTTCTTTTGATTTTTTAGATCTAAACGAGCAACGTGAGCGGTTAGTGTTTGTTAAATGATTTAGTACTAACATGGATTTATCTTCAACGAATAAATTTATAGGAAAACAGCGATCGCTGCTTAGTTATCGACTTTTGTGACAAGATTAAAGCTACTCCTAGACTTCTGATTATTTGTATTTCTATACTTTCTCATTACCCACGATGCGTGCAAAAATGAGTAAGTATCGCAATTTGATTTTAACGTGAACACAGATTGCATTCAAAGCGGCATTTCAAACATTCATATGAAAATTTGCGCCACGTGAAATCTTTATTCAGGCGAGTATTGCTAAAAAAATTAGATGGAATGGTTGCTTATTTTACGTAGTTTGAAAAAAATGTCTTTTCTCGAAAATAAAATATTTCTATATTCCTTTGCTATCCTATTCGTTCATATTTGTCCAAGCACCTTCTCAAAAATTTTGAGCAATGTGAAGATACCCTCCGCAAATTTTCACTGTCAACCAGTCTATCTCTTTGAGCTACAACAATATAATGAACGATTGTTAAGTCAGCACGTGGGAAGAACGCAAAGAATATTGAGAAATTTATGGCCACTTAACGAAATTTCCAAAGGCTATTGAATAAAACGAATAAGAATCAAGGAAGACATTCGTGAATCAATAGTTTCACTCAAAATCCTTCCAAATAACTTTGATCGGAAGTACTGGAAGATATTCTTGACAAGATTTCAAAATTTCAACGAAAAGGGCTCTATGTAGTCTGTCTAGCCGTTAATTCGAGCACAGAGTGTGGCAGTGGCTGAAACACTTTAGTAGATCAATATGCGCCTAATACTTTGAAGTCGGGACGTATAATATTCTGAGAACAAATGTTTGCATGTTTATCAAAATAATCGTCTGAAAATCCGATGGAGTATTGATGCTTATAATCTAATGGGGTCTCGGAATCATCCCAAACGCAGTATACACCGAAATTGGCACTATCTCAAATACTCCTTTGTCAGTTTTCGTAAAAACATTCTAACCCTGCCAATAGCAGCGCGTTTCAGCTCGAAATATATCGATTGATTGTATTTACAGTAAATTCGGACTTGATAAACACCGTACGGTAGTGGACTGGACCAACGAAAGACTCTTTTTCCTTGATTTGCAGATAAAATCTAATGAAAGTTGAGTTAAAAAAAGTACTCTCTTTTTAAGTCACTTAGCAAAAAATTATTAAAAAAAAAAAAAAACATTTTCAAATGGTCATTCATTGGTGCCATCAGCCTATTTGGAATAAAAAGATTTGTGCAACAGCGTAGAGAGCTCTTACATAAACATACTCGTGCAGCCTAATCGGAGGGGCTGACTATTTTTTTAAATTCAAATCTGTAAATTATTGCCAGATCGCGTTATCGATCCTAATGATTAGCTCGGGGTCCTGACGCGCGCTGATCTTCCATGCGTCCGGCTTGTAGCCTCTGGATAAGAGAGAACAAATCTTCCTCGGGTACAGTTGCACCTGATTGAGTATTTCCATTGGGTCTTTGGTTTGATTCCTCCTCTGCATCTTGCAGAGCCGGTGCGGCTGGCAGAGGGCTGCGTTGATCCTCCAAACGTGATCCCTACGAATTTTAAATTCATTAACATCTTTATTTACAAGGGCAACGAGTCTCTAGTTTTTATCTATGCGGTATATTTATTTTTCAAGATTTTCCTTCTGCGACTAATCAAACTTTCCAGTAGCGTAATTCGAAATGGAGATCTATTACAAAAAGTAATGAGAACAATTCGTGTGTTCATTATGTTATGTGAAAACATCTTCAACACAGTCTTGACCTAATACGCAGAGAAAAAAAAAAAAAAAAAAAAAAAACGTTACGCTTTTTAAGAACACCTTGCCACAGTCTCTACATTTTTTTTTTATTAATCTTCTATTAGGTAACAATATTCTGGAGAAAAGCATAACTATGGCCCAAATGAACAAATAAGATCGATCCAAAGCTCAAAAAATAAATATTCTTCAAAGAACATATCTCTATTCGCGCCGCTGCTTCGTCTTCTAATTTTTATTTCTATTTTCAGTACATACTTGACAACGCAGAAGCATGTCTATGAAGGAATCATCGGCATCTTGCGGCGTCCGGGCAGGCGTCTTCATGGCAGCGAGATTGCTGCGATTGGTGTTCAAACCTGGTAAGTATGGCAACGTCACTCTCTGCTCGTCCATCCTTTTGCTCTGCATACCAGCAATAAGCTCCATCAACTCTTCTCCATCCCTGAAAGAAGATCATTCATTAGAACCGTAGCTAATATTAATCTTTATTGAGGAATCTAGTTAGTCTCGTACTTCTCTTTTTCCGGCGGTGGCGCTTTGATTCTCGGCTTGCGATTGGCGTTGAGCACGCACCGTTGATCATCCATTCTGCCGGATTGGAACCGAGTCAAGAGCTCGAAGAAATTCTCTTCCTCTTCCTCTTGAGAAGGCTGAGGCGCGAGACTGGCTCGTGCGGAAGACAGATCGCTCGTCTCTTTTTGCTTGCCATCAGGCGTCAACTATAACGATATTCGAATTTTATCATGATACTCACGACAAGTAAGCGTAGCGATAGTTATCATAGATATGAAACCAGTATCTCAAATTATGAAATACTGGTTTCATATTTGGTTCGCGAACTAACACGGAACAAAGTTTAGGTACGAATTTTACAGGAATCGTTTGAGTAGTTCAAACTTTATGGCGCTTTGATTTTTTTAAATACTTTTTTCGAGCTAAACCAAGCCTGAAAAGTAGAATGATTGTTGTTGATGCTGTGGCCGCAAGTGTAATAAGTAATGAAGGACAATTGGAATCTCGCAATTACTGAAAAGTAGAATTTCCCAAATGGCTTTCTCATTATTTTTTCTGCGTTTCACAGAGCTTTCTCTATGAGAAAGCCAACATCTATCAACGGGCTGCCTCATAGAGGTAGCTTTGTAAATGGCAAAGAAAAAATGAGAAAGCAATTTGCAAGGATTCACTCTGCTAGCTGCGAAAAAATACTTGTCGCCGAGGTCATTTACCGCGTTACTTAAAATGTACTAGGAAATATCGGTATTTTATATTTACTTTTATGAGATCCAAGTTGTCCATGCTTTGACGACGTAATCTGTATCTTCCTGGCGAGGACGAGGCGATCGTTGCCGCGTTACTCACGCCCAGTTGATTATTATTACGTGTTTTTTCGTTCTCTTGCTGATTGCTATCCAGGCCAAGAATTTTTTGCAGATCTGCTACATTAGTTTGCGCCGTATCTTGACCCGTTTGATCACCGAGTTCTTTTGAAATGGTTAGATGTAACGACGCGAAGTGCAGAGCTTTCTCGTGATTACCCATCGCCGAGTATGCGTTGCCCAATGACCAGCATGCACGACCCTCCCCAACTCGATCCATTAATTGTTGCGCGATTGCTAAGTGACGAAGGTGATATTCTATGGCAGCTGAATAATCACAGATGAGTGTGTAAGTGTTTCCGAGGGAATAACAGGCTTGAGCCTCCACTGCACGGTCTCCCAGCTCCTGGGCGAGTACCAATGTTCGTCTGTAATTTTAATTTGTTATATTTCAGTTTAGCCGAGGTAGATTAACAAGAATGAAGCATTTTGCGATACTTGAATCAGATGTAAGTTCTAATAACTAATGTGACGGGAAAATAATTTACGTCCATCTTTCGTCGATGTCAATCTCAAAAAAGATTCCTCGAGCATTCGAAAATAATTATGTATATAATTAGTATATAATTATTAATTATTAGTATATAATTATATATACTAAAAGGTATAATTATTTATTAACATAAAAAATCAACGAAATACGCCTAATATAATATAAGAGCCTGGACAGAGCAACACGCGAGGGCAGGGCGTGATTGGTGATTCGTGGCTTCTCCCACGTACTGCTTTACGCGTATTCGACTAATATATCGAACGATAGCCGAAAATCACTTTTCCATCATTAGCATTAGAGTGCGGATTTCAGCCGGGGAGTCTGATTTATTTCGTCAATTATCAAAATCTAGTGTCTCAATAATTGTAATTCGTTAGAAAAAGGTTTTTCGCACGAGTATCGAAGACAATTTTCCTTTTCAAGGAGCGAAAAGTGAGTTCTGCGCATGCGAACGTTCGAATAAATCACTTATTTCGCACCGCATATTGAGCTTCGTTGATTGTGAAGTACCAGATTGCCACATATTGCAGAACGAAATGCACCTCTTAAGAGGCTATCAATGGAATTTACATATGGCATAGCTTTGAACAAATTCATACTTTTGTCTCTAATACTGTGTTTATTTCTATTGACTTTGCAAACGTTCCTTGCGTCCACGATTATCGACGATTATCTCTTGTTGTAAGAAGCTAGTTCGTCGAATGAGTTATAGATTTTTTAAAAATAACAGGTATTAGTTTATCTTCAAACTAATTGGCATCCCGTAATAGAAACTTGTTAAACTAGAGGCAGCCGCTTAACTATGACCGCGCCGGGTGATTTTGCCGGAAATTCAGGGAGATTAAAATAGAAAAAAAATTAAGCTTTCTCACTGTAAAGCGCTGCAAACTTCTCAAAACGAGACTCAAAAAAATCCGAAGATATTCAACTTTATTTAATATACCTGCTAAATATAGCAATTTGAAGCAAACACTCACTTGTAATGCTGAGCCGCCTTCTCGAATTCACCGAGAAAAATGTGCGAGTTACCCAGATTGCTGTTAGCCCTTCTTTCCGCGGCTTTGTCTCCAAATTCTCTCGCTATTTTCAATCTTTCATTGTGATAATATATCGCTTTTTGAAAGTCACCGAGAAGGTAATATGTGTTTCCCAAATTACCACAGGCTCGGCCCTGGGCAGCAGAGTCTCCCAGTGTCCTTATTAGCTCCAAATTTTCTCTAATCACGAAACAATAAAACAGGTTGAGATAAATATTGTTTCAAAATATTCATTCATGGTCTCAAAAAAATTAATTTTTCCTCAGTTTCCTGCCAAAAGAATATGCCATTCTATTGCACTAATTAATATTAGATAAGTTCATGTATAAAGATTAAAAAATTAAACAGTGTTAGTCAAGAGGAATAGATGTTTTACAATTCTACTCGTATTGAAATAAAAGTTTTCATACTCGTAGTAACCAACAGCCTGCTGCAATGATTGTCTCGATTCTTCTGAAAATTCTCCAGGATCTAGATAACCGACCCTACCATACTGCTTTCCTTTAGCGTGATAAACATTTCCAAGATTGTAGAGAGCTCTTCCTTCGCTTAGCTAAGACAAATAATATACAAATTACAAGATTTGCTTCAATAATGCTTTGATTACAGTGCACACACACACATTGGCATCGTTAAAGGGAAAAAGTATATGCAATATTGTTCTCAAACAAATCCTTATGATGAATTATTGTATATAAATATAAATGTTTATATCGCAATGATTATAAATATCCAAGCCTAATTATTGTGTTACAATGATTCATAATATTTTACAGGTATTATTCTCTATGATTACTTGGTGAAATATATGTGTAAAATACTTTTTTATTTCAGTGATGCCCAATGCTGCTATAAAATCTTTGTACCTTGTCCCCGATTTCCCTGGATATTTCCAGATGCCTCTTGCAGCAAATCATAGCTTCGTCAAATTTCCCCATGACTTTCAGTGTGTTTCCTAAATTGCCACTGGACTTTGCTTCACCCAATTTGTCACCCATGGTTCTTGCCAATGTCAAGTCATGCTTGTGATATTGCATAGCTTTGACATAATCACCAAGATAAAAGTAAGCATTTCCCAGCTGACTGTATATAGCACTCAGAGTTCTCAAGTCGTCTGTTCCAGCTTGGATGGCTGCTTGGAAAAAAGCTACTCCGGATTTGCAGTCGCCTGCCTTGCAAAGGCGCTCGCCTTCCAGGGCTAATTCTAGACACATATTGCTGTCGCTTCCGCCAATCTGAGAAATCATATTCTACTATTATAAAATCTGTATTTTTCATCATTTATTGACAAATTAATATTCAAAATTTGGAAAATTATTTAAAATCAACAGATGTTTAAAGGGCTTCTATTAAACATGGACTTTTGCGTTTACCAAAAAATGTATATATATATCACAACATTGGAGTGAAATTTCTAATTTTAGTGATGAAAAGGGATGAAATACACCCTTTGGAGACTCGGATTAAAAAAATGAATAGCATCAATTATTCCATCAAACAGGGGTTACTAAAAAGCGCATAAGCTCAAAACGAAGCTTGTATTTATTAGTGGCACTGGAATTTCGAATATTCTTCAACCATGAATTTCGTTTAAATTACATATAGGGAAAAATAAATAGTTCATCGTGCGTGAGTCACGTCACGCTCATCTACAAGTGGTTCACGAGACCAATGATTCACTTACAAGTCCCTCGGCCGTTAGATTCTCAGCACTGGCACTCAACGACATTGTACACGAATGTTAGACGAAAGCGAAATTTCACTCGAAGGGACGGACGAAAATAATCGGCTCGTGAAAGCGCAAATATGACACTTCATGTATACACTTTGCTTGCGTCCGGTTAATCCCAGGAGTTTTTATTGACAACGCGAGATAAGCGCGACACTCTAAAAACTCAACATCTCGTTCAAACGTCAACGGATGCGTTAGCCGTGCGTTTTTTTTTCGTAATTAGAGGCGCGTCGTTCGGCGTCATCGAAATAACTCCCATAAGCATGAATATAATATATCGGTGATCACGTAGGTGGTAGGAAGAGTGTGTTTTAACAAACCGTAGCACTCGATCCTCACTTACACTTACGCCCGTCGTCGGCTTGGAGACGCGCACCACATTAGCGATGAGCCTTATCCCTTCTTCTCTTCAGCTGACAATTTACTACTACTATTGCACGCTTGACGAACTTACTCAATGAACCTGCTGTTCGTCCAATCAAATCGAGGCATTGATACTCACGAGCGGTAAAGTGGCGCTCCCATTGGCCGAATAAGTAGCGAATGATCGATACTCCATCTGGTTAGAAGTAGTAAAGTGAGTGAGGTCGTCGCTGCTGGTCGCTGCTGCCGCAGCAATAGTCCGTGCTGGTTAGTACCGTTTGGCTTATCAGTTTTTTCCGTGGCATCCGGGGATGTTTTGAGGCTCGGAGATCATTTCCAAACAACTTTGCTACACATACAGCTGAGGGTGAATAAACGTTATTGGCATTTGGTTCTGATGACTTTTATCTTGATAACAAGAAATTGAGGCAAAATGAACACAAACGCGAGCGAAGAAATGGAACAATTGGAACCTTCTGTTCGGAACGTGATAGCGCAAAAATCGCTTAAATGGATATTCGTAGGTGGAAAAGGCGGTGTCGGGAAGACCACTTGCAGGTACCGTGGACTCTCCATTTGATTTTGTTGGATTTTTTTACAACTTTTCGTTTGACAGTGACACTGCATTCTTCCATCAGCTGTTCGCTCGCTATTCAATTGTCCAAAGTGCGTGACAATGTTCTCATCATTTCCACCGATCCTGCACACAACATTTCCGATGCCTTCGACCAAAAGTTCAGCAAGGTTCCGACAAAGGTTCAGGGCTTCGAAAACCTTTTTGCTATGGAAATTGATCCAAATGCTGGAGTAACGGAACTTCCAGAGGAATACTTTGAAAATGAATCGGGTAATTATTTGGCTGTGGAGCTATTTGTTTGATTTTATAATGTAATCTGACAGATTAAATTTCCATTGCAGTCTTAGGCGGGGAAGCAATACGACTGAGTCGCAATGTGATGCAAGAAATTGTAGGAGCATTCCCTGGTATAGACGAGGCAATGAGTTACGCAGAAGTGATGAAGTAAGATTCCAGATTATGATACAGATTTTATTGGTCGGTACAACCATCATTAAATAGTGTGATAGGGTCTGAAACATTGACAAGTAATTACAATTATTGATAATAATGAAAGCAGACGTTTTTCTCTTAATCAGGGAATTCAATACATTTTTTTTAATTCTGAAGGTTCCGCTTGAAAATTTCTGAATCCAAATCATATACTACTTTACTATATCAAGTATATTGTTGTATTGTTTTTCCTTTGCATAGAGGAAGATTTTTTTTAGGGAAAAGAGTTTGTATTAGATTTTTGTACCAGAATATTAAAAAACGGTATGAAACACAAAGAAAGTAAACAGCTAAGTGGTAAAATAGGCTGCGTATTCTGATAACGTTTAGTACTTCAGTCATGCGACATATGCTAATATTTTTATGATAGCTTGATCTATATATTGAAGTGGATTCTCATATTATAAATTAGAATTTAATACATTTCCCACAGACTGGTGAAAGGAATGAATTTTTCCGTTGTCGTATTTGACACCGCACCCACCGGTCACACACTTAGGCTACTGTCTTTTCCTCAAGTGGTCGAGAAAGGTCTCGGCAAGTTGATGCGACTAAAATCTAAGATCAGCCCCTTTATCACACAGGTAAAAGAGAATTCGATACTCGATTAGGAGAATCGCTTGCCTCGTTGTATGCCACGAAAAATCATGATATTTTCGTATTCCAGTTAAGTTCTTTACTGGGAAGAAACGACTTTAACGTTGACGAGTTCTCAAACAAGATGGAGGAGATGCTTGCCGTTATTAGACAAGTCAACGAACAGTTTAAAGATCCCGAGCAAACAACATTCGTTTGCGTATGTATAGCCGAATTTTTGTCGCTATACGAGACGGAAAGGCTAGTTCAGGAATTGACCAAGTGTGGAATCGATACACACAACATCGTAGTCAACCAGTTGCTTTTCCTGAAGGAGGGAGATGTCCCATGTAGATTGTGTCAGGCCAGGCACAAAGTTCAGGACAAATATCTAGATCAGGTAAGACAAGCAGAAATGCGATTTAATACCTCGTCTTTAAATACATATTGCAAATCTAGTCACATACATATTACACTTCTGAAACTTATTGATAGAAACTTTTTATTATCACTTAACAAGATTATCAAGTTCCACGCTGTTTTTGGAGTTCAGACACTTTTTGAAGTCCACGTAATAGCTATTAATATATTGCTTTAGCCGGCAGTCCGCAGCTTCGAAATTACCAAGATCCTTTTTGTATTTTACGGACTATTTAAAAAATGAAGCTTCCTCCAGGAGAATGGAGACTTCATAGATTATCTGACCCAAAAATATACGTGTTTGTAAATTGTCATAAATCAAAGTTGTGGACAATTTCCGTGGTATGATTTAGCTTTCACAGCCACCCATAAATGTAATCTTTAAACTTAGCTGAAACAAAAAAAACCGTTAAGAGACATTTCAAGAATGTTTAAATCACTCTGATTTCAGAGTTTGTCAATTTATGGTTCAATTCCTTGTTACCCTACTGAAATTCAATACAGAAATTTCTATTTGATTTTAGATAATGGATCTGTACGAGGACTTCCATGTGACAAAGCTTCCGCTGTTAGAGCGCGAGGTGCGAGGTGTTCAGCAGGTCAGAGAGTTTTCCGAAAATTTGATCAAGCCGTACGAGCCTTGATAATAACACCAACAAATCAACCCTTCTCCTACGGATAAGTGTGAAGCTTGTTGAAGCAGGGATGCATGGCGCTCTGGCAGACGCTGTGAACTTTGTATAAAATGAATTTTTTAAACATAGCTTGGCTTGGGCGTTATAATAAATGAATTCTGCTAATATGACAATTGATGTGGTCCTTGTGTGTTCCAATCCCATTGCGCAAGATCGTTGGCTCAGAATCCACAAACTTGGAGAGTAACGTGCAGCCAGTCGTCCGATCACGCGCACAACAGCAAACCTCGAAGGGTGTAAAGATGGTGGTTCGCGTTGAACGAGGGTTTTCTCGTTGGTGGATACTCTGAAAAATAAGGGAATTCGTGGGAATTTATCGGGTGCGATGACAACCCAAAACGAGGGATAACACGATGCGAGTGAAGTTCGTCAGAACTTTGTTAGTCCTCGCGCTCATTGGTAACATTATATTTTGGCACAAAATATGGTGGTTATTCACGGTGCATCAGGCCGGTGCGCGAAATCCCGCGACCTCGAGCCCCTCAACCACCGACGTACCCTCAAAAATGCACCGGCGACTCGCGCGTCTCGTTACTATCGTGATACGTCAATTCGAGACTTTCGAGAATGACGTTACATCCACAGTGGACTCCGTCCTCAATTCCTTTCCTGCCATTCCCATCCTCATTGTATGCAACGAGTTGCCTTACCCGCCTCTCGAGCTCGACTTCGCCAACGAGAGCTTGCGAAATGTCAAGCTTGTCAATCTTCAACCGGATTTTAATAAGTCCTTTGAAGAACGTAATCCGCTATTTTACATACGCACAAAGTTTGTTCTTTTTTTACCCGATGCCACGAGGCTCTCGACTAAGCAAGTGATGCAGGTAAGTTATTCTATGACTAAATGAAAATTGAATTAATTTTGAAAAATATTTCTGTAAAAAGAATCCAAGGTATTGTATCAGATTCATTTTCATTCTACAAAATCATTTATAAATATTACAGTATTTACATTAGAGAATTAAGCAATTTGAAAGTTTTCAAGAATCAAGTGCTACCGAAAAAAGTTAAGGTATCTGATAAAATTAAAATTAAAATAAAATAAAACAAATATTAGATGCATCAAACTTCCAAAAAAAAAAATTTAACGTCGAAAAGCTACCGAGTTTTCTGAGTAAAATACTTACGGTAACTATTACGATTGGTCAGCAAATTTTAATTCTATAATTTTTTATGGAGTCATTCATCAACATATAATGTGGGGTAATGTATGCAGCATGGAGCAGAAATTACATACTGGTCTTGTTTCAGGAAACCGTGAATGGTGCCACTCGAATGGGTGCAGTAACTGTGCCGATCGGTAAAAGCCAGCTGAGCTGCTTAAGTCTCAGACTCAGAGTGAAAGAATGGAGCTTACGGTTCGGAACTACTTTGGGCACAGAATGTGACGCTGTTGTAGGAAGGCACGTTACTATGATAGAAGCGAAAATTCTGAGGAAATTGTCAGATCCATTTCTTCTACCGTTTACGGATGCACTGTACCTTCAAACGACAGCGGCTGGTGTAAAAGTGGGTATTTACTTTCGCAAATTGATTCCACAAATTAACTAACAGTACCGCCACTTTAACAACTACTTCTCAGCTACTTTTAAAGTAGTTTAATCTACTTTTAAATGGCTATAAATGACAATCTTCATTATCCCATAAATTGCAATCGTTCTCTCTTTGTTTATTCCATGCATGATTCTATCTGAAAATATTATACTTTCTGCCGACAACAAAATATATAAATATTTTCATAAAAGTATTTTTTAATAAATGTCCAACATAGATTGCCTTACAAATGCTATAAAAAGACGAATAATACAGTAAAATTAATATGGAAAAAAATGTCTTTCCTTTTATAATAAAATATGCCCTTGTTTTTTTAAACGAATTTCGCAGCAATAACAAATTAGTAATTATTTCCGAGTTATTCATAGAGTAAATTCGAAAATTACGCCAAGGTTTTCATTCTGAATCATACAATCTGAAAAATAAATGAATCACCGTACATCTTTCTAGATTCACATACTCAAAAATCATCAGTTCAACGAAGGAAAACCACTGTTTCGGAGTCAGCAGGCTCAATCGATGGTGCAGCAGCTTCACTCGAAGCGCGAGCGAGCAATGTTCGAGAAGTTAGGAATTAAAAAAGTCACCCGTGCCTCGAATAGCGTTGAGTGGTACGGATGCTCGAGGGAGACGCCTCGTTGTTTCGGCTCTGTCGTCAACAGCATACCCGCGTATCTCTATCAAAATCGTTACACGCCGCCCTGTTGTCTCGCCGGTTTGCGAAAAGTGGCGCACCACGTTTTCGATAAACTCGAGGAAGTTGGTATTCGCTACTGGCTCGAGGCTGGCTCGCTTTTAGGAGCCATGAGAAATGGTGATATATTACCATGGGATCACCAGGTGGACGTTGGAGTGAATCGCGACGACCTCGGACGCTCGCCATGGCTCGTAAAAGCGCAAAACAAACCGGTCACCGATCATCACGGTTTCGTGTGGGAAAAAGCGACCGAAGGCGAGTTCTTCAAAGTTCAATACTCCAAAATTAATCGTCTTCACGTTAATCTACTGCCCTTCTACGTGCAGAACGGTACGATGACGCGCGACGCCTGGTTTCTCAAGAATCGTGATTTTCCTGAACAATTTCTTCATCCAATGTCAAGCATTGAATTCGCCGGCAGACAAGTGCCTAGTCCAAACAATATAAGAGATTTTTTGGAAATTAAGTATTACAACGGTGTGATAGAAAATCCGGAGTTACCTGGAAAGATCTATCTCGATTGAAGAATTTTTAAACGATTTTATCATTTATTGTTTTTTCTACTTTCGTTCATACGTATTTCAGGCACTGAGAAATTTTATCAAATACTATTCATCGGCGTGTGAAGTTTCTATGCGTAGACCGTGGTTTATGGATGAGGATTGGATAAAACGGAGTATTACATTTCATTGAATTGTTAACAGTGCTTGTGAGTATCGTCTCTGGTTCATTAAATGTCACCAGATTCTTCCAAGTGAAACTGAAAAACAAAAAGGTGCTTTGAAAGGGTTGTTCTGATGTTGAATTAAAAGATTTTGTGAAAATTAAGTATTACAACGGTGCGCTAAAAAATCCCGGGTCACCTGGGAAGATCTATTTCGATTGAAGATGGTTCTGTTGATTTTATAAGTTCCGCCGTTTGTTAACTGTTTTTCATACGTATTTCGTGCACTGAGAAATTTGATTAAATACTAATCGTCGGCGTGTGAAGTTTCTATGCTTAAACCGTGGTTTAAGCATAAGAATTTGGCAAAACGAAGTATTACATTTCATTGAATTGTTAACAGTGCTTGTACGTATTGCCTCTGGTTCATTAAATGTGACCAGATTCTTCCAAATGAAATTGAAAAAAGAAAAAGGTGCTTTAAAAGGGTTGTTGCGCTGTTGAATTGTGCTATAAAATATAACTTATGGATCGTGGAGGAGATCGGATTTAATATAACTATGCCAATGGAATGGGATTTTCAATACTCGGAAATAATTTTTTAATCAAATAACACGAATGCGTGGATAATTGCGCAATTGAATCAAACACGGTGCCAAATAATTTTAAAGCAGTATTATGAAGTCATTCGAAGACATTAGTTGTGTGATTCTTTTGAAAATCTTACGCTGCAGACATGACAAAGTGTTGAGATCCACCTTGTTGCATTTTTTTTTGTTCCATGAACAGACGAGCTAGAAGCCACTATTTTGTATCTTAAGGTGTAGATTAGGCCGTAGATTTAATTCTATTTTTGTATTTCAGTGCTCTCGCGAATACGTCGTGAAGAGTCGTGT
Organism: Clistopyga incitator; assembly: GCA_947507545.1. Lineage (NCBI taxonomy): Eukaryota > Metazoa > Arthropoda > Insecta > Hymenoptera > Ichneumonidae > Clistopyga > Clistopyga incitator. Next base: position 6,936,497 of record OX382173.1, on the reverse strand, counting down.
GTCTGATGGAATTATCAAGACCAAAATTGAATTATGTTTTGAGAACTCGTTTTGTTGTCAAGTCTCGCTCGCTGACAAGTAGCACACGTATTATTATTATCATCATCAGCGATTCTTTATTATCAATGTTAGTGCCAACACGCAATTTACGCAGTTATGAGTGTGAAACTTTTTCTATCGCAGACATACTGAATTTTAAAAGACGAAAAAGAAACAACCAAACTTTTGCATAAGACTTAATCAGTTAACCAATAGATAGACTACTAACAAAAATATGTAATTACGAGTTATAGTGATGTTCTTTCAATAGAAATGTGTGGTGTAAAATTTATTCAATAAAATGCATTCATATTGTTACGAAGATTGTATATACAACGTTTTCACTGGATGAGGCTCACGGCACGACTCTGACGTCTTTTGGGGGCGTCAGGATTGGAGGTTCACGAACGAAACTCAGTAGTCTGTCAAGCTTCATTGATTCCAGATCAGTTTGAGTGAGGTGAAGTTGTTTCTTTGTGGGCTTCACCTTTACTCTTAAATTTGGCGAAAGCTTAAGCGTATTTACCGTTCCCCTGTATTATTTATGACCGATTACTTTATTTGTTGCAGTACGACTCATTTGAAATCTCTAAAAGGTCTCGAGGTTGTCACTCTGGGTCAAATTCACAAATAGATTTTAATATGGCTGCTGTTTAACTATTTATAGGATCCTTAAAATAAGGAGCATAATTTAAGCATCGCAGGATATGTATTTTGACCAGTAACTTTACAAATCAAATCGCGACCTTATTGAACAGGTAAAAATTGACTTCAGCACTAATATAAGCAAGTCTTCACATTTTTTTCCACTTTTATAGTTCATAATTTCGGATAATTTTTTTCAATTTCAGTACTTTCAATAAATGATATATATAAAGCATCATTTACACATTGCTTTGTTTCCGTGAAAAATTTATGCTCGGTAGATAAAATTTTAGAAAAGTTTATGCAACAAAGTCAATTTATTTTAAAAAATCAGAACTCTATAAAACCCGACCCACTTCACCGATTTTATTTGAATTAAATACCAAAGATCGTATTACTTTGTCCCATTTTCATACAAAATTTTAAACTGATAGCTATGAATAATTATAAATTTGTTTCTTAATGTTTTGGACCATTTTGGACCAAGACAAATATCACGAAATCCAAGCTTCCTTTAAAAACCCGGAAAATTTGACCCAGTCTGAGAACCAAGGGTCTAAAATGCTGGTATATACTCACTTGTCATCACCTACTATAATAAAAGGCAGAACATCATTAAACGCAAGCCGCGTTAATTTACTTCTTCTCTTGCTGACGATTGGCTGACTGCAAATTGGCCGATATTTGTTGACGTTCAGATCAAAAACTGTTACTTTTCCATCATTTGAGACGCAGGCTAATACTGTAGAGCTGTAAGGTGCCCATTGCACGTCGCCGATCGGTACACCGAGGTCGAACATGAAAAGTGGCTCTCTGCATACAAAAAAAAAAAATGTTTGTGTGTAAAATTGCACTGTAAATAGCGTCCAATTGTAGAAACAAAACGCACAGTCTGTTGTCTTCCCATATCTTGATCCGCCAGTCACCGGAACAACTCGCAAAAATACTTGAATTATATTTGTTGAAAACTATTCTATAAACCGGCATATTGTGAGCTTCGTTGTAAGTTTTCATGTAAACACTGCTGTAAGCGGTGTTGCATTTGTAAATTGTTCCCTCCTCGGTTCCAACCAGAAAAATATCGTTATCTGATGGATGAAAAGCCATGCAGGTTCCGCATCCTAAGAAATCAGTAAAATAAGGCAGTTTGATCAGCTGAAAGTAATTCAAATAAATACCAGTTTGAAAAGACGTTACGCAATTCATGAAAGTATATCATCCTGGAAAATTAGTGAATAAGGGGGTCTAATGAATTGATAATAATGAAAATGAATATTCGGTAAAAAAGATGTTAGAAGATGCATAAATGTATCGTATATAATTTTTTGCCATGAATGGGCCAATTTACAATCACATACGCACGATAAAATTGTTTTCAGGTTTATTTGGTTACCTTTTAAAGTGATTAATGTTCCATCCGGACCGGGAATGGGTGGCCGATCGAGGAACAAAGTCATGACCGTCGTCAGGCCTAAATCATTTTGATTCAGGACCCAATGATTTATCTTTCCGTCGATGCTGACGCTGTAGAATGTTAAATTGCCTTCCTCAGTATCTGGAGCCCAACGAACCTGCGTATCATCATTTCGTGAAAACAAAAGATCTCTCGCCGAATTGTCATCAAGTTAGTAAAAGGGATGGCCACTATTTAAATGAAAAAGCATTTCAGATATTGGAAATGAATAAAAAGAACCAGATAATATGGAAGAATATATATTCTCACGTGTTTGCAGTGCAGCCAGATAAAAGTTTTATTAGATTTTGATCAAATGCAATTGAAGTAAATAAATTTACTTATTTGTCTGGCAGCCTATTAGTATTTTATTTGAAAGTAGTATAGATTTTGTTTGGACACGTATTTCTTTGGCTTGCAGTTCACCTACCGGCTGATCTGTATACACAATTATCATGAATATTTCATTTAAAGCAACATCTGATTCAAATATTTAATTTAAATACCGTGTATTTGGTGTCTAAATAAATTAGCTCAATTTATCATAACTAAAATCATTCAGTTGCATATTGTATGGTTGTAAATCATATTACAACGAATGCTAATTTTTTAAAGGCGTGATAATTCATAAACATCAATCAAAAATGTATTTGAAATACTTTCAAATTTTTATTCTGCCGATCCCTGATTTGTTATCACCTCCCAAACAATTCCCCCGTGTTTCTGGTCAACATCGTTACTTTTATATTGCGGTGTTGCAGGCGGTAGCATAATATTGTAAACTGCAACAGCTCCGTCCATGGTACCGATCACCAGAAGATGAGGATGTTGTTTACTGAAATCCAAACACATGACCGGCGACTCCGTTGGACAAATCCATTCCGGATACGAAGGGTTTTTCAAGCTGAACAGACAGACCGTGCCATTCGATACTGGACTGTCGAAGGACACTAAAAATTATTAAACAAATTCCCTTTTTATAATTCGCCTTTTCTTGTTTCAGTGAGAGAAATCAGTTCCAGTGACTAACTCGCCCCGAATGAAACAGCAAACAGATCGTAGTATCTGCTATTGAAGCACATATCAGTGACATCATGTTTTTTAGTCTTTTCATAGTGAAATTTCCACAGTGGCAGAAGAGACCCTTCGCCGTCCTTAAACTCATCACTGGGATCATTCCAGTATCTGTAATCTGAAGAAATTAAAAAATCATCGCATATTTTGTTTTGCATAAAAGGGAATCGACCAGTTTTGTCTATTTTCTTCTTTAACCTTGCGATATATCGTCGAATATGTTCTGATTGACCATTCTCTCTAAGGTTTTTGCAGCTTGCAGCATTCTTTGCGTAACTGCGACGGCTTCTATTTGAGCTTTTTTCTTAAGATCATCCTTCTTCGGCTGCGCCAAAGGCAACTTTCTTTCTTTCTCTTTTTCGCGCTGTTGCTGGGCATAATCTCTCTAGGGCAGTTTATGAAGACCACATCGTCGTTGTAATTTAATGTATAATTTAGGGTATAATGTATAATTAGTGGTATATGGAAAAATATGTGCTGGTTACTTCTCAAACACAGAAATATTCGGAAGGCAGCAAAAGTAAATGGCTGTGCTGCATATTATACTTTTTCGGATGGATTTCAGACACTTTTATAATATTGTACGATATGATAATTTTTATTACGTTCATAATATTTTGTCATTGTTTTTAGACACTTTTAAAAACGAACCCGAAAGCTGGAGACTCTTGAATAATGATTAGTATTTAAAGTGTATTCTCTAATACGGGATTATATTTTCTCCCTCCAAAATTGGTGTACTGTTAATTAATTTGTTATGTTTTTTTATTACTAATGAACTTTATCACTTTTCCTCAATTTTAACTCTGTCTTAAGTCGCTAGTATAATACATTTTTTGATTGTAGATCGGATGATTATTTCAGAATGTTCAGCCCACAGGTTTTCTTACAGAGATGTACAAAGTGTTGGAATTTAAAAAAAGACAAAACCGAAAATTCAGGTGATTTAAAATAGCCAGATAATTAGTCACGTAGCAAAGAATTATTTGTTTATGCACATAATTACCAATATAATGTCTACAGCCAATCATGTGACATATGCATTAAAAAATATCACTGGCTTTTACCTGACCTCTCAAATATTGATACATACTTGATATTCGTCGAAAATAATCCATTGGAAAACGTGCGAGTTAAATGTTGCTGTCGGTGGAGGAACAGTTTGAGTGGTCATGTCCTAATAAACAAGACATTATGTTACAATGATACGAATTGTAATAGTCAGTCAATATCGATACGAGAGAAATGGACTCACGATTCTAGAGATACTTTATCTAAAAATATATTGTCTCTTTATGTAAATTAGCCATTTCCAATTTTTTTATAATTGATAATTACTATTCAGCGAGCCATTATTGATTTAAAAAAAATTTTGTGCACATTGAATTTACTTGAACACAGTGTAGAACTCACCCTGACGGGATTATTGTAGGTTAAAGCAGCACGTTCACAATAATTAAATTGATTTGGTATTTTTTTCGGTTTCCTTTTCTCGATCACTTCGTCTTCCAGTTCCGGTTCCGCTGCAGCTGCGTCGACTTGCTTTGCTGCATCTTCACCTTCCTCCTCTTGAAAAACGTATGTAAAATTGTAATTCAGAGTGCAAAGACTTATATCATTAGATTATGTTTTACGGTACCAGCTTCGTCAACATTCTCTTCGTCTTCTTTTTCTTCTACACCTTCTTCCCCTTCTTCTTCCGGTGGTTTCTCTTCTAGTGATTCCTGATGGTCTTCCGCTTTACAGTACAATGATGAGTATCAAAAATTACTATTTTAAAGAGCTGTTGGATTATTTCTACGTACCAAGAAATCCACCAGCAATTTGAATCTTCGCTTCTTCCGATTCACGATGTAATAATGTTCCCTGTACATTCAGTAGCGTCACCAGATGCGGAGGATTCGGCAATTTAATGAAATCCCGATGATTCCACGACCATTCTACTAGGGAATCGGGAATTCTTGGATTGTGGATCACCAAGACCCTCGCTATTTCTTCTTGCAGTTCCTGAAAATACACCACAAAGAAGCCTTAATTTTGTATGGGACACGTAGTCAAAAGAATGTGACACTACACCTTGCATTATTATTTTCTATTTCATTATTTGTAACTTTTTACAAATCTCTGTCAGGAAGCATGTGCACTAATTTTGGCTGCCTCATAAAGAAAAATTTATGTAAAGTTGAACAATTGTTCCAAATTTTACGTTTAAGATTATTACTATTTTGATATTATGACTGATTTTTTAATTTTATTGGGAATGCACATTACAATCGCGCTATTTTCATGCAAGTTGAAAAATTGTGTGTTCCGTTAGCGCTTGTAATTTCTGTCGTTTCTCGAAAACATTTTGGACTTGATTGAGTAAATATATTCAATTTAGTAATAGCTTCAATTACCAAAATTGGAGTTGTACCACAACAACTATATTTAATACGGCAAAATTTACATCTAAAAGTACCATTGAGCAAATTAAAAAAATGGAAACTTACTGCTTCTGTCAATTGAAGTTGATCATCCGGTTTCAGTACGATTTTCCCTTTCATCCAGTCCATGTCTCCGCCGACGTCCAACCGTGAGGTTCGACTTTTAGCAGTGAGACTCATTTGCTGCAAAATCAAGAATAGCTCCTGTAATTGCAGAGTAAATAAACAAACCTCTTAATCGCGAACACTACGTACGTCTTTGCTGGTCTCCGAGATTTTCGAAGCAGTCTTTTTGGGCCCTGCGTGCGGCATGATTGCACTCTACCTGAAGAGTTTTCAAATTAATTTTTTAACCACTAATCTTCACTACATTTACTTATGTCAAACTATTCCTGTCACTGTCACGGTGTTTTCTGTCAGACAACATTTTTCGCAGTGACTACTACATAATTGATTCTCTGTTACCTTGGATACGCGCCGACTCGAATCCTGTCGAAAACTCTTCATGGCCCGCGTTAATCATCCTTACGTTCCCGTTTTCTGTCAAGATAGTGCGTGTCACAGTGATAAAATTGTACTGGCGCAGAAAAATTGTTGGATGTCTCGTACGTTTAGAGTATCCCGCGTACGTACAGAGAGCGTGTCGTGAAAAATCAATACTCAGGAGCTTCGACCTCAGCCTGACGTTTCGCCCACAGAGTGCATGTGGCTGCAGTCTGATACAAACCGTCCTGCTGACGAGACGTATGAAAATGTTCTGCTCGACGACTGTTGATTTGAGCGACTGAAGGGCTCGTGAAATATGTGTGTCGTTTGTTCCATACAACCAGCAAGTTATGGAGAAAAAATCAATAGAACAGAGTGTTTCATGGTGATGTCAGCATTCCAACAAGTTGTCCAGTATTGTACGTGAGAGGATCTTCTCTGTTTGTGACGTAGATTCCTTTCATTGTGTTTCATGGGTGTATTTGTTTTTTAGATTCATCGATAGGGAAGTCTTGAGATTAATCGAACAGTAGAATGGAGGACAGTGGAATTGACAGTGATCCTAAAACGGTAAATCACGGCGAGGATGAACGGATGACTTTTATGGTAAACTAAAAATTCATAACATGGAGATTGAATTATTCCAATGCTATTAAAAAGAAGCTTATGTCAATGTTGAAAGGAGAATTTGTGAAATGTTATTCTGAATGGAACTCTTTTATCAATACAGACCTCGAACTTTCAGCCCAGTGATAGCAGCTGTAGCAGTAATCAGACGCACACTTCTGAACGAAGCACTACTAAACAGTTGCAAAAAAAATTAGGTAAGAATTGGCCTTTAGAGGCTGAGCACGAGGTATCTTATATTTAGCCCCAAATAAATAATTTTTTCTTTCTTCATTATTCGTACCTTTTAAAGAAAGGGTTTCCCTACAATCGTTGACAAAAACTTTTTGATAACAATACCGAAATTTTTTGTTGATCGTATTACATATTTGTACTAATTTTACTGGAAAAATTTGATGAGCTAATTAATTTTAATGCTGTATATTCAAATGTTATAATTTCATTTTCATTGCCGGTTTTTCTTATTACATTTTTTTCGTTTATTTTATCGAAGAATTTCATTGAGTCACTAATTGAAATATAGTAATATCGTTTTAATTGTGATTTTTTAAAAATTACTTAGAGTAAATTTCGTCATTTCTCACATAAAATTTACTTTGAATAGAAGCCCGCATCGAACAGGCAAAACGCATTCAACGCAATTCCGAGTACATAAAACTGTCCAACAATGACAAAAGCAACACGGCTTCGAGTAATTCCAGTGGATTAATTCCCATACAGAGACTGCCGATTCCGCACAAAAACAACGAGCATCATCCTCTTGTCGAGTATTGGAGAAGCGATAGTGAAAGGTGAGAGCTCAGTCTCCAGCATGGAGATGGTCACTGCTTCTTTGAAAAAGCATTTCAATCAATATTTTGACAAATGTGAATAATTGTTTAAGGTTTGAGTTTTTTTATTTTCACATAATTGGAAATAATTGCACGTTGGAGTTCATCTGCGTTTTGGAAACCTCCATTTTCCAATTCGACGGACATTCTGCACCTGTTATTACCTTACACGTTAGAAGAAAAAAAAAGTATCATAACTTATTGTCGTCGAGGACCAATGCCGGTTAATAGTAAATTTTACAAAAAATTCTAGACAAATTTATATCAATTTAATGAATTTTTAGAGATTCTATAAAATCAATAAACAATATTTCTAATTATAGGGTTAATTCTTTTAGGAATCCCAATAAAAAGTTTTATAACGATAGAACATATAACTAGAAATCGGCGTTTACTTTCGAATACCATTAAATATACTTTCTCTATTAAATCATTCTCTCCGCGAGTTAGTTTTTTTTTGTTGCAAACAGGTAAGTAATTGATGTATGCATATGATTTTTATACAAATTTTCATTGGCCTATTTCCCGTGCTCCATTTCAACTCAAACCTTGTATCACATTTATCCATTATTCATTTTGTCAACAGCGAGGATGAGACGACCCTGTTTCCTCTGTCGAGAGGAAAGGAATCTGCCAAGCACAAACAAGACCTCACCGACACATTTAGCATCGAGGAATTGAGCGAAGGAAGCGAGGATTCGCTGCATCTAGGACCAGCAAAAACTTCTCACCCCCACACGCGTACCTACACTCCAACCGGGTGCTTTGCTTGTCATTGTCAAATTTTGTGAAATGGTGTTTTGCCAAAAAATTAGTGATAGTGAGCCATCGAAGGAGTCGGGTATTTGCCGAACAGACGAGGAAAAGTATCCATCGATGTTCAGGGATCCAAAATCATTGGATTTCTGGCAGTCAGCTTAAACGTCATCTGCATGATACTGCCTCTTCCACTTGCCATAGACTCGAAGACTTAGGCTCGTAAAAATAAACTTAATTTTGTATCATACAGGATGTTTATCCGACAGAGACGTGATGAAGCTCTTTCGCACACGAAAAAGTCTTCCGTCAATTTATTTATTTCTCAAGAAAGTACAACGCAACATTGTCCATACGCCCACATAGAGATGAATATATAATATACGGCGACACGATTGTGAATGAAGAATATTATATAAATGTTATGCCAAAGAGTGAATAAAGGTGATGTTGGGATCATGACGCGTATTTGATTTTCTTTTTTTGAATGCTTGTGTGAATAACTATGTCTATACTAATTACACCATAAAATCTATTTTTGTGATGATGAATTGTCGAATAGTAAACTTTTATTTGTGCATACCGAATATTCAAAATTTAATATGTAAGAAAAATGTAAAATCATTGTCTGATGGGTTCATATTATACAACACGTTTGTCTTATAAGTGCTTTATTTGTGCAACTGACTTTACATGTTAAAGTAAATCCAATGTACGATTTTTTACCGGAAAATATCGGAAAGTATTGTAATTTTGTACATTTTTGTTCACAGCTCAATATGGCACATTCGCGAAATAAAGTCCTGGCGATTTTGTGCAGGTTAAAACTAATTATAATTTTTGCCATTATAATTAACACCTGTCTGTGCACCGTAAAAAATACCGGTACATAAATGTCGAATACATATACCACATATTAGTTTTTCGATACATTCTTCATTAACAAATACAATATTGGTACATTGAAATGAAAATTACCATACTCACGCACTGCAATTTTCAAATTCAGCAAATTCAGATTTACAATGAATGTATAATAATATGGAAGTCATGTACCCGATTCATAAATTTCACACCGTTTTGTACATTCAATTTATTTTGATTTTCAACAGTGTATTATTGTTGCAGAAGGACCAGACATGGATTCGTTTTTTTTTTTACACCATTAAAATAATGATGATTTGAGGTTACACGATAAAAAATTCTAATATAGCAAGCAAGGTAAAGGATTGCTTAAATATAGCTACTGTCATGTATTTAAGGCCAAATACTTAAGGGGTTTAATGTTATTTATTATTCATAAACTAAAAGTAAGCAGTTATGTCCCGTCTTTAGTCGACTATTTTCCAGTGATACAAACCGGTATTTCACCAGCCAATCTTCCAGTAGTAGAAGTCAACGCTCCGGTCCGCCTACAAGAGACTTATATTATTTTTTCGTTCGACATCTAATAATGTTATTGATAAATCACGATGGATATTATTCACTCCAGTTTCTAGAGTAAACTACGAATTACAGTCATTAGAGTCACAAAGTAAATGACTAATTCCTAATTTACTCTAGGCATTTCATACATACGTACTTCGGTTGTGGTTATTTTTTGGATGAGGAATAGGAGATTTTATATATAAATGTATTTTGAAGCAGTTTTCAAATAAAATAAACTATGATTAATTATTGCACAACTTCGTTTTGCAAACATAAATATAATAATTCATAATCATTTAGTAAATCAATAAAACGATTTCATCGTATGAAAGCACACGATCATGTAAATTAATTTCAAATTTGTAATATTTTATTTCATCAAGGATTTTGTGAAAAATATTCAACAAATGCAACTACGGTTACAACTTGTAACTTGTTTCATTTGTTCTAAGTTGAAATAGTTGATAATTATAAAGATCTGTAACAGATGTTTATAATTATTTCCGGAATGAAAAGTTTTTAAAATTTAGCTAAAGAATAGCCACGACTGATAAATATATCCGACTATATTTTATCTTATTCCAAACCTCTATATGAAAATGTGGATTTTTTGAGAGCTTAAAATTTCCTTCAGAATTATCTTTTTCTAATTCGAAAAATCTTTATCAACAGGTCTACGTGGGCATTTGGTAATCCGGCTATCATAATCTTTTTGTTACTAGGAGAAGAGTATTCTGTGTATGTGGGCATGCACGTGGTAAAGCTGCCACTGAACCAATAGCCCTTACGAATTGCCACAACGAAAAAATCAAACTTTTATGTTTCTCTCCCTTTCTAATTAGTTAGACAACTGAATTCAATTATTTCTAAATCGACTAAAGAGACGTAAAGCGATTTGTCTTGTAACAAAAAATGAATACCGTTACATCAATCCATCAATTAGATAAGGATTCCATCGTTCACAATTATTCTTTTAAAAAATTCAAATTGTAATTCCATTGGACGGAAAACTCACTTCCGAGTGGATCCGTTCGGCGGCGCTCGCGGTCCGGACCACGGGAGGGAGGGTTTCAAAAGAATCGAGAGAGGGGGCTTAGGTTTTCGGGGGGTTGGAAGGCGGGGCGCCGCGCGTACTCCGTAGCGTTGTGAACGGCGTTCCAAGAGCAACGAGAGAGAGACGAGAGAAGTCAGTGTGAGGCCGGCTGCCAGCCGCCCAACGTCGTCATTGGGCTTGCACCCTCGCTCTATCTTAACCTAGTCAACCGATTAAACATAAAAAACCATATATATTTGAAGAAAAAAAAAACCATTACCGTATGCACTAATAAAACAACAATCGACCATTAAATCATCTTTAAAACGCACGTATAAATTGCGATAAAACTTAATCATTGCACAAATCACTCGAGGGTCGCAATATCTCGATCGATGTAACGAGAGATGAAATCTCCAAGCATATTTACTTGAGATTAAAACCAAATCGATCGACACGTGGATTGGAATTAAAGAACGAACGGCAATGAGGCTAGAAAATCGGAACAAAAGCTTTAGAGAATCGAGAGTGGGAATGTAATAGAGCAAAGTGGAGAGCTAAAAAGGGGAGGCTGCGCGAGTGTTGAGAGAGTCCTCGTCGAGGATACGGGCTTATCGAATGTACCAAATGTATACGGAATATGGTAGCCAACCGAGAGCCGCTTCTGCTGCTTTCGCTCCTGGCTCGGGACGTTGTAGTCCTTGTTCCTGGGGATTCGTCGTCGTTGCCCGAACGACCTGAGTGCCTCTGTCGTTATCGCTCTCGCTGTCGTCATCGGCATCACTCGAGTACCAACGACTTGGCGACCAAAGATTTTTTCGCATCAAATCCGGGGATCCTATCGCTCTCGGCTTCACCTCCTCATTGCCGTCCTCATACTCGTCTACCGCAGTGCAACGTCAGGGCACGCTGACCGCGCGAATTTCTACCGGGAGAGCTCTTAACCGCCTCTCTCACACACACACACACACACACACCCACACACACATACACACTCATTGTCATACATAATATCCGAGGGCCTCCTGTGCATATGGATTCCCAAGAGGCCTGAGTCCTTAACGACTAACGTAATCTGGCGCAAACCGAGTTAGTTTCGTCCTCGCGTGCCTCGCTTATAAAACATAATTCAAGCCAATCGTAGTCTCATTGATATCTCGTGGCGCTGGTGAAACGTGTGTGCACTGCTGGATGTTAGCCTTGTGCACTGCTAGATGCTGTGAGAGTCGTGCCTCTGGTACACGTGACTCGTGCGTGAGCGATTTGTGAAAAGTCAGGAGGAAGTAAAAGCTTGATTCTGGCAATCGAGCGGAACATCATCGCGTTAGGATTTGGAAGGAACGAGAACGTGATACACGGGGTGGAGAAAGGAGGAACCGAGTGAGCGGAAACGAGGCCAAAGGGACTGAGAAAGGAAGAGCGAAGGACTCTCGAGACTCTCGTGGGTTGGAAACGATGATCACTCAACGACTCGGCGGTCTCGGTCGCCCGCGCCATTGTCACGCCTACGCGATACTACCGCGACATCGTGATCAGGCAGTAGCCGGCACGAGATCGTCATTTAGCCTCGTGGAAAGTGCGAGCTCGCGCCGCCGACCCATAGTCGTTAACGCGAGCGGGGCCTTAAGGGGTTGCAGCACTCGCTGTACTCACACTCACGTCGACGCAGCATCCTCGGAACTCGGTCAAGTCCTCGATGACATTTTATCCCTACGAGCTGTCGCGCTGCAGTAGGACTCGAGTGGTTAACAATATCAACTAAAAAACGAGTGTCGTTTTTTCTTATTCTTCTTCTGCTTCTTCGGGTGAACGCGACGATCCTAAGCGTGGATCGATGAGGTGCCTCGTGTACGCGTTAAACGCCGAAGCACGCTTCGCTCGTGCTACTCCAACTCGTCGGCGTATCGTCGTTTACGTGATGATTTGCGAGAAGATGCTCCTATCGACGCGACTACCCGTTCGATGACCCCATACCAGCGTCATCACCTCCACGATATTATTCGAGCGTCCACTGGTCATCGTTGTTATTCTGTGCTTTGATTTATCGTGGATATCATATACATGATCATCAGGAAATGAGATTGAGGGACAGTGTGGATATTTTGTCATTCGATATCGATAAACCCGAGGGTATGATTGACTGTATACATGGGATTAAGTATTTATGATGAGGGACGAGTGAGGGAGAAAAAGAGAAAAAGTTGAAGCCTTGTGATAACGAGAGACGACGCGACCACTGACGCAAAGTGAACGGCGAGGCCGACACAGAGAGGAACAAGCAGCAACTGAAAGTTGAGAGATAAACAGGATGATAAGTGCTGCGAATTAATGAACTAACGTATGGGGATCAGTGAGAATCGCCGAACCACCAAAACAATTATTATGCCGTTCGAATCTTCGTTTAATTGCGTTTCTATCGCATCCTCGACGTTACGTGATATATTTGTAATGCCGCTGAAGAGAACCTCGTGGAATTCAACAAGCCTATGGGAAACTGAGATTAACGAGGCATGCACGCGATCGAATATTTCAGGTTCGTATTGATAAAGGGGATCATAATTTTGAACCACGTAGCATGAGATTCTTATGCAATGAAACATTCATTGAGAGACCCATGAAATTGATATGGTGTATTCAACAGAACGGACATGTAGTACCATTGTGTTGAAACACACGCTTTGAAATTCGTTTTATTAACAATTGGCCAAAAGTACCAAGTATTGTTTATAATTCAAGGTTGTACAAAATTTGTATTTAATGTTATGGTGACTATATTTGTTAGGGCCAGACAATACTGTAGGTCAGGTTTGTAAACCTCCATCATTGCAACTCATAAAAAATGTTCGTATAATTTATTTAATGGATATTTTGTTTTGCAACAATCAATTGGATATTTTATGAACAGGCATTTTTATTCTTTTTTAATTGTTAAGGTATACGTTAAAGATTGAAAAAACCGTCGGGTTATTTTGTTAATGTACCGAAAAATGAATGGAGACCGTATTCGTGTATTGATCCTCATAATTATTTGAGCAATGAGATGAAAATATATATTTCTATAAGTTGAGTAAAAACTTAAACTTCTTTTTATAAGCATCACAGGCTATTATTATGGAATTGATTTTATCATACATATTTATTTCATAATGTAAGGGGGCTAACAACTCTGCTATAGATGTACGTACTTAAATACTTAGAACTTTGCCTCCATCGTTTGTTCTACTTAAAGCACTTAGTACTTTCTTCAGCTCGTTTAATTTGTACTCGTGAATATTGAATGTTTCCTTTGCTAGATGTTGTGAACTAATATTTAAACCTATTCCAAATGCATGAGGTTGCCTTAATGTTATAAAATACACTCAGACCAAATAGTTACTCGAAATCGCTATAAAAGTAACCACATTGTGGTTAAAGTGACATTATCGGGTATCCCCGTGAATTTCGTATAATTAGTTTCTCTATCCGCTAAAAAATTATTTGACTCCCTTGAATATTATTTGCATTTCGAGTTGGTAGATCTACAATGAGCCACGTTTGTAAATCTCTCTGATTTCTCTACGAAAATAACAATTTTAACTGATTCAAGAAAACATCTTCATCACATTACGATTGCAATGTAATACACAACTAACTGAGCTAGAAATTCCCATATTATTAGAATACAAATTGATAATGTGCCATTTGCTTTAGAATACTACAAATTGTATTATAATGACAAGCAACAGTTTTAATATGATGTTTATATTCTGATAAGCTACAAAAAATTGATTTGCAATAAAATTCACGGTAACCCTTTTGAAAAGAGAAAAAAATTGTTAACCTATTATGAATATAATGAAGGACCAAGGAATATTTAATAGAAAATTAGTTTTTTTGTATCTATTTAACGGCTTATATACAATTTCGTAATCGCCGCAGGCTATTATTATTATGAAATAATTACAAAACAATCGGTAACAGTAATTTTTCCTTCTCGGAATAATTGAGATTTACAACCCTGATCAGCAGATTACAACTACTTTTAGATAGCTCCACGACGCTGTTGATGGCAGACAGTCTGATGGTCGAAAATTGTCCATTTTTCTTTTGACAACGAATTTGGTAAAGAAATTACTGTAACTCGGATACAAAATTCTCGTAGGAATATTACCAAGAAATGTAATAATATTGGAGGTAAAATCCACTGCAGAACTTACCAAAAATTTACCACATATTTTTACCGAATTTATCTACAAAAATCTCTGCCAGATCTCTGTAATGCTTGACAGATAACTCTGCCCATGTAGGATTGAAATTCTCTCGTAAGGTAATGTGGCAGTGTCGGAGGGGCGGCTATTGTCCAGGATTAAATCACGATAAAGTCGTTTTTGTTAGAGAAATAGTGTCAGAATTAGAAACGTGGCAAGAGTTTCTTCTAATACGAGCGTAGGAATCCTAATTTCAGGCCTTTATGATACATCTATCATTTTTATAATGTATATAAATCGTTCTTCATAAAAAATCCACTAAGCAATTGCTTAGAATAAGTTCAATTTTACTGCATTTCGGATTGTTAAACTCATGCTACAATTCATTTTTTGACAGACGAAATAAGACATTGAACATCAAAATTTGTTCACCGGTTTCGTTCAAAAGCTACGACAAGTTCAAAATCTCACTTTTTACCCCACACCACTTTAGTGCACTCTTTGTCTTTACAAAACCACAAAATTACAATGCTCGACATATACTTAGTGAGGATTAATCATCTACAGAATTTTATTTCTTATGACTTTTTCCTCCCTAAAAATGATACCAAGTGCACCATTGATTTCTAAAAATCTCGATACTCGAATACCCATGAAAATCTCAGTGACGCAGTAATGTGTCATGTTGTGCAGGTTGAGTGAACGCTAAACGTTTCTTGATATGTTAATCGCTGATGATTGCGGCACTATTCGCTCATCCTTATCTCCGTTGCTAAGTGGAGGATCTCGTCACGGATGTCTCTAATTCGTCCCGATAATCGATCGACCGAGACGAAAGACGAGACATGTATAGGACGAGAGCGTAACATCCCTTGCCACCCGGAGGACGTATCGATCCTTCGACACGATTAGCATGTGGACGCGCGGGTTTCCTCGGGGAGTTAGGCCTCGAGACTGCATGTAGTATACATACGTACACATACGTATAGTGCATTGGTTGCTGATGCCGGTAGCCCCTGCATTCTAGGTGCATTGGCTCAGCGGCCAGCAACGCTTCCGCCGAGACCGCGTGCAGAGTTTCGCGAGGTCCGCGTGCCCGGAAGCTCCCTCATGACGACGACGACGACGTTCCTCTTCACGGCGCGATGCTCTCTCCCATCGCTTACCGCGGTGATCGATTTAACCCTTGCAACTCTCTCTCTCTCTCTTTCTCTATGTATACACATACACACGTCCGAACATACGTACACTAATACTACTGACGACTGGTACTATAATTAGCCGTGTCGCTTGACGCTTAAATACGTAATTATTCGGTCCGTCTGCGCGTGCTGTGCCTTCGTATAATTGATAACTCTGTGCTTACTGGACTTCCGAAGGCTCTGGGTTAATATACGTCCCCCATCTTCCGGGTCAGCGACTCAATACGTGCGGCCTGCAGCCTCTTGTCCAACGAGCCGAATCCTCTATCTTTCGAGGTCAATCGCCCTTGCACCCTCCGACGTCGTGCTCCACTGGATAATTTTCTGATACTCGTATACTCGGCCAAAACAAGTATTTCTTACCCCGTTCTCGTGGCTGCCGGAATCATTTCGGTGCTGATTGAAGATAGATGATTTGGAAGACGCTCCGTGGCTGCAGTGACTTTACGTCTTTTTATATTGAGGAGATTTTGGTTCGATGGTTAAAAAGGCTGGGTTGCAAATTAATTGCCGGTATTCCATAATTGGTGTCATTTTGAATTGTATTTCAAGGCTTTCAATCGATTGTACTTTAGATTCGATGAATAATTTTCAATGATACCTTCGGATTTTATGCATGTCGTAACTTTGTCATAATTGTCAGCAATGATAGTGATTTACATTGCAAGAATTTTGAGATGGCGACAGAAAAATTTAACACATTCGTTAATGCAAATTTAGCACTGTAAAGAGTGTCACTTTTATCAACAATTTTTTAAAAAATGATGCATAAAAAGTGAAACTAAAAATACAGTTTAAGTACCTACAATTTTGCCGAATAAATTATTATATGATTTCTAATTTTATTGACATAATTAATATATTAATTTTTACGCTATCGATTTTCTCTGCGTATTTAATCCTCCGTGCTGACATGGGGTTGGAATGACCCCACCACACGTTACTGCTAGAATGGGTGACCACAGAGTATTAACCCTTTAACAGCCGAGTTTTTTTAGAGCATTTGGCAAAGTTGGTACATGGTGAATCTAAATTCATGAGCACCCAATGAGAGAAAAAAAATTATTCGAGAATTTTTCCTCGGAAACTACCCCCAAATGAAAAAACCACCGCAATCGCTTGATAACATCTTAATTTCATTTCCCACCGTTCATTTCTGCCAGAAATTGAGGAAATGTCATTTCAGAACACGTAGTGGGATTCTGAAGAACTTATGCATCAATCAACCCTTATGAACTACCCCTCAATTGAAAGAAATTCACCCCTCAATGGATAAATTGTTAGCATCTCATTTTCTGTTATTTTATCCTGATCTTGACAGCGCATGACAACTTCTAGGGACACTTTTCGATGTTTTGTTTCTGTTGGGAGTAGTTTTCGAGTCAAATTTTCTTGCTACAAATTTTTCATGTGTTTTCAAAAATTGATATGAACTGAACATGAGTAAGAGTGCATTTTCTGGCGTATCACCACTGCGGGGGCGGTTTTTGATGTTTTGATACTGCCAGGGGTAGTTTTTGAATCCGATTTTCTTGATACACATTTTGCATACGTTTTCGAATATATATATGAACTGAACATCATTTTTGGGCGTATCACCATTTCTAGGGGTGGTTTTCGATGTTTCGTTACTGTTAGCGGTAATTTTTTATTCGGATATTCTTGTTACAAATTTTTCATGTGTTTTCAAAAACATTAATGCACTGAACATCAATGAAGGTGCATTATTCGGCGTATCACAATTGCTAGGCGTGGTTATCGATATTTTATTACTGTTATGGGTGGTTTTTGGTCTGGACCATTTTATTGCAAATGTTTTATGTTATTTCAATGCACAGCCTTGAGAACGCGACTCTAAAAAAAATGTTGCTTGAAAGTTATCCTCATTATACTAATTTTTTTCGCAATTTCGCACTTTTTGATAGGGTGTGAAACTGAAGGGGTGCAACTCTTTCCTGTGCCGAATTTTTCATGATTAGATGCATACTTCATCTTCAAAATGCGACCTTAACGATGTCGATATGTTCATTTTTCTGGAAGTTTCGATTTTTCAAAGTAGGTGGGACGGATGTGTCCCACCAGCCGTTAAAGGGTTAAGTTGAAATTTTGTTTGTAGAAAAAAATGGAAACTTACGAGCACCTTAATTTTGTAAGGTCGGCATCGAGAATAATGATTATTTCGATTAAACTTTTATTGATACGAATAAGAATGCATCGAGTATCACAGTTGGGCGAATAATACATCTTGGAATTAATGAATAGCACTAAAGTAGTCTTTGCGACTCATACTAGTTAACGAAAAAGACAATTCGAAGATTTTTTATATCTTTTTTAGTTTTAAGTCGCATACCTTTGTCAGGGTTTTACGACTTCCACTTCCCATTACTTCCCTTCGTAATTCCGGACGACCACCCTGCAGTGTTGTCTGCAGCCACTCTACTTAATGCCCTTCTCTATTGCTTTTACCCAAGGGCCAAGAAAGGGCGTAAAATCAGGCGGTGTTAATTTTATTGAGTTTCTACTGCATAAGAACTACACCAGGAAATCAGAAAAACAGTCTTTTGCTCAGCAATTGGTGAACAAACCAGTGATTTAACTGACACGACACAGTTTTTTAAAAAATCCGTGAAAGTGGTATATCAAAAATCCAATAAATGGTATATCAAAATATTTGTACAGTAACTCATAACTAATATACAAATGTGGTATTATTACGTTCAGCATATAAGAAAATTCTTCAACTGCATTTTAATACTGAGGCTTGTTTATATTGAACTCAAAATGATTATATTAAAAATAATTACGTTAATTAATTACATCTGTGACGTGATTTTTTGGGAAAATCACGATCACAAGGGCTTTTGTTACTGGTTATTACTGTGTTTAGGTGTTTTCGAGATGCTTCTCTCCGAATTTACCATTTTGCTTTGGTTAAGAAGTTTATGTTTGAGGTTTTTCTTGTTTTGGGAAGTTAAATCCGATCGGTGCACTCTGGATCGAGCAGCCTGGCAGATAGGAGTCACCGTTACGAGTTCTTGCAATTAGTTGTAGACCGGTGCAAATTCGGTGCCCTATAATGAAAGTGCATCGCGCTGGAGAACGGGTGAAATTTTGTTGTTAAGTTTGGCATAGGATAGAGCATTCCGATGCATTATGGATGTGAAGTATAGGCCCGTTTTCGCGTGAAGCACTAAGGGATGCGATTGTGTAGATTTCGAAGATTGTTACCGGCACGATTTGCGCTCTCCGTACAGTAACGAAATAATTCGAGGGAGAGGGCAGTAGTTCTGGGGTAGGGGATTTTGGGAGACATTGAATAGTAATAATATTGAGCTATCGAAGATTGCTCGAAATAATTAGTCTTGCTCGGGCCACCACCGAGGTGACTGAGTTCCAACTCGAGCTCCCGTGTTGACGGTCTTTCTGCCGATCTCGCCGCGTCTATTGTTCGGCTCTCGCGCTTGGCGTACGCAGTGTGTAGTGTACGCTACAAGTCCTCGTTTGCTGCGAACTTTATTCGTAAAATAAAATCAGTGGTTTCGGAAATTATTCAGTGCAGTTTAGTGCATTACGTTTTCGATATTCTTCGTTGGAATATAGTTCTCGCTCGATTTATCAGGAATAATTCTGGTGAGTCGTTTCCGTTTAATACATTATTTCGATTAAAGATTCCGCACGGCTGTATATTCGTGCAGCTATCGATAAGTTAAGCATGCGCGCCCGTTGCTCTGCAACTCGCCGCTACCATTCACGATTTCGATGCGTTACGCGGGCTCTCGCGCATTAATTCAATAATAAAATTTATTGTAATTGCTCCCGAACATTTTTGAAGAATATTGCCATTTTCTCCTTTCGAGTTCTCGTTACGAAAAAAAAGCTATTTACTGGGCCATACCTCGACCCTCTCTACCACAACCTAGCAGCCTGAGTCGCCGTGCATCCAGTTGCGTTTGTTAATTTTACACAACTACAAAAATTAACTAAACTACCGTTTTGTTTGGTTTTGTTCTCGATCGTCAGTGTTACCTCGAACTTTCGATCTTTATCGGAGTCGAGGCGGCACAACTCGATTCCTGAAGCATACCGGTTCGTTAATACCGGTGAAACAAAAATTAGCTGGCGCCCACTGGGTTTGCGGATGTGCGAACGAGGGTGGACGGCCGAAGGTGACAATTTCCGATTGGTGCTCTCGAATACTTAAAGTATTACTGTTCGCTCGCGAAAAATACGTCACACATCATACTTTCATACCATTCCATTTTTACCAGTACACATTATAATCGTTATTCGATCCGTGCGTCAGTGTGCCATAGTGTGGCGGTTGTAACACTGGCGCTCATGATGGCGAAATGTTCTACTTTTGATCGGATTTGGAATAGCGCCATACGGGCACAAGAGTATGAAAGGCCGAGAATATTTTTGCGAAGAGCTAACTTAAAATTTGATAGAAACTGGTAATACATACATTATAGCTGCACTGTAAACCAATAATTCTTTTACTATCATTGTTATTTCGGTCGCACTCACCTCACACAGAATAATTTCATGAGCAAATGCACGTGTTTGAATTATAAAAATTTCAAAAGCTCAAAGCTCTATGCAATCAGATATATGTAGTGCGTCTGCAAACGCGGATATTCGATGTGCGTGGTGTTACTTGATTTCCCGCACGGAGTCAATTGGACTACGCTTTTTTTTGTGTAAATCCATCGCCTATGGTTATTGATATTTACCACTTCACTGTTGATATGAACCACTCTATTCACATCACGAATCGGGCATCAATGCTTAACACTCAAATACTACGAATGAACAACCATTGATCCTGAATCTACAAAAAAGTGCGTAAGCATATTAGAACTACATACCTGCGTAAATATAATTAAGTCCAATTGAGCTCTCAAATCGACCTATCTAAAAAACGTGCCATTTCCGAGATGTGTTAAGACGAAATATCTTAGAAAATTTCAACGCGATTTTGAGATTGACTTGATATCTGTATTGATTAATTTGAGCGCATTTTGTGACTTGATTTAAGCAACTTTTCGAGACGATTTCACGATGGATGGAAAATCTTACGATTTGACTAATTTTAGTGCCGCTTGGA
Source organism: Clistopyga incitator (assembly GCA_947507545.1). Classification (NCBI taxonomy): domain Eukaryota; kingdom Metazoa; phylum Arthropoda; class Insecta; order Hymenoptera; family Ichneumonidae; genus Clistopyga; species Clistopyga incitator. The sequence goes on along the minus strand of OX382173.1, from coordinate 6,915,204 downwards.
AACTAAGTCACAAATTGTGTTTAATGTAGTCAACATTTTTGTTATTAAATTGATCTCAAAATTGTTTTGAACTTTCCTAAAATTCGTTGCCTTAACGTGTTTTAAAAAAAGCACTTATTCAGATATGTTAATTAATGATTTACAAACATTAATCGGTTTTAACGTTTACAGTAGTTAGTTTTTCAGAAGTACCCACATATTGTCAGTCTTTATTTACATGAATTGTTATTGAAAAATTCGATGACAAAAGCTTTTAAAACCTTAAACACAGAATAAATCGACACGGCAACAGTTAGCACCGCAAACCGATAACGAATATTAACCCGACGGGCCATGCGCCATTTTGAATGCGTGTGCTTTATCGTACGCATCCAAAATGGCGAATATCGAAAATTGGGTTTGTCTTTAATCGCGCCATGATACAGTGGCTCCTTTTACTGTACCTAGTTCATAATTTGTAGTATGTTTCTGTGTTATTTTGAAATCTGTAGAAACAAGACACTTTCCAATAACTGAACCTTTGAAACTGGCAAGGGTGTAAGAATCACCTTAAGAAAATATTGTTAGATTGATGACAAATAATAAGAATAATTTTTGTATATTTATTTAATTTTCCAAGTAACTAATGAACGTGGTTTAAAAAATGAATTCCATATGTACATTGTTAAAAATATGTGCAGTAGAATCAATACACGGCCCAGGAAGCTCTTTCACAGGAACGGGTATAGAAAATTGGCTATCCGTGTACAACATAAAATTGATGTACAATTCTGCTAAATTGGTTACGAAAGTCGTATTAATTGATGTACAGTCTGCTAAATTCGTTACAGAACGCGTGTTAATTAATGCATCGTATACTGAATGAGCCATACGAGTTGTGCTTTTAAAATGGGTTAATTAACTTTTGATATTACTACACGTACGTTTCATTTTCATTTTCTTTTATATCGAATTAATTTTCCTAAATGGGTTAAGTGAAAAATACAAAACATCACATTACTAAATACATTATACGAATTTGCTATAAAATGTTTCCGGTATATATTTATATTTGTTTTTTTTTCCATGGGAGTAAATCTCCTATGTTACATTCATCATTTGGTTGGAAATGAAATACGACACCCGGAAAATATCCGTTTCTTGGCTGGCACGTCCCCCTTAAGATTTAGAATAAGGGCGCAGTTGTAGTTAATATGATGAAATCGCGATGCTGTGCAAGGACATAACGATAGTGCCTACACAGGGTGACTATAGTATCCCTGTTCACGATGTATCTCTCGCCTAGCCACGACGGAAACTCTGCAACGAAATATATATTCTGGCAATCGATAGCCGGCAGGGCACATCCAGTATAGTATAGAGAGAGGTACAGGCCCACACACACACACACACACACACATAGAGCAAAAGATAGAGAGAGACAGCACAGGCGAAGCTCGCTTCAATGCGGTTTTTAATAAAGTTAAATTGATCCTCGAACGAGAGCCGCATGCTCACCCCTCGTTGCCGTCATATAAACATATAAACATACATATATCCGTAGTGGCACCCTCGATGTTCACATGTCGCCAATAGCCAATCCACTTACCTATATTCGAGAATTGGGCGACGAAAAACAAAAAAAAAGAAATGAGGAAAAAAAAATCTTTATAGCGCCATAGTTCGTACATGTATATATTATAGTCATTCAACGAATTCATTCTCTTTTGCAGATTTGCCGTGTTAGGCACGAGTCCTTTGAATGCAACTCTGCGAATTCGTCGAGCGGACGAGTGGCAGCCTCGGCTGAACAAACAGTGAGTTTTCATTGCCGAGGAAAGCAATCTCGTGAAGAGTGAAGCGTGGTCCACGGGACCAAGACTTCGCCAGCAGTGAAAACAGGAAATCGGGCGGAAGAAGGAGGAAAAAAACAAGAAAGAAAAAAAGGAAAAACGAAATCAAGGGAGTGGTGCTACGTGAAGAGAGAAGAAGGAAAATAAGAAGCTGAGGTGGTCAAGTGCGCGAGCGTGTAGAAAAGCGTTTCGCGTTTATCCAGTGAACGGCGTAGGTGCGCGCCACCCCCTGGCGCAGGGGGGTGGGCCAGGGTGCCGTCAGCGTGGGTGCCGGTGCCGCGGGGGCGCGTCTGGCCCGTCGGCTCGCCCGCGGACTAGCTCGCCGACTCGCGGCGGCTTCCACGGGCCCGTTTCGCCGTACTGCCGCAGTGCTGGCGACTTCGGGGACAGCAACGGGGGTGGCCGTGGCCACGGGGGAGCATCAAGATGCCCCCCCGTCCACGCGTCACGCTACCCCGACGAACTCGAGCGTGAACTCGTACGCGAGCGGAGGTAGCGCGTACGCGAGTGCACCGAGCTGCCCCGCGAACCGCTCGCGGGGCAGGGCCATGTCAATGAGGAGCCTCCATCGACGCGTCTCTCATCCGTGAGTTTTATTACCTTTTACTACTATTTATTCATTATTTTACCACTAGTTTAGTATACAGTGGAATTAAGGCACCAGTGAATAAACCTTTGAGAGTAAATAGGAGCTTCGGATTTTCATAGCCCGAGGACCATTTTAAAGACGACTTGAAATAAAAGTACATTGGGCATTGATGAACAAGAATTGCTGAAGTTTAAAAAAAGATTATTTTATTAGTAGGGATATCATACAAGTCGAAGGGGACTTCTATTCAAGCAGAAATTTTAAGAGATAATGACACTTTCCTAGAGGCCAGCTCAAAATTTTCACAGCCATTTATTTCCAAATTACTCCACACATATTGCTCAAATTTTGATAGAATGTGCGAGAGTACGACAGCAAGAGACTAAGCCCCTGGCTCCTCGAAACCTGAAGCAGTTTAGTTCGTGAAACGATCCTTATAATACGGCCTTTGTAGCGCTTGATTCACGCCTTATGTAGCATTTCAAATTTGTGCTTAGGTATAATCACATGAGTTAAAAAATTTTTTTCATTCGAGTGTTAAACGAAATTTGTAAATAACATGTCAGGAAAATGCTGTTTTCGCAAGCAGTCATAATTCTGGACGGAGGACTGCAAATTAAATTTTCGAGTATTAAAAATAACAATAACGTGATATGGTCACATAATTGAAATGAGGGTTTCTTGACGTTTGTTTGAATAACATATTGCAACACCTTTCGCAACTAAAAATCTCACTTATGAATATTATACGAATGGAGGAATTTTGAAAAAAAAACGCTTTTTGGAACTCTAATTCGCACTAGGAATGTGTATTCCCATGTGGTAATTATTGTATACGCTGTAATTTTGAGGACCAAGATAAAGAGTTATTGATTGACTCTATTATTGTCTTAATTATTGATCTTAACGGAAGTGGAAAATGGTATGCTCCGAAGGCTATAAAAGGTTCAAAGGTTTCAACCTGAAAATAACTATATATTTGTAAATGCTTTGGATTGCCTAATGCAATCGATTTTGTCGGCATGACTGTAATTTACACATTCTAGTTTCACAGGCGATCCTTTGCTAAACCCGAACTAATGACGATTATTCAAAGTTATAATATCTCCGGAAATGGTCGAGTATATTATGTCTTTTGTATTATACCGATTTGTAAATCTGTAAAAAATCTATAGCGCATTTAGTACGATGAAAATTCCAGTTCAGAAATCTTAGTTTTTCTTCCGAAATGTAAAATCTAAACTATAACAACTAAGCGTAAAATTTCCTATTCGTTATATTTTAGATGTCATTTACGTCCTTACAAGCGTGTCGTTTTTTTTCATGGTAACTACAAGAAAAATAACTCGAATGAAAGTGTACAAAAAGTGAAGATAATGTGAAGAACTAAATACACACGCAGAACATACACTTCACAACGCGCTTGGTATTTAAATGGCTAAGAAGCTTTCTTATCTTTTTTAAAATCCATTTTCTCGACAAACTAGTCGGTAATCGGTCTTCAAACTTCGTAACCGCAATGAAAAGCTCTTCTACTATGATATAATGCAAACTTAACCTTCCAAGTTATCAAAGGCTGAAGCGCAATTATAGCTCAAAGGACTTTAAGGGCGACATAACCAAATTGGAGTTATCCTATTACTTTTAAATTGCCTCTATTTATTTATTTGCTTCATACGTATATGATATTCATTCTTTTTTTTACATATGATATATTGGTAAGAGAATGTATGAAAAATGCGTTACAAACGGAAACAGGATTTTGTTTTCACAAAAACTGATTCGCTTGTATGTCACGAGGTCACCCATTATCCATTGTTTCCATTTATATGGAAATTTTCAACGAGTATATGAATTTTTTTCTTTTTTTAATGGTGGACGACATACATGTTCATAACAATGGTATAATATGCTATAAAAATGATCAATATCAAATTATTGAAGGAAAACTCCAAAAAATAGAAAGAGTACAAATGTAATGGAATAGTTGCAAATCTGAAACCACGTACATTTTCAAGTACTCTTATGTGTTTTTTTAGTCCTCCGTCCCGAAAAGTGCATTTTTCGCGTGGTGTTGTCATAATGAAAAGTTAAATTTATCATTCGGTCGAAAATCTTCTTTCGAGAGTAAAACTTTTTTGGCCCTAGTGTCGAAAGGTGTTATTTTTTAAATAACTAAGAGGCTAATGTCTTTCAACCAATTTTTTCAAAACGTATCTCAGCGGTTGTATTTACGATAATAATTTTATTTCCTTTAACAGCTCATAGTTTTTAAATTGGCAATTGCATAAAAGTTTCTATGAGGGAAAAAAAAAATATTTTTCTTACGGCATTTTCAAGACTTGAAGTTTTTTCAAATTACAGTCTTACCAGTACTTGCTGTACATTTTGCAAAATTTGAATGAAGTATTTATGGAAGCAATTAATAATTATTGCGGGTGGTTCTATATGAAAACAGTAATTTAAATTACCCGAGTCATATCTTTTCGTACGCAGTTTAGCAGAAGTATGGAGTTTACTAAAAGTCGAGCCCTACCCGTTGATTTATAACATATGGCATGAAAAGGTTTAAAATGCTTGAAGACTCGTCGCTAAAGAAGATAATAAGAGGTTTTGTTCACTGGTGTCTCCCTTTACATTTATTTATATTTCTGTATACTACTTAATTACAAGCACAATTGCGTCTGTGATTAAATCGGTAACGCGAACCCTGTAGAAAGTTTAGATTTTCTTCTGATTTACTTTACTTGGCCATTTGTTTTATTATGGGAGAGGGAATTCGAGTAACGTTGACTAGCGGTAGTGTCTGGCGGTAGTGATCCTGTAGAGAGCTCTCGTTAAAATCGAGAGAGATGCAAAATGAAAAAAAAAAAATGAAATAATCCTTAGTAAAAAAGTGTACAACGCTGCTGCATGACTAAAATAAAACGATAAGTCTCGGGTAACGGTTCCATTAAAGTGTCGCTTTAGCATGCGGTGACCACCTGGTGAACATTGCTATGCGCCTTCCTGTTAACGACTGAGTGGGTTCTGATGGCACTCGGTGGTGTCCCTCGCTTATTCTTGTCCGTTGCTGAGTAAATACCAAGCGAGTACCAAGGAATGGATCAACCACTAAATCTCACGTAGGATCAAAAGAATATCGTATATTATACTTGTACTTCACCTACTAGGGTTTCTTCTCCTTTGTCGGTTTCCGCTTCGTACGACTGAAGACTTTGGCTGTCTTCTAAGGACGTGCACCAATCTATTCGAACATATTTGCACTCCTATAACATCTCAAACAGTTTGGATGCTCAAATAGTTTGAGTTGTTCGACCAGTTTGAGCCTGCAAACAATTTGAGCCTTCGAACAATTTCACCTCTCGAACAGTTTGAGCCTGCAAACAACTTGATCCTTCGAACAATTCCAGCCCTCGAACAGTTTGAGCCTTTGAACAGTTCGAGCCGCGTTATCAATAATGCTGAAACTTATTATATGTAATATGAAAACATCTAAGAAAACATATTCCATACTGAGGAGACTTCTCAACCATTTGACAGAATCCTTTAAACATTAAAAAACGTAAGCAAGTTATAAAAAAATTTGTATTTGAAAAAAAAATTGCTAAATCGTTTTATACGTGGTGGAAGTCCTTGTCATAGACCATGTATACTTTGACTGCGGTAACGTGGACAGTCAAAGCACACAACTGATGATTAATGGTTGACCCTTATTACTTACTACTCACGGAAAAAACAGATTAGTGGGGATAACCAAGTTATCGCCAAATATACGCCAGCCGATTTACTTGCGAGATGAAGTATGAATTTAGTTGTCGTGACCAATAATTTCGATGGTCTAACTAATAAATCATCCACCGCATGTTAAATCACTAAATTGCTCGTCCCAGTAGACCTGTTTTTCCACAACATCACTCAAAATCCATGATTTTGGTATTTCCAATGACCTTTATTCCAATTCAATCAAATTTGTTGGGTTCAGAATGTATTCAAAAAAATGTTTCAACTCACAATTCAAATGTATCCAAAAGATACACAGAAAACATCTTGAATATCTTAACCATCGCTGTCTGTCGAAAATCGAACTTGGGTCTTCTTCATACGAAGTTATTTACTGTCTCTCACACACCCTGAAATAGGATGACATTTTTTTTTCTTTATCCCCTCATCTCAGCGATCGGAGGAATGACATTGACGTCTCGTCAGATGGTCGCGGAAACTGGAATTATAATTTCACGTCGCAAGGCCAACACAAATGCCTAGGAACAAAAAATGAGGTGCGTGTCTTTGCAATGGCACGAGAAAAAAAGGGAATGACAGGAGTGAATGGGGGAAAAAACGGCACCACGAACGAAGCCAACCGATCGAGCGTTACGACCGTTGTTCCACAACAAAGACGGTGCTTCTCGCCACCATCATCGTAGCTACCACACGAGAAATTCCTCGAAACGCGATTCAGCAATTTTCAGGCGCTTCGCTTTGCATCGATAGCGCGTAAACATTCTTGGATGGAGGGTGCGTTTACCTGGAACACTCTCATTCGTCCGTTATAGTCTGCGTTCTACTGTCAGAAACGTGTATGTATAGGTACAAAGAGGAACGAGTGTTGCGTGACGGGTTACATCGAAGCGGCGCTTAAACACCATCGCTTGTTCGCGATAGTGTTCGAATGCGAGCTTCCCTCGTGCGATGAAACTCTGCACTGTACACAGTATAGTCCTCACGTGATCCACCAACTAAACGCATACTTCATCCGTCCGCGCGGTAAATCGGGAACGCGTGTTTCCAGCGCCGAGCGTGAGACCTAATTAATAATCAGCGATAATCGTTGGCCGATTGGATCATTCGATACGTGCGACCCCTTTTGCGGGACAATGCAGCGTGAATTTCAGGCCAAATCTACCCACACTCAGAAAAAGGGTGCAAAATAGAAGCTCGCACATTTGTTTCCAATTATTTCATTTTTACAAATCTACCTCTTCGAGGAAGAATTTTAATGAATTTTGGCGTCCTCCTAGAGCAAGTTGGTCGGCCCTTTTCAGAGTTATGAAAAAAGGGCTTGAATGAAACGTTTAGAGACGAAAAGTTGCATATTCATGCAACGTTGCATTATTCGATCTGCGTGATCGATAAACATATAAAATATAACAATTTTGGAGAGGATATGTCACTAATTTAGAAGCTTTATAGTAGTATTTCTCATCAATAACATAGCCGAGCAGATGAGATCATAGATCGCAGACATGCAGTTTCAAACCCAGTTAAAGACTAACAAATTTATTCCGTTATCTTCAAGATATCATGGTAACGATTCGAAAATAAACTAATCTGCAATGATTAAGAGCATTCGTGTCTTGTGCAGACCGACAATAAATAATTATCGTCTATTAACATTCTTATCCAACGTTGTTTAAAAATTGACAACAATCACTTACCCGTCGTTGGCCCAATATTGGAAGCAGCGCTCGATCTATGAATGTAGCCTATAGTATTACTTAAATCGGCAACTAATTGTCGGCCGATCTCGAAAACCATTGTAGGATCAACATTAGGTGATACTATCAATCCTGACTTATTATCGAAGAGTGACTCGATAATTGAGCCAATCCCGTATGGTAAAGTTGGCCACCTCGGCATCGAGCTTTGAGCCAATTATCGGTGACTTCCGGTCACTCTTCATGGAATGTGACTGTACGTGAACTTTTCTCAAATTCACGATGATGGGTGCAACAAGAGATGTTTTTAATAGTAATGTAGAAAAATTATACAGATTCAGTGGAATCAATGTTCAGTACAAAATCGTACGTTTTTTTTTTTTATGGCAAATGGCACGCCGGGTTAATGATTGAAAAAATATTTATTACCTTCTTAAGGAAAATTTGTTTCTAGACGTAAAAATTTAGTTTAGTTCGAAAAGGTCGGCAATATCTTAAATCCGCGAATGTATTTGAAAAAAGTTGTATGTTCTCGCGTCAGCTTATCACGAGGGTGGGTCTGTATTTGAACGATATTGGTGGCCATCGATAGGCAATTTATTACCGTGAAGTCCGCGGCGGTGGAAGGCTCCTGCCACATCGAAACATTTGACGATCGATCACGGAAGTAGATAGTATAACGTAATTCGATTCGATAAGCCGAGTGAGCTCCGCCGAAGTGCACTTTCCGCCACGGTGATTCCATATACTATACTTATACTATTCTGCGATGGAGGGGGGAATCGGGGCAATGGGGGTTGCAAGCGTGATGGAAAGAGAAGCTACCACATACCAATCCGAACAACGTTTTAGATCGAGAAAAATGGAATAGCGTCGAGCTTCGCTGAGTCGATAAACGATGTGGTCAGCGCACTGTGACGGAAAACCTCAAGCTGCTATGTCGTCGACGAGAGACACAACACTCGATCATAGTCCGCCGTTTACAGGCTCTCATTCCTGTATAAATAAAAATCGAACTAACTTCGGGTGCTGAAATCATAGCTTCAATTGAATACATTTTATATGATTTATATGTTGAGTTTTCTAACCAAGAGCTCGACGTCATTCATTAAACTAACAAACATTATTTAGAGTAATAATAATGCCAAACGATTATCAATTAATCTGCGTTTTCTAATTCTTAACAAATTCTCGGGAATCGTACATTTCAATACTAGATAGAGAAAGTTTTTCTTCGAGAGTGTGGGATTGTGGTATAAATCCAGATAGAGTATGAAAATCACCCAAGCTACACCGATTTTTATCCCTTCGATCGAAATAAATAACGCGACTTATTCAAATACATCAGATTTTTAAAATGATTTTGAAATAATTCTTGCGAAGAATTTTTTCGGCCCGTTATGTAAAACCATGCGATCGATGATTCTAACCATTCCAAATCTTTTTCCAAACTTTGCAACTTGATAAACGTAACATTACTAATTCACATATATTTACATATATGGTATTATTGTTATTCGAAGACAATTCTCTCAGTAATATTACAATAAATGATATTGACTTTATATATTTCCAAAGTTACCTATTAAAATTTCAATCGAATAAAACTTTTCGTTTAAAATATGTTTCGCTCGTCTTGCAATCTAATCAAACGCTATTAAACTGCGATGAATGAAAGTTACAAGGGTCACGGAATTGGACGAAGCAATCGAACAGAAGTACAGTGGGTAGCCAGGAAATTTCCACGCGAAGAAATCTCAAGCTTTCATTTCTTTTAGCGCTTTTCCCTTTCAAGATTGATGGAATTGCGATATTAGAATACAGGTCTGCTTTGATGTTATTCATAAGGAGGAAGAAATGTTACACCGATACATTACGTTGATGTAGCCAGAAAAATTGTACACCGAAACATGCGCTTGTGCTTTTCTGTGAGAGAACATTTCAAAGTATATTCGTTCCTTCGGGATTGCACTATTTTTGATTCAGCTTTTGGAGTTGAATGTGCAATTTAAAAAAAGCGTGGAAAACTGAGGCAACCTTAGGTAGCGAGGAAAAGTGGTGAACGGAGTTACAGAAAACCCATGAACGTTCCCAGCGCGGCACTACGATGTACTTTAACGAACGGGCATTGTTCGTTCATCCATGAAACGAAAAAAAAAAAAAAAAAACGCTTCAACCGCACGTTCGCTTTACTAATTTTTCTTTGTCACTGGCAGCGTCCAGTCCTACATAATTTTTTAAAAGCCAGTGTGTCGAGCGGTGTATCGAATAGTTACTGCGCACTGATACGTTTCGATGATCAATCGAATCTTCTCCATAGGTAGCTCGAATCCTGGATATATTATTATGACGCGATTGATATAAGGCGCAGAGGTCTCTTTTCGGTCCATTGTCATGGTGAGCCCGTAGCAGAGTTCGAGAATGGCTCGCGATTCACTCCTCATCCGTGATTAGAGGGCACAAAGGGCCCGCCGTCTCTTTCGAGTCTGGACCGTTAATGCGGGGGGTGATATCTCGCCGAAAAAAGAGTTGCCACAGTCCCCGTGGCCTCATTTTCTCCTTACAATCATCCAACAATCGCGTTTCAATGCCCCCGATTCTCCGCTACAAGAAAAGCCGTCTTACTGTAAATAATAAATGCGTCCAACGTATTCATCGAGTGGATATATATATATATATATATATATATATATATATATATATACATCCGCTATAAACTTCGCAAGAACTCTTGGATGAACGCCATTCATCTATGCTCCGTTGCATTTACATTTTCGCCGTCGCAATAACGAGACGGAAAAAACGTGTTTTCATCCCCGTTTTTATCATCGGGATGAAAAGTTTTCCGAGATTGTTTTTTGGCTCTCACAAAGGGCAGTTACAACCCTTTCTTTCTTTTTTACTTCGCGCGGGAAGTGTGGAGTGAAGGAAAATGAGAAAATGTGGGAAAAATGATAGGTCGGAGTGTATCTCCGGAATGTGGGAAATTCCTGTGGTTTTCTCACTTCTGCGCTTACTTTGCAACTGGATGTTACCCCGCGGATACTCTCGAGAGGATCGTAAACACTCGGTTAACCGCGAGGGTGAGCGAAACATGCTTTCAGCGTTATCGCTGCCCACCGACGTAACGAATCGCTTTTATCAAGCGCTCCTCTCTTCCGGACTTCCTCAATGCCGGCTTTGCACCTCTGGACCAATGCATTTTTTTTTCGCCCTTATCCTGACGCATTCAGCGTGTTGCCATGAGATAACGGTGACTAGGCGCATAATTTAGAAGCATCGCAGCTGTTCGAATTTGCCTAACGGGACTGAATAACGAGAATTAGTGGATGCCAATCTCAGTATTTCCAAGCAAGATAAGAGACAATCTATCAGAATAATTTAGAAAGTACTTGCAGGTATTCAGGATACCGGATTTGTCGATACTTTGATTTACAAAATGACACACACAGCCAAATGAACTGAATTATAATTTAAAAACCGAGAATGTCAAAAGAACTTTTTTTTCCACACTAAGAGAAACGAGAACTGCAGAACCAAATCATGTATTCGAAATATAGATAATTCATGCAAGTAATTTGAGACAACTATTCGTGTGGTCAAAACAATAATATATTTCGTTGAATGAACTATATACAAATCCGAATTATCAGCATATAAAAACGAGTCAAATAAATTAATGATTGTATAGATTTAATACATATTTTAATCAAGGGAACCAGGACGTTGATAAAAATACATCGGATATATGTTTCAATTGAAAACCCATTCAATCCAAGCAACTGAATATTGAACAAGTTTAAGTAAATATTCTCCGCTATTATAAATATTGAAACAAATATTGTTTTGATTCAATGATAAATTTAGTTGGTGGGATTGACGATATAATATCAATGTCTAGCGTTTTCAATGTCGTGTATTCTCACAAACGTGTTGGTTTTATGTTTAGTTGCTACGTATTTGAAAGCTACGTGCTTGAGTATTAGAAAGCTCTAGTCATGAATAAAAAAAATTGGTTCGACGGAGATCGGGTGTGAATATTTCAGGCTACGTGATCATTTCAAATTCATGAATATCTGTTCTGAGAACAGTTTGCGCAACTAAAACAATGTGTGAGGTGATTTTTTGGAAATCACGATCACAAGGGCTTTTATTACCGGTTATTACTGTGTGTTTAAGCGTTTTCGAGATGCTTCTCTCCGAATTTACCGTTTTGCTTTGGTTAAGAAGTTTATGTTTGAGGTTTTTCTTGTTTTGGGAAGTTAAATCAGATCGGTGCACTCTGGATCGAGCAGCCTGGCAGATAGGAGTCACCGATACGAGTTCTTGCAATTAGTTGTAGACCGGTGCAAATCCGGCGCCCTATGATGAAAGTGCATCGCGCTGGAGAACGGGTGGAGTTTTGTTCTTACGTTTGGCATAGGATAGAGCATTCTGATGCACTATGGATGTGAAGTATAGGCCCGTTTTCGCGTGAAGCATTAAGGGAGGCGATTGTGTAGATTTCGAAGTTACCGGTATGATTTGCGCCCTCGATGCAATAACGAAATAATGCGAGGGAGAGTGCAGTAGTTCTCGGGTAGGGGATTTTGTGAAACATTGAACAGTAATAATGTTGAACTATCAAAGATTACTCGAAAGAATTAGTCTTGCTCGGGACACCGCCGAGGTGACTGCGTTCGGTTTCGAGCTCCCGTGTTGACGGTTTTTCTGCCAATCTCGCCGCGTCTATTGTTCGACTCTCGCGCTTGGCGTACGCTACAAGTTCTCGTTTGCTGTGAATTTTATTCGTAAAGCAAAATCAGTGGTTTCGAAAATTATTCAGTGCAGTCCAGTGCATTATGTTTTCGATATTCTTCGTTGGAATACAGTTCTCGCTCCTCGATTTATCAGGAATAATTCTGGTGAGTCGTTTCCGTTTAATAAACTATTTAATCGATTATTTCGATTAAAGATCCGAACTGCTGAATATTCGTGCAGCTATTCATGAGTGGAGGATACGCGCGCGTTGCTCTGCCACTCGCTGCTACCGTTCACGATTTTGATGCGTTACGTTGGCTCTCGCGCATTAATTCAATAATAAAATTTATTGTAATTGCTCCCGAACATTTTTGAAGAATATTAGAGTTCTCTCTTTTCGAGCTATCGTGAGAAAAAGAAAGCTATTTACTGAGCCATATTTCGACCCTCTCTACCACAACCTAGCAGCCTGAGCGGCCGTACATTTCCGCAACCGTTCGCTCCCGCGAGTGCATCCAGTTGCATTTTTTAATTTTACCCGACCTCAAAAATTAACTAAGCTACCGTTTTCCTTAGTTTTGTTCTCGATCGTCTGTCTTGCCCTGAACTTTCTTTCTTTATGCATTTCGGTTTTTCTTTATTTATACCGGTTCGTTAATACCGGTGAAACAAAAATTAGCTAGCGTCCACCGGGCTTGCGGATGCGCGAACGAGGGTGGACGGCCGAGGGTATCTCCGATTGGTGCTCTCGGATACTTGAAGTATTACCGTTCGTTCACGAAAAAAATGTCACAAATGTGACGTATCTTTTCATGTGTCTAATGTGGCTACGAGTACTTCAACTCGATCAAAACAACTCGTTTTTTGTTCCACTTGACCTAAAAGTAACGGCCGCCAACAAGGAAAATTGAAATTGCCCCTCAGACGTAAAAAAAAGATTATCGAATTATTTCATACTCTGGCAAAAATAACGCTATTCTGGAGCTGTATTTCTGTCGTATTTTCCTATTTCCTTCACAATTCGATGGTATCCGAGGCAAACACTTATCTATGACTTGGCGCCGTGACCAGACATGTCTCGCACTGATGCAAATTGAATCATTCACAGGACACGAGTTTTTTTTTAAAAGTCGTCATATACATGACAACAGACCGTTGTAAAATTGAATCTTGCCGATTGTTTCCTCTTTTTTTTTTTTGGTGAATCATCCGCAAACCTCCTCCTAGATGGAGGGCTTCCCTCAATTTATTTTCCCATAAAGAAAGTTTTGTACAAAACTTGAGTGCAACATTTCAGCGTTGCCGCGTATGTTTCATGCAAGGCATGCACAAATGCATATACACATTCTACCATAAATTAAATTGGACATTTTCTCTGAATATGATTTCTGGACGTTTTGACACACTTTGAACCTACTGCGATTGAAAATGCGGCAAAAAATGACACCATGCTAAAGCTTTCTCCGGGCGGAAGCAAAAGAATAGTGACAGGAATACAAGGGTTCTTGATATCGATACCTCTGCGTTTATAGTGCGATGACGATTTGTTGTGATTACAAAAGTCTCGAGACGATCAACAGAACTTGTTTTTCGTTCCAGTTGATCCCATAGTAAAAGTTTTCGATCAGAAGTTACTGAATTTCACCCTCAGACTCAGAAAGAGATGAAAGTACCATAAACGGATTCGAAACTCCGGTAAAAAGCTCGCACGACTATACGTTCGTGGCCTTATCTGATAACCGGTATTCAAAGTGACGTAACGACTATGCGAAACATTGGAGAAAGTGACGATGTTGTTCATGTTCCATGCAAGGCATGCACAGATGCATACACACATTCTGACGTATATAAAATTGAATATTTTTTCTGAAATGGATTTCTGCACGTTTTCACATACTTTGAACCTACTGCGATTGTAAATGCGCAAAAAAATGTCGCCATGTTAAACTTGCCCCCGTGTGGAAGCAAAAGAATGGTGACAAGAATACGAGGTTTTTTGATGTCGATACCTCTGTGTTTATAGTTTTTTTTGTTGTTGTTGATCTGTTTGCTGTTTTTCGTTGTAGTTGATCCCACGGTAAAGGTTTTCTATCAGAAGTTACTGAACTTGATCCTCAAACTTCGAAACAGATGAAAATACCATAAACGGACTCGAAACTCCGGTAAAAAGCTCGCACACGTTCGTGGCCATATCTGATAACCGGTATTCAAAGCGACGCAACGACCATGCGAAACGTTTGAGGAAGTGTCGATGTTGGTCATGCGGATAGACGGACCTAATACGGAAGAGAGAAAATATATGGCGATCACCGAGGATCGAACCCGGATTAGGGTAAATCGATCAGTGAAAGAACGAAGTCGCTTAGTACGCGAATAGAAATAATGCCATGTATCGAAGACGGATAGTTTTGTGACAATTTCGACAAAAATAGGCAGATATTTTTGTGTTCGACTCACTGTCATTTGGAATGTTTCGAAAATCAGAACAAAAGGTTTTAATTGATAATACAAGCTACTATATGTACTAGGTTTAGGGTTTTGGAATTGCAGTTACCTTTAAGTCAAGAACCGTTAAACCTAATGGGCTGAAATTTTACACACAAGTGAAGAAGCAGCCCGTCTTTGATTGTTGTATTTTAAAAACGAAATGTTATTTCAACTTGAATTTGAACACTTAATGTTATTTGAACTCGATCAAAATTGGAGGTTCCAATTTTAGAGAACAAACCCACGAACTTAAATTTTATACATGAAATAAGTGCTATTTTTCGATGATTAGTATATAGTTTCGTCATAATCTGCAATGTGGTTGAAATTTCTCAGAATTTTAACTTTGAAAATAATGTTGCTGCATTAAGTTTAGTAAAACATAAGGTAGTGATCTCATATTTTATACACGTACTATTCAGCAATTACAGAAACACAGTTTCGTCATAATTTGTTATGTGGTTCAGACATTTTAAAATTTGAACTTTCATAAAAATATAAATAATGGAAAGCAGGACATTGCAGATTTTTATATACAATTTTGGGCGGTTACAGTGAGTACTGAAACATCTAGTTTCGTGCGATGACGAGAATATAGAAGTTTTAGGTGGTAAAAAAAAAATCAGGTTGACCGCTACTGGTGGCACGAAGTTATATTATTATTAGACACTACGAACGAATATTTTGGACTATTCGCATAATTTCGACGGAGCATTGTCCTCTGTGAGACCAACTTTCACAACAAAAATCTGTTGGTAGAATTCAAGGTCAAAAGACCTCTAACGCTATAAAGGGTGGTGGCGAATATTAAGTTATTTCGAGCGTGAAGGTGTGCGGGTTTTGTGGGTGCTTGGGCGGGGCCCATGATATCTCGGGCATATAACGCTGTAGGGCCGTAAAATTATTTTACAAGCTTTTCAACGGCCCAATTAAACTCCGCGGTGCATACGCTATACATTATTTCATTTTAAAAAAAAAACAATTTCCCAGCTCTTACGGCTCTGGGCTTTCGCGAGTTATCTGACAACGCAGTTGCAGTCGACCGCGTGATTGGGCGCCATTTTTAAAGAAAGCAAATGAAATAATAGTACTTTCTGAAGTGTTGAATAATCATTATTTATGTGGTACACAAACATGATTGTCCATCTGATAAAATGTTAATACAGCCGAAAATGATTAAATTCTGAAGACCATCAATCCTCGATTGAAGTACCTTACAATTAATCCAATAGTAAAAATCCTCGTTCAATGGTGAATTTCAACCTTGGACACTCAGTTGCACATCAAAAGACAAGAGAAATTCCATGCCCTGGTACAAAATTAGCGTTCACCAGACGTTGTGGAGATATCTAATAACGGATGTTCAAAATGACTACGAAATTATTGCTTTTCGTCCGATGGCCAGATTATTGAAGATTGGGGGATGAGATAATGTCAAAAATCCGTTTACACGCTCTCAGGGCAGCATAGAATGTTTACCGGAAATGGAGCAGCATTGTGAATTCTACCTATGTTAAGGGGAGGTGGTACATCGAAAAAGCAGGAAAGGGATGGACGAGAGGATGAGGTGCTGTTTTCTGGTGCGATTGTATAGTCAGACTCGTGGGCCGTCGTGTTTCCGACATACACGCCCCAGGGGACTATAAGCTCTGCTTTCGTTCTCTTTAGTGGTTCTCCGGGTGCCCTTTGTGCTCCCGCAACCCCCGGCCAACAAGCACCCCGAACCCTAGCCATCTCTCGTCATAGTAAAGCCAGTAGTCGCTTCGGGCTCTCACTCTACGCCTCCGAGCTCAAACGTTGGGCATGCGGAACCTTCTCTTCATCGAACAAAAAAAAATCGGATGCCGATTTTTATCTACAATTGTCGTACGGTTAAACACAAATATATTTGCAGTACAATTTTTTATTCAATTCAATTTTCGAAGTAATTGCAGTACTAGCCTAAAAATAAGATATATTTTTTTCCACCGAGTCTCGAAATGCGATATTCGTTATTGCAATGTAATCAATCAGATGCATAATTTGATCAAAGATATTTTTTTATTCATGCATATAACCATTAAATACTAAGCATGAGCTTGTTAGTCATCTGAAGCCGTCTATTGACGATGTCAATGGAGTTTATGAATGGAATTTTTCTATAATGTGTGTGATGATAAATCAATTTTGTTTTTGGCAACCTTTTCCAAAGGTAACAATAACGATAAACATCAAAAGGGCGTTATCCATATGAATAAACATTCAAGGTACATCCTTATGAGACTCAGCGGTTTCTATGAGGGCAAAGTAGTGAATTAGAGCGAGCACGTGTGTATACCAAGCATAAAAGGTCCCTCGGCCTTGCTATCAGCGTCTTCGCCGTGGCCCAGTTTCCCGTAATTTTCAATATCTGCCCGCAGAGTCTCGGTCACGATGTTTCAGCCTTTACGAGAGCCGAAGCAACAACGAAACTCGCTCTGCATCGGCCCGAACCGGCCCCTAGGCACTAAACCTGTGGTGCGATGGCCAAGGAGCATAAAATTCACAAGTTAGATATGACTACTAGTATTTCCGAAAAATCTTTTACCCTCGAATATCGGACTTGTCAGTAGATTATGGAGACTGTAACTTTTTCAACGAATATATAGCCACGCGACGTCCGCGACCTCGAGGTAACGTCACTCAGTCCGGAATCACTGTGCGAGAAAACGGGAAACACTGGAGTATGAGGAGAACTTGGAGTTCCGAGCCAGGACTTTCGATGTTCTCTTGTATTATGCAACCGGCAACTAAAGCCGAGGAGAGAGAGAAGCTTTCTGCTTGCTCTCGTTGGCACGGTGGCGAACGTTCGCCAAAACGTGGAGGAACCCCCGCCCCCTTGCCAACTGGGCCTCGCGCCACCAGGACGGATCATCCTCCGGTAGAAAAAAGACAAAAAAAATGAAAGGGAATATGCCTCCTGCAGGCCTTTCATACAAAAAGAAGAAAGAAAACGACGTAACTGAAACAAAAAGGTAGCGGAATAACCTAGAAGCGTGTTTGCCATCCATGTGGGAAGCAGTGTTTTCGATTTAAAACTGGAGTTTAACTCAGATGGTATATCTTAGAATCATTCCATTTAAAAAATTAACCTATAAAAACACATGCACACTAAGGAATGAACTTTCGCTAATTCTTCTCATGACATTCAACCCCTTAAAAACGAGATTTGAAACAAAAAGGTAGCGGAATAACCTAGAAGAGTGTTTCCAATTCATGTTAGAAAACAGCGTTTACGATTTAACTGGAGTTCCACTCAAATGGTACACCTCAGAAACATTTGGTTTTAAAAATGAAAATATGAAAACACCCATTGAGAAATGAAGTTTCGCGAACTTTTCTCACGTTATCCAACTTCTCAAAAAACAGGATTTGTTGCGGCACACTGCCTGTCATACGGGTAATGTGAACAAAAATAAATAATTTCATTTTAACTTCATAATGTTTACTGTGTCCATATTAATATTTCCATTGTCTCTTCTATGTCCCCATTTTCCGACTTTACGGCTGCTGAACGGGCCATGAACTTCTATTTTACAGCCCATGACGTACAAGTAAGGCCTAAAAGTACTGTTATGTTTCAAGACGTTAAAGTATGATGTGCTGTCCGCCAATTGTATCAAATACACCCACTGTACAGCAATTGGTAGTGCTAGTCAGAAGAACTACAGTCAACTAGGTAAATCTTGCCAACGGCGGATTTTTTCGTGTAGAGAGATTTGCATTTATCGACGTTTTGGCGAACTAAAAGTAACTCGTATAATCCTGGACCGTGATCCAAGCACTAAATCACAGATATGAATGATGCTTCTCAGTTTATTTTTGATGCAGCTCATGATATTTCAACCGATTTGAACTTGTAAGACATAGAAACCAACATTTTTTTTCCCTTAAAAAAGGTATGGCACATCGAAAATCGATTACGTCGGAACTCTGAACTAAAAATCGAATTGCGTGGACTCACGAATTGTATAAACATGCAAATATCATATATAGCTACAAGAAAAGACGAACGAACAGAAAGTAGCGCAAGTGAAACAAGCCCCTTGTTGTTAGTTACCTCACATAAATATATGTCCTTCTAATGTGAAATCCCTGTTCCCGCCAGGAGTTTCACTCCCTGGATGCCGACGTCACCGGTCAATCCGCACCTCAAGCTTTTGCCATAACTTCACCTCGACATGATAATCGGAAGACCATCGCTTAATTCTGTCGTTTATCTACAAAATGATAAAAAAATTACGTCATACGCACGTGATATCCCATTTTAAGCCTCGTGTTAAATCTCAGTCATAAAAGTGGCGTATTACATCCTTGTAACGAAAAGTCCGATTTACGTAGTTTGAAAAAAATGTGCAGTGCGCATTTGTTTTGCAAAACCATAAATTCGAAGTTTCCGACCCTGGCAATTTAATGTTTTGACCCAGGAAAAACCAGCATTGAGTTGGGAGATAACAAGTAAATAAATCGTTCTTTGAAGGTTACTACCGCACTCTACATTCGCGTTACCTGAAATCAAAGGTTTGTGAGATAAGCTCATATATAGTGGATAGTGGGTGAGGGAAGGTGAGTGGCACGACAGGGAAAGGGGGTTGTAGCTCTGCGAGGATTTAACGCTGGATTATAGTGCGATACTGGACACGCGAGTCTTGCTGTATTAGGGACACATGCCATACACCGGTCCCTCGCCCACTTGTCCCTCGGACACTCAGGGGACTTCCATTTTCGTTTCAAGTTGAAACTCTCCGCGGAAAAGCAATACAGTGATTGGCGTGGTAATGTTTGTTCTCGTTTAGGTATACGGGGTGAGATTTCGTTTGCACCTTTAGGTAGATGACCAACAAATATCTATCAAAATGGCTCGACTGTTGAAATTCATTTCGCGAAGGTACATTTTATTTTCTCGATTGTTAACCAATAAAACAACACTTGGAAGCGATTAATCCCATTTTATATTTCAACGAGTAACACTAGTCTACAAAATAACTACTTTAGGAACATAGTAGTCGACGTAGATGGTATCGACACAAATGGCTAAAAATAGCAATAAAATTAAAACGTCAAAATATTTTCAGTCTAATGAAACATAACGCAGAATTTAATATCATTCAGCTCCCAGGTTTAAGATGCAAACAAGAGATCAGGAGTTGACAAAACTTATTCGTGAAATCAACGAACCTACTCCCATTGCAGATAACGAATTGCCACACAGTCGGAAAGCTACAGTTCGCAAATGAGCTTCACGTAGAATTCGTCGTAGAGCAAGAGTCGCGAGTGTTTAATTGCCAGTGACTATGATACAATTAATCCTTTGGCCTTCTCTCGTGGCACCCAATTCTATTCTCCAGACTGTCGAGAGATGTGTCCCCGATAGCAATTCCGCCAGTTTCGCTGAAGCTCGCGATCTCCACAGCGGCTGGTCCGCCATTCATTTCCTCTGACGCAGAAATTGAAGGATCGGCCGGTTGCATGAGCATCAGAGGATCATCCTCCGCGTTTATTGTTCATGCTCAGTGGCTCTGGAAAACGCATTGCGTTACGGAGCTGCAATTACGCATACTAACACATGTACCTATCATCTCGCAGTAACATTCACTCTTTATTTCTCTGCAGTGTTTCGCACTGATCTCATATTGCCACGGGAGATAAATCGTAATATGCTCCGTACAGCTTCACCGCTATACGGGCAAATAAAGCTACCGCTGTCGGATCCTGCCCGAATAACTTTGTGGCTGTTGGAAGAGGAGCGACGTTGTGCCGGGTGGGCGCGAGGAAATTCACGTGTGAACACGCTATAAAGCGGGCTTAACCCAGTTCGCACGTGTCTTGCTGGCTGTACATCGTCTAGGTATACCAACGACGATCTAGAGCTGAACAAGAGAGACGAAAGCAAGCGCCGGATGCCAGAACTAGGAGAAATAAGGAGACTCAACGGCGAAACCCTAAATTATTATACCCCAGCGCCCACGTCGATTCTCGTCCCGCATTGAGCAGTGCCATCAGTTGCAGGAAGAATCTCTGCTAGTTATAGGACAAGATTCTGCCTCCCTATTCGCGATCTGTCGTATCAGTCCACAACCCACTTCCGCTGGTGGGGCTTCCACGAGCCCCTCGTCTCTATATACCCTCGCAAAGCTCTTCGCACTAGTGCAGAACCAGAATTCATAGGAAGGGCGACAAGGAAAGAGAGGCAAAGGGAAGACTAGACTCCGCTCCTCTCCATCCGGAGACTAGGTACCAACTCCGATCTACGATACGTTTCTCGGCTGACTACAAAGCCTCCGCAGTCCACGGCAACGAGCAAAGACGTGTACCATCACCAAGTTTCTCGAGAGCCGCTCGGGCTTGTTTTCCTGCACAGCTGCGCTGTGTGATAGTCTCCGATGCTTGTGCCTCTTGCTGGAGGGCTATAGTTATTTCAGATACGAAATTATCATGACACCATCGGTATTCACAGAGTCAGAAGTAGTCCGCTCGATAAGATTCCCCTACGCTTTATGTATCCGTGCAATGGGGAGGGTTCACGTACAACACACCTTTACCTCGCACTTCGGGTGGATGAAGCTCTTGAGATATATCTACGCCAAAGTACATGAATATCGAATTGTTACGCATGAACCTTCGATTATGGTGTATGCAAATTTGTAGGTAAGTGAAGTGCGAAGAGGAATGGGTTTTATGGAGAAATGCCCGAGCGTATGAGGTTCATGGTACATTAGGTACCGCTTACTGCACCATTTTTATACCTACGTCAATAGAGCGGAGGTTTCAACAATGCAGTCAGGGTTTGAAGGTACATACGGAAAAAAATGTAGCTAATTGATTCAGTAGCACTGATAACGGAACAACTGATTATCAAGTTTGTCATGTTATTGTTTTCAATAAGCACGTGTACCTGAAAATGCACTCAAAATAATGCGTGTACAATGTATCGAAATACGAAAAGGTTTGTTTGACTGTCACAAGATTTTTAACAATTTACTTTGCTGTTGTCGGAGATTCGTTGCTATTTCAAACACACATTCAATCAGATCGAATACATACGTTATCGATCATTAATCAAATTGAAAGAACGCGCTTTGGCCAGTGTTTCATATACAGTATTATTGAGCCAAGTAATTAAGTTTTTGCCGCAATAACGTTGAGGCACAGAAAGCAAGAGATGTTTGAGAATTTACTGATGAATTTTGCGATCCGTCGTTTCTATAACATTTTTTAATTTTTGCTAATTTTTGTAACAGAATTTTTATTAATTTCTCATTTTATGCAAACTATATGAAACGAAGAAAGTATTTGCAGTTACAAAAACATTATTTCGGTCTGTTTATTTCTATGTTCGTAATAATTTTTCTGTACTATCCATAGATATAATAACCGCAGAAAATTATCGTAGTTATATTTCAGTTTTGGTATTAAAATACATTCGAGTTTGCAGCACGAGATGAAAAATCGTACTGAAAAATTACAGTTGTAAAAAATACATAAGATTTTAAAAAAATGCAGATTATAATGTGGATAAAATGGCCGCAATTCGTCACCCTAACGGAACGAACCAATTGGTGATTTGGTGATTCGTACAAATTGTAGGTGTAAACTGCCATTTTACTACACAAACCATATCATAATTAATCCATTTTGACGCGAAAGCCATAGTGTAAAAAAGCCAATAATTTTAGATCAAAAGTGACTGGCTTTGTTTTGCCCCTCTATGAAAAAGATGCAAAAATGCAATGAAAATTTCAATTGGCCGTAAAATGGCAATTTTTCATCGAAAAACCATTTATTTCATTTTGTTCAGAAAAAAATGAATTTTCAGAATCCATCATGAAAACCATACATTGTGCGACAAATTTTTCCCATACACCCATAGAAAGTTGGAAAATGTTCGTAAAAAAAAGTCTTTTTATTTACAGGCTATTTGCATAAACAAAAAAAAATTCCAATTTTTTGAAAATGTATCTAAAAGTTGAGACTTCATGCTTTAATTAAAAAAATAAATATATTCAATTACGATGAAAATGACAGAAGTTACAACGGTTTGAAAGTGGCCTAAATTTTTATTTCACTAGGTGGCCTTTTTTTTCTGACCAGTGTATATTTACCGCTAGGCTATTAAAAGTGGAATGAAATATCTGTCGGGGATGATCGTAGTAAATGTCTCCAGTGGTGTATCGATGACTACCGCCGGAGTATTAACGTCGTATCGACGTACCTTGCGCTTGTATCGATTCATTCCTTGCGAAGATAAGCTTTATAGCTGTACCTGTATAATACATATAGATATACATGGTTAAGAGTCGATGTATAGATACGCATACAGTAGATTCCTCGGTTTATATCTTCTCGCGCTTCTTGGCACGGATACCGGCCTTACTGTTTCCTCTTTTCTCGTACAGAATTCGACGTCGTGGAAACGGGCGCGACTCTCTCGGCTCTCCTCGCGTACCTCACAGTCCACTTTCTGCAACCCCTTTATAAATCTCGTTTCCGAATAGTCGTCGGGATATTTGAGCCACCCGCTCGCGCGATATTCCGCACGCGTTTGCAGCGGGACGTTCCGTGGCGAGTTTCGAGAAATCGATCCCCGGCACAGACTCACTCACTCACACTTGGATACAAGTTGATACTTACGTAAGCCGGGCACATACACGGCAGATGTTTGCAGCGGGGCATCGACTCTAATCCTGCTTTCGTCTCGCCGACCGAATCCACCCAGCTAATAAAACAACTTTTCTACTCGTTCGCAACTTGAAGCCTGACGAAGTCGAGAATTTTTGGATCTTTTACTCGGCAGTCAGGCGAATATTAATCTCGTAGCACTTGCTGCCTGTTACTCAGCGTGACCTGGTTCTCATAATCGATAGAAAAAATAAAATAGGACCATGTGAACAGGCTTTACGAGCTTTTGAAAATGAGAGGTTGTAAAAAAGCTAGGTTGTTTCGTCTTCTTGGAATAGTTATTGTATTTATTGGTTCCTCATACAGGAAGTTATGTGAATACAACAGTTTTTCCGGTTTTTCACATGTGAGGTATTTAAAATAACCGAAAATAGCGCGAAGAGCTATTTACGAAAACGAAATATGATTAATAGTGTCTTAGTGCGTTTAGCAGGCTTCATTGAATTCAAACCACTGTTTTTCAAGTACGACTGTAACATCAAGCCAAAATTTGGTACGACAAAAATTTTGTAGCGCAGCAATGTAAAAGCCTTTGTAATAGTAATAAGAAAAAATTGAACCATTTGGCCAAAAAGTCTTGTGCACTATTTATCTGGCGCCAGTTTCCGGTAAGCTGAATGAAAGGCTGGTTTGACAAACTAAGGACGAATTTTTTACACAGCCGAACTAATATAATATAAGAGGCTCAATCAAATAGTATACATTTAAAGTTTGGAACAATTGACGTTGTTATTCTAAATTAAGTGAACTTCATAAAGTCAACAGTCGAAATTTGCTTAAGGAGTGAATTCAGTAATGTTATATATCAAATTTGATTTCGGACACCACAAACAATGTTAGATTTAACAGCAATTTGAATAATACAACTTAAAAGCATTTCTGCTTTTAGGGCATCTGACAAATCGGGCTGAAACTGTTGACATGTACGTAATAACGTGTGAATGTTGCATAACACTGAATTTGGTTGAGAACAACTGAAGTGTTAGAATTTTATAGAACTCTGAATATGTTTAACTTAGTTTTTTTTAAAGTTATAAAGTCGGGCTTTGTACGTTGCTTTTTCATTTTGCGCTTTTCTCTAAGCTTCTTTTATAAGGAAGCTGAATTTTGTCAGCACACTACTTTCTGGAGCTCGTTTCGGAAGGTGGTAAATGAGAGAGCGAAGTGCAACGCTTGACGTAGTCTTGTTTTTCAGACGACTTTGCCGGATCATTACCTTGTTTATAGTTTCTTTTTTTTTTTAACGTAGAAACCATATTTAAAACTTTTTATACCGTTGCTAAAAAGATTTTAATTTTACCTACATGAATTACATCAAGTGCGATTAACTATCATTTTTTAGCCACACAGTACTTTAAAATGCTTGTAAACAAAATTAAGAATGGCGATCTGTTGCGACTACAGATCAAACCAGTGACCGGAAATTACTAATTTTTTCGGAATCGATAGGATCATTAATAAGCAATATTTCCTACATTACGTATCGAATTTTCATTGATACATAAGTGGTCATTGCAAAGACGAGGTTTTTTCCACTTCAAATAGTGCAGAATTCAGACATGAAATATATAGGAAAAGTTCTGCGATTCAATTGCAAATTTCATCCGTCACACATTTCGATATCGGATGGATATAATATGCTATACACATAGTGGATTTCGGGCATCGATTATCACACTCGAAAAATTGACCTGACCAAAGTAGTTCACCAGCAAATATTATACGAAGCTGCGAGAACTAGTCTAATATGATGGCGAGGTGCAACGTCGCAGTTGTGTTCATAACCTTCATCGAAGATCCGCGCAAAATTCAGCAATGCTTTTTGAGGTGAGCCGCGCTTTGATCTTTTTCATTGATATAAATTTGTCGCATTCTTAACAATACTACACCGTTCAGCGCATTTTAACGTTTCTGCCATATTTATAACCGATTTATATTTTGACAGACGCTGCTATTGTTTTAATTCCCTTTTTTTAAACAATGACGCTAATACGCACATAATCACGTGATACGCGTGATTATATAACTGTTTTGCTAGATTGTGATACGTACACTGTTAAATGCAATGAATTTAATGAACAAAACGTTATGGGATTTGCAGGCCGGGTATATGAATTTTATACTGATCTACTTTTATTGAGTTTGAGAAGTTTGAGATTAGTAGAAGAATTATACGGCACTATTATATTTTTGAATATACTTTTTCATTGAGTTATTTTTCCGTATGCCTTTGACGATGGCCCTTTCCCCGTTCCGCCATAGAGATTCTCCTAGAGTATTGTCCGCAGCCAATCATCCTAATGCACTATTGTATCGCATTCGCACGAGGGCACAGGATAACGTCGGGAAATGTGGCTGGTACAGGTGGCTTTGTTTTTACTGAGTGTCTACTGTATGACAATACATTGGGAACTCAGAAAAGCTGCCTTCCGCTCAGCAGTTGGCGTGCAAATCATTTAAATGACTGTCGCAAGTATTGTTGCTCAACTTTGAGAACCACAGTATTGTAATCTTATCTTTAATGTATCAATATTGTGCTTACACGAAGCAAATTATTTCGTTAGGTCAGCAAATTTTTCGTTGAAATAGTTACAACATTGCATTACTTAGTAGTGTAAACTCAAGATATTGTTAGCTTAACAAATCATTTTGCTGGGCTAACAATTTGTTTTACTAAGTTAGAAAAAAATTACATGCCGTCACTATTACAGCAAAAAAATTGCTGGCTCAGCAAAATCATTTTCTCTGTGCAATAACGAATGCATATGTGAATTAATATATAGTACATGCATCTAAGCTTTATATACCAGTATTCCAAATATTATTACAACTATACCGTTGTCAAAAATATATATACGGAATTTTACACACCCGGTAAAATACAGGTTTAAACTATTTTCTCGAGTCAAATAGTATAGTACGAGAGAGGGCATGTAGCAATGTCCAAGGACTCAATCACGCTGTGCTTACATTTGCGATTATTCGAGTGAATATGGATGTGCAGCAACTGGACGTCAGTTAAACCCTCGGACATGTGCCATTTCGAAGTGCATAAATGTGATACTGGGGCAGAACGGTGGACAGAGAATGCGGCAGAGAATGGTTGCAGTCGGGATAGCATTTCGATGATTGAATGTTGATCGACCGAAAATTCGCGACTATTGTCGAAATATTGGCACCCTCCGAGTATTCGTCCCTATCTCATGGCTTGGTTCGTATACCGATCGTATGATTTTTTTGAAAATAAAAGAAATAAAGGCCATCCGACGAGGATTTGTATTTTTGAAAAGTATTAATCTACAATTAGGTATTGACGAATCTACATCGCCCTTTCATTTTGAAGTTGCATTCTGCACCTTTTTCATGACTACCTATCTGTACGAAAAGATTTGTTGACCCAATTTGTCTTTACTGGGGATTTTGAGAAAGCTCGAGAATGGTTAGGGAAAGTGGAAGACCGGACTTTACAACTTTGTTTTAAACAATAAGTGAAAAAAATCCAAATTCTATGAAACTCTAACGTCTCGGAGATTTTTCATAAAATTTGGTAACGAATATCCTTGCACGTTTTTGCATGCGTGTTCAAAGTTCCAGCTTGTTTTGTCAGATTTGTCAAAAACGAAAGCGTGTCAAATTGTTATAAAGCTTTTTATCAATCTTTATTCAATCTGATATCAAGCATTGCTGGTCTGTATAAAAAGGTGGGATTGAACTGCTCGAAAGTATTTTACGTCACAGCGACAATGTCAATTTATTAATAAAAATGCCCAAATTTGTTCGACCCTTGAGGCTTGCTCAAAGTTCTGCAAAGCGCTCTACCTCAGGCACGGATTATTTCAATTTGCCTTGTACCTTCTACGCAAATTCTGTTAATTCCGAAACATTCCAAGCTCAACTTCAAATCAAACTAATCATAAGTGCACGCAATCCGTGGGCCCCCGTAACATGCTACATCTAAAAACACGTGAACAGGAGCTACAATTTTCGTGCGAACTCCTGTAATCTAAGTGACGTAATTGCTCTATGTTTGTGCCGAATTTCACGGCGATTGGTTAAAGGCCGTGGCTGAGGTATTGAGGATATGATTTTGTGAGCCTGCATCGAAGTATTCGAATTTGTCTTTCACCCAAGAGAGTGTTGGGTGAATGAACGAAATAAAACAAGATTTTCACGCCAGGATTTCAATTCGAAACTGCCGAAAACATCGTTAAATGTGTCTAACCTTTTCGCGTAAGTTTATAGCGGCAATAGCCTGATTAATGTCAACTCGCTAAAAACATTTTTTAAAGCAGATAACGTCGAAATCCCGTCACCTATTTTAATCTTGTTATTAATCAGAAATTCACATCAATAAGTTGAACGACAGAAAAATGATGGGTGCGTGAGGTACGGAGGAAAGTGAGTGATTCAGAGACGGCACTGGCGTCGATTCAAGAAGGTAAAAAAAATGTAGGTAACGGTAAGAAAACTGCCCAGTTATGTAAATAAATACAGGTTAAATCGAGGATTTTCGTAGTAACTTAAGCTCGAGTTCATGTGCACCTTAGCCGGTGATAAGGTGCATAAGCACATAACAGGATGACGCTTCGTAAAGTCAGGAGTGGTGATGAGTCGTTCAAACCCTCTACAGTCCTGTGTGAAGCTGGATTACAAATAGAATTATATCTGGAGTCCTGTGTGAGCTGTATGTTTAAAGCCTGTGTGAGTCGAGGTCGTGGATAAAAATCTGTGTGATGCCAGATCATGTGCGCAAAATTGTGTGTAAGTTCTGGTCATGAACGTAAATCTGTGCGCATCTAGGTTATCAACGTAAACTTACGTGTGTCCAAGTTTGTCCATAAATCCGTATAAGTCTAGATCGTGTCCACAAGCCTGTGAAATTCCGGATCATTTTTAAAAAACGTACATGTAGGTAGGCAAACCCTGTGGCGCAACTGGTTTAAATTCAGGTATATCCCTAAACCTGTGTAAGCTCTGGTCTTGTTCAGAAATCTGTGCGATACCAGATTGTGTGCACAAACTTGTCTGCGTTTAGTTTGTGCGTAAACCTGTATGAATTCAAGTGCTATCTCTAAGCCCATGCAATTCCAAATAATTTTCACAGAACCGGTATAATCCGAGGTCGTTTACATAAACCTGTGTGAACCCTGGTCATCGGCGAAGGACTATGTGCGGGTCCAGTTTGTATGCGAAAATCTATTAGAGTTCGGGACGTATGCGTTAATTTGAGTACAATCGAAATCGAACAAGGCACCGCGCTGTTATCCTTTTAAGATGATGACTACTCGGCCATAATTGATGGATGCTCATTCTCGTTTTTCCGCAACATCAAGCGTAGCGGAGAACAAATAGTTAAGAAGATTTAGCTGTCTCCCTTGTACTTATAGCAATCAACTTAAGGTAATATGCTATACCGACCGAGTCGCTGTGAGTACAAGTAAAAAGAGTCATCGGTAGTCGCAGTAGAGAGAGAATAAATGTGTAGGACATGATCTTAAAGACATGTGCTGAGGTGAGCGTGACCGAGTAAGATCGGAGCGCAACTTGTGAGTACACACAGTAGGTCCGGGTTCGATCCCCAGTCAGAGCCAAAGATTTTTGTCGGAGGCTTTGTGAACTGCAAGTGGTTCAGATTCCACTATAAACAGTAGGTCTCGGCTAATGACCACAGCAGTAGATGCCGTAACAAATGAAAAATAAACAAATCAATGAAAATTCTTAAAAGTCATGTGCTATACCGACCGAGCTGCCGCTAGTAGGAGTGAGAAAACCGTCATCGGTGGTTGCAGGGAAACAAGAAAGAGCGAGGAAAACGTGTAGCACATCATCTCAAAATCATGTGCTATACAAACCGAGTCGCTATGAGTGCAATTGAGAAATCGCCTTTGGGGGTCGCAATAGAGCGAGAAAAAATGACACGAAAACGTGTAGCACATCATCTCAGAGTCATATACCATATAGATCTAGTTGCCGTGAGTGACTTTGAGTAAACGTCATCGGTAGTCGCGGTGGAGCAAGAAAGAAGAGGAAAACCGTGTAGAGCATCATCTCAAAGTCATGTGCAATATCGATCGCGTCACCGTAAATGAAATTAAAAAACGCCTTTGGCGATTGCAGTGGAATAAGAGAGAATTAAAAAAAAACGTGTAAGCCCATCGCGTTAAACAGAATTGACGTGCCTTGCCATGGAGGACGATGAAGAGGTCCGACGCAGCAGTAATATGTTGCTACGGTAAGCATTTGGACGTAGTGTTTCGTAGTATATAGACTATGTAAACACAAATGCAAACATAGTGTTGTCTCGCAGCAATCTCACACCTATGAGCAAACTGTATCTCAGGCCTAGCATCCGTATATACTATATACCCTTATGGGTGTAATGATGATCGTATGCATTAACGCAATTACAATTATCGGCCGAGATGCGAGGGACCCGAACGCGATCGAATTAATTACATTACGGAAAAGCGGCCGCAAGGGCAGAGAGAGAGAGAGAGAGAGAGAGAGAGAGAGTAAGAGAGCGAGAGAGTAAGAGAGAAAGAGAGAGATTGGAGGCGCTTAGTAAGCGAGCACCAAGGGTATAGATGACGGAGAAAGTGCAGGAGAAGAGGGTAGCGGTGGCTGCAGTGATGCCTACGATTTGAATTACGAGCTGTGGTATCGTTGATTACGTCGCGAAGGTCGACCGCAACCGGAAACTAGATTTCCCTGCAAAACTCTCATATAAATTTTCCCTATTACCGCAGCACCCGCCAACGCAAAGGCTTCATTTGATTTTTTTAATCCTCATTACTCTGTCGTATTTTCATTACACGCAACAACTCTTTGCCATATTTAATACCCCGGTGATTTGTGATATGGAGATAAAATTATTCCAATGATACGGAAATCCACCACTCGGGGGTCGCGATATTTCCAGTGATCCGTGATTTTCAAAAATGCACACAACTTGTTGAAGCATTTATTTGATTTGAATTAGTATGTGACGATTCAATGGAATGGATTTGGAAATTGGCCCGAAAAATATTTCTTATGTCAAGATTAAATTGTATTAATAATCTTGTAAAAAACTGTCGAATACTGTAAAAATAACACTGTAAAAAAACGGGTGGACAATTAACACCGCTTGACCGACTCAACAGATCCACGCATTATTGCATAAATTTAACAGTAATTGGCGGTGACATAAAATATTTCGGCATTCGGTGTTGCAGACAAATGGACAACGATTATTGGTCTTGAATTTACACAAAAGTGTGTGGATATATTGGGACTTCATAATGGTGCTAAATTCAACACCACATTCTTTCATAGGGTATCTTGTTTTTTTTTTCATTTTTCACTCATAAAGTTATCTTTAGAAAATTATTTATTATATTTCTGACGGTAACATGATTTTCTCTATGAAAGAAAAGTTATTAGCCTATTCGTGAAAGACAAACCCATGAATGTCGGCTTTGGTGGATTAGTGACTAGTGACTAAAACTTGGAATTGTTGTGATAAAACCAAAGGTTCCATCAGGAAGCATTTGACATCGTACTCCGATATTAATTTTCAGGCTTGCGATGCTCAAAAAGTTTCGTTGTTAAATGATAATGTGAGTAATGCGCCTATAAAAAATACACCGTTTATTCAAAACATACTTATTGAATTCTATATTAAAAATACACGTCGACTTTCTATTAATGATTTTCTGATGGAAAAATTACAACTTCTAATTATACTATAAATAAACGTTTATGATGAGAATATCAGGATGTTGCGACAAATTGATTCATAATAGACAACTTATAATCTATATTATGGTCTAACAGTGCCGCAATGTGGTCGGGATGTTTTACGTAATTGAATCGTGATCGTTGTTTTGATGAAGAAATGATTAGTAGTAGATTTTGTAATGTATCATATGAAAGCAGCTTTTATTAAGCTGTCTGTATAGTCTCTGTATAATCCTACGGGATTATTCTGGAATGCGTAATAGTGCTAACCATTACGCAATCCACATTTTATGGAGTGCTTCACAAAACTCAGGGGCCGGATTTTTTTTTTGCTTCCTTGAATATATACCCGGAGAGCACGAAACCAACGATAAATCTTGTGTTTGTGCGTGTCACGTGAAAAAACAGATCGTGGAAAACATATTTTCGAAAATTGCTCGGCTCGGGAATAGCGGAAGCTCCAAAATGGAGAGAGTCGGAATTCGATGAAGCGTGTGTATACGTATCGAGAGAAACCAGCCGGTACAGTACACTAAAATTGTTGGTTCTCTTGGTTTATTCGGAGAGCATCGCACTTCCCACACGAAAATTGTTTCTGTTGGTCCATCGTGGTCCGTATTCGACGTGGGCCAACGCATTACGTTCGCTCGATACGGTCCGCGCTCGTTTCGCAATATGGCTCCGACTCGAACCAGCAACCACCCAGTCACATCCATCCCTCGCGCGTTTATTTTTCCCTACCCTTTCTTCCGCGCGCTCTCTCTCTCTCTCTACGCTTTTTTTCACTCGTATATGGCAGTCAGAGCGCAATTTTTGTTTCCGGCTGAAGCAACACGTTTGCACGTCAAGAGTGAACTTCCCACACACGTTGTTTCGCTCTTCCGCATGTATATAATTTACACTGTATCGCCTGAAACTCACTATTTTCGGTAATCCACGTCTGCACCAGAGTACTCACTTTAATGAAATCGTTTTATCATACCCATATTGCGAAAAACGTGTTGGTATTCACCCATTTATTTTTCCATAGAAATGACGTTAAAAGAGATAACACTTCGCGAGAAACGATTTCATTGACTCCAACGCAATGGGTGAACTAATTTTGTTTGATTAATTCCAACGAAAAATACATTCCCTCGTTTTCAAGGAAATGTTGCGTTAAAATTTTAAACAAAACATTCCATAGCCTGTGATATAGCATTTACTTAATGAGCATACAATACACAGCATAACGTCACGGTGCCGTCACCGTGTCAGCAGCATGCACGCACGCCGTGCGTTCAAAATTTTCTGATGTGGCACGTCGTGCGGTCACGGTGCCGGCACGGTGCCAACATGGGTAAAGAACTAGTTTTCTTCATGCCAAGAAACGGTTTCCTTAATTCAAAGAAACGATACATTTCGGGATACTCTATCTACGGATAGACTTAACGAGATGGCGTTAGTCGCGTGACTAAGAAGCAGTGGTATTTCTCCACCACTTTCCATCACAGCTCAAAATGTTCAAGTTTATTTTCTTCTAAACTACTCGGCAGGAAGAGCTCAAACTTTGATCGAATGTGCAGAAGGATTGTAGAATTGGGCTGAGCTTCAGGTTTTTTGATACACGAAGCCGTTTGTTCTATATAATTAACACGACATGAATGACCATTCTTGAAATAATCGCCGCTGTGTTGCTATTCCTTTAGCGATAGGTTATTTTATAAATTATGTTTTGCTTCAGTGTCTCGAAGACGATTTCCTTGATTCGATATTTCTACTTTTCATTAAGTTTGAGATCGATCAAAGAAAAGAAAGCATTAAAACGCAAGTATTTCATTTCATAGCCGAAGATATTCTTCATCCAACGAAACTTTCACTCTCTAAAGACTGATTAAACATCCTTTGATTAAACAGTGCGTTTCTAGACTACGGAGAAACGAATTTCTAATAAAGAAACTTTTCTCTAGTGTTGAACGGAACTTTTCGGTACAACGTTAGGAAACGGCGATTTTTTTTCCATCGACAGCTTAAATTGACAAAAGTAGTTTCATTAATACAAAAATTGGGTAAACAAAATTATTGAAAAATACTAATCATTCGCGTGTTATTTCACAATTTTTTTTCACCTGATTTGTCGTTTTATTGAAATCCATTTTTAGTTAAAAGTTATCCAATTTTTGTACAACTATTATGAATACAAGATTTCGTGCCGTTTTTTTGTTAAGAGGCGTATTGAATATATAGATACATTTCAACGTGAATTGATATGCACAAAGTAAAATGAGTAAAGTTTCAGTACAATACTTGAAGCAGTTCTCGAGTTATAAAGTGTTTTTTCACGCTTTTTTCCCACTTAGATGGAGATACATACTATAGGCATATCTCCCAGCACTTCGATTTTCATGTAACTTGAATACAGCATGCAATATTAATAATCACTAGACGATATTTCGTGAAAGCAGCTGCCAATAATATAAAAATATTATATGGAATATAATCGATAAAATGTATTTACCTTCGATATATATAATGATGAACGAATTTATTAATAGCTCGAATGCATAAATTAATTGTATTGCTCTATGTAACAACCACTTGTACTACGGTGAAAAAGATACTGTGAATCGGGATGATACACTGATAATAGCAAAAATCGTTCTAGGACATCGGTATCTGTCGATGAAGTACCGACACTCAGTTTCGATGTCGATCTTGACATTCGACGGTTTATCGTTTGATATCAAGGGTATAAGCTAATTGGATAAATATTTTTCCCGGTATGTACATCAAGGTAAACCCATAACGAATTAAACGGGCTGAAATTTACTTTCGAGAGTCATTTATTAATCTTACAGTGTAGGGGCGAGTGGGGTACAATCTGTCAAGGGGCACAGTGAGCCACTTGAAATTTCTCGTAGATTTCATGTGCATAAATAATGTTTTTTTTGTGTCGAGCACTCAGCTAAATTGAGTTTCCTCCAATGTGAAAAAATGATGAAATGTTATGAATAGTTAATAAAAAAATAACATAGATTTGAATCCTTAGAAATAAAATTTTCTGGCTGTCGTAAAAATATAACAGGTCACTTTTTTCTGTAAGCCAGCTCGAGTTTTCGATGGTAAATGATAATCTAATTGTCTTTACGTTGTTCAGTGACTATGTTTAGTTCATTTTAGTTTGATAAATAATTACTTTTTTGCTGAAACCTTCGTTGGTGCTTCATGGGGTACACTGAACCACCAAGAGTAGGATGGAATTGTAGGGTGGGATACAATGTATCACCGGGCCACCTTATCTCAACGATGGCCTGCAAAAAAAAAAAAAAAAAATTTATTGATTTATTTACCCCTGAAACAGAAGTTTTTTGCTCATTGGAAAAATGTAAAACTTAACTTCACTTTTCTATGCAGCTCAGATATTCGGTCATAATGGAAGGTACCACTGCGCGTGCGGCACTGTGTGCGCAGGATTTCTTTTTATTAATTCAATGAATAATTAGTTTTTGACCTAACGCCATGTTTTACATTACTTGCCAGACTGTACCCCACGATTCGCGCCATTGTTCGATTCGGTCCATTGTTTGACCGAATGGCGATTTGAGAGAAATCTGATTATTAAGATAACTACGATCTCTTTGCCGTAGACCAGGAGAAAAGATTTCATTGACGCAAAAAAAACGAGTGAATTCATTTTTTTTCATTCATTTCAATGAAATAGCGGATTTGAAAGAAGTATTTACTTAGTGACATTTACTTAGTAAAGACACAGTTGCATTGTGTTAAAGAGACGTTTTCATTCATTCAAAGAAAAAGATGTACTTGATGGCAATATATAGCTTTAGGCCTTATTCTCTCGCACTTAACCGGACTATTTTGGTTTCCTCTTCTCCTGAACGAACGGCTCCGCGTTTCGACGAGCCAACTTATCTTATCTGTGCCGTACTCTCAAAATTTGAGTTTTATCAGTCGAGTACTTTAAGAAAAAATAGATTTCGAAATTTTGGAACTGGGTGTGGGGGAAGTGTCACTGCCTCTAGTCAACGAAGAGAACATTTGGTTAAAATGGATATTTCTTTAATTAAAAAAAAAAAAAAAAGAAGATTTCATTGAATCAGAGACGATTCCATTATAATCAATGAAAAAGGTTCGTTGGTTTAAAGATATGTTTCTTTGATTCAATGTCACTATATTTCATTGAGTTTGAAACCATTAAAAAAATAATATACTACACACCTAGGGCAGTAAAGTAAGAAATGTCTCAGAGATCACATGTAGTTGTAGGCCGAGGCGAAGCCGCGTCGAGCCGAGAATCTGAGGCTTTCTTATTTACTGCCCGAGGAGTGTATACGATTTTTCTCATAGACGGAGCCGAAAAGCAGGAACTTTGTTACGCGCAGCGAAAGTTGTCGCTTTCGGCCCGGAGGTGAGAAAGAAAAGATAGTATCGAAACTCAAGTATTTCATTTCATTGACAACGATTTCTGCGAGTCAATGAAACTTTGTTTCTCTGCTTACTCCGATAGGGTTAGCAGACACGTACGTTTCAGCCCTTGTTTCCCGTTATATGAGTTTTCTCTTTGTTCATAAGGAACAAATTTCAAAACACTAACTGGGTTGCAGTGGTTTTGATGATATCGTGATTTCTCGAGCCACCAACTTTGTAGTGGAGAAATATTTTTAACTGTATGGTACACCTACAGGTCCATAATAATCCATTATAAATGGTATTTTTCATCACACTGCTGCAGTTACAGCATAAATTCACTGAAAAAGTAAAATTGTGCCGCACTCTACTCTACTGACCAATGGAAATCTATCCACGCGTGGAACATGAATGTCAGGACGGTCTCGATGATATTTTGCTGAACTTTTCAAACCAGTGGTTTCACGTAAACCCAAATATACCACAGCATGTCATGAATAATGTTGGGAAACATGTGTTGGTATAACCAAAAATGATTTTTTTAAAATTGAAAACCGACAACTCATTCATTGCACGAATGGTATGCTAGCAGAGATTTTTAAAATTCAATTTGTATGTAGACAATATGTTGGAATCGTCGATTGTAAATAAAAAGAACGAACAGAGGGGAAAAATGGGTGATATGATAGTCGATGTGAAATGGAACGTAATGAAGGTATCCTGAATGTACATAAAAGGTTTTATTCTCAAATGTTATCATGAATGTTTCAGGTACAAAACAAACACAATAGATAATTGAAAATACCATTTTTTTCAATTGCGGGTTCCCGGTATAATAACAATTGCCCATGAAGGAACGATGGTATCATAACGTTTTGATAGTCGATTTGTAAAAATAACAAAATTATGCTCACTTAGTTCGTATTTTTATATTTTTTATTGTTAAAGTCAAAGGCTTGTGGGATATGTCAATATAACCGTCAATTTCTGTAAAATTGTTAACTTGTGCAAATGTCAAGTTATTCTCAATTCAGTGCAGCAAAAAGTGGTAAAAAGTTTCAGATGTTTCGGTAACTTAATTTTTTTTGTATTTCACGATTTCATTCCATTCTTTAAGGAATTTGATATAAATATCTTTTATATTTTATCAGCGAAGGTAGGAAGTATCAACTCTCAAAAGTTAGTCTTTTGTTATTCCACGAATAACATTAATCAAATCAATGTCAAACTTTTGGCTAAAAATCATTGTATATGAATATAATTTGCGTGAATTTATGCAAACCATTTCGTACATAACAATTTTACGTACTCCATCGAAAATTTAAAAAAATAGAAAAATTAACCTAAGGAGTATATGTCGTCAGTACAAAAGTTCCTACGACTGACAAGCACATAATTTTATCTTGCAATACGAGGCTTTGATCAATATCGAGACCTATGTTAGCACTCGACCACTGATGGAGAGGAATCGACTTGCCCCGGCACAGAAGAATATTACGAGTGGCTGGTGCTCTGTTGAAATGACTATTGGCCGGGAATCAAAGCAGCGAGACTCGATTACTCTCCGACACACGTGCTGCGTACCATATGCTCGTTGAAAGCCCCATTACGAATTTCAATTCACAGCTCTAAGCTTAGTCATTAGAGAGCCATTTGCATTATATTCTTGCTGAATGATATGTGTACTTTTTGCCAGGTTAGAGAAGTATGAGTGTGTATATTTGGCTGCCAATGGCCGCACTCGTAAATAAATTAACGACCGGTGCTGCGGTCCGATACGTAATGACTCGCACTCGATTATCAAGCGATTAACGCGAGCAATTACCTGGTGATTTGAGATTAACGAGGGCGAAAGCCGCGAGAGGGTATCGAAGCAGAAGTTTCACGGGCCGTCTCCTCCTTCGCACTCTCGTGACAAACAACCCGCCGCGATTCCGAGAACCCTTCTAGCCTTCCAATGTCGAAAGCCGCATTTTTTTTGTTCATCTTGCCTTTGCGGGAGCCCATCGAAATCGGACGGCGGATAATGAGTAATTGAATGTCTGGGCGATCGTTAACAAGACTAATTTACTCCTAGGAAAACTCGAGGGGCCATCAGATAACACCTTATTTTTTTTCTACTACATGCTCTACTACGGACAAAGAATTTGAGAAATGCATATACGTTATTCATAATTCGCTGTCACTATAATATATTTTTTAAAAATATCCTTCAAGATTGGATTGGTATCAACATCTTTTGTAAAGTTATTATATACTGTGAATTTATTACATCATACTATTTCTCTTTGCTAATCTGATATTCTGATATTTCTATCCAATTTTGATTATTATCAAACCGAGTTTCAATGGTATTCGAGAAATGCAAATTTTACAGCTTTCTGCCTATGATAATCGATACTGCATTTTTCTTGACAATGAGAATAAGAGATTATTAATATTATGTTTATACATTTTCATTTATTTTTCTCAAATTGTACAAATTTCTGAGTCGTTGGTTGACCCAATTATAAAATAAGAACAATCGATAATATTCGTCTACTTTATGAACGCTCGAGGTCAGTGTAATATATGTTTAATCACTTTTGTTGTTTTATAATGAAATTGCCGCGTTTTCATGATGGGCGATCGCTGTTTTTGATGGGAGTGCGGCATTTTATACACAGATTGGTTGGGTTGACTAAGTTATTGGCTGAATATGCGTCAAAAATTCAATTGTTCAATTGATTGATCATTTGGCGTATATTCAACGAATAAATCGGTTGTCTCAATTAAACTGTTTTTTTTTTCCCCTGCGCCATTGATTATTAATAATAATGAGGGGGCCGAAAAACCCTTCAGTAACAGCTAACATGAGCTAACAAATCAATCTTCCATACGCAATATTCGAACACATTCGGACAAATCGATCCCAAAGTACTAGAATCGATTTAAATACCAAAATATTGTCACTGGACACGCTCAAATAGATCAATACAATATTATTGCTGTTGACTTCTTTAATTTATCGGAGTGCTCATTTATCAGCAGGTGCGTTCAGAGAAACGATTTATTAGATTTTTACAAATTTTAGTTGAAATAAATAAATTTTCTTATTTTTGCGGGAGCCTATTAGTATTTTATGTGCAATGAGTATATATTATTATTTAAAGGCGTATTTCGTTTGCACGTAGCGCACTTACAAGCTAATCTGCATACACTAACCGCATTTTTTACTCAAATATCATAATTATTTTATTTGAAGAAATATTTAACTGAAATATTGAATGTGAATATCGTTTATTCGGTGTCTAAATAAATTGGCGCGACTTGTTGCTACTAAAATCGTTTAGTTGTATTCAGTAACGATCATCGCTCCAAATCAAATAAATATTTTTTACTCGCAAATAATTTTTTGTCTCATTCAAATAAACAGAAATCCAATACGCTGTATAATAAATCACTTCTCTGGGTGTACCCATAAAAATTTCGAGGGTTTTTACGAATCTAATCTTTAGTTTATTCGATGATTTTCGAACAATGTGAATTTGATCAAAAAAATAGAGGTAATAACAAAGCTCCTCTATGAGAAAGCAATATGAGAAGAAAATAACAAGTTGGCTCCCGTGACACTGAAGCGGCGAAAATAACGACTGGAGTTGTCGATATGTCACTGAGGGAGCTCTGCAAACTCGGATGGTCCTCAGCGTCGCCAACAGAAAAAGTATATAGAAATGTTCTTTTTCACTCGCCTTCTCCGATACAGAGCACTCGTAGTTTTTCTCATTTCTCTCGGCCCTTTCCGACTGGCTCTTTTCCGTTTCGCGGTACTCTCCCTCTCCCTCTCTCTCTCTCTTTCTCTCTCGGGGAGAGCAAAAGCCAAGAGACGTTTGACACGCGACTAGCATCCCCGCGGGCAAAGATATAACACCAAATGCCGCCACTCGTTTGGATCCGAGGTGCGAGATGTCTTTCTACTACTTCCCTCGTTCTCCACCCCCTCCTTGTACACGTCAAGCGACAGCTTCCAAATCAGTAAATATTTCCATTGTAGGCCCAACCGAGAGAGCATAGAGGCCGATATAAAAGCGCACCCGCGAAAAAGAGCTAAAGGGAAAGAAACAAAGAAAAACGTGCAGAGTTCCATCGAGGAAAGAATTGGAGGGCGGGAAAGCACTTGA
This sequence comes from Clistopyga incitator, assembly GCA_947507545.1. Lineage (NCBI taxonomy): Eukaryota > Metazoa > Arthropoda > Insecta > Hymenoptera > Ichneumonidae > Clistopyga > Clistopyga incitator. The sequence continues at coordinate 6,875,138 of OX382173.1, read as the reverse complement.
CGAAGCTGTAGTTTAGCCACTGCCAGACGAATCGACCAAATATATATATTCTTCTTTGACTCTTGGCTCTCTATCTTTCCCTCTCTCTTTCTCTCTCTGTTCTTCGGCAAGAGTACCCTCAAGGATCGGGTGGTTAAGCATCGGTTGCTGTTCGTGGCACGTTCGAAGTAATTTATTGTCACATGCGACCACCAACAACTTCGTACGAATACATTATTTGCGCGGTACACAAAAATTTTCGAAAAACATCAAATTTATTTCAGTCAACTGCTTACTCGTAGCTTCTTTGGTTTTCAACAAAATTCAACAGGTAATCAGGTTTTTCTACGATGACAAATCGCGGTGCATTATTACTAAATGGGTCGAAATATATCATGAACGCTGTGAACTGGAGAGAGCTAACATACATAAACTTGTATCTTATTTCTTTTATTAATTGTATCATTTATCTTGCCTCATTTAAACTTCACTATTTTGTAAAAATGCGTCGTGAAGTCCTGCAGTCTTTTTTTGTTTGAAATAATGAATTGCGTTTTTAGCACATATAGATTGTCCACCAACTTTATTTTAAACACGTAAATTGATCTTGTCAAATTTTTCGTGCCGTTGGTCATCCGATACTGGACATGTTTCTTATCATTCCCGGGCAGCATTCGCCCCGAGTACTGTGCTGATATCGAATTATCACAGTACTGGCGCTAAGTTATCATTTAGTACTTACTTCAGTACTTATTTAACAAAGAGCCAGTGCTGGTTTCGGTTATCCCGCCTAACTAAGAGTCGGGCCACCAGTAAATATCCAGTACTGGGCCAATTGTACACTCCTACTAGGAATGGTAGACGGATTGGATGATCATCGACTGGGCCCAAAATATTCAGAACACAATCCTGGCACTATATAATTTTTATACAGACTTTGCTTCAAAGAAACCTCGTTTTCCTTTAATGGTTTTAAAAATTTAGTGTTGATAAGGAGGATCAAAGTGAACTTCTTGCAACATTCAATATCAAAAGTGTAAGGAAAATATAGTTGAAATCGGCGCCACAATAATCGATCCCTATAATCACGACCGAAATTGACACATTACGAACGGCCTCTTTCTCTCCGGACCATCGAGGGATCAACACCTCTCCTACTCAGCCTTCTCTGTCTCGACTCACAGGCCTGTTCATCTTCTGGAATTAGGAAAGATTGTCTAATCCAGCAACTGGAAATATCACGAGAATATCTTTGCCCGGGGATCGTCGAGTCATCAATGTTCGGAGAGAAATGAGCCATCTATAACTCGCCTTTCTACATTATTGGAGCTGAGTATTTTATTGTTCGTTGCGTATCACGTGTACTTGTGTGAGTATGGAATGAGTGTGACGAATTATCTGTCGATAATATTCCTGTAAGTTGGAAGAATTATATTGAATACCTTATTTTGTGAGTATGGAATATATATATTCATTTAAAGGCTGAGAAACATTATAAATTTTATGTTTCTTTATAAATTTGATATATTTCATTATATGGTCCGATGGTCCGGACAGAAAGAGGCGGTTCGTAATGTGTCAATTTCAGTCGTGGTTATAGGGATCGATTTGGTTTCGTCCCCAATAATCGATCGTCTCGCTACTATCGATTATTATGGCGCCGATTTTAACTATATTTTCCTAACAAAATTAATACTTCTCACAGTGTTGTATTCACACAAGCGATTTATTGATACATTGAAATTTAGAATGAGTCGACGAAAATTAGTATCGTTATTGGCAACTAAAATTTCTCGTCGAATAATGGTCGATAGTTATAAATTTTCTTTACCCAGTTACAAGTAAAATTCTTTCAAAGTTTTAAGACTTGATTACAAATTGATGGCAGCTATTTGAATACCGGATATTGGCACTGCTCTTTGGTGTGAACTCAGACGGATACCGGCCTGTAAATGGAATTTTAAACAGTGCATTATTATACTCCATCGTCCATAAAACCTATAAGAGAAAGTTGTTGATCAATTATAGTTTTCGCTGTGAGAAGTTCTACTTCACAACTTTGAGAAATTTATTTGAAGGGAATTCGTCTGCATTTTCCAGATTTCGCCTCTGCGCCGAATTTCACCTTCATTTCTGAACTCATTTTTAATTGCAAAGGTTTATTTTTTCTTTTCCACCAAATCAATGTTAAAAGCAGTTTTTTCGTCCTCTGGTTTCGTCGGCTGAAAGGATTATTTGATGTGATCACATTCAAGGGTAAAAAACTTCAACCGACCTAACAATATAACGAAAGAAAACTAAGTTTCATGAAAGTCTTTGCCATGAATTATCGAGTGAAACAACACAAGCTATTATTTTACCGTATATTGTTGAACCCTCCGAGCATCCATTCTCAACGGCGTATAAAAACAGCCGTAATGAGGAATAAGAAGCGGATGGCGTACGAATTATAATATGCATGTTAATGACTTCACGTCTGATGTTTATAAGCGGCGCCAACGAAATCACTTACCCGTTCTCCTCTTTGGTGAATTCACACCTTTTCGCCGTGCTCACTTAACGCCGCGCAATTATTGTGGAGTACCTTATGACATCGGTGGTGGTTTGAGCATCGCGAGGTGGTACCGCCCGTGCACACACAAAGCGCAGAGACTGGGCCTCGAGGGAAAACCAGCAAAAAAGCTCTCGCGTCGTCGGCGTCGTCATCATCAAGCTCGACCGAGAAAAGCGACAAAGCGTTGGATGATGCTAGAGCTCGTTTTCATCACGAGACATAGGACTACCAGCTTTGAGCGTCAGGGGGGTTTCTTCACTGTGCGACTTTGCGGAAAAACAAAAGTTTTCTCGCCTGCTTCTTTTATTTATCAACGGAAATCTTCTGATCCCTTGTAGCTGGCTGGATTCTCAAGAGATGTACGCACGGACCTTCATCCGTCCACCGTACGAATCATTTTCATCCAATGTCTCCGCACTATTTACATTTTACCGGTTTCGTTGTTGTGTATCTTATGCTTCTCCACCAATGGCATTCTTGATGATGTTCCTTAGCATCATCTACGTTTATGTCCGGAGTATTTTCGTGTTGTTTTACTCTGTTTAAGTAACAGTGAAGCTGCGTAAAAATTGAATCCGCTTGGGACCAGCGTCTTATCCGGGTCCCAGGGAAATTATTGCGCTGGGATTGCCAATATGTCTACCTCGTGCTTTCTACATTAAAGCGCGGCATTCCATTATCAAATAAAGCGCAAGAGGTGAATCACTATACTACTGTACTGGACTACTATACTGTAATATATTCCATGTAATTTAACGCGCAGAGCAGCAACGTCGCCCTAAGGAAGAAGTCCAGGAATTATGTTGGTTATCATGCCCAAAAACAGATTTGAAGATCTACAGGAAAATGTTTGGCAGAAAGAAAAATTGAAGGCATGATATTCAAATAAATGATCTACTAAAAATGTCGCACAGTAGATAGATACAATGTAGATAATCCAAATGGATATAACTTGACGGATATTGCGGTGGAATCGGTAAGATGTCTGCCATCTGCCTTCTGAACTCAGGCTCCGCGTCCATAATCCATTGACAGTGATTGCATTATCGAGTCGGCAAAGCTCGAGCGTGACACAGCAAGCGCGTGCACAGTAGAACATATCTACTGTCGTATATAGATCTATACTCATGCACAGATGAAGGGGTGTTCTCCTTGCTCGTTTAATCGCGGTTAATGTCACAGAGCCGCAGCGTCTCTTGTCTCTTGTCGCCTTCTCGTTCCCTTTCTCCGTTTTCTTCCGACCCAGTGTCTCCTTTCGCGTCAGCGTAGACGTCAAGAAGGCTGGCAAACTCTGTCGGTGCTAAAGCCAAGGCCTGAGACAAGGGAAGTTGATTTCGAAATGCTCGGGCGAACCTCGCCGCCGCCACTCGAGGGACAGATTACATCGAAGAAGAGGGTGCACACTATGCGACCCAGTAGTTGCAACCACCGGTTACCAACGTCGTACCTCTTCGAGAGAGAGAGATCTTTGAGTCACGATTTTCCGGCGGCTGTCTTACCTCGTAGCTTTTTCCACACGTTTCTCGGTGTAAGACGGTTACATACCCTCCCTTCGTTCACTTCTTCAACAACGTGTCTCCTCCTTTCACTATCGCTCTCGAATTTCATCAATGTTCGATATTACTTCTCGCGGGCATGCGAATAACGCTGGGATACGGAATGCCAGCACATTGGCTTTTTATGTGGGTAAAATGATGGCAAATTAATGGCTTCGCAATAGTCAACCAGGTTATTCTCTATATCCATTTTCTATTTGTTCCCCTTATATCGAAAACAATCAATTCATCGTGAATGTGTGATTGATTGTCATTATGTGATTGACTTTCTGACACAGTGGAATTATCCAATACAAACCGTTATATACCTCCTATAAATTCGTGATATTATATGTAACCGCTTTATTCATACAACTCACTTCATCATTTATATTTATGCAATTTATAAAAGACTATTACAATTCATATCCATTCATATTTATCGAATAGAAGCAAAAAAAGTTATGAATGCTTCAGAGAATAATTATTGTACGTCTGAACCCTATCAATGTAGAGAACTATTATTTTAATCCATCAGGACTGAATTGATTGATTGTTTCGGCGAATAACCAGGTCGAACGTTGCGTAAACTTCAATTTATCACGATGTCAATGTTTTTGTCATTTTTAAACCCAATAGTCGAATTTCTGTGAATTTTTTAACAAAATCTATATGGTCGGTCGGCAACGGAAAAAATATTCCGAACTTTGTTTCGTCCGGAAATACATAAAAAGTGCATTTGAAAATCTAAATGTTTTGTTTGGACTACTTTTTTTGTGCTATGTCAAATTATACTTACAGGAAGACGAGAAAAAGTACAAATAAGAAAAAGTAAATGGCATAATAGGTTCGAAAAAATCTGGAAAAAGACGAACTTTTGTAGATATTCTGGCCACTTGGAACTATTTTATTTATTTATTTTTAATAATTTTTGGGTAATCGAAAAACTAGGGTGATGTACTTGGCACGGAATGGCCCATCCATTATTATAAGGAGAAGTTTTTCGGACATGGGATTTATACGTTCGAGACTTGGAATTTCATTTTCTTTTGAATCAGCGTATATTTAGCGTGATACAGTTCTACAAGATACATTTCAACACGATACAGTTCCATACTACTAAATACGATAAAATTCAACACGATACAGTTCTACACGATGTAGTTCTACATGAGACAGTTTTACGAGATAGTTCTACACCGCACAGTTCCATTCAATCTCATTGCTACGCAGAGCTATGTCTATACCAACTGGAGAAAATACATAGTATTATACGATCTAGAGATGTAGATCTGTATAGAGATGGGGTCAGAATATCTATATCGACTCTTCGAAATATCACAAAAACTCTGGGGGGTATATTCGATTTGCGATATTTTATGGGAATATTATAACCCATATTTTTATAGATGCCGTTCCTGAAAAATTCTCTTCGTGCATATTTGATTATTCCGATGGTAAACTTGAAACGTCAGGATTTCTAAAAGAGTATTCGGCACACCATGAGTCATCGTCCTATGGTTCGCTTAAAGCGGGACGAAAGCAGATATCTAAATAAAATCGTGAATGACATGAAGGTCTGGGACGATTCTGCGAACTTCCTATATAGCCCACAAAGTACAAAGATTCCTCTATGGAATAAGTCGCGTGTAACTCAGAGATGAAATACTATATTCCATGCATTTGACGTGATGTTAGCCGTGAAGCCGAAAGCTGCGTTGTGCTCGCGAGTAGGTCCGGGAATATATATTGGGCCAATTCGCGTCCATTTCGCAGAGTCGTATACCGTGCCATAAATTCGACGTCCCACAGTAACGAGTGTACGCGACTATAGTTTTGAGCGTGAGAAAGTGAGAAATTGTTGGCTGGGCTTCTGCTCTGCGATTTCCTGCGACTACCTTCGCCATTTGCCCATTTTACTGCGGACTGGCAGTGTAGAAGTATTGCCGAAGTTATTATCACCAAAAATTGAGCACCCGAATAGAAAGGCAAATGAAATACTTGTCAAACTCCGTGACAGCAGAGGATAGTAGTTGAGTTGGAGTTAGTAGAAAGTAACAATGGCCACGGACTTTTAGTCTAACATTTGATCACTGATACTTAAGGATATCCGGTTATCTAAAGAAAATCACAAGAAAAATAAATGTAATCATGATACCTTTATTTTCTTCAAATCATACATTCAAACTTCATCGTGTACACTGAGAGATATTAATATGGTTCTGCTAACTATTCAATGATAATTGTATTTCATTAGTCCATCTGACTATTTTCGTAGTTAAATTAACTCTCTTCACTGATACTGTAACTACGTTACTGTTAATAGTCACCTCAATCAACAAAATATAATTATCACTGAATTATATCCCAGGCCATCTTATATTTCCTCTGTGTGCGATTCAAACACCATAATTCTGCATTTTCTTAAGCCGGTGAATAAATTTGAGTATTCGATGGCCTATTTCATCTATCACCAAATGCATACTTGTCTTGAGTTTGGCAATTCTTGATGTAGTGGAAATTGGATTTATTGTAATTAATTATTTAATGAGTTTATAATGAAGGAAGATTTATGGAAGAAGTCATTTTCCTTCAACTTTCCCAAGTGAGAATGTATTAAAAGTTCTGCGTTCGGTATGGAATAACTTAAAACAATCTCTTTCGTCAAAGTAATACACTGAAAAGTTTTGGTATTTTAATGTCAACATCAAAAACCAAAATTCCACACCATAAACCAATATTTCATTCTTATGGGTTTTATCAATCCCCCCTATAATTTTTAACAATATAATCAATATTCTTTAAATTCTTCATTTATTCAATCTGATACTTGGTTGACATTTAATACTCGTATAGTTTTTTTATATTTTGAAAATTCGACATATTCTGAAGAGTAAAATGTGCATTATTAAAATGTTGTATTTGATATACTCAAAATATAAGTGCCCGGATATTTAAAAAAATGTTCACCAGCATTTTATTGACAAACTCATTACTGAGGGGAGTCATTTATTTGCAATTATCATATCATCAATGAGAAGTTAATTGGTAATCAATGAATGAACAATGAATAGAAGTGATCTGCGCGATTTAGTCTTACAGAAAGTCTGGCAACCAGATTTTCTTACAGCGAATTACATTTTTCAAATAATGTTTAAAAAAACAATGGCGAACAAATATAGTGCCTTCTACTTCTAGTTTAATTTTTATGGTATATTATCTAATTTATAGGAAAAATAAATACATAATAATGCATTTGAAAATAACGACAAGTCCTTTGATAGAAATAAGAGGCCAGGAATAGTTCGATAAATTTCTTCCTTGATTTCAATCAATCTTCCGAGCAGTCTAATGCAAAAAATTAAGATTACCGGGGAAAAGTCAGCTTTTTCCGCTACAACTACTGGTCAACTGCTGTTTGGATGCTAATCGCTATACTGGTGACATTCTGGTGGGAAATCCTTTGAAAAATCATATCCTTTCAGAAATTGACATAAACTGAAAACGTGCAACCGTTTAAATCCTATTGAAAATTACTATTTAATAGTTTAGGGGACCATTTGAAAATGACGAACGGTCCTTTGATAGAAATGAGATATCGGGGCTAGTTCGATATATTTTTTCGACGATTTCGATCAATCTTTCGAATAGTCAACAATGCAAAAAACGAGATTGTGGTGAAAAAGTCGGGCTTTTCCGCGATAACTAGTGGCCAATTACTGTTCGCATGCCAATCGCTGGACCGGCGATATTCTGATGGGCTATCTTAAAGATAACAAGATAGAGAAACTGGTATAGGAGTGTTGTATGGTAGGCGTTACATGTTGGAGAGGAATGGAGGGCGAGTAACGGAGTGAGTGAGTGAGTGAGACAAAGGCGACCAGGGAGCAATCGATAACTGACCCATATTGTGCTCTCCTCCTCCTCCTCCTCCTCCTCCTCCTTCCTTTCTCTCTGTCTCCTCTCTGCTGCACACCCTCGTAACCCCCCTCGGCCCCAACCCCGTCCACCTCGCTCTTCGTGTCGCTCTTCTTCGCTCCACCTGATTTCACCGCTGGCTCGTGCTCGCTTTCTGCACCTCGGGGCGCCCGATCTCCCGACGTTGGCCAAACCCTTACGTACGTACGATAGCACACAGTCGGCCGGAATGCAGCGAGCACTATCGCTACAGTGCCTCAACCTCAATCCTCATCCACTTCCTATCCCCAAACCTTCGCAGTCCTTGCAGTCTTCCACCTTTCCGAGCTCTCTGCGCTCCCGAAGCTAGACTATGTGCTCGTGACCCGGAACGTCATCGCAAATTTTTCGTCCATACGCAACATTCTTCGAGGCTCTCGAGCGGCTTTACTTTCGTACCCTTCTTCTAATTACTGAACTCATTATTGATGTAATTATCAATTATTACGAAACGTTATTTTAGACACGAGAATTTTGATGTAGGTATCAGAGCGGAAATGTAATCAGGCTGGAGTGTGAGCCTGATCAGGCGTGCCTCAAATTAACATCCGGCCCATATCAGGCCAACTCATTTAGACCATATCCGGTTTGCAGGACTTTAGCACAAATGGTCCTGACCCGGCTATAATCAAGTACCTGATTCGGTCCGCATCATATCCTGATTGTTATCAGGCCGGGCCCAATATCTAAAAAGATAAGAACATCAGTTTTAATCATTTATGTAAAGCTTTATCTTACCCTTTATAATGTAATTTGAATCTATTACGCACACAGCTATACATTGATCATCGATAAAGTACATAAACATTTTTATCTTCATTGAAATTGAAATCTGTGGCCTGGTGAACCTTCTATACGGCGCCCTAGCTCACTCGGCTCTTTACATTTTAGGAAAGTATATTAAAATGGCTTAGATAACTCCATACAGCTTTATTCAGTTATGCCTTTGCGATGAAATTAAAGACAAACAATTATCCATCTGATTTTGATGATATTCATGAAATTATAAGACACATTCTTTGTATAACGTATATCATAATATTCACAATAGTTTGCTATTTCTTCTTAGATTAATACCTGAAATAAGCAATATTTTTTACCGTTCAATAATGTTATAACGATTTAATCATACCTTTTACCAATTTCATTTTATAAATTTGTATGACGACATGACGATCGACAAACGAATTGATGATTAAACTTTGACAGCAAATAGACGTGCGATACAAAACAATTGAGATATATCGAACCATTTGTGATTAATAATATCCGTCCTACAAGCAAAGATCCGTGTCGAATAGTAACTGACGAGAAATATTAAAATTAGATCCGAGCCAGATGTGGCTAATAACACTCGGGCCTGATCTAGCATTTCTTACCGATACGTGCTTAAGCCATAATCTGATGTTATGCAATGAGCTGGATCTGGAAGTTCTACCGAATTAGATCTGGCCTAGATCTAACAGATATCTGTGGATCTGAATGCGACGAATCGCATCAATATCAATTCTGGCCTGGATCAGGCTGATGTCAAGCTCCACTTGAACAGGGATGCCTTATCTGATCCGAGTCAGACGAAATGTCAGGCTCATGGATTTTATTTCTACTCCTGATGTGGGAGTATGTGTATTCGGTAGAAAATCCTATGATTAACGATTCTCTCCAGTGGCTTCATTGTAAAAATTTCTACCGACAATTCTGTACATTTTTATTTGTTTCCAATGGAACACGGAGAAAAAGCGTGAGTTGGAAGAACTAACTTCTCCCTACTTGGGAGAACTCATAGTTAGTTAGTGATGAACCGCATCTTTTTTCGAAAAAGTAGTTGCCCCAAGTCACTGTTAGTTCTCCCAACTCGTCCAGTTTCTCCGTGAACCATAACGCCTTTTGAAGGCACTCCTGATGGCCAGCAAGAAGAAGGGAAGCTATTGTGATGGGTGTTATCACATTACAAACTGTTCGGCTGAATATGCGCCCAGAAAATGTCAGCAAAGTACAGTACAAATAAAATGAAATTTACAAGGAAATCCAATTGAGCTTGGGTCCCCGAGTAAATCTACATGTTGTTGAAGGTTCAGTCAATTTGTTTAAGAAAATGACTCAACTATTTGAACTACCTTGACCGTATCCTCGGTTAAACCTATCAACTGTCTTCCTTCTATGGAAACTGAGAATGTCATATTAGCGAGGACCGAAATTTCATATGACATATGACTCAAATTTCATTGAGACACTTGAACAAAATCTTGAATTTGTCTGAAAAAAAGTTCCTATCCATGAAACTTATAAATGGTAGTGTATTTGATCATTAAGATTTCAGTGATCTCATACATAATTGGTTAATGCAATAGAATATTTAATTCCTTTCATTATATATTTAATTCTTACACAAAACGATTTACATGAACCATTTATACAGAGTTCAAAAAAATCATTTAATTCTTCCAATTATTTTTTTGTCTCAGTATAAGAGGATTTAGAAACAATTGGCTGGCTCGAGGTCGGGATGTCTGATGACATTAATTGAAATTACTTCGGGTAATTGTAATTAAATTTCATTTGATTCTGAACCGAAGACGAACTTAGAAACTCTCTGTGGTCAAGATAGAACGAGGGAAAGTGCTGCGTTGCTGACTTTCCTAGAGAAGCGTTAATTACGAGAGACGTTAGGCTTTTGTAAGTTTTGTTACTTATTGTATGTATTCCTTTCTCAAAAAGTATAATTAAAATAGGTTACATCATTATATACATTAATTAAATTTATAAATAACGCCAAATGGCAATAACTTTTAATGTGAGAAAATTGAACTTCATGATGCAAGAATATTTACTTGATACTTAAAAAATATATATGTTTGTACGACTCAATGTACTCGAAAATAGCGTTGAATTCGTTAAGAAAATCTATAAATTATGTATATTTTAACGGAATCTATTTTTATAAATGTCTGCGATTTTTGGCATTTTACCAATAAATAGGGTATATTGAAAGTAACCTAGCAAAATATATCCAACGAATTTTTTTCTTAAAGTTGATAGTTTATAAAAAAACTCAGGATAGTGCTCCCTTCAGGATTTTATGGTACCCTTGTGTTTTGTGCCTATCGATTTGAGTTAAATTTAGCTCACGTCTATGTTTTGATATTTCAAATGTAGCCCAGCACACTACAAAGTCTATGATTGCATGACTGAGGAACGGAAGTGGTTCATTCCTTCAACTGGTTCAATGACATCGGTACTCGCCTCATTTCGGTATACCCAAATGCAGCAAAGACGGATCGCAAGTTTCACTTATTTCTCATTCACGGCAAGTCATAATATTTATGCCACACTTTAAACTCCCTCTTTCTCGAATTTCCACCGTCGTAACTTCCCATATAAAATAAAATTATGCCAACTTGTGATCACATACCAGATATATCAATTTACGATTGATACCAAGTTTTTGTGACTTAATCTTAGCAACTTTTTATAACAAACATTTCAAACAGCGCTAAAATCAAGTCACAAATTGCATTCAGAATAATCAATACACGTGATATCATATTGATCTTGAAGTTGTTTTGAGATTTCCTAAGATATTTCGTTTCAACGCATCTAAAGAAGGGCCCTTTTTCATATATGTCGATTTGTGATGTTATTTTAACACGGATTCCCGAGGGCTCGGTGTCGGGCGTTTCTTGTACGAAGGAAAAGAAGGAAAAGAAATTGAGCCACGATGGGATGTCGCTTTTGAAAACTACTGCGATTACGAGATAGATTAAGTTACAAAAGTTGTACGTCTCGGAAGCTACTCTAGTGAGCGCTCGATTGGATAAATTCTGGGGTACCGGTAGCCGCAGTCTTTGGTCGCGCTTAAGCCCCTGAAGCATCGGGGAGACTCGCAGCTACGACCACGGGACGGTAGTTCCTGATGGGTTTCCCTTGCGGTCTGTTCGTGCGCTTCACTGCTATAGCTTTACTCTCGTTTCATCCGCAATTCGGGTCCTAACTATCGAGAAGCTCGATCGTGGATGAGTGGATAGAAAGGGGCGTCGGAAGTGACGAATAAAGGAGACAGAAGGAATCTCTTTATGCAGGTAGACGCGCACAGTGAACGTGCGAGATGTGGCAAAAAAGAATTTGCTGAATGCTGATATCTGTGCTGTTCGGCCCCCGCGACATATAAATATATGTATATTGTATATGGAGGGTGGAAAGTAGGCCCAGCAGCGTTTCTACGAAGCCGATTAAAATCGACGACCCAGATCTCAGAAGGGAGGGGGGAGTGTAGGTCTGTGCTGTACATACAGTATAAACCTCAGGGTGGCGTCCCGTTGTAAATAGATGCGGCCGAGGGCGTTTTTCGAGTGGTACTGACACGACAGGCATCGCGTGGTGCCGCATCCGGGGATGAGCGAGAGGTTTGCTGCCTCTCTGCCTCATCATCTTCTACAGATCCAGCACTGCTAGGAAAGGTGCGAGGGGCCGGAGGGGGGGAGGGGCGCTCGAGTCAGCCGCACGCTGAAGGAGCCGAAGAAAGTGGCAGAGGAGGGTGGCGCCAGTAGCTCTCTCTATGCTCTGTTCCCTGTGTTCTCCTCCTATCTCAACCATCTCTGTCGAGGTTGCCACCTCCCAGCCATCGAGGGCTTTCCGGACCTTTGATATTTCGCCCGACCCTTTTCTTTGCTCCTCTCGTGCTCCACACAATATATACCAACTTCTATCCAAACCCGCAACCTTCTCTGGCCAACCCTTGCGAAGAATCCTCGCTAACGAACCTCCAATACCACCCTCGAAACTCTCCGCCAGTCACTATAAAATTATTCCTCGTGCGATCTTTTATTGATTTCTCAATGATTATCTTTGTAACCATTTTGCCATCGGAGATCTCAATTTTTGATATATTGATTGTTGTGTTGGTAGGGGTTGGACAATTGTCGGGAGACCCGGACGAACGAGATCGCTGACTAGGAACAATAGGGTACATTTAAAACTCTCTCTCTCTCTCTCTCTCTCTTTTTCTCTTTGCTTTATTCATTTTTCTCCTCATCTATTTTGTACTAAAGATTTTATATGCAGAACTATTTTCCTATTACAATTCTTTATTGCTTGCTTTGCCTCCATTTTTAATATTCTGATTACAACGATTTTTCTATATTATTATTATTATTATTGGTTTCATTATGGTATGTGTTATCGTCGATTTATATTTCAAAAATTGTGTTATTTCTTTTTCACAGTTATAATAGCATCGCACCAATGCGTTGCTTCACACATTTTTGGCATGTTTTTTTAATATTCATACATTGATCTATTTATCATCTTACAAAGTGGACTTCTATGTACACCTTCAGTCATGATTTACATATAATCATGGGCTCTTTTTATCACTCGATATGCATGCAATTTCAATTAAATTCATAAAGTGTCTCGAAATGCATCTCGCCCTTTAAATCTCTCACGCAATATCTTTATTGTTTGAATGATATATAAAAATATATATATGTATATACATGTATATTTATTTTTAAATATTGTCTCATGATTGTGTAAAAGTATTTTTTTTATAATACACAAAGTTGCCCTGCATTGTGAAAAGCTCGTGACAAAGCGAGTCGCTAGAGCTTGCGGTAGCCGCGGTGAGGGTACACGACGCCCCTATAGAAAAAAGCACAGAGCTTTGATCGTGTACCCACTCAGGAAACCATTAAATTCGAGAGTGTTTTTATACACTCAGGCCGCGTAGGCGCCTCGAGAATAGGGTTCTTCTCGGTTAAGCAAAAAAAAAAAAAAGATTCCAACAATGCAGTAAATGGCTTGTGGAAAAGCATTAATAGATTCAAAGCATGAATTTTGCTTTCAATTACTACATTGTGGAGAATTTCCAACTGCGGAATCCTCAATAGCTCATAGATTTTTCAAAATTTACTTTCTAATTACAAACAAAATTAATCAAAGCTCATTGTGGACGACAGTGTTTCAAGTTTAATAATTTGGTAGGCAGGCTAACAATCAAATTTCAACGTTTTTGTAACAATGATGAATAAAATTCGAGGCTCTATTTCATTAATCGATCTAAAATATGTTTGAGTCAGTAAAAAATTGTAATTACGCCGTTTGCCGTTGATAAAACAAAAGATTTTAAATATTTCAAATAAAATGGAGGCTTTGACGTCGCTCGATTGATTACAAGATTTACGTAGGCCTTTACAAGATAAAAACAAACTGTTACCCACGTGGAGTTAGGAGAAAGTGTCAACAGCACGAAGAGCAGTGGGGAAATTTCGATATTGTCAGATGAATGCATTCGTATGTAGAGGTATATAGTCAGCGGGGAGTGATCGTCCGGTGGGAAATCAGTGATTCCCGCTGCAGAGGCAAGTCCCTAGTCGAAAACTAATCAAAACGTACTCTCGGTACGGTGACTCTTTCGCTGTCTGCGACCACATCACCAGCTGTCGAGAAATTGTACATCGAATAAATAGGAAAGGAAAGTACATTTTATCCCGTTCCGAATATCATTACAACTTTTTCACAAAACAATATTCTGCTGTAATCAAAATATGACATCGCATTGTGTAAGCTGGATGAAGTTCCGTTGTGTATCGACAAAAACCTCGTCATGTATTAAGCGTATAGGAAGGAAATACATTATTACAGACAGGCGATGGCAAAAAAGTTCACAGCAAACACGTGTACACTCAGGAAAAGATTTAAGAACATTTACCTCGCAGCTGTGCTCGAAGCAAATCTGTTTAAATCAAATAAGGCATATTTGAATTAAATATATAGAAACGTTGTATTAACAAAACCGGTATGTTTGTGTTTGAAGTGTACACCGATCACCAAAAACACAACATTGATTCGTAATGAGATTTGAATTCCTACAAAAAATCTTTCTACGATTTTTTCATAAATAAATTCGTTGCTACAATTTCTAAATTGAAAAAGATTTTATTTTCAAAGTGTAATATACAGTTGAACCAGATTTAATTTTGATCCTCATGAACAATGTAAAAGATCATTTTTAAATGCTTGGAATATCTCTCCCCCCTTTTTTTCTCACATTTTCTTAAATTGAAATTTTTTTGCGGGACTCTCAAGTGTTAATCTGATCCTAAATGTCACGACTTGCCATGTTTAAAATTTGGAATGTGACCGGTCGTGACACAAAAATTTACAAATCCGACGTTTTTCAGAAAGTCTAGATCTAGGAATTTTTTTATGTGAACACTCTTGATCAACCGAGACGTTTCTTTCTAAAAGAAAGTTGCTATTCTGGATAATGGGTAAATGGAAATTTATAAAATGGAAGGAAATGTCCCCAGAAGAGTGAAAAGCTCTGTTGGAAAAATCGTAAGGCCATAAAACTAGACCATAAAACCAGATGGCTTTAAAAATCGTAACATTTTTTCTGTAAAATTTGTAAAATGTTATCTAGCGTATCCTGTCAATTCAAGACTACTTTGAAACATTTATCTTATGCCATGATGAGTACGTAAAGTGTACTCAATGCTTTTCTTAGGTCTTTTTGTCTCACACTTGCAAGTGTAATCGCGGAGCTCAGTCGTTAAAGACTCTCCCCTTAAGGCTATGTGACACATTTGTGGGAGCCAGAGAGATAGAATAAAAGGGCAGGTCATAGCGGTATGAAATATTAAAAACTGAATTTTTTAGAACAGCGAATAGAGCTACTTTATTTTAAGTATCTCGAATACTTACCATGAATGCCTTTTATACCATGAATCTATACCATCAAGCATACCTTACCTTACCTTATATATCATCATAAATATAATATCAAGCTTTTACTATGTTCTCCACTTCATTTCCGGTTTCTTCTTAGGAAAAGAAAGCGCATTTTTGTCGGTTCCAAATATAATGACGGCTTGTTCACAAAATAATATTTTTTCTTCAATCAAGATATGAGATTACATTGTCTGATCTATATTAAATTCCATTGTCAGTCGTCAAAATCCTAAGAAACCTATAAAGTAAGCATATAATGTTGTCATAAATGAAAAATGTCATTATGGGCACACGGTAAAAAATATTTGGAAAATCATATACTGTGTAATAATCTAATGGATTGCATTTTTGCCAAATTCATGTAGGAAATTCAATTTCAAATTCGAAAGAAACAAAAAATTTAACGTGTGGTAGATTAAAAAATTGTTTATTTTCAAAACACGACTTTATTCATGAATTTAGGTGAATTATACATCAATCTTACGTTATACACGTGTAATAACATACCTAAACTAGTTTCTGTTAAAGAGCTTCCTGCACTGTGTAGTACTTTCACCATAAATATATTTAACAGTGAACGGGGATGTTGCAAAATTTAAATTCATTAATATTAAAAATACGACGCCTATAGTGTATTTAGTATATTATGCATTAATTAGTACGCCTTCCGTAATAAATTTAGCAGACTGTTCATCAATCAATAAGGCTTTCGTAATGAATTCAGCAGAATTATACATCGAGTAATTATTGTAAACAGGTGTAGTGAAATTTCTAAACCTGTTTCTGTCGAAGAATTACCTGCACTTAAATATTTTTAACAGTGCAAACGGTAGTAAAAAAAGTTTACAGGAAACATGTGTAGACAAGATATCGACAAGCGGTACTTACATGGAGAACAGGAAGAGGGAAGAGGGAAGAGGGAGGTGCATGTTCCAGTTTGGTACCTGCCACGAACGTCCAACTAAATCAAATGCACAGCTAGCGCGACCAGGAGCAGAGCAGAGCAGAGCAGCAGTGCTCGAGGCGTGACTTGGTCAGGCAATATTATTCGGGGTCAAGGCCTCAGCGAGCCCTGTTCCGAATAGCGTTCGCCTTGATTGTCAAAGAAACTGGAAGAACGTGACGACGGCCTCGATCGTATCCGCGTATACCGATTTGAAGGAGACCTCATCCACTGCCTCCTACCAGCGCTATAGGTAAACTGCTTTCGCTCGCCGGAAGCAGGGGTTGAAAGCACGCTCACGCGCTGCCTCCTACAATTTTTATCGTCGGGAGATTAAATTTTTTTTTCTCCTTCTAGTTCGCTGAAACAAAACGTGACGCGTAAGCCACCGATAAGTATTATAGGATCACACAAATTTTATCCACTTTCCTGTGCGTGTTACGGCATTATTATAAGTGACTGGGAAACTTTGGTTGAACCTAAAAATAGATGTGCTACAGGGTAGACATAACGTTTTTGGCCACCTTAGGTTCGATTAAGGCCATCACATTCAAGCGTATAAAACAAAACGTTAAATCGAATGAAACAATAATTGAATATGCCGTCCAGTAAATTGATATAAATATGTTTGAGAAATCAACATGCAATTATGAGGGAAAAACCATTTGAAGAATATAATAATAATAAAAATTGTGAAAAACGGTACATCTACCCCATTTAGATCGTTAACGCATTTAAACACTTCGTATTAGGCTAAAAGGTATTATTCTGATTTTCTGAAAGTGTCGAAGACTTTATAGTGAACTAGTTGAAACTTAAGCTTTTTTAAAGTGTAAATTGGTTGGCAACCTTGTCAAATTAGAATAAAAATTTGAGAATCGAATAAGCTCACTCAGCAGCAATGAGACAATATGCCTCGAAAGTTATCAAGCCTGTTCTTAAATTAATTTATATTATTTTGTGGGTTTTTAAGAAATATCGTTAGGTAACGTAATTAGCGAATTTCTATGGGTATACAAATATTGTGCATACAAACGATAATTTATTGAATTTGATAAACTCACCAAGTAAGACATTCGAGATTTCTCACAAATCAATAAAGTCATAGGTTTTTTCGTCGTAAAGTTTATAGTCAATAATAGTCAATATATGAACGTGAGTGAGACACAATGTCACACTCCTTTTTTAAAAATTTGTCACATTTCTTAGAATATGATTTCAATAATGATTTATCGATATTTGGTTTCGCGGAAGTTTTGGAGAATTGTGTCGAAAGATGCAAAAACCTACATCTACAAATACAAAGGGTCGGTTATTTTATTGTCACTATTGTCTCCCTGATATTCACTGACAATTTACATGAAGCATACTGCACAGAAGGTTAAAAAACCTTACAATCAACATTCTAAACATTTGGTGGAGCATATTTTTCAAGTTTCGCAACATAATGAAGTAGCTTTTGAAGGATCTCTTACAGAAACCCGAGAACATCACGGAATAACCAGTAATACGTGCGTTTACTAAATAAAAAAATATAAAGCATCTTGTAACCGGGTCACAGATGCATAAACTAACATAATATGCACTGAAACATAAGTGTTATGGTCTTTTTGAAACTTGCTATAATAAAGCCGCAACTGCACTTTTATTACACTACCAAAGTTATTTTTTCTCCCGGTAAAAGCTACCACCTAAAGGGTGTTTGCTTACATGGTACTTAAAAACTAAAAGTCCTCACCGGGCGAATAAAGTGCGAAGTAATGTTCATTAATGATTCCTTGACAGAAAAAGTCAGAGGCGTTAAAAAGTAAGTTTAACACCGGAAAATTTCCTGTGAACTTACGTACCCTTTTATAAGACGTTAATTGGAAGGTAAAAAACCGTGATGAAAGAAAATTGAACCCAAACGAGAAAACAGTCCTTTTACAAGGCTCGGCAATGATACCGCTAACCTGCATCGGAGAGTACGCGCGATTGTTCCGCGATTATGCGGGACACAGGAACTGTACTTACAGAAAAAAAAGAAAGAAAAAAAAAAAAACGATTGCTGCCCGGAGGTTGAAAAACGTGTGGCCCGGCGTTAAAGCCCCGTTTTGCTCTCGTGGCTCTCGGGATTGAACAATACAACCAGCGAGCATTAAGGGGGGCGGGGGGGGGGGGGGGGCTCGTTGCTCTCACAAATATTGTCCCACCTTCGTTGGCTTATGCTCCACGTTACGCTATAGCGTTTGCATTGGTAAAAATCTCACCCCTGTTGTTCCATCGTTTTCTTTTTTCTGCCCTCTCATTCCCCCTCGCAGCTTCCATCGCTCATTCAATCTGTCGCAGCTTATTCAAAGTGCGTCGGGACAGGAAGCTTCGACAAATGATCTCTCATACACCGTGAATTGCTTCGGAGTTTACACAGCAGGAATGGGATGTTTTTTTATTGTGGACTGAGCAAATCGATATCTTTCGACTCAGCATAATTCCAGACGAATTTCAATAGCTCGTGAACCCTCGCCAGCTGTTTAACACAAATAGGCTCGATTACAGTGTCAGGGTTTATCGAAGATCAAAGAAAGCCTTGTTACACAAGAGACTCTATAGTGTATCATAACCGAGCGATTGTCGAACGCGCGCCTAACCGAAGGTAAACACATTTGTAAACTCAGAGATTTGATGCCGACGTAGGACAGTTCCCGTTTCGCTCTTGACACTCGCGCTCATTTTATTCGTGCGTGAGCTTTCGGCAATCAAGCTCAGGTAATTTTTTTACGGATCGTTAACCGTGAGTGAAGTGTTATGACCCTATGTACCAGTGGATGCCCTATTACGTGAAGTGCAATGACTCTGTGAACTACGGCAATGTAATAAAACGGAGTGCTGGGCAACTGAAATTTGGAATTATAAGGTAGATACTTGAAACATTTATATGTGCTCCTTTCTCGGTGTACTTATAAGTACAATGTACTCACTTACGTACAATGTACATTGTGCTTATAAGCACACTGAGATAGAGACTGGCAAGTTCAACTATATCCAAAGTTTGCTTTCTCCGACACTTCAATATTAAGTTTAGTACACCCACACATGTTTGAAGTGAACTGAGCTGTCCCCTTCTAATTAACCGAAGAACCTTTTTTCTTAATATATTCAAAAGAACTCTTACTATTTTTCAAAATATTAAACATAATAGTTGAACAATTGAAAATATACAATTGTTTCAATACGATTGACAATTCGAAAACTTTGATTTTATTCCCATCGTCCAATAATTCGTTTCACCGGAAAATGATTACATACAAAAAAGTGTAGTGAAATAATATAACATCTATAGTAATAATTCGCTAGTTTTTTTAATTTATTTTTCAACCGTAAGTTAATATAAACGTTAATATACTTCGGTCTGACACACACAGATAAAATGACCAGAAAATGAGTGATGAACAACGAGTGATTCAATACAGCGAAATCTTTGTTATTTTTTTAGTCACCCGCATCTGAAAACATCGGTTATGAAAAATTTCTTACGACTGAAATATGAATTCTTCCAGGTCTACTGAAAAACTACTATCAATTAACTTGAGCGTTGTTTATTAAAAAATATACTTAACATTTTTTTTTCAATTCCATAGACACAATTGGTTTGAGGTTATTAATGTGAACTGTCATGACCCCGTGTACCAATGAATGACATATTACGCCAAGTGCAATGACTGTGAGCTACGGCACTGTAATAAAACGTCGTGCTGGGCAATTGAAATTTGGAATTACACGGTAGATACTTGAAACAGTTATATGTGCTACTTTCTCAGTGTACTTATAAGTACAATGTACTCACCTACGTACAATGTACATTGTACTTATGAGTACACTGAGATAAAGACTGGCAAGTTCAAATATATCCAAAGTTTGCTTTCTCCGACACTTCAATATTAAGTTTTGTACACCCACACATGTTTGAAGTGAACTGAGCTGTCCCCTTCTAATTAACCGAAGAACCTTTTTTTTTTAATATATTCAAAAGAACTCTTACTATTTTTCAAAATATTAAACATAATAGTTGAACAATTGAAAATATACAATTGCTTCAATACGATTGACAATTCGAAAACTTTGATTTTATTCCCATCGTCCAATAATTCGTTTCACCGGAAAATGATTACATATAAAAAAGTGTAGTGAAATAATATAACATCTATAGTAATAATTAGCTAGTTTTTTAAATTTATTTTTCAACCGTAAGTTAATATAAACGTTAATATACTTCGGTCTGACACACACAGATAAAATTACCAGAAAATGAGTGATGAACAACGAGTGATTCAATATAGCGAAATCTTTGTTATTTTTTTAGTCACCCGCATGTGAAAACATCGGTTATGAAAAATTTCTTACGACTGAAATATGAATTGTTCCAGGTCTACTGAAAAACTACTATCAATTAACTTGAGCGTTGTTTATTTAAAAATATACTTAACATTTTTTTTTTCAATTCCATAGACACAATTGGTTTGAGGTTATTAATGTGAACTGTCATGACCCCGTGTACCAATGAATGACATATTACGCCAAGTGCAATGACTGTGAGCTACGGCACTGTAATAAAACGTCATGCTGGGCAATTGAAATTTGGAATTACACGGTAGATACTTGAAACAGTTATATGTGCTACTTTCTCAGTGTACTTATAAGTACAATGTACTCACCTACGTACAATGTACATTGTACTTATGAAAACACTGAGATAAAGACTGGCAAGTTCAACTATATCCAAAGTTTGCTATCTCCCACACTTCAATATTAAATTTAGTACACCGACACATTTTTGAAGTGAGCCGAGTTGTCCCCCCTTCTAATTAACCAAAGAACCTTTTTTCTTAATACATTAAAAAAATGCTCATTGTTTTTCAAAACATAAAGTAGAGCTGTTCAATAATTAAAAATATACAACTATTTTCAATAAAGCTTTGTGTGAATTTTAAAAGTACAGTGAGATTAGCTTACGACTATAAAACTACCTATATTGTGATTAACTGTACGTTAACTTAGTTGTTTGTTTTATTCACATTCACAAGCTAATATAATAAAATGGTAACTTGTAATCGTTGTTTCTTCGACAAAAATAAAAATGAAATCCCCCGAGTTATGAATAAAAAGAATTTTGAGAAATAACTTTACTTATTCAGGAATCAGAAGCTTTGGATTGAGTTAAACCAACCTCTTTACGTTGCTCTCCTAATATTTCTATAAACAATTAATGAAATTAATGCTGACAGCCTAATGAGAAATAACATTGACACCGTGATTGCATTTTACATGTAATACGAACATAAAAACTACAAGCGCACACTAATACAGCAAAAAAAAAAAATACTGAGACTAGCCAGATGAATTCAATTACTCGTTTCCGGCATCGCGACAGTGTTATGAAAATACAATGTCCATCCTCGAAGTGGTATAACACTGCGATTAATGTAAATCCTATAATCCAAGCTGAGACGAAGTATCGAATGAAGCAACTATAGGGAGTGCGAGTTTTTCAAGCGCCATAACGTTAATTAACTTTCGTTCCATTATCACATCGTCACAGGCCGTCGACAATGAAAGTACGGTGCGTCGCGAGACTATAAAGGTAAAAGCGTAATAGTCGCGGTTTTCTGGTTTCCGCTGTTTTCCCGAGTAGCCACTATGCTCATACAAGTTTCCCGATTCCTTTTCATTCTTTTTTTTCCCCTTTCCTCTGTCTGTCTATCTTTCTGGGCTTCGCTCAAGAGTACATGCTCCGGGAGTGGCTATATTGCTGTTTTGTACGGCGGGGTGAGCGCGCGGCCGAGCAAGCTCTCGGTAAGCGCGGTCGAGCGAGCTTTGCCTGGGATGGTCTTTTCCGTGCGGTACGTACGCGCACATGAAAGCTCTCGAAACTCTCGAGTCTCATTTCCAACCGTGGGGTTGAGTAGAGGTTAGCTTTTCCTCGATGTCTCGACGTTCCGGTTGCAGAAAAAAGAAAGAAAAAAAAAAAAAAAATCTCGTGCGTATGGCAACAGCAGGTTACACACATATATACGACGGGTACGTAGAATTACCTACTCTCCTGAAGTTGTATGTGCTCCACGACCGAGAGTCTCGAAGAAGTCGTACACTTGCCTCCTCTTGCTTTTCTCTCGCTCCCTTTCTTTCTATCTCTCTCTCTCTCTCTCTCTCTTGCTTTCTCTTTCTCGCACTCATATGTATGTGCACAGAACGGAATCCACATTTATTGCGCACGTGCCTCAGTCTGGACGCCGACACGTGGCCTTCCGGATGTTCTTCCTCGTGAGACGAGTGGCTGTGTGTTCGGCAATAGCACAGAGCTCCTTTGATTCTTTCTGCAACAGCTGCAGCCTCGACGCGCACAGCAGCTACTACAATTTTCCTCCGGTAGAGCGTACGCTGCCGTATCCATTTCAATTCGGAACGCCGTACCTCCAATCCTCTCGCGAAACCCAAACGTTCTTCGCAATAGAGTACATCGATGAGACCGTCAGTTCAGTATTATTTACACGGCTGCTGTGCGAGGCGAGCAACGTAAACAACATGTGCACTAGTTGGTGTCCACGTAGTCAGCAAAGTCATTAATATTTTATTGCTGGCAGAGAAAAAAGTAGTATTGATAAATAAAATACTTTAATCAACGAAATCAGAGTACACCCTCGTTCAACTGAATTTGGGACAAATATTTTGGGTATCGCAGATATATTTTAGAGTACTGAATCCAATAATTATTAAAGAAATTGAACATTTGATTGCTCTGACGAAAAATTCGTTTGAACGAAGGTGTACGCCGATTTCGTTAATTCAAAGATTTTCTTTTCTCGGTTTGTAATCAATTGCAATGGGTACGAAGTATGGAACAAGACAAAGTACTGGAATCCAAAAAAAATCCACTGCTGGATTTGGATGGAAGTACATAATGTTAGTACTCTAGTTCACGTTTTGAAAAAAAAAAAAAAAAAAAAAAAATACACATTCATTCATCTGTCTGACTGTCCGTCTGTCTGCAACTAAGACAAAATTATGGTATTAGTTATTTTAATATGCATACTTTTTATTTTTAGGTCGTATCATACATTTTTTTTAGTTGCCGTTACTAGAGCTTCCGAATAATGACCATAAATATTTTGATAGTTACCATAACCCCCAAAATGATTGCATAGACTAAAAATGAAAAGTTGTCATTACAGTGACAACTATACATAGTTGACTGCACTATTACGATTTATCTGTGTGAAGAATTCCGTGCCGTCCGAATGAGCAAAGTTTCGAAAAAATTAGTGAAGCGCAATAAAATTTAGACATTCAAAATGTAGTTCCGGTATTGCAATCCAATCCAAACCCTGCATTTTTTCTGATCCTTAATCTGAAATATAGAAAGTAATTGCTTTCTTTGAAAAACATGAGTAAAATAACTCGCATTCTCGATAGAAATATTTTTGACGATTAATTCGTTGTCTGGTTGACTGTAAAATTAATTGAAACTCACGCTAATCAATGAGCAGCTTCCGTCATTGTATTTTGACTTTTTTTGGGCGTGCGTGGTTTGAACTTTTGTTAACGTTATTTCGAGAAGAGCACTAGTACTTTGTCGCGTTAGGTCGCTCAAGAAAAATTGTAAAAGTCGGGCAGAGCGAATTGAGTTGCAGAAAAGAAAAAATCATAGACGACAAAAGTAATTGAATAAAAAGCTTTTAGAGTCTAAATAAATCGATGTGTGGCAGAGGCCAGGAAAAGATAGAGGAAAAGAGGAGCAGAGAGGACACAATGATAAAAACATATGTAAGTTAAATTTTGTGATTCAAAGTTTCTGTGCACAAATTGATATATTCAATATGTAACGCACAGATGAGATAAAAAGCTTTTACAGAAGAGATAGGATAGGTAGTGGGAAAAATGGAGGCAGGAACGGAAGCAGACAAATAGAGGAGCAGTTCATTTTTTGCTTCCTCATATAGGGAGCTTTTATTTTATTTCCATCGTCTAAAATTTCGCTTTACCGAAAAATGATTACATGCAAAAATGTGTAATGAAATAATAGCACATCAACATTAATAATTAAATAGTTTTTTTAATTCATTTTTCGACCGTAAGTTAATATAAACGTTAATATACTTCGGTCTGATATAAACACAGATGGAATAACTAGAAAATGAGCCATGAACAACGAGTGACTCAGTATAACGAAATCTTTGTTATTTTTTTAGTCACTCGCATCTGAAAACATCAGGTATAAAAAATTTATATCACCTGAAATATGAATTATTCTCGGTCTACTGGAAAACTACTGTTAATTATCTTAAGGAGTGTTCCTTAAAAAATATACTATAAGTATTCATACAAAATGTTAAATTTTAAAAACTCTGGAGACACAATTGGTTTGAGATTATTAATACTCATAAGTTGAGACTATAAACAATCATACATGCATCGTATCATAATTTTTATCACTCGCATAGCGTTTTATATGAAATCCAAATACTGCGGACGCCTCGTGTACACCATAAGCATAAGCAGTTATGTGAGTAATAAATTATAGCTGCCACCGAATTTTAAGGAGGAATTATTACTCATTAGGGTACGAGTAATTGCAATTCGGTATGAAATTCTCCATAAAATATGCAAATTTTCATTTACAAACTTCAATGTACGAAGTAATTTGTTCAAACAAATTAATTATTAAGGTGAATGCTTGGATTTTATTGATGAATTCATATAAATGAAGCAAGAATTTTTTATTCTTATATTCATGTGTGAATACAAATCGAGAGAATTGTTTCAATTATAATCACCATGAACTACATTGAAATGCGTAAATGTGAATTTTTATTCAGTAAAAAAAAATTGACAATATGTAACACAATAATTTACAAAGATGACATTTTTACGCGAGCAGTGCGAGCGCACGAGTCACAATAGGATGCTATTAGGATATATTGTGTGTCTTTTAGTCGGATATTTAACCAAATAACGGTTTACGTGTCGATAACAATGAGGCGGTGATAGGCCGTCATCATCTCCGCCATACGGATGAAGCAGCTGTCGTTGGATAGTTCGGGGTAGTTGGAATCATTGTATACTACAGTAAATTCACACAGAGCACGCTTGAATCGAACGAGTCAAACGCGACGAGAAGCCCCGCAGCAACCGGAGCTCACAGCGCGGGGCCAACAATCCCAACATCCGTTGATGTCCGCTCCAATATACTGTGTCCACTCACGGTACGTGCATTACCTACTCAACAGTACGCGTTAACACGATATGCACGGATGCGACTATGGTACGTGATACAGATTTTAGATTTATACCCATGGACAGTCACGAAATGAGTCCCGGAAATATATGCATGGAAATATGGAAATATATTTGCATAAAGAACCTGAGTAAAAAATCGTTGTGTTATCAGTGACAACTATAGGACCCTTGCAGGGTCGAATTTGTGAGGTACCGAAATTTAAAAAAAAACAAAAAAAAAATACTCACCGGGATTGTTTCGAATCTGGAAACGGTCCTATGGATTCATAGATTACCTAGATATTCGGAGATAATCTAGGATAGATTCCTTAGAATCTCGGGGAAAATCTGGGAGGGATATTCTAAAATCTCGAAGGACATCCAGCATAGATTCCATGCATTTAGAGATCGATTGTTGGACAGAATCTGGAATAGATTCTCTAAAAATCTTGGAAAGTATCAGGGATCGATTGCCTAGGTTTCTTGAAGTGTATGGGTGCCAATGACGTGCTCGTCACTTTTGCGATTCTCGAAAAATTCTTGGGTGAATATCGTGGTTACATTACCTTTTTACACGCTGAAAATTTCAATATTGGTAGTTCATTTCTCATGAGCTTACGGCTCGTTCATGCCAAACTACTCGTCCACTTTTTTATTGACTGAAAGTCCCGCATGCGTCGACTATTTGTACTCCTCCGTATACCTTCTTCAGGTTTTTACGTTTTCCCCACTTCCCTTGATCCCCTTTCATTTTTATTGAGTTCCCCCCAGGGTGTTACCCGTAGCCACTCTTTCCTAATGCACTACTGCATCGCATTTGCACGAGGGCACAGGGACACTGCGGAAAACCTGTACCGATACAGGCGGCTATATTTTACTGACTTTCTGCTGTATGAGAATACATCAGAAAGTCAGAAAAACTGTCTCCCACTCAACAGTTAACGCGCAAGTTGGTGCACAGCTAAGCGCTCACCCATCCAAGTACTGCCCGCGAGAGAAGTTGCTTAATTTGGGAGACCGCCGAAGCCATACACCGACCGCGCGCCCACTCCTGTCGGTCGCATGCGTCGACTATTATTTCTTGGAAAAATCAACCATAAGTCTAGGATCGTGCTAGTGTCAATAACAATAACTTTATTAATACGGGAAATTTTTACTCACAATATTGCATTTTGGCAACGTTTTTTATATAAATATGCAAATCCATAAATATGTTAATTGTTACACGATTATTCGGAACAAAATGCAGAATAACATTCCATAAATTAAATTTGCACTTTGCCTCCTTGTTTTCTCTGGATCAACGTATATTTCTGTACATCGAATGTTTAAAGCGTCAGTTTATTCTCGTTTTCACAATGCAATTAACCCAACCGTTACAAATAAACCTGTTTTGTTGAAGCGTTTTCATGAATTATCAAAGAAATTAGTTTTGGAGACACTCGAGTGAATAAAAACGAGACGTTAATTCTCTACCAGCAAATAAAAATTGTACGTCAGGTTCTCGTTTGTATTTTGCCCGCTGGATACCGTCGACGTTATACGTCATCATGCATTTCCTTCTCGCTGTTCTTTCGTTTTATTTCTCTGTGTGATAAGCTCCTTCATTCTATTGCCATTTCTGGCATGTTTTCTCATTCATCTCGCTCCCCTTGACCACGGGATCCCGTACACGGGACCGTAATCGGAATTGTGCGTTGCTCTGCACTCGCGTGGGATAATCGACCTTCTAATTTCGGTCAGAGCACGCCGCTCTGACTACACGCGAGTTCACTGAAAAATTCATTTCGGACGTACATCGAGACCATGAGATGGATAACCGAGGGGATAAAATCCGTCCGAAATAGAACACGGCGGAAAAAAAGGGAAAAAGGTTAGGACATTTTTTTTCTGCACCCATGTGTGCAATAATATATACCCTGCGGAATCGAATCAATGTCTGGAGATGGAAGAATCACTTTCTTTTTTATCGTGGCCGATAAATTGTTTTGGGATTTGGTCGAGACGTGCAGTTACGGGAAAAACAAAACGACACTATGAGGTATATCGTTAAAGCATTTTGCACGCAATTTCGATAAGGTACCGGGTAAAAAATTGAGACGAGAAATAGAGTTTCGTCTGCATCGGCGGAGAAAAAATGGATCGATCGAAGACGCTGATTTTAAACGCTTGGTTTTATTTTTATTGATGACATTAAATCGTTGTTGGAATGGAAGGACTGTCGATCGGTATTTGTAGGTTGCGTTCAGCTATTCGATGATACCTACATCGTGGAATGAGAGCATTGTAGCAATGTACATTTCTTCATAAATATTTACCATTATGTAATTCCGTGGCAGCCTCTTTTCCGGGATAATCTTCTGACGGAGATATATAATATCGGACAGTCGTTTCGAAGTCGTGACTAAGAGTGACTCAGAATCGATGGACACAGATATACTCGCCATTAAGGCATATCATTTGTACTTGTCTATTAACATTAAAGAGGATTCATACGTAACTTCATAAGGATACATAACTTCAGGGACACATTAAATTGGCAATTAGTTAAGGCTATATATGAAATTCTATACGATTTTCTAAAAGGAAACACAAGAGACTGGACAGTTCTTATATGATGAGCAGCGCTCGCAGTTGATGACAAACTTGATCATTTTCTAAAAGCAACAAGCTCTATCCAGACCTTGCCTTAGATCCACCCGTGAGGCTCCCACAGGGGGACTTAGCAAAATGAGGGTATGAGGGCTTGGTGGTCTTAGAATAATACACTGTGAAAAAAATCTACTTGAAATTTGTTCTACTTGAAATGCCCAATTATTGGAAGTTTTTAAGTATAAACTGGTACACTCAATGTTATATATAATTGCAATCTAAAATGAATTGCAAAATTAATTGCAAAAAAAATTAATGCATGCAATTAATGCAATTCACTTTGAATTTTCTACAGAAGTCCATTCATTTTATATTACAATTGTATATGATATTTAATTAACCAGTTTATTAATAAGAACTTTCAATCTTTTCTAACAGTGTAATATAAGGTATTTCGTTATTTTATCTTATATAACAATTGTGATACTGATTTAATTAAAACCTACAGAAATAATAAGCCAAATTGCCGTACGGCTGCGGTTTTTTCAGCATTCCTCGAAAAGAACTGAAGACAGTGGAGACTCGGGAGTGCTGAGCTGTTAAAAATGCAACACCCTCGGATTTCCGTTGCTTCTCCGCACCCTCGGTGTCCCTTTTATGCGCGATGCCATTCGCCAGCCATAATTAAATTTGCCGGTGGTTACAAACGTCGCGATTTCCAAGTCAAGCGCCGCCAGTGTCCCTCAATTTGCCTTAGGTACTCTTAGCAGTACGACGAAGCTTTTCTCCCTCCTGAATTGCTTCATTCATTGTCGCTCTCGCAATTCATATTTTTCAGCCTGTTTATTCAATTCCTTTTTAACTTCGTCTCATCATAATACATTTTTCTCGACTGAAAGCATTCAAGGATTATTCGTTCCATCGATCACAAGCTGAATGACTGCAAAGAGTATTCGATTCCAAAGTGTCTTTCACGCAAAGTCAGGATTAAACTACAGCAAATAAATCCGCAGTTGACTGAGAGACCACGAGGGACGGGCGCCAGTGGCTTAGTGTCAGTGGTTGGGTTAGCGGGGAGACTTCCCCTGCCGAACCTTTTTACACATTTTTTTTTCTTTCTCTCTCACGTTCGTTTCTCTCGGGGTTTTTTCTTCGCCTACTTCTTCTGCTGCTGCCCCGTTTTCCCGTTCTTTTTACATCCACCAGCGGGTCGAGGCGTTCGAGCGTTTGATTTTTGCCGCCCCCGAGGCACATTCCCCTCTCGCGACTCGACGGAAAAACTCTCATCTCATTCCGCTTTCCCGGCACAACCCTCATCCGGCAGTGCGCGGCCTGCAGCATCATGCGGATGGTTGCCTCGGATTGTTAACAGCGCCGTAGGGGCAGGGGTTCAGCGGGGGTGGTTAACGGGCACGCGGGCCCGTTAACGAAGCTCCCACCACCCTCCGAGCCCTTCCGCCACGACCTTCGATACTTCAAAAGATGGCCCGTCGCTCCCTCTGTCGTACTGATAACAATTAGGCACGTCTAACCTGCGATCAAACTTTTAATTCACCTCACGATTCATTTTATTATTTCTGCGCACGTTATCACCCGGTGAAATATGTAATTGAGGGAGGCAATATAAATCTTGATTCTATAAATACGAAATACGCCGTGACGAAATTGGGTTTGGGACCAAACTACATTCGAGTCAGAATCCCTTTTTGTCGCTCGAAACCGGATCGAGCATCCGATCATATCTGAATAGGG
The DNA here is from genome assembly GCA_947507545.1 of Clistopyga incitator. Lineage (NCBI taxonomy): Eukaryota > Metazoa > Arthropoda > Insecta > Hymenoptera > Ichneumonidae > Clistopyga > Clistopyga incitator. Next base: position 6,844,846 of record OX382173.1, on the reverse strand, counting down.
TTATGTAACAAGTGTAAAATGGATTCCGCTCGAATGACCTAATAGGATCTTGATAAGATATCTTTGTTGAATCCTATTCGGATATTGTTGAATGATTTATCTGGTTCTGAATTAATTATACACATGCGACGAAAATACAATGACTGCGCGTGGACACAAAAACATATTAAAGACTGATTGATTGATGAAAACGATACTTGCACTTACGTCTTATGAAATGCCAATCAAGCACTTGATCACTATTATTTTGTAGGGCTGTATATTGCAATGGATGGATGCTGGGGAAATAAATATGTAGGTTTTATCTAAGTAAGAAGACCCGCGCAAAAAGAACAGTATACAAATAGTATTATAATAAGTGTGAAAAGTACATGTCGAGTATGATCTATTGGGCGAAATCATTACCAAAAAGAAGTAGATCATGTCATTAGGTTTCAGGGTTCGGGTCGATATGTCCATGGTTTTTGATGTCTTCCACATTTTGACGTGTTATATTTAACCTTGTTAGTTTTCCAACATGGATAGTTTTCAATGTACACACTTTCGGAAATGTGCAAAAATAAGTGTGCAAACAGTTTTTAATCCGTCGATAAAAAGGTTATTCAAAGTTCATTGTGTACACCTTTCAATGTGTGTACTCTTTGACCTGTACGAAAATTTCGGTGTACGATTTTGAATACGTCAAATGTACCGTTGTAATAAACCTGTGCGCGCTTTAGAATGTGGATATTTTTGAAAGTGTACGAAAACGACTGTGAGTAATTTTCAACCCGTCAATTGAACCGGTGTTAAAGATTTATGGTGTACCTTTGAACGAACTGTGAACGTTTGTTACTTTTTTGCGGTGTCCGTTTTTTTTTGTGTAAGAATGAACGTGTGTTCGTTTGAACGGGTTACGATTGAGGGCGCCTCCCCTTCGCTGTCATATTGGATTCCTATTGGCAATCCTCAAATGCCGGAGGTGAATTTTGTTCATAATGAACTAACTCCAAAATCATCGGGAATCGGGTGGAAGGTCCCAATTTGGGAAGTCCTTAGCTAAAACCGATTGGGACCTGCTCGGAAATTGGGATTCTTCGGTATATTTCTACACGGGATGTCCCGAGTTAAAATGTATACCCTCTTCAAAACCCACACATGGTAGTTCCACTGGATAAACGACGACTCCTCCATTTCTTCGGACACTCCTCAACATCTCCGAAAATCGCAAATATTATCCGATTGAGGAGAATGGAAACTATTGGGCCTGAAATTCTCATGTTTGGACCTCCAATGAGGTTATGCAGAGTGAGATGAGGTTCTTAGGCCCTTGTATAAGCCTTCAAAAGTGGCACATCTTACCCAATTTGTTTTAACGAAGAGTTTGACGTGTTCTAATTCTGATACGAGGTTATCTTGTACGCGTAGTTACGTTAACTAACTTTCCAATTTTAACGAGGCCAAGTTAGCTCAGAAAGGACATCGGAATTTGTATTTATCAGTGAATACTCAGAACAGGCCACTATAACCATAAGAACAGCATCGTAAAAATTCTACAAGACGAGCATCAAATGCTTGTAAAGTATGGCCGAAACCGTTGCTGTCTCCTCGTAAATAAAAAAAAAATGTACCAGCTCGAGAAAACGACGCATTTCATCGGCATTTTATCGTCTACAGATTGCTTGGTGAAAATCTAGCGAGTATACCTCTGCCGTTCGGCAGTCTTCGCAGGACGATAGTGTCTCTATCTCAGCGGCTTTATAGACAGTTACGATCACTACGGTCGGACCTGCTCGAGGCGGCATCGCACGAGGCATCATCGAGAGCGGAGCTCTCACCCGATCCCGTTGAGCTCGAAGTCGTTCTCGGGTCTGTACGTTCGTTTCTCCAGAGACTCGTTCAACCCCCGGCGCTTAAGATCTTTCCTAAAACAATTTCTTCACCTGCCAAATAGAATTTTCCCCGGCTACGATTGCTTTACGCTTGATCTTTGATTTTTTACATGATGATTGCACGAGAATATGAGCAAAAATGAGCGAAAAAAAAAAAAAAAAGAAAAGAAAATCTTATTTTTCTTCATCCACTTTGCGTCGATTGCCGAATCCACTTAACCACGTATTTTGGGGCCAAGGGAGCAATGCAAGTATGTATATGCGAAGAGATACTCGAGGCAGTGGCGGCAGGGCCATCGTCTAAATCTCAGAGTACTCTCTCCTCTCGCGCTCTCTGTCTCTTTCTCTTTCAATCGAGATCCTGTGGACAAAGGTTACATGCATGCCCACGTGTCACGGACCCGGATATTGTAGAGTTATCGGGAGTAGTGAAGAGAGGAGCAGGAGGAAACAGAGGGTGATGGCAGTATCGCACCTCCAGCGATACTTCTGCTCTCGAGAGAATGGCGAGCGAGTTGACACCTATGATTCCTCGAGGTCGCGTTCCCGATATAATACGAGGAAGGCCACATCCCGCGCGCGCGTTCCCTACGAGAACATCACCCGTGTAGCTCATTGTGCGAAGCATGAGGGCTGGCTAGTTCGATTTTCTAAAATGAGGGAGCTTTCGGAAGAGAGAACCGCGAGCGAGAGTCGAAGGCCGTCAAGGGCCGCGTTGCATACACCACTGGACCCGCTACCTCTCTCTCTCTCTCTCTCGCACCCTCCCTTCCTCTCTCGTTCCTCCTTCCCTCGATTATGTGGGAGAAGGTCAAGCACCCAACCGCTGCCAGACAATGAAGCACTTTGCAACACGGCTCGGTGGTCCATGCACACGCTTCATGTGCTACTACCGCTTCTGCATTCACTACTGTGTCTCATGCATGACTCTGCTACTATATCTGCTCCAGTAACGGCATATCGCGGAAAGAACAGCCACGATATTCCGTGTCATCAGGTCGCGGCCTCGATCTGTATCTCCGATCGCTCCATCGAGGGTCACGCACTGCAATACATTCTTTTATTTTTATTTTAAATATGTATCTGGCAACAGAGTAACTCTTGCATTGGTTCGTTGAATACAGATATTTTTATAATTGTCAAAATTAATAATGAAACTAACAAAAATACAGACAGTAACAGAGGTAAAACTACTAAGTGTGGATCCACGCGACTGTTTTCAGCACAGGCTTTTGTAAGGTATTGTTTATGGTTACAGATACCATTTCTTTATCATTCAATAGGCTCTTGATTGTAATTGCAGTGTGATATTGCCAATTAGTGCTGAACAAATTTTTGGATAAATTTAAAACGTATATGATATCTATTTAACAGTGCTTTGAATATAAAGGAAGAATATCACTATTAAAAGTGGATTGAAATTTTCATCTACCAAGCAAAATGACTGAGAGCAAGAGTCTATATTAAAGGCCAGTCAAGACGAGTTTGTTAAGTCCCATTTCAACCTCTGCAGACCCTACTAGACCTAGATCTGTCGGAACTGCTGTTGAACCAGTGAGAGCCACTGTTTGGATTACTCGATTAATATTAACAACTATTAATCCGACAGCAGTGAACGCACGGTCGGTGAGTGGCTTCGGCGATCCCGAGAGTAAAGCAGCATTATTTGCCGCCATAACTTGGGTAGGTGACCGCTTAGCCGTGTACACGCATATAATCGCAACACGCTTGTAAATATGGATGAATCTCACTATACTACAAAACGTACAGCACACACATCGTAATACACTTGCTATTTGTATTAAAAATTATACACGCGCCACAGATTGGATCAAATTCATGGCACAACCACTCTTAACAATTTGACCCCAAACGGGAACTGTAAAATCAGGACGTCTTCCAAGAAACTATACGTTTATACAGCTGGATGTGAAGTATGTTTTCTTAGTGTATATTATCTGCCTTGTCTGACCTTTCACCCTTATACATCAGCCTACAATCGATACATCTCGGAATATCTCGCAAATGTGAATCGAAGCGTACCGTCCTAGCCGGTGAATAAATTTTATTAACGAAACAGTCCCATTTTCTGAATAACTGAACGTTTATAATTTATATAATATGTCTTATCCTCTCATCCGCATTACCACCCTTCGCTGAAACAGTGGAGTGTGCAGGTAGGAAGGATCCTTAATTTATCAGTCTTGAAGCACTCTGCCTCGTTTTTGCGCCTCTGGTGCAGCTTTTCCATATTATAATGTCATCATATTTAGACATAACCGGCGCGTCGCGATCTTCGCGAGGACCCCGTTAGCACCCCTCTGCACTACACCACGCTATTCCATTCATTCCTCACTATATTTGCTCAACGACCTTAATTACTTACCAAGTTACACTGGGCGAGACTTCTTTGCCCGCAGATGCAAATCTCATCTCTCTCTCTCTCTCACCGGCCTCATGAATTATTCAGCTGTATAACCGTGCGCTCACCCTATACCCTCCCCCACTTTCCACGTATAGACACCCACGCCCATATCGCAGCATACTCGCAACTTGAGGTGGTACTCGGCGCTTTCGCGACAATCTCTCGGGAGTTTTTCATCTGTTTTCACGCTCCAATCTTGCGTTCGAAATATTTTCACATCGCATACGAGCGACGAAAAAAAAGGTATGTTCATTGTACACGTGTGTGTCGCGTAACGACTTTACACGGGAGATTTGGTAGAAGGTCGCGGGTTCACGTTCGTTCGATTCGAGAATATCCAGGCTGATGTCGTTCAACGCAAGCGTCGATCAAATTTCCTTCCATTTCTTCAATATTGGATGTAAAAATAAAACAGAACGAAATGAAAAAGAAGAAGAAGAAAAAAAACATTCCTGAAACAAGTGAATTTCGCAGAGGCTTAACGGGAGGAATTTTAATGGAGTACTCCAGCCCCTTTTGCGATATCGATCATCGCGGGTTTTGACGATGAACTAACAGTTTCGCTTGGTCATTGGTGGGGCTGTCTTCCCAAACGCACGTAAAAAAACTCTGCCTGCCACTTTGGCAGTAAAGTTGCTCGCGCGAAAGCAAAAAACAGCGATTACTCGAAAGGTAAATACACAATAGCGGAAGGTTCGATAATATGAGTGGGCTGCCGAATGGCGAATTATTTCCCGCCCGGCTAACTTTCCTTTATATTCACTACGGAAGATCGACGTTTACTGTATATGTAAAGACCAACTGATGTGAAAAGCTCTTCCATTCGTAACGATTTTTTTCCCAACCCATAAGGTACTTTCCCATGTTTACAAAATCTTTTATTACTCTTATCATGAAGAGACCAGGACCGGGCCATGATATAAAACGGCAGACCCTTTTGCTTCCTCATGGAGGAAGATTTGTTTCTGTGAAAAATTATTGTGGTTGAAGTAATTAATAATCGTTATCTTGTCTTGCGAATTCTTAGTATATTTTCGTGGATGGAAATTTTAAGACAAGCATTGGCAAGCCTTCATACTTTAATTAGATGCCCGAAAATGAATTCTCTCAAAGGGTAATTCGATTATAATCCTTTTATATCTTTGTTTAGAAGCAAATTTGCAGACATCAGAAAAAACTATTAGACACCGCCATGAGACTCTAGTTACTTTTAAATCACAAATATCAGTGCTCGAAACCCGTTCATCAAATTCACGATTTGTTGAAAAGCACAATTACTCGTAATTGCAGAAATATTTTCGGTAAATGCAGCAATTGGCAAATACTACAAAATTATTTAATCTAAGTGATTATGAATTGCAAGTAGTCAACCCCGATTTACACGGGCCCAAGTTTGGTAATTGTGACGAATTACAACTTTATCGTCTTCACTGTATTTATAAAGTAATTGCACGAATCGTCGGTATACGATTTATACTTAAACTCGATACTTTTTGCGCTACTTAGTACTATAACAGTTTACAGAATGTACAAAAAAATAATTAGCGTCAGTTTTAAGTGGCGGTTTAACGGCGCCCCCTACTAAACCAAAATAATGCTTGGTGATGGAAGTGCGAAAAAGCGGCCCTTCGAAGAAGGTAGTAAAGTTAGCTGCATTCGCTGAAGGCGGGAGCACAATGCGAGCACTAACAATGCTCGTTGCTATAACTGCAAGATCGTATCTCCTTACAACGACGTTTCATTACAGCGACTCTCACCCTCACGCAACGGAAACGAAAATAAACAAAACTTACTGACACCGCGTTAGCGAATAAAAATTATTTAAAAAACGTATTCATGATACCTTATTTTTAATCTGACATCTAAACTTCATCAGGTACATATCGAGTACATAATTCTGCCATTTCATAAAGACATACAGTGCACCAAAATGGTGTGAGGTGAAGAGTAAAATTTAAAAATTGTCATAACTTTCAGTCCAAACTAGTGAAGAAATTCTAGTATCCGACGTCTTACTTTGACTGTTGAAAAGTGCATTCTGCCTTATGGTACAAAATTGCAGAATTGTAATGCTGGGTATGTAGTTAATGAGGTCTAAATGTGCGATTTTTTAAATGGAACGTATCATCTACAGAATTTTTTAAAAGTCACTGAGTCCCTTGAACAGCAAATTTCCGCCTGGTATAAAGTCCAAATTTCTATTCGGGAAGTTATTTTAAAAAAAAGGAATTCGAAACTGCGAGCCCAAAGTATATTCTTCACTAGTATGAAGTGCTGCATCAGCCTCTGGCTTGTCAGAAGCTTAACACTCGTCCACAATTTCCTATTTGCACCCTTGGCACGCAAATAACTTACAATTGATCTAAGTTCTATAACATAGAATACAATGGCTGGATTAACCTGTCAATATATTCATTTTATGGCAAATCATTATTCGGTATGCCTCGCACTCCAGCCGTCCGTATATGAGGCAATAAAACTTAGTTTCTTCCCCCAATACGAGCGCAAGAATGTGTCTAGAATATCGTTGAACTGATGCCTGAGGCTTCGAATACTTTGAGAAAAACCATCGATACACTAGAGCATGTGCACTGAAGCGATTTATCGAGTTTCATGGCGTTTTGATATTTTTCCTTTTAGTTCAATACGAATTTATTTCGTTATTGCGAACTGAGAGTAGTAGAGATATTCGCTCGGTGCATCAGTTCCGTCCTCAGTATTGAAGTCGCGTGCCTTTGAACGGATTATGACCAGCAATTTATGTGTATAAGCTTATGGCAGGCCAGGTATTTTTATATGAATCTCACCGCAGCACAAGCAAACATTTTTATTAAAAGCATTATGAATATATTGCAATGAAATAAATCCTTTAATACTTAATCCATTGAGCATCTTTCCTTAAATCAAAATAAGCCAAATATGCCACTTTCGAAGGCTTATACAAGAGCCTAAGAACCTCATCTAACTTTGGACAACCTAATTGCAGGTCGAAACAGAAGAATTCCAGTCCACAATAGTCTTCGTATGTTTAAATGCCTAAAATTTTGCATTTTCGGAAGTTTTGAGGGATGTCAAAGAATGGATGAACTTTCATTTCTCCTACGGGACTATTAAAATCAGGTTTTGGAAACGTTGTAAATTTTAACTTGGGTATTGTTGCCATTGATACTAAGTTTAATGAAAATCGACAGAGGTTTTTGATTCATTTTACAGCATTAAGTTTTTTTACCCAATTGTCAAACTTGCAAATAAGTTGAGTCTGGTTTGACAATAGGGTCCACTCGTTCTGACAAAATAGTCATGGAAAGCCAAGCCTTCCACACTTTTCTCTCTCACCTTTCAGCTTTCTCAAAACCTCCGATGAGGAAGTCAAAATCGACAGCATACTTCCTCGTTGAGGTAGGTCTACGAAAAGTCTGAAATCAGGATAATGAAATAGGCACGCCTTTACACCCTATTTATACGGATAAATCCATGGAACGAAACACGGAAAAAAGGGTATGATCATTATGTTAGGTGAGACCTTTTAATGAATACGAACCACAAAATCTTGTACCGAAAACTGATTGTTGGAACCAAAGCTTCAGCGATAAACTTTTCGCTGAAGTTATTTTCAGCGCTCGACTAAGACAAATCTAGATCTCACCTATTATAGAACCTTTTACTTCAACACATGTGTCACTGAGGTCAGTGAAAAGCGGAAGGCTGTATTCTTGGATATGTATTATCTAAAATTAAACAACCCTTATTGATTTTGTACAGGTCATTTTAAATATTGAGTTCCTACATCAATATGTAGGCATGATAGACATGATAGGCAACGTCTAAACTAAGTTTGTTATCGAATTAAAAAATGGTATTCTTCAGAAATCCTTTTTTGCAAACAACGCATCTCTCTTTGTTCTGTATCAAGCGAAATAATAATTATGTATGCATGCTCCCTGTACAAAGAAGTTTAATTCCGTAGTGGGCTGTTTAATCCGCTAATTCACAATTATAATTTGACTCTAATTTTAGAGAAATGAATAATCATAGGCGAATTAAATATTTATATTTTCTTTTGTTTTGGATGCTACAGTTGCCACGGAACCGAGAACAATCGACACAGCAGCAGTAGCAGCAGTGGAAAGCATGAAAAGCGTCCGTCACAGAAGCTCGAATCCTCCTGGCCATTTTCCCTGTAAGTCAATAAACTATACATCAATATATTACTACAATTAATTTATGTCTATGTTGATTTGGGTGGTCATTGAACAGCAACCACAATTTTTTTAAATTTTTTATAAAACAATTGATATACTTATGATTATTTAAAGCGGAAATACTAAAAGCCATTTTTTTTTAATCTCAAAAAATTCTCATAAATTCTGTATCAGATGTCAATATTTTCAACCTTAGGTCTACAGTGGGCTGGACCTCGCTTCTATTTTTTTTCAATTGTCGTTTCGAAAAAAATTTGATACGGATAAGTTACCGATAACCCTTCTATGATAAAAAGTAAAATTAAGACCTCAATCGGGAGGGTTGAATATTGAAACAATACTTTTATATTTTAACAGCATATTTATTTATGGGCAAACAATGAAATGGGTGTCAATCTCAAAATTCGTCCGAACCACTATAAACAACCAGAGTAATGTTGATATTCTTTTTGTATACTGTATCGTTATTATTATCATTATTACTATTATTTTGATTCACTTGTCTCGTTTATATTATGGTTGTTTGTCGGTTCCACGAGTTTGGGCCTTTTTATATACAGTACATTCTATACTAAAGCGAAGCAAGCTCATAACATTTATGTAATGTGATTACGGATCTCCGAGTCCGGGAATGACTGAGAATCCCGGCGAGCTTTTTGTTTCTCCGGAGGGGAGAAAAACGCAGCGAATGAAGCTTAGCTGGATCCCGCACATAGGCGATCACTGGCTATAGCTTGAGTAATCGAGTCAAGTCTACCCAGCGTCTCGAAAGGTCCTTTCGCGGGGGAGGGATGAACCGAGAGAAGACTTTCCTACCGATCGGAAGTATTGACAAGACAATTTCCGGGGATAATTCTTGGCACACGGACAGTAAAAGAAACGGAGTATCTCCGTCCAATAGTAATAGCCAACTGGAAAAGTAGTGGCGAAAGTTAGTGGCAGGGGAAGTCCGAGGATCATAATATTTACCGTATTTTCGTTTGTCACTACTCGAACAAGATATCGACGAGAAGAAGCGCCACATATCACACGAATCGCAATTTTATTTTTTTTCTGTTAAATCATAATTAATGAATTTTCTGTTAATTCGATAAACGGGAGCTGACGATGGAGTAGTTTTTCTCAGTTGGCGCTCATTCTTTGATCAATAATTGTGTACGATTCGATTCGAGTAGTAATCGTACAAGATATCGACGAGAAGAAGCGCCACATATCGCACAAATCGCAATTTTATTTTTTTCCTGTTAAATCATAATTAAAAAATTTTCTGTTAATCCAATAAATGAGAGCTGACGATGGAGTAGTTTTACTCAGTTGGCGCTCATTCTTTGATCAATAATTGTGTACGATTCAATTCGAGTAGTAATCGAACAAGATATCGACGAGAAGAAGCGCCACATATCACACAAATCGCAATTTTATTTTTGTTCTGTTAAATCATAATTAAGGAATTTTCTGTTAATCCGATAAACCAGAGCTGACGATGGAGTAGTTTTTCTCAGTTGGCGCTCATTCTTTGATCAATAATTGTGTACGATTCGATTCGAGTAGTAATCGTACAAGATATCGACGAGAAGAAGCGCCACATATCACACAAATCGCAATTTTATTTTTTTCCTGTTAAATCATAATTAAAAAATTTTCTGTTAATCCAATAAATGAGAGCTGACGATGGAGTAGTTTTACTCAGTTGACGCTCATTCTTTGATCAATAATTGTGTACGATTCAATTCGAGTAGTAATCGTACAAGATATCGACGAGAAGAAGCGCCACATATCACACAAATCGCAATTTTATTTTTGTTCTGTTAAATCATAATTAAGGAATTTTCTGTTAATCTGATAAACGAGAGCTGACGATGGAGTAGTTTTTCTCAGTTGGCGCTCATTCTTTGATCAATAATTGTGTACGATCCGACGCTGCCAGGTGGCACATCTCACCATCCCCGCACCTTCCCTAAAGCCACCGCCGCGAGCCATCCCCCGAGGACCCGGCGAGAACGTCGTCTGGAATTTTTCGTCTGATGGCGCCACCCGTTGGATTTTTCTACCACATTTACACCCACATCTCCCGACGGGTGGAGCACCTTGAGCTTTACTCAGATTCTTCACGTTTCTCTTGGGCTGTTCATTCTTTTGACTTTTATACATTTTAACCATCTTGTGGAGAGTCGTATATTAGTCAAATAATCGGAGATCACTGAAAAACGAAATGGAATTCATCAGAAAAGATACGTGCAAAGTGTGATCGTCTTATGTTAGCAATAGAGCTGTGAACATTTATAATGGAAACCAAGCAAATGTTCTATTAGCGCTAGAATTAATTTATTTCAAATCGTTTTATACGTGATTTCAATATTTCTTTCCTTTACTTTGCACATTTCTGTTAAAAATCTTGAAAATATAATTGACTTGACGGAATTTTTCCAAACGACGAATTCCGAACAGAATTTTACGAATAGTCTAGTGCAAATGAATTAGATTTTTCTGCGTTACTGTCAGATATTTTCCGCAGTCCAAATTCATCGATCATAGTTGCAACTATCCTGAAATGTACAGAGTGCCAATGACGAGACACAACTCTGGCACACGAATAGCCACTTTGCCGTTCGACATTTATGGAGCCGGAATGGCTGCTCGCTTGGATGGATTTAAATTTTAGATTTTTTACGAGCGTAGATAAGTGCCCGCAGCCAGTATAATAGTAAATGCAGCGTTTGCTCGTTAGTCCCGAGAGGGTGTGTTCCGACTGCGAGCACGGCGGTGCTGCATAAACGTTCGTCTACCCGGCTTCCCGTATCCATTCACTTGTCGATGCAACGTGACTATTATGTACCTCTCGCGAAATTTGCCTCTCTATTACTTTCATCTTACATCGAGCTTTCCATTTCCACTTCCGATTGCGTTATAACAATGAAAAAAAAAAAAATAACCCGCAGTCAGTCCTCGAAGATTCATTAAGTTTGATCGAATTCTTTGAGCTTCAAACCTTCTGAAATTAGTTTATAGGTGCAATTTGAAAAAAGGGGATTTCCGTGAATATTTTGTGAGGTCACCTGAGGAACTTTCGTGATAAAAGTAATAATCTAAAGAGTATTTTCTATTTTTTTAGTATCCTGTGTAGAAAATTAGCTGGGGATTCTACATGGTGTTTTTTGCATGGGGTTTCCCGTATCCATTCACTTGTTGATGCAACGTGACTATTATGTACTTCTCGCCAAATTTTCCTTTGTATTACTTTCATCTTACATCGAGCTTTTCATATCCACTTCCGATTGCGTTATAATAACGAAAAAGAATGAGCCGCAGTCAGTCCTCGAAAATTCGTTTGGTCTGATGGAATTCTCTGAGCTTCAAACCTTCTGGAACTAGTTAATAGGTACGGTTTAAAAAAAAAAAAGGGGGGGGGGTTTCCGGGAATATTTTGTAAGGTCACCTGAGGAACTTTCGTAATAAACAAGTAGTGTAAAGAGAATTTTTTTTGAGTATCCCTTGCAGAAAATTATTTGGGGTTTCCATTTGCCGTTTTTTACATTGGGCCCAATTCTGATAGGGACTCTTGAGGGGAAATTTAAGTACAACCCTCTTAGAATGGTCAGGCGTGAAAGTATGGGATCTTTATGGGTGTCCCTTCTAGTCTATAAAGGCTTTCTTTTAATCCCTTCTAAAATACCTAATAAAGAAATTCACCTTAAAAATGTATTCTTATTCAATCGAGTGATCTTGTACTTTTAAATAGATATTGCGTCCTTTCTGCGCTACGGTACATATTAATCGGTGAAAAAAAAGCACATAAAATGCTAGCGTTTAACACTTAGATCTGTGATTTGTGACACTAACGTTCAATACATAGATGGGTGACCATCTGATTGACTGACTGGTGGTCAATATCTACATACATGACCGATTTTCAGGAAACTGCTTAACATTAAATTATCACGGAGAATTAGGTAGTGTTTATTTTTACGTTTACAAATTTATCTTACTAAATCATGCAAAAATAACATAAACAAGTTGCTGCTGGACTATTTGTAAAGCTTGATTTTCTAATCGATAAAAAATATTGATTTTTTTCCGAGGTATTTTCCATTTGCTCCAGAATCATTTCTGGCAAAAATTTGAAAGAAATATACAAACATAAAAACTAGTTAATTATGGTTTTCGAAGGGTTAAGTTGAGGGAGAATGGCACAAAAAGGAGGATAGTAGGGTCATCATCGAAGGATAAGCCCGTTTGCAGTGCTTAAGTGAGCGGGGGATGTATAAGTTGCACGTCGCGACAAAGTGGGGAATCCCCGCGGTATGCATTCGGTCTCGCACCCCCTGAGATCTAATTATCAAGCGCATATCTCCGAGCGCGTAATTCGCTGGCACTCGTTTGCGCTCGTCGACTTTTGAAAGTAACGAGTGAGCAAGTGAGATAAAAGTGGAGGGAATGAAAGCGCAAGAGACGTACTAGAGAAGAGGAAGTGAGTCAAGGATCAATTTTCGCAGGACAAATAACGTGCTGGTGCTGCTGCTGCTGCTGCGTCGTTGCAACAGTGTACAGCCCTCCAGTTATCGTTGCTGTTGCTGATGCTCTGGTTGGGCGTGCCTGACCTTAGCACCGATTGGTCGATAACTGAAAATAGACGGACCGGGCCTATCCGATGACTCTGCTGATTTATAAACCCGAACCAAATATAAAACGCTCCGATATGTCCTGCCCCAGAAATTTGCATAGAAAACTTTGTTTCCTGATGCAATCGTGTCTTTCATTCATCGGGTATATTTTGAAAGTTTTGGCTGTTTCGAGAGAAAAGCTTTGGTCACCCAAGGGAAATCGTATATTTGATTACTAAGTTTATCCCGAATAAAAATTTAGACCTTCCTCAAAACCTAAATGTGGTTGTCCCGCAAGGTGAACAGGGTTCATCCATTTATTTGACATTCCTTAAAATCTCCAAAAATGGCAGATACTGAATTAGAGTGAACGGAAATTACGATGGCCTGAAATTCTTATATTTCATCCTCGCATTAGGTTGTACAGCGTGAGATGAGGTTCTTGTAGATACTTGTATCATCCTTCAAAAGTAGCATACTTACCCATTTTGATTCAACGAAGGGTGAAGCTTTAACTCGGAATTTTAAAGGGTTCAATTTTGGTTGAGACTACTCAAATAAAATACGAATATGTCTTGGCGTAAAAATGATTAATCGATGATTTTTTGTTTAAAAACGTTTATCTACTGATAAGCACAAACATTGTTGTCGACAGCAAACTTGATAAATAATTTATAATATATGGAAACGGCATCGTGACTGTTATTATGCACATTCTTCCATTAGTAAACGACGGGTCGAAAATGATTTGCATATCAGCACCACTAATAACAGTTCCAACTTCGTAGAACGCGTAATTAATATTTGCGTATTAATTATAATGCAAATTGATATCGACGAGATTCAAATTACAGAATTACCGTTAATAATGTCAGTCAGCATATTATCAGCGGATAAAATACCAATTATCCAAATAATGGAGAAACCTGTCATCATCCATTATAATTTATAATTAAGTAGGCAAACAAAATCAGTTCCCTTTTCATCTCTGTAGAAACAAATATTCGAGTAACATAAGTGTGAATGACAGGAGCAATTAAGTCGAAATCAGGGGTCTTCCATATTCCAATAAAAATTATTCTAAATTCCTTTTTAATTGAATAACAGTGTATAAGTCAAGGAGAAATAACATTATTTTTAAAGATCCATTGGCCTAAGACGATATCAAATCACTTTAGCAGTGAATTTAATTTTTTTCGCTCATTGCTTATTTTTAGATGTAACCATTCTATCAATTTTTCTTATTTTTGGCTGTTGCTCAGGACACCTATTTCTCTTACCTATCGCCTCCCTTTTTTTCCCATTCTATTCCTAGAGATCTTCTTATAGGGTTGTCCGCAGCCACTCATCCTAATGCACCGCATTTTTACGAGGGCAAAAGAAAGTTGGGGATAAACTTGCTGATACCGGGCGCTTTTTTTACTGGGTTAGCACCGAATGAGAATACGTTAGAAACTCAACAAAACTGCCTTTGTTTCACGGGCATGAACTTCAATTTTTATACGCAACATTTTTTTTTTGTTATCTGAAATTCTGACATGCTGAATTCTCAGTGTACAATTCGTCGTGAAGCAGTATGTATCAAAATTTGATATCTGAGTATCAAAATTTTAGATTCGATGAAAAAACAGACAAAAGGGTAAACAATATTATGGTTAAAATATTTACTTTGGAGCCAAGTTCACCAGAGCGAATTTTTTTCATTTTGGTACATATTTTTAGATTGATTTTGTAAATTGGTTTCCTGTTGTTTCGTCTGACCGTAACTTCACGTCTATCTTCCCAAAACAAATAAAATTCGGAATAAAAATAGCTCTTGATGGAAATCACTTTACCCACAAATATCATTAAAAACAAACACATCATACATATAAATTGAAAAATTATAAAAAAGCGGAATGAAATCCATAGCCCAGTAATATCAGAATATCAAGTATAAGGGATACGAGCCAGAAAAAGGGATCGAGAAATCTGTTGTATTGCCTAACGAAAGAAGACCCCGGATTTGGCAGAAGCTACTTCCTCGCCCAAAAAGGAGTATCCTCTAAGGAAATACATCCTTTTAGGAAAACCTCCTCCGTGACACTTGAAAAGCGACTGTTGTTAAGACCAAATGAATACTGATTCGGTGCGATTATCGTCTATTCTATGAATTCCAGATTTATCATTGGCATTGGACCAGAAGTTTGGTAGAGGGATCACTAGAGTTCGGCACAGAGAAATGAAAATCTCAGTGGCCCGCCTCTTTCTTATCGCTTAGGGCATATTGCTATTACATCCTGGTTAAACTCTTTTGCATTGCACTATGGGAAGTCGTAATGTCTGTCTCTCTTTCGGGTCAAGTGGTTGGCCCTTTACTTTGCACCGACAGAAAAATTTTCATTTACACCAAACAAATGGGTCAATTGTTTTTTATTTTCATTGATCCAACAAAAAAACGTCTACATTTTCAACGAAATGTTGCATTTGAATTTCAAATAAAACATTTCGTTGCCTGTAATGAATAATTTACTGAATGATCACATGATAAAAAATCGTTTCCTTGATTCAAAGAAACGGTTTCCTAAATTCAAGACTTTCTCGCTCCATGGAGTTTCATTGACGCGTAGCAGCATGACGATCGTCGAGAGAATAAATAACTTTTCTGTAGAATCACGCCCTTATATACTAATTCGGTAATTGTGTCGGTATTTTGGTGAAGGAAGCAAGGATACGTGAACCTTACTGAGATGTCACCGAAAGAAGGGTTGTGTAGAGACATTCGCCGTGTACGCGATGATAAGAAGTCTCCAGTGCGGGTCAATCAAGGCTTGTCTAGACCAGGCGCGGGTGTTCAAGTGAGTTCAAAGGGGAACCGAGACGTCAGTTGCTGGCTGCGTGCGTGCACTTTGTTGCTTAGGGAACGTGTGCGGCTTAGGTTCAAAGCTTGGCGATGTCTGGTAGGAGAGTTGCGTAAAGCGTGTCCAGTGTAGTTTGTTTTTGACAAAACCTTTGGTCCTTTGAATGTATGTGGAAGGGAACGTGAGACTCTAAATGACCAATAGAATTGTACCCTATTATTTCGTTCTTTCCTTCACAAAGAGAAGCTCGCAAGTACAGTACAGGAAATAGATAAGAGACCGATAAGTATAGAAAGGAGTAAGAATAAAATAAATATACATGAAAGTAACTATACTTCGATGTAGAAAAAGTAGCTAACATCAAATATATTTTCTACCAAAAGCTTTTGAAGAAAACAAATGATTGAAGGTATTTAGGGGAAAAAAATGATTACGACAAAAGGAGTCAAACGTTATCGTAAAATTCAAATTCTAAGAATTAGTAATGACGTAAAAAAATAAAATATGAGATATATTTTATATTGCAAAAAAACCTTAGTGCCACGGTCGCTACTTTGATCACCATCATCATCATCGTCATCGTCGACCACCTCCGACGTTGCCGCCGCTGTCTTGTCGAGAATCGAGCAGGCTGGGGTCAATTGGCACACCCAAGACCTTATGGTCGGATTATTTTAAGTCCCCCAATGTCTCATTTCCTTGATGCTCCTAAGTCCCCTTATGAGTGCTTGAGGCTTATGCGGTCTTATGAGGCCGCTGCCTGAACAAGGACTGGACAGAGCCCTTTCCTTTTAGATAGTGACTAGGTTGGCATCAAATGAGAGCAAACCGTAATAACACTTAATGTATATTCTAACGTAAATTTCACCCAACGCAGACAAATCCAAGCTATGAACTTAAATTGTTAGCTACTTCGCTTCTTTTCTATACCTTCTGAATTACAGGATTGCAGGCACTTTTGCACCGAAAAAGAAGCAACGTTAAGGAATGATAATCATTAATCCAGAGTTAGTGTCAGCTGCAATACATTAAAGGGGGGGGGGGGGGTTAAGGCCTACTGAGAGTTAAAAATTAATAAATAAATAAGAACATTATGATAATTACGAAACTCACAGTAGAATTCAATTTATCCAATTAATACAGATTTAAAATAACGAAATAAATAAGATACGATCGTCGAATAATAAAATGACCCGATTAAAATTACAATTCCAATAAATAATTCCCCGACAATAAAAACATACACACGGACACTCAATCACTCAAACGATAAATAAGCGACGCAACGACCAAGGATAAAAAACAGCAAAATCATAAACACGATAAACCTCCCACCGAATACAATTACTGTCAATGATTTTTTAAAGCGATATGGCGCCTCGTTTGAATCCCTCACATCAATCAAAAGACGCTACTCAAGGCTCAACGGATCAAAACACACTCAACACAGAACTGAACTTTTCCGGGGCGAAGGCTCAAGCATGATTTTACCTGTACAAAGAATAATTGTTGACGGTGACAAAATGGTATATAATGATGAATGATACAATGCACAACAACGTACTACAAAAACCTTTAACGTAAGTCTATCAACAATAATTCACACTCGCGATTTCAATAAAGTGAATAAACATAGCGAGATCAGAAAAATATAAATATGAAATATATGGAGCTCACCCAGATGAGAGACGACAAATAAGTTACGGGTTGGACAATTTCCCTCCATGGAAATTCAAAAGCTCTTCCTCGATGCAATTAATGAGGGATTGGCGAGACGATGTCTCGCTCTCCGATATCCGCAAGAAAGCCTTGACTTGACCACCCTCGCTCGCTGACTTTGCTGCTCTCCTCTAACCAATATTTAAAAATGCCCTAATTGCAGATAAATGCTAGAAGGCTCGTACGTAGAAACGCATGGACTTTACGCTTCGCTACGTGAATTCGTAAATTAACATTGCGATTGTCAGCACGCATGAGAATTCGGCAGCTGGCTATTTCGCGTAAAACATGAAACATGGACAAACCCACATGAGAATGAAAATATATGCACAATATATTCGACTCGTAGAACTTTTGGGGGCTGAACGTATATGAAATATATGTGAAATATATATATCGCATATATGCTTGCACATATATATGTAACACATATATCTCTCTATGTAAGAAATCTGGCTAAGAGGTTTATAAGTGTGGTTGGCGAATATTGAAATAGTTTGGCTAAACTCTCTCACTCTCTTTATCCATAGTATTGCTCTAGAATATTAAACAAATAAATTATCAAGGAAGGTTGAAAAGTAGAATTTCGCGCATTGCTTTATTATTAATAAAAAAACAAAACAAAACAGACGCCTTGACATAAAGTTACGAAAAATTCTCTCAAACAACTCAAATCAAATTTTGATTAGGTACCATTTTTTAGCTCAATTCCGGAAGTTTTGCGAAAGCCAGACCGAGAAAGTTCGTTTTTTTCAAAATTCAACATCACTTAAAATCTGAATCGCTTTACCATTTTCGTCTAAAATGAGTACCCAACAACATTGAACGTACCTTCAGTTATGAACAACTATTTCACTCAATCCTCGAACTTTTATGGATTAGCTATTTACTTTATTTACGTTTAGAATTACTTATTTCTTTATTAGTATACAGTAATGTTATGAGATACGATCTTCGGTCAAACTGTTCCAACATTCACGAGCCGATCTCCTAAACCATCCTGTTAGCCAAACTTTCGCCGTACTCTATTTTATACGCGGGATGTTGGCAACGATACGCTAAGCCCTTCCGAGCGGGAAAACTCGAATGCTGCCATGACGTAGTACGAATATTTTTGTGAAATTGAAGGCGAAAGCGGGCCCAATCAGGCGACACAATATTCCGCGAAGTAAAGGTGAAGACTCGTTTGGGGCGATGAGTCGAATGCTCTCTGATTTTCTCCACAAACAAAACTATAAATTCATGCTGATTATACCCAGATATTGCGCAACTTAACGAAATTCAAAGATAGAGACATAAGAATCATCGCCGGAGTGTCTACCACAAAGCTCTGAGGTCAGGGTGCATAGAGATAATTTCGCCCTATTTCGAGTATAAAAGCTGTGGATTCTTGCTACTCGGTAATCAGAAGCTTGTGTTCAAGGCTATAATGAAAAACCAAAATACCGTTTGTCTAACCAACATAACAGTGGAAATGCTCTTTGCTACTCAATTGTTTATTTAATTGTTCCTGGAACCAACCCAACTATTTATCAAGAAAACATCTGTGACTTCCATCCGCCTTCGAAACGCCGAAAAATCATTTTCTACAAACCCACGACTCATTTTTCCACGGTCAGTACGCCAAATTATTATCAATATTCAGACATCCCTTGTACGCGATGCAAATAACCGTACATATTTTTTGTATCCATGTAAAACCTATCTCGCCGAAACTATCCCAAATCTCGTGTTCGTACACATTCTCAACCCTATCCCTAGACAATTTTCAAAAGTCCAGGATTTAAAAAGAGGCTTACGTTTACAGTGTCAACAGTCAGGCGTGTACGGAACCTACGGAAGGCCGTAAACTAAAATGCTCAATGAGTGTGTAAATTGTCTGGTTAATGAAACCGCACTGATTGGATATTGATTTTCAATTCTCATTACAGAATAACTTTGTCTGGTTCGAAACCAGGAATTTATACTTGATGAGTTTTTGCACAATTCTCAAAGATATTCTTTAATAACCCAGGAAAAATGTACAGTACTACTAAAACTCACAAGAAAAATTTTATAGTAATAATAGAAGACCAAAGAATTTTCTGCAGAATTTTTATAAAAGAAAATTGGTATGCCCGAAACAAAAAAAAAATACACTTCGGTGAATATACGCCAGCCGATTAATTGGTTAGAGCAATCAAGTTGTTGATTACCCTAACGAAGTTACCGATAGTATTTCAATGAGCTTCGTTACGGTAACCAATAACCAATTGAAAATTATTTCTCACCTGGTCTCACAGCAAACTTTCTGTTGGTATTACGAAGGGCCGTAGCAGTTATGACAAAGACTTCGAGTGGTGCACGCGACTATCAAGTTGGTTTCTGCGTGAAACTTGCTGGTTCTGGCACCTAATCGACGGAGGGTTGACAGTGTGAGTGTTGAGAGCTGCGTGTGCTGATCTTACAGTGGAAAAAGTTTTATTTTTGAATAAAAATGCAGGCCAAGCCACTTTCAGTCTAGTTTTGAAAATGTTGAAATGTGGCCCAATGATTTTAACAAATTTTTTCAAATTTGCCATTACGGCCGATGATGTTTTTTTCAAAACGAGTGTTATATTAAAGAATGTAAATCATCTGCTTGTCTTTTGGAGTTGGAAGAACAACGTGAACAATCACTGACCATATTCCAAGGGTCGCGGTGATTCAGGTCGAATTGACGTGAATTGCCCCATACGTTCGTTCAGGAATTCTGATTACTACTTTATGTCCTTACCTATGAACAAACAGAGTGAGCTCGAATATAATTGAAGGATTACAAGTCCGATAGCGAAGGGGAAAAAATCGCTAGCCGTGTAACCCCTGCCCGCAGGACAGGGTCAAAAGGGTCTTCTTCCCTCGGTGTTGTAAGTACGGGTCGACCCTTATCTAACCACGAAACTGGCTATCACTTCAGTAGCCAACTTTATTATAGCCATGTAGGTGCAGGCCTGTCGGTGATACGCTATATTAATATTCATGACGATCGATTACGGTCCGTGACCGCCCGATTTGACTGAGGCGAGAATCCCTTCACGAGGAAACGTCACACAATTTTTTCAACCCGAGGAGATTGCTATCTCTTGCTAAGGGCGCGCGAATACGAGCTAAGAAGACATTAAGGCTATTAATATCTCGGCAGAGGGTAGCGTGTGTATTCTCAACCCACGATTGTTCGCTGTACTCTCGACAACAGTGACAATAAAAAAAAAACTGAGTCATATCGCGATCTCGGCGAACTTCATTACTTTAGCTCGTTACACCAGCTTTGCCACATTTTTTTTTTCCTTCTTTTTCCTCTCCTTTTTAGAGCCGCTTCCGCACTAAGTAGGCAAATATGTACCACTGGAATAGCTAGTTCCGTTGGATCGTGTAAAAGTCTCAAGGTCTCACTTCGCTACTGCAGCTCCTGCTGCTACTGGGGCGGCCACAATTTTCAATCCTCCGCCCAGTTCTCGCGAAAATTCGTTACTATCCTCCGGTGTCCTGTAACGGCCAAGGTCTTACTGCAAATAGGTCAACATACCCATCGACATTTTTAACTAGCACTCTCGACACGGAAAATTCTGTTGGCAAATAATAATTACGCAGCGTGGAATAATTCACTTTTGTCAAGCACTTTATTCGTTGTGTCAACAGAATTTCACTCACCAACAAAGCCATGACATCTTGATGCAAGAATTGCGACGAAATATACACATTTTTCTATCAACATTCAAAAATTATTCGCCATAAAGTAATAATTGAAAATATTAAAAATGGAACGGGCAAACTTTAATTCCGTCGATTTTGTCGATTCCTCTTTTTTATTATAGTAATTTATATTGCTCTTGATTTGAAAGAGCTTTGGTTAATGCAAATCGAATTTCATATTCCTTTTTTTTTTTTTTTTATTATGGACAAATTAATTAAAGTAGATAGTTACATGTTGATTTACATACTATCCAAGTTACCCTAAGTTATGGTGTCCCATTCCATACCATCCACGAATCTCTGTAATTCCTACGTTTCCGACTTTCACATGCGAAAATTCCATCGGTCGGTAGTCGGTAGGCCAGCAGCCCCTACATTTCCAACCCCCGGAAGAGCGCCACCTTCGTGATGACAGCACGAAGGTGGCGCCTTAGGGCCGGCCCAGACCTCATTGTACAAGGGAAGCTCGATGGAAAGCTTCGCAATGAAAATACCTCTCACCATCCGCCAGTAAAAAAGCTTAAATATTTTCGAATATTGCAAAGTCAATGATAGGTCGGACCATAAAAAATTCTCTTCATCATCGACGATATCTCTTGTTGACGATGGTCACCAGTGAAAAACAGTGTTTGCATCTGTTACGTAAATAAGTGAAATGAATGAGGTCGAAAAGCGGGGGTGTAACGTTTCCGGGGCGAGGGAGGAGGGTGAGGAAAAGTGAAAGACATGCGCAGTCGCGAATTCACTCGATATTGCAGGAAAGTGGTCGTTCCAGGCGAGTGACAGGTGTCGCCGTTTACGAGTGAGACATATAAGCCCCTCGATGCTGTTCAAAATTCAGCGATACAATAGCGTGACTAATCAGTGGTGGGAATGCTATTAGCATAGATATATCACAACAGTGTTCCTTGTGCGAGGGGGTTGGGGCGAGGGTCGCGATTTTCCCTTGTCGAACAAGCGATGTTCGTGCTGTGATATAATAACTATGAGAGCTGCGGAATTCTCCGATAAGTATTGAACTCGCTCGATCGCTCGAAAGTGGATCTTTTGAGTAATGCCACAGTCTGATTATAAATTTGTGATAATATCGTCAAAGCAAAGGGAACGCGTTAAAACGATGTGATACTTCGGTTCTTCGTCCATTTATTAAAAATCGTTACTACAGCTGTTCAGACCGAAAGGTCAAAAGCTCAAAGAGACGCGACCGGTGTTGGTCAAGGCAAGGGATCGTGTGGAGAGGGATTTGAAAAAAGTTGTGCCTGAAATTCGATATCTCGACAGGGAAACCCAACACGAGGATCACGACGTCAGTCTCTCGTCGACCCTTTTCTCGGTGATAATCCGCACGTGAGCGCTGTGGAATGGACGGAGCGCAGAACAGGGTATACTTTAGCACGACCCGCTCGAGATCCTGTGGACAGGACGTCTCGCAACCACTCCAGACGCTCTCGCCTCGAGTGCTCTTCAGTCGTTAGTTTTTTTCTCGCCTCTTTTTTTCTGCTGCCCTTTCCGTATCATCGGGCGAGAAATTTCTCTCTCTTTCGTTATTTTTTTCATTTTTATTTTTTCATTTTTATTCTCAAAGCCTGACACGTCTCTCCGCGTTGCCGGTTTCAACGAAAGGAGATCGATCCTCTCTTGAACAAGAGGGATCGCAGTCGAAGTATAACATCAAAGCGAAGTGTGAGAGAGAGAGAGAGAGAGAGAGAGAATAGATGACGCGAGCCTGCGCGGAAGGGGTGAATTGACGGGGTCACTTGAGCTTCCCTGCGACCTTGACACACGAAAGCTCCCTACCTTCGATGGAATAGCGCGCAGCTGTAGAGGTTAAAATTCGTGATATTAATTCATCAACAGCCGTAACGTCGACGAGGAAGGACGTGGTGGGTGGTAAAACTCGAGAGTTTCAGCATGCTCACCTTGATTGGCCAAATTTTTAGCTCGCTGATGCTTGTACCGCCGCTTCTACTGCCCCTGCTGCTGGGAATACGCTGATTGCGCAAGCTCAGTGCCTTGGCGACCGAGACGCCCGTTGTTGGGGGCCTCTATATGCTCTCTGCTTATACCACTGCGAGCGCATACCCTTCCGACACATATCAAAGTTTTGCGGTGTGTCGCTTACACGAGACCAGGGAAAAGTCGAG
Source organism: Clistopyga incitator (assembly GCA_947507545.1). NCBI lineage: Eukaryota > Metazoa > Arthropoda > Insecta > Hymenoptera > Ichneumonidae > Clistopyga > Clistopyga incitator. The sequence goes on along the minus strand of OX382173.1, from coordinate 6,821,333 downwards.
TCCATGTGTCATCGAGAGATATTTATTTCAATAAATTACACAAAACAGAGACATTGGCATTAAAATTCAACAACAGACTGGACAATTTGGTGGGAAAGAACAAAACGATATTTACTCGATAATAAACTAATAATCGCCGCTGGCTGTGCCGTTTGTTATAAATCAGAGCTTAATTTAGCGCTTTTCTAGTGTTAGACATATATACGATAGAAAAGGGTTGTTGCAGTCATCAGTTTGATGGAGACGAGCGAGTGATACTTAAAAAAAACTGAAAGACAAGAGAAAAATACAGAGAGAGACTTACAAAACACGATATTTTTGCTACGCACTTTGTATCTATAAGCCGGTGAATTAGCGACTTAGGCACTCAAATTCGCGCAAGAGAGAGAGAGAGTCTGGAATCTCGAGCTAAAAACTCGAAGTTTTACGTCCACTCAGCTGCCCCGCTGAATCTCAAGCCAATTGCTCAAAGTTTAAGCTTAAAACAACGAACCGAGAAATCGAATTAGCTATCGAGCGAAAATCGTTGACAGTAAAGTGAAGATAAAACAATGTCTTTCCGGAATATATTGAGGAAATGCATAAGCAAGACGCGAAGAATAATTGGCAACGTTTTTCACGGTTGAAGAGCAGATACAGTCGATGATCGGTCGACCAACGGATAACATCCTGCATCAAGAATGTCGGTCACTTAGGCGGTAAGAAGACAGGAGCCGGAAGAAGCGGAAGGATAAACGAAGAGGAGGGAAGAGCGAAGATATGACGAAGTACGGGTTCGCCAGGCTGGCCATATGGCGTCCAAGACGCTCGGCCAATTCTCAACCTCCGAACAATCAGGAAAACAACCCTCTCATGTACGCAAATACACGTTTTGTTCGTAACCCAAATCTCTATCTATATTTATGTGTGTGCGCTTTCACTGGATACGAGAGAAAATGATTCGTAAAATTTAATGCAAGCCTAAATACACAAGTAACCCACATGTTTACGAAGCGCCTGGTTTACCGATTGCTCACGCTTGCTAAAAAAAAAAGAAAAAAAGAAAAAAAGACAAAATAAAATGACTGTTTTTTGCAAAAACGTAATGTGCTTTGAATGTATCACGCCGCGCCTTGATGTATATACATATGACACCACCGCAGCTGTATTTTGTATTTGTACATTTTTTTATCCCACCAGACAACGAGTATCTTGTATATCGATATTTTTATCAGGTTTTGTTACATTCGTTATGAGATGTTGATTTATTTTTAATGGTGTCGTTATACGAATATCTCATGAGGATTTTTGTAATGTGCAATAAATTTCCTTGTACTTGCAGGTTTTTTTCGTTCGCCTACACATAGCTTTGCCGTTCGCCCTGCGTGACTTATTGCTGCCTCGTCGGATCAGAACCCATTCCGTCTCCAGCCCCTTCCGGTCACCAACCTAACCCCGTAGATCTGTAGAACGAGCCATGCGTGCATCCCTAGCTTTGTGTGTTGCAAAAAACGATGTATATACTATGTTATTCTGTAAATGAAGGTGAAAAACGAGGCTCGTAAGGGAATGACGATCGCCAAGCACGGAATAGAACGATCGATGCTCCGCCGGAGCGTCACAATCAGGAGAGTCATTGATTCGGGAGCGAAAACGTTGTCAGACAGATAAATGAATCTGGATTGTCGCTATTCCAACGACACCCTCGAGATATAGGTAACAGGAGTGGCGGTCGTTTGAAGGAGAATTTCGATGGTTGTAACTTTAATCGGGCAGACATTTCGGGACCTTAATATGTCTTGTATGAAATATCTCAAGGTCTTGAAGCGACATCATTGGGCTGCTTATTTCTGCAAATGAAATAAATGCTGCGATGACATGCATTGGATACCCTTTACGGGTTATGCGGATCAGACTTATGCAAATCCATTAGAGCAATTGGATGACATTTTTATTTTGACAATCAATGTTACAGATTTATCCGTTGATCATTTTCCCCTTTTTATTTTGGAAATAGCTCATATCAATAATTGTTTGGTACTGAGAGTTTGATCACATATGAAAAGGAAGACCGCGGGAAAAAAATTTGTTGCTACAGAAAGACAGCAACAAAAATTATTTGCAAATATACCAAGACCTCACTTTTACTGCTTTAAAGGTAAATTTCAGTTGTTACGTTATATTTCCTTGCTGGGCCACTGGCATTTGTTCGGAGAATGAATTCCTCGAATTACCTTGTTTTTATGGTAATCCATGTTAAACTTAAAAGAAAGTCTCTTTCACAGCATCGGATTATGCACTAATATTGACATTGTAACGTCAATTACTATTGCAAAAAGAAAAAACAATAAATCATCTATAGATACGATTTTTCGCAAGGCTATTCATGACTTGTTTATCCAGGATTAGAACCTAAGATCTACGGGGCCTACCTATTTACTTAGTTACGTAATCAGTGACGTTAACCACTAGATCAACCCAAGTATGTGAATGTCTTATACTTTTATTCCATGAGAATTGCCCTTAGGATAAAAGAATCAAGGATTTATGCGGATCACTAAATATGTTCGACCTTATGAGACATCTTCTGGCAAAGAAGTGAGTTGATTTGGATTTGGATAAAACTCTGAGGTTTTTGAGGTCGTTTTAATGGTTTGCGAACTTGAACTCAAAATTCGTAAAATCAAAACGATGGATTCAAGAAGATGCAGAGCAAAAAAATATGAGTTTTCGATTAAATCTGTTCTTCGGGAGTTTTCGGAGCGGCTGATTACGGAATTGATCGTTGAATGTATAAAATCATAATGGTGGATCAACATGCGAAAAGTGACTCGATTTACATGCTGTGATTTGATATCACAGCAATCACCGAAATTGGAACGAGTTGCGGCGGCAACACCGCTGTACACAAATGACCACTTACTATTTGCAGAAAAAATTTCATTGATTTTAATGCTGATTATTTGCTGTAGCCACGAATGAATGCAAATCATTTGTTGGATTGGTAAATCAAATGTCTTGTCTGTTAAAACTGCACATTTTTTGTCACATGAGCAAAGTCTGGGACAGCAAAAAAATAACCTCATGAGCAAAATGGCTGGGACAGCAAAAAATGACCTCACAAATTAATTTTTGCTGTCTCACCAATATAATGTTTCTCCTAATATGATTCTGCCCTAATACGATTCTGAGAGCCTTTGGTCTCCCCGCGTTTATCGTGTTTGTAAAATGGAAATCCGAGTTTTAAAGTATCGATGTATGATAATGATGTGCATAGAGTTTGTGCGCAATGACTGACTATACTTGGCTCAGCCATCGCTTGGTCGTGGCAGAAGGATTAAAGCCAACATCGGCAAAAACAGCAGCAAGCACGTGGGTGTGTACAAGATATTACGCACCTGTCTTCACCATCACGTCGTGGATTATAGGAGATTATTGCCCACTATACGAAGCATTAAGCTTCCGCTAAGAGTCAACAAGCTTGTATTCTTGCCTCTGGAGCCCTAGTTTCGGAAAAATAAAAATGGCAGCCCATTTTGTAAAGTATAATAACGGGTGTTTGCACAAAAGGATCAAAGATAGTACTATTTAATTTCAAATTGAAGTACCTACTAAAACAGAAATAGGAACAGAAATTAATATTTATTAATAAACAGCATTTTTTCTTACTGACTCGTCATGAGGGGGTATCGGTAACACATTGATGATATTCCGCCTTTCACTTCACTTCTTGAACTCCACAGCTGATATGAGATCACCTAATGATTAATTCGTACTACGCAATTGTCAACATTAGCTTCGTCATACTTTTAACGAATACTTTTTTACAAAAATTTCGGACAACCGCATGTGATGGACAAGGTTATAAATGTCACTTTCCAGACTGTCAAAACATTCTCGACACAGCAATGAACTCGGTCCTGGACTCGATCTGGTCTCGAGCCAATTTGGACCAATCACAGTGATAATAACTCGATGACAATGGGCCAATTCGCACTTCGATCAAATTTCACAACACACGTTTTAGAGGAGGAGATTTCGATTACATTGGATTGATTTGTAGAATCGGTTTCATTATTCCAAATTATTTCTCGTTCCCAAAGAAACGAACTCGATGGAAACCGGGAGACCAAGGTTAAATTTTTAGTTACGAAAAAAGGACAAGAATAGATAGCCGGCATTGGTGTTTGTTTAAATAAATGGTTTTAAAATGTTTCTGTAACATTTTTACATCTAGTACGATATGGACATCATGATTAAAAAAACCATCGGCATGTTTACATTCCGTTGAGGACATGTTACTTCATAGGTTACGTTTTTCTATTAGTGTCTCGAAGATGATTTGTTTGAAATCAATTAAATTCATTGGTTTATTGGTTGGAGGAACCGTTTCAATAATTCAGTTTCACTCTATTTCATTGAATTTTAGATCATTCAACTAATAGGCTCAGATTTCAAAGAGATTTCTTTAAATCAATGAAGCTTTATTTTCTGGCTGTGGTAAGCCAAAGCACCAAAATCTAATAGGCAATAAATTTTATTAATATCAAGTTTCCTCGGTGTGCATTATTGTGATTCTATCTTGAACGTTTCTACCATTCACGAGACCAACACGAATAAAGCATTTAAAAGTGGAGATCGTTTTAAAAAAAGTCAATATATGAAAACAAAGTATTTATTCATTGCCGAATAACTTACTGTACAATATACGTTTATATTATTCGTTCCATACGAGAATAGTTCTAGGGTTCAAAAAGTGAATAAAACTAGTAACTTCGCAAAAAAAAACAAGGTCCAATTTTATTTCGGAATTTTCAAAATTTCACCAGGAACTCGCGCATATAAAAAATATGACGTATGAATAAATTTGGAAAAATTATATTTTGCTAACATATCTTAATAGCCTCCCTTTAAATTCTTAATGGAATTAAAATCAATTTTCGTTATAAATGTACATACGGTATATTCTGGAGCATGAGTAACAAGTTTACTGTCAAAGGTAGAAAAGCAATTAACCCTGACTCTATCATCAGCTGGATTCCGTAAAAACATAAAACGAAGTCAACTCACAGAGAAAAAGAACTTAATTGAGATTGGATATAAATTATAGATCCAGCCCTGCGTGGAAATTCTATGTCCTTTCTATTAGAGTGCAACGATTTATTTAAAGACACTCATGTTACATGAAGTATAAATATAAATTACATATGGGGTATTCCGAGCGAAAAAAGACAATACTGACAATATTAAATACTTTTTTACTCCAATATGTATTAATTTCTTTTACCCATTTGAAATTATTTCTCTGTAATAGATTCAGATATTCAAATCAACGTTTCTTTGTTATCATCTGATAATGAAAACCTATCAGTTTCATTGTGCTCTCGTGCAAATGACATACAATAGTGCATTAGCGTGAGTGCAACGAGAGAAAAGATTTTATTGATTTACGACAATATTTGCCAATGAAAAGATATACTTGAGTTTCAATACTATCTTTTCATTGAGTGATCTCAAATTCAATAAAAAGTAGTGACGTTGAATCACAGAACAACTTTTCATTGATTTCATTGACAAAAAGGCAGCAGCACTTCCCCCATAAGGGCTCAACATTGTAAGACCTATTTGGTTCTAAACTACTCGACAGATAAAGCTCAAATTAGCTTAAGTACGGCAGAAATGGGCTAAAGTACAGGGTTCTCAAAATTTGAAGTCGTTTGTTCCGGAGAACCGGAAAATAAAGAAGTAAGGCTGGGCGCGAGAGAGACAGCCCTACGTAGATGTTAAATAATTGACGATGAAATGCCCAGCGCTTGCTGCCATTAAGTGTATCTTTTCTATGAATCAAGGAGACCGTTTCTTTGAATCAATAAAAACCTGAAAGTTCCTTTCTTACAGACAATGAAATGTTCTTTCTGAAATTGAAGTGCAATATTTAAATGAAATCGATGAAAGCAAAATCAACACGCCCATTTCTTTGACGTTAATAAAATCTTTGTTTCGGAGGTCGAAGCAGATATTTTTATGTAAGACCAGTGGTTAGAAATGTTACATAATCAATGAATATTACTTATTTTGAACCCCCTTTGGCCGATAATTTCCCATATACTCATGTGAATTGGATTTTGCTCAATCATTGATGAATTAATTGAAAGTAACACGGGAATTTGCAATTAACTTATTTTTTCGACGAATTTCATAAATTATTTCGAGCACATTGCCATTTGCATTGAAAGTGTCGAGTACATGGTACTCGGAGTCAAAGTACTTGAGCATTCAATTCGGGTACTCGAGCGAGAAAACCGTCTCGTGTATTATAAAGTAGAATAACGTTGCCTGAAAGCCTCTTCATCTCTAATATGCAGTGCCTGCAACGAGATAAGTTTGCTGAACTCAGAACTCATTTAGAAGCAACGAGAGAAACGGCAGGAGGCAGAAAGTAACCAGGTTACTTTAATATCCAGGAGTTTGACAACATGCCAGCAGGTCGTTGTGCGATTTTGCACGGAATTAATCTTAATAATAGATTACTTTTATCGAGAACTTCTGGCCAATTTCACAGGAAACAATTAATAATTCGCATTGATATCGATAAGAATGGCCTGTATGGGGTATCCGTGGTATTTCGAGCCCGCATTTTTCTCGGTACAAAGGGAAAAACGGCCTCGTAGGGATATCGCAAAAAAGAAGGTTTGAGGGCCGCTCGATTGTTTGCACCCCGGACGTCTTTCGCTCGATTTCTTCATGTCTGTCTGTCTATTTGGCCGGTTTGTCGGTCGAGGGTTCGCGACCGTGCCACGCTTTTGCCCACGTATTGATCTCGGGCTTGACTCCTTGCCCCGCTCTCTATCTGTCTCTCGTTCTAGCTCACGCTCGCTATATACGCCCTTTAAAACCCTCCCTCTCGGTACATACCCTCGTGCCCCTCTGAACTTCGGTGTACCCCATCGGAGTCTCCCACCCATCCACCCACGTATACCGCTCACTCTCTGTATATCACCTGAACGACCTAAAAATACCATTAACGTGAGAAAATAATTTTTTTGGTAAAAACCGAAAAAAATGCTTCCCTGAAAAAACAGAGGAGTATCCTTTCGTGCCGTTGTCCCGTACACATTATAAACTGTCAACTATTCAGTTTTTATCCCATGCAACTGTTTCGTAGTCTTGGTAACTATTGATAGTTGTGCCAACTTTTTAAAAATTCGTTGTACGAACTATAATGAATAGGTGTTACTGCATAGTTACTAATACCATCATTTTCTCTCAGTGCAGCTGGTGACAGATGTACACACAATCTCTACCGAGTCCCTCTTTGTTCCTTGTTACCTTGTTCCTCCCTCTCTTTCGCTCTCCATCTTCCGGTTTCGACGCCTTTACTGGCTTAGGTTAGCTGCCGTAATTTTGTTGTTCCTTTATTTTTACACTTTAGTCGATGTTAACATTTATGTTTTCTATTGTGGTTAATACTAACTTTGTATTTTTGTCATATATTGAAAGAAGTTTCAACATTGTATAGGATCTGTGGAATATTCACATTTCTTATTTTGTTTCCCTATATAATTGGTGGCGTTTATTTATGATCCCCGAAAAAAATTCACAAACACCCTCAATGGTAGAATAATCAAAATACGTGAGGACTATTTAAAACAATGTCTCTTAAGGGTAGAGAAAATTGATGGGACCCCAGGGTCTGTGGAATAACAAACCCGTACCGTTGTTTCGTATCGCTGGAAGCAGGTACACAAATACACAGTATGTACCGAGCTATCTCCGTCTCTGAATCGTACGAATCGAATCGATTTCTCGCTATGACCTGCTGCTTCTGACGGTGCAGCTGCAATTGTTCGGTGCACTCGCACTGAGCTTTGTGTGCTATATGGTACGAAGCACCTAGTATACAACCCGCTTCGGGGGTCGATGCAAGTGCCCATTTCCAGTTTGTTTCTCTGTGAAATTTCATGGAAATTCTTTGATCTCAGCGGACGTGAGAAATATTTCGGAGAAATTTTGCTTCCTCTCGGGATTATTCCCCGCGGAGTACACCGGAAGTTTCAAGGGCTTCCGTATATCCCGGATGTAATATAGCTAACGCGATGTAGGGAAACAGAACTCCAAGTAGCAGTTCTCACTGCTCTTTTCTAATACTACGCTCGACTATATTTTCCAATAATTATGCAAGGCCATTGGCGGTGAGGCTCCCGGTATTACAGTCACGGCGCCGTACTGTCGGATGCCAATAATAAAGTTATAGTTACTCTCTCCACCTCTGGCTCTGTGCGAGGTTCTGTGTGTGTGTGTGTGTATAGCAGCCTACGCGTCCTGTGTGCTTACCGTGTGGAGCGTTAAAGTCGATGGCCGTGATTATCATACTCCCTCGACATGCACGAGAATAGTTATCGGACGTTTCCAGCGATCGAGCTTTGCGTATATCTATGTATAATTGGGCCACTTGAGGGGTCGAGTGGTCTACGGGCTAGCACGTTAGCCTCTGTACGTACTCCACGACGTCGTGGATTTCATGTCTGCACATTCCACTAGTTGTTTCACTTCTATCCGGTACGTCTTTCTCGTGTACCCACAATTAAAAAAAAAAATTGTTCTGCATGACTAAGTGTGTTCTTAGACTCCTTGAAAGAGTTTCAAGGAAAAAGGATGTAATTGTATCTGAAATAACCCGTGATAGACACGGCAATTATGAAATTTCATAACTTTGTTAATCTTGAATGGGATCAAGGCAAAAAGTTTTGAATGAAAAGTATCTCTGAAAGAAGACCGACTATAAACATTCCGATAGCTATTTATATAGACGCTTGAACGGAATAGTCATGTGAATGGAGAAGCTTAGGTTCGACATCCCTACTCGGGACTCCGTTTTCTACCTCGACGTAAAATGCACACACTTGAAGCTCGCAGGAGGTCGGAATTGCTGGGTATTGATATTTCGTTTCGTTTTTTTTTTCTCCTGTAACGATTTTCTTCCGTGGGAATTTGTGGCACGGCCATTTTTGTGCAGATACAGTTTGGCATTTGGGAAAAAGGGTCTTTGAAAAAGAGGACTCTGGAAAAAGTAGTGCTGAAGAAAATGTTGAAATCCATTGAACCTCAACTCGCGCATTTGAATTTTTTTTTCTGCTTTCTTGATATGTTTCTTGCGAAAGACCTTTTTTCGGAGTGACTTTGTTTTAAAGGAATTTTTTTTTTAAATCGTAATACCCTTAAGATTACATACTGCAACATAAAACGCCATTAGTAGATTCAATCGGTGCTTTAAACATTGTAAAAAACTACTGTGAACATTTTAATGAGTAAGGAGTCTCACTTACTAAAAGTCAAGGCAACCATTTATTCATTTACATGAAGTTGCGTTAACTCGTCCTCATTACAAAGTCCTCGTAGGACTGATACCTCGATTTTTCCGGAAGTACAGTTTTTCATAGGCCCCAGTGGCTTTACATTTCTACCGGCATTCCTTTCCAGACGAAAGGAAACAAACAATTGATTTTCCCCCGTAGCATCCCCATTATCTCGCTAATTTGCATATTCATTAACAACTTAACAATGCAAATGTCCGGTCTCAGAACTCACCTCAGGCATCAAAAAGTTTGAACGTATGCCAGTGAGTCACGCGTGGCTATAAGAAGCCGATCGAAATTCTTTGACGCGATAGAATTACGCGATCAAACAGAGCGTGACCCTCGAGTACATTACACACACCTGTACACTTGATCTCTGAGGTACGACCTTTCTCTCGGGGCGTAGTTAGCCCCGTGTGCTTCAGCTTGGAAAAATCGACTTTGCGCTAAAGTGTCTGTGCAAGTTTCACCGGTGCGGCGTCGTGCTTTCTTGATAGCCAGTCGAGATTGTCGCAGAGCTTGGGGGTTGCGTGCACCCTTACGAACGACCCCCTTAGCTGCCACGGCCGACTGCAGAAACCGACCTGCGTTCACATAACACAACTTTACTCAGTCAGGCTGAGCCGCGCCTCACACGCCTCTGCAACAATAAACGTCAGGGTGGACGGAAAAACTATTATTTCACATCCACGCAGACTTTCTTGCTTGCGTTTAATGGTCCCGCCTCGCCAATGGCTTTCTGAGCTCACACATATATAGTTATTATGAGCGTTCATGGATATGTAGATGCACTCCACATAAATAAAAGGAAAAAGAAACGGTATACGTAACCCAATGCCAAGGGGGAGGCAGCAACAGCAGCGTCTCAGCCTCTGTAACGCGTCACCGTGTGACCTTAACCCCTGAGAAAATAAATATCCTTGGTCACGTGAGGGTGCGAAAAGAAAACTGAGAATGATTCGTTGCGTCGTATACGGACTAACCAACAGCAGCGTCAGCATCACCGGCTGGCGGGTTCATGTAGCGTGCATGAAAACCTCTCGGAATTTTCTTCTTCACAACTGTCACCACTGGGTCTGATCGTGCAGAGTATTTGCCCTCCTCCCATTATTCAAACCCTGAAAAAGATCAACTTTTCATGATGTCACAGACCGAAGCCGGGCGGTCGAGTGTTGGGTACCGTTTAGCTGTATTGCGGTGAAATTGATAGGGGAAATTAATTTCGCTTGTCTCGAGAGCATTTAGAAGACGTTTCTGAATTTTTTTGCCTATAGATAACCTTGATAAGTTGCTTTCAGCTAAGAATATATATATATATATATATATATATATATGTATACTTTTCGTTACTTCGAAACGGTGTCTGTAGGTTCTATTCGTGAGGATCGGCACATTTATGTTCGGTTGTTATCGTTGCAGGGTTAAAAAAAAAAGCAGTTTTTTCATAATACGCGTATGCATGGTGACGGGTGGCACTGATGGACACGTTCGTGTCGAGAGTTATTTAGTAGTGGGTGTCACGGTGCCTTTTTATCGGATGAGAAAGCAAAAAAAGGTAAATGCTACCTTTTAGTGCGTTAGGTTTATACACGAGTCACGTAAAATCTGCTGAGTGCTTAGGGTTAAAGTTGGGAACATAGCCACGCAAAATATTGTGGCTGATGTCACTATTGTAAGAAATAAATTGATGGTTTATTGATTTGTAAAATAACACAAATAGCAGAGCCATTAATTGTAAATAATCTATGAATATTTATTGTGAATCTAAATTTTTTATTTTTACTTTATGTGTTAATTATACGAATTTATGCATTAATTAGATTCACTTCTGTAATCCATTAATCGTGTACAGTAACCTTAAGCAACAATGACTTTTTTTTGTGTAAATGAAAAAATAATTGCATGGTTTAAGGATGAAAACATGTTAAAATTTGTATTGTTATTCAAATACAATATGTTAAGAGTATTGAGATGGGATTAATAAGTTCACAATACTTATGGATTTGTACAAATTTCATATTTTATCAACGACCGTATAGAGAATGTGTTTCGAACACGTTTTTTTTGTAAAGTATATTTTTCAGTTATCAGTCTTTTCACATTCTTAATTTTCTGTGAAAAAAAACCCGGGCTTTTTTGTCTTGAAAATAACAACGTTTCATCCAAATTCTTACCATTTTGCAAAAAATCAAGAGCTTTTAAATCGGCTATTATAATTCAAATACGCATTTAAAAAAAACATCTGGAGTTTTTCCTCTCATTGGGTTCTCAGAAGTATTGACTTTAACGGTCGCCAAGCCTGCCACAATTTCTCTAAATGCAGTTTTCAACGCATTTACAAGAATAGGTTCATTTTAACACACTGGGTGCTTATTCACAACTTCGAATGTACGTGTCGTGACGATAGTAGCAGCAAAGGACAATTGAATATAGTACCAATGGTGCATTCACCTTTGCACCCAAACTGAATTTCCGAAGTTAGACGAAGTATCTAAAGGCACGATGCATTCTAAGCACTTGCATTCTACCTTATAAAAGCTTGACTTCCAAAAATCATACTTTTTCAAATCACGTTTTTCCACCCTAAAAAAATGATAGCTCACGTACATAACAATATCTACGTCTAAGTCATCCAGTGATACATTTTCCGGCAAGTACTGTTTGAAAACCAATTTAACTCGAAAGAGAACTGAAAAATGAAAGCTCTATTCCAAATGAAATGAATTGTATGACTGTTATGATTATTTCCGTTAATCGATTGAATGCAAAATTAATATAAATACTATTAAAAAAGTCGTCCATATTCACACCTGCAGTACCGCATATGCACTCATTCGATAACCATAGGCCGTAGAGATGTGGACCGCAGAGCTGGTAATGGCTAATTGGAAAATTGAGTTTAGGAGAAAAAAAAAGCTTCCATTCCTTGCATCCCTCGAGCCGGCTCTCGCGGTTACGTAGTCTACTGACCTACATAAGGCAGCGAGCACGACGGCCCACATGTTACGTGCCCATATCCATACGAATACCTGAGCGAATACAGATTTAGAACAGGCATCCGTCCAATCGATAGGCATACTACATTTTATAGAGTATAGTATACGTATAACGAGTTGTATAGGACTGTATATACACGACCATACATCTCACCGGCTTTCTCAGCTTACTCACCCTTTATCGTTCTCCTGCCCTTCTGAAACTTCGAATGTATCGCTTTATAGCGTGCAGATGTATTTATATTTATATGTGTCCCGGATGAATTTATTTCTAACCAAGGTGCATGCTCGAGTCACCAAATAAGTACATCAATCTCAATTCTCCTCATTCCCTACTATGTAAATACATTTTTCAACCCTTTGCTTTTCTCATTTTTGAATTTCTAAAATTATTTTCAAAAGGATTTTTTAGTTGAGTGGTCGCCCTTTGGGAATGAAAGAGAATTTATACCACTTTCTTGACTAAGTGCTGAGAGAGAAATATAGTATTGATGATTATACAATAACAACTATTCATTTTTAGTTCGCACGATATTTTCAAAAAAATAATTGCCACAACTATCAAATACATACAATAACTATTTAATAGTCATTAGTAACTATTCCTATACTCACCGTAACTATGAAAATACTTACATGGACTAACAATCATTAGTTGCCTCTTTATAGTTGACTGTACTACTGCGATTTCTCCGAGTGTTACTATAAACCATTATTGCTATAAAGATTATTGTTTATTGATAAAGAATAATTATTCTGAGCTAATCATTGAGTAAACATTCATTTTTCCAAATATTATCGCATAAGAATTATTTAAAAAAATAATATTTCAATGATGTTCAGTGCGATTGACGGATGTCCGTATTTTTCATTTCAAATGACATAAAATTTTCATCTGTAAGTGGAGTGACAAATGTTCTGGTGCGAGAAAACAAAGGTTAATATTTTCTTATTTACTTTTTTCGTCATACCTCTGTTTTCTTGACGATATTTTTCTATGTTCACGTAATAGTGGGTTCCGGTAGCATCGTCTATATCGCCCTTTCGGTATGCCATCAAGCACCGACAGCCCCGAGCGAATACGTCGTAGTCATCTTCCTCGTTAGTATTCATAGTTTGGCTGCAGCTTCAATTGAGCACGAGCACGCTGATTGGAAATAGAAAGGGTGCAGGAAGAGCAAAATCAATTTGAATGTCCTGACCGCGTGCAACTCATCGTTGACATCGAAGCAAATATGACGAAGGAAAATGTGTATTTTCGGTAATTCCAATGAATGGAAAAGGGAGAACTGTATGCATGCATGCTAAGCCGTAGAGATTATTAAATTCGGGATTAATTAATCGATAAACGCAATTTCCGGACCTTTTTCATTTTATTGTAACAACGATAAATAATAAACTAATGTCAATTGGTTGATCCTTACAATCGAAAAAAGGATGACCATAAAATTTATTTTTAAAGGACATTTAATTAACGGCATAAAAAATCATTACAAATCACTACGTGGGTAAGGCAGAAAACCTCAATATTGCATGTTCCCGCTGCCATCTACAGAAAGTATTCGCAACGTGTTCGTATTACCCCGATAGTTTTCTACTTTTCTTCGTCGTCCGATGCAGAGAAGTAGAGGATTTTTATTGCAGATCCCTTTTTACCACGCTTCGTCGGGTTGCCGATCGATCACTCATACATTAATATACGTTCATTCATCCACCAGAATTCGCGTGAACGAAAAAATAACTGATAACATATATAAATACCATATCTATCACGCTTAAAATAATAAATTACATTTAACATTCTTATTGTTCACACAAACATCAAAATCGTCTGATTTCATATATTAAATAAGACTTTCTATAAACCCAACTACATTTTTTTTATAAAAATATTTTTATGAATATCTGAAAAGGTATACAAATATATTTACGTTCGAGTGCTTAATGAATGCCAATAAATTTGGTATTGCAAAAAGCAAGCAATACTTTCAATTTTGTGGATGAACCGAGTTACGATATGGACAATTTTTAACAACCACAGAACCGGAACGGCTATCATAAATTTTCTCCTTGAATACGAGCGCTATAAATATTCGTTGCTGTCCACCATTGGTTTATCGTGCAATCAACATACGCCCCACCCCTCACCGCCCTAAAGAGTATATGGAATACCAAATATAATGACCTAGGGCTTTAATAAATGTTGTAGCCATGTAGTTTTACAGAAGGGAAATGGTTAATTTCATGGCAGTGATGAAAAAATTGACTCGAGAATGCGTGCTTAGCAATTGTTTTATATTTGTCCCTAGGGATGAAAATATGTACCTCAATTTTTGACTGAACGTCCATGAAAACGATTATTTAAAGCACAATTATTCAGGCACTTGTTGAAAAAGAAAAAAAAAAAAAAAAAACAGTGTGTGAAATTTCCAAAAGTAGTGTTTTTGAAAACTGTTGGCGCTTGTTACAAATTATACTCTTCATTAAATCAGTTTCTACTGCATATAATCATTTGGGAATTGAATTCATGCTTTAATTAAGTTTTTTCTTTGAACACACGCACAAAAAGTTCCCCCGGAAACAAACATCATACTAATTGCATTAAAACTTTTTTTTAACCTACTTACATTAAGATATTCTTCTTTTTTACTTAATTACATTTTTACACGCTTTAATCATGCTGTAGGCATAAACACCAGGGGTTTTCGTGCATTCGTTACAAAAAATATTAAGCGATCGTCGCCCGAAAAAGGGGCTTTCTGACGAAGGGGCTTTCCCATTTGAGATAACTGATAAGAAAAATGAATCATTCGAAAAATTTAGAGGAAATACGGAATAGCTGAAAACTAACTATACGGCAGACTGCTGTCTTCAGGTTGTCTCTTGAAAAAGATCACGTACTTGAGCTTCACCGATATTTTGCAATAAACATTCCATTGTAGATCGAGATCAAGCGAATAAAACAATTTGCCTGGGACAACCAACCGCTCGGTTAAAAAAGTGACAGAGGATTAATTGTCGATAGATCAGCCAAGTTTTAAGTTAGATAGAACAAGTTCTTTGCTTGTGTTAAGGGGACCAGAAATCCAGAAAATCTTTTTATTACAAGGACACTTTTTCCTCTCAGCGAGGAAAATAATTTTTTTAAATTCCTTCCCTTCAGGATGAATCAATCAGCCAATTCTTCGAGGATTATGTTCTGGATCATGCAAAATGGAAAACTAGTAATTTTTTTTCCTTATGCTTGTAATTTTTTAAAATACTTTTTTGACTGGTTCGTTCCGCCAGTTAATCATTAACGCGGCTGATAAAACCACTATTAATCGACTGTCACTTATTTAACCCAGTTATTTTTTTGCATGAGATTTCTGACGTTGAAACTACGCTACATCGATGGCACATTGCTGTTCGGCCAACCTCCTCCCTTCGACTTAAGATTTTCCCCCGAGACTAACGCTCAACCCTCGTCAAAAGTCATTAGTGCAGCCTTTGACCAATCCCTTTGGTGTTTATCGCGTTTCAGAATTTTCAACAAACAAGTCACCATATTGAAGTAATTTGAAGTCTAGCCCGAAATTTCTCACGTATCTATGTTTAAGATGGACAGATAAAGGTAAATTAATTGTTAGCAATTAATTTAGATAATGATACGAACGCTCGAAAAATTTTTATCAGTTGGCAACATCTTTCACAATTAAAAAAATAAAATAAACAATTCTTCTATGCCACTCCACTCCACTGTATAAATAATACACACAAAAAACTGCTGGGTTGGAACCACCAACGTGCTTAGTTATATATGCGCCAACTAAGTTATTGGTTACACCAATCAAGTCATTCCTTGACCAACCAAGTTGTTGGCTAACCAACCAAAGTGATTTAGTTAGGGTAACCAATAACTTGGTTGGCCAAATAATAACTTGGTTGGTCTAACCAATAACTTAGCCGACGCAAACCAAGCGCTTTGGTTGATCCACCTAAGCTCTTTTTCCGGGTATAAAAATACTTCTATTCGGATCGAAAGTTTCATTGTTATTTTCATGGCAAATATTTCCCGTCGATCCTCCATTTTTTTCATTTCAATGATGTTTAGATACTCTAGAATGTACACGCTCATATATGTAGATCAAATTTTGAATGTGATTTCAAAACCGCTGTTCATAATACATTGTCTTCACGGTAATATTCTCAAACGACTTGATAATTAAAAATCTACAATACCTTCGCAAATATCACGCGCGGGCGATTCTTGCATTAATGACCCCCATCAACAGTTCTATCTAAAAACTTTTTCGACGCAACCAACGCTTAACGACTTATCATAAAGAAGTTTCAACTAGTATCTCACCTTGATATTACTTTAGATTCTTTGCGATAAAACAGTGACCGACATTGTCACAATTTTCAGAACTGTACTTTCATTTCCATTTTTTTTTTTTTGGTTATCAATGAACTCGTGACATTCGCGCAAAGGCGTTAATTAATGTTGCCGTTCTATGAATTATCGCAAGCGTTAATTTAAATCAAAACGGGTCTCGTGTACAGTTAAGGCCTCAATCGAGTTGCTCGTTTCGCCAGGTTGAGTAGGTACTGAGCGAGTGAGTAGTAATTCAGGAATCCGAAACGAGGGTAGTGGACAGAGAGACGCAGTTTAGTTTGAACGACGGCTTCCGCAGTGTTTACATTATACCTTTGCGGAGCATAAACTTGCTAACTCGTTTGTTCGTTCGTTTCTGCAATGATGGCAGCTGGCCCTGCCACCGGCCCTTGTTTCCAATTTATTGTCGAAACAACGGCCGTCTCTAGGGTCATCAATTTATTATTTACCGGGGAGTCATTAGCTCGCATGTCGAATGCCAAACCAATAGGTGAGAAGAGCCACGTTAACGTTGCCTGCATGTACTCTGCCAACCACGAGATAGCCAATTGATGGATATCTATATATGTATCGAAAATTCTCATACGTGGGAATCACGTGGGATTCTATAGAGATATATGCGAATCCACACGGGTTTTGATGGAATTTCCGGTACGGGAACCCATGTGGTTTTCAGCGTAGGTAACTCCGTGGTAATCGTATGGCAAATTACATAACTGCATGGGTAACCACGACTCCTCGGAATTTCCACGTGATATCCTATACAAGATTTTACATGAGGTCTCAAAACTATTACACTGAGAGAAATCAAAATTGCCTACGGCAAATTATTTATTTGTAATATAGATAACCGACTAGCTTTGGTTATTTGGTATTTAAAGTAACTGTATGAATGGTTTAATCAATGATACATTGTGTTGATTCAAAAGAACGAATACAATTGAAGCAATTGAATATTAAACAAGTTCTGATAAATATTGAAATGGATATTGTTTTGATTAAATGAAAAATGCAACTGGTTGGATTGACTAGAATACGAATGACTGTTTTGTTTTGTTGAGTTAATAAAATTTTTATCTATTCACCAAAACAAGAAATTAAATATAAAATTGGGTCAAATGAAGGATTTATTTGGATGAATTTAAATAAAGGTTTGTTTGATAATTTACTGTATTTAATTATACGTTTCTCTCAGTGTACTAATTACACAGGGCATAGATTTCTGTATATTTTTCAATAGAAATTCCTATGTAAGTCATGACTCTTTATCTAGAGTCTAATCTATTTATTTCTTTGGGAAATCCTGTACAGTCATAGAAGAGGTCAGAAATAGTTGAATATCTCGTTCACATCGGGGATAATTGTTTATTACGTTTGTTTGAGCAACGCACGAGTGTTTACCTTTTGGAGCCTGATTCAGGGCTCGTGGCATTACTCGTTCGACATAAACTCTAAAGGAAATATAGACGTTAAGTACGCAGAATCAATCGATTTCTCATTTACCCATAAATGCCCATCAATTTAATTGTTATTGATTGATTGAAAGTCCAGGAAAAATGGTGTCACCGGTTCGAGTTTAGCTCACGATTCGCAATATTAATCGACCGACATTCGCTGCGATTCTTATCATAGATCTATATATAACTGAACGATAACTCATTTTTTCACAGACTCCGAACCATTTAATTGTTATAAATTAGTTAATCATTTAAGAGAAGCGATTTATCACCTCTTTGTCGAGATCGCGGCTGGTAAAATTAGTCACGCTTCATGAAATAAAAATGGATTTTGTCTATTAGTACCTACAATCAATTTATAATTAATTTCCGCTTGCATATGTGCACCCGCACATATAGCTATTTAATTGTTAATAATTAATGACGATAGTGAGGCTGCAGGTCCCAGAGCTTCTCCAGTAGGGAATCTACCCCATCTTTAAAACGCTCGGACATGTATGTATTGTTATGTGACGTCTACTAACGTTCTAAAAAATCGTCCTTTGTACATTTCCGTATGGATCCCGTAAAACCCCACATAATTTTTTCGACTGCTGTCCCATATGAGATCTCACATGGATTCTCATATGTTATGACTGGAAGAACATTTCTACTCCTATGACCTTTCTTCTAGATTTCCATGCAGGTATTTCATCCGATATGGTTTCCTTTTTTGTGGGACACCATAAGAGATATTCCTCGCCGTATCGCTCTCATGGTATCGCGTATCGGTATCCCAGGATGAAATCTGAGCAGTCCGAGGATGTCGAATGGGATTTGATCTGATTCCATTGTCCATCTTGGAATCCATCCTGGATTGCCCAGAATTTCATCCTGAACTCCGCATCTTCTCGACGCAAATATGTCTCATTCCATATGGTTTATTTTCTGGCAGATTACAAGGAACATGGGATCATGTGTCGCTACTGGTAGGCGAAATATATCTTCCCATATCAAAATCCCACGGGGAGCGTGCGATTTTATTTTACAGCATTACGTATTAATCACGGTAGACCCCAGCGGAACATTTAAAAATATTCAAAATACTACATTCAGTACTCAAAAATAAAATACTTAGTTATCACAACAAAGATACTGGTTGACGCAGCCAACTAATTATTGTAATTCTCATATAACTCAGATTGAGTCTGAGAGCAAGAACAATTGATTGCATGAACCACTATTCATTGGTAGATAACCCGGTAGTTTCGGTAACCAATATATTACAATCGTACCTACTCCATTGGTTAACACGACCATTTGAGTATTCTGCTCGAAAACAAATCTGGGATATGGGCTTGGATATCAATTTATATGATCTTATTAATCGTGTTATTATTCGTAGGAATGAAATAGTCAAGTATATCATAAATTGCTCCAGCTTATATTACTCACCACCGTAAACCGAGCTTCAAATTGCACGACGGAAACGTTGGAATCATCATTTTTGAGGTTGTACGCTTTGAATAGTAGCCTGACTCATTGGATTCCCATTGGG
This sequence comes from Clistopyga incitator, assembly GCA_947507545.1. Lineage (NCBI taxonomy): Eukaryota > Metazoa > Arthropoda > Insecta > Hymenoptera > Ichneumonidae > Clistopyga > Clistopyga incitator. The sequence continues at coordinate 6,801,630 of OX382173.1, read as the reverse complement.
TTTCATTGGATATTTGAGGTTACTATTTCACGTGGTTGTGGCAATAAATTCATCAATTGTCGCACCTAATTTTGGAAAACACGGATACAGCAAATTGTAACGATGATGTCATGAGCAATCATGTCTTTTCATGTCAAAATGACACATCAATTACTCACGTAAAATCTCATGCTGCTCTACGTTGGACTTTGGGTTGGACTCCATTCTTTTCCATGGATTACCATAAAATCATATACATTCCTATGCATTCCTAGGCTCGGAATGCCTTTTCACCAAGGCTAATATACAGAATGAACGGAGATGCGGAATTCGAAGGTTCGGAAATAGAGTGACCCTCGAAACTATACCAAAACACCCAAAATCTTTTGCACAATCAACACAATTACGCCCACCCCCCAAAACCCCCCTTAAAGTCGAATCAACAGCGACAAATCTCAGAGAGAATCGACCAGACGTGAAATCCAACTATGCTGAAATAATTCGGATTCAAAGCGCATTCCCGAAATTGCGATGCGCCCTCCCTCACGAGTTCTCCGTTGAACCGCATTAGTTCTGGTAATGTTTTTCGCTTCCTATTTATAATGCTACTGTAATTGCGCTATTTTTAATCGGAATAACATAGTTGTAAATTGGCATAATTTAACAGTAATTTATTGGCTATTGTATTTAATTGATGAATGCTGTTGCAATTGACTTATGCAACATTCATGCATTTATAACGCTACCATTCATTTATCTGCCGTGATTTCATTTTGGAAAACATTGCCACCTCATTACAATTCTACTATAATATAATTACATACATAGTAGAATTTAACTCTACCACAAGTTGCTCTTTAGAGGGGTGACCGGGGTTAGTCGGTTCGGGTCCAGGCAATAGTTAATAAAAAGCGGTTGTATAATAAGGTGTAATGAATTAGCTCGTTTAAAAAAGAATTTTCTATGAAAAGTCTTAACATAATAAGTGGTCGATGTTTATGTAGATCAAAAAAAAAAAAAAAATTGTGCATGTCCACCATGTCCGACAGTAAACTGGCATGTGAATTTCGTGGAATTGATGAAATCTGGCCGCCAGTTTATTTGGATCTGCGTAGATTTAACGTCTGGCTATGTAGATCTATATATATCTACGTTGATATATCGACATCTAGAAATTCGCCACGCAAACTTTTCGTGCCGGAAAAAAATGCTAATAATTTGGTCCAATGTTTTTCTAACTGATTCGAGCGTCAAAAATTGATGAAAAAAATGTTTGGTTCATATGTCAGCACTCAACGTTAAGGGTAATATAATGTATTTCGTGTCGTCGGAAAACACAATTAAAGTCCATCACTTGAATAAACCAATAGTTGACATAGGGATACAATTCCAACAAACATATTAACATGTGAATGCATACATATACTTTCCTTTCAATTAATTCGTGCAGCTGCATTTTTCATACATAAATGCAGTGGTAGAGAAAAAAATTATACTCATATGTATTTCTGGAAATATAAAATATGCAATGGGGTTACATAAAATTAAAAATTACATAAAAAATATCAAACGTATATATTTAGCTTACAAAAAACATTTATCAACGAGCACACTGCCGTATATACTAGCAAGTATACTGAAAGTTACATCCGACATGTACAACTTCTTCATCCAAAGTGTACTTTTTCCGAGAATACTTTTTATTTCATGAGGAGACTGGCCAAGTCTACATACTGTTACGTTCACGTTTACAAAATAAAGCGGATATTTTTTTGACGGACGAACATTATTAATTACAATCAGAATTACTTATATATCCAGCTGCCCTGGTCACCTCTATACCGTAAAATTGGTAATCAATACCAAAGTTAACAATGAATCCGTTCAATGATCATTTCTTTCCCAAATTATCGATAAAAGTAATCATACCTTTTTAAATGAATTTGCCTATCAGTTTTTTCAACGGGATCATAAAATTAACAATTCCATTATTAATTATTCCCGAGTCAACAAATTGAGTAACGATTAAGGTTTTGACTTTTCCATAACAATATTTCGATAAAATTCAGATGGGACCGAATCCCCTCGTAAAATTATTATTAATTGCGCTCAATTGCCGTGAGTGATAAACGGCAACTCCCAACTTTCCAGACTCCACCACAATTCGTAACTCGGTCGTCAAATAAATCAACTACCAAAAAAGAATACGCACATTATTGATAAAATCGCACGGTATTAGATCCGAATAACATTTTCTCTCCCCAATTTTTTTTCCGCTGATTCAACCTAACACCGCATGCGTTTCGTATAATATTTTCTGACGGCCCTATCACTTTACAAAAGAAAAGCCGAGTTGATGTCAGAATGACGGGAAGACCGGCCGCGGCTCACCCTGAAGAAAAACGAAGCGTAAATCAACCTCAGAAATCCCCAGCAGGTTATCGCCTTGCGTTTTTTTTTTTTTCTTTTTTTCTCTTCCTCTTACTATGAAAAAGAAAGAACAGCTGCGTCGCTGCTGAGGAGAGAAAGGAGGCGAAGGAAGAGCGCGTAAGGCCGGGAGGCCGGGCGCGGAAAAGAGGCTGTCGAGCGGTGTAGTATCGTGGCTGTCGCGTTCGCCGGTGTCGGCTGAAGTGCTAAACCAGCAGCAGCAGCAGCTCCTACACTGTGGATATCGCGTACTGCACACACAAGTGCACATTGCAGACTGCATCCTGGCAGGCCGTTGGAGGCGGTCGAGTCGCGCGCTGTGCAGCCTCGCTTCCATGCTGCAGGTTGCAAGGGGGTTAAGGAGTCAGGGAAGCCCCCTCTCTCTTTCCGAGTTCAGCTGTGAGCCCCTCTCCACGCGCACCAACTGTCCTGCGGGCTGCCGGGCGAGTGGAGGCGCTCCATCGGCAGCAGCACCACCAGCAGCACCAGCAACAGCAGCAGCAGCAGCAGCAGCAGCGGCGGCGGCAGCGGCACGAGAAGAGAAACTCTTCGGTCGCCCGCGGTCTTAGTCAGTCAGTCAGACAGTCAGTCAATCAGTCGCACGTGTGAACCGGGAAGAGCTTCTTCGCGGACCCTCTCTCATTCCCTCCCCTCGAAATACTCTATTATTCGCGTATGTATCCTGCGTACCCTCGGCAACCAAAATATATCGGGCAAAGGAGTTCTTTCGTCGATTACGTGATCAGACGGAGGAAGTGAAACGCGATATAAAAAACAAAAACAAAAACAAATACAAAAGACACTATTAAAACGATCAATTTAAACGATAAGAGGAGAGGGAGAGGGAGAAACGATATTTCGAAAATTTATCAAGTTCTTGTGGTAGTGATTTAATTTTTAATGATAATAATAACAATACTAATGTCATTTTAACAAAAGTATAATTGAGAAGAAATTATCGTTTTGTTTTTTGTTTCCACGAGACTGTTGACGCTGTCGGATGCTGTGAGGGACAAGCGGCTTTTTTTAGGAAGCTGCAATGCTGAGATGATATATGTGCGATAATAATCGCGCGCGCGTTTTGCTTCTATGTGCCGGTTGTGATTGTAATATCATTGTTATGAAAGAAGAGACGTTGTGATTGCGCGCGCGATCGATCGTGGAATCCTGTAACGATATTCACAAGCTTCCGCGCTTTTATTTTCGTGATGATAATTTATAGTTCAATAAAGAAGATTAATATTTACATGAAATTATAAAAGAGATAATACTAAATCTGGGACCATTGGCGAAGTGCAATCGACGTATAATTATTAGCGTGCCACAGGTATAACGCTGTAGAGCTGTTGAATACATATGACATACAAATCGATTCATCTTCATGTAGGCATATGCGTTACACGTCATTGTCGTACGCTTTGTGCTCCCTGGTTGAACGAGTTCGGTTGACTGAGTCGAGTCAGATTGAAACTCAAATTAAAACATTCTTTGTACATGATTTCGAGCGCCAATTGATGTCAATGGACGGCATTGGCATAATGAGTATGCCCTTAATAGAAAAAAATCTGTGACAGATAATTTTCGTCAATCGAATACTTGCGACAAAAGTGGATACCAACATTTCGAGAATTTGTGGAATCTGTTAAGAATGCCAATTTACCTTAAAAAGAGGGTATATTAAATATTTCTGCTCATCGTGTCATAAGTTAAAGTAGACCTTGTATTAAATTTGTTATTTTTTACAGTTATTTTGTATGTCAAGAAACTGCAGGAAAAAAAATGAAATTTCTTAGCTTTCTCATTTTCACACTTGAATTGTTTTTTTTTTTTCAATTTATTTTCATTATGTGAGAGTTTTTTATCGACCAAATTTGAGAAAACAAGATACAGTAAACCGCGAATCATCGGCTTTTTGATGTAATGAATTGTTTATCGAAGAAAGATTTGTTTATGACAATCGCTATACTCGGCTTAAAAATTGATATATTTTTTTCATAGCCTTGCAGTGCAGTGAGTTGTTCTGCGATAATACAATTATCTCAATGTGTTTAATATCAAGCTTAATGACAAATAATTTGAGAGCGATTCTAACGTCGTTAACAAAAATAATTTATCATATAATCTTTGATGAGTGACTGAGTGTATTTAATGGACAATGGCTAATTGAAAATCAGTGATATTCCTTGATTAATATCTCGTTTGACAGCTGACACTATATAAACTATATGATATTCCATATCACTATTGACCTTTCAAAGGAATTATTTATCTCTAGGTGATAAATGCTGTTTAGTCTGGATCAACCGCAATACTTATTTTTGTTTTGTTTTCACCCTCTGCATATTTCTATACGAAAGCCGGTGGATCAGTCTAATTATTATCAGTTTTGCTTAAAGTTTATCCTTCCAGCATGAGCTCGACTTTAAATTTTTTGGAAAAAATGAATTACCTCGATTTATTTGAGAATTATTTTTGAGTCACTATTCAAATCGTGGTACGACTGAAATTTTAACTGTATCTCAAAATGATGATCTCACGCCGTAAGAATGCATCTTTCGCACACCCGACTATTATTTGTAAAATTTTTACATACCGGCTTACTTATGTAAGTGTGCAAAGTGTAAGAACAAAGAAAATTAATTTCGGTGACCCACATACCCAAACGCTTTTGTCCCTTCACAAAAAAATCTTTGCCCAATGGGTCAACAGTTCATTTTTCATATAACAACAACAGCCTGAATCAGTTATTATACGTCATATCGCTATAATGGTACCAAATTTATTTAGCCTCAAAATTCGTATTAAAACACATTTTCATATGTCAAGTTGTTCCATGTCATTGAATGGTGTAAAAAAAAAACTTTATTTTTTTAAGATGGCATTCGTGTCAGGAAATATGATGAAAAGAATTTTTCAATTTCAATACGAGAACGGAAGACTCTTTGAAACGCAAAAGGTGCGCAATACGATTGAACAGTCCCGACGGATACAAAATAAAAAAAGAAATTGACGAGAAGCACGCATCAAATTTCCCATTACTTTTCTCGGTTCGCTCGTGGCGCGTCATTTGACCGAGCAGAGTGCCAGGTCGATTGTTGAACCCATTACCGTACTCGAATTGGCGAGAATCGCATCGGAGTTTATCCTGGAGAGCCGCCTGGGCGCCGCGCTCTGCTCGTGTCGAGAATCGGAGATGCAACGGACTGCGTGCGTGTTGCACCCAGGAGTTTTGGACTGCATTTGCGATTCGATAACGAGCGGCGCCGTACACGGACTCGCGATTGCTTATATTTCTTAAACGATTCTCTATGCACCGGGAGATAAAGTTTCCTTCAATTACGGAATTCTTCGCCAATGAAATGAAACACTTGAATTTTAATATTATCCTTTCTTTGAACGATCGCAAACTCAATAAAAAGTGTCATATTGGATCACGGAAAAATTTCATTAAACCATCGATTTCAAAGATATCGTCTTCCAGACACTGAAGCAAAATATATAACTTGTCGCTAAAAGAATAAAAGCTTGGGAGCGGTTAATTTAAAAATATGGTATTTCATTCCGTACTAAGTGTAGACATGTTACAGAAATCATTGTATATTACTTATTCAAACAAATTTTTTTGTCGGTTTTTCGCTTGCTCGATGCAACTGACTCGTTCTTACTAACCAACGTCAGTGGATGACACCAAATATATCGTTTCTTTGAATCAAGGAAATGCTTTATTGTTTATTTTTATTATTGCTCATTAAGTAAATGTTTCATATCGGGCAACGAAATGTTTTTTTTTTAAAATTCAAACGCAAGATGTCATTGAAACCAAAGACGTCTTTATCATTGTGATAAATGAAATGAAAAAAAAAATGAATCCACCCATTTCTTTGGAGGCGATGAAAAATTTTTTTTCGGTATGGCCATCGATACATTGCTGGACGCTTTAATAGTTACGACTATATGCATACATTATCAACGCTAAACTGACAACTTATCTCACCAACTCATGGAACTTTCATGAGTCATTTGGAAACCAAAGTTCGATAGACGTCAAGGTTTTCCGTGAAAGTATTATATAATCGCTTTATCAATTTTCACTGCCGACGGAACACGGAAAAAATAGTACCGGTTACCACTTCCAGCATATTCTGTGTTTCGTCTTAGTCATTACGACAAAATCGTAATCGTGGTCTCAACTTTTCTTGACTAGTAGCAAAAAATAGCACGTGCGACCAACAATTTGGTTCTTGCAACAATCGCGGCTGCTATCCAATCCAAATGATTATTTGCACCAACCAACTGGTGAGTCGAGGTCATGATCTCAGCTGGTCAGCTTTACTATCAGGACTCTTATCGACCTTATAGTTTATTCAACCAACTGAGTAGTTGGCGCTATTCTAACCATTCAAGTTAGTTGTCGGAACCGATAAATCAGTTTGTACAACTACTTTTTTCTTTCCGTGAAGACGTGCATTGAATTGAGGGTAGGAATGAGCTTAAATTAGGGATACTCATTGATGAATATTACATCTTTTGGCTGCTGATGTTATATGAATTTTTTCAATTTTTGACACGTTACGAAACGACCTTTTCGTAAGGTTGCAAAAACATCTGGTTTCACAATATTTCTCATTATTTTTTTGCCCTCCGTTTCGAAAGGAACAAGCCAAATATTTCTAAGTAATCGTCAGCTGTGGATACGATTTATTATTTTTAATTTAGTAAAGTTTCTCAGTTGATGTTTTAGATTGGGTACATTTTTAATTGATTCATTTTTAAAGACTTCTAGGTTTGTTTCTAATATAAATCGCGATTATTATTATTGGAAATATCTATCACCTGCATAATTATAAATTATTCGAACATATTCGGCCGAGCCCATCTCTTATCAAAGTGCATAGAGTGCAAAGACAATACAACTAACCCCTAATAACAATAAGGCGTTAATGACATCGTATAATAGAAATACTTGGTTACTCAATTCAAAAAACTTTCTCCATAAATAAATCGGAATGAAAAAATGTAGATATTTGTGCATAAATACAACTGAATCAGATCTGAATACTCCTTCTTACAATTGATTTGCATATATTGTACAAACTGAGTCTAAAAAATATCCTTAAATGATCTCGAATGGACTGTTAAATTTCAACTTCACAAGGGGTTTTATTTTTTAGCGTACCATCATGGATTTCGGGTAACTTCATGACTCAAATATGTCCCTGATACATGATTATTAAACTTTGTATAGACAAAGTTTGAGACTAAAAATGTCCCGAAAGAAAATTGATTCTCAACCTGAGAAGATTTGGATCTCATTTTGCGGCTTCATTATACAGGATTAAAATATAAAGGTATTTCGGAATCAGGTTGACACAAATTTTTGTCGTCGTTAATTGAGTGAAATTAACTGAAACTTTAATTCGATTCTGGGAAACGTAGTGTAAACACGGATATTTTTTGATACTCACGAAATCGTTTATCCCACTTAATGGTCGTTTAATCAGCTTAAAACAATTCATTCTAAAATCGTATCAGGCTTTTAAAAGCGGCCACACACCATCGAGATTACTAATATCAATATAAAAGCAGCTTATTAGTTTATTTCGATGCGCGCTGATGCTTTCGAATAGCTAAGTGCAACACTCGTCACGAAACCAAGGAAACATTCCGCGCGTGGTCAATGAAATGCGTTATCAGTCCGCTTACGGTCGCAGGCCCATAACAATCCAAAGCCTGCGGTACCAGGTAACCTTGTTGCCAGTCTCACCCAGAAAAAAAAAGTAGTAATATTAACTTAAATTATCTATTCAGCATTCAATTATTTCAATCAACGAAAATTTGCTGCCCCTGACACAAATATGTATTTCAATCAATTTTTCAGTTTCTTTATTTCGAACATTTATTCTTTTTATTTGCTTAATAATTTTACTGAATACAGAGTATTTTCCTGAGTTTCGAAGTTATAACTAGGAATATAAAATTTAAAAAAATATGTCGACCCAAAAGAACATTTTCTAGGTTGGATTATATTCACCATTCAAGAAATAAGTTACTTATAAATAAAAGAAATTATTCGAAGTGAATAAAAGTCCAGTAGTCCCGTTAACTAAAAATTTAGTTATAAATTTTGTTCGTGAGTGCTCGCGTCGACCAGAGAATACTGAAGCGTATCGAGCAATGTCATCCACACACTGCATCAATTTCAAATAAAAAAATGAAAATAAACGACTAAACATAAAGTCAAACGTTTGAATGCTTTTTTTAAACCGTAGGAATCGACGAGCCAGGAATCCCCGACTACCTGAAGGGATAGGAATAAATCTGCATCGCGACAACGTGCCCGATGAATATTTTGCTATAGGTTTTATAGACCAATAAGAAAAGGCGGGTCCTACTGGAATATTTATAATATACGAAACAGTGAGTCTAGTGTTCCGTCGCGACAAAATAGTAAAGTGCTTTCTGTCAGTGATAAGAAGACAACAATAAAACGGGTAGATAAACGAACTTTTCGTGCGAGTTGTTGGATTGTTGGAACCCGTCGACTTTTTGTTTGGTGCGGCTGACCGGATTTTTTTCAACCTACCATCAATCCCTGTGGCGGTCGCGGCAATTGACACCGGCGCGAAGAATAATAGTCGTGGCAAAGAGACTGAGAGAGAGAGAGAGAGCGAGACGGAGAGAGAGAGAGAGAAAAGTCTGCAGAAGAGAGTGAGAGGCATGTTGGAGTCCCCGATGTCAATTCTGGAACACTACAATACCAAATAGTAGCCAGGCGGCTCTAGAATTGACGAACAAGGGCACAAACAGATAGATAGGCAAGGACGGATAGCGCTAGCGACCGAGAAGAAGATAGCGAACCGAGCGAACACGAGGACCAGACGCTGCAGTGCTGTATCAGAGAGAAGCTGAGAACGGAACGAAAAAGGGAATTAATAAGGCAACCCGCTAAGCAAGCGTTCATTTTTAATTGGCGCGCTGACATTGGGACCACTGCACACTCAGGTACTATACATACACCGTAAATTGGGGTTATGCGGGTCACGTAACCGAGAACCCTTACATTTTCGGCTGATGTAAACTTACGCTACTTTCATCTCATTGCAACTTAAATCATAATTAAGCATTCGCTTAGTAAGAATAATAATAGCGGAGGTACAAGTTCACGTACCTTCCTGCGAACGAACATACAACCAACTTAACATTGTAATTATGTTTTATTTGTTTTACTTCGTCGTTGAGAAATTTCGGGATTTTCTTCTCAGATTATTTGCAATGGTCCAAAACATCGAGAAAAAAAAGTGGTTTTATCTAAAGTGCTCCAGATGGATGTACGTATGTGTGTAGCACACTTGCAAAATTCAAACCGTTGTATCTTGAGGATTGCTGTAAATAAGGGATGCTGGAATAGACTTTTATAGGCGATTTTGCAGTGGCCACTATTGATCGTATATATGATACAAATACACTTTAAATTCTGTAGGGGTATAATAAAAATCAGTCCGGTCTAATTTGACACATCTGAGCCCCAAAAAGATTTATATCTTAGCTCAAAGGATCTTTTTGCATCTCGACCGACCAGAATGGTTTTTGAGAGGTTCACTACTTATAATTCATTTTTTTTTCATTTGTTGTATGTTTTCAACAATAATTGGACCGGACGCCGAAGCATGAAGGTTTTTTTCCCATATCTGCAGAATTTGAAATATATTTGTAGCATATTTACGATCAATAATGTAACGAATCACCTAATCGACTCCAGCATCCACTTAAGAATTAAACTGAAATTTTGTAAATTTAGGTACTCTTTCGGATCTTGTGAAACTTTGAATTTTTCTAATAAAGTTGGTATGTTCTTCAGCTGGCGTCATTTTTCGGTTTATGAGCTAAATAGTTATTTGCAAATAAATTAAAGAAAAACGTATTCGCGCCTTGAATTTCAGTTCAATTTCAAAAGCCTTTATAGAGTTGGGAATTTTCGAAGAATCCATGTATTCATCCTAATTGAAATGAATTTCGACCAACAATGCCCAAATAATTCACAATGAGGAATGAATATGCAGCTGTAGTAGGTAGCAAATTTGGTGAAGGTCGGTAAAGAGGATCAGATTTGATTTGCTTCACATGCGGGCTAACAACAAACACGGTTTAGATACGAATTTGACGCGAATCGGTCGAGCAGTTTAAATTCCATGACACTTTGAGTTTTTAAAAGAATGTACTTTGCGCTTCCTTAATATTTCTAGCTTTTCACAAAGCTTCCTCCACGAAGAAGCTAAAATCGATCAATACACTTTGCAACGATGGTAGCTTTATGAGAAGCGAAAAATGTTAATGAAGCAATTTGCGAGATTCTACCTTACAGGTTTTTTCATTTATGCAACAGGTATATATCATAAATGCCTTTCATCGGAAAGTTGCACACTTTGTATGCGTATCCGATGCATATTCTTATTCAGTATTCACTTCAGTACATTTCTATAGATAATGATATTCTACGTGGAAAATTTGACCAGAAAAATGTGAAAAGGGGCTGGAAGTGTACACAATTCGAGGAAAAACAACGGTCATTATCATCTGGCTTCTATTATCTTCCAAGTTCGAAGGTCGACGGAACGTCCGGTATTCTGACGTCTCGTGTTGCGCGCGCGTTTTTATTCGATTAAGAGGGGCACTTAAAAAAGTCAGATAAAGTGGGGAAGAAAAATTGTAGACAATCACCTTTTTTTGAAAAACATTTTACATTTAAACTTCTTCAAGTACATACCAGGCACTATAATACTGCAATTTTGTAAAGACATATAGTGTCCCAAAATGGCGCGAGATAAAAAGTAAGATTATTAACTTGTAGCTTTCGGACCAAAGCGTTGAACAGATTTTAGTGTTTAATGCCTGATTTTATTCATCAATTGTCTTTTGACAAAGCTGTGATTTTGAAATGTGTAAATAAGGCTTTCTTTATTGAACACTCACTGAATAATTGATTACAGTAAATTCCATTTCCACTGCATCCACTACACTGATACTAAAATGCACTCTGATAAATGAAGTGATACATTGAACATTAAAACTTTTTCAAGTTAAAATTTGTACTTTTTACCCTACGGCCTTTTGTTGCATTGTACATCTTTATAAATTGTCCCCTTAAAATCAAAGTAAAATTGGTTTTTGTTAAAATTTATTCTGCAATATGTATGTGAGTGAAAGTCCGACAGATCTTTAAATATTACTTCTAAGTATATTTTCCGTTGATTACAGTAAATTACAGTGATAATTGATTACAGTAAATTCCATTTCCACTGCATCCACTACACTGATACTAAAATGCACTCTGATAAATGAAGTGATACATTGAACATTAAAACTTTTTCAAGTTAAAATTTGTACTTTTTACCCTACGGCCTTTTGTTGCATTGTACATCTTTATAAATTGTCCCCTTAAAATCAAAGTAAAATTGGTTTTTGTTAAAATTTATTCTGCAATATGTATGTGAGTGAAAGACCGACAGATCTTTAAATATTACTTCTAAGTATATTTTCCGTGAAGGGTAACCCGTGCGTGATTATCATTTCCCCCAAGTATCACAGGCAACCTACCCGAAGGGTGTGCTAAAAGTAAATGAATAGCGCAAGGACGGAGAGACGGAGAACGGTCTACGCGTACGTGAACCTTAACTAGAAGCCACTCTTGCCATTACCCTTCCGCCTCGACAGTCTATGCATGCGTTGCAATGAAATAAAGATGCAAAGTACAACCTTGTACACTGCCACCTCATTAATTTCCACATGTTACAAACCTTCCTCTACGAAACAGAATTTTCACCAATTTCGACTTCCACGTAGACACGCATTTATACAGGTAAAGAATAACAAGCTTTGTGCGAAATTTTATTCTGTTCGTGTGTTTGTATAAATTGTAAACAATTCAACAAACGTCCCTGCATTCAAAAAGTTCAAAGTTCTTGAAAATCGCATTGTCTCAATGTATTCAAATGCAATTTGTGGCCAATTATGCGAGAATTCGAAATTAGCAATTACAATGTTCGGTAAAATTTTATTTCTCTGCCGTTTTTTACTTTGTGGCATACTTCGTCAAGGTCTTGAGTTATTATGTCAAATGTTTCCAAAGGGAAAAAGAATAGAAATAGAATAATTTCAATTTCAATCAAATCCAAACCTCGTGTCGAATTTAACTAAATTGAATATCTAGCGTGATTAGATACTCAATTAAAATTCTATTCTATTCCAATTTTCGTACAAAACTGTGCGAAAGATGTGTAAGAGAAAATCTCGCGATGACCGCGTGAGATATACTCAGATAGATGTCGAAAGTCTTTCTTTAATTCGACTAAACTTGAAAATTGGAAGTACAATCAATATTGAATCGAGACATAAAATATTATGGAGACTCTTTGTAATTTTTGTTTTGATTGAAAAAATAATCGCAGTGAGGCCAATTATGTTTTATTTATTTCGACCACTTTTCCCACCAAATCGGATAAACGTACGTAACTTTCAGCACTCAAGATTACAAAAATATCCCGTGAAAAATAATTACAATGTTTATAAAGCTTCACCGCGCATTTTGCAAAAACAAGTCATAAGATTGGAAATATAAACTCATCCGATTATCTCTCGAACAGTAGCATGAAATAAATGGCAGTATTTATCCCTCACTGAAAAAGTAAATTGTTTGGTTGAATCAAATAAAGCAGTGACGTGCACTAGAAAAAATATTTAGATATCGCAACGAAATTGATATTTGCTTTAGCAGTCACCCATTTTTGCGACTTGACATATGATGTTAAGATCTATATGTAGCGTTTTATAAATTGTTAACACATTTCTCTAGATGTACTAATCATTCGTACTCTTCGAGTACCCTTAAGTAAAAAAATAAAAAATGAAATGACGCAAAGAAAGGTTTATCTATGAACACGACAGAAAAATCCCTGACACTGCTTACCTCGATCGTTGCTCGCAATGTTCGTGCCTACCACACGAGTGATACACCGCAGCCATGAATGACAATTTCAATCTGATGTTTTTCGTTACTTTTTTTTTGGCACTGACATGTAATTCATTTTTGTAGGGATTAAAAATGAATTCCAAGTGTTGGAAATTTGAACATGTTCGGTGGGGATCTGTACATCATTCGGGTAAACCAACCAGTGAATAGTCATTCCGACTAGTGAATGAATAAACATTCTTCATTCATTCATTTACTTCAGGAGCATGAAATAAATGGCAGTTTGGTCTACACTGGGAATGGAACGATTGTTCAAGATAAAGCAGGCAGTCACGTGCACTCAAAGAAATGTTTACATATCGCAACGAAATTGATATTTACTTCAACAGTAATCCATTTAAGCGATATTAAGATTAATACACAGCAATATCAATATCGATACGAGGAATTAAAACAATATTTAACACATTTTCCCAGACATTCGAGACATTCTAGACATTCGTGCTCTTCGAAAATCCTCGCCTGAAAAGGTCGAGAAAAAAAAATCATGCAAACAAAGCTTTCCCTATGAGTACGAGAGAAAAATCCCTGACACTGCTAACTTCACTGCTCGTAATGCTCTCGCCCACATTACGGGTGGTACACCGCAGTCACGAATGACGATGATGACAATCATGACGACTTCAATCTGAGGATTTTCGTTATTTTCTTTTTTGGCACTGACATGCAATTCATTTTTGTAGGGATTAAAAATGAATTCCAAGTGTTCGAAAATTTGAACGTGTTCGGTGGGGATCTGTACATCATTCGGGTAAACCAACCACTGAATAGTCATTCCGACTAGTGAATGAATAAACATTCTTCATTCAGTCATTTACTTCAGTAGCATGAAATAAATGGCAGATTGGTCTACACTGGGAATGGAACGATTGTTCAAGATAAACCAGGCAGTCACGTGCACTCAAAGAAATGTTTACATATCGCAACGAAATTGATATTTACTTCAACAGTAATCCATTTAAGCGATATTAAGATTAATATACAGCAATATCAATACCGATACGAGGAACTAAAACAATATTTAACACATTTTCTCAGACATTCTAGACATTCTAGACATTCGTCCTCTTCGAAAATCCTCGCCTGAAAAGGTCGAGAAAAAAAAATCGTGCAAACAAAGCTTTCCCTATGAGTACGAGAGAAAAATCCCTGACACTGCTAACTTCACTGCTCGTAATGCTCTCGCCCACATTACGGGTGGTACACCGCAGTCACGAAACACGATGATGACAATCATGACGACTTCAATCTGAGGATTTTCGTTATTTTCTTTTTTGGCACTGACATGCAATTCATTTTTGTAGGGATTAAAAATGAATTCCAAGTGTTAGAAATTTGAAGACGTTCAGTGGAGATCTGTACAACATTCATGATAGAAAGACAATAGAAATATTGTTCGCGATAAAGCAGGCAATCACATACAGTCAAAGAAATATTCACACGTCTATTGGAGCCAAATCAGATAGTCACGTGCAGTCAAAGAGATATTTACATATCGCAACGAAATTGATATTTACTTAAACAGTCATCCATTTTAGCGATATCAACATTAATACACAGCAATGTCAATATCGTAACACATTTTTCCAGACATTCCAGGCACTCGTCCTCTTCGAAAATCCTCACCTGAAAAGGTCGAGAAAAAAAAATCATGCAAACAAAGCTTTCTCTATGAGTACGAGAGAAAAATCCCTGACACTGCTAACCTCATTGCTCGCAATGCTCTCGCCCACATCGCGAGTGGTACACCGCAGTCGCGAGCGACGACGATGATGATGATAATGATGACGTTTTCAGTCAGATGTTAATTATCCTTTTCCACCGGTGACGTTGCAGGCCCACGGCGAATCCACGCGCCGCTCGAGCAAACATACAAACTCGAAACGTCACAACGCGACAGTCACACACATATATATATATGTACATATGTGGATGTCGCCTCGCGCGGGCGCGACCGCGTTAGCTACCCTTGACTCCTTGCCCTCTCTCGACTCGGAATTCCGGTGTCAGCAGCGGTGCTATCTTTCGGATAACGGGTATTTCCCTCGGGCGAGTTTCAACTCGTTCGCGAGCTCCCGCGCTCTCTCGTCCGATACACACGTTCGAAACTCCTACGAATGGAATTCGTTCGGACGTTCGGACGGAAATTATATCGCGGCCATTTCAATATGGGACAAAAGCCATACAAACGTTCTGCACAGTGCACTTCCATATTTATTAATATATATCCACCTTTGTGGCTGCAAAGTTTAGGGCTCTGGTGTCTTCCAAGTCAATCAAAGAGTTCATCCCGAGGGCATAGAATAGTGTACACCAAGTGCAGTACGTGATAGGTCTATATATATATATGTTCATGTACATATTGACTATGCGAATTCACCACGAAGAATAGGCATTCGCAATCGAATGCAGAGATTCGAATAGGAATCACGCGTATACCGCGCTCCTGCTTATAGCACAATTTTCGAATAGATTATTCGTTCGAGAGCTATTTCCATTTTGCCTCGACGTTCTCTATCAGCCGATCCAAATGCTTCAAGCGCACAGAGCACGCTCTCGTACGTGCCCAGCGTACGAAAGATTATCGGATAGTGGTGGCACTCACTGGGCACCTACCTACCCTACTGAAAGCGATTTGCTTCAGCTTCCTTGTTGCGACTCAAGTTCTGGCGGTCCTCGAACGCACTATTCGGAATTCGTCACTACGATACCCGTTTTGTCAGGTGCGTTTAAGGGGAACACATCATAGAGTCAACATGGAGAAGATGACTTGTTTGTGGTAACAAAAACTAGTTAGCCCTAACGAAGTAACTTAGTGACTCTGTGGTGTTGCTCGAACTGAGTAGTTAGTTGGGCCAACTACTATTGAATGCCCCGACTCTGTTTTATTCAGTTAAAATACGAATAACTTGGTTCGATCAACCATTCTCAGTTGGTTGAGTCTGTATCGTTGTTCGAACTGAGTAATTAGTTGAACCAATTACTACTAAAAGCCCCAACTATCTTACTCAGTTAGAATACGAATAAAATTCGGTGTGCGACCTATTCGAGTTAACTAAATGTGAATAGTAAATGTGATTAAAACCAGCGCGTTAAAAAAAAAGACAAACCTGGTGGTTGTGGCAACAAATTTTGCACCCAACTAACAAATAGTTAATTGGCCCATTTTATGAAAAGTATATTAGAATACTATCTGAATGAAAAGTATGATGAGTGTGTCGTATTGAACGAAATCATACTCCAATTATTTTTATATTCGACTATTAACCCTACAATGCATATAACGGGGGTGTATCATACCCCATGTGGACTTTAAACTACGCTTAGGTAACCGTAATAAAATGTGGTTTTGGAATGATTGCGCTAAAACAGGTCGAATACTTTCCGTTTTGTTAACTCTTTTGAATCTGTTTTTATGAAATTCTAAAAAAAATCGTTTGAATACAATTTTTCGTAATCTTTTTTAATCACTTTTTCCAGTTATGAATTTGCGTGTTTTCGTCATTTTCAATGTCCCAAATGAATAGACTTTTTTGAAAGAATATAGCGACAGTATTCTTTTTCCATAGTCTAGACTGCCTTTGCCTTTTCGAACGCCGTTTGTAATTTGAAAATCGGTTGAACGGTTGAATAGATAACAATTTTAATTAAAACAATCCGTCTTTTCGCTGTTTTTTTTTTTTTTTTCGTTTTGTAGACTTCAAATGGATTTTTTACTAACGCAAAGTTAATTAAACCAAATTAATCATACATCGATTACTTCCTCGTAAGCAAACGAGGAAATGAATGTATGATAAAGTCCTTTTTTCGCAATAGAACCGGTTTAGGATGAAAGAGTATATGAAAAACTATTGTGGTATCGAATATTTTTTAATTAAGAATATTAATTTACAATCAAAAGTTGAGTCTCAATTTAAATTTAAAAAATATTCGAACATTTTTTCGTATACTCATTTAATATTTAATACTTGAATATGAGCATAATGAGTATGATTTCGTCTAATACGACATATTTCTCATACTTTTTATTTCAATACTATTCTACTTTTTTTAAACTATTTTTTTGCGCGGGGAGATATTTGTTATTGATGATGTTGTTTAAAAAACTTCATTCAAAGGATAGCATTATTTCGTTAGAATACAGAAATTAAGAATTCAGTTAAAATCGGATTAATCATAGCCAATTATTAAAGTCCTTTTTTGATAATCGTACATTTTCTTATACACTCGTATTACGCATTTGATCGTACAATAAAAATTCCAATAAAGTCCAATTAAAATGTCTGTACTTGAGCACAGATAGCTCTTTGTTCCGAATGAAAAGAGCCCTTCAAAACTTGGATCTGCTTCGATGGGTTGCATAATTAAATCCGAAAAATTTTTCTAATTAAATGTTTGGTAATCTCATAGCATTTTATTGCAGTACATGCGAATTTGGAGACACAAAGTGCTTAGAATTGTTATTCTTCACATACAAAATTACTCTTCATTGTATTACATTAGAGTTATTAATTTTGTGTATATATAATTGCGGTATAAAGCTGGGTGTTAATTAAGTTCATCAAGTATATAAAAAAAATTGAGCAATAAAAAAAATGTACTGAAATATTTATTTAACAAACAGCGGAGTAGAACTATTTCTATTAGACGTGATTCGTCAAAAACATGCAGATTGAAGCAAAACGCTTTCACTCTCATTAGATTACATTACAGTTATTAATTTAGTGTATTGTTCATTTAATTACGGTACAAAGCTTAGTGTTAATTACATTGATCAAATATATAAAAAAAAGAGCAATTAAAAAAATTATTAAAATATTTAGTTAACCAACGGCGCAAGAGAATTATTTCTAGAAGACGCGATTCGTCAAAAACATGGAGATTCAAGCAAAATGCTTTCACTCTCATTTTTCAGTACTCAACTGAACACGTTTTTGTGTGTCTGTTTTTTTTACCTTCTCCTTCATCGATATCTGCATACCGTGACGCCGGAGCTCGGATACGTGCATGGCTTACTCAATACACAGTCCAACATGCCGGACACTCCGTGAAATACACACGCTGTAACTAACTCTTTCGCGTACGTGATAAATCGTGATCGAGAGTATAGGAGAGTATGGTCACTCGTTGCTTGGCCGCTTGACGATACATACAGGAGGAGAAAAAAAATGCGAATAGAGCATCGATGACCGGAGGGAAAAGTGTTCACTGGCACCTGTAACCATTGCTAATTGGAACGAATCGTTTCATGCAAATCAGCCGGTCAATAAAATTCGCACGTTTCTAGTGGATTCGCTCGGATCTCTGGCGTATAATACTGACCGGTAGCTGCTGTAGCACCCGCGCCAGATATAACGGTACAGCGCCGAGCTCAGGCGAGAAAAAGAAAACAAAGTTCATTGACATGAAATATCGACGTACGTTTCCAAGAGTTTTATTAGCATAGCGCTTTTCACACCTACAGTTAAAGATACTCAAACTCCAAAGAATTCACATTCTATCGGAGAAGAAAACCCGTATAACATAACATAAATTTCGTTAGTTTTTCTAGCCTGTTGAAATGAAATGCGATATTTTTTCTTTTGGTTTGGTGAATTGGTGAAAAAAATTACTTAAAAATTCTGCACAATAATGAGCATTTTTTTGTTGTTGTTGTAAATTTGGCCACTTTTTTAAACGTTTTCAGATGGTTCTGTTAATTAACTACATTTGAGAACTTCCTGTAAAAAGGTATAGACATTTTTCAACTTGATACGGTATCTTTTTTAATGTTACATTTTTTTTAGGAGAATTCCAAAGTTCACATAATCATTGTATAGAAATAATTGACGATACAACTTCGTTTTGGTCTCACGAAATATTTTGATTGAGCCTATCTTATAACAGGAATTTTATTGTTTCACATTTCAAAAAAACGAAATATGTTTTTTTTTTTCATTCAATATGACGTCTTATATTTTGTTGCAATTTTTACGGAATTTTCGTCAGATTTCAAAGCTCTTCGATGAAAGTAGTAACGTGAGATACGAAATTCGCGTCACGGAGATAAAAATATGATTTATGCACCTTAAATATTACTTAACAAAAAAAGCGTTACATTTATAACTGTAGGATTGATCTTTTTCTGAACACAACAAGTCGAGCGTAATTTATTCTATGCGGTTTCTTCACTGACAGCAGAAAAAAAACGAAGAGTTGGCTCGTGACAGGATTACAATTACGAAGAGTTGTTTTCCGGAAGTAAATTGCAATTGAGTCGTTTTTTTGGTAGCACCATTGATGGCGAAGTTGTAAGCGTGCCAAAAACTCGGTTGCCTCGAGGTAAAGAATTTCCGAGCGACGTTTGTTCAACTGCATCTGTCCAAGCGTCTCGATTTGCAACGAGTCACCTCTATTGTTGGATGGTGATTAAAATTCATTACGTTTTTGATTAGACACTCAACGTAAGCGTATTGATAAAATGCACTTGATTGAAGCAAATGCGAGAAAAACATATTACCCCGAGGATTTTTATTTTTAATTGTGGTTTCGTTAAATCGTACGTACGGTTATTTTCACAAATAAAAAATTCTATATCCCAACCAGGGCCAATTCTTCGCAACGACGATTCTATAAATAATTCGACAGCTCCAAAAGTGGCATCTTGTATTAATTGTCCCGAGAGGACCACCCACCGATGGCTTGTATTAATGACGATGAGGGAAGTAGCTTGGCCCGTAACAATATTGTGTCTATTTGTTCATCGACGCGTGCGGGAAAAAAAAAACGTGATAATTAACGATGCTTTCGTTGTCTTGGTTGCTTGTCGTGCATTGTTTGCTTAAGCCGGGAGCGTAACGTCATTTATGTTGTGGATTCAAGTGCCGGCGTCCAGCATCGGCTCAAGAATTTAAAGTGGGCAATATATATAGGCGCGTGCTAAGAGAGTACGACAGAGTTGGTGGTTAAGTACGACAAGAAGAGGAGACTAAGAAACAATTAATAAATATTCCGTCGTCATTTCCGCGTATTCATAGTCGTGCAATAAAATTAAAGACAAAGGCCGAAGAAAATTCATTAGCAGTGTCATTTTTTTTTTTTTCTTCGATTAGCTCGTCTTTTTGCCAGCTCTTGGAAAGTTTGTACGTCATTATGTGAATGGAGTGAATCAACGGAAAGTCTGAGGAGAAGCAATAGCAGTAAGTGGCACTTTGTAAAGGGTTTCCTGACGGTGGTTTAGCGAAAGACCTCAAAGAGACGATCTTCGTTTGTTCCTCGGGTAAATTGTAGGCGTTGACAATCGAAAACGAACCTTGACACCTTTTCAGCTAGGACTGCCTAGCTCGCTCGTTTCAAGGGGCTACAACACTCGTGACTTTTCTTCCTTTCACCATTCTAGTTCTTCTTCTGTCTTCCGCGGTCGCAACAGCGCGGCAAGAGAAAGATTTTCTTAAAATAGCTTCTAGTGCCGGCGAGTATACCAGGGTTACCCGCGTCTCTCGGTTTTACCAACGTATAAGGATGAGAGAATTGCACACGTGTGGTCGAGTTGCTGTTGTGGTGAATATAGGCGGATAAGCTACCTAGAAGAGGGCCTCCGGTGTTTCGCTTCTTTCGGGAGCGTAAACCCACAGAATAAGCTTTGCTTTCGTTTATGCAGAGCCGCATTCTCTATTAATCAAACCTAACAACATACATTTTTCATACCTTGCTTAGAATTTTTTTTGTCAGCCCGTTCCCTACCGAGAAAAAAAAACAACACTATGAAACCTCTCGGAATAAATTTTGGACGAAATTGCAGCAAGGTCAGGGATACATATTAATTCATACTCTCTTCATAAATCTTTTCGTTTTTTGCCGCCGCGAGTGTCTTCATTTATTGAATGGGTCCTAAATTTCAAGCAACACTTTCCAAGCCACGTACAGAGAAGATAGTTTATTAAAGTTTTCAAAAATATTGAAAGCATATTGGAGGATAGATGTACCGTCTGTGATCACTGCACCAGCTGTACAATTATCCATTTATTTAATTTATTACTTATTCCACATCGATGTTTACACATATTCACATGGTGATGACTGTGACGGTCTTCATCGAACTTAACAAGATTATCTACTCGATTTATTTGGATACGCTAATATTTACAATCTTGTAATTTCGAAGTTAGTCGCCGGACCTGGACAAAAGTTGGCCGGAAATGGTGCATTTACCCTATAGTGGCATTTTTACTCGATGTTGGCTTGGAAAAATTTACCAGAGTATTTATGATATTTGAGCATCTAACATTTTTTTCACTATTGACATGAAATTGCGAAGTTTTTTTGGAAAGGTTTCGTTTAAGGATGACGAGTAAGTCACATAAGTGTTCATTTTTTATTATAAGGATTGCGCTCCCCTTCACCGACGTAAAAATTTGAAATAATTCCCTCTCTTCAGAATGAACGCGAAGGATTTATTGATATCTTGACCAACTTGTCTGGTTGCATCAAAACCAGATGCATGGGTTTTGCACTCTCCGCATAATTCAACCAACGCTCCTTAAAGGATTGGCCTTCGCTAGGTCTCATTGTCTTTGCAATTATACTGCACACCATTTAAATGGAGTCATTTTTTATAGGCCCTTAAAGCAAAGTTATAAATAAATGACCTTTAAGAATAATTGCTCTGGTAAATGGTGTGCAACTGCGAAGAGAATGAGACCCAGCGAAGACCAATCTATGGAACACGGTTCTTTGGATCGTGCGGAGAGTGTAAAATTTATGAATCTGGTTTCGAAGCAACTGGTCGACCCAATTGATTGATCCATTTGCAAAAAAAAATGTCGAGGTCATCCTGAAGGGAGGGAATTATTTTATATTTTTTCTTAGCTGAGGGCGAGCGGCGTCCTTATAATAAAATAACTTTTTTGACTAACTCGTTCACCTTAACTCTGTCAAAACGTTCTCGAAATGACTCTTGTTTGGAGAGTCTCGGAAAAATACTTCGCTTCTATTAGGGCAATATCATAAACATGCTCCTATATTATTAGCTTCGTCGTGTAACGAATCTTGGAAAGACATTTATCACCAGATTCACCACTATTAAATCATTAGAGAAATCCTTGAAGTTGTGGCAATTATGAAGTGGCATCTACTGACTTATAGTCCATGCAAATATTTTTTTATAGTTACGGAAAATATGGAATGGTTATAATTGTGTTTAACATTTACAGGAACTATTTTATTATTATTGTAACTATGACAAGAATAGTAGCATTGAAGTAAGCTGAAGAGTTACCACTTTATAGTCACAGATTTTTATTTTATTTTATTTTTATTTTGTGGAGACATTAAAAAATTAGTAACACCAATTGCGACAAACCAGCCTCGATGCTCTCCTAGAGTAATTGTTGATAATAAACGTTTTTGTAGATTCTCAAATTACTTTAAAACTATATGAAACACGAAATAGTGCAAAAGAAATTAAACTCGTTGAGCTTACGCCAAAGCAAAAACGAATAAATGAGTATCTGATGCACATGGTCTTAATAAAAAATGTATTTTGTATTGATTTTTGCAAATTTAGATGTGCAGTGAAAAATATTCGCTCCGTCACGTTGTTCTAGTGGAATATTGCAATATTTTGTTTCTATACGTCATCAATTTTTTTACCAACAATAAATTCGTTAATTTGCCCATTTCTTTTTACAAAAACAAGTAGATTCGCTGGTTTTAGAAAATCGTTTTGACTTTGCTGTGGAATCGACATTGAATACCGTTGGTCCATTCTTTTTTTTTTGCGTTCGCTTTTTTTCTGATTTATTTATTTGCTGAAGAAACAAACACTAGGGGTTGCTTTTGGCTCTGTTTCCTTCAGAACCAGAGTCAGCGATGATTTTTTCAGGGAACGTCTGCCCGTGGAAAAAACAACACTGACCATGCCATTTTAACGTGGCGCAGAGATTAGATTGATGGTCTAAAAAATTTTCCTAGGCGGCGCGATTTAATCTGTCTCCGTCTGCTGAGCTGGAGGGCTGTAAGGCCATTAAGGTATGACCCCCGGAATGCGGACCTCCAGCAATTTTTGCTTTCCCTTTTTGACTTGCCGACTCGGCGTTAGCCCGACAGATGATGTTTTTGTATGGGGAATTTACGGAGATGGCAGTAAAAAAAAAAACGAAAAGTGCAGTTCTGAAATTAAGTGAACCGTAACAACAAAAAACCATAACGCACGACGAACATGAGACTGACGAGAAATTTTAAAAGACGTTCATATAATAAATTTAATCCGAAGTTTCCATGCATATGATATAGAATTTTGAATACAAAATTATATGTTTATTTTACAGCCCTTTTATATTAATAATCATATTTTGTACGTACTCAATATACCGTTTATTAATATGACATTATATTTGCATATTACGAGTAATATCACGACATCTGCGAAGAAATATCTAATGAAAGTACATTAACTTGACAAAACAACCAATATTTCTGCACGGTGGGTACTCGAAAAATACTGAAAACTTTTTTTAGAATAACTCTTCGTTTACTTTTACCTCTCCATTTGCCCCGTAACCATCGACATTCTCCAACGATCATTAACAACTTTCGCCTGCACTTTCCAAAATCAACTTGTGATATATCATCGACTGAATTCCCGCAATGAGCACCGCGACACGCTAATATTTAAAGTGTTTATAGGAGTAAATGTATCCAAGGATTTTTAAAAGAGTTTTGAATGGGACGTGGCAACTTTTACGGAAATTGTGGTCGTCCTGGTCACTATTAAATTACAATTGTTCAGGCGGCCGTTTTCGCTGAGAGAGAACAATATGATAATTATGTCATAATCATACAGTGACCTTGATTTATTCTGGTAATCTGGTGATCTTTCTAGCACGTATCTGTATTATTCCTTAACACTTAAATGTATATTCATAATCCGGTAAAAAATTCCGTACGCGGAAAGAAAAATATTGAAAAATTTACAGTATAAAACAAAATGACCACACTGATGTGATAATTACCTCTATAGATGCCACTTATCTCCATGTAAAATTGCATAAACTTTTTCTCGGATAGATATCGTCTCCTCTAATCAATAATGACAACTACTTGAGAGTACCGTTGCGGTTTTGAAAATTGACTATTTCTAACGATCAATGGCAGATAGATATCTCGATTCGATAGCATACTTATGTAAATTTATGGTTACATATTATTTTTGATCATCAATCATAAGAATTATTTTTTTGTCGTATTCACTACTTTGTCTAAAAATTCGTAAAACTTCAAATAATCCTCATGTACAGATGTATTTTTACTCACGCCTATTGGCTTCGTGTTTTAAGTCACCCGGTAGATGTGCGGAACACAAGAACCTCAATTATTTGGAATTAATTGCGCCAACACGCATCGGTGTTCGTAGAATAACTGCAAATATTCACTTAATTACCCGCATTATTGAAGTCCATGAAAAAAGCAGCCGCAAAAAACAGTATTTCCTCTTTCCCACAATCCATTGTTTGTATAAAGTTAAAAAAACAAAAATCTTTTGTGTACATTCGTTGGCTTATTTAATTAAGGAGCTATACCAGTGTAAACGCTCTAAAATTAGGTGATTTTCGGGGATGTAAAAAAAATTGTAACCTCCCGTATTTTTAAACTTGAGAGATGCATTCATTCATGAATGAATATAAAAGAATGTTTTGGTATAAAAATAATTAAACGCAAGAGACTTATGCGCTATCCCCCGAGGCTCTTAAAAAAACACGTTGCGTTACTTCTGCAGTGATTGCGGCCTCCAGAGTGCCTCCAACAAAAGAAGAATAAAAACGCCGTTGAATCAGTAGGGATTCTTCGTACGATAAACTAGGATTTTGGAAAAATATTGGCATCCGACAAAATGGCGAAATTTTTAAAAAATTGCAGTTTCTTTCAATGCCATTTGACATTTTTCATTCAACCAAAAAAATTCTAGATTATTATCTGACCAAATATATTTATAAGAACGCCGTAAAAATTTCACGTCGATCGGATTATTTGTTTTTAATTTCGATCTGCAGTAAATTAGAAAAATACCGAGTTTTTGACCTGCGAGTAGCTGCCCTTTAGAAGGCTACTATTGTCAAACTATTTAAGATTCGACCTTGAAATTTAAATGTAATATTCTAAAAGGTATGAATTTTCAAAAAATCAAAAAAAAAGTTTCATTTTTTTTGCGGCTTTACATTGGTATACAGCCCCTTAACCAAAAAGTCATTAGGTTGCTCCAAAAAACGTACTTCCGTCGCAGTATATATTTTGGCTATAAGGTCGTACGAATTTTTTGTCGCGTGTTTTAATTCAGGGCACGTAACGAGTTGCAAGAGTGGCTACTGGGTACTTGCGTATTTGAGTAGTGAGCGAATTTGAGGAGGACTTTTTCATGATACTGAGGGTTGTTGACTTTGTGATTTCAGGGAAGGCGAAGGAGGCGGCGGGGGTGGCCGTGCCGCGTCCGGGGGTGCCGGGGGTGGAGGTGGCAGGAGGGCGCCGAGTCTTCGTCTGGTAAACGGTAGAGCGACAACGGGAGTTGGCCTCCACACGGGCAGTACAGAATCCGTCCGTTCACCCCATCAGCACCTCAGTCAACAGATTAACAACAATAACAACATCAATTGTTACGCCGCTAATAACACACCGGGAAACAATCATCCGCGGCTCAACAAGGATGACAGTATCAAGATCAGCATTGAGAACACCAACACTTGCACGGACAGCCTCGTCACTGCACTAGACGACGAGACTCTTCTCATCACCGACTACCTTGGTGATACAGGTTCGTCCATATATTGCATTCCTATTAACGCTCAGTGATACACCGGTAAACATTTTTTCGCCCAATGTTAAACGCCTATAGGGCTGTCTCTCTCGCACCTCACCCCACTCTTTGGTTTATCGATTCTCCTAAGTAAATGGCTTTGAATATCAAAATGCCCGAAGCTTAGCCCATTTGTGCAATACTTGTAATACTTGTGCAATACTCACATTATATCAAAATTTCAGCTATTTCTGTCCAGTATTTTGCGAGAAAATAGGTTTCAAAATTTTTGAAAGTGGTGGGGGAAGATGGTACACCCATAAGAATTTCGACGCGCAATGTTAATCTCTCTCGCGCCTAACCTCGCTTTTTGGTTTATCGATCCTCCTAAACGAACGGCTTTTAGTATCGAGGAGTCATAAGCTTAGCCCAATTCTGCAACATTTCCGCACATTCTCACAAAATTTGAGCCCTATCGCCCGGGTAGCTTAGGAGAAAATAGGTTTCAAAATTTCGAGCTGTGGTGGAGGAAATGCCACTGCTTCAACTATCGGTAGAAATAAGTAATATAAACCACCGACAGCAGTGGCCGCGCGGTCGGTGTGCTCGGTTCGGTAATCCCCAGAGTTGGGCAGTATTTTTTGCGGTCATAACTTGGAAGGGTGACCGTATAGCCACGCACTGGTTTCCACGGCAATGGCTATAAGGGGTAGCTAGTTTTTCTGAGATTCTCGTGTATTCTATGCAGTAGAAACTCAGTAAAAATAAAGCCGCCTGTATCGGCCATTTTGTGCAGTTTCCTTGTGCCCTCGTGCAAATGTCGTAGTGCATTAGGATCACTGGCTACGGACGACATTCTGGGGGAGGTCTACGTATATGACGGAATGGGGAAAGGAGAGAAGGGCTACGTAGAAGCCTGAATAAGGCATACGGATAAACAGTCAATAGAAAAAACTTAAAAAAGTAAGATAACTCACATACAAAAATATATGTTTATGCGTCGAAGGTAATTTGTTGTATTGTATTTGGAGAAGATATTGTAAACTTAAACATATTATTGTATATTATTTGTTGTATTGTATTTGGAGAAGGTATTGTAAACTTAAACATATTATTTCATTGATGCCAAGGAAATACTTCATATACCGAGATTTCAAAGAGATTTCATTGAATCAAGGATACTTTTTCTCTCGATTTTGTTTCTCGAGTTGGGCAGCATTTCTTACACTCGTTATTTGAAAGGGTGATCGCTTTTTTCGCGTACTGATATATGCACCAACTGCTGAGTCGTAAGCAGTTATTCCAAGTTTCTGATGTATTCCACATATAATTAAATGGAGCAAAAATAGAGAGGTTATGTCCGTCAGTCTTCGTGCAAATGCGATCCAATGATGATGGGTCCCACGGAATTAAAAAGGGGAGAAATGAGAAGCCGGAATTATAAAAACGTGAAGAAGACATACGATTAAGGAATCGAAAAAATATACATTGCCATCTCTGATGATTTTTTCAAATCGCTGCAGTATCCTATCAATGTTAATTCATGGGGGCAATTGGTCTGGTAGAATAGGTTAATTTTTGTTCATTCGAAAAGTGCTGAACAGATAAACTAGTGAATGCGAGGCCTGAATAGTTATTCGAAAAATAAAAAATATGTCAAGTGTACGTTTAAAACGTAAAAGTCAGGCTGGTAAATGCACTTCACACTCTTTGATTTTCCGGATAACAGTTTGGTGAAGGAAATATTTGTGTCGTAGATTTTACTATTCATCGACTACTAACACTTTGCCGGCCGCGGTCACGCTGGCGTGATACCGTAACGGTGCTTCGATAAATGCGCGGCCGGCAAAGTGTTAAATTTTTTCTTCCTCAATTATAGAACTTTATGGAAACAGAAAAAAATATCCTACATTATTAAGAAGATTTTTTGACCAATAATAGGTTCAGTATACGAATTTCTATGGTCACTTCTACAAGAACACTTTATTACGAAGCTCTCAATTATAGCTTGCTCGAAAAAATTAAATGAAAGTGATATTTAGGTTACTGTTTCAACCTTTGGCCGCGGTATTTTCTTTTTTTTTAAATAACGAACCTGTTTCTCTCTACTCTGGGCTTCCCCACTGACCAAGAGGTTAATAAAGAGCTATCTCCACAAGTCAACATGTTTTCCTTGAAGAATAATCTCAGAATTGGCTGATCTACGCACTACTTCGACAATTCAACGAAAATGTTAGTCCTTGAAAATTAGCTTAGTTTATCTGATAAAATCATTAAAAAATCAGTTTTGATGTCAAATTATTTTAGTTCTGAAAAATTGTTATAGTTAACCTCATGAACCAACGGCACATTTTTCGAATTAACTACGAGCTCCGGAATTAAGTAAAAAAGCTATACGTGAAGTCCTATCTCAAAAAACTTTGCAAACATTTGAAGTATTTTTTATTTGGAACTTCAAGTCAATCCCGTCCATTGTTAATCGAAATTGAGCAAAATTATGCAGACATTGCAACGGTACAATCATGATTTTTTTTTCTTAAATAGAGAAAGGTTACTGAAGGTACTTAATCATCTTGATGCTCACTGCCAGCCACAAAAGAAACACAATACTCGAAACTACTTTTTTTTTATGAGCTTACTATAAAATATATGTAACGACCATTTATTAATGTTCTCGTAAAAAAATGGCCACAACTCATTTACCGTGAACTTGAAAAAAAATTATTGCACCGATGACTTTTTCTTAGGTGTTTGTATTGACAATTTTTTTTCCAATTAATGTTGCTTAAACGTACATATTTTAAATATGTTTTGATTTGAGTATTTCTCGGAACTGATGCCGGGATGTTGTTCGTTAGTCATTTTACGCATGATGCAAACCATTCAGAGATGTCGCACATTGTGATAAATCATAATTTGTCCCGGATGGTGTGGGCATTCTTCAACTCGACAACTATTCAAGTTGCAGTCAATCGTTTACGTCCTGTACGTGTCTTTCGTTTTGTTGTTTCGCAGTGTAATTATGACTACATGAAATGTTAATAACTTTGCGATTATGAGGATGAGGAATGGACATTCTTGCGCCTGACGCGGTACATGCCAACAGTCAATAGTTAGTCAAGGATTTAATTCAGCAGTAGGAAGTTGACAATCTACCTCACAAATTTTCCTCGGTCATCAGCGTGAATTTTTCTACATGTAAAACGTGGAAAAACCTATATATATATACAGTAGTCGTTTTAGTTTGGCTATCGGAAGTCTGCTCGATGCCATATCGTAAATTAAGAATGCCAATGCCAGAATTTTATGTACCTCGCGTTTGCCGTTGTCGCCGTCGTCGTCGTTTCGTCAAGCGCATAACTCTCGACCGAACAACGAATAAAGATCGACGTATCGAATGGATCGGGCGCCTTAGCTCAATCTGATATTATTCTCCTTCGATTTTTCGGATTCGCCCTCTATTTCCACTGGCTAACCTCTCCTCATTTCATTCCTGCCACTTTATAATTTACGCCATGCATAAACTTACAGCATTATGCAACGCAGTTCGACTTTTCTTAATCAAAAAAAAAACTACACTAAAGTTTTTGATATTTGGTGACATCATATTGTCCCCAAACACCGACTTTTTAATTTATTTTACAGGAATTTTCTGATCCACTTCTAGATTTATATTTTTAGCTCAACAAATTATTATTATACTTTATTTGTAAAATTACAAACTGGTCAAAATATTTCTACAAACTTGACATAAAGCATTCAATCAATTTTGAACTCAATTCCAATTTTGGAATTTTGGATCAATTTTTCTGGATAAACGCATAATAATTTCAAATTAGTTTTTGCTGTGGACTCTGACAAATGCGAATAATCTTGAAAATTAATATTTGTCTATATTCGAAGGACCATTTTCACGAATAATTTCCTTTTCCGAATAAATCACAGAGTAAAAGATATTGCTATAAACTTAATGTACCATAACTGCAAGTTTTCATGCATCAGCTAATTCATTAAATATCCCG
Source organism: Clistopyga incitator (assembly GCA_947507545.1). Lineage (NCBI taxonomy): Eukaryota > Metazoa > Arthropoda > Insecta > Hymenoptera > Ichneumonidae > Clistopyga > Clistopyga incitator. Next base: position 6,771,410 of record OX382173.1, on the reverse strand, counting down.
TATAAGTGTTCCATAAAGTAAATGCGCAATACAATGAAAACATTAAGAAAGTTTCACTTCTATATTAAATACAATATATAAAAACTTCCAGGTCCAGCACATTGCAGTTTCAATTATATAATAAATTCCATGGGAAGAAATATGCTTTTCCAGAATTATTCTTCAGTTCATAATATTATCAATTATTACAAGAACCAAGTTATTGCTTTAGCCAAAAAATAAGCTGGTGAGTCTAACAAGTAAGTTATGTCACCTAACGACTGTCGGTTTTCCAGTGTCGAAATTCGTTCCGGTATGTTGCTATTTTCCTAGTAAATACGATAATCAAATTGTGTGTCACATGTATTGAGCGTTAATGAGTTTCACTTAATGTTTTCCGGAACTGCCACGTATTCTTCAAGTGTACTATAAAATGCTATCGGTGGGTAATGATAAGTATTCCATTACTATTAAATTATGGTGATTATCATCACTGCAAATTATATAACATTCTCGACCCGACGTCTTTTCACTCAATAACGGAATAACGTGTTTCAATAATGCTTTTAACGATTCAGTTTTACATTAATCGCAGCGAAATTCTCACCAGTTTTCATTCCTACATCCGGAGCCCGCTATAAACTCCCACCAAGATTTCAGGGTTGACGATACAATGCAAGTAGGATCACGTTATGCTAATTTAAGCGTGAATACATGTACAGTCAGTGCAATACTCTCACCCAGTCGGTAACCAATGTTGCGGACGAGTAGATTTTACGGTTTTATCTTGCAGTGACGCAGCCAGAGTTTGTAACAATTCGCGATTAGGCGAACCGAAGGGCGTTCCAAAAGATTCCCAAGGGCTTAGTTTCGACTGGCTCGAGCGAATTCCCGAGCGCAGTTCGAGTTTTACGATTGGTAATACACTCGGAGACCTTTGCCGCTGCTGATCGTACTCTCGAGAAAACGACCTTAAATTCCTGCTGTCACCGGTCACGAGGGTCTGACCCTTAACATTTTCATCCGGTCAAACGACGAGGCCTCCAGTCGCTTTCACACCGCGAACGCCTGCATACGGCCCTTCACCCGGAAGTTAATGATGGACGTTCGCTCGTTTAAAATCATCTACTCGATTTTCCGTCAGTGTTTGCGATACAATGAAGAACGAATAATGTCGGGCAACAGGATTTATCCAGTGTGCAATGAGGATAGTAAGTCAGAATGTAACGTAAGGGCGATATATGTACAATGGCCAGCGAGGTTAAGGTTTAGACCTGGTGGTCTAAAAAAAGTGATGGGGAAAAGTCCTTCATTTAAACCACATTAAATACATATCAATTATTATAATACTGTAATTTTGGTAAGACATACAGTGCACCAGACTGGTGTGAGGTATAAAGTACAGATTTTAACTTGTCGTAGGTTTCGGAACGAACCTGTCTACAGATTTTAGTGTTCGATGTCTTATTTTATCTGTCGAAAAGTACATTCTGGTTTCACGTTAGGAATTGTTATTTCGGGCCTTTATGTCATAAGGCTATGATTTACAATGTCTAAAGAAATATTTCTTCATTAAAAACTCACTAAGACGATCGGCCTTCGTCTCGAAATATTTTCTTGGCCGACTTTTAACAGAATAGACATGTGGTCAATTATCTTTCTTCCATAGTTTTATTTCACAGCAGAATGTTAAAATAAGTGAACTGGTTGAATCGAACAATTTTTTAATACAAGGGTATCGTCTCCATAATTTTCTGTTCTTATGACATTTTTTAGGTAACGCAATTCCGTTAAAGAATCTTTACTTTGTGAAAATAATTTTTAGATTATTTCTCGAAATTGAGTGAAGGAGAATAGAGTATGGATAACCAGTAAAAGATTTCGTGGTAAAATTTGTAAAAATAATTGGAGCAGTGTCATCTTGGAAAGTTTTTACTGCACCGAAAACCTTTAAATACTGAATTCTCCCTTTTTTAATCAGAAATTCTGCATATAATATTGCTAATGGACACTCCACGTATGCTTCGCGTGCGGAAAAACGAAATTAAGTAAATATTTTTCCTATCGGTCGTAGAAGGCGACCTATTTTCATCTATTTTAAAACCGATGTTGCTGTTGACTGTTCAAAAGTTATCACTATCCGTGTTTAATTAACCCATTTTTACCTTTTATTAATAAACATTTTTGAGAAATTTCCTGTCTCTTTCTATGTTCAAAGCGTTGGGAATTATGAACAGTCGATTTCAAGGGGGGAAAACGTGAATTGGGCCCGAATCGAAGGCAAGTGTGGTACTTTTCCTGAGGCAGGAATTAATTTTGCACATGCGCAATATACCCTTTGTCTTGTGTAGGACACACTGACTCAAAACTATTATTCTTTGAGCCTCTGATCTAATCTCCAGGAGGTTTTTTAGGTGGCAGCTTGTGCAAGAACATAGAGGCACGTGCAATTTTTGTGATTTTTTTAGGCACTAGTGTCTGAAATATTCACGAAGCAATCACGTTATGTGCCCGAACGGAGCGAAAGCAACAAACTCCACTATAGTCATAAATCAGGCGCTTTCCTCCCTCATAGCATAATGTAATGTCGCGCGTCTAGATCAGAGACATGAAAAGTCAGGTTGTGGCGTGGATATTGTGAAAAGTGTGTTTTTGCGGTTAGAACAGAAGCGCACAAGTCGATTTTTTGTCGGAGGTAATAAAGCTCGGTTTTACGCCCACATTCACCAAATGTAGTGTAGTTGGCGAACAATTACCAATAAATGGGTTTTCTAATAGTGCACATAACCGTGAACTTTCGATGATATCCACAATTATGTCATTTCCGTTCAAGTTTATATCGATTAAGTTTCCAATACATTCCGATCGTTTCCAATGCAATAAATGAGGTGTCAGTCATAGGAGCATATATCTTACAAGTGAAACATTCAACGCGGTGTGCTTCTGTTCAGAATTACACTTAGGTATTTGCAACCTCGATACCTCAGAAACACTAAAACTTTTCCGATCCCCTTTCAAACAGACCAAACTTCTGATGCCCTCAGCTCCCGTTTAATCTCTAGTTGATGGTAGACCTCAAAGCCTCGTTCAAAGCGGTTCTGACCCGACCGGGGGGAAACAATAAAGCTCCACATACGTATATATTAGGTTGAGCGATGCAACTTAACCAATTTCTGCTATTTTCAGGCAACGAGATGAATTACAAGGGAAGCGGTAAGGTCCACTTCGGGGTGGACGATGTGTCCCTCTATGGAACCCCGAAGGAGGAGCTGGGCCCGGGCCTACCGGGCCAGGAGGTCAAGCAGAGCTTCATCAAGAATCAGCTGCAGGCCCTGTTCCAGCCTACGGACAACAAGCTTGCGATGAAGCTCTTCGGTAGCAAGAAGGCCCTTATGAAGGAGCGGATCAGGCAGAAGGCCGCGGGTCACTGGGTCATACATCCTTGCTCCAGTTTTCGGTGAGTCACTTGTTCTCCACGTTACTTTTCGATACAGATATTCCATTACATCAGGAAAACGTATTTTTGTTTGTCTCTTCGCCGAATGTGGAACCGAATCTGCCATTTGTGATATCTAGCTACCGTAGATTTTCCCGTTAAATTGTTTGTACCACTGGCATCGATTCTGTCAGCAACACTTCCCATCCAGGGGATACTCTTGGGATTTCGTACTCCCGCCAAGTCCTACCAACATGAGATATTCCGACGTTATACAGTTGCATCCGGAGACACAGTCACGGGCGCGGAGTACCGGACGCTCTGCCGTGTCGCGTTATATCGATCCTTTCCACCGAAGTTGGTCATTCGAGATTCCCGGAGACTCCGGATAGAATCCTCGAGGGGCTGCATTCGACCGAGCCCTGGCTTAGAGGTAGGCCCAGCACAGAGTTCTCCTGTGTAAAGGTGGCCCTTAGCTGCGTCTCCGGGTATCTCGTAGTCGAATAAAAAGATAGCATCGATAGGAACATCAATGAGAAACCTCCGCGTTATATACTAGAAGGGGTTCAACGGTTTAATCCTCAAGGATTACCTTTCGATCCTTGCTTTTGCATTCTTACGTCGTTTAGGGCTAAAGAGTCTGGTGAAATGGAGCGTATGAACACCCGCTGAATAAATTTCATTGCAGGTCGCTTTTTTTAGATTGCCTGTAGGATGGCTTAAGAGTCTGGGTTATATATGGGCATTGCGTTTCAAGTGCGACGGGAATGAACACAGAAATGTAAAGCCACTTTGAAAATCAGTGTAGGTTAAAACGAGGCGTATTGCCCATTACTAGTGGGGTTGCTGGCATTCGCGTGCGATAGTCGTACCATAAGTCTCGCCCGCGTTGGAGGCCACACGCTTCCTCTCAACTGCGTTCGACCGCGTCAATTGCACGAAATTGCCGAGGGCTTCCGTTCGGGAATCTTGGCTAATTACCGACGCATGTTATCCTCTTCCACCGGCAAGCTTGTCGATACGCTTTTCCTGCTTTCGTAACTGACGACGCCACTATTTCTGTCTGCAAAAGCTGGATGATCCCTCTTGAGAGTCTTAAGTATCAAGGTCTTCAAATGTGTATCCGTGACAGAGCCTGACACGAGAACGTTTGGGGATTAGCCTAACTAATTAACGAAAACCCACGTCGTTACGACCTTCGAATATTCCTCCGGGATTGCCGTTTGGTCTCCTTGCCAGACCTTGATAACATCCTTGCTGTCTACAGCAGGAATTGCTGAATTATCAAAGTGCATCGAAAGACGCAGGCCTAATGTCTTGGTGACCTGCAGTACTCTAATCGTTTTCCAGACACCGTTTCGACGTGCCCATTCGATTAGACTTTAATATAAACTATAAATAGCCTTGAACAGATCTGGCTGTGAGTATGACTATTACTAACGGGAATGCTTTCGGCGGAGTTCCCATTTTCCTTCAATCTGGAGATGCCAGACGTACTTTGCTCTCGGACTCTGGGATTTTAATTATCTTGGATATTAAGAACCATGGAACTAGAACGGTAGATACTGGAGCGAAGCAAAAGGCTATATGTGTGTGTGTGTGTTTGTGGGAGCGCATATACATGGATTAAACAGCATGTGCAACCAGAGAACGACTGTCAAGTGCAAGGCCGTTATGCGGGAGTGACGTCTTCGGACTCGAGAGGCCAAAATCTTTTGCTTTTACTCTCGCCCGTACAATTTTCTCTCTCTGAATCGTGCTTCTGTACGAACGACTATCGCGGCGCCGTGCCAAATCTTTTATGATGCCTGGAATGCGCGACGGCATCCACGTGCCACACGGCTGTTGCTGCTGCTGGTGCTGCTGCTGCTGGCCAGATTCGAATTTCGGCCATTTGCTGCCGGGAGATTCTCGACGATTAGCTTTGCTGGCCTCATATCTCCACATATTTCATTCAATAGCCTTCGACACATAGATCAATAAATAATGCACTTGAAAACGGATGTTACGATGCAATGAAATCAATGCATAGATCTGCGTAGATGTTTGATATTGACGTAAACGGTTTTCGTTAATTTTCGAAATAGTGTTTTATGTGTCGTTAAACAAAATCGTATGGAAATTCTTCCTCCATTCGTTGTTGCAAACGGTATTCTGATCATATCAACAAATCCTTAGATTGGGCTTTTCGATTTTTTTAAATATAATCAGAGATCATGTAAAAAAATTAGGGTTTCATGAATGAAACCAATAACAAGTGAGGGATTTTTGGTCAGATATTTATTATCGATTAATTATTTCATTCCGTTTCGTTACATTCGATGGACTCTTCAAGTTGGGTCAGTGAAAGGTTTTCCAACGGTCTCGACCGCCACTGCAGTTAATTCCAAATATTTCTCAAGACGAAGTATCGGAAAATCGTTGCATTACAATCTTTTACTTATCGAGGGAAGCCTCGGGCTACGAGTTGTGTGTAGGTGTCGTCTATAGGCTGAGAAACCGGCGGGCAAACTTTTTCTCAGATTCAACAAAGTTGATACCCTGAGTCCTCTTTCAGATCAACTGAATAAGAAACTTTGGAACTGTGTCAGCTTCAATGGTCTATTCCAAGTGATAAGCACCTATTGATATTATCCCGATTCCAATCTTTCCGAGTGTGACTAAAAATTAATGAAGTCATCGCTATCGAGTTAAGGACCTTCTGCTCAACAATGGAACTATTGGTCTGAGTTTCCGTGCAGTCAACTTTGTTAAAACAAATTCAACAGAACTACAAAGTTATAGATAGATTTATATTCTTCCAAAAAAGGAGCCCGATTACTTTAAAATACAATCGGATATCCTCCTATGCTCGTCAACGGCAATTGTATAAATTGCGATTATAGTACACGTCACAAATTGAGCAACGTTGTAATACAAATTGTATAATACGACAACGGTATTCACTGTTATGTGTTTTCCGGGAAAAAATTATCCACGGTGCAATAAGAACGAGGCACGAAAATTGCCATTTGCTGAATATTTGAAAATGCGGAAGTACCGGGAGAGATCTTCCAAGATATCACACGGCCGGTTGGTTCTGGTGTTACCGAAACGAGGTCTTAGAAACGGGGAGCTCTGTCCGAAGATTATGCCGAAGTAAGCAAGTATAACGCGTGTATCTTACTTATGTTTTATGGCGTTAGCTATGATCGGAGCTATGCAGTTATCCTCGTCGCAATTTATATTTAAGTAGCCTCGAGTGCGAGGTTGTCAGCATAGTTTGTTTTATAGTCAATGCCCTGTGCGCTTGGCTATTCGGAGGTTGAGCCTCGAATGTAGTATCGTAAATCCTTGTCGATCGAATAATCGACAGGCTGGCATATCTCCCTCTTGTTTTCACTCGCAGTTAGCCACCGGGACCAGGCATTGAGCTTGAACGGGTCAATGAAATTGCAGCGGGGACGCGGTTTTGAATGTTTAATTAATGAAGCCGCTCAAGCGAAGTGGGTGCTCACCCTTGAGCCGGGGACAACGTTATCCGCAGCAAAACGGAGGTCGCTTTCGATACTTTTGAGGTATTTCATACCAATTCGACCAACGATGAACTTTCCAAATATGGTGCGCCATTTTTTTTGCTATTCTTGCAAATAAAGAAGTATTTAGAGTTTTTTTTCTAAATCTTTTGTAACGTCATTTGTAAATTATAAATATTTAAAGCTAAACAAAAAAACGACCTTCTTTCTGAATCTAAAATTTTCTCGAAAAATATTACGATAAGCAACAAAATTTTTGATCCACAAGACAAAGTGGAGAAATTATTGTTTTGATTTCTTTGGTACTTTATGGTGTGTTTTTTTTAATGTGCCTTTGTTTAGCCTCAAATATTTATAATTGAAAAACCGTTATAAAAAAATCTAGGAAATGCTACATGCAATTTTTTTTTGAGAATACTATAGAAAACCGCGAACCATATTTGGAGAATTAAGGGTCGTCCGTTGGTCCAGTTGGTATAGAACGCCCTTTTACATTATCATGCGAATATTTAGAACCTGATGAAAATAATGAGAGGAGAAATGAAATAATATCATTGGATCGTTATTACAATTACGACATAATGTGTTGCCGGATTTTGTCTTCAGAAGATTTTATTCGTGGGCAGAATAAATCAAGCGGTTTACTGTGAAAGGTGTGTCCTAATTTTTCTCTGGACTCCAGCTGCACGCGCCGAGGTAATAGAACCAGGAGCGGCGCGCGTGTTCTTCCTAAATTCCAGAGAAACTCGCGTGGTGGAGTAATTTTTCTATTCTCCTGCTACTTCCCTTGTGCAATCCTCCTTAAATTTATATAACATATAGTACAGCTCTCAGTATATGGGCCTCGTACATTCGTGTGACGCCGGATTAAATGTACTTTTCGTGATCCCGAAGAGCTATACCCGGATCGTGCACACTACAGGAGAGCCGAGAACGATCCTCGTATCATTATCTAATTAGCAGATGAAATAATTCTCTCAGAAGCGCGAAGGTTACGCGAGCTGGCCGACGCGATTCTCCAGCACGCAACAATGTATCTGCTTGCAGTATCGTTTAATTCATGACCGAGTTCACTTAACCGGTAAATATACAATTAATAGCTGTATAATCGTAACGCGAATACGTGTGTAATTGAGGGGAACGTTCGATTTATGCTTCTGCAGTCGCGTGATACGTTTTTATCGAGCCATTAAATTTAAATGAGATCCACATAAATTACCTTTTTTTTTTTTGTGAATCCTTTCCGGATTGTCGAGGAAAATTGCATACACAGCGAGAATGTGATATGAATTACGGTAGAATGTTACAAATTTCTATTCGGTATTATTCACGTACATTCACTTACGTTTACTCAGAACAGAATGTTTTTAATCGCACACATGTGTCGGACTTCAAAGCCATTGTGAATTCAGAAATATGTCTAATCTATGAATTTATTAATGCGTACGAATTAACAAAATGATAGCTAAGTTTATGCAAACGCGACATAAATCCTTAATACTTTAGCCATAAACACAGATTCTTTAGCTTAGTTCACCGTTCGCAACCTAAAAAATGTTCAATAAGCTTTTACTTTATTAGTTTCGCATATAAACCACTCGGATCGCATGAGGGGTGTTATTTCCATCTGGAAGCAATCGGTAGTTCGTATCTCATGAATTTCTAATATTGTTCTATCAATGGCGAATTCATCGACGCAAACACCTATCGCAAGATAAACTTCAAGCCATTAAGATTCAAATCAATGTATTAGTCAGCATAATGATTATTCCATTCTCGACAACATTTCTACTGAATTCTTTCGGCGCAGATACCATTTAGATGGGTAATGTGTCGCTGGAAGAAATCGTAGCTAATAATAATAATTCGGAACGCATTAATATTTTTGTATTAGGGGCAAATTTTCATACGTTGTTGTTGATAAGATGAACTTCAAAAGGTTTGACAATGAACTCAACGCACAGTACAAAACTTCTTCTGGTCCACTTGAAATTTGAGCTTTTTGTACAAAGAGCATTTAGACGGCGTTAGGTGCGTAATGCGAGGCTGGAAGCGATTCGTAACTACAGTTTGTTCGCTGGTTGGTAACACTCCAGTAGCTACATAAGAATGATCTCAGAATAATCATCCGATTAAGAGAGGCGGTAGGGAGAGTGAGGGAGAGAGAAGAAGAAAGAGAGACATAAACGAATGCGGAGGCCTATTGTGTCAGCGCGCGACCGCGATGCCCCGTCGCGCGTTTGCTCTAATCTAACTATATATAGAGTAATATAACACTCCACGTGATTCCCCTGCTCTGGATCGCAATGATTCGACCGCGAACAGCCGATGTACCAGCGGGCGTCCCCATTGTTCCCGGGAGAATCGAGAAATGTGTCCACGGTGGCCGACGGTGAGACGAACGAATCGAAACCCACCGAGAGCTCGGCTCGATGTTCCGCAACGTCGAACTTCGGCGCACATTGTAATACACACTGACCAGTGCAATTTCATATTTTATTTTTCGCAATCGAACAAAAATTAATTCATCCCGATTTCGTACGCTTCTGCGTATCGGTTATTTCCGATATACGCCACACAACCGATGTCTAACTCATTGAATAATTCATATGTGAAATATCATGTGGCAAAATATACGCTTTTAATGTATACACGCACGTATATGTGCGGCTCAACATACTCAACTCCGTGATATGTATCGGGTCGAACGAATTTACGCTATGAAAAAGGTAGTTGTGTGTTTGTGTGTGTGTGTGTGTGTGTGTGTGTGTGTGTATGTGGGTACGAGTTGCTCCGTTTCAGTTGGAAAGAAAGAGTGGGGGCTCGGGTGGGAGGATGTCCTCGATCCCGATGGAGGCGAACGTCGCGACGAATATTTCCCCTATCTAGCTGCGACGATCGTACGAAGCTTGTCGCGCCGGTTTGTCCTACACGCGTGTACGCGTTTATATTATATGCTGTATATACGTGCGTCGTGAATCACGATCCCGGATTTCTGCGTCACGCATCACTTAGGACACTCTTGGCATCGTAGAAGATTTATCAGTCGTATTAATATTCCTTCGCCCTGGATATAGTGTACGGGGAAGTCCCTGGTTTAAATGCAAAAATGTTGAATTAAAGGTCGTTTTGTTGTATGCCATCACCGCAAGATCGTTTACGTCTGAATCGGTTGGTGAAAATGTCGTACTGCATTTTGGATAAGAAATGTGATATTTTCTTTTTGTACATCCGGTTTTATTCGCGATGGCATAGTCCGAGGGACGTTTCTTAAGGTCCCCGATCGCGGCACTCAAGATACTAATATTTTAGTAGGACTTTTTTTAAACCACTCGGTGGCTCACGTCGACGGGACCAAAAAAACCGTTCTCGTCCAGCCGACGCAGACCGCTGATGCAAAAGAAAATCAAATGTTATCCGCTTGTTTCATTTGAATCATTATAATACATAATGACAAGTTGAAAGCGTGGTAAACTGGTTTAGAAAGGGACAAGACGGCCCCGTTTTTGTTATCGCGATCAAGTCACTGAATTCCGGTATTGAAATTGTGCATTCAAATGCGGAATTATTAATTTTCTTCATCACATGACTGAAAAATGATATCCAGAAAACATACACGAATGTCAGTTGGCTGGCTGAGATAATCTTTTGAAATTGTGAAACCTGTTTCTTCCAACAAAGGGCTTGATACAAGAGCTTCAATATGTGAGAGAATACACGGATTTATGGTAGAAATAAGCTAAGCTTGTTTTACACTGCTTGAAGCCGTTATTTCAGAAAAGTTCTCCAACCATTTAAGGTTCGACCTTGAAATTTGTATCTGATATTCTAGAAGGCACCTTCAATAAATCCATGAGAAAAAAAAAACAATGTACAGTGTTACACTAGTGTAGCCTCATAACTCGATACGAAGTTCCTGATTGGTACTGAGATACAACTAACGGCTAACTTAGCAGAATTAGATAAAGCATCTAAAAATCTACATTTATAACCTATAAATCTACTTATAATGTGTCAAGACATTCGTAGGTAATGCTTATAAGAAAGCTTGCATCGTTTCGTCGACGACGCCACTGTAAAGTTCGACGAGGCTGGCGTCATTACTGTTAGTTTCTCCTTGCGTATGGTCACGACGACACTAACATTGACTGGCCAGGCTGACCGGCCGAAGCACACACAACGTTCCCCCGGGTCAATTGAGATATCTCGCGGCTACTCTATCATCCCTACGAGCTTGCTGATGCGCCCGCGGGCCGCAATGTTGTGCAATGTATATATACGCGTATGTGCTTTACCGCAACATATGGGCAGTCCAAGCAACAACGCGTAACACTCAGACACGTAGGATACGACATACAGTCGATTCTCTCTACCAACCCACACGGACTAAATTATTATGTTTACGATTACACCTGCTCACCTTCATAAATTCTCAGCCCGCACGGTATGCCCCTTAATTTACCCTCAAACACTACTCTTTTCCCTTTAATCACTGTACCGTACAATCGCTCTGCAAGCTCGACTTTATTCTTTTCTCCATGGCGCATTCGCCCCTCCTTCACTTTTTCGTCAGCTGTTTCCCTCCTTACACACGGGATTTCGTAGCACGCTCGCCCCGCTGTGTCTTCCCCTACTGGCGTATTTGCTTCTTGCGCACAACTCAGAAATGCGAGCTTCCCTTTATTAGACAACCCCCTCCACAATCTTGCCAGTAGCAAACTCTCTCCGCCATTTGGATACGTTGCAGCAGCTTTCCAGTGTCTTTTTTACAAGCAAATAAGATATATCTGATTGTATATGCACTATAAAAAAATTTGGTAAAATTGCTAGGCAATGTGGAAAGCTCGTTTACAGAAACGGATAGAAACGTTACTACAAGGAAGGACAATTGTACTGAATTCGTAATTCTACTAAATCCTGATATACAGATTCCCTATCCGAGTGTATATTTGAAGTATACTTTCATTTTATGGGTGTTTTTAGTAGCATGCTTCAACATTTTCCCTTCAGTGACAAGCTTGCATATTAGAGGGTCTGGTCCGAATTAGTAATCAGCCCGCTATACGTCCGCATCCGACATCTTTTTCTATAGCACATTCACCGCAGCATTTTTGCTGTGGCTATAGGAAAACTGTAGAAAACCTATGCCAATATAGCGGGGCCCGAGTTCGCCTCACGGTGCCCAGGCTACGTGACGTTTCGTGGAGAATGTAAACACGGACCACAGCTGCATACATCTGACCCTCACAGGTACAATAGCTGTGTATGTATGTCATGTATACATCTGGAATTTCATCGCGCCCGTATTTTTATTTTCGACGAAACTACGGCACCGGGATTCGAACCCGTGACCTACCAACGCTCTGGACTAGAGACTAGTACACTAACCACTGGACCACCGAACCGGTTTTTCCCTTTAGTGACATGCATTTTATTGCACTGAGCATTCAATAGCGCAGTATCTCCTCCATGACCTTTTTAGCAGGGCCGTTCTCTCCTCTATCGACTAATTAGTAGCCCAGTAATCCTCCATCAACTATTCAGAAGCACAGTTTCTCCTCCATCGATTATTTAGTAGCCTACTACTCCTGCGTCAACTTTTCAGTAGCTCGCCTCTCCTCCAGCAACTCTTTAGTAGTGCCGGTTCTCCTCCATCGACTTTTTCTCAGCGCAGTTTCTCATCCATCACTCCGTTAGTAGCGCAGCTTCTCCTCCATCAACTCTTCAGTAGCGCCGTTCCTCCTCCATTAACTCTTGAGTATCGCAGTTTCTGCTCCATCCACGTTTTCTCAGCGCAGCATCTCCTCCATGACCTTTTCAGTAGCACAGCGTCTGCCTATCAACGTTTTCTTAGCGCAGTTTCTCCTCCATCAACTCTGCACTAGCCCCATTTCTGCTCCATTTTCTTTGTTATCGTGAACTCTTTCCTTTTTTTCTTCCCTGACCAGGAAACTCCCTCATGTCGTAACGACAGAAATAGCCAAACTTTCTCCTCCATTTACTGCGTATTAGCGTCATTTCACCCGTCAGTGAGACGTCGGTTGAGCTCTCAGACCTATGTCAATTCTTTAGCATCACGCCCCGCCCTTCATCTTCTACCTTTATCGTCGTCCCCCTCCATCCATAAGATATTGAGTAGCACACTGTATCTTCAATCAGATCTTTAATAGTACGCTCCCTCTTTCATTTACCCTTCCGTGGCGCGCTCTCCCCTCAGTCACGTCAACCGTAGCGCCACTTCCTTTCCACTTGCTCTGCGCTAGCGCAATTTCTCCCAACTCGCTATGTGCTCACACGATCGTACCTGAATTGGCTGTGTAGTAACCTACTCTCCCCACCAACCCCTCTTGAATTTCACATTTGCTCTCCATCCGCTTCATCTTCGTATGCATCCACTACTCTGGAAGCTGGACTCTGTATATCGCACATACTGATATAGATGGTATGTACTACATCTGTTGAGTCAGAATCGTAGACTATCGTTCAACAAAGTTTCGAAGGGTCGTAATGTACAAGTAGGAAGTGCTATAGAGGAACACGAGGATACGTTTGTGCCATTGATGCACATATACTGCAGTGACTGCAATTGCAGACAAACGAGACGCATGGGTGCGAGGGGTTGAGCACATAGTACATGGGCTTGTATCCCTCCGAGGCGGGGTTGAGGGATTTGGGTCGGGGGAGGAATCTCGCGGATAGTCCATCACTCGGTTTACTAAAAGTTCTACCAGTTCCTCGACTTCCTTCCTCGTTCAGTATGCAAACCTGCTTGCCTATACCGACCTACCGCTCGTGTCGTTGTATATCCGCATGATTATGTTGCTTTGCTCTGGTACATCATCAACTCGGGGCTCTTGTGCTCGGAAGAATGGCGGAGTTGCATTGCCCAACTCTCGGTTACATACGTCGAACATAAAATACATATTTCCTATTCACGTGTAATGTCAAAGGCCTCGCCCTTTATATAAAATAACGAAGACGATATTCATAGGCAGATCTTGAGACGAGCTTGGTCAATGATGTTATGTTTCCTACGATAACAGGTTTTACGGCTTATTAATTTTAATGGGTCTACTGTTGCTGATCAATAAAATTGACAAGCTTATTGCTGATAATCGCGACAAACAAATTCATGATCTCGAATGGAAGATTGAAGTGATTTCAAGTTCGTTGAGGAACTTCTAAAATAGAGGGAAAGGGTGGACGGCTGAAATGTATTGTTTATTCATCCATGCCTATCTCAATTCTCAAGCTACATTTTGCCTGGTACGAAAATAGAACTGTAACAGACATCGAAATAATATTTTCCAGGAAGGTAGACTACAAATATCCTTAAATCCGTAACATTTACTTCCGAGAAGAAAGAGAGAGAGATAACGTCTTTTAAATAATATGTAATAGTACAACCCGGGTGTGCCGGTCTAAGTTCTTAAATAACCAAACTCGCTTCTAAGCAAACACTGAAGAGATAGAAAGTTATTTCTCACTATTCCAATCTCTTTATTATTTTCACCAGTAATCTCGTTATTTTTTTTAATCTCTATGGATTTTTTAACTTTATTGCACCACTTGCAGTTGCGTCATTCACCAGAAGTGTCGCGTATATATATAGTACGCAGTTAGCTACTTTCTTACAGTATAACTGCAATTTCGCAGCCGGTACTTTGGAAGGACGGGTTAAGAATTGCGATCTCGTCTATATCAAACATCACTTTCCGGAGAACTTGCCTCTATTATGACGCAGCAGATCTGGATATCCTCGTGACGGTGGAGGAAGTCGATGGTAACCCAAATTCTTCTGTACTTACTTCTCCGTAAGACAGCAAATACCCGCAACTGCTTGGATTATTCAAGCACTTTCCGCCTAAAGTCTCCGGTAGCCTTCCTTAGCTTCTTCCTCCAGCTTCCTCCAGCAAGCCCGTCTAGCTGCTTGCTACCCTGTCAAGACTTCCTATCTCACGCAGCTATCTCCGCTGCAGTTTCCCTCCAATGACAAAGAACTTTACACTAACTCTTTACTATGCTGGCGCACTATCATACAGCCACCGACTTTTCGACTTGGTAATCGAATACATGGAAGCTCTAGCTCACATCCTCTATCAGCTCGATGGTTCGTTATCTTGAACGCTGTCGTCACCCCATAGGCTTCCTGCTTTTCCAGAGTAAACAGAGAGACCAAAACTGTCTTGTATTTTGGAGCTTAGTACTTGAGGAGCTGAATCTTGACTACGAAACATAAATAACAATTATTTTCGCTTGTATCGTTAGCAAAGTACTGCACACATTGACAATTTTTCGTTTTATCGGAACGCATAACATATGTCACAATCTTTGGAGGTTTATAAAAGAACCTCATCTCACTATGTACAACCTAATTGGAATTCCAGACATTAGAATCACGGTAATCTCGTTTATACCATTTGGGTAATTCTGCCATCTTCGGAAGAGTGTCAAAAGAATAGAGGAACTTACGGTTATCCGACCGGACTCCTATATTTAGGCTTTAAAGAGGGTCTAAATTTTAACTCGGGCAATTACAAGATTTTTATGATATTGCATGGATAAAGTCGCTCAAGGGTTCAAACTTATGGGTTCAAGCTTGTATGTTTCTAACATTGGAACCATTCAAAATTACGAGTTTTTAAACAATTGCCTAATAGGTGGTATTGACTATTATAAAATCCATCACATGCAGTACATTTACATCGTTTGTTTGGCAATTTTCTTGATAGGAACTGAGAGAAATTTTCTGAAATATACCCAATCGAATGGACATGGTGACCAACGAATATTGTTGGCTTAAGGGTAACTGAGTGTCAGAATATTTTTCGATTGCCACGTTAAACATAGACATTATTCACATTCGCTTCTCCCCGTATCTCGTCTCTTCAGTCCAAAGGCTTTGGTCGAAATTAGTAAGAAAATGGATCTTTACGAAGAACAGAGTGAGTGTCGGAAATGCAATTTGGAATAAACTCTTCTGTTTAGAGACATTTGAATTAGAATTATGTGAGAACAGACTTCTGATGGAGTGGTAATGACGCCGAGTTTGAATCAAGAATTTGGATAATTTGTAGTTGAAACCAGGATTTAGATTTCACCGTTAGCTCATACCCTAGTCGCTCCCTCCCACTGTTTTGACATTTCTCTCTCATTTACCTCCGTCGTACCAATTCCATCTAGGAAAACATGCAACGAGTTTAACCTTCTTGAACAAGATACAAGTTTCGAAGCAATAACGATGCAACTTCTGTACCTTGTTAAATCTTACGAGTACTGTACTACGAGTAGTTACATTAGATATGTAGACGCCTCAGCGAATATCTGTCTAGATGTTCAAAGCATGGTATCCATAGGACTTTTCGCTTCAAAACACTTATTGCGTGTGTGGCTTGATATTGAAATTGTACCAATTACTTTTACGAGATCTTTACGCCTATGAGTTAAAAAATTGATAAACCGTTTTCCATCTCACTTGAAACTGTTCATTTTCCTCTTCACGAAATTCATTGTTTCACAGGTCTCAAAGAAATTAATGAAAGGCTCAAAACGTAATTCAATTTGCCATAAGAAGCGGAGAGCAATCGACTCAAGTTTATAGCCTTGTTCCTACATACACAAGAATAATGAGTGGGCTAGTTTAAGAGTGGGGCTGAGGGGTCGAATCGCCCAAAGTACTTTGGCTGCACAGCTCTTGCATAGTTGCGCACGCGTTCGTTTTATAGCCTTCTCCGTGGCCCGCACAACCTTATCGCAGACGGTTATCGTCTGGTATCCAATTATCTTGAAAGTTTTGATAAGGGGGCACGACGCTTCCTCTGGAATCGTCGAAAAGAAAGAAAGATAGAATGATGGAAAGGGCAGAAAGAGCTGAAGCCATGGGTTTTGTGATTTAAAGAAGTTGGCGAATTCTTCAAGTGTGAAAGAAGAAGAGGAATATATCTTGGCAAGAGGATTCAGTGACAGTCTTGCTGTTCGTAAAAATTCGCTTGAAGAACTTTCTCATTGCTCGAAAGAACTGCCAGAAGGGTTTTACTTACTCTCAACGGAAATGGCGTGCGCAAGTAACCGCCGAGCCTCGTATTGGCGAATGAACAAACAGGGGAGATCCTGCAGCGTTGTTCACGTGATATCTCATGCGCTACGCGCTCTCGATTACGTAAGCTGCCCTAGCAATGCGCTTCTCCATGTGCATCGGTTGCGTTCGAAGCCGCTCGGTTCATCGCGTCGGTGGTCGGAAACCATTGTTTAAATTTGCAAACTACGTAATGACAGGGCAGTCCCCGACAGAGGCACAACGAGGCCTGAGCAATTTTCAAGCGGCTGGTTTCCGATCGTACCTATACCGGCTAACACTACTCTCATCGCTGCAATCCGCGATGGTTCTCAAAGATTTCCGACCGTGAAATGAAGCGAAAATAAAAGAAATACGTACTAAAATCGATAGCTTGAGTTCCTGGGACGAGGTGACTGACCTAGCAGTCGTCGACAAGTCAAAAGAAGACTCGCCGTATCTATTTTTGAGCACGTTTTTATTCCGTTTCTTCTTCGGTCAGAAGCCTTTAAAGGAATGTTCGTTTAAAAAATTAAGGAAAACGCATGTAAATATAACATTTTCCAACGCTATTAAAATAACTTCATTTGGTGAGCGTAACACGAACGCAAAATAACCAGTTTTTAACCTGAGAGTCGTACACCTATGCAATCCAGTTTCATTAGTATCACAGGTAAAAACAGTAAATTTTTCCGGACGGGAGTAATGACACCGGATTGCACATGCACATAAGTCAGACGTAAAAAATTGGCGTACCTTGGATCCTAGTTGCAAGTGCGAAATGTGGTTATTTTTTACCGAAATAGGGAGCGTCATTTTCACCTCGGGTAATTTAAGCTACACTCGGGCAACAAACCCACGGCAAAAATCACGTACTTCCCTCCCTGGGAGCATAATATACTGATTTTGAGGTCATCTTTGTCGATAAGCATTTTCGGGTACAAAAAGTCAATTAAACCCAGCAGCAGTATTAAATTTAATTGAAAATTGAAAATAGTCATCAGTGGTACAAGGGGTACAAACCCAGATTGTCCATATACATTCAGATTCACGATGGAAACGATTGGATTTTTTTCGCGACTATTATACAACGTTGTACTCCGGAACCCGCTCTAACCCATTGACACCTCTAAATATACGGGTCCGGTGTTAAAGAGTTTGCAAAATCAACAGAAACTACAAGGGTTATGTAAGTGATCATATTTGCCCAGTCCCAAATCCAAAAAAATAAGGCAGCAGGCTAATTATCTGCATTGGTACTTCAAATGAATTTGCTTTAATATTATGATAAATATGAAGATTAGAGTTTAGATACATATAGCATGTGAGAGATAACTGGACCTGTTCGACAAGACAGTTTAGAAATGAACAGACTATCAACTTGACACTAATCGTCATGACAAACAGCATGGACACCGGAGGTAAGAAGTACGAACGCAAAGCAAAAAAAAAAACGGTCGCGAAACTATGTAAATTTCTAGCAACTAACTGAGTTACCTTGTTGTTCACTTTACTTCGGTTCCCGCCAAAATAGCGCTCCACACTTTCGCGAATGGATGTCAACCGCGACTTCCACTACAGTTCATACCCTTTACTTCCAATCTGCAGTCTACGGTGTCCATGAAAATATGAAACGCCTTACAATGAATAAATGTGAAATGTTTAACCACAAAATAAGGAAAATATCAAGCGAATAACAATTCCATTAGCATAAATTGGCAATCAGCCATCAAACACCAGTCGTCAGTCGAGATACCCAAGATTTCTTGATTATAAATATGACAAGTAAAGATATTACTCATTTTTATACAGTATTCATAAATGGCATTGACATCCGCCTTTTCTTATATTCAAGAACCCGTTTCGTTGACATTGATTCGAAGGCGCCGCAGTAGCCGTGAGTTTAATGGAAGTTCACGATCATGATCGCGTCCTCAACCCAGATATAAGTTAACATCGAGCGTTGAATAGATGCAACGGCGATATTATGATGAAAAAGTGATGCCCTTGCTTGAAGTACCGGGCGTGTAGAGTGGGTGCAGAGAGATCGCTAAATATCGGTATTGACCTGCCGTTGGCTCGAGGAACGGCAACCGGGCTCAACATTTTGCGGGCCTTGATCGATTATGGCCTTTTCACACAAGTAGGTCGATCTCCCTCCTGAAATCCGGTTCAATTAATAATCCTGCGCATATGTATTTCCCCTGAATGTAAATATGTATGCGGGGAAATATACACAGAACTAAATACTTAATCGTTATAATCCAGACATTGGTTGACACAACTAAACAATTATCCTATGACCCTACACCTCAACTAAGTTATGATAACAAGAAAAATTGGTTGCACTAACCAAGACTCATTGGTAAATAACCCATTAGTTGCGGTAGCCAACAATATTACCGATATATGCAATATTATCTATTCGATTGGTTGACACGGCTATTCTCATATCCTGCTGGAAAACAAGTTCAGGTTCTGGACTTGAATATCCGATAACATGTTCTTGTCAGTCGTGATATTGTTTGTAAAAATGAAATAAGCAAATACGCCACAAATTATGCTAGTCGGAATTACTAAGCACCATAAATCATGCCTCAAAAAGCACGATCGATGCGTTGGAAACATCGTTTTTGAGGTTATTACCATACACTTTGCATGGTAACCTTGGGTATTCGCTGTACTGATTATTTTTTGCGAACTAATCGCGAATAGTTGAGCTTACTATTTAACGTGGTTGCTGCAATAAATTGATACGTTGTCGCAACTAATTTTGTAAAACATGGGTAGAGCAAATTGAAAACATAGTTGTCACAACCAATCTTTTTTCTCCATGGGGGGTAACCGATTCAGCTCGCGTCTCCTGATCTCAATCGTTGATTAATCGGATGGCAGGATAGTTATAAATCGGTGACGACGACAACGAGGTCTCGTCTACCGATCGTTTGTCTGCTCTCTTGGTGAATAGAGGCTCGGGATCGACGAACGCTGCCGGACACTTGTATTCTGGAGCAAGGTCGCAATATATCGCAGAATACTACTTACTACTGTCTCGCTGTACATTCAAGCTGTCGCTAAGTGGTAGACACGCCCAGAGAAATTCGCTAGGAAAAGATCTTGCACGCGAGTATGCTATATACCTATTATAGCGCAGCGACTCTCGCTTAGCCTTCATCGTCGGATCACGTTGCGGTTTTCGCGCGTGGCCGATCGACATTTGCATAATTGCTGAAAGAGGCTCCACCGAAGTGGAGAGAAGAAGTGAGACGAGGGTATATTTGAGAAGACGCACGAGCACGCGAAAATGTGACACCGCGATCATCCGAGAAACGCCGAATCGTTGAATTTAATGGACGAGCGCGCGCTCATGTGGTTTGCTCTCTGATACATGCAAAAATTGATTGTCAGAGTGCGGTCTCGTTTTACAGTCAACCGAGTAAATAAACCGATCGTTGGATGACGCTCTTTCGGTTTTAGTGCGGATACGAGGAATTTTATTATCATTGCGGTATACCGGTTACGCATTATATTATCGTCGTTAAAATTTGTAGTCGTTCATGGTGAACCATACAGCCACCAGCGGTGTGCGGACTTTATCCCCCCTCGCACAAATATTTGTGGTTGAAATTTATTCATTTTTTTAGTATCGCATTAGTGTACTATGTCTCGTCGTATTTTATATATTTGCATATTCTGATCGCCCAAAGAGTTGCCTTTTTTATTCAAAGTCAATGGATCGTTTTTAACACTTCAAAAACTAAATGTTACTGCTTGTTATGTAGCAACTTTGGTCATAGGTGTGTTGGTCATGAATCTTCTAGGCCCTTGAAATGAACAGGTTTTTCACAGATTTTGCATTTTTGCGAAGAGTTTGTATAATTTGGACATAAAGTTACTTTATCTTGTACACAGAACAGATTTCTTGAGTAAATTGATTTTTTTTATTTTTCAAAAGACGACATTTTCGTTTTGTTATTCTCAACACCTGCCAAGGTGAAAATATCAATTATTTAAACGTATTTCCAGTTGTTAAAAGTTTGTTCATTGTTCAACAGATATTTGCGAACAGATATTCAGTTTATTATGATATCTTTATCCATGATTGCGCAAAAGCTGTTCTGAAATCGCAAAACGAATGTTAGTCAAAAACGGATATGTGTATTGATAAATTATTAATAAATGATTATCCGAAGCCCACAATCCGTACAGAAATTTAAACAAAACGTCGTATCATGCATCGCTGTAAAGTTTGGTTGATTGGAAATAAATTATGCACTGAATAAAATTGGAATTCTTTCGGAAAGAAAAATGATTTCAGTATAAAATCTCTGCAGTTGGAGAGGAAACAAATTTATTTGTTTCTGTTGTTCAAATTCAATTGTTGTTCAATTCAAAACAAAAACGGACGAAAATTTCCTTGGCTGTCACATTTCCGCATCATAATTTATCAACATGTCTATCCATATTCTGTCATAACTATTTTTCGAGCAAGATCCTAAATTTAACAGACAAATAAGACAAGCACACAATTTTCTTTACGAGTTCGGGAGACCGGTTAAAGCATATATGGGGATTCGGAATAAAATATTGTACCTCCGTTTTTAGCACTATAACAGTTACTATTCATATTTAAAAAATGTCAATCGTTGATCGATACTTGGTCCACTTGTTTTCAACAGGAAGATGAAAAAGTCACAATTTGTCCTTCCTCATTACAATCCATGGCCATTTCTATCCAAAATCTGCCATAGGCAGTCAACATTTCCGGATATCAAGAACCTCACTTCAGATGACAAAAAAAAAATGAGAAAATGTTCTCCACTCTCTCCTGAACCATGTTAAAGATGTCAAACTTGATAATGAGATTCGCTGATTCAATGACGCCGCAGTCAGTGCCAAATCGATTTCAAGAGCGTCGATCTCAAGTCCTTGAGAGATATGTTCAGGAATGTCCGGTCGTTATTGAATCACCGTTGACATGCTGCTATATCTGCATTACGCAATTCGTTGCGAGGCTTTCCCGTGTACAGTGTCCGCGTCTGTACAACATATCCGTGTCATGTGTGCCGATTCTCGCACGCTCATCGATTACAATGCAAAAGAGGTTGTTTACGCTGATTCTTATTGTGAGTCGAATAATTCATAACCGCTTCGAGAGACTTCAGTGCCACTGACATGACAAACATCGACTCACATTCCACACAAATACAGAGTTTTCGGACTCGTCCAATACGAATTTTCTCACCTTGTACGAACAAGTCAGAAATCGATTTCGAGAATTCGATGCCGATGGCGACTGAATCTTGTAGACCCTCCGGACTGAATGTTTGCTAAATGCTCGCGTCTCGTTCCTGGCGTCGTTTACGATCCCAATCTCCGGGTGGCCATCGATCGTCGGGCATATACGCTTTCTCAGCTGCATTCGAATCTCGTATGCGAAGGCAGCGAACCAGGAGAAAGATATTTCTTATGTACATGGTCGAAGCATTACCCCTTAAACTTCGAGTCGATCCATCAAAAGTACATTAAACGGAATTTATTCAAACGATCTGTTTTGGTCAGACTGAAAATAAATGCTTTATCGATATATCTATACTGGAGGTGGTGATGACGGCGCAGAGAACGTACGCGAATCGAGTTTTTCGAAATTACCATACAGATGGACAGTGTTATGGACAGTGGACAGCGTTATATATGACAATGAGACAACAAACGAGGTGAGATAAATGAAGCACGTGTTCATTGGCTACGTTTATCCGCCGTTCGTACCGTAACCTTACGAACAAGTACAGTGATTGTCAGCCTAAGGAATATCCGATTACGGACTACTTATTCATTTCAGATTTATCAAATTTTACAAAACTTAGGTTTACCTCTGCACGGATGAAAAAAATGTTGTCTGTGTAACGATTTGTTTTTGCATTCAGGCAATTAATTGCCTGAATGATCTTATGAGGACCGAGTCACCTAAAGAAAGTCATAAGAAAACAAATTTTGTAGATATCCTTGTTCAAAAAGTCTTGCATTTTAACCTCACGATGTACATATCAAGCATTGTAATAGAGAAATTTTGTAAATATATGTCTTTGCCTGTATGTCTTTTCACAATTACAGAATTATAATGGTTCTCATATGCTTAATGAGATTGAAATTTAAGATTATTCAAAATGAAAGTATCAACTACAGAAGTTTTTTCTAATGACGTTTTTTAGTTCATTCGGCCACCTTAATTTTTTATCAATAGCCAATTCTGATTCTGGATAGTTTTATGATATAAATTGCAGGTAGTAACAAACAATCGGCAGTTTTAAGAGGTGAAACGCGATCATATCTGTCGCTAATCAGTTGGAAAAGTGCCAACGACTCTACACTACGTTCCCCGTTAGTCAGCACTTGCTTTTCCTATCAGTAATCCAGAGTCCCTCACCTGTACCGATGAAATCTATTATATCCTCACGCGTTGCACAAAAATATCATCCGATCTCGAATTTTCCTATGCATCATTAACTCCGACCCAGTAGGACACTCGTAGAGACCCAATTTCGTGAAATAATTAACATTAAATAGTTTGTAGGTCCATATTCGTCACGCTTCCTTCCGGCCATGAATGCGGTATGCTTCGAGCAAGGTCAGGCGTGAGATAGAAATTGAATTTCCTGTCGATCCTTCGGGCTGAGGCCTTCGATGTGATGGTTTTCTTCGCAGTGTAATCGAGACACTTTCCAGGGTAACATTCTTAGCTTCGTCATCCGTAAGACAAACCTGACGAAAGCATTATTCTACTGTCATATATGACTTTACAACTATTTCGTTTTCTGATTGTAAAAATTTACGATTTATATACGTAGATACGAAGAGGATAAGACCATTACTTTTGAGTCAATCCCCAGTAATCATTTGTTTTCGCACTATTGTATCAGAATCACGAAATAATTTATTATTTTCTGTAAATACGAATAACCCCAACTTTTTGACTATTAATAGACTGGAGATAATTCCCGTGTTCTATTAATAAACAGAGAAATATGATGACTGACGAAAGCGAAATGGAATTAACTACGGTAACAAAATCAAGAGTGGCAGCTTCGTATTACACCCAAATATAGATTGGAACATTTACGCAGGGCCTGGTATTTTTCTTATCCACTTCCTGAAACCAAATGATGAACTCCGTTTCCCCGATGATTCTATAAATGTTATGACTGGCGCTTTACATTATCAAGCAAGTATCCGTAAGCGTGCTGATGATCTCGAATAATATTGTATATACTTGTCCGCTCGTCCCACGAGCCTCTATCGTGGTTACTGGCAAACTTCGATGACACGAGTTTACCAGTAGCAGAGGAAGATGACTGGGGACACGAGCAGTTCACCTATTGACATAGATTGCAAGCGCATATTCGCACCTCTCTGTCAATGTATGTATTGCACACACCATGTATACACTGTATACACACGGGGACTAAAATATACTATACATCGATAACATAGAAAACGTGGAGGGTGCTATATTCCATTTATGATCCCTCCTGTAGCTGGGAGAGCGAGAGCTAAGCGCGCGACTGGATAAACTCGATGATACTCGGTGAGCTTGAGCTTGAGAGTGTTGAGGTGTGTTCGACAGAAGCTTCCCTCTGGTATACATACAATCGTACCTCGTACGCATGGTGATTTAAGTTAGAAGTGAGAATGAAACGTATTCGGGGTATCGCAGTGGTATTAGTAACTCAGCTGGGATTTACGCTGGCTCTGCCGTTCTATATCTGTATGCTCAACGATTCTGCATCTCAATGTTGATCGTACACATCCGCGAGGGTTATACAGAATCGGTTCGTGGCTCTCGCAAGGTTATGGTGCGCCCTCGAAGAGCGCAACGTGAGCGCCCAGCGCACTTTCGATATACTGGGCCAAGGCCATTCGGACGAGCGATACACCAGCCAACCCAGAAGAAATAAAAAGCACCGCTAATATTTTATCACTCCAGTCAAGATAAACAGACCTTAGGACCTCGGGCCAGGTTGTCTTGATGTCGTCCATGAACTTTTGAATTTCTAACGATTCGTAAATTAGAACTGAAGCGCTACTATTGAAAAGTATCAAGCAAATATGTGGTCAATCATTAGGGTATGTTCATGTCTGACTTTTTATCAGTTGTCGGTCGCCGTAACTGTTTTTTTTTTTTTTAAGTTTCTGCAACATTTCAACATTTCCAGTTTTGACTACCTACTCGATGCTTATGGTTGTATCTCGATACGATGATTTATGTGCGATGATAGTGTAGGGATTATTTTAATATGATACTTTGAAACGTATGGTTTTTAATGTCCCCTGTGCATTCTTACCATGAAGAGATGCGACGGATGAATTTTAACTGAAGTGAAGAACTATTATTAGAATTCGAGTTTTCATGGTTTTTAAACTAATTGTGATGATATAGTTTTAATCAAATATTTCCAATTGTTCCATCACTCGTGGATGACACTTTTATTGGGATCTACGAGGTTTCCTATATGAAATTTTGGCCAATAAGTTTGCAACGCAATAGGTGTGAACGGAAATTTGAATTTTTTTAACCCACGAAATCGGGTTCAATTTGTTCGCCCGTGAAGCGTAAAAAAAGATATGAGAAAACTCGAGAGCGCTGATGCGCCGATTCTCACAGGTTTTTTTTTTTTTTTCAACCTGTGCGGTCAGCGTTGCGGTGGGCTTGCTGGACGAAGCAATATATGCAGAGAATTTCGAGAGCGCGCGCAATCCCGAGCCAACGGAAGTCACGAGGGTGTTTCACGATCATATCCCCCAGCGTTTTTCCGTCTGGCGAAGGGATTTTCGAAACGCGAAATCCGCGCCCGAATACTCTCGGTTAACGCCAACTCAAATGACCTTTCACCTCAAAATTCGGATGTTGCACACCCGGCCACCACGTGTACGGCTACGTGACCAAAACCACGGCACGCAAAATCGAAATACAAGAAATTGCTCGACGTCAATTGTCCGAACAATACATTCATGTACTGAGGCTATTATCTGCGTTTCCATTTAGAGAGCACCATCGCAATGGGCGACCATTGGGTCGGACCCTAAACCACCAGTAACTTTAAATAGCATAAGCAGGAACTATGACATGCTCGAGTTACTGCTGAACGGTCCAGCGTCCATCACTAAGCAAATTTTCTAATATAAGTGATTATTTACGTCACCAGTAATTCAGACCTCCATATTAGAGTTTTAAACTGTTGGATTTTTTTTTACCTTGTCATCACTTGCAAGAGAACGTAACGTAAAAGTCACTGAGCTAGTCGAAAAAAGGCTGACCCTTCGCGCTATGAATTCATGTTTAAGGTGTCCCAAATTTTTAAATAAGCACACAATCATTTCTGGTTATCTGCCTGTACCCATGCAGACATTTAGTTCGAGCTCTTACTTGGATCCTTTTAAATTTGCCTGCGAGGCGGATTACCGCCTGAAGTACGCTGTTTTTATGGATTTCCCTTTCAGGTCCGAGAAAATCTCTCTACTAAAATAATCGAGAAACGTGATGGTGAAATATGTATTTATGACTCTTCTTCCAAATGCCTCGGTTTAGGTTATTCAGACTTGTTTCATTGAAAAGGCGAAATTAATCGGTAGAAAGACAGACAGTGGTACCTCGCTTAGGTTGCCTTCATCTAACGTACATCGGTAATTGGAGGGGCATGTCTGAGGGTTTAATTTAATGGGTTTTGGACTTAGATTGAGACGCTCGAGCGATTCGCCTGATTGGTCCTTCACTTACCTTACATTCCTACGCGTTAGTGAAGCTGTGCGAGGTTCCACTGTATATAATTGCTTTTTTTTCAAGACTGATATGATTGCGACCAAGGTAATAAAATTTGAAAGAGGTCCAATTATTTCCCAAGGAAAATGATAATTTCAGCTTTGATTTGAATTCGTAAACTATTTGCTATTTGCTAGTTTTGCATAATGTTGATACATTTAGAAAGCACATATATATATATATATTTAGTGGGGTTTATTGTAACGTTGGTAGCTTTCCACAATGGTTGATTAACTCTATACATTTTTTTTCTGTTAATAAGTTCTTTATTTTTCTCGTAGCAGGGTCAGTACTTGGATACGCTGACCCTGAGGCTCAGTATTTTTATAGGTCACCGCACGTCGGGTCCTAGGGTTCAGTACTTAAATTGGTGAGTGCTTGGCTGACCCTGGTGATTACTACATGGATGGGTGACCACCTCGCTGGTCCTGGTGGCAATACATCATCTCTGAAGGATTTAGGCATAAACGAGTTTGATGTCTCCAATGAAAGTAGTCCAATAATCTACTTATTATTATTGAATATTCAGCCCGTATTAATTCCAGTTTACCAAGCAAATTCGATATAAAGTATGAATAACTTTTCCTCCAGTGAATAGCGTTTGAAAATAAATTGGAGAAAACAGAGGATATTAAATAATGCATAAATCCCCGAAGGCAGAATTTTGCGGTATGTTGGTGGGCGTTAAATATCCAACTTTCCTGCTTTTTTAAAATCTTCCTCGAACAAGCTCGTGTACCAGAGCAGAAAAGCCTTTCAGTGAAAGCGTCGCCGTGGCTCGCGGAAAAGTGGAGTTTGAAAAGTGGAAAAAAGAAGAAAAAAAAGAAGGAAAAACGAAAAACTAGAAGATTCTCAAGTGGTGAACTGAGCGATTGCCAAAGGCATTCCCTGTCATCAGTCGTCACGTTTCAGCAGCTTTTCTCATTTTCCTTTCACCCTCCGCTTTATTTCTCTCGTTCGTTTTTTCCTTTGCTTACCCATCACTCGTATCAGGAGAGCTACAGGAAAAAAAAATGCATATTCACAACGAATAGACAAGAAATGGCGACGAGTTGGGAGTTACTACTGCTGCTGATGCTCAGTGTCTAACTAATGACCAGTGGACGCGAATGAGAGACACGTTCCGCGGATGAACGGTATCGTTCGCTCTTTCTTAATAGCAATTATGAAGGAAGTAATGCCAACGAAGCCGACGACGAATGCGACAACTCGTGAGGATGAGGCGCGGGCGAGAGATGAATCCGTCGTAGAGGGTGCAATTAAGATGACTCGATTAATTAATTCGTCTCTATTCGAGTGAACAATGTATACATAGTCAGTCATGGTATGGATAGAGTGTCGAGCCTTGTGGATTTGCTGCTGTGCTGGCTATCTTCAACGCCACCGTGCCGTCACTGCCGCGTTGCTGCTCCGGGCCGACCGTGACCTCCGCCCACCCCACGCTCTGTACTCTCTGTCACTTCTGCTGCTGCTGCTGCTGCTGCTAGTGCTGCTATACTGCGGCTTCTATCCGTGGGCAAAGAGCTTGCGCGCCTGTCCCTCGCCCTGATAATTACTGAATGACTTTTTTCCGCGCATGGTCCGCCCCCGAATTCTCCGGGTTGCTTTTTTCCTTCTCTCGCATCCAATCTCACCCACACTCGGTGTCGATCGACATAAGTCACCTCCAGTAGAACAATTGCTCCGCTATTTACGCCCGCTACGACTGAACGATTCGACAAATTGATTCTGATGACTTCTTTTATATTCCGTTGCTGTACTACAAACGTGATGCAATATTTTCTTATTATTTTATTGAATGAAATTCTTTTTGACCGTGAAAGAGGGTATTAATCAAAATGTATAAAACGTTGTGTAATTGCTTATTCTGTTAATGGTGGAATAATATTATGTTTATGGATGAGTTGTGATGGTGTAGAAAAAAGACTTGAAAGAGACAGTTTACTGACTTATGCACTTTTTCGATAAATTCTTTAAATGTTTTTTTGTTAATTCTTTGAGATAACTGTAGTATCGGTGAGTGATTAGTTTTCCTATTCAAAAATATAATGTTTCTGGGTGGCTGAAGAGGGGATATGAAGGCCTTTTATTACAGAGCTTACAGATTGTTTTTTGTGGGAATATAATTTCTTATTGTTCAAGCTCTCAGAGGATGACAGTATTTTCTGAATAGTTCTTCTTGAAGTTTTTGTTGCGTATTGTGAGAGGACGATGGTATCAGTATATAACTTTTAATATATAGTTTCATAATGCTTTTACATTGTACACGAACAAAAGACCATTGATACAATGGCATTGCTGTGATATCAATGGTCCTTTGTCTCTGTCAAATAATTTATTTCACATTCATTCTTATGAAACGAGTTGAGGAAAATTGAATAACGCGAATGTCAAGTACAATCTGTAGTGCTAAAAAAATATATATCTCGTCTCATTACTTTGAAGATGAAACTCCACTACTTTTACTAGTTACATTAAAAACACACTTTTTCACCTAGTGAAATTTTTGCACACTTTCCCAACGCTCCCGGCATTAACAAGAGGAGTTTTCGTGCATACGTTACAAAAAATATTATAAGGTACTCGCACGAAAAAGTGGTTTTCGGACGACAGTTGGAAAGTAAGCTGCACTCACCTCCTCTCGAGGTACAAACGTCGCTCGGCTTCGCCTCGACTCGCTGTAGCTCTCGACCCTGCTCATGTGGCCAACTTTGCAACCTTCGTCGAAAACCCTCCTTTGTCGTACTAATATCACAAAGTATTGTTTTATACTTCCGTATCCTTTATTCACGCTTTTAGTTTCCCTTCATCATCTCTGCTTTAGAGACCCCCCTCCCACCCCCTTCTCACGGAGTTTTGTCCACAACCACTCATTCTAATACAATACTGTATCGGATTTGCAGGAAGGCACAGAAAAACCGTATTGTCGCTTCAGCATTACTTGCAAGGCGACCGACATTCTCTGGACTTTGTCCCAACATTCAAATCGCTCCTGGTTTGGTTCACCTTGAAACCCGTGTGATTTCAGGACAAATGGACCTAACTGTATTAACGTAAAAACTTTTTTTTCCTGAATACATATGCGATAATGGGTTGGTGGGCAAAATAGCGAATGGCTTAAATAGCGAATTTCGAAATAAGCAACGTCTGAATCAAGAATGGCTATCGTTATGAAATTCGCTGCTTTGGTCATTCGCTATTTTTACCTCTACCCCAATAACGAGTGCCACCCATGTCAGGAGATAAGTGTCGAGTTACTTGTCACAGTTTTTCAGTATTTTGTCTTTCACCAGCAACGAAAATGAAGACACTTCACCTGTTCCTCGCATAGACGGTTACTAGCCCAGAACGAAAGAGTGGTGGCCATATTTATTGTGAACGAACGAGCCGATACATAGTTTTTCGGCGATATATATGATAGGACATTTCACCTGTTATCGAAAACGCCGTTTCTGTGAGCCTCACGTTTCGTTTCCCGATCTTTAAGCCCCATTTGAAAATTAAGTGCGCAGGCCCATAATGACAGAAGACCTGATTACAAAGCTCGATTTGCACAGTGCGGAAAAGGGAACCCCTATTCGCATTTCGCAAACATTAATCATTGCAAATATCAACAGCACCCGGTTAATCGATTCCGTTAATTAACCATTCAGCCAAAATCGACGGAATCTCAACTGAAACGAATTCCGGAAGGATTCCGGTTATTTGGATAACACCACCATGACGTCGTAGGCCTTGGAGATACCATCTGTGGCAGAACCAATTCGAAATCACTTGCCTTACAGACAAGGATTTGACTATCCCATTGTAGATTGCGTCCATTTTATTCCAATATATTGCGCAGTGCTAATATATTGAATTTACTCCTTCCAAGTTTTTAGCACAGCAATTTGAAAGCCTATCTCAGATTCCGATTCCAAAAACACGTTCGACAAATTCCGTCACTAGAGAACTTCTTTACAATTCGCCCATGTAACAAATTCACTGTTTATAGCTACTCAATTAATCAAGTAATTTCATTATCACGCTACAGTCGATATGTGTAATGATTTATATGCCAGAATTTGTATTCGGATCTCTCTTACCCCTGCATTTACATAATCAAATTCCACCTTATCTTTCAAAATCCAGCTTCAAAAATTTATCGGACCAGACGTTTGTCATTTCGTGAACACGAAATGACATATTCTACAGAACAGAGCCTTGAATATAGTTCGCAAATTGGCTTCGGGTAATGAACAGTCTAGTTTGGGTGGAAAAAGTCAAAATTTACTCAATCTTTGAGATTGTGGTCAAGCCAAATCCGTTTCTACTTACCTGGTGTCTCGTAGAAACATTGATCATACAATAGAGTGTAGGATAGTATAGCATGAGCTCAGGCTACATGGGTCCATAAAATAGATAGACGCGCGGCTTCTGGTTATGTCAGCATCCTCTAGCAGACAATAGACGACCCCGCGTGTTATTGTCTACCGAGCGCGGACTGCACGCGTACACCTCTGTCGCCGTCGCCGGCTCGGCAATCTGCACTGCAGCCCGTCGTCCGCCTCAGCATACGGAGTTTACCGTTCCAACGTGATCCTTACTAATCGACGTAACCGCGCGAGCGTGCTGCACCACGATTCTACCTATGGGCTCGTCGTACAGAGCTATAACTGGCAAGCAGACACTATGTTGCTCAACAAGGGACAGAATGCGTGCGTTGCAACCTGTTAACCAGTTGCACTGCACTGCTGCACCCACACAATATCTCCTTACTGGCTGACTGACCGACTGACTGACTGCTCGGCGTATATGAGCCACTGGATTATCCTGGAGCAACGCATCTCAACACAAATTCATGAATAGTGTCTATACACGACCGAGAACAAAACCGACGCACCAGATGCATCGAATTTCAGGATAACACAGGCTCTCCCGATTACAGTGATAAGCTCAATTTCCGTCTTGTCCAATGAAAAACGTAATTCCAGATCTAATGAAAGTATTAATTATCACTGAGAACATAATCGACGGATCAGTACATCCACCGAATTTCAGGATAACATATGATCTGCGGATTACAGAAATCAGCTCTATTTCCGTTTGTCCAATGAAAAATGTCATTCCAGACCTAAAAAAATGGTTAACTATTATTCCATTCATTTCAATTTTATTGTGCTGATGGTTTCATCGGAAAGGTAGACGGAAATGAAGTTCATGCGATTTAAGTCTATCACAACCAGAAATAGAATCGCCGCATTGATTAAAAATTTGGATTAAGCATGTCTCTAAATTAGAGAGATATGTTTAATTCAATTTTTGTTGAATTTAAGATATTTATGAAATTGGAACAAATTATGCATACTTTTTACTACAATTACAGATATTTTATTGTTGTACTATTAGCGTTGAAAAGTTACAAAACATAGCAGTAGTCAAAATATTAATCTGCTCAATTTTAGTGATTGTAGACTGATTTATTTAAGTCCGGTTTAAAATTATTTTGTGCGAAAGAGAAGAAATAAAAAGGAAAAACTATCCACGACCACAAGTGTTGGTTGGTGGAAATTCGAAGGCCTTTGTCGCTCACTTCGCGCCTGGTCTTGAACGGTGAGAGGCGTTGAGCATCACTCAGAATTAGAATATTGGAGGGTAGGCAAAATGCCGCGTCGACAGAGATAAGATATACACTTCACACTGTTCTGCAAATATAATGAGATTTGTCAAGCCTCCAGTGACACCAGACAAGTGAGGTCAATGCTCGTCTCG
Source organism: Clistopyga incitator (assembly GCA_947507545.1). Taxonomy (NCBI): domain Eukaryota; kingdom Metazoa; phylum Arthropoda; class Insecta; order Hymenoptera; family Ichneumonidae; genus Clistopyga; species Clistopyga incitator. The sequence continues at coordinate 6,738,858 of OX382173.1, read as the reverse complement.
AAATAACATATCGACAACTGTCGGAGTTCACTTCTCGATAATTCCAATAATGTTCAAATAAGCAACGGTATAAATGGAACTTGCGGTATTCGTAAATGGAACTCAGTCTGTTGGAAATAACCACAGCAAATATAGTAATTATTAAATCTGAATTGCACTATAAGGCTCAGTCCCTACAATTGGAAATGACCTCGGAGAAGATGCTACTGCGCAAATATCTTTACCGGACATACGACCCAACCGGTAGGTGAAAGGTGAAACGGACAATACCTTACAGTGCGTAGAATATTGCTCGAAGCTTCGTTTTAAACGATCTGTATGTATTTTTAAAATGCTCTTCTGGTCAGTGGTCGGAATGGTCGAAGTGAAGGTTGTACACAAGACATCGAATCACAGCTTGAACATTGAACAATTTAAAGGACACTCTTTGAAAACCAAAACGTTACGATTACGTTCTACAAGTACCGAAATTTTTTACTTCCTTTAAAAAATCATAATTATGATAAAGTATGATCAGTTTTATTGTTACCGCTATCAATATCAGATAATAGTTAAAATCAGGAAATAAGAATAATTTGACCTGTGACTAACATAATTTTCAATGAGGTTTCATTTTGGTATCTTGATTTTTTTGGCTACTTCCAATCGCGTTATTATCATTGTATTATAAAATGATTACTGGCATTTTGCCGTGAATTTTGCCATTGGTTATTATACCATTAATGCTATTAAGATTCACTGTTAAAAATAGAATTGCACGTATCTTTTATTATGTCCACTGTTCAAATTGGTTGGAAAATGAATGTAGGTTGATCGGAATTTTTTACACATAACTTGGTATGCTAAGTTTCGTGTGTCTCCATATTATAGAAATACCTCGTCGTCGTTGTCACAATCCTCTCTTAAAAAAGACATGCTGCATCGAAATTCCAAATATGAAAAACTGATGCCGATTTTCGAAGTTTCTGATTGGTCGTCGATGGGTTTGGCGTGAAGCCAATTTCAGACTGTTATGATCACTGCGGAGTCACGTATCGCGTGTGTTTTGAATGGTTGTATTTATCGTAGTTGTGGAATACAATATATTTTTCTTCCCGTAAGGCAAAAGGCATGGAGTATCGAAAGTCGATTATATCTATACACTGAAGCAGAACTGGCCCCACGTAGATTCACCAATTGTACAAACATGTAAATATCATGTTGTGAATCACAAGAATAGACAAATAAAGAGAAAGGAAAGCGAGCGAATCGAGCACGTTATTGTCAGTGTTAGAATATGGAGAATTGGGACCAATGGCATTCCAGCCTGCAATAAATGGTAACGGGGCCCAAGATTACTTTAATAATTTCGCTAAACTGAGAGGGGCAACCTGAGAGATAGCAGAAAATTGCTTATAAGGGTTTAAGGATTAAGGCCCTGTGGCTAAGAGAAGGCGAGACCCAAGGGAAAGAGAGCAGGGTTTCCGAAGGATATGTGCAAGGAGGTCCCAAGAGACAATAGAATCCCTAAAACTGAAATTGGTCCCGATGGACAGATGTACCACGAGCGAGAGAGAGTGAGGGTCTATCGCAACCATGACCATAAATAATGATGTAATAGCAACCAGTTTCCATACCAGCTATCACCATATCCAAGCAACCTTTATCATAGCATTTATCACGATATAGCAACTATTACCTATACCTATTGTGACAATATTGTTATTGTCAGTGTTAGATTATGGAGAATTGGGACCAATGGCATTCCAGCCTGCAATAAATGGTAATGGGGCCCAAGATTACTTTAATAATTTCGCTAAACTGAGAGGGGCACCCTGAGAGATAGCAGAAAATTGCTTATAAGGGTTTAAGGATTAAGGCCCTGTGGCTAAGAGAAGGCGAGACCCAAGGGAAAGAGAGCAGGGTTTCCGATGGATATGTGCAAGGAGGTCCCAAGAGACAATAGAATCCCTAAAACTGAAATTAGTCCCGATGGACAGATGTACCACGAGCGAGAGAGAGTGAGGGTCTATCACAACCATGACCATAAATAATTTTGTAATCGCAACCGTTTCCATACCAGCCATCACCATATCCAAGCAACCTTTATCATAGCATTTATCACGATATAGCAACTATTACCTATACCTATTGTGACAATATTGTTATTGTCAGTGTTAGATTATGGAGAATTGGGACCAATGGCATCCCAGCCTGCAATAAATGGTCATTGGGCCCAAGATTACTTTAATAATTTCGCTAAACTGAGAGGGGCACCCTGAGAGATAGCAGAAAATTGCTTATAAGGGTTTAAGGATTAAGGCCCTGTGGCTAAGAGAAGGCGAGACCCAAGGGAAAGAGAGCAGGGTTTCCGAAGGATATGTGCAAGGAGGTCCCAAGAGACAATAGAATCCCTAAAACTGAAATTGGTCCCGATGGACAGATGTACCACGAGCGAGAGAGAGTGAGGGTCTATCACAACCATGACCATAAATAATGTTGTAATAGCAACCAGTTTCCATACCAGCTATCACCATATCCAAGCAACCTTTATCATAGCATTTATCACGATATAGCAACTATTACCTATACCTATTGTGACAATATAGCAACCGTTGCCATAGTAGTGGCACCATATCGAAACCATTACCGTAACTGTTGTTATCCTGTAGCTATAGATAGAAATTGTGGCCATATACCAACCGTTGCCATAGCAGTGGCACCATATCGAAACCATTACGGTAACTGTTGTTACCATGTAGCTATAGATAGAAATTGTGACTATATAGCAACCATTTCCATCGAAATTTCAAATATATAGCAATCAGTTCCATAGATATGACGACCATACAGCAACCATTTTCATAGAAATGGCGACCATCTAGCAATGATAACCATAGCAATTGACGGTCTGGCAACCGTTGTGACATCAACCTTTGATATACCGACCATTGTCATTACAGCCATCACTATTTGCAGATCTGCACTGAAGCATTTGGAAATCCTACTCCAATTATAAGAAATATGAAAAGTACTTCTATAGTAGACGCGATTGAAAGATCGCACTGGTTAATAATTTTTCAACATTTTATATACTGAAATGTAATATGCCGATGCACACATAAATACTTCCTTGAATTTCCATAAAGAAAATTATCATAATGAATCTTTGTTTTTAAGCGGCTAAAAATGTTCACTTCTCACAGTCGAGAAAAAAATTTAACAAAGAGTTGGAAGGTAATCCTATTACGGAATTAAAGTGCGACGAAAAATCTCTCTGCCTTGCAGTACGGTGCTGAATCGTACATTTAAGTACCTACCGACTTCAACATGCGTTTTTTTCACCGTCAGCAATGCGAACGACTACTGAATTGCATCTTGGTAAAGATTACAATGTTCAAACGATTCCAACGGAATGGCAAGTAGATGAGTAAGCTTTCGTAGAACTTTTCTATAAATTGGCAAGTGACACTACTGAGAAATACTATCCCCCCTTTTTCCCTCTCTGAACTGGTAAATTAAATTCGGTGAAATTCACGCCCACCGGCCTGGTGGCAAAGTGGATGGACTAAGGATATTGTCTTCACGTAAGGATTTCAGCTGATTCTTACTAATCTAATTATCGCCTCTTGTTTGAGGCTCCTCCGGGACTTAAAGGAGTTTCTGTAGGTCTCAGCTTGTTTGTTCGGTGAAAGTCTGGTGCAAATACTAGAATCTCGCTGCGATTTCTTTAGACTTCGCGCACTCACTTTATTTCTCCAAAATGTTCACTAATCTTATCGCGAATGAGCCGTTTATTTAGTAAATAAGAGTCCATTTTCACGAAAAACAAATACCACTCGCGCAATCGGCAACGCAGAAACTTTCGCTCGAACAATACACACTTGGAATAACTAAACTCTTTGATCACGTTATCCAAACTATATTTTGATGTGACATCCTTCGCATATTCGATCAATATGTGTCACAATCTTCATTGTGGATCAAAATCCTGGTTGATACAACCAAACAATTATTGTGATTATGCTACAAATTCGCTTGTTTATGAGAGCAACCAGAATTGGTCGTATAAACCAAGGTTCATTGGTTGCCCATGAGTTGCGGTTACCAACTATATTACCTACTCTATTCGTTGACACGACCATTCGAGTATCCTGACCGAAAGCGAGTTCGGAGGATGTGGGTTTACATATACAAAGATATGTTTCTATTAATAGTGGTATTGCTGGTTGTAACAAAAAAAGGGGTAAAGTTGTATCACTCGATGAAACGATATGCAAGGCCCAACTTTGCAACCTTCTTTTTAAAAAGTTTAAATTCATTCATAATTTATGAAATTCTAACGCTTCATTTGTTTTTTTTTTATTTTACCAAATTTCGTACCAAAAGTCATTGAACGTTATTCAGTACATATCCAAAGTCTCAGCCCTTTTGGCTGAATCGTCAAAAGCAAACCTGATGTAAAGTCGTTTGAAATTGGATTTTGTATCAAATTTGAAGTTCTCTATCGATTTCCACCAAAAATGATATCCCGCATTGCTGAATATTAGTTCATCCTTGCGGAAAATTTGAACCAGATCTGTCAGAGTTCACTTGACTTAGAACGGCAATGTCGATTTTGTGAAAATTTCCAAATTACGTAGAATCAGCTCTATAGATTTTGCTCGAATCCAATACGAATCATCCTTTTGGATTACTTTATTTGATTAAAACCATTTAGCTTATCAGTTAATAAACTGAGAAACGTTCAAGGTTCTTATAAAATTTGTCAACTCATTTTTCACAGCTCTGGTACAGGAAATTGAAAACGTAGTTGTCACACATCGGGAAAATCGCTTGGTTGAGCTTACAGAGATTAAATATCCTACCGAGAAAAACGTAGTTGGTGCATACAAAGTGACTGGATTGACGTACTAAATACTTGGTTGTGTAACCAAATCCTTGGATTTGTTAACCCCGTTTCTGGTAATCCTGACCAAGCCTTTTTCTTAAGGGATTCAATATTTTCCTTCCCTATTTTCAGCTAACTTGCGAATTAAATTGTTAAATTGTATTTCAAAGTTAACATCTATATCATATTCGGTTTGAGTAATAAATTTAAGTTCTTCGTTAAAGTATAATTGGAAAATAAATAGATTCATAAAATGCATTATAAAAGTACCACCAAAAGATGAGATCAAAGTTTCAGATGCATCTCACTTCCAGTGGATGACGAAGCGAGCAATGCTTCGACAAAAATTCTTGAACTATAATCTAAAACGTGAAATACATCCTAACCCGACAAGGCACCAGACCGACAAGGAAAGGATAAAATCCTTCTGTCGTTCGGATACATTTTTTTTTGGTATATCGAGATAAAAATAAACTGAGTTGCCGCGCTGTTGCTGCTGCTGCACCGGTGAACCGTGAATCTGGAGGAAAACTAGCCGGAGGCCTTCACTCATCCCTTGCCGTCATGGATATCGACTTTTTCACTTGACAATGCAGCCGGGACAGAAACCTTTCAACTTGCAGAAACGATAAGACGTTTCTGCTATCGACAGGAAACCCTTCCTGACGTTCCCTTCACCTTTCTCTGCGGAACACAGTCAGTGGATCCTCAGATCGGTAGATGTACGTGAAACTGGTAGAATCTAGTCCACCATTTCTCAAACGATTAAATCGCGAAAAATACAGTACTGATTTTCGGTTACGGAAAATCGTAATGGAGATTGAGGCAAATCGGTGTACGCTTTTTTTCCTCATACCGAAGGGGGGCAAATCGTTAGTGGGCTATCGAGGAACGTATAAACCGTTATGGCGAGGTGGGCTCTCAATGTGGAGAAGCAATTACCGGCGTAACCGTCCACCGCATGGCAGTCCGGTCTTTATGCGCCTAGTATACCGTTAACCTTTAACGACACACTGTTTTGCAAGAAGGAAAAAGAAAAAAAAAATTAAGCGTTTGGACATTTGCGAGCCTGAAAGCCTCGGGTTATCGTCTCATTGAGATTTATAGCGACATATGCCCTCGATTAATTACCCCAAAAGCGTACGGGTTTCCGTTTCCCTCTTGTTTGATCAGAAAAATCAATTTTCCGAAGGGTTTCACGTCTAGCCAACGGAGAATAGAGCCTAGCAGAACATTTCCTTTTTTTTTCTGAAGCTTCAGCTGAATAATTGACTGGTTCTGGGAGGAAAATCATCGCTATGGGAGCTTCAGCTCTTATTGGTGCATCGATACTCTGCCACAAAACTCCCGAAATAGGGTTCGGTACCAAACGTCCCGTCTCTCGTTAATTAACGAGGCTCCCAGGCCCTTAATGAGTCTACGACTTCCAATCAGTCTCTGCCGCACGTGCATTTTTCCCATTTTAGGATGATATCGATCAATGGGGCAGTCGTTTTGCCGACTCGATGAAATACGTCATTATTTCAGTTCGCATTTACGTGAAGAAATCATCGACCATCAATTGGCTTAATTCGTAGAGATTTACCAACAGATCAAGAAGGAAAATTGATTTGTGATAATACTGTACACCCCATATTAAATGTTGTTGAATTTTTCGGGTTTTCAACTTTGTATCATACGGTATAAAGGGCTAAAACACAGTCCCAGAAAGCTTACCTACAGTTTCTATACTGAATTCTGCAAATATTATTCAAATGGTCGGTCTAGCTTTTACATGCACATTATCATTCAACCACGAATGTGTTTTTGGACATTATCAGCCTGAAAATGAAAACCGGGGTAAAGTGCCAAACACTCACTAATGGACCTCTCAATGTTGTCGAGAAATCATTATGGAACGACCATTTTAGTTTCGAATGTACTCATAATGAACACTGCGATATTTCTGTAACTAGGAAAGTTTGCGAATTGCACTACCAGCGTGTTTGACGCTTTTTCAATAAATTATTGCTGCTGAAATCAAACACCATTACGAAAGTATAACCCGTCGAATGATTTCATATCGAGGCTTTTTGAAGAGTCCTCCGAGAGTTCCCTTATTTGGGACAGAGAAAAACTTTCCGAGTACTGAGAATCCATAGCTTGAAATTATAGATGAAATTCTCCCTCACTCCGATATTGAAAAAAAAGTACGTGAATTGTCAATAGTTATGTTGAAAGGGACCACAAAAGTACTTTAAAATAGTTGCTATAAAATTTTACCTGATATCTCTGGTAAACGAATATTTGTCTGACATAAAATAAGATTTAATGTATAACGATTATTGTCAGGTTAACATTGGCTTTGTTAAGTCTTAAAATTATCGCAATTTTAGAAATGCGATAATAGTTCCCCATATCAATGTTCTCTTTAATGAAGGTATTCATTTCAATTCAATACTGGCGATTTTCCATCCAGAATTTAGTGGTATTTCATCATTTTTGTTTCATATTTAATAGAAATCAGCACCGGCTATTATCAAGGGGCTGTTATCACAATTATAAAAATATTCAATACGACTTCCGTTGTTAGCGTAATATCTGATGGCTACAAGGATAATTCGATAGTTTTGGCAAATCTTTTTTTATGTACTCTCGGTCGTTGTATGCAATACTTGCGATGTATCATTTTCTCTCGTTTCTATATTTATATCCGTTATCAGTAACATCAACTTTATCGGCATCGTGTAATTAAATTGGAGGTACTAGCTACAGGTTTATAGACTGCGGTGCCAATATGAAGCTTTTTGATGTCAAGTATGAAAAAATATAGTATAAAGAAGAAAAGTGTAAAAATGCATTGTACAATGCATTTAACAACCCTTTTTTGTTTGGATGCGATGCTACCCGGTCCCTAACGATTTCCGGGGCGGGAAATTCCTTCTCGCGAACTTTTATTACCTCCTATTCCGTGTTCAGGCACAAGATCATTGGAATTACGACCCTTTGTGATTACAGCACTTGCTTTTTGATAGGAAACACAAGGTCGTGAAGAAGTATGACTCAGCGTTGAAAAAGTACGTATGTAGTTGTGCAGCGTGCGTAATTCGGCAAATGAGTGTGATAGCAGTTCCGGAGCTTAGCCGGTCGAGGTTAAAGTTTCTTAGAACGGCCTTTGGCGGTGTGCGCACGTGTACGATATCAAGAGAATAGCTCGACTAGTAAATCTATGTACAGTATAGCTAAGAAATGAGTATAGCACGAGGAGTCTAAATTGAGATTAATTCCGAGAATCCAGTGCGAGGTCGGAAGAAGTGAAGCTGGTGAGCTGAGAAAGAGAAAGCTCGTGGAGATTGCATTTTTTCGAGCCACTCGGTAATTGGATGTCGTGAAAGTGCGATGCCGTGATAAGAAAATAAAAAAACCTGCGATCAATTTAATCCACCTTATGCATACAATTATTTGAAAGTAAATAAAATCTAAATAGTTTAATTACGATTTCGAGTATTGACTTTGCGCTGGCCATAGCTAAAACGACAGTCAAGGCTGTTCGTTAACAGCCATGAATTCCATGATTATAATAACAATAAAGAGGTTTAATTATCCTTTTCTTCCTAAGCCGGTTCCGTTGTTCAGACCTCCTTTTCTTCAAAGAATTCTGTATTTGAAGAATACACAGTATGAGTATTCATGAAAACTCTCACCTACACTCACTAACACTCGCAGACATTCGCGCAGCCACTCACAGACATTAATAGACGTTGACGCAGGCACTCATGAACATTCACACAGGCATTCACACAGACATTCACATAAACATTGAGACAGACATTCACATAGACATTTACACAGACATTTACACAAACATTCACACAGACATCACACAGTCATCCACACAATCATTCACATAAACACTCACACAGCTATTCACACAGACATTTATTAAAACATATCACTGATCTTAGTAGTGAACTCCCTCGACTTTAAGTTAAATTGTTCAATTTGTTCGGAGGTTTATAAGATGTGTAGAAATTTATCGAACAGTCGAAATATCAATACAAACTGCCAAAGGCAGAATCTTTATACTTACGACGTTGCAACTTGAGGGGTTAAAAACGCTGCAATGAGGATGAGAAATATACAGCATTTGCAAGTACTGACATCGCGGGAGTGCCAAGTCGCGTGTTATCGATATTTTTATGTGCTCACGATACTCTGCTTCTAGGGCCAATAAAAGAGTTCTTGTTTCATGGTAAACAGTTGAAGTCGTTTACGATGCAAAAGAAAAAATATCCAATATACGATACGTTACAAACGGCGAATGCGCAGTCGTTCATTCACACCCACAGTCTTCGTGTTTACTCCTGAAGGCGAGGCACTAAATAACGATTTGTCAAAAAATTTGATTAATCTGTCGACGTGCTCTCAAGGGGAGTGAGTCTCATTTAGAAAGATGCTGCTGGCTCATCGTCGTAGGTCTGCCTTTACATCTCACTCTGGCGTCGCAAGGGAAAATGATATTCCACGAAGAGCGAAAAGCAGGAAGATGGAAGAGATGAGAACGCGGTTGGCTGCGGCAGAAATTAGCATTTCGCTGGTAGGATTACCGAGTGTACTAATCGAAGACATAGAGCAGGGAAGGTAGTGAAAAGGCCGGTCATTTAAACACGACTTCGTGTACATTTTGTTTTATTTTTCTAAGCTGTACATACGATGATAAATAATTTGTAACTATGGATAGAATGATCTAGTGTCAATAGCAGAATTCTCGACGAACTCTATTAATACGTGATGTAATGAGGAATGAACGGAGGGGTTGCAACAAAGAAGTTCAACGTGCGACGGCAAATTTCATACGGGAACCATGGACTCAAGGTCCAGAAATTTGTAACGATATTATCAACTAATTATTTATGTATACAGTCGTTCGACTTATTAAGAAGTGGACGCTCATAGTTTTCTAGCTTTATCTAATTTTTAATATTTATTTATATTTATATATTTACGTTCGTATATGTCATTTCGACAAAAAATATTCAACCTACCAAGGCTAATACTCAAACATCATTCATTGAAATGTTTCTTCTTTTTGTACGCTTCCTACATGCGTTTTGCAAGTTCGAGGGTGAATATCTTTGATCAGACACGAATATATGTTTAGATAATACTTTCAAAAATCCGTATGGACATTTTTATTTATTTTTTATAATACTGATTTTGGAAATGAGACCTTAAGTGCCACCTTTTAAAAAAAATTGGTCTTTCGGGCACTAATTCATGAACAGTGAAGCCATTACCTCCCTGCATATTAACAGCACGAAATGCTGCTGAAATCGGCGAACTGCCAAACGATGTGCCTTAGTGTTGGTCTCTTTTCCTCAATAAACAACTTTAATAATCAGTCTGTTCCTAAGAAACTTCATCACAAGTTATTCAACACACAGTGAGAAATACCATCGAAGTGACATTTTCGCTACGCCACAAGATATGAAACTGCAATCGAGGAAACATATCGATTCAACTAAGAGGAGATTAGAAAAAAACGTATTAAACCGCGATCAAACGTTGTCAAACGTCATCGAAGGTAATACGAGGTTTTACTGTCTACTCTTAAAACTTCTCGAGGACTTATTGCCTGCCAGCACGTTAAACCTCGAGACAACCTCTCCCTTCAATCCTACACGCTACATGGCATTCTAGCTACAATAATAGTTACCCAGTTTCCGCTTCGGTACACAATATCGACGATCTACTTATCCTGGAAAAGGATTCTATGAACGAGAGATATACAGAGAGTGGAGATGGTCGTCGCAGGTGAAGAGCTTTTAACGTGAGGTGACGACGAAAGAAAGCCAGAGGAGTAACAGAGAAAGAGAAGAGAGAGAGGAGACTGAGGCAGGGGCCCAAGGGGGACATTAAAACGTGAACCTCGTGCATTCGTGTCTGCCCCCCAAGTATTCGAGCTTGGATGGAAGCCCTGCCCCTTTTCGTTCTTTAGCAACGATCTGTGGCCAACTCTCATCCCCTGTCGCGTTCATTTGTGCTGCCCACAGACGGGCTCTCAACGATAGACGCTTTAAAGGATAGAACTGTCGGATCGAATGCAGCAAATTTTCTCGAGATCTCCAGCGGACCTGATGAAAAAAAAAAGGAAATGGGCTGACTCGGAGAATTCCGTTCATAGATTTAGAGTGGCAGCGGCGGTCGCGCGGAGTGACGACGGCAGCAGCGGCGGTGTTTCCGCGCACGAACCGGAAACCGAGAAACGAGCAACTCGCCTAGCCTCGAATTTATTAGCCCTGCCAAGTAATGTGTTTTGACCGTTAGTATATAGATTGCGAAGGCCCTCTCCCTTTCGTACTTCCTGTCCTCTTCCCTGCACTCGTACTGGTGGTACCCACTGGAGTCTATATAATTCCAGGGTTTTCGGTTTTAGCACGCCATTATATGCCTGGCCTCTGTCGGTCATAGAGGCTCGCGTGCTGCCATAGAGTAACTCGTATCTTTGCTCGTTTCACTTGATGCGAAATCTCGATCAAGGATTCCGTTTTTTCCAACTTTTCGTCCGGCCCCATGAGCTCGCGAAAATCGTTTCTCTGCGCAGGAAACTTCAGAAGTAATCACAGTACAAATGAGAGTATTTTGCAAAAATGCACACTTTTTTCTCTTTCAATGTGGCCTTTGAAAGCGAAAACAATATTTTTTCTTTCCTGGGATTAGGGAAAACGTCGGGCATTGACATTTTTTGTTTATGTGAATTGTCGAAACCGATAGGGGACCAGGTGATGAGGGGACCTAAGCCTGCCAACCCTAGTCCACTTCCAAAAATTTTCTGGGTGGAGATATTTCGCAAATCTTGAAAAATCGTGATCCATACTGCTTCATTGTTACTGCTTCATTCACTCTGTGATTGGTCCTGCGGCTGGAGGCAAATTCAGATCTCGTACATGACAGTTATGTGGAAGATGAAAGACAAAGGTTTTTCAGTCGCAATGGCAAGGCTCTGGAGTACCTCGTGCATTTTTATAGCACCTCGTGTATAACTGGAGCTGGAGTCGCCATTTTCGATTTCTTTTTTCATAAATAATATTGGATTGTACTCGGCATTGCTAGAAAAATAAAATGCGTTAAACCCATTTACAAAAGTCTTGAAAAATGAACACTTTTGGAAATGGGGTTCAACGTATTGTATTCGTCTTCTGTCTTTTTATTTCATAAAGATAAAAGGAAAAGGAGTTCCCGAAGCTCATACATATTCATGCCTCTGAATCATCGTTCAACGTCACCTGATTCGTAAATAAGTGACGTAATATTATTTCTCCAACCTCTTTGTAATTTCCACCGTGCTTTTATTTCTGTAACGACATAGTATTTTGAATTATCCACTATGCTTTTAGTATCTTCCAGACCATATATTTGAAATGAATGAAAAACGGTTGATTGGTTTACTGAAAATTGTTCTTTATCCAATATGTCACTGTATTCCATGGGGTTTGTGATCATTCAAGAAAAATATATTTTCAGCTCAAATATATTAACCGGTGAGGTGGTCAGTGGTTAGTGTACTGGTCTCTGGTCCAGGGCATCAGGAGGTCATGGCTTCGAATTCGATGCCGGAGTTTTATTGAAAAATAAAAATTGGGGCGCGATGTACCTCCACGTGTATACATCAGGTTTACACAGGTATCTGTCCTGTGGGGTTCGCATGTATACAGGTGTACCTGGTGTTTACACTCTCGACAAAACGTGACGTAACTTCGAAGCGAATTCGAGACCGGCTATATCGGCATAGGTTATCCAAAGTCTCCCCTGCTCATGGCAGAACTGCCATGGTGGATGTAATATAGGAGAGAATTCGGATGCAGCCGCATGGGGATCTGGTTACTGATCCGGGCTGGAGCCTCAGGGGGAACTGTAGTTACTGAGCCGGGCCACCTTGTAACAGGCCGAGTATCTGCAAACAGGTAAAAATGCAAATAACAAATAATCATTGGAATTACGACCATTCGTGATCACAGCACTGGCTTTTTGATAAGAAACACAAGGTCGTGAAAAATGCGAGTCAGCGTTGAAAAAGTATGTATGTAGTTCTCGACAAAATGTGACTTTACTTAGAGGCGAATTCGAGACCGGCCATATCAGCATAGGTTATCCATAGTCTCTTATGCTCATGACAAAACCGACATGGCAAATGCAATATAGGAGGGAATTCGCATGCAGCCGCATGGGGATCTGGTTACTGATCCGGGCTAGAGCCTCAGGGGGAACTGTAGTTACTGAGCCGGGCCACCTTGTAATAGGCCGATTATCTGCAAACGGGTAAAAATGCAAATAACAAATAATCATTGGAATTACGACCATTCGTGATCACAGCACTTGCTTTTTGATAGGAAACACAAGGTCGTGAAAAATGTGACTCAGCGTTGAAAAAGTATGTATGTAGTTCTCGACAAAACGTGACTTTACTTCGAGGCGAATTCGAGACCGGCCATATCAGCATAGGTTATCCATAGTCTCTTATGCTCATGACAAAACTGACATGGCAAATGCAATATAGGAGGGAATTCGCATGCAGCCGCATGAGGATTTGGTTACTGATTCGGGCTAGAGCCTCAGGGGGAACTGTAGTTACTGAGCCGGGCCACCTTGTAATAGGCCGATTATCTGCAAACGGGTAAAAATGCAAATAACAAATAATCATTGGAATTACGACCATTCGTGATCACAGCACTTGCTTTTTGATAGGAAACACAAGGTCGTGAAAAATGTGACTCAGCGTTGAAAAAGTATGTATGTAGTTCTCGACAAAACGTGACTTTACTTCGAGGCGAATTCGAGACCGGCCATATCAGCATAGGTTATCCATAGTCTCTTATGCTCATGACAAAACTGACATGGCAAATGCAATATAGGAGGGAATTCGCATGCAGCCGCATGGGGATCTGGTTACTGATTCGGGCTACAGCCTCAGGGGGAACTGTAGTTTTTGAGCCGGGCCACCCCGTAACAGGCAGATTGCCTGTAAACGAGTAAAAATGCAAATAACAAATATTCATTGGAATTACGACCATTCGTGATCACAGCACTGGCTTTTTGATAAGAAACACAAGGTCGTGAAAAATGCGAGTCAGCGTTGAAAAAGTATGTATGTAGTTCTCGACAAAATGTGACTTTACTTAGAGGCGAATTCGAGACCGGCCATATCAGCATAGGTTATCCATAGTCTCTTATGCTCATGACAAAACCGACATGGCAAATGCAATATAGGAGGGAATTCGCATGCAGCCGCATGGGGATCTGGTTACTGATCCGGGCTAGAGCCTCAGGGGGAACTGTAGTTACTGAGCCGGGCCACCCCGTAACAGGCAGATTGCCTGTAAACGAGTAAAAATGCAAATAACAAAACAAAAAACTGAAATCTATTATGTAATTGACGCCAAAGAAATTTGCCATAGATGGGGATTTCAAAGTGATTTCATTAAATTAAGCTTCCTCAATTTAATGAAATCACTTTTTACTGCTCACATCTTCTCTCGATGTGAGCAGTACATGCATATAATAATTTAATGGGTGAATGGTTCCTGTAGTGGAAAAGTTCCCAAGCTTAGATTATTAGTACAGATTATAATTCTCGGAGGGGTTCTGTACATTCTATTACACTAGTTTTTAGCATATTTGAGTTGTAGGTTGCATAATAACGCCATAGAATTATATAATATATATCGTGTCTTGGTTTCTGTTGTAAAAAATTGTATAATTGATTTTCTATTTATGTCTTGAGAAAGAAAAAGTATAATATTAAACGCTCAGGTACTAATAACGACAATCCTGAACCATGACATCGGAGTCAAGAAATGGAGGTAAAACTCTGGGAAATACCATAATTCTAAAGTAGTTAAGTTTCCGTTAGTGGAATCGTTTATTCCTTAGCTCTAATCAATTCACTAGGCCTCTGAGATCCGTAACTCCAGAAATAATAAATTCATGAATGTACACTGTAGACTATGTGATATACTATATATACGTTATGCAAGCGTAGTGCGTATCTTGCTGAATGAAAACTGATTATAGTTATCGACTAACCCGATCGAGGTCAGTTTTAATTCAGTTACAAAACAAGAGACACAGCCCGTCTAGACATAATACATGTCCAAAATTAGAAACTTCAATCAGCTGACCAAGTTGATATGCTATGATCGTTTATCTATCATTTGTGCATTATAATGAACTCCTACGTTCATGAGTTCTACCTCGCTTATGATGTCACGAGTCAAAATCCTGCAGATATTCCCATAGGCTAATTAAATGGTATTGCAGGGGCACATATGAACATTTTGACCATAATAATTAAAAAAAAACATTAACCAACAACAAAAAGGAAAAAAATTGTTTGTGGACTAATTTTTAGTATTCGAATTCTACGGTGCAAATATTGTTTGTATGTTTGCATTTAACGAAAAATTTAGTTTGTATCGCCGGATCAAATTTATTTAGCATGCATCAATTATTTGATTATTACATGGTCCAGTAGGAAGACTGTTCGATTTTGTGAGTAAATTTAGTGAGGATTTGCTCAACCGCTTTTAGTTTGCCCCAATTTTGTTAGAAGCTGAGTAAGGAAATTTAAGCGTAGCTTCACAAGGCTGACCATGCTTGGAGAACGGGGCTTTCATGGATTTCCCTTGTACGCCACATAACAGCATCGCTAATGAGCCCCCACTAAAATAATGAAGAAATTTAATTGAAATATATTTATTTGCGGTTGTTAAATCTACTAACTCTGCAGTTCTAATTAAATATTCGAGCTCATTGAATAAATTGGAGGATATTAATTGTTAAATAAACATACAGTGGGAACTTGCACAGCTTACCTTCGGTTTACATTGCTTATTCGAGGAGCAAGTCTGAGCATTTTGATTGGACAAGTCCATGAGAAACAGAGAGAGAAACGCCCGAACGATTTGTATATCTGATTGGTTCTTCACTTGGCTTAGATTTCCATGCGTACGCTCTGCGCGGTTCTACTGTACGTTTTTAATAATATTAGGCAGACTAATATATTCTTATGTATTGGTCTACCCTTTTAAGTATATTTACGATTAAAATGGAAAAACAGTAAACGTACTTTCGCTTATTTTCCAAGGGAAATAATAATTTATAGTTATAACATGTATTGGTGAACTACAGATTATAGTGGCCATTAAAGTTCTAACGAAATCAGTCTTAATGAATGAATGTGTGATGAAAATGAAATGTATTGTTTCCAGACCGACTAAATGTACGGGTAGAGAACCTTCCGTTTCAAAATCTTTAACAGAAAATATACGCACTGTTTACAGCGAGATTTTTTTTAGAAGTAACTTTTGTCTACTAAACTCCCTTGCAATTTTAATATCTTAAACTCTTATCCTCATGCAAATGTTCCTATCATCTTTGGCTTGCCCCATGTTGTTATCTCATTAATATTACATTATTAATAACCGACACTGGTGATTGTGCGGTCGGTGTACGGCTCTGGCGACCCCCCGAGTTGCGCAGCATTGTTTGTGGCCATTACTTGGATGGGTGACCGCTTAGCCGTGCACCGGCTGGCTCATCAACCAGTGAGCGGGAGGTTAGTTTTTCTGAGGTCTCGGTGTACATACTTAAGTAATTAACTTTCGTGTTTACACCGGGAAGTCCGAAGAATATATGGCCGTCTGTATCGGTACCGGTTTTCCGCAGTTTTTCCGCAGTACCCATGACAAATGCGATTCAGTGTAGCCAAGTCGGCTGCGGACGCATCGGAGATTAGGTTAGCTTAGCGAAGTGCCGGCAGGAAATGATAGGAAAACAGGGAAAAAACAGGGAAAACCGTAAAAGGCTAAAATACATTGGAAAAGAAAGAATTTTTTAAAAATAATAATTTTATATTATTAATATTTTATTTTGACAATTGCAACACCATTTAAGTTAAGTTATTTTTAGCTGCCTGGGTGTTCTTTACATGTTCGATAAATATGAATTGAACAGTCAATTCCAGAGGCTAATCTAAAAATCCCTTCAAGGAAAACTGTTGAGCTTATGATTTGCGTGGTATTCCAACGATTTTCGATGAAGCCGCGCATCGTCGCGCAGTTTGTTGAAGCTCGGAGGGACGGACAAAAGGCCTGGATGCCTCGTTGATAGTGGGTAGGCCTCTCGGGGAGCTAAAGTAGCCGAAGCAGCACAAGCTTTAGCGTTAAAAGTAGGAGGCTGGCGACGTATACATTGTTCCCGTTGGATACCCTAGGTTATTAGGTCGAAAAGTGGGCCAACCTTCTAACCGAAGCACAGAGCAGCACTGCGGAGCAAGCTGTTCGAACGCCTACTGATTGAAGCGTTCAGAAATTGGCTTCTCTTGTTCACAGTTTCATTTTTCACTTCGCTTCTTTTTTTTTCCACTTCTACTTCTCATACCGACTCCTTTTCAATTCTTCAGCACTAACGCTTAGCGCGTTTGCTCGCTGAGCCACTCTTGCGCTTGCAGAGAAGCTTTTTTTCTTCTTGGCTCTTTCCTATTCTTTCGACGTCTCATTGCGGGGTGCACATGGTACTCACGTTTGTGAAAGAACCCCGTGGGACCACCTGTTGTGCAAAGCTTTACGAACCGCGTCGAATACACCCCGTGCGCATTGCCCACAAGAACCATCCACGCAGTGGTCTCCATCCTTGTATTTTTAAATATTTTTTTTACAACTTCGTGCCGTGCACACCAATTAAGACGGTCTCGTCTCAGCGCGCAACAATAAAGAATTATAATTAGCCCGGAAAGCGTAACAGAAGTTGCAGTAGCATCTCTGCTGGGACATTCCTCGTCCTTGGTTACATTACTTTGTCTCTTTTTTCCAGCCGCGGTAATATTCTACTGCATTTTCTATTTCAGTCCCTCGAGGCATTTCCTTATTAAGCATAGGACTGATGCCATTTATGTGAATTTTTGTTGATCTTACAACTGAGAGATAATTACTGTTTCGTGGTACACAGATTTTTCTATATATTTTTATATAAAAAAGATTTCATAAAACAATAACTTTCTATTTTCACGGTAAATAAGAAATTTGTACTATTTAACGGGAGGTACCTCTACAATTGACCGACAAATTACACTAAGTTAAGGAATTAATTGTGGATGAACAACAAGACGAAATAAGCTGGTTTTTTTATCTTTATGCTTTAATTCTAATGTAAAAAAAAAAAAAAATTCAAAATGGCTCCAAGACGGCGGCTGACACATGAAGTGCCCTCCGGTTCCATGCAAAACTGCGTGCATCTCTCACTCGTCAATTTTCAATCTAGAATCATGAAACAAGTTTCATTTTAAAACTGAATAAGTACAGAATATAATGAATCTAAGAAATCGAAAAAATATTGAAAAATTACGAAATGGCGGACATGTGAGTGTAAAAAAAAAACATCCAAAAAACGAACTTTCAAATTCACATGTCCGCCATTTTTTTC
The DNA here is from genome assembly GCA_947507545.1 of Clistopyga incitator. NCBI lineage: Eukaryota > Metazoa > Arthropoda > Insecta > Hymenoptera > Ichneumonidae > Clistopyga > Clistopyga incitator. The sequence goes on along the minus strand of OX382173.1, from coordinate 6,720,530 downwards.
ATTTTTCAGTATTTTTTCGATTTCTTAGGTTCATTCTATTCTGTATTTATTCAGTTTTAAAATGAAATTTGTTCCATGATTCTAGATTGAAAATTGACGAGTGAGGAATGCACGCAGTTTTGTATGGAACCGGCGGGCACTTCATGTATCAGCCACCATCTTGGACGCCATTTCGTATAAATTGAAATTTTTTTTTTATTACAATTGAAGTATAAATAAAGATTTTGAAAAAAAAAAAAAAAAAAAACACCGTATTACGTCTTGTTGTTCATCCACGATTAATTCATGAACTTAGTGTAGTTTTCGGTCAATTATAGAGGAACCTCCCCTTAACTCGGCAGGTTATATGTAAGCAATACAGTGATTATCGATTTTATTAAAATACAGATCCCAAAAACAATTTCGTGGTCACGATGTTGCAGATTTTCAACGCTTTCTTCACCAAAAAAATCATTTAAAGTTTATATAATTGACTTGGATTTTGCAATAAAAAATAATGCAACAATTTTTTTTTCTGGTTGATTACAGATTCTATTGGGATCTCTGTATGCTGTTACTCCTAGTGGCGAATCTCATCATTCTGCCAGTCGCCATTAGTTTTTTCAATGATGATCTAAGCACCCGGTGGATAGCCTTCAACTGCCTTTCGGACACGATATTCCTCATAGACATCGTCGTCAACTTCAGAACGGGTAAGCCAATCGATGTAGTCTGCCGTGAACATAGGATGAAGGAAGTCAGTGAAAAAACTCTTTTTATTACAAGGACACCTTCGCCCCCTCAGAAAAAAAGAAACATAAAATAATTTTCGCCCCTCACGATGACCCCGAAGGATATTTTTGTAAATGGACCAATCAATTTGGTGAATCGGTTGCTTTGAATCGAGATTTCATGAATATCACACTTTTTGCATGATCCAGAAAACACTGCCCCAAGAATTGGCCTTTTTTAGGTTCATTATCTTACTAGTTACACTGCACACTACTCAAGCAATTTTATTTACAGGTCATACTTTAAGACATTCATGTGCCAGATAACAGAATTGTTATGATATTTTATACATTGGTCTATAATTCTGTTTTAAAGATGTAAAACAAAATTGCTTTACATAATTGACGTGCAGTGCATCTGTGAAGAGCTTGAGAGCTTGCGAAGGCCAATTCCAAGCTCCAAAGCAGTGTTCTACGGATCATGTGCAGCGTGTGAAACCCATGTATCTGGTTTCGAAGCAACTGTTTAACCTAATCTCTTGATACATTTGTAAAAAAAATTGGTTGCGTTCATTCTGAAAGGAGGGAATTATTTTTCTTTTTTTCCTTCGGTTCCTTAGAATCAGAAAAAGAATCTTTTTTGTCCGACTAATTCCACTTAACGTGAGGGAGTGAGCTTGCACTGTAATATTCACTAACAGGTATCTCACTTGCTTATCCGTTGAATTTCTTAAAAAGTATATATTCTATGGAACCCTGAAACAATGATACTTATTCTCTGCGGTACAAACATTTAACTATTATCATACTTAATATTCACATACGAGGATAATTGCAGTATGATTTCATTCAATACGACGTACTTCTCATACGTTTCATTTTTATATTATTTTAACAATCTTTTCCTACCAATTATTGTTGTACGGGATCTGTCAATAAATACCAGCTGTTCGGGCTAGATTTCCTCTCCTTAATAGTTGACCGTGGTGCAGCGATAGTGGCGCGCGGTACTCCAGCGAGATATCCAAACCGCATATCTATTGCCATGGTGCACCCGTGCCAATTCACGTGTGCGAGGAGCGCGCGTATTTCAATTAAGCACCATACACGTCGTTAACGAGAACAGTAATGTTCCAAACGCCAGTGCGACAAGTTTGCTCGCATGTGCTCGCACTGCCACGAAAACAGATCGAGCTGCAACCATGTTTCTTCGTGGCAGCGGAGAGGATGTTCTGGGCGACGAGGGAATTTATAGCTTACATCCCGAGATCTCGTAGTTGCCGAAGTTTCTGCACACTCGGCTGCTGTATTGCCACATTGTCGAAATTAATTGTGTCAATGTAACTGTAAATGCGCCTGTACCAGGAATCAACTAGGAATTATGATGGATTACTATATTCCAGAATGTACACATCCATCTTAATGGAAACTTGACGTAAATGTGGAGTTTGTTTTGGCTGTTTGCGACAAGGGAACATTAGGGCTGGGAGCACTTCACATTGCTACTGTTAATTATAGTTGAATAGTTGACGTATATCATACAAATTCTTATAAGTTTTCATCATTTTTATCAGATCTTGTCCAATGGGTGTCATCTTCCTGTATGTTGTGTTATCAGTTTTCCTTCTAATTCTCGTATTTGTATATACAAGTGAACCTATAAACGAAAAATGATCAATGCACAATGCTATTGGTCCAGTTTCATATGGAAGTGTAGGAATTGGATGGTGTGTAAAACATAAAACATGTGTCGGTGGCCAAATGTCAGTATGTGGAGATAAAAATAGCATATTTCAAATGCTAACAATCTAGTAAGACACTCATTCAGCAATCTTAGCCCTAGCGATACAGCAAATTGTATTTTCATCGTATAAGCATTAACATTTGCAACTCTGGTTGATTGCTATATTTTGCATTAAAGTTACCTTTTGCACACTTCCAAGTTGCTCAACATGGTAATGATTCGTTAAAGCAGCTTGCTTGCAATTATCCTGAGGTACAAACGTTGCTCAATAATTTGCAAAATCTTTCATACACACAAAGATACGAAAAATGCATTTTTCCGAGATTCAAAAGTTACAATCCAACACAAAACCAAGAATGGATTCCGGTTCATGATTGGAAAAATAAAAACAAAAAAGTTTCGAACCCGCGGTCCTTCGATATTAAATCCCAAGCCAAAGGTAACATAAGCTATAAATAAAAAAGCTTCAACAAATTTTATCGATGAAAAGTAAATTGAAGCAATTTTGAAATCGAGTTTCGCTGCAATGGCAGAAGAGAAACGACTGTGGCTACGATCCATGAAGCAGACAGGATAGCGTAGCCAGTGGAATATGGTGCCTTCATTCCAGGGATGATGTAGAGTCGGAAGAGCAGCCGTTACGCTAGAAAACAGCACCCCCGGGATCTCCTTAGGAACATCAGCTCGCTCGAGTCACCACAAGTATGGCAAACGATACAGTCGTTGGCAGTGTGCGGTAGATTAGCCACAGCACATAGTGATATGTGCAGCTTCTGAAATACACTAGCCGGGAAGAGTTGCCACCACGACAAAAACCAAACCCTGGCAATTGGCTCAAATCGCCAATGACTGTACCGTGTGTGGATCGCCCACGAAATTCCATGCCTATTTCCAGCTCGCTGCGCGTACCACGGCTCGCGGGAATCAATGAGCCGAGAGCTGCTGCATTGAAGAACTCGTTCACGTTCCACCTGCACATATAAAAAGTCTAAAATTTTCAATGTCCAACTGGCAACGCTTAAAAACACTATGAATAAATTCATCAATATTGAGAAATACGCGTTGTTCCAATAGCGTTTCGATGTGAGAGCTTATTTTTACTCGTTAAGGTTGCCGGTCTCAGATGTTGGTACTTAATGTTACAGGCATAATGCAGCAAGACAACGCGGAGCAGGTGATACTGGATCCGAAGTTGATAGCGAAACACTACCTCAGGACTTGGTTCTTTCTCGACCTCATCTCCTCCATACCGCTAGACTACATATTCCTCATATTTAATCAAGTAAGTGAGAGAGCTAGCTAAGCTACGAGCCCTTCCCACATTTCCCACGTCTCATCAGCCTAAGAGAATCTTTCCTTATATCCTCTTCCTCGTCTTCCATCTCGCTTTCATCTCCTTCATTCGCATCTCAGGCTGTATGCTTGGAATTTCTTTTTTCCATCCACCTGACTTACCCTCCTTTGCATTGCTAATCTATTCGACTCCTGCAACGTCCCGTAATTTCTTTGAAATCGTAAATGTAATTTAATTTTGAAGGGAAAGCGATTGGTTTAACTTTGCGATTATCAGTTTCAGGATTTCAGCGACTCATTCCAGATCCTGCACGCTGGTCGTGCCCTCAGGATCCTCAGGCTAGCTAAACTACTTTCACTCGTCAGGTTACTTCGACTATCGAGACTGGTGCGATATGTCTCGCAGTGGGAAGAAGTCTATGTGAGTATCCATTGCTCTCTGAAGCCTTTTCTATTATTATTATTATTATTATTATCATCATTACTATTACTATTATTATAATTATAGTTATTGTTATATCGATCCTTTTCTTCAATATTTTATACTGTTCCCATTTACTATAGTTGTCCATATTATATAAACCTTCGTGTACTATAATCCGTGCAAGATAAAAAGATTAATAATGCGGTCCAACGCGAACGATCACATTTGACAATAAGTCGATTAAGTACCAACACGTTGAACGACGTAAAAAAGTCTCCAGTTAGCTCGAAAGATCTCCAATAGCAAATCTATCCGGCTATACACTCGATCCTTTTCACAGTTTCTTCATTTTAATCGGTAATCGGATTTTTCGGTCAGAAAAAAAAACAAAATAGAACACGAATACTCCTCCCCTGAAAGTGAAAACTACTTCATTCAAATGAATATTACACTGTACACCATTTTTTTGAGTAAATCGAGTCTCGTCTAGGTGAGTAAATAGCGTCGTTGCCGATTTGGGTGCAGATTTTTCGAAAAATCTAAACAGAATTCGAACCCCGGGACATAGAGCAATGATTTGTTTGTCGCGATTGAGACAAATTCCACGGACAAAGGGTCGAATAATCTCGATACTGTTGATTACACAGCTTTTGATTTGCTTTGTTTCGTTAGCGCCGAAGCCACGGCTCGTGGTACAGACCAACGAATCAATCAAGCATTCACGCCGTTCAATCAAAACACACACTGAACGGCGTGTTTTTCTCGATATACAAACACAAAACCACCAGCAAAACGACAAAATAAGGATTTTCTTTTTCATCGTTCGGTCGATAAGGCACGTGCGCCTTTGTCCTTAGTTTTTTCTAGTTTTTGTCTTCAAGGTGACAAAGCTCTCTCGCTCTTTTCCTCTCTTTCTCTCTCTCTCTCTCTCTCTCTGCTTCGAGTTTAGGATTTATCGAGACACTGTAGCTCTATACATACGAGAAAGAAAAGTTGAAGAAAGCCGAGAATGCCGAGAGAGAACTCAAAAATTCTCAGCAACCACTTTGCAGAGTTTGAGGCAACACCGCCCTTGCACACGTACACCACACCACTCGCTTTATTGAAAAGTTGAAGACCGGAAAACTTCAAGAGCGCGTGTAAATGGCAACGATAATGATGGTTGATGATGCGCCGTTGAAATTGAATGGTTAAAAAAGTCGGACGACCAATCGTTTTGTAGGATGATTAATGGAAAATCAAGGACAACTGTGACGTGAAAATATTATTGTGTATAATATATATGAACGTGATATAAATCTCATGTTTCCTCTCTCATCACTTTTATTGTGCTATATTATTCATCGCTCTCAATTAAGACGTCCACAGGTCACCTATCAAAGTGTAAAGTGAGCGATTTGATTTTTTTTTTTTTTTCAGTTTTTCAGTTTCCTAATCACAGAATGTTGATAGATCGTAAATTGGTCTGCAACTTTGTGTTCGTTTTTCACGATCATTATAATGATACATTGGATAAATCGTGGTAGACTTGGTAACTGCTCAGTGATAACTACCAAAATAGTAAGTGATCTGAGTTCATCTAACGAAATCTGACGGATTAACGAATGTCCATGAACATCTCGCTCATCGAAGTAAATTGATCTGTGTCCTTTTTCGTGAATATAAAAAAATGGTGGCTTTAAGGAGTTTCTTCTTTTGCATGAAAAAAATAAATAAAAGTGGTGGTTAAAAATAATAGAAAACTCAGATTTTTAAGTTTCCATTTCAATTTTACATCGGGGCCAGACTTGACACGGATAGTCGCAATCAATTAACATCGCTGCATTCTTTGTATCAGAACAAATCGTCATTACCTAACAAAAAAAAAACAAAATCCTCGAGGACATCATCAAAATAGGATAATAAAAATTAGAGATTAGATAAACGCTCGATAAATGAATGCCATGTTTTGTTTCATATGTGAATTCTTTAGTAGATCCATATAAAGAATCAGAATATAATTTTTTGTATGACGTCAGGAAGCAGGATTTTACACATGACAGTTCTGCGGATTCAATTTTTCACATTTCGCGTCAATTTTGAATAGATGCATGGCAAGAAGAAAATAGTTTTGGCGATCAATAATAGTATATGCTTTTCCGCGTGTTACTGAAATCAAATCGTAATCGTAGTCGCTATTTATTTCGATTGGCAGTATAAAATAGCACGTACGAGCATCGCCTTAATCCCGCAACTATCAAGGTCCGATAAAAATGATTGCACCAACCAACCGGTGAGTCAAGATTAGGTCTCAGCCAGTCATTGATAGTATCGATACTCCACCAACGCAGTTATGATTTCTTTAACAGGCTGACCAGTTGGCGCCCTTTTAACTATTTCGGTTAGTCATCGGGTCGGGTCATTGATAAACCAGTTTTTGCAACTACTGTTTTCTTTCCGTGTGGCTTCGCGAGTGCGCTTTCCACAACTGCTGCAATTTCCAGCGCAACTGCGTTTACAACTGCATATGTGTTAACATTTTCTTTACATTCACCCCGCAAACTTACCATGTAATACACCTATTACCATGCATTGATTACAAAAAGTATCGTAAGTGTCGTGGGCAGAAATTGGCGACTGACAATACGTGTGATTGCAGCTTTCGCTTCTTCGCAGCCTTATCCTGAAACTTCACACTCTTCGCAATCGCCAACTTTCGACCCTCGCCACAAAATACCATTTAATATGTAAATTTGATGAAAAAATGTCAGAGGTCTACGGTTCAGAAGTCTCTACAGTCTCTGCTTACTGCTTACACATTCTACCATGATTTCTCTTGATTTATGATTGTTACTTGAGAAAATACATTGACAATTATTTCAACTCAGATTATGTTAGTCAATGAAAACAACATTAATAGCGTAACATTGGATGCTGGTAAATAATTAGAACGTTATCTCAGTTAACCAGGTCGCTCACTTTATTCAGCCGAAATGGTGTGCGCTATAGAAGCTCCGTTCGGCAGACACGATGGTCACGACAAAAGCTTTTGCGGTTTTGTTAAAGTGTGAGGAGGAGGCCGGGAACCGCGTATATGCGGCGGCTTTCACCGAGAGAGCCGCGTTTCGTGCATCACATCACTCGCAAGTTGAAGCGTTACATGGTCTGTGCAGTTGTTGGAAGCCGCGAATGCAGACGAGCTTTCGTGATGCTGGGACTGGTTTTAGTGCGGCCAGTCCTAGGAGGCGGAGCCCTTTGCTCTTTGCAAATACACAGGAGATTTTCCTCCACCCGAGATACACAGCTACTATGAAAGGAACCGAAGCATGGGCTTCGTTCACATTCGGTTGTCAGTTGTCCGCCTCGTTACAACGCTGATATCACTGTTCAAAATTGTACTCAAATCTACAAATAGGCTCATAGGGATGTCGCATTTGTCAAGTACATTATGGTGCAATGGAATCTTCACCTGAAACTCAGTTTTCGTTCATACGGTTTTTATGCTAACGCATTGGCTCATCAATCATCCTTATCGGTGTCACTCTGCGCCCGGAACCCGGAAAATCCACGTGTGCTTCCGCGGACAGTCGTCAGGGGAGTAATTACAAGCGTGACGGATGCGCGACACAAGGTCTAACGTTAGACGGGAGAGCTCCTTTTTGTTTTTATTAAGTTTTCTTCCTGAAGTTAAAACAACAACAAAATATTATTAGATATGCGAGAAAAATATCTCTATGACGCATTGTTGTTTTGAGTTTCGATTCGTCCCCCCCTCCACCTCTAGTCCTCGCAGTAAAAGCATCCCAGACCTATGTATTATATAATCGTTATACCTATCTATTTGTGTCGTTTACTATTGTCCGCTCATTCATATTATTATATACATCAGCTGCACCGTTTATGACACTATATATTTACTATTCAACGACGTACATATTTGTCCACGTATTAATCACGATCGCCCGTGCACTGTCACCCATGTCCGTTCGCCTAAAATGTCGTTATTGTTATTATTATTATTATTATTATCGTCATTATTATTATTATTATTATTATTATTGAATTGTATACCACACCGCTGCTGTCGCAACGTCCTTTTTATCCAACGAGCCCAAAAATTCTCCTGTCATATCCAACACCTCCTCCTGATATACCCTCAGAATAAAATTACAATTAAACCGTGTGCAACTTAAGATTCACACCGAATTAGCGATTACAAAACGATAACAAAATAATTGATAAATTTAGAACAAAAAAAAAGATATATAACGAAAAAGAAAATTAATTAATAAACCAGACAGATTGTAATGGATTGCGTTGTGGGCATTGCGAACACGTTTCGAATGGGTTTGCAGATCCCTCTTTATCAACAGCCGGAGAGGCACTACGAGCGACGGGCTACACCGCCCCAACCAGACCGAACGAGCAAGGTGTGCCTGCCTAGTAACCCCGAAAATCAAGGCCAATTGCCCTTTCTTGATTAAAGCGTTCGTTAACTTAAAATTAATGTTTCTACGTTTTACGCTAGATACATATATTATATATATATATCATTATTGTGGACCGTGTTATATCGTCTTTCTCTTTTGATTTCGTATATTACTACTATTGGAGAGTTTTCGTTACGTTTTTTTTTTTTTTGTTTCTTTTCGTTGATTTTTGTTTGAAAAATTAGAAAAATTTGCATAGAGTTTGATCGTCGGAGTCTGAGCAAGGAGACGATCGTACCAGAGTCTATAGTTTCCCAGTAATTTAACTCGCGGATCACGATCAAGAGCCTCGAATAACTATTTCTTTCCGTTTTTTTTTTTTTTTTCTTTTCTTTTTGTTTTCTTCTTTGCTACGCTTGATATGCTTTTTCTGGTTCAGTTGGCATTATCGTGTCTGCGATTTAAATCGGTGCCTCGTTAGCTTTGCGTCGCAATTGCTTTGCCGGAAACTATATGTCGTTTTTCCTCTCGTTTTTTTTTTAATTTTATTTTTCTTTGAAATAAATATATTGAAAAATAACGTTCTGACACAAAATCGCGAGCTCTTGATCGGGTTTGCTTGTGGAAACCCCGTAGTCGAGGTCGTATATGTACTAGAGTGTGCACCGTGCATCGTGAACGAATCAGAAGCAAGAACACACTCTACTATGGCAGTGATACGAGAAAGCCGTGAGTTTCGAGTGCCACGTTGAGTTTTTGTTTATTTGTTTAATTAACCCGCGCTGCGCACTCGGTATAGTTCGCATCCTTGCAAATGCCCTGGGAACGATTTGTTACTGACATGTTTGTCATATATTGTTCGATCGTCGGGTTTTGTTCAAAGCTCCGTCAACGTAGGTTCTAATGAGAGCTTCGTTATTTCGTATAGATTGACCAGCGAGCACTTCGTGTTGAATAACCGAAACAGTAACTGCAATTTTGTCGATGGAAAACGATGATTGCGAAGAAAAGAAGAAAAAAAGCAGTTCTAGATCTCGTACAAAACTGGTGATCTAGTTATTCAACACGAAGGAGGCTCGCAGGAAGACAGAGGATTGGTTGATCCGATCGTAGGTCTGCTTGTGAGTGTTAGGTGTACAACCTTGTTTGCCCGAAATTTTTTGGCAATGTGCCCGTGATCGGTATATGTGTGTTCCCCGTTTATCTTCCTGAAATCGTTTTGTTATTTTCCCTCGTTTATTTATCACCAACTGCCCAGCTGGAATCCCCCATTTTTTCCTCTGTTGTCTCGTGTTCGTTTGTTTATAATCTTCCCATGAACCTGGCCCATTACTTCCTGCTTGATGCCTCGTGTCATTATGCTGCTTGATATTATCCTTATTTAACTGATATACATATATATTGGTATTATTTGACACGATTTATATTTTGGCACAGCAAAGTGCACAGGGAAAGGCCGGGGTGAGCCCGATCACCGGCTAAAAAAGCAACAGCTTTTTTCCTCGTGTTTGAATTATCCATTAGATACATAGTATTATTTACGCACGCGGCGCACTTACCATATTATCATTTATCTTTCTTCATCTTCCCGGACCTTTCTTTGTTGCTATTACTCTGCAACGAATATATGTTTCTTTACATTATTATTCGGCTTCGTTCCATGGCTTTTTGTCGAATCTAATTGTTATTGGAAACACCATCAGAAGCTTAAGGAGCTTGCAGAGCGCAGAGTCGTTTTTTGAGGTTTTAAACAACTGAGAATAATTCTAACGCAGTTAAGAATACTCTTGAGTACATCCATGAACGCCGGGTTCTCTCCCAACAACAATTCGGCTATTTTTTCGATAAATACATTGAAACACATGTTCAACTATTCTGTTTTTCATCATTTCATAAAAACACCCCTGTCAAAGCTGATACATAGCCTTTCTAGGTCATTTATAAGGAATTTTATTATACATTTAATTGTCTGCCTCGATTCTCGTATCCAAATAATTAAGCTCTATAATCGACTAAAGATAATGACGTTATAAGCGAGGAGTTCATGTAATTAGGAAAAATCGGTCGAGATAAGTAACCGGCCATTTAAGAGAATGCAGAACAGCGAAATCTCATTAAAATTTGTCAAATCCCTAAATTTATTATAATTACATCAATATAAAATTTCATAAACACAATAGTCCAAGCATCAAGAAAAAGCAAAAATGATCTATTATCAAACCATCAAAGTGGTGTCTCTGTATTAAATCTTGAAGTACTAAACAGCATCTGGATCATTTAACTATCAACGTACAGAAAATACGTCTTCGATTACGAAAATACGACGCTGCAGCGCTGCAATCTTCTTATTTTGAAATTGGGAGTAAAATCAATGAGGCATCTCGTTGGCCGGGCGTGAATCTATTACGTGTTGACACCTCGCGGCGAGGCAACAGAGTATGTACGTGCGCCACATACATAACGCGCATAAATGACCATTAATTACACACATTAGAACGTGATATAGAGCGTGTGTGGGCTGTCCGGGTTGTCGAGCCATAATCTAGCTCACACCACTCGCCACTGCATAGTCGGGAAATAAAAAAAGAAGAAAAAAAAAGAAAAAAAAAAGAAACAAAAAGTGTAGCGGCAACGAGGGTTGTAGGCCTCGCGAACACCGTGACTAATCGCACTTAAAGTGAATCACGCAGCAGCATAAACGCCAACGCACTTTTTTTGATCATCCGACATTCGTTTTGCTAGCGATATATTCAGATAGAAGATACAAACACCACGTGTGCTGCGTGGATGCAGCGGATCGTTTAACCAAACGCACTCGGGGAATATTTAATAGTTTGTACGTACGTTCTCGCGTTTCACGTACCACTAATGACTATCGACTATCCACTCGACCCGACGAGACGATTAAAAGAAAAATCCCGCTCGAGATCCACTCGTTAATTCATTCAGATAAACGGGACCGGAGCTGTTGAAGTCTCGAGAATCACGGCTTCGACGCCAATTCAATTCCTACTCACGCGACTCGACTTTTCACGGGAGTAAACAATGAGGTTTTGGTTATTGAGAAATGAGTCGAGGGCCTCGACTCAACGACAGCCTCTGGAAATATCGCGCGAGCCATTTATGCATCTCGAGCCTGTTTTAAGGGGACTTTTCTTCATATTGATTTTTTCTTTTTTTTTCAATTGATAAATGAGTGTAGGAAAAAGGTAACACAAAAATGAATGGAATATCAGCTTGAGGGGACTTTTCTTTATATCAATTTTTTCAATAGCTTATAGACGTAATTGATAATTACATGATGAAGTGAGGAACACAAAAATAAACGGAATATTGCTTGACAATAATCACATTTTTGACAGTAAATAACTAGTTTTTTAATCAGTCATTGATATTGATTCAATTACAATTTAGTCATGAGCAAATTAGTTTTTTAATCAGTCATTGATATTGATTTAATTACAATTTTGTCATGTGTGTGCAAAGAGATGACAAATGAACATCGATATGCAATAACAACACATTAATGAAATTTTAGGGGCACATCTTAAGGAACATAGAACGATTTGTATCGGGTTCACCACCGATTCTTATGACCAAAGCTGACGTTTTTTTCTTTTTTCAAAACTGCATTGAGTATTCAATAAATCATTTGAATTATTCACACAAGATAGAGCGAAAATTTTTTGTTTGGTGTTTTTTCTCATTACTATTTCACTTTATTTTACGAAATAGTATATTTGTAGACAAGTCTCCTTAAGCACGTTCCCTCGCTTGAGATGAACGTCTTTCGCTACTTTAAGCACAGGCTTATACTTGTTCATTATTTATCCTGTAATTAATTCATTATTAAAAACTCACTTAATGCTATTCACACATTTTAACTTCATAAATTTGCCTCTCCACAATCAGAAAAAGTGTGTTATCAGTTTCTATGCTCTGAAAATAACTATTTTTCGTAATTACAAAATGGTTCTATCGCGATCTTCAAAGCCATACAGATTTCACTAAATATACAACATTTTCAAAGCACCAATAAATTTAACCATTTCTGTTTCGAGTAGATAACAATTACTAGATATTCAATAATCACAGGATAGATAAGCAAGGTATTTTAAAGTAGCGGAATTTTCTCAATACTACAACAAAATTTCACATTCATACGGTTAAAATTGAACGGAATGTGTAATGAATTTCCAACGAATTGACTATAACCTCGAGAGCAAGAGGAAATCTTCAGCGCTCCAGCTATTCACTGTATTTATGATCTCAGAGAGTGACCACAATCATAAAAGACATTTCACCACATTGGACGCGTACGAAACTTCCTGCAGCGTTATCGGGACCGCAGAGAGCGGTTTCCACCTCACAATTCAATCGCGCGGCGAGCTAGAGTCGCTCTATTTTAAGACGAACCCGCGGGCCGATAAATATTTATACGCGCGATCGCCACCGGGTGCACGTTTCCCTGCATCATCAGAGAGATCCGGCATCTAAACAGCTATTAGCGCACTCGTCGGAGTAAACGCGGGACCGGGTAAACTTTCGCGATCCCTAAAGTTAGCTTTGCCGTTCACGCGCCAAAGAAAAAAGCAGATTCGCTCGTATCGAAGTTTGTCGAAAGGCGTCGGAAATTCCGATTTGTTGCAATCCAACAGTTTCGAGTCCTAGAACAACAAGAACAACAACAGCAACAACGACAAACGTCAATCAATCAATAGAACAGTGATTTTATTTAGGAATTTAATAGGAAAGAGTTTTTATGATACAACCCACGTTTTGCATGATATATATATTGATATTATTGATTGATGTCAAGTGATATGTATTACACTACTGCAACATTAACGTTTTACATTTATAGTCATCATTTGTCTAATATACACTATATATATACTACTATATATCTGCTGGTTACATAGAATTCGTTTGGCTCGCTCTCGGTGATTATCGATGCGAATCGTTGTTAACGAGACTGATCGTTGAACGTATAGCCCTCGCTATGTGCGCCACCGACCAGTAAGACTCCACTACATTGATCGTGACTAATGACCAATTGGCGACACACAACAGCCGCGAGACTATACACAGTGTACACTCGCCAGATTATAATTCCAGCCATAAATATTAATTCGAAATTGTAATAAACGCATCGCAGCGCGATTTGGCGAATGAAATATTTGGTGAATTGTCGGAAGCTCGTTGGCGCAGACGTTCTTTACAATCTTTCGCATATACTCTTGTTACCATTGTCTATATATGTGTCGTTATTTCCGGGGATATGGAATTTTGTCGATGTGCTCTATCCGCGCCCGCTCTCAATAAACGATACATCACACGATTTAAGCTGCCGCAAAATTCCGGTCAAATGATATTGTCGCCGGTGCGGTTCCTAGTCCTTCGTTATGGAACCACAAACCCTCGCTGGATATCGCTTAGACATTTTTATAGGACAATTATTAGATTAGAAAGTTTAACTCGATGTGTAGTTTAAATTGATTGGAAACAAGAAATTGTTTATTAGTACGGTTTCATTAGGTAGACGATGGTTTAAAAGAGGTTTTAGATAGTTATTGTGGCTATTGAAATGACCCACAGAACCGGAATTTTGCGGTACGTAAATCGACCGCTTGGACCATCAAATGATAAATCGTCCACGAAACGATAAATGTGTGCAAGTTGACCAGCGAAAGGCAATTTTGCATTTTCGACGCAAATAATTAATTGGAAAGGAAAGTGATGCTGGAAATGACGTTCTCGAATTCCCTTGTACACGTGACACAAAATGTATTTTATTATTTTTTTAATTGACGTTGTTAAATTTATTCATAGTGTGGGTTTCATGAAGTGGCGAATTAACTGGGAGTCGTATTGAAATTTTGGTGTGTCCCACGAGTATGCTCGCCGGTACCGCATTGAATACTCTGGGTTAATCAATACTTGGTCGTTCCAGCGCGGAATTAGCCAATAAATATTGAATATTCCATCACTCCGACCTGTTTTCCCACACACACAATATTCGCAACTTACTTCTCATCGCTAAATTAATAATGCCTCACGCACCGTGTGAAAAATAAAATTGAGCGGTTAACGGGAATTATTCAACGTCGACGAACTAACTTTCAATTATGCAATTATGTCAATCCGTATAAACTGAGCTATTTGTTTTTGGCATTAATTTCCCTTTATGCTCGTGCCAATCATTTTCAATTGAGACGTCCGAAGAACTCAGAATAATTGTTTCACCATTTAAATTCCAACCTAATATTTTTATTATATTTGAGGAATAGCTATTTCCATAACATTTTATTAAATTTTATTTCTAAAACAAATATAACAAACTATAAACCGATTGGATTCTATTAAATGTGAATTTTTTTATGAATGTATATAAATATTTTTCGATTATATTGTCGGTCAAATCAAGTAATCGAGGTTGTCTATTCTGCTGTTTATATTATTCTTATCTTATCAACAGATTTCACATTGCCAGAGTAGCTAATTTCAAACTACCTAATATATTTTTCCTGCTTCGTTTATGTTTAACAAATTTGTTTTTTTCAATTCCGACTTCACGATTGAAAATTTGGACGAAACATTTAAGGACTTTATAAATATTTATGAAGCATCAAATAAAATACGGTTAGAATCTGTAACATCATTGAGAATTGTGCAATCATTCGAGTGATGTAAATCAAATGTTAATGTCATACACTCATTTTTGATATCGCTTGCAGCATTTTTGAGACTCATATGGGGAATATTTCGCTTTCCGCTTGAGCCTTTGCTTACGACTAAGTTCTAAATAACAATAACTACGAATGGCTTGAATAAATTGGGTATGTAATAATTGATAAATAATCGAGTATGGTCAACTTGTACATTAACGCACTCACTCTCTTTATTGCCGTACAAAACTCTTGTCGACGGTCACGAGGCTACAGTCTTTTATTAATTTCGTTGTCGATCTTTCTTTTTCTTTACTTTTCTTACAAAATAAAAACAACATCGAGTCGCGAGTACAAGCCGAGAGTTGCGTGAATACAAGAGAGAGATCTCAGAGCAAAATCATTTCGAGAGCGAAATTGCGCTGTCGATATTGCGGATGTTGCAAGCCGCTAGACGACTTCCGGTACCTCGAAAGAGCTTCTCACGAGAACCATCAGGATGCCCGACGTTTGCGTCGCCAACCGGACAAATAATATTCTGATAAACTGAGAGACGACCGCACAAGAGTCTTCGGTGACAGTTGAACAAAAAAAAAAGAAACAGACAACGAAATATTAATGAACGTATAGAAAGAGAGAATCAAAACTGAGAGACGCAGATTGCGATGACGACGAAATCGCACTGAAAGAGAAAGAAACCAAGTGGAAAATAATCCAAAGAAATCCAAAAAAATCTTGTCTCCTCTAACGATAATTCCTGTTTGAAATTTTTTGTTCTCACTGTCTCTCACTAAAACAACTAACTAAATCTCTATCACTCAGTCTCTTCCATTTCGATCTGTCTACTTAAAACAAAAAACAAAAAAGAATATTAACAAAACTAAAAAATGGAAAAAAGAAAAGAAAGAAAAAGCCTATCTACGAATACCCTATCTCTCTCTATCTCTCTCTCTACACACATTTCTCTGTAACCTGTTTCCCTCTTACTATGTCTTGCTATGTCCCGGCTTTCTTTTGTTTCTAGATATTGCAGAACCTACAAAAAAAACGCACTGAGCGGAGGGGGCGCCTAAGCTCTGACAATATGAATAAAAAGAAGTCCGGTTTCAGCAAAAGCGACCTTATTTTTAAGGTAACCCGCCTTAACGAACGCGCAAGCTCTCACCCCACGCAGTCGTTGTCGCTGGACGACACTGTCTCTGACCATTTCGTCCCGATTTTTCGATAATCGATGGAAGGTTAAGGAGCGTGGACACCAAAAGAGAAAGAAAAAACAAGCGTGTTCATTCAAAACACCCTTTAGGCACAGTGACGTGCGTTAAAATATCGGTAACACCCGAAATAATTGGCGTTGTCCATGCTGTCCTCAGATTTTCCCTCGACCTTTCGAAATTTGGGCCGAAGGGAGGTCGCGTGGGTAGTGGAGGGAGGAGCTGCACGCTGATTGGCTCGTTGGTTTCTACTTACAAACATTCGCTTTCTCCTTCCGTCGCATTAATTAATATTATATATTTCTATATATACATATATATACCCGCAGCAGCAATAGGCTATGCTTAAATTATTGACACTATTTGTCGTCTCGCATCTGCCTAGCGATGACAAGTATCTTTAAACTATTCTCTCCTACTCGAATCTATTTCAACTAACTTTGTCTCCCGTATCCCCATGATTTTCCAAACCGTAAGCACACAATAGAATTTCGTGAGATTCATTGCAATATTTTGTTTCCTAAAAATGCATTAAAAAATTGTGTACCATTTGAAGTGTATTATTTAATACAACACTTCATTCCGTCAATTGGACCCGATAATCTGATGATTTTTGCGAGAATTTCAAGCATTGCCTAATTCAAAAATATATAGTCTCGCAATGAGCCCGGAATTATACCGTGGGGTGCGAACGCACCCCAACAAAAAGTAATGAACATGTACGGTATGATTCTGGGGTTGTTTGAGCGCATTTGAAACATGAAATTCTCTTGTCGTAACAACCCAACTGGAATTTTCAACCAAGACGTCTATCGACCCTGCCTCACATCCCTCTGCGCTCCATGTAAATGCTTTTTATCGCTAGACGGTGCTAACACCCTTAATTCTGCGCACGTCATTGGGCGTCCCTTCTTTGTCGCTTTGTCGTAAACCGCACAATAATGAGAGTAGTCATCGTCAACGTGAATACTATCTGCAAGATAATACGAGCAACGTGAGGACGCAGCTCGCGATATCCACCATTCTAGACCAAAAATTTACATTTTTTGGTATACTAGAGACATAGTTGTTGTGTGTTGAACGAAATAGTTTTGTGCCGAAAAAAAAAAGAAGAAAAAAAACTGAGGGATGCTCTGAGTAGTAGCTGAACGCGATGGGCTTTGCAAAAATAAAAAGAAGAATCTCTGCTCCGCTGCTATCTGCATTTTACAAAAATGGTCCTCACGCGAAAGATTTTACATACGTTTCGTTTGAGGACAAATCTGCATTGCTTTGGACTGGCTCTGTATGTATGTGCATTTAGCTTTTGTCGCTATTACTCGCCTGGCTTTTGACGTTACATATAAAAAAGAAAAAAAAAATATATATATATACATATATATCCCCCACTGTTGTGCAATTTTCTTTTCCGTGTGTTCTCGAACCTCGGCGAATTGTGTGCGTATGGGTACGTGTGTCTCGCTGTGTCTGTCGCACACCAACATTTTCTTTACCCTCATCTTTCGACGTTCTCGTCGCTTTCCAACTACTGTTTAGTTCCACCGCTCTTCTTACCATCGTAATACCCTTCTCGTTGACTACCACCATCGTTTATTCATCGTCATCATTACGATTGATTGTTGAAACGTAACAATGAAAAAGTTACTCTGTCTTATTCGACTTGTGGACTGTCCCGTAGACGAGAGTTTAAACATCAGCGGTTCAATGGTATAACATTGTCGTTTGATTGATTATACTCATTATAAGTATATGCAACTCTATATACTATTATACGTATTCATTATGTAATGACCTATCTTAAAAAAAATTGGTACATACATACGTTGACGCGTGTATGTATGCACGTACGTATGTGTGTGTTTCTCTAATAACTGTTAGTAAATGCCCAGGTAATGTATTGAAATGTTTGTTGAATTAGATCAGTAAGATCATATACGTATTTTCCCAGGTAACCCCCGTCGTTTAAAATGTTTACCCGTAGCCGCAATACACCATTTTTTATTATCATTGACTGTTGTTATCATCGTTCATTGATATTCTCATGGATTGACACTTTGACGCGATAACCGATTACTGGAATGTGTCACCGGTTCTGGACGCGTAATCAATTATGCATACGGTTCATTCACTCGATCGTCGAACTGAGAATATCAAGAGCCTTTCGTTAGCCGCCAGCCGAGCAAACGACTGAGAAAGAAAGTTCCCCTCATAACTCGATAGGAAGACATTTTCAAGTACATGAGCGATCAATACTAGGGCTTACTGAAGTATGACGATTGTCCTTCTTAATACTTGTGCAATACTTTGGGCATATCTGATTCAAGTTTGCGGTGGAGTACTCACTTTCATTAAATTGATGTATTTAACTGAACATGGATGATTTTAATTATGATTTTTTCTTTTTTCATCTGTTTGTGAATGAACATTGTTATGAAAATTCAGAAAATATTCAATAATTATATGAGATTGCATTGTTAATTTTTCGTTTAATACATTGTGAATTTTTCAAATTAAATTTATACATTTTTCCCTTGCACGCTAGATTAAAAATTCGGGTATGCATATCGCGAAAAAAAAATTATTCTGTTCTTGTCCGGAAATAATGCAAGACTTTTCAGTTCGAGCATCGAGTTCTCCACGACTATCGGTAATTCAAAACGGTTGAGAAAGAAAAATTAATAAAAATAATAGAAAAGGCACGGTATATGCAAGAACATGGTCGCTATATATTAGCATTAGTCCCATAAAATCGACAAGTTTTCCTAAATCATCAGGATACTGTGGAGTTAACCTGCGTGCATAGAGAGAGAAAATAAAAGAACGTATCCTCAGATTCTCATTATAATCGTGGAACATGTGAACAGTCCAGTTTGTCCCCAAATTTGTGATTATTTTGCGCAATATTTCAAATGGAATTCGAATTATTTCAATGGTATGGGTTGGAATCAGGGACTGCGTACATTTTCTTCGATTACCATACGAATTTGGATATGATTTTCATTTTCATCTCTCTGTGCGCAAGTAGAAAGGTTAAATCAAATCATCGTACTATTTACATATTTGTCGATGAAAAAAAAAATGTACCTTCCCTTTGTCATCGCTGCTTCCTAGTTATCGTGAACAATAAAAAAAAAGTGCCTGCCGCATTTCTCACTCTCTCCTGCAGTTATATAATAACCAATTGTGGAAGTAGCTGTTACTACTGCACGAGTGATCTGAGAAATCCCCATAAACACACCACGCCAATGATTTGCGAAAACCTGTGTTGAAAGCATCGTAGCCGTATCACGTTAATTTCAACGTTCCATGGTTTCTATATACGTTCGTTCGTTATTATTATTTTTGTAATTGTTTTTATTTGATATAGCAATATTAATGAATTAATTACATGAGTATTACGCAAAGTGGCATGCTTATTTGTTGTTATTTAACGAGCAGTGTTGAGTCACTGAGAGAATTCGATAAATTTGTCCGGGGATTACGACGATACTCCGAATAAATTTTTCGAATCCTGAGGTCTACGTTCGATACCCCCTCTTTTTCCTTAAGGGAAATTATGAGAATTTTTTAATTTTGTTTTGTCTAATCATCTTGTCGCCGTAACAGTTCCTGAGATTTTAAATATTGTTTGGCTCTCGCTTTATTTAATTTATCTCTGATTTTTTTTCCATTTATTTTGGGGGTTTCGTCTGTGCAATTAGAAAAAGGAGTCTAGGACGCTCTTCGCAAATTATTATTTATCAATGTTTAACTTTTTTGTTGCGCGTACACCCGCTTATTTGCTGTACAGAACCGCAGAGGAAGCTTCGCGGTTATGTCCTTTAGGAGGGTATAGGGTGCTCGAAGCTAGCCCAGGCCCTTCAGCAACGAGCACAAAGACAGTGTCACTGGGTGTTCGTCGTACCCGGTGACCACGAGTCCAGCATCGATTAAAGCTCTTTCTTTCGTTGTTGGCAGTTCCTGAACATGGCGTCGGTGTTCATGCGAATCTTTAATCTGATCTGTATGATGTTACTCATTGGACACTGGAGCGGATGTCTTCAGTTTCTCGTGCCGATGCTCCAAGGATTTCCTAGCAATTCTTGGGTCGCCATCAACGAGTTGCAGGTCAGTTTTTAATTCTAAGAATTGTCAAGCGCTTCACACTTTGTAATATGGATTTACCTATCTTAGTTCTTTTTTTTTTGTAATACTTTACATTTTTGTTTTGCACAATTTCGTGACAATTGACTAAGGTCAGAGACCATTTTTTATTTTCATTCCCTGCCCTTGGTTTGCAGAAAAAATATATGGCAATGCATTTACAGAAATATTAAATATGAATTAATTAAAATTAAATATGAATTTGATTAAATTCTTGAAAAAGCAATTTTTTAAGATACACTTAAATTCTATACTCTTCAGGAACAATTCGGGCTTTCCTGAATAATTTTAAAGCTGGATGGTTCATTGCTGTTTTTTAAAGGGACTCTACGAAATTACTCGCTGGATATTTAATAGTGTTAAGAGAAGGGAGCCAGATGAAATTGGTTGATATGCATTTGAAGAATATCTAGCTTGCTTACCTGTTGGTATTATGAAAAAAAAAAAAAGATTCTGGTGACTACGAAAATAAGATTTTCTTGCCCTTTGGCAAAAGTATATCATTATTCCTAATGAAATATTATAAGTTTATGGATTTTAGCAAACTTGCGATTTCCCATGATAACCATTCGTCAGTTTCTTTTAGCATGAATGCAACTTCTTTTGTTTTTAAATTTGGTGAGTTATATACCACTTATTTAGAAAATTGGTAATTTATACATTTTCCGTGGATAATCATTTTTTTTTTTTCACCAATTTTGCCTCGACCTAAAATCGCTATGTTCACGCCGGCAGAAACCTTCATAATTATAATTGAATAGTTTTTGAAAAATGTATAATCAATTGCCTCATTGCTGAGGTAATTGAGTATGAAGAAATTAAAAAAATATTATTTGCCAAAAGCACACGTTAATATTTATCGTTTTCGATTTTCATTGCTTTGCAGCAAAAATTATTTTGAAATGAAACTCTCATCGCATACATAATGAGAATAACAGAGATCTTTTTATTGAAACACTCACCATCAAATTTTCTTTTTTTATTTTCTTAAATTTTTATTATTCATTCTAATAATCTCGAAAAATTCCCAATACCTTACGTCTATTTGCACAATATAAAAATCTATAAACATGATTCATATTATTCGTTTACCCACGTCCACTCCTTCTTTTGTATATAGAATACCGTTTGGAAACAGGCGCAAAATCAAAAGTTGCATATTGCTATATTATTTATTTACCGTTCTCAAAGTGACTTATATACGGAAATACGTATACAGAAACTTATTTCATAACTTTAAAATGTCATTTTTTCAACCGGGCTAAACTTAGAAGTGAATAACCTTGTTTACAACGAAAACTTTCAAGGGAAATTCGAATCCAGTAACTTGAGCTAGTTTTAACAGCTAGCCCAAGAAACGAGCTAAATCATTCGAAACTTTTCGAGACCACATTTTTACCATGAATAGAAAATTGAATCATATTTTATATCTTTACAATTATTCTTATCTATCACGCAATTCAATCCAAGTAATCATTTAATTCTACAAAAAATGCACACAATATTTCACAAAGGTAAACAAAAATCTGTATTTTGTCGATTTTACGACCTGAACTACTGCTTGCCGAATTCTGTATAATTAATTGTTTGCTATCAGTTCCTTGATTTCTTTTATCTCAGTTTAGCCTGATATCTATAAATTTGCGAAAGTTAGACCACAGAAATCATCTATTTATAAATTCAAGACATCCTAAAGTTCGAATCCTTTGACCGACCGCTGACAAATTTAATCCTTAAATCCGTTCGATAATATTCTACTACTTGTGTACCAAATTTAAATTTTTTATCAATCAATTATACACACAAATATCCATACCATTTTAAATCGCTTGTCTTACCGTCGTAGATAATTTCAAGTATTCAAACACGAAAAAAAAAAAGTCTTCGGTCCCTCTATGAGAAAATAATTGCACATGAGTTTGCAACCAGAATTGCAACCAGACCTTCAAGTTTCGTTTTATTCGCAGGAGTCATTCTGGTTGGAGCAATACTCGTGGGCCCTCTTCAAGGCGATGTCGCATATGTTATGCATCGGTTACGGCAGGTTTCCACCGCAGTCATTAACGGATATGTGGTTGACGATGTTGAGCATGATCAGCGGGGCGACTTGTTATGCGCTGTTCCTCGGTCACGCCACCAACTTGATCCAATCTCTCGACTCTTCGAGAAGACAGTACCGCGAAAAGGTAAGTAATCCTGGGCCGTAAGGAGAAGCAACGTCACGAGTACGATTATCACTGAGTATTAAATGAAAATTTCTAATCGGAGCCTTGAAGCGATCATTCTAGCAACGGGAGACTCGCGACAGAAGCGGCCTCAAGAAATCGTTAAGTCAACTGTAAATACGATCAGCTCTGATCTTGTAAATAATTAGATTTTGCAACCTAATAATTAGGCGCACGAAAGTGACCAAAGCCCCATCCCATTTTGTAAAGAAAAAACAAATGTCAATGAAGTATCACGCCCTAGATTCATTTATTCACCGTGCACTTTAGAAAAATGACGAGTGATTCGGGTATCCACCAAAGCTACACCTTTCTCGAGTGTAAAAGGTCCGCCGACCTCGTGTCCTCGAATCGTTCTCTCAAGCCAGAACTTCGCTGAGGGGCTGCCATGGCTATGTAATTTTATAATCTTCGTCTGCATATCGCTAAGATTATACAGACCGGGGACTAGGGAATATAATGTACGGGAAACGAAGTGGTACTTTTGTTGCTGGGAGAATATAAGGGTTGGAGAATCGCGGAACGTTGATCGGGGATGATTTGTTCTCGGGGTAGGTGAAGCAAGTGGAAGAATACATGGCCTACCGAAAATTGCCGAGAGAGATGCGACAGAGGATCACCGAGTACTTCGAGCATCGTTACCAGGGCAAGTTCTTCGACGAGGAGCTCATTCTCGGGGAACTCTCGGAGAAGCTCAGAGAGGTACGATGAAAAATAGACTAAAATATAACGTGCGTACGTATTTTGTAACGCCACAATGGATTTTATGTCCACAATCTATATACGCAGTCATCACATAATTCCTACACACACTACCGATCATTAAAACTCGCATTATCATTCATTGTACAATGCAACATAATCATTCGTTGCACGAGCCACGAGTTGACTTGAAACGACTCAGAGTTCACGGGCTATGGCAAGATATTGTTCATCACGCTCTGATCCTCTCCGATCTAGGACGTGATAAATTACAACTGCAGATCACTCGTCGCCTCGGTGCCATTCTTCGCCAATGCGGACTCTAACTTCGTTTCGGACGTCGTCACGAAGTTGCGATACGAAGTCTTCCAGCCAGGTAACGCGAACGATCGGTAGACCCTTAAATTTACTAATCAATACTGTTTAGGACGATCTTTGGTGAGTACACGTAACTCCTTGTTACACGAATTCTCTGAAAGATTGTTCTAAAAGCACCGATTTTTTCTTTTGCCTGAAAATACACATCTAGATGATAACTATTTTTTAACTTTGGGATGATTTTATTCTGTTTATGTTCAAATTATTTAGCAGCTTCCGATTTATCAATTCTGGTTTTAAATTCGCACACTGGCACTCAAAATTCAGCGAAATCCTTTTAATGTTAATATTTTCTCACCGAGAAATCGTGCTACTCGTGGCAAGTATTAAGTTCTCGCAGCTGTCAATAATTGCAGAATTCATCAAGATTATCTTAAAGGCACGGTCATGAAAAATCCGCAGTTTGACATTAGTATCCTTTGATCGTTCAATCGCAATGACTTGGCAGGCTGTTATGAGAAATTCAGCTTGATTCATTTGGATATTCAGCCAAACTATTGCAAAATTATCCTTAAAATGCACGTAAAGAAATGCTGGCAGACCTGACAATTATCAAGTACCAATTATTCATTTCTGATACATGCGGACAATTTTTATATTTGCATAAATTTTTTATTGTTATCGAGTCTTTCAAGTCCGTAGTTATCGTATAACAAAAAAGAATTGTTACTTAATAGTTATCAGACGTTCCACGATTTTCCTCAGTTTACAATTTGATATGGATAATGCATTTAATTTTATATCTCACGTCGATTTATACGCAAAGTGTATATATTTATATAATTTAGTCGAAGAAGGGCAAAGGTGTAAGTTGCGGGATGCCTACACCGAGAGAAAAGTTTTCATTGATTCCAAAGAAATGCGTGGATTGCATCTTTTTCATTGATTCCAGCGATAAATGTCTTTATTTTAAATAAAATATTACATTCCAAATTCCAATGTAACATTTCATTGACTCCTATGAAGTATTTACTTAATGAGTATACAATAAAGGAATAATTCCCTGATTGAATGTTACTGCTCTTTATTGAGTTTAAGATCTTTCATAGAAAAAATCGTATTAAAACTGAAGTACTTCATTTAATTGGCGAAGATTTTCGTGATTCAACAAAACTCTTTTTCTCGGTATATCAGGCATTCTGATTATACAACATTAGACTAATAAGGATACTTTCAGGTGACATAATCATCAAAGAAGGCACTATCGGCTCGAAGATGTATTTCATCCAGGAGGGAATAGTGGACATCGTGATGGCGAATGGCGAGGTGGCAACCTCGTTGTCCGATGGCTCATACTTTGGTGAGATCTGTCTTCTGACGAACGCGCGAAGAGTAGCGTCCGTCAGGGCAGAGACTTACTGCAACCTGTTCAGCCTCTCGGTGGATCATTTCAACGCGGTTCTCGATCAGTATCCACTAATGCGCCGTACCATGGAGAGCGTTGCCGCCGAGAGGTATAAACTTTGGTTAGGTTTGTTCTATCGAGTTGGTGTGCTAATAGATGTCGATCACCACCCTCTCCCCGCCATACTGAATCTTCTGTTTTGTATGTGCATACTATTACGTATGTACTTATCGGAGGGCTGGTTTTCTTCTATATATTATTCTATCTTTATATTATTGTCAAATTATCTGCTTGCTTATAATCGCTCGCTCGATCATCGTCGTCGTCGTCGCCGCTCTTATCCAAGAACGCGAGGACTCTGCGCTCTTTTCGCTTCTGCGGCAGCGGGAAAATATTCTGCGGTGTCTTTTCTTAACGTTTTCATACACTTTTGTGGATAAAGCGATTAAGAAAAGGCCTTTCGACTCGGCGCGAGGAGACAAGTCATTGAGAATAATTATATGCATTGGCGGCCACCGCGAACTCGCTAGCCTTAAGGTTTGATACCTATCGTGATAATAGTCTTTTCAAAAGGACTTCAGATAGCGGTGAAAATGTTTTCCTGTAAAACTCGGTATATCTTGTTTTTGCCTTGGTAATAAACGTGGCCTTTTTTATGACATTTTAAGAACCGCTGCATTTTGCAGTCAAAGCCCTAGTTTTCTCTGAATCTTTACATCTGCTACTGTTTCTAAAGTTTCTTATTTTATTAAACTATTGGTCTTAAAATATATGAAAATCTCTTATTTTCTCCATGAAAAAATGAAAATTCTCTAGAAGAAAATCAATAATGGACATTGTATTGTTAAAACGACTGAACTATCCGATAGATATTAGAGAAATTCAAAGAAATACAAAGTAAAATTTCGAAAAACCTGTGAAAATATTACACAGGTCGGTTAGTTTTTTTATATGGGTCCAGTACAATTTCACAGCAATTTGTCAGAGAAATATTTTCACCAGAAAACTAAATACCTCGAGGAACATTTGATACTCGCAGCAAACATCAATTTTTAAAAACAAACTCTTCGTCATGTGGTATCGATCCTTCTTTAATTAATAAATCAACACATTTTACTAATTGCAACATTTGCAAGCATGCTTGCCACCCACACGCTCAACGCGAAGCTTTCGCCACTGTCCGCGTAAAAACTAGAGCGAGCTCTAACTATAAGACTATTTTGACATTTTTCTAACTATACTATATTACTATATAATATATATAATTAAGCGATATAAAGGCGATGCAATATCTCATGATTTTCTCTCTCAGACGGGTCGATTATTTTCCCTGGATGAGTACAACACTATGTCTCTAAATCATAGGTGTAAATGTTGTACTCATTCACGTCTGATCATGCGTTAAAAGTCTGTAATGGTCTGATTTCTTGGTTTTTTAATCGATCCACCGGTCCGTCATTATCGAAATCCTTGGCGGCACGAATAGGTGTAGCGACTAAATCAACAATTTATAAAACATAAAGCTCCGATAACTATCTTTTACTAAAAATATATGTATGATAAAAAGCGTGCTGCCAAGGGTTTCTCGGTCAAGCGTGAATAATCGTTGGGTGTGTCTGGTGTGACATTCCCTACGCTTAATCGTACTCTGTATCGCAGGTTGAACAAAATCGGCAAGAATCCTAATCTGGTGTCTCATCGAGAGGAGGATCTTGGCAGCGAATCGAAAACTATTAACGCCGTCGTTAATGCTCTCGCGGAACAAGCCGCGCACGCCAGTGCCAGTGAAGAATCGGTAATTTATAACGGAAAGCTCTCACCCCCTTCACCCCATAGCCAAAAAACTGTTCTCGTCATATTACGTATTGGATTTATCAGGACATTTAAAGCCTATGTAAAAAACAATTGATTTAAACATGTAGATTTCTTTACTACACATGTTAAGTCTTATATAGTCATTTATGATGATAGTATAGTGTAATCAAGCGGTAAGGCTGATTTTTCGAAATTTTTTTTCCCATGGACTATATGAGATGCATCGTATTTTTTCAAATGTGAGGGAACATCTTTATGGGAGATGTGTCGATCTTTCCAAAATGCTTATTTTTGTGGTGATGAGATGCAGGTTTGTTCAAAGTCATTTAAATCATCTCAAAGCGAGAACCAAAATTTCTCTAAATGCTGTGTTATTCGAATATATATTATACCTATTTGCGAAATGTTTCATCGAAAATTTTATATATTTCTGGAATTACAAGAAATCATTTTTTTTACTAAAGTACTGTTGCTGTAATTCAACAGTTTCCGATCGAATTCAAAGCATATTGTATAGTACATTCGAAAATAACTTAACTTTAAAACAACGTTGTTTTTTTTGCTTTGAAACGACTCAGTTTAGTGCTACATTGGCAGCAAATTACCAAAGCTGCGCCGTAACGCTCAGACGAATGATATATCTTATTTTCCTATGACGATGCTGTTTTATATCTCATAAAAATAAATGTGATACACCTCATCAATTTCTAGAGAAGAAAATTGCGGAAAATCAACTTCTGGTTTAAAGCATCATTTTGTTAAATTACGTGGTCAAAGAATAAAAGGGGTGAAGGATAACCGTGAAATAAGAATAAATGCAAAAACGTGCATTATCCGGTACATCAGTACCGGTGGTGAACATTCTATGGTTGTGTGAAAGGTTAATCCGTTGCAGGTGCACAGTATGGAGCTTCGGGCACTTCCAACGGGTCTTCTGCCGAGACCAAAGTCGGAGAACAACTTTGCGAGCCAAGAACTGACGAGGGAAGGCCGTAGGATCTTCCACAAGAGCGACACCTTCCACAAGGACACGTATCAATGACGGCACTCATCCTACTAGCACACGCAGAGATACTGAAGGCTCCATTAATCTCTCGCCTCGATGGGACTTCTCCGCAGCGACACGAGAATCTCAAGCATGCTAGTCTGGTTGACTCTCTCGGCGCAGGTTGAGCGAGAGGATCAGGCGACTAGAGAAGGACGAGGAAGGAGAAGAAGATGAAGAAGAAGCAGAAGGAGAAGAGTGAAGAAGAGAAGTCTCATAGCCTAGCGGCGTCAGCGACGGAATAACGACGAAGAACAATGAAGACATCATCTTCACCCAACATTCCGGACTGGCGCTCTAGACTCGCGAGTTCCTTGGAGTCCGGTCTGCGAGACGCGAAACTCTCTGTGCTAAAAAAAAAAACACAAAAAAACAAATAAAAAAAAATGATCGCCAGCAATTCGAGGTGGTCGATAAAGATGAGTGGCTTGGAAGGAAACCAGCGTGTCTGCGCGATGAGTCTCGTCGATACTTCCTCGTGAGCTGAACAACAATATAAAGAAGAATAGCAGCAGGAGACGGAGAAGACGGAGAACTATAAGTCAGCGACGAAAATAACGTTAAACTCTTTGCGTTCGGAAACCTTGGCAAGGCTTGCGGTCAACGTGAATTAAAAAGAAAAGCGTTAATTTTAAGCTTAGCCTCGCAATTAACGGCCCTCCGTAGAAATATAAGGTTTAAAGCTCCATGTGCGAAACCTAGAAAGCAGGCACACAAAACATACACACATCCATTCGAAGACACCCCAGAGGGTCGCGGAAAGCCCGAAGATCCAAAGAGGCAATGACGTGAAATCATTGTAAAGTAACTTCTCATCTCAAATTTCGGCTGATATGGTTAAAATCCGGAAGGTAGGGTTCCGCGATGCGCTCTCAGCGCCCACACGAGAGAACCGCGATCACTACGAGCTCACGCGACGGTAAGGAAGGTCGGGAGATAATTAAATAGAAATTACAAGATACGACGCGATTATATAGAAAATATTTCGGGCCCAAGGACCATGTTAAGTTGTTGAGAGTTCTTTGGGCTGCCGAGGCAAAGGATTCGGAAATTAAAAAACAAAAACAAAAAAAAAAAGATTAAAAAGATATATAACGAAAGCGCGTGCGTGAAGGAGGAGGAGGATGTTGGTATCTTTTTACGAGATTAACAAACGCGATGTACTATAAAGAACTATAAATACTATATATACATATAAATATATATATATACATATAATAAATTATTATTGTTATGATTATTATTGCAATGATTACTACCACTACCGCATTATTAGGCAGTTATAAATATATAAATAACAGAAAATGTATAGATAGCAGAAGCGATAATGAGTTACGGAATAGATCGCAGAAATACTATTTTAATTGTTGGTGAATGATGAGAACTTACGAAGACGAGGAGAAAGCAGAAGCTTGTGCGAACGTAGTGATTATCAAAAGTGAAACAAAGAGACAAAAAAAAAGAGTGTAGCGCGCAAATTCGATGGTCCGAAGGGCTCATTGCTAAACGATATACTTTCACGCGTGTATAGAGCATATTTTTATTTTTCGTCCGTGGTCTCGTTTATCGCCTGACGCCTAGAAAACAAAAGAAGTAATACTATTAATTCGTTGACGAGGACGGGCCACACACACGCTCTCCGTGAAATATATTTTTATTCTTTCGTTATTAATTGTAGGCAATACAAAATGAAAACTTAGGCGAAATGAAATCGGCGAGATAGATTTCCAATTAATGCATGATGTACGTGCGCAAAAACGTAACGTGAGTACCTATGCATATATGTACTGCAATCGAATACCTTACATCTGACGAAAATTCGACAAAATCCTGAACTCTTGTGGGATCTCGTCGCGGAATCTGACATTCCTCTCCTGAACCCAGGCTCCTACTTTTTTTTGTTTTCAAACTTCTTTTTACAGTGAGTTAAGTCCTTTTTAAGTGAGTAGGGCAGCTCGCTTAACGTCTGATCATTCTTGATCGAGTATCGAAGGAAATAAATTTTATTTACCGAATGTTGAGTGACGTTTCCCAAGAACAAATCAATTATTTTCCGAACCAGTACACGAATCCTATCGCTTCTCGACAGTGGAAATGGATTTTTAAACAGATTTCGTGAACCCTAATTAGAAATTTCTATATAAATAATATTTTGGTTTCGTTTCAGTACATATACACGTACGTCTTCATAGTTAATTACGTGAATACACGTGCATGCACACAAAGGTAATATAATGAAAAATCTAAGACACGTGTACATGTTCGTACACGAGCACAAGCGAAAGATATAAAGAAGTAACTATTTTTCGTGAGAGGACGAGAGAAAAAGATAATACGTATTTATAGGTTTTCGCATTTAGGTTCGCCTCTTTCTTTTACGATCATCCTCGCAAGTTACCTCAGGCGATCATTAACCGAGGTGTTCTTACCAGCAACTTCGCCCAAAACGACTTAGAGCGTTCGGTCTATTGCATTTTTCATATACGTGATCTTTGCAAGAATCTGTTTGGTATGTAAATCGTTTGATCACAGGAGGTAAACATACTTATTTTCGTCGCCAGCTGTAATTCACCCTCAAATTTTACATTATTTTTCACGCATTTTTTTGCATATATCCAGAACTTTATTCAAAATTGTACAGAAATTTAAAAAAAGTATCACGGACTCACGAAAATCCTATTGCTTTTAAATTTTATTCCATCTACGTTTCCGTTAATTATTGTTATTATAGAAATACAAAATTATATTTCGGTGCAGATACAAACTTTCAAACAACTATTTTTTCAATAAAAAATTATTAGAGACGGAAAGATCTGAAGGTTCACCGAAATCAAACGATCAGTAGCATAAACTGTCTTTTTCATCTGTGGCATATATTTCTCGCTGGAAATGGGTAGGACAGACATTTATTTATGTTTTGCTATATCAAATACTTGTATGAAAGATTGCAAAGCCGAGTTTGGAGTGTAAAGATTAAAAAACGTGCGTCCATGACATATTGTTAATGTGAGGCTTCGTTGCTGGTACAGAGCTCTCGATCGAGCGTGCTTCAGTTAGTTTAAAATGGAAAAGAAAGCAGGTGAAACGCGTTACTATTGCCGGTCAATACTCGCTACTCGAGAACTATAAAAATGCATCGATTGCAAACCGAAATTGTAATCTCAATGTAAAACTGCTATTGAATAGAGATACCGTTAGGATACTAAATAATATTAATACCAATACTGCTGATTCAAGAGTGCTAATGTGCGATAACTACGGAAACACCGATGATATACTATTTCCTCCCGGGATGAACAAGTTACGCTGTAGGATCAACGGTAGTTGTACGGATTGTGTGAGAGACGTATTCGCAGAGTTTTATTCTGTTTGGTATAAATGCTGTTGTTGAGGATAATATGGCAAGTAAGACAGACGATCGTGAGAGAGAGAGAGAGAGAGAGAGAGAGAGAAGAATAATACTTTTTGTAAACGAGTCATCCAGAAAGGTTCGGTGAATATGAGCTCCCGAAAACCGGAAATGGCAAATAGAAGTTGTGTTCGAACCTTTCGCTCTAGCATTTCCGTAATTAGATTTGTATTCCTACACTAAGAGAAATTTTCACTCTAAAAACTAATCGTATTGCCAGTGTGTATTGTTTCTTATCATTTACATTGTGATGACTTTTTACGCACTTTCAAGCGTGTTGCTTATCCATCGTAACGATATGCAAAACTTGTAAGTGTGTAAAAAGTCGTGACAATGTAAAAGATAGGGAACAACACAATTTGCAACACGCTTGGTTTTTAGGGTATCGAGAGATGAAGATTACCGAATATATTTTGATTCAATGCAAATATAATTCGGCCAACTACATTACGTTGGTTTAATAACATTTTCTGTGAATTCATGAAATTGGGCTGCCTCAAAGTAAATTCGTTTAGCCCCATTCCAAAAGTATTTTCTCAGTATATTGCTGTTTAAATGAAGTTTAAAAACCGAAGCATTAAGAACTGATGATGTTAAAGCTTTGGTTAAACTTAACGTGGCAATTGTTAATTCTTCACAATCAGCGAGACCTCGATTTTTAAGTATTCTGTTATTATAAGAAACAACGTTTCAACTGTTTAATATTATAATAAAGAGCGAAAGGGTTTCGTGTCGAGTTGGCAACGGAATATGCGTATACTTTTTGTCCCGATAAAAATTTTGCCAATTTGTAAAGCAAGGATCAAATTGATTAAATATCACGCTGGAGCAGTATTGTTTTTCAATCGTTGAGCATATCAGAAATTTATACTCGATGATATATAATCATCACGAATCTCGGAATCTACTTGTAAAACAAACACACAAACTTACTTTCACGCGCATTGCCATTCAAGAATCACGAGTCTCCTCTCTTATATTATTTCCGTTTCCGGTTTCATGGAACATAGATTTAAAAAAAAGGAAATCGAATCGACAATCGCACATTGAAAAAACAAAGACAAATCTTGTGCGATCGTCTTCAGCGTCATTTAGAGTGCTAAGCTTAACTAATGATTCCATTAATCATCAGTCTCTCGATAATTTTTACACGGTGGATAAAAGCGAATGAGGCTTGATGCGCAAAATAATTAAATGTGAATTTTAATTGCAATCGTTGAACGAAATTTTGATCGGCCAAAATATTAACCAAGTGGAGAATTAAATCGTAAATGGTTTCTTGTTAATAAATCACCATTGGCTTGAGCAATAATTCACTGGCTTTTTCTTTGCCGCATCCGGCGCGGATAAAACAGAAAACAAAAGCTCCACGCCATCTAAATTTAAATATCGACACGTGATCGAGTCGTGCGATTCTATCAGAGATTGAGAGCATTGATTTCCTCGAGGTGGTGCACTCGCGTACGAATGCAGCATTACTTCAGCAAATGAGAGAGAGAGGACTAAAATCTATTGAACTAATTTTACGCGGTGTGCGCTGCTTTGCCAGGAAAATATTTCGTTCGTGCTGATCGTCGTAAATACGAACGAGGCAGTTAATCGGATGTAATCTCCGGATGATAAATCGTGTCAAGCACGTACGGAGAAACACACGTGACACCGTGTAAGAACTATTTTTATATTCTCTCGAGAAAAATCCGCCGTAGTAAGCCTTGTATAAAAGTGAAGAAAACTTGAAAGAAAGAAAAAAAAAACAAAAAACACAAAAAACAAACAAAGCAAAAAAAGAAATGAAATATCACCCCAGCGTCAATTTTCTACAAACACGCGCGCGAAGCCCTCGAGCTCACACGTTATTTAGAGCTTCATACTACTTTACTCGTGCTGGTACACAAGATTGCGTTAGCTCATAGATCTTTTGGATTCGTCTTATAATTCTGTAATACATACCCCGAAAGCACCAACAATTTTCCGATCCACGGGTTTTTAGGGAAAGTACAAAAGGGAAAGGGAAAGAGGGCGAGGGGAGGTGGGCAGAAAAGAACATAGTATATTTGATGAAATTTCATTTTCGTAAAATTGAACGTGCGGTAATAATCAGATCGACGTACACGTTAGTGCAGCACCATTTAACAAAAATATATACTCGCCATAACGAATGCCTTAGCAAACGTAAAGTGAACATGCAAAATATTCAACAGACAACAACAAACATCAACAACAACAACATCAAACGAAAAAAAATATATTATACACGTATGCACGCGCGTATAGATATATATATGTAAATTTAGCCTGCGGGTATTTAGGTGAACTTGAGTGAGACAGAAATAAATTTTAAAAATCACGCATTCGTATAACACGGAAGTAAAAATAGCGTACGACATTGAATAGATTGTAAATACTAAAAAAAAAACAAGCAACCGAATACATATATATATATATACTATCCGACTAGAGTATCCGGCGTGTTGCGGTGCATAAATTAACATAATCCGTAACCAAAGAGATACAAAGTATATAAATAACTGAAAGACAAGTAAACAAAAGCGACGGAAGAACCAAAATTGATGTATTCGTGAGAGCGAGAAGAATCTTGTGATGCTTGAAAAAAAAACGAGAGATTAGTGAATATACAATTAATCCTAAATTAAGGTCGTACTCGTAATAAAAATTTTAAAATAACAAAAAAAAACACTCACACAAAAATGGTGGTAAATATGTACCGTCGGTGGCAATACTCGACTTCGCCCGTCCACTTAGTCTCTAGACCAATCGCTCCCCGGCTCTCAATAAAGATCAAAAAATTCTTTCTGTATTAACGAAAAAAATGTTTTAAATGCGCGACGTGTTCATCCTCTGCCTAAACACGGAATTCACTAAATTATCAATAACAAAAAACAGAAACTATGTATTTTATCTTGTAATAGAATTGAAAAATGTCCTGCGTTTAATCAGTTGAATTACATGAAAACAGGGGAATCGCGATTGTTTCGAGCCTACACATTCGTCGAAAAGCGCGTATTAGAAAAAAAAAAAAAAATCAATTATAGTCAATATCGAAACGTACCTTGTGGGGAGTTTCGCGCGGGACTAACGGACGTGAGATTTGCAGTTGAGACGGACGAAAAAAAAGAACACACACAATTTCCCTAGGTGCATATATATACTAACTAAAAACTACAATTGATCGAGTATAATCGGAGCAGAGCGTTAACCGCGTGCGGGATAAAGCGTGCGGTCGAATAACATTGATCATAAAAAAATAACAAAAATAATAAAAAATTTCGCATATCAGACAGCGAATGCTTTGAGTTAAGCGGATGAAATAGAAAAGATCGTATTAACGACTTGCACATTGGTTTACACAATTTTTCGAATAAATATCAAGGAAAAGTCGTCAATTAGGTCGCGAATATGAAGCAGATATAACAAATAACGCGTTTTATCGGTCCACTGTCGCAACGATCACTGTCTCTATTTTTCGTGATTAAGTGCAACGACCGCCGCAACCTATCTCGTCGCGTCTGCAATGCCTCGAGGCAAATTCAAATTGAGATGAGATAACATGGTTTATAGAAAGGAGCGGGACATAGAAGCGTAACTACGAACCACGAATGGCGAGAAAAGTATTCAATTGCAATGAATGAAGAAAAAAAAAAGAACATTAAACTAACGAGTATCAAAGGAAATAAATGAGCAACGTAGATGAGTGACTCTAGCCTTACGATGAAGAAACGATCATTTTCTAACCGCTGTAATTTATATCTAAATAGTCAAAGTGAAAAATATACCTGTGCGTGTGTGTATACTCGTGCGGGATCCCCTTAAATACCACCCAGTGACGCTCGAGTGCAACAGAGAAATTTTACAAAAATCTTTAAAATCGTGGTTTTGTATTTGCGTTTGCTTGGCCAGGACTCGAGCCGAGGAATGTCCGACGATACACACGTGCGCAGGTACGCATGTACATAAATAGGATGGACAAATAAATTGAAGCGAGCGAGAGAATTAAACAACAACAACAACAAAAAATGACAAAAAACAAACAAAAAAAACGAAAAATGTAATAATATGCGTGTACAGCTCGCAGCCAATTCTCTCGAGAGTTACGCGCACACCGTAGGATAGTAAAACAAAAAAAATACAACTATCGGATATGATGATGCAGGTTTATATGTAGACACATCGGAGAGCAGGGCGAGAGTGAAAGAGAATTTCGGGTGGTCGCGAAATGCGCGACTCTCGACATCTTGTAGCGAAGAGTGCATGTGATAGCGATCTCGAAAATATAATCGAGAAAACGTGCAATTTCGATGACGATGAAAGCCTCTTTTTAAACTAATTATCTGAACCTTTAGAATGGCGTTTCTGTGATGAGTAACGGGTGGCAAACGAGACTCGAATTTCTCGTGGATAACGTTTTTGACAACGGTGCAACGATACACAAAGATATTGGCCAAAGCGCTCGCTCTTCCTCTCTCCCTCGACTTATTCGAAATGTTAACTTGAGCCTGAAAGAAAACGAAATAGAAAAAAATTAATAAACGCGAAAATCAATGGTAAATATCGGAATTGGGGGGTTGATCAAGCTCGGGCAAATCTTCGGCGTTCGAAGCTCGTGTTATGCTTTGTACGAAGACAGATTTCCTATGTATTTTCTACGATTTATTTTTCTACGTGTAAAGCATTGCCTCGAATTCCGAAGATGTATCCAAACGAAAAGTCTCGGACCTACCTCGAGTAAAACGCGAAAATTAGCGCAATTGCGTCGTCACAATTGATCAGCAGAGTCTCCGTTGCCACCCGTGTGTTTAGCGTGTGAAACTCGTCTGAATAAAGCAACAAAATGGAATTACAATCGTTTCCAGGCATAAAATTGTAAGGTGTCGCAATCGCTTGAGCTTCAGCACTCATTATAGCAATCGTTACTGTCCGAAGGGACTACAAATACGTGAAAATCGATCGCGACGATTACGGAATATAATAATTGTTTTAGGATGTGAGTCGACAAAGCTGTGAGAGAGAACTAGAGTGCCAGAGCCCGCTTGCGTTGAGAGGTCAAACTGGTTCTTTCTCTTTTCTCTTTTTGTTCCATTCCTTTAGTGAGCACGAAATTAGGCGAGCTTTCTTCGAGGTGTGTTAAAGACTGGGCAAAATCGTTGCCATTGAGTAACCAAACGAGATTGAGAGTGAGAGGATAGCTTCCTTTGAGTGGTAATGGCCTAAAAAAAACATGAAAAACATTGTTTGTATCGAGAGATGCGTCGAATGACGGGAAATTTCACGACAGTGCTTTCGGCAGTTGAAATCAATAATAAAAACGTTTCAGGAATTGTATTATTTACCTGTTTCTCATTAGTTGGACACTGTGAAAAGAATAGCAAACGATGACAAAACTTTGTTATTAAAATAAAAACGTATTTTTAATTAACGAAGTAACGTTAAACTGCGAATCGTCGTTGTCGCAGTGAATAAATCGATTACAGGATATCGAAATAGTTTTATCGGCACAAATTCGATGAAATTTGTCTTCGTAATTCACAACCACGAATACGTTTCGACTGTTAAAATTGAAGTATCCTCCGTTTGTTTATCGAATAAGTTTCAAGTGGTAAAGAAAGGATGAGACTGTAGTAAAAGTACCTAAAATAATAAGCTGTCGAGGGCGAATAAGAGATTCAAAAATGAATAAGAACACACACAATTCACGTGCAATGTGGCCGTAGAGTAACGGGACGAAAAGTCGTGTTTGCAGTTCCTTGCATTTCAAAAAGAAAAAAAAAACCATTGTCCACATCGTAACGATAAATAGAATGAATTCATCGTCTAATCTGTTTATTATTATCATACGACAAACAGAGAGGAATATGATTTTAGCACAAAGATGAGGGACTGCAAAGGCGCGTTGACGAGCCTCAGAGATATTAAACAAAAAATATAACAAGAAGAAAAGAAAAAATAAATAAAAAATAAATAAAAAACTTGCCATACTACAGTTAATAATGAATTAGTGATATTCGCGATTCTAGATAGACTGAGCCATTAAGTAACGATACCTAGAGTTATAAACACGTGTGTGTAACGCGAAAAGAGGATGAGGCGAGAAAGTCGAAAGGACGATAAGAGATAAAGCGCGAGCTGCAGTCGAGCGAGACGTCGCGGTGCCTCAGCGTTTCGCCCACTCTCTTTTGCTCCCTCTTTCTCTTTCTTTCTTTCTCTTAATATCTCACTTCGCCCTCTGCCACCCACCCGCGGTGTACAGGAGACCACGAGTCTCAGAAATTTCGATTTGACTCTCCCGTTCTGAATCAACACGCTGCGACACCTCGACATCTCGCGATTTAGTCTGTACGCTTTACCGTCGATGAATTGCGGGGAGAATGAAGAGAAAAAGAAAACGTTACTTTTACGATAACGGCCGAGTATTAGTATTATTATTATTATTATTATTATTATTATTATTATTATTATTATTATTGTCATCATCGGCATAACTCCTTTTTCCCACACTTTTCAACATGTCATCGTTATCCTTTGCGTTTACTTGCCTACAGAAACGATCTCCGACAGAGTAATCGTCATCGTTGTAATGATATCATGTCATGGTCGCTGGTTTTCTTAGTTTGTCGTGGGATGAGTGCCGGACGAGCGAATTATTTTCTCGTTAATATCGTCGGGGTGATCGATCAGAACGGTAGATATATAACGTCGTACTGCCTGTCGAAGGCCAAGGGCCTATATAGCTGTATGCCTGTGTCAATTGATTTCTCGAGGAACGCGCAAATGCCCTTGGCATTCGGTAATTATTGTTGTGGTTGGCTGCACGAGAGTGGGCATTTTGTATATTAGAATAATCGCGCGACATATCGTAATCTGTCGGAGCCCCGACGCACGCGTTAGTCATCGGCACTCGCCCGACCACGCACGCAGAGCTAAGTCCACTTGCGGACCAACTCGACGCGAACTTTAAATACCACCAGCAGTCAGATGTTACAATTAGTTTGGAACACAAGCAAACACTCGGTGAATATATTTGCAGGGAGGGGAACGTAATATTGACGAAAAAAAAAAAAAAAAAACCAACAAAAAGCGAAAAAAAAAACAAGAAAAAAAACAGAAATTCATATACAAAAGAGAGCAATATAGGAGATAGTAGATCTTGTGTATGTAAGACGATATTACGATCTCATAATATGAGGTGCGGTGGTGTGCCGATCATAATGTTGATAGACTTGATCGATCAAAAAAAAAAAAGAAAAAAAGTGCTCAGCGAATTCCATACTCACACACTCACTCACTCACTTACTCACGCGCAACATCTATTATAAATATGTGCTTTATATAGTTTAACAAAATAAATCATTAAAAAAATCTATCGCAGCGATGTATTTATTCATTCCTGGACAATTCTCTCCGATGGGACTACGTCGTTCTTACAAAAAAATATGACAGGGTAAGATTTATGAGACTATCTATGGTATCAACAAATCAGTCGTGATCCTCGCCGTATGTATCGCTCCCGCGTCGTCACCGGCTAACTCCAACTGTAATTCTCTTTCCAATGCGATTGCAGCTTCCATCAGACTCTCGTCCGAATCTGGTCCAATGATGTCCGGAAATTCTTCGCTGAGCATGTGAACAATTATATTGAGATGGCACCGTGATCTAAATATTATAAAAAACAAAAGAAGCGTGAAGATTATTGTCTTTTAACATCACATCGTTAAATGAGTGCAATAAAAGTCCCAAGTTAAAATATGGTATAGCTTATACCATGCTTTTGCATACAAATTGCAATCTCAAAGTGAGATTAGCTGAGCCTTGAACAGACCTAGGACAATCATGTCTCATAAAAGGAACAATTCATCATTACGTCGTTATCGAAAGTATATTCAATAATTAATTATTATTTAGATATATAGAGAAACGGAGACACGGAAAAAGCTAACAAAAAAAAATTAACATGTCAAACTTCGTACGGGTCCTTTTAATCCTGCGGGCGGAAGTAGCCTGGACATAAGGTAAACCTACCAATGGCGGGACAGGTCCTAATTGAGGGACTCTATATGAATATTTGTATATATCAAGAATTTATTTAAGAAAATATAAAAAATAACTCTTACAAATACTCTTATGTGTCCACCGATACGCACATTTCACGTCCCGAGATCGGGATATGTAGAAAAATACCCGTCCCAGCATTGGTACATTCTACATTTTTAGCGCTTTAATTAATAACTGTTTTTCACACAATCAAAAATATTTTTATTGTATGCTTTTCGGAAACTAGAAACTCTAAGCTTACGATTTTTTACCACCATTTGCTAAAATAATAAATATATGGATGCGAAAATTGGTATACAAAACAGACATTGCCTTAAACGTCCCGCCATTGGTACGTTTACCTTACTGTTTAAAGGAAACTCTGATTATCAAACTTACAATCGTATCCAAGTTTTTATGCCTTGAATATTTTCAACGAATAAATATTTTCAAGATAAAACAATTTTGTTTTCATAAAAATAAAAAAATGGTATAAGAACGTACCGAGCCGAGATTCGTATTGTCGCTTCTGATTCCGTGAATGGAAGTATCTCGACTATGTAATGCTTGAAGGATTCTTGATTTTTGGATACCCAAACGTCAGAGACGATTTCTTTGAAGCCTCTGTCCTCGAGAAATTCGAGGAGGCGTGCTCCCCTTCCGGCGTCATCCTCGAGCGAGATAGCCAGAGTTCGTTCAACCGAAACAGCTTTTATCGCGAGTATAGAGTTCTCCGTGTCGGTGGTGAATCTTGGTGAGAACGATCTGTCAATGGCCTCGATTGCACTGAGTCGGAAAGCCGGTACCACAGTTTGCAACTGTTTTCCATCGAGAACGTAAGCCACCGTGCCAAAGGCTTCAAGGAAATCGTTATTCTCGAAGCTCGGCAGATCGAGAACGACCGTTCCAACGAACTTCTTGCTGTCGGAATCCAACACTTCCGTTCTCGTCCATAAGGTCTCGTCCATAACTTTCCAAAAAGACGTGATCCCCCGGAGTTCACGTTCCTCTTTAACGAACACGTACAAACAGGGATTCTCGAGAGTCCTGAAAGTAAAAATTGTACCCATCACAAAACCTACTTTTCCATTATTACAACCGGATGAATAGAAGGCCACCATCAAGGCAAAGCCATGGAAAAGAATGTAGTTGTTTCATTAACACTGATGTATTTGAAATTAATTTAATGGATTCAATATTAGTGATAATGGAACAACGTCATGTCAGGTTTGCCTTGAAAACCGTGTCGTTCTTTTCAATGAGCACGTGTACTTAAAAATTGGAATTGGAATAATCGTGTCAACAATCCACCAAAATACGAAAAGGTCTGCTTGAACGTCACAAGATTCTAGAAAATTAGTGATAATGGAACAACGGCATGTCATGTTTGCCTCGAAAACCGTGTCGTTGTTTTCAATGAGCACGTGTACTCAAAAATTGGAATTGAAATGATCGTATGAACAATCCAAGATTCTAGAAAACTTACATTGCTGTTATTGGAGATTCGTTGTTAGTTCAAACACAAGTGCAATCAGATCTAATAGATGCGTGATCGATTATCGATGAATTTGACAAAATTAAAAAAAGAAAAGGATAGTTAATCATAGGGTCGTCGATTACGAACCTGCATTTAAAATTCGGAAGTTTCATATTGAATTTAAGAAATTCGTGTTTCATATAAGCCGAGTATCGATTTTGCATTATGGTCGCTCATTTTTATTCGAATTTTTATCGAGGCAAGTAACTTTTTTATTTTGTATTGCCATTTTGAACGTCTCAATTAAGAGTTTAGTTTCATAATGACCAACCCCAAAAATTTACGTGTACCATTTTTCCATCAAGTGAATCGTAGATAACGAAAGATATATAGCTCAAAGGGTTAAATTCTTTTATAACGTCGATAACCATGGCTGGCTAATCTGCCGATCACCAGATTGTTTACCAAACAGCTCAGGGTACACAAATCTATTTGTTCTAAAAGCCTCAAGTTGCACATGCCGTCTGAGATATGGGAAGAGTGGTGAGGTCGGATAAGGTTTTCCTTGGAGGATCGATACAGCGCGGCGAGGAGACATCTCTCGTTTTACCGTCGATGTATATACGTAGCTGCTCTCGTTCGAGCGGAGAACCACAGCAGCCCACACAATTTGTGGGCGGCAAAAGCGAAAGGAAAACACAGAAAGGATGCATGACAATGGAGTCCGATAATCAGCGATTTGGTTAGGCCCTGAAGTTCAGGATGGGCCACTGGGCGGTCAGGATGAAGGAGGTTCAACGTACCGATAAGGGAAAGCCTTTCACTTGTGTTTCGTCAAGCGGAAGTTTATAACGATGGGCCTGGAAGAGTCCTGCTCAGCCCTGATAAACCACTCAGAATACTCACTGTATGGGCTTTCATCACTAATTAAAATGCGAAATGTTCAAAGTGCAAAAACATTACCG
This sequence comes from Clistopyga incitator, assembly GCA_947507545.1. Taxonomy (NCBI): domain Eukaryota; kingdom Metazoa; phylum Arthropoda; class Insecta; order Hymenoptera; family Ichneumonidae; genus Clistopyga; species Clistopyga incitator. Next base: position 6,678,521 of record OX382173.1, on the reverse strand, counting down.
CACTTATTCGTTAATTGCAAAAACGTTTTTTTTTTCAATCTCACCAAAAAAACCCTGACGGTATTACATAATTCTGTTCAGTATCAAAGAGAAAAAATGAGTTTCATTAATGTAAATACTTCATAAACCTCTTGCTCAGTGCTGATAAATGGCCCATAAGGGCTTTTACCTTAATTGAATTACAGAACTCTGAAGTTGTTGGAAAAAAATCATTTCCATACACGTTAATGGATTAAACAAGGCTTTTTTTTCTGCCCAGAGAGACGAGAGTAACATACCACATTATTATTTTCAGCGTCAAATGAAAAATTTCGTTAAAGTAATTAAAATACGTTATTGTGTAACATTGTGTGTCAAGTGCGCGATGCAGGATATTCAAGATGAACAAAGCGAGCGTGGCACTCTGACGAGAATCACCTACGCGCATTCGTGTTATTTTTATTTCATGCGGTGCGAGATAAGCGGTTTACTCTGAAATACATTTTTTTTCGATACTCGTGAAACAAAGTTTTTTCGCCCTCGTATCAGAATGTAGCATGTGAATTTCGGCGCGAGAAATTCGTTATCGTGATTAACACGAACTACACTGAGAAAAAGAGATTCGTTGAATTACGAAAATCTTCGTCAATAAAATGGAATTTTAATGCGATCTTTTTTTTGTAAATGATTTCAAGCGCAATGAAAAGTAATGACATTATGTCAAGAAAACATTTCTTAAAATCAAAGGACCGTTTTTCATTAATTTAAACAAAATCGTCATCCTAATACTGAAGAAACAAAAAAATTTATAAAATAACCTGTCGTAAAGAAATAAAAACACGGCAGAGGTTTCTTAAAAAATACGTTATTTCGTGCAAAGTGTAGAGAAATTATGGAAATCAGTCTACGTTACTTATTTGAATAAACATCGTCTCGTTCGGTAAAATCGATCCAAAAACCGACAAAAATGCATACAAATGCTCATTCCGTAAATGTTTCATGACAGACACTGATATATTCCCTTTAAAATTCAAATGCAAAATCACATTGAAGAAAAAAAAAAATCATTAGAATTAACGAAGCAACAAAATCAATCTCATATTTTTTAGAGTCAATGAAACCGTCTCTCTCGGTGTTGGTTCCAGAGGTTATGAAATCTCAAAAGATGGTTCAAATATGTCATGAATTTATTTATAGAAAGGAGCGTTGCCGCTCTACCAAGATACCAAATATCACCTCGATAGTTAACTTCGTTCCTCAGATACAGTGGTTTGAATTTTGCAAAACTATTGATTCACCGAAAAACACAAAACTCGATTTAGCACCGACGCAATTTTTTTCACAGGGCTCCCCGGCAGAAAATTTCATTTGGGGTCATGTACTGAGGTCGGATGGGTCGGCGCGGAGAAAAAAAATAAATCTTTTTTAGACACACCCCGGTGTGCAATTACCGTAGTGCAAAGTCGGCGATGTGTGGAATTGGCCTCTGTAGAAAAATAACTCATTGCCGTCAAAGAAATAAAGATATTTAATTTCTTCTTCTGGGCGATTTTTTCGCCACTGTTGACCTCGGTCTTAGCTATCGAAAAAATAATAAAAACTAATAGTCCTGACCAAAGTATCACAAAATACCCTCATGGAAAAAAAGTATGCTTGATGGAAGTATATTTTTTGATATATCCTGTATATGTATATCTTGGATGCATAGAAAATTTATTTTATGTATGATATATATGTCCGAGATATAGAATTTTTTGCCGCTATATATAGCGTATATAATTTATATATCCGTATGTATATCTCAAGTATACTTGTTTTCCATGGGGGTAGTCAGGCGTGCGTTACTGTAAAATTGAATTGATTGGCTGCTTCGATAGCAAAACCAATAGACACAACACTGACACAATGTACATACTGCAATCAACGTTGCCAATCTGCAAATAGCGTTTTGTCGCGACCGAGTGTGGTTAATTGGTAAGTATAAGTCTCGAAAGGTAATCTCCAACCTGTAACCGCGAGAAATAGAATACCATCCACGGTCTCGTGAATGTGTTAATGACGAAAAGAGATCCAATTGCCTGGCGTATAGCTCATGGCCGTGAATCCTATATGTGCATTCTACCGGCCGGATCTAACGTTACCATAATATTCCAGACTCGCAGATAAGCCGAGTTGCTTCGTCGTTTACTCGCACGCTCTGACTCTAACCGTATCTCATTACGAGCGAGCTCGTGGGGGTCGTGCACACTTGCTTACGACGTGCTACGTGCCGATTATGGAAACTTTGTTAACATGAAAATAGTATGTACTTACGGAATTATAAACGCGTATAATCATTCCTCGTAATTCATTAATGATACACCGCACATATGAATTTAATTCAATTTTAATCTGAATAATGCAACAAGAAATTACTACAAAAGATACGAAGTGTTTGAAGATACCGCGAACATTTATTGTGAATGATGATAATATCTGAAAAGTTGTTAGTAGAGGACTTGAAATTTCAGTATTCGATTATATTGCTTCCGATTATAAGCATGACTTGAATTTATCTTTGTCTTTACATCTGGCTTGAAGTGCTGTCAATTTAATATCCAACGCTGTAAAAATATTAAGTTATGCAAGGAACGTCTTTCGCGGATATTCTGAATATTCAGACTGTTAATTTAGTGTATATACGGAAATTGTGCCTTGTGTAACTTGACGTTTCTGCAACGTTCAATATGAAACAGTGTTTTCAGGTAGATGGGAAAAAAGCTATGCTTTTAATATGTGCTGAATCATTCTTAAATAAACCGGTAGTCCGAAAACTCAGATACATGACCGGTTAACGGCTGATAGGCTAACCGAGCTAATTTACCGAAAAAATATACAGTTAGAAATATTGTGTAGACATTTTTCGTCGTGGGGGTCGTGCACACTTGCTTACGACGTTCTACGTGTCGATTATCGAATCTTTGTTAACATGAAAATAGTATGTACTTACGGAATTATAAACGCGTATAATCATTCCTCGTAATTCATTAATGATACACCGCGCGTATGAATTTAATTCAATTTTAATCCGAATAACCCAACAAGAAATTACTACAAAAGATAGGAAGTGTTTGAAGATACCGCGAACATTTATTGTGAATGATGATAATATATGAAAAGTTGTTAGTGGAGGACTTGAAATTTCAGTATTCGATTATATTGCTTCCGATTATAAGCATGACTTGAATTTATCTTTGTCTTTACATCTGGCTTAAAGTGCTGTCAATTTAATATCCAACGCTGTAAAAATATTACGTTATGCAAGGAACGTCTTTCGCGGATATTCTAAATATATTCAGACTGTTAATTTAGTATATATACGGAAATTGTGCCTTGTGTAACTTAACGTTTCTGCAACGTTCAATATGAAACAGTGTTTTCAGGTAGGTGGGAAAAAAGCTATACTTTTAATATATGCTGAATCAATCTTAAATAAATCAGTAGTCCGAAAACTCAGATACATGACCGGTTAACGGCTGATAGGCTAACCGAGCTAATTTACCGAAAAAATATACAGTTAGAAATATTGTGTAGACATTTTTCGTCGTGGGGATCGTGCACACTTGCTTACGGCGTTCTACGTGTCGATTATCGAAACTTTGTTAACATGAAAATAGTATGTACTTACGGAATTATAAACGCGTATAATCATTCCTCGTAATTCATTAATGATACACCGCGCGTATGAATTTAATTCAATTTTAATCCGAATAACCCAACAAGAAATTACTACAAAAGATAGGAAGTGTTTGAAGATACCGCGAACATTGATTGTGAATGATGATAATGTCTGAAAAGTTGTTAGTAGAAGACTTGAAATTCCAGTATTCGATTATATTGCTTCTAACTATAAGCATTATTTAAATTTATCTTTGTCTTTACATCTGGCTTGAAGTGCTGTCAATTTAATATCCAACGCTGTAAAAATATTAAGTTATGCAAGGAACGTCTTTCGCGGATATTCTGAATATTCAGACTGTTAATTTAGTATATATACGGGAATTGTTCTTTGTGCAATTTGACGTTTCTGCAACGTTCAATATGAAACAGTGTTTTCAGGTAGATGTTGAAAAAAGTTATGCTTTTAACATTTGCTGAATCAATCATAAATAAACCAGTAAACCAAAAACTCAGATACTTGAACGGTTAACCCTGATAGGTTAACCGAGCCAATTTACCAAAAAAATATACAATTAGAAATATTATTTAGACATCTTTAAAAATGAATTGTATTTTAGATAATTCGTTGCCGTCATTTTCGTTTTATTTCTTTTACAATATCACATTTATTCCAAATGGTAGGACATGTTCCATTGGCTGGGGGCAATATATGAATCTGCAATATTCTGTGTTTGCAACAAAGTTACAGTCATTGCTCATTTTCAATCAATGCAGGAACCTTAGAATGAACCTTAACCAATGATTTTTGACCATGTGCAATACAATAATGAGTACTTCTGCCGGACAGATTCAAACTGTCTTCTTTTTAGGAATACACGGATTTCAATCTGGTTTCAAGATGATTATAAAAATGCAAATGGTGATGTCAGATCATTTCAAGCGATTTCAACTAATTTCGTTCGATTTCATTTATGATTTCTAACAAAGTGGTTTAATGAATTTAAATGTGAGTAAACGTGAGCCCCTCGACATAAATATAACAGATTCGCGCTGTCTCCAAATCCAAACAGGAAGTGCATTCGTTGCGCCTCTAAATCGGAAGAGTTATTGTCACGTCTTTCCGAATGATTCGAAGCACTAAATCGTGAGTCACGTTTGTCGTGCCTAACGAGTTCTCGGGAGGCTACTGCTTCTGCTGCTGCTACTGCAGAGCTTACAGTATCAACGTGCTCCGTGGAATCTCGTCTATCTACAGCGTTCACTAGGACGGACGGAAATAAATCTCTTTGGCGATCGCGAGAGAGGCGTGAAGCTTCACGAAACCGTTTTGTCTCTCATCGTGAGAAGTAAACGAGTCACAGAGCCCTCAGAATCATGAATCGAGTTGCATAGTCAACGTGGGAAGCAATATTAACAAGTCGAAGTCATCGTCCTTGTTGAAAAGTGGAAATCCAAATTTGATTTTATGAAGCCGTTTGCAAATTCAGGCACATTATCAATTAAATAGTGATAAGGGAACGATGCAATAGCTGACGACCCTCTGAAAATAGAAACATTTGAGATTTTTTGCAAACAAATTATTTAACAAAATGACTGCTAATCATACAATGATCATTATTACATGCCTGCATTATGTTTATTATTATTATTTTCATAAAAATAATTAAACTATTGGCTATAGCCCCGTTTTAAGTTGCTTTGCAATGCAAGTTAAAATATAAGAGGTATTCTCGTTATTCAATTTTAGATTTTTTTCGAATGTACAAGACATAGATTGTATGTAAATTTGTGGCAATTATTTTTGCCCTCCAGCTTTACAAATATAAGTAGATTCAAGGCGCGTTGAGATGCAGAAGAAAACGTCTACAAAATGACTGCAGTCGTTAACGAAAGGAGGAATCCTTATGCATTCTATAGTCATAAGGATCCTAGAGCAAACCTAGTCGTGAACGTCACTAGTGTGCTTTTGATAATGCTTGGAACGCAGGTGGGCAATGCTCTTCGTCTGCCTCGTTATACGTCCCCAAAGCACGGAGTGCTCTTTTCGTACTGCAGCTAATTCTAACTAAATCCCTCGCGAAATTAATTTTTCTTAATCCCCTATGACATTAAGTCCCGTAACGCTCTTATTCATGACCGAGTGTGCCACGCGACAGTCTCTGGTTATTCTATCAGGAAAACGGTGCGTGAGAGAAAATACGTAATCGTCATCCGCGGATAAGTCCGTGCTTCATTGTTTGAATTATTATTTCAGTTATTTTTTATTATTTTAGTAACAAATATACTTACGCCTAGAAAGAAAATATGAAAAAATAGTGTGTTTGGTGGGGAAGCTCTCCCCTTTCGGCCATTGCCCCTGCATCTTGCAAGGGGTCCCTCCTTTAGACCCCATCACCGCCCATAGACAGACACAAGAGGCGCGACATTTTCGTGGGCCTTTTTTTCCAAGACCTTATTTACAGGAATTTTTTTTTCTAGGGACCGTTTATCCGCTGGTCCTTTTTCCAGACTTCCGTTTTTGAGGGTCCTTTTTTTTTCGAAGGACCCTTTTTGCAGAACCTGATTTCCCGGACTTATTTTTCAGGATATTTTTTTTTCCAAGACCTTCGGTCCTAATACTTTTGTGTTTGACAAGCGCCCCAGAATTGAAGGTGTTTTCGGTTTTCTGAACAGCTGTTAATGATGTGTACTATAAATTCATGACGTGAAAAAAAAAATAAAAAAATAGGGATCTTGAAACCCGTTATAGCAACATAGTGATTACTACGATACTCGTAAATAACGCAGTGAAATACGTATGGTAATAGGGTCGATACGTTTTGGTATATATGACATTTTTTCACTTTGTCTTCCATTTACTATGGAAATCGAGGAATCATTTCCAGATTTGTCGCTCCGTCTGGTGGATAGGAAATCGATCTTCGTGCAATGCATCTGGGATTACGTATGCAGAGTCGGTTGGTATTAAAGATTTACGGCAAATTTTCTAGTACCGTTTTCGCGAGTGGCTATTTTCTGAGACTGTTTTTCCGATGACTTCGTCCCATGTGATTTAATATCAATATTTTCTTCGAACGTTCCTGGAAGCAGATCAGTTCACACACAGACAAGCCAACACTCACATACTCACAGGATTTAAATCCCCTCTTCCAAATGTCCATAATATTATGCAAATACTCAATACGTAGATTGAAAATATTTGTATTGAAAGTAATATGAAAGTCTGTATATATTAAACATGATTTCTTATCGCAATACGCATAAACAAAACACTGTAAACATTTTTTGGAAAATTCGCATACTGTACAGTAATTTGATGTATTTTATTTTTGCTAATCCCGTGTAAGAAATTCAGTTTAATATACGAAATAAAGTGGAAATTCAATGTAAAATTAAAGTCAACTTACATTATAAACATGTCGTTATTAATGAATTTACAAGACTGTGCATCAACTAATACGACTTTTATAAGGAACTTAGTAGAATTGTACATTTATTTAACCTCATACTCGTGTAGTAAAGTTTTTTCATCCGTTTTTGCAAAAGGGCTTTCTACACTTTTTAGTCATTTTACCTTCAATAATTTTAACAATGAATTATTGCAGTACTGGTCTTGTAGTCGTTTCTATAAGAAAACGATCTCTATTCATGACACCTCGATCACCATAAGGTGACCATAAGTTGCATGTACGTCACCGAAGACTTGGTTAATAAGCACCATCCCAAGTGACCCCTTCGCACATGCGTCGCGAATGAAAATCGCTAATATCTCGATGTGCAGGCGACACCATCGCTCAACGACGCGTTTCCGCATCCGTCCGGAAATGCGTATCGTCGCTTTACCGGTTTTTTAATCACCCTCGTGCATTCGTATTGCAAATTCTTCTTCAACGATAATAATTTTCGAGACACAACTATGGAGCGGTCGAAGTAATTTTTAACGCTGCCTCGATCAGCTTCGAACGCTTAGAAAATTCACGCGTATTCTCTGGTAAATGAAAGACATGAATTAAAGATTGCATTGGACTACGAGAAAAGCGATGAATCGCTTATTGCTCTCGATTTTAGTACCAAATGACGACGGTCAGGACGAATGGGGCTTGTTTAATTAGAGTTCATTAAGTTAGCTTAAGTCAGCCATGGTAATCACGTTTTGTATACCGAATCAGGCGCGATCAACGCATCCGGAATAAAATGTAGTAATATTAACCAAAATTATCTATTCGATATTCAATTATTTTAATCAACGAAAATTCGCTTTCCCTGGAATAAATATATTATTTTTTTATTCAATTTTTCAGTTTCTTCATTTCGAACATGTTTATTTATTTAAAGCAACCTTCACGGTGCAGCGGACACCGAAAAAATATTTTATTTATTGCTACTGAATACTTATTTAATCGGGAAGAAAGATCCATTAATTGGATATTTTAAATTGAAATCAGTTGGAACTTTCTTTTAATTCAAGTATTTATTTCCTCCTTTAATTATTGGACATTATAATAGATTTAGTTGTTCAAATCAACGATTCTTTGATAATATTTAATAATGAAAAATTAAACTTAACTCAAATATACCTTTTTGTTCATCCAAAAAAAAGATCTAGTTCAATTGACTAAATTTGTACGTGGAATGCTTTTTATTTCATGCACTACGAAAATACATATTTCTTAGGTTTGAATATGTTTACTATACGATAAGTAAATTAGTTACAAATTAAAAAATTAATTCAAGGTGAATAGCAGCCTATAGTAGGTCGGCATTCAGATAAGAATATTCATTTCCAATTCGCAGATTGTAACCCCATTGAATAGATTTTTTTTCTGGGTGTGTAAATCTGATTCGGATCGGCAGTAATAATAAATTCGATACTATTTGCCGGATCGGCGCGGCTGATATCCGCCAGATTTGCATCAGATTTGATTACACTCAGTCACGCCGGATCCTTCTCATCGCGTACCAGTCAGGTCAGGGACCTAACCAGTATCAATACGTGTTTACAAAAAATAATCCATAACAGTTGTGAATCATTTCTTACCGAATTATTTACTGACAATCGCGTTGCTTATTACTGCTATTGAATCTAAATAAACAATGTAAAATGCTGTGAACTTTGCGAAGTCTATTATACAAAAAAAAGTACATTCATCAATATCAGGAGTACCCATGAAATTCGTTGACGAGTCAAAATCACGTAATTCGCACGTTTGACATTCATGTAAAATAACCAGATTTGCGGTATTTACGTTCATGATTTTAGTCACAGTTCTATGATCGAAAAAAGCCATGAGGTTTCGACATGTATTTGTTTAGAAAAAACATATATATTTGTAGTTTATAAAAAGATATGGTTCCAAATTTGTAGCAGTGGTTCAGCAAGTGCTTTTGACTCTTAAATTAATACATTAATATAAAGCGCACCTGGTCAGGACCACGTTCCAGTCAGATTTCATTGAACGTGGCAAATAAAGTGAAGAATTCAAATAACGATTATGTCTTAAGAGGCAGGGCCACTTTCCTCATCACAGCATAACGAATTCTGGATGACCCGATTTTAGCATAGAATGATATTGGGGAAGCCCTTATGGGTTTTTCACGTGACTTTAGTATGGAAGCCTTATTGTGGAAGCCCTGAGGGAACCTAACATGGCCTTACATTTTTCACGGTCGCCCGGTTAAATTTCTGCAGGGGTGGAAACTCGAAATTGTGTTTCAAGGTTAATGTACTTGTCTCCAGCCGCGACTGCTGTTCTTGATATGCTTATTTTTTATTTATACCATTCCCTGTTATGTGTATAATCCCAAGGCCTGGCTTAATCTTGTCGCCTAAAAAATAAATTTACATCGGCCTTCTATCAATTTGTACTTTTTCATCGTATACGAAGTATGTAAAAAGAGAAAGTATTGCCATTTTTTAAAATCTACTCCTGGATTTTTATGGAAATACATATATTAATTTTTTTAGATTAAAAAAACATTCTGTCTGTATGTCCAAAAAAACAATAACTTTTGAAAAAATCTATGGAACGTAATGAAATTCGGTGTGTGCCTTCTGCATTTAAATCCTGGTTTCGATAGAAAAATCCAATCCCAAGTCTTCACTCCTTCTGACACTTTACCTAAAATATCAAGAAAATGAAATAAAAATGTTAATTTGTTTTTGGACCGGAAGCTAATATGGAAATTGTTCTGATTCGATCTGGTACATACAGATATACTAATACCAGTCAATGAGCAATGAACTACAAGTGATTCAGTGCAGCGAAGACTGTGTTGTCTTTTATGCCACTTGCGTGACATTTCTGAAACCATCGGCTATGAAAAATTTGCACTATCCGGAATATGGATTTTTCAGGTCTTCTGATAAGAACTACTATCAATGAGCTTGAGCAATTTTCACTAGCAAATATGAATATTCGCAGTAAATATTGAATTTGAAAAGAATCGGATCGAGAAAACAGATTTGAGGTTATTAACACTTATACACGCATCGTATCATAGATTTTATCACTCGCATAGCACTTTATATAAAATAAAAATCCGGCGGAGGCCTCATATGCACCATAAGATTTCAAACTTTTCTTCCACGAATAACTGAAATGTTAATCCGACTTGTCAAACTAACGCAGTGCCGACGGCAAGTACCAGAACAAAAGAGATATGTGAAGAGAAGAATATTTTCGCGCTCGCCTCCTCACGAGTGTGGCTCACGGCTTGAATTGAACTTTAAAAACGTGATCGTAACAAATTATAGCGAGTAACAACGTTAACAGATAATCTACAAAATTCTGAAAATTCTATTCGTGCAGTTGGTCAATAGACTCCAGTTAATTCACGATAAGACTTCACGTCAGTAAAAAAAAAAAAAAAAAAAAAAAACAAGAATTGCATCAGTTTTATGCACAGTAAGTATTATAGAGACGCTCGTCATCCATAATTTCCACCGGATGGTATCCATTCGAAAAAAAAATCGATTGCAAAATTTGCATTGATCCAATGATCCCGGAATCTTCTGTGAACTGTTTCGATGACACAATTGCCAATGTTTCTGGAAACGATTATGTGCCGACGATTCGAAACATAATATAATTTCGCGTAACCGAGTTGCAACTGCATGCATTCAGACAGTGTGTGTACCGTCCAAGTTGCGACTAACTTCGCTTTAGCCTCGAAGTTACCAATATAGACTGCAGCGTTATTGCCGGCGACGCGAAATTGTCAGTAAAAAAGCAAATCTCCGGTGGGTTCGCATATATAAATACTCGTGAATCACTCGGAGGTTCCACGAGCCAGAACAGTGCCGAGAATGAAGTACGGAGGTTGCACTTAGTCGGAACTCGCGCGGTTGCACTCATAGATGCACAAGTGCACCGAGTGCGGAGTGCATCTAGGCGCACGGAAACTTCCGTTGGAATAGTCGTAAATACTCGACTCAGAGTAAGACTCGATGCTGTCAGGTTGTTACTTGAGAGTTCCTCAGAGACTCGATATAAACACTGTTATTTATTAAAACAGAAATCCCATTTTTTCCTCTTGGCATTCATTTGCATTTGATAATTCATATATTTGCATTCGGTACTTTACTCATTGTCAAAGATGTTTTGCAGAAAATTTACGATGAACATTGTACAAACAATACGTAGAACCATAAATTCTAATAATTTAACGATTTTCTTGCACATTGATGAATTCTCATTAATTCAGCACGAAGGAATGCAACACAAGAATCCTGATTTTCGAGTATCTTAATAATTGCACTGACACATGCATTTTTACTGGAATTTCATAGCGTTTTTATATATTTTTATTTTATGGTGTTCTGGGTGAAAACGTCAGTCTACATCGAAAGAACGTCACATTATTCTAATGAAACGACCATTATTCAGATATCAATAATTATTCCTAGACTATATTATTACAATAGAAACTTATTCCCTTTGTTTACTTATTCCATGAACAATTTGCTATACATTTTTTGCCCAGATATCCTATCATATCAGTACGAGAACGTGTAAAATATTGAATTGCAAAAAAGGTCGTTAGATAATAATTTATGAACAAATGGTACACGAATGGGAGTAGTGAAGGAAGTGATGAACCATTATTTTACTTTTCGGGGCATCCTCAAACAAATCTAGGTGTAAATAAAATACTTCCTCATAGTCTTGCAGAAAATGTGGCCCCTTCTTTTGTCTAACTATATAATTGATTAAACCCGTAATCAATTAATTGTAGAAAAATGGCTCGAATCGTCTGAAAATAATGTCACTCGTACGCCTCTCTTCGCTACTAACAATTTTTCTGCCTACAAAGATAACACAATCTACCCCGATTATCGGCTCCCTTGCGTAACACCCCAAAACTTCTCTCAATCAATCACGGCCGTCTGCAGTTTTTGTTGTCGTGGTGATGTCGCGCCCGTCCAAAGAGACACCCGAAGTCGACAGACGACCGAAAACTTTCTCATTTCGTGGGAGACTCATCTGCCACCGGGAATAACCGAGGCATTACCGTGTATATTAGAACTCCGATCGGAGGATGATGAATCGGTAGCGGTGTGACAAGCCGCCACCGGAACAATATCATTTCTCTTCACGATTTGGAGAACGGGGATCGCGATCGTAAGTAGATACTGCAGATCTTGTACGGACGGAGCCAAGAGGTAAGGCCTTGATCCTCAGCGAAGTGCAACGAGAACGAAGAGCGTCGCAGATGGTTGCGCGTGCGCTCGCCACGTCCAGCGATAGATCGACCCGCGAAAAGGTCCGCCAATCCAGTGCACCTGCCTTCATCGCACTGTGTATATAGCACAGCTGAAGAGAGCGACAAAGACAGTCGTCGATATTGCACGCACCGACATTGCTACACGCGCCTGACTGTTGTCGTGCTTGTACACACTCTATGTACACTGGAGGTGTACCTAGATATGGGGCAAGCGTACACAAGAGCAGTGGAAATGGTGGGCATGGCTCAGACACACTGTTTGAGACACGGAGGGTTGAGAGAGCCAACGATACGAGTGAGCACCCGACGATAAATTAGCCAGTCGAAAGTCTAGAGCACCCTGACAGAGACGCATCATTATCGATGCTTGCATCAGCCATTGGCAACCCACTGCAGTGGTTAAAGGGCCACTGTACCACTGTAAGCTTTGCAAAAAGTCTCACACTTTTTCTTTCGCATTTTTCGCAAGTACCTCCGAGAATATCATAGGGAAATTTCAAGGCCAAATCTACGATAAGTACGGAGTTTGCTAAAAAGAAGCTGCTTGCAGGTGTTTTTCTTCGAATTTCATGGACTTCTAATACAAAAACAAATTGTCTAATCGGAATGAAGTTTTTACGGAGTGTTCTAAATATGTTTTGTCACGCAATGATCTAGGATTCCCTTGATTGAATTGGAAATGTCAATTTAGCATTGAAAGAACAGGTATTTTATATGGGGAAATTTTAATTTTTGTTTTCGAAACTTCGTCATTTTGTTGGATTTTAATATTTTTCCAAAATTGTGGATTACGGTACGAAGAATACTACTAGTTTAACAGCGTTTTAAAATGATTTTTTAGACACTAGCGTCCGCAATCACAGCAGCAATGAAGCAACTTGTTTTTTATGAGCCGCGGATGATAACGCATAGAGCGCTTGCATTCAATTACTTTTGGATCTAAACTTTTTTTTTAGTTCATTCATGAATTAATACATCCGCTAAATTTCAAAACATTCGAGTGATGATTTCTCTTTAAATAATCCTCGAAAATCACTTAATATCAGAAACACTATATACACTGCTATAGTCCGTTAACGAAATGGATATAAAGTATATTCTGGATACACGTCATAAACAGGTAAATTAGAATTAAAAATAAAATGTTTGTACAAGAGCAGTAAAAATGGTATACGGGAAAAAAGGCTTGGTCAAATGTACACCAGTCAATTAACTAGGTAGACCAATCAAGTTGTTGGTTGCGCCAACCAAACTTGGTTTGGACCAATAATTGGTCGTATTACAATAAGCTTAGTTGCGGTAACTAATTACTTGGTCAGTCTAACCAATTAATCAGTTGCCGCATATATAACCAAGCACTTGGTTGTTCTAACCAAGTTTTATTTTTTGGGTAGGGCATGGCCCAGATGCAATATTCGAGACACTAAGGGTTTAGAGAGCCAATAATAAGAATGAGGAACACGACGATAAATTAGTTAGCGGAAAGTCTGGATTACTTTTACAGAGATGCATTATTATCGATGCTGCATTAGTCATTAGTATTGTAATACCAATGTTTACTGAAATGGGTATGAATCAAGTATAAATATATTTCGTATATAGAGTATAAAAACAATGTAGTAAAGCATCAAATCAATTTCGTAATATGACAAAAAATATAATTATGATGAATCGTCAGGTAAAGACGTGAGACCAAAATCAGTTGCCGCATATATAACCAAGCACTTGTTTGTTCTAACCAAGTTTTTTTCGGGTAGGGCATGGGTCAGACGCAATATTCGAAACATTAAGGGTTTAGAGAGCCAATAATAGGAATGAGGTACACAACGATAAATTAGTTAACCGAAAGTCTGGATTACTTTGACATAGGCGAATTATTATCGTTGCCGCATTAGTCATTGGTATTCTAATACTCATGTTTAATGAAATGGTTATGAATCAAGTATAAATATATTCCGCATATAGGTTATAAAAACAATCTAGTATATCATCAAATTAATTTCGTAATACGACAAAAAATATAATTATGATGAATCGTCGGGTAAAGACGTCAGACCAAAATCAGTTGCCGCATATATAACCAAGCACTTGTTTGTTCTAACCAAGTTTTTTTCGGGTAGGGCATGGGTCAGACGCAATATTCGAAACATTAAGGGTTTAGAGAGCCAATAATAGGAATGAGGTACACGACGATAAATTAGTTAACCGAAAGTCTGGATTACCTTGACATAGACGAATTATTATCGTTGCCGCATTAGTCATTGGTATTCTAATACTCATGTTTAATGAAATGGTTATGAATCAAGTATAAATATATTCCGCATATAGGTTATAAAAACAATCTAGAATATCATCAAATTAATTTCGTAATACGACAAAAAATATAATTATGATGAATCGTCAGGTAAAGACGTCAGACCAAAATCAGTTGCCGCATATATAACCAAGCACTTGTTTGTTCTAACCAAGTTTTTTTTCGGGTAGGGCATGGGTCAGGCGCAATATTCGAAACACTAAGGGTTTAGAAAGCCAATAATAGGAATGAGGTACACGACGATAAATTAGTTAACCGAAAGTCTGGATTACCTTGACATTGACGAATCATTATCGTTGCCGCATTAGTCATTGGTATTCTAATACTCATGTTTAATGAAATGGTTATGAATCAAGTATAAATATATTCCGCATATAGGTTATAAAAACAATCTAGTAAATCACCAAATTAATTTCGTAATATGACAAAAAATATAATTATGATGAATCGTCAGGTAAAAACGTGAGACCAAAATCAGTTGCCGCATATATAACCAAGCACTTGTTTGTTCTAACCAAGTTTTTTTCGGGTAGGGCATGGGTCAGACACAATATTCGAAACACTAAGGGTTTAGAGAGCCAATAATAGGAATGAGGTACACGACGATAAATTAGTCAACCGAAAGTCTGGATTACCTTGACATAGACAAATTATTATCGTTGCCGCATTAGTCATTGGTATTCTAATACTCATGTTTAATGAAATGGTTATGAATCAAGTAAAAATATATTCCGCATATAGATTATAAAAACAATCTAGTAAATCACCAAATTAATTTCGTAATACGACAAAAAATATAATTATGATGAATTGTCAGATAAAGGCGTCAGACCAAAATCAGTACATAATGGATGCCTCACTTGTTCGGCTGCTGGTGTTATATAAAAACATATATTCGAAAGATCCCGTACACAAACAATTGTTATTAAAAGCATTACATTATTAATATAAATATTATTATGGGATATTATGAGGTGCTTCGGCGAATGACTTATATATCATATTATTATGGGACCCAGAAAAACCTAATGTATTTGCTGCATTAAACAAATATTTTTGTAAGGGATCAATCAACAACATATATATTTGCATAATAATAGCAGCATTAGAAATATTATCGATTTTCATCGCCAGCTTTTACCGAAGATTGAGAGGAAAAACAATATATATATTATTATTATAAATAACAGATATGAAACACGAAATACCATACGCCGCAAAAATATTTTTCAATTACGTCAACTAAATTAAGTACGATTCTTCGCGAAGATATACAAACCTTAAATAAGGTTTTTTCAATTTTAAAAAATGCACAAGGATGAACGTCCATTGAAATAGTGAAGGTTGTAGTCTCTACAACCTTTCCTCTTACTCCCTTCGTAAACCCTCGTCTAAAAAACGGCAGGCACGGTATTTTAGGGTTGAATAGCGTAGCCAGCGTGGGTGGAGTAGGCTCAGGGTCAAGTCCCATGGCAAGCGTGAAAAGGAGAGAGAAGAAAAACCCAATGCTAAACCACAGAATACAGAAATTTTTCATTTTAATTACAGGATTACGTGATTATTCAATAGTTCTGTAAAAAAATTGTTTCGATGATTGTAAAAATGATTGTTATGCAAGTACAATGAGAAAAAATCATGGGATAACGATGCTGAACGATGTTAGTTTTACTATATAATTAGTTACATGTATCATAATTGACTTGCGGTTACATTATCAATATTTTTGTGCTTGCGGTAATCATAAAAGCATTATTGTTGTCCTCTCAACGAATTATATCGTAAAGTAGAGTCCACCGTACAATTTTCTCAGTGTAATATATTTCCATATGAAACGCGAATGCATATAGCATCGTACACAAAAATTCATCAATAAGTGTGATGAATAGATGAATGAGCAGTAACAAAACTCGACGAAAGAGATCGAGATTGAACAAGTAGTTCAATGTTATTCAACGGTTGTATCAACATTTTTTATAGTGAAGGAGTGCGGAGGAAAAAATGCATTTACATGTGAAAATCGAATAAGTGAATTTTCCAAATATGTGACACTAGTTCGATTCTAATTAGAGTTCAACATTTAAGAACCAGTATTTTTATCGTGGAAAGGGATTTTCACCATCAAAGTATTAAATTTATTATATTGATTTGACAGTCTCGATGCTCAATCATAAAATAATCTTACTCTAACACTATAATAATCGCATCTTGCTCCGAAAACTTCCGGCACCAATTGCTGAAACAAAATAAAAATCCATTTTTGTTGACGCGACTTCACGATTTCTTCTACTGTACTTTCGGGGGGCATCCGTTCCTCGGCCACTTTCAAATTGCTAGGCTAATTACCGTAAGAACAAACGCGAACGTTGCGAATGAAAGATTCACCATTTTTTATCATTCAAATTAGACTGACAGACATTTCTTCACGACGTTCATTACATTTGAATAGAAAGTTTCTGTACAGAAGCTGACAAAATTTGACTCAGTATACAAGTACGATGTCCACGAAACATATGACGAACATCTTAGAAAATCTCATATGATATATGAGCATGTTAATATTTTTTTACACATTAAAATTATTACACCGCGAAGAATCGTTTTTACGGGTTTATATTAATCGAATACGGAATCATAGACTCAAATGAAATTCTATTCCGATTCAATAAAACTTTTTTGAAATCAATTCGATTTATTGTAATAAAATAAATTCCATCTGATCAAAATAAAATCCGATTACGGTAGCATTTGGTGAATAAATTTATTCATCGGGTGACTTAATCGGATTTTATTTCAATCGAATAAAATTTATCACATTTATACATGTAAATCGTATTAATTTCGAATGACGTTTATCTCACCCGAATAAATTGATATTTATTTCGGACAAATTCCATATTGCATATGATTCACATAAACGCAGACCGTTTTCTCTGGGTGTAAATTGATTTCTGTAAATAAATTCTCTCCACTAATACCATTTTTACAAATCTTTTCGCTAGTAATGTGTAGTAAGCATTATAGTAGAAAATGTGAGCTGCCAGTGGCTGTACCGTTTGTACTATTGGCGGAGCAGTGAGCGAGAGGCGCTCACCGCGCAGACACAGGAGGCAGCTCGACACTCGACGCCCGGCGTCTCCGCACCGCAGTGTTTTGGACGATGCCGCCGTGAACGGCCACGGCAGCTCGCGGCTTCGTTTTCACTTTACCATCGCAGGCACATCTTCATCGTTCTCGGTTTCGGGCAATCGGCAGGTCGAGTGGAACATTTGTGGAACATTCTTCGCACACCTTTTTCTCTATTAAATCCTAATTAACGTATAAAATAAATAGATAGTTGAAAAAAAAAAAAGAAACAAAAATTAGGAATTAGGTTTTGTGTGCTTTGAAGGAAAAGGGTCGTTAAAAATCTTCTGGGTGTCGAACGTCAAACGGATCTTGTGCCGGTGGCCAGTAAATGAGCCAGTGATTATATTGAACTGGGCGTATGTCCGGGGAAGGTATGCCAAAAATTCTAACCTACTTACTCGTTGATAAGATTTTTGGTTTTTTTTTCGTTGTTTGTCAATTTTTCGTTGGTCGAGAGGATTGTCGATAATGAGTTACTTGCACGGTGTATAGAGACGTGAACCTGCACCGAGTGCTCAGTTCTTGGCTTTGATTAATCGTCGGCTGCTGCTGTCTGCCACTGCTGCTGATGCTATAGGGTTTCGTGCTGGCATGGGTGTAATTCACCCCTTGGCTTCGTAAGAGTCGAGGAACCGCGTCTATGAGGGAGAGCAGAAACACTCCCTCGACGCAACGCTCCGCGTGCTTCCGCAACTCTCTCGGGTCGACTCGGTATTTCTCTCCACAATTTATCGAAAAATTCTCCTTCTGCCCCTCGCACCAATGTTTATTGTCCAAATTCCCAATTTCAGACATTTATCTTCGTCATTGTCAATGAAAAATAGTATATTATGCTACAAGGGAGGGAAATGTGGGATTTTTGGTCAGGGTGAAGTTTGTTGCCCGGATAGCGAGACCAAAAATCATTCAAAAAAGCGAAAAGAAAATCGTACTTCAATTCCGTGTAGCATATGATACTCTTTTTTTGGTTAGGCTAAAAACTAAGCACATTCCGGGCTTGCTTCCTATTCAATGTGAACCCCGCCGGTCAAAATCCGCTGTTTTTAGTCCTAGGGAGTAAGGAAACGGGAGTTCGCATGAGCACGTGTCAGAAGTTAAAAATGAATCATTTTACGCCCCGATTACCCGCACGGAAAGTTGTTTTACAGGAAGGATACATTTCTTCTTCCTCATACGAACTAAAACAGAGCACACACACGGAAAGTAGGCAGTCGCGTTTGTTTGTGATGATTTTCGAAGAAATTGATAAAAATTTGGGATGAATCTATAAAAACATTGGGTTTTTATGGAATTTCGAATTTTAAGAAAAATCGTTTTGCTTTAACTGCACTTGCTTTAAACCTTACCAAATTAACTGAAACAGCTGACTGACGAGCTACAGACGAAAAATAACATTCAGCAATGCTACGATCCAAATTTAGTGATAATCGGCAAAGTGGTTTGAATTTTACGTGAGTTTAATTTTTTAATTTCTCTGACGTTTTCACTCGGGATTTTGCTAAGCTTCAGCAAGTAAGCAAAAAATTTGTATTATATCCAATAAAAATATGCAACGATATTTATATTGATATTTCGTAGCGATTTGTTTTTTTTTATTCTACATTTATTTATGTCGAATTCTCGTAAGTACCAATATTTGATTATCGATACCTATATATCAAGCCGAAATTTTTTATACGAGTGATGTATTTACTCTTCTCCAATTACTGTAATACCTAAGAAGAATTATCCATCTGTACAGATTTAACGTAATTTTTATGCATTTGAAACAAGTATGCAAAGTAGAATCGTGCACATTGCTTCATTATTATTTTTTATTTTCTATCAATGAATTTCTATGCGGGACCTAGAATCGATTAACAAACATCGTCATAGAGACAGCTCCGCAAAGAGCGAAAAATAATGAGGAAACGATGCCCAAGTTTCTACTTGCAGCCTTTGTTATTATTCTTTCGGTAGTTACGATCTTTTATTCTAGTTGAATGAGTGCTAAACCTTTACAATCGCTTTTATATCACCTTCATGCATATAATTGCTTGCTGTTAAATATATTGTCGGTTCATATCTTCCACTCCATCACAAGCGTTGGTAATTGTATCTTATTCGCCTTCATACGTGATTCTCATGGCCTTAAGGAAAAGGCGTCAAGTAAAAAGAAATATACATATATTTATTGATGGATATCTGACTTGTCTTGTTGCTGAAATTGTATTAAAAAATTGTTGGCTGCTGAAGCAAAACGAAAACTTTACTCTACCACGGAAGCATATCGCTATTTTCGGTCACCGCCAATTTTTGTTTTGTTCTATTATTAGACTGCACATTTTTATAAGAGGTACACATTCCCAAGAGCATGAGCGTAGCTTTATTTTTTTCTAAAAATTGGTTAACTCATTATATTCATTCAACATATTATTATTAACATGCTTATTATTTGTATATTAATGTTAGCTACCGATATTTTACTTATACGTATACGTATGAAAGTATCGCACTTGTATATATGAATTATGAGTGATTTTTTATGGAAGGATTTTTCATGCATTCGCTTAAGTAAAATATGTTTAATGCATTATAAGTTTGTGTGTCAAAAATGTATTAGTAATACGTAAACAAGATTTCTATTACAAATTTGTATTACAATTCATCGAGTATTGTGTTCAAACTAGAACACGCGAGGCTAAATCAATCGATATGTGATCGCGTTATAAGTAAAAATACAAATTCCTGGCAGCATCACCGCAATGTCTTTCATATAGTTCCATGAAAGATAATTTTCAAAAAAAGAAGAAAAAAACTAAACGTGATGCCCCTCGTCTTCGCCCGATAAATCAGACTGTCCCATCAGCCGTCAGTTTTCCCTGTCTTCCCTGAAGAAGGAAAAGAAGAATCTAAATTTATTGAAGGGGATGCTTTAATTGATTTGGAGAATTATTTCATAAACACGACAGCAACTTGAAGGCTATAATGACTCGTCTTCTTATTTCGGAAAAAAACCCAAAAATGGAATAAATAAAAATCCCCAAGAAAGAGGCATTCTATGAATCAATTCAAAAACTGTTTTCATCATTTTGGTGTTTATAGCGACATATCTCTTGTTACAGGCAATAATAAAAAAATTGCTCGTTCAATCGGCGGAAATGTTAATGGAATAAAAATCATAAGATTACATCATGAGCGTAATTCAACTAACGACTTTCCATGAATAATGCGCACATGTATAGAAATCCAAAACTCGTTTGCAAGGCTACATGTCGAATTGATCAGATCTGTTATTCACAAACGCAGAAAAATAAATTGGTTGCTATCGCTATTGTTTTCAATTCGCGGTACCAAGCTCTCGAAAATTAGTTACGGCAACGCATACATTTTATACAGCAACTACTTTGAATGGTAATCTTAACGACGAATGGTAACCTCAACTTTTTTTACGATTCACGAGGTAGCAAATGAGGCAAATCTAATGGTTGTTCCATTCAAAGTATTACAAAGTTTCACTAAAACATCACAAACTAATGGAATGATCGTTCTTTTCGGGTCTTTATTGATTCCGGTATTAAAAATACCGGTTAGAAGTACAATTGATATTTGAGAAGTGTAAGTAATATCGCAATTAGTAGTACCACGCAATTCGATATTGAAGCCCTTGTCTCAGATTCGCATTCGAAATGGATTCGTTAATAATGACTTCGATTACACAATTAATCAAAGCAATGTGATTGGTTACTACAATTGATAGCGGATCTGCCAATAAACATTTTTCCCATCAGCAATTTTTTTTTGTTCCAATAATCATTAGCCGAGTTGTAATGGAATTAGACAATTTATTTATGGCATTAACTTTTTTTTTAGTGTCAGAATCTGATAATTTTTTTATAAAACACATTATTGTATGATACATTTTCATAGTACCATGCCTTGGTTGAAAAAAATATTTTTCACGGAGGAAATGTTAATTGTTTTGTAATAAAAAATGGAACCGAGTTGATGATATTGAGTTAAATTTCGCTGAGTTGCACTTAGCGAGTCGCTGCTTCGCACCTGCACTTCTTGACGTATCTATTCCGGCGTCTCATTACGAAGAGATACGGAACAACCAGGCATAAGACATTTCACATACAACACCGGAAGTACGTTCGCGCGTGGTAACAAAACGTTCTCGCTAAATACTCATTCCCGTTAGAATTTACCGTGCTAAGATTACGCCGTAAAATCTGTAAATGCAGAAGGGATTCGCTTAGTTCTCGGAGAAGAGCCCGGAAGCCCATGGCGCACGGGAATCTACGACCGGAAGTAATTAGAATCGAAACTCGTACGTAGGCAGTTTTATCGAATTTCATTTCATTTGCTAATGAAGTTAACTGCAAAAGACAAATTAATGCTTTGGCGAGCGTTATTTCAACGTGATTTTACAGTTAAAAAATGCAAACGCAGAGAAAATGTAGCAGTAAACAGTCATTTTAACGAGTTGCAGGGAAAGCAAAATTTGGATATGAGGACTTACTGTATGCATAATTGAGCAATTTCTAATAGGTGCGGGTTTACTCGAAGCTTTATAATAAGAGTGATTTTATAGTTAAAAACTGCAAATGCACAGAAAATGTAGCAGTAAACAGTCATTTTAACGAGTTGCAGGGAAAGCAAGATTCGGATATGAGGACTTACTGTATGTATAATTGAGCAATTTTTAATAGGTGCGGGCTTACTCGAAGTCTTATGATAAGAGTAATAACAAGTTTGCAATGATTTTTTGTAGAAGAAAGTATTACAATTGTCATAAGCGTTCAATTTATTCAATTTGAATATTCAAATTTCATGGTATTGTAATCATTCCAATGAACACATGTCACTGTCCATCGTGTACAAAAATAAAGATCTCCGTCCGAAAGAAACATTCAGTTTTCTAGGTGTTCATCAAATGGAAAAATTGAATGTGAAAATTCAAAAGTGGACAAAAATTGGATTTAGGGTTTTCGATATATCGTAAATTGGTCGGTACACCTCACACTTATGTACGCAATTTCTCGATATAGTAGTTTATGCGTAATAACTTTGAATACCGGTACATTAAATTCAATGCAATTTCTTTTACAATGGGAAAGTTGAAACGGATATGTATAGGTAAAGATAGAGATAAAGTGAAAAACAAACAGGGAAAAACATAGGCAGAGGTTGAACTTTCAAACTTTAAGCATTTGAATATTAAAGAAATGTGCAGTTCATTTTTCTTTACTTCTATTATCCAATCATTTGTTTAAAAAACAATGTAACAATGTAATAATAATGTAACACCAACTGGTGAACTGGTAACTTCTAAAAAGTTGGTAACGATTTAAGGCGACTTTCGAATTTTACTATCGAAGGTCGAGACTTATACTGCTATCGGTTTATTCGCCCAATGATTGGTCAACTCCGTTGCTTGTCACGATTGGACAGTTAAGAAATTTCTGCGTGATGGTTAGTATATTAAAAAAAGAGTAACACGAATCCACGTGGATTTAATTTAGAAACCAAAATTGCTTACACGTACTGTATTATTAATTGTTTTGGGGCTTATCTGGATAGATACAAACGTTTAAGGAAAAAGGCTGCACTATTATTCTGCACTTTAAGAAATGCATCGTTGAAATAAGCATGCATATTTGGTCGAACAGAAAATTATGCATCCATTGCAGTCTATTCATACTGCAACCAGATTATAATTGTGCTGACGGCCTAATTTATATGCTTATGTCAAGATTATTTTTATCCACCGCCTTTTCTGTTCAAGTGAAGAAACAAAGAAAATCTCTGAACACAATTGCCAATTGTTTGAAATAAATCGAAAATCGTTTTTTAGCTACACGTTATAATATACACCGGGGATTTATGTCTCTGACATTCCACCTCGAAGTATGTTTGCCGGAAACGTTTTCCGGTAATTTCTGTTAATGTACTATTTGAATTGGAGTTTTATAAATTGTCTTTTTTTATAATAAATTGTTCATGAGTTATTAAAGTAAATTACAAGCCGAAGCAATGGCCGTTAGAGTTCGAAAATCCTTTCAATGGTTATTATTATGGACACAGTAATTAATGCTCAGAAAAAAGTTGAGTGCCCGGACAACGTCGAGAAAATGTCATGCAAGTAGCGTCGGCGCGTCACTAACGGCAATGTAGGGCCAACATAGGAATAAATTCGTAATATAAATGAACCAATGTTTGTACATGACGTTCGGCCAATACTGGGTGTCAACGCTTAGTTGATAATAAATTTAAAAATATTGAAAATCTATTTTTTTTTAAATCATCGATCGGCACAGTCGCCGAATGCTTTTTAATAATTCTAAACTGGATTTTCACAGTACATCCTATTTTTCTGGAAATAGCATAATAAATTTTATTTTTTACCCACTTGGATATCTTTATCGTCGAAAATTTGGTGTCCGATTATGTATAAAAATCACCTGTCTTTATTCCTTCATTAATACTACATGCGCTCTTAATGGTGTTATGATGGCATAACGTATTAAATAAGCCGAAATAAAAAAATTGTGAAAAATATTGAAAATTATTTAACTTCATAGTAGAGAAGTCATTTTAAATATATTTCGTCTTTCTTAATTATAAACGACGAAATAACGGAATATTCGTTCATCAATTTCGAAAAATTGTGTAATTTTTATCATGTTGGCGATTTTAATCCCACATTAGTTGATTATTTGGACGAAAAAATGTCAACAATCAGTACTGAACCAATATAACCGTGGAATATTAAGTTACGCATGATGCATCAGCAGAATGTTGACAGTCAACGGAACCAAATCTCAAGGGATCATTGACGGGCTAGCTACGAGCTCAATGTAGGCACAGTTATCGATTGACAGTTCTATCGACGTTAGGCCGTAGTCGAGCTCCGATTGTCGGCCGTCGACTTGTTGCCGACGTTCCGCCGATTGTCGTACGAAATCCGCGTGTCGGGCACCTGGGTAGCTATAATTGTACTATAGATGGAGTTTTTCTGAATGAAAAAGTCATGAAACCGAAACGTAATGTTTGCATAAACCTAATTAGAATTAATTGAATTGAAAATCACAGCAAAGCGATTGAAGCGGGTAAATTGCTTCATTGGTGAGTCAACTTCCACCTCAATCGATAAAATGGCTTGTGAGTTATAAGTGATTGAATTTTCGTAGTCCTACACACACACACACAGCTTTTTTTCTAAATCATTTTTCTCAGCCACTTGAACTATTATGACTTATGCTGACATGAAAATGTCCAAAAAAGTGTTTCTCATGAAAACGAGGCCTCCTGTATGAGGAATCAAAATGCATAAATGAGGTTTTCAATGTGCTAACTAGACGCCAATTCCAGTAGTAATTAATGCACGTTATATTGTGTATAACAAGCATTCGCAAATGTCAATAGATATAACCGAATAAACGCCCAATTACGTCATCGATATATTCACAACTGTAATTAGCAAGAATTCGAAATTGACCCAAATCCCTTTATCACGTGTATTCGATCTGACAATTCATAGAAAGTCGTATGTAGAGAAGAAATAACGAGAGTTGTAGCTTAAATGATGCGTCAGTTATACACTTATCGTTGAGCGATAATTTACGAAATGAATATTAAATCACGATGTTTATGCATCAAAAAATCTTCCGTACTTTACCCCTCCTGATTTATTCATCGAACATTTCCAATGTTGAATTTTTAAGTAGAATGCATCCAAGTGCACAAAAATAAACTATTGCTGGAAACTATTACAATTATATCGTTTCAATAAAACCAACAACATGAGTCGTCGTAATTACGAAATGCATATGCGTTGTTCCGTTTTCGTATTTACTCTACCAAGAAATCGCGTAAAAACTCGGGAAACCTGTACGTAAGTTATGCAATCGCAAATTACGCGTTACGTTCAGCCTGGGAAAATATGCAACGTTTTTATTATATGCTCTAGCGGCGCACTTCTGCCAGAACAACCTGCAGATCACTCCGTTAGCGACTGAATTCACGTTGTTTGTAAATCTAGAATCATTCGAGGCATCTCATCTGCAAACAGGGCAGAGTTTATCGGAGGAAAATGTTTCGCAACAATGTGGCAATTTGTTAGGTGTAAAAACGACTATTAGTTGTAGTATTGTATATAATTAAACTGGAGGCATGGTAGTTTCGATTGTTCTTGGAAAAAGTCATAAAGAATCGTATAAATCATGGTGTTAGAGAAGTTAATCAGATCTCTGGCGCCATTCGGACACGAGTGATCGATTAGATAACCTCAATTGTGTCATTTGTGGTGCAGTATTTACCAAGTGCCAAGAGATGCCGGAAGATAGACCGACACATCAACGGAGCAAAGTGTCATTGCGTATAATTGCTGTAATTCCACCGAATGTAACTTGCTTATCATTTGTAGACGGTCTACGTATCACTCAGATAAAATATATGGACACAAGGAGCAACTATATGTAGCGGGCATCGATCGAGGGAAAATTACAGGTCGAACTCTATTATTGCCCAGTCGCAGACCATTTCACTCCCGGTTCACGCGAATCCTTCATTCCAGACTTATGAACCTTCAAAAACTGCTTCGCAAGTGTGTTTCACAGAATGTCACTGCCAAATGAAATCGTATTTTGTCGTTCAAAACCAAAAACTTTGTTTTAATTAACATTAACTCGATGCGGCTTTGAAACTCAAGATTTTTAAAAATTCCAGGACTTAGTTGACCTTTCGTCAAATTGGGTTGAACGTGGTAACTTAAATTGGGTTGAACATCGTAATTTCTTATTCAACGCAAAACAAATCGTACACATGATTACTTTTTTTACATAAGCAAGTTTTCTAGCACATTATTACTTAGCCAATCAAACTGGCATTATCGAAGAACCCGAATTCAGTTTCTGTTAAGGAGGGCGACTAGTCGCCCTTTGGGTTAGATAGAGTTCAACTTTTGAAATACAATGCACTTTGGGTGCCAGTCCGTGCTATTGTAAAACCTAAACCTAGTTTATCGAATTTTCAACGAAACGTCGGCTTTTAACTCAGCGTCTTATAACAGCACGCCCTTCCTAACACATAAATAAAAAAATTGCTCAAATTTGAGATTAGATAAGGCAAATAATAAAGTCGCACCCATGCGTTATATTGTAAAAAATCCAATGCGCGTGTGCAAAAAGGGGCTCACCAGATCAACGACTGTTAATACATTTTTTTAACAAACAATTTAAATTGGCACGATTAGTACATTTACTCTGAATCAATTTGTAGTATGGGTTTTCCAATGTCTACAACGTTCTAATTAGTCGTTGTAAGTCGTGTCAGTGATGGGACGTCATTTCACACGGTCCGGACGACTACCCTCCTTAAGGAGTCCCTATGTCATGATCGTTACAACCACTATTAAGTCTGCCTTTGACCTCAATGATATGACATAATTATCGGTTTATGTGACCATAGGGCCGTTTGCGGTTTGGGGATCAGGGGTCGCTATAAATTCAATGAAAATCCTCCATCGCTGCATGATTATACATTATCCGGTGATTCCAATATTGAAATTCATTAATGACACCGGTTGCTATGCGGTCGATGTGCATCTTTGGCCATCTCTCAAATTAAGCAGCATGGTTTACGGCTATAACTTGGATGGGAGACCGCTTAGCTGTGCACCCGCGGGTTTATCAATCAGTGAGCGCGAGGTCAGTTTTTATGAGTCCTCGGTGTCTATACTAAAGTAAGTTACCTTCGTGTATATACCGGAAGATTGACAGAATATCCGGTCATCTGATGTACTGATACGGGTTTTCTGCAGTTTATCCTTGTCTATGGCGAATGAGATAAATTGTAGCTAATTTGGCTGCGGACACGTTGGAAGTTAGGTTAGCTTAGTGAAGTACGTCTAGAAAGGCTACGGTCTTAAGAAGGTGTTAAGGAAAAAGGCTAAGGTCTCAAAGTCTGAACCTTGGAATTGGAACTGAATGTTGAAAATATGTTCTCATTCATTTTAAATCAATAACTTCATCTGAATTATTCGTAACTAGATAATAGATACTTATATTCAATGAGGGAAGTACACGCTAGAATTGCGTACGATAGCCCATATTTCAATGTTCCAAGTGCCCCAGCAAGGTTTTCTTCGATTTTATACGCGGCCTGTCTGCGTGCGAGCTACCAAATGATATCTATCTAGGTTTGAACCGCAGCTAAAAGTACGAGCTTCAACGTTATAAATGCGTCAAGGAACAGTTCAATTATAGCTGCATGTAACCATTTCAAATAGGATAATGAAAATTTTGTTTACAACGCCTTATTACTTTTCGAAGTGTCACAACTTGATATTTACTCGGATCCTTCGATGGCATAAATTTTTGTTTCGTACGGTGAGTAAATCGTTAGCGAGCCGAATTTGAACTCAAGTGTTTCAACTTGTCCCGGTTTCCTGCGCACATGAGATTGTTGCGGAAATATGAAATCTGAATGGACAATAAAACCCATGTCTGATATATAAATTCTCTACTAGAATCCTGGTTGAAGACAAAAGGAACAATTTTCTTATGTATATTCAGTGATTCAAGAAAGGAATGCCCTTAAGGAAGTCGCAAAGACTTTACACGTGGTAACACGAACATTCGTGGATTCACGGTGGATTTTTCCTTTTGTTGCAGTTCGGTATGAGTACAGAAGGAAGCACGTTCACAGGGAGAAGATGACGCCACGACGTCACGTCCTGGCAGGATTGCGGAGGACGATCATCGCTGCGGGTGTACTGGCGCTTATCATCCTCGCACTGTCCAGCCAGGACAGTGGGAATAGTGTTCAGCAAACGGGGTCGTCGGAGGTGAGTTGTCGCACTCGTGTACTTGCACACGATCTGAAACACAAGTAAATTTGTACCTCTATTCATCGTAACGGTAGACGTTTCGCTCGATTCAGCACTTGTCGTGACTGCAACAGAGGCAAACGGGAAATACCTCAGGCGCATCAGGTTGATGTCGGTTGTCGATGAGGAGGAAAAGCGAATACAAAAGAGGCAGCAGCGTTGAGAGCTCGTCACGCCCGACTAAAAGAGAACGGTCGGATCGAACAATACTACGGATTTTTCCTTTGTGCATTTTATCAAACGAAATAACTAAAGTGTGCTTAAAATTAAAATACACTTGGAATAGACGGAGCAATATGAAAATTCCGCAGTTAAAAAGAATGGCAATGTGAGTCTCGTTGAAAATTCAAGTCTTTTTTCATAGAGCTTCTCACAGTTGGATATAAATTGAAAGTACGTGATTCTGTTGGGTCACAATTCGTTTTACAAATAAGTGGAAATTCATTTCACTTGATCCATCAGATTTTAAATAAACTTTTGAAGCCGAGATACATTATTTAAAACGCATGTAGTTCGGCGCAGACGAAATCCTTCGTACGGGAATATATCTTCATGCACGAATAAAATGAAGGGATCTAACACATACATTTTCATTTTGACGTAATCAGATTTTGCAAAATGAGGCGAAACGCGTTGCAAATTTATCGTCATAAATGCTTTGGGTAGCATAACTATTTCCAATAAGTCGCCACATCGAGAAAAAAAGATTTCCAGGGACCTTTTCACTGGATCGTTACTGCCCTCCCTCATCTCCTGCGTCACTATTTTTGTTTTTTAGCATTCCGACTTTTTCCAGATTTTTATCCTTCTTGAAAGTGTCCAAAATTCGCA
The DNA here is from genome assembly GCA_947507545.1 of Clistopyga incitator. Classification (NCBI taxonomy): domain Eukaryota; kingdom Metazoa; phylum Arthropoda; class Insecta; order Hymenoptera; family Ichneumonidae; genus Clistopyga; species Clistopyga incitator. The sequence goes on along the minus strand of OX382173.1, from coordinate 6,649,014 downwards.
CAAAAGTGTCATTAAACAAATTGTGTCGTTGCGTCGTTGCAGAAATATGAATTATAAATATGGTGAATTTTACCATAGAGGAAAAAAAATGGTATGCCACTCATCGGGCCCTTTCCACCCTTGTAGCATAATGTACTATCATCGATTCGCAATAAATCGATGGATTGAATCATTTTTGTAGAAGAAATATTGATTCACTTTTAATTAAATATTGCATATGAATTTCAAAGCGAAAATTTTATTGATTCAAAGAGAGGGTTCCATTGTTTCATAGGAACGTAAGTACTCAATCGCATTTGTCGTGTTGAGTTGCTAGTCGTAAAAACCCGACAAACATGGATATCGGTGTTTATTTGAATGCCTTTCGGACTTATTACTTTGTAGGTTATGTATTTCTTTTAGTGTCTCGAAGACGTTTTCTTTAAATCAATTAAAGCACTGTACTGGGTTGAAAATTTTTTTTTACGTTATCAATGTCACCAGATTTTGTTCAACTTCCGGTCATACAGAGAAACAACAACTTTAATTGAAATGTTTCGTTTTATTGACGATAAAGAAATGTTTCATAGGCCAATATCTCAAATAGATTTCTTTGAATAAATGAAACTTTTTCTCTTAGTGATCGATATTGTAAACAGATCAAGTCCCCATTCGAATTGTAACAAGGTACAAAATCACATAGCATTGAAAATAATGTATTCAATGCTACAATCTTATTCTTTATCGCAATATTCATACCGATCGATGATATCGATCAACACAATTAATAACCTTGCCTATTGTAGCTCAGTAGAAGCTCTCAAATTTACGCAATACAGTGGCACGTACGTAATAAGCTGAATGAAGAGCCAACCGCATTCGCAAAACAGCACCTCTTCTGCCCGCCTGTTTGAATGCGAATATTCGAAGCTATTTCATTTTTTGTATACTCGAAATGAATCCGATATTTTCCTGCGTAAACTACTTGAAGAAGAAATAAGCTAGCTTCCACGGTTAACAAACAGTAACATGATTGGTTGAGTCTCGTAATTTGATATTCAAGCCCTTAATATCTCGGATTACTGATAATAGGTTGGATGCTTGAATAGTTGCATTAACCTTTGAATTAGGTGAGCGTTTGATGTAGTTGATAACTACAACTGGTAGGTAATCGATGAAAATTTGCTATATAAACAGTTCTCGTTGGTATTATTCAGCAGTGTTGTAAAAGAATTAGCAAATCGGTTGTTAGCTCGATTTTATTTGTTCATTGTATCAGCAGGTTCTCCGTTTCAGTAAAATTTTAACACGAATATATATAAAATTTCATGATTATTTTTCCTAGATAGCGTTGAGAATCCAGATGGTAATTGTAGATCCAATTTTTGGGATTCTGTTACAATTGTTAATAAAATGTCGCATTGGAACACCTGAAATAAACACTCATTGAATCGTTGTGAATAAACCAATTTGGATAGTCTACTACATATTCATTAGCCATATCGGCAATCAAAAAGTCTCATAACTTAACATTTTTATCTGACATTGAATTATCTTGAGCAGTATGTAATCAAAATATGACTTTAATAATAGTGAGCCATTTAATAAATTAAAAAAATGTAATTATGAAAATCTAATTATTTTTATATGTAATTATTATTATTGTCCTGTATATATAGGTGTGTTAATTAATCATTTTAGTTTTCTACGGTTATATTAATTTTCTATTTTTCATAAAATCGCATGTAAAATAAAAATCCATTGCAATCATTATAACAGTCGTTCGTCGATTTCGAAGAGTACAAATACACTATTCGTTTTTATAGGACATCCTTTCCACAGGATAAAATTTTGAACAGACTGGATTCCACACAACTAATTCTACCCAGACTAAATTCTGCCACAATGATGCCTGAAAAGTATCAATCTTTGATATGTGTCGATTCGTGATCTCAATTTAATATAAATATTTTTACGTAAGTTGAGCACAGCGGCTCTCGGGATAAATATGTATATGAATATCTGTATATATACACCGTGACAGTACTGGGCATGATGTCGTTTTCCTTACAGGATTTTTCGGAGCAAATTCCGAATAACCACATGTGCAAAGTGATAGCGGGAGCGAGGGAGCTGAGCCCACAACTTTGCAAGGGAATAGTTCCGCTTCGTAGGCAAATTCCGACGAGCTCAGCTATTTGGGATAGAATATTGTACAGGGATACTGGCTGAACCCGGTGATTGGCAGCCCCCATATAAAACAATGCAAACATAAAGGAAAAATAACCTCTTTTTTCGACAGTTTATTCAGCCAATCATTGCATGTCTGATTTATATTGTAGGCGGGGAAATGTCTGTATATAATCTCGGTATGCCGCACGTAACTCCGATACCTTCAACCTCGAAGTTTGCGGGAAATTCAGTGATTTTCACGATCGTAGCAATGCCCGCGTACCGGACATTGAAACTTCCTTAACGTTCGATTGCATCATAAACTATGGCCGTAAAACTGAGGCGAGCCTTTCCCGTTCTCTCTCCCTCTCTCTCTCTCTCTCTCTCTCTCTTTTAGTATAAACCCCGATCTATCGGCTTCTGCCGAGAGTTTGAATGCGTCTTTCTTCTACGTAAAAAGAAGAAAGAAGAGGAAGTGAAAATCGAAAAAATAAAATAAAACCAGATTGGTGGATGTTCGGATTCTCGGGCACAGATTCTGGATATTAACTGGCAGAACAGGGAAATCCAATCCTTGGAGAGTTATTGGACTCGATAACCGCTGATAGGTATATAGGACCAATCAAAAATGTCAGAATGAACAGAGATCTGTCTACAACGTAGGTTTTACACGCTCGGATCAACCCAGTTGTCCCTGGAGGACCTTTTGCTCTGGCGATCAATCCAATTTTAATGGATCTTCGACGAGACGGGGCTTGGCAAAAATAATTCCATATTCTTGGTAGATGAGCTCTGGGCTAACCAATCGGATTATATTTAAGCATCCACCACCATTTATCGATTGTGGATTTACTGCATTCACTCGTTCGCTAACATTAGCCGAACAAGTCCTTTAAATAATCGAACCATTACGTATAACGTAGTCACGAGAAGAACTAAATCGAGTGCAAAAGTTATGAATGAGGCTGCGAAGCGTCAAAGCTGGAGAATTTTAAGCTCGTAGTATCGGGTTGGACGCGTCTGCAGAAATCAGAACGTCGGAAATAACTGGCAGCTAAAGTACGTCGCTTCACTAGGTCGCGACTGTCAGGTTAACGACTATGACGTACACTCTGCGTTGGTGCAGATTATTCGTGTGAATTCTACAAGCTTTCGTCAATACTGTCCAATGAAGGGTGGAAAGCATTCATTGTTTATTCCAAAATATGAATATTCAACTGACTGTTCATGTTTATTTTTTACATATACAGTAGCTGACATGTAGCTGATAATAATTCAATAGCTATGGGATAAACAAATTTGTAAAGAATGATTGCGTTGGATTTTAATGCAAGGATAAATTTATACGCATATTAATCGCTTTCGCATGGTTCACATATTTTTCAAAATATTGAATTTTTTCCCTGAATTAATACAACAGATTGAAGACATATATATTTTTGGATCTATAGTAAATACCATTTCTGTAGAGGTATATGCCATTATGGTTAAAATCGTTTGCCGATAAATAAACCACAATTTGAGTTACCATGGCAGTTGGTTTTTATTGATGTGGATTATAATGGCTTAAGTAATCTACATAAAATTCCTAAAGCGGTACATCAGCATCGTCTTGCCTGATGGGAGTATCCATTTTCCGATAAATATCTTTGACCTCGTTTTCGCCCTATGCGAACCCGTACGGATGCGATTTTTTTTCCTCTTCGTAAACATTTTATCAATCACAAGAGTATGTGCAGTCTGTGGATAAAATGTTGAGACACGTGATCGATTATGACTGGTGGCTGATGCGGTTGCTCCAGGTTACCACTTCTAAGCGATATGCCTTCACTGCGCTGCGTTCTTTTTTATTAAAAGTGCCATTTGAATACAATGGACCACATGAATGCTTGCCAAATTTGCGGGTCATTGTCAACGGTAGAGAGGCCATCTTTTCTAGCCCCTGGGCGCGCACGGGGATATGAAAAGTTTTTCACCAGGGATAGGAATACAGGAGGCACGGAAGCCATAAAATATGAAGCACATTTGAGAGAGCAGGCCGAGGGTGCCATTGATAAGCTCACCCCCTTCATTCCCGAGGATTCCGCCCTCGGGCAGTCGGCTCTGCTACCGCAATCCAACCTCGCTTGTGAATCATTAAATGGAAAAGAGTTTTTTTTAAACCAATTGCTATTATTCTGTGGTATACTGAAAGGAAGTCAAACATAAATTCACATTGCAGGCTTTTAGTCGATTCGAAAAAAAAAAAAAAAAAAAACTGATCTGCCTACATGCAAATATTTCTTAAACACATTTCACGGTGTAAAATGGTTTCATTGCGGTATCAATATGAATTCTGCTGAAAATCCCATGTTTTCCGTGGCAAATTTCTGAATGCAGACATCATTGTAAATTGGAATGTACGACAAGGATTTTGTTACTGTAACGAAATAATGTAGCACAATAGCGAAATCCGTTAAGATGACAAAATTCCTGGTGTGGATCAATTTTTCCTTTCTTTTATACTTTATACCTGACACTCACGCTAAAGTCATAAAGTCTGCGGCGTACTGGAAAGCACACATTTTACAGACTCGAATGACCAGAAATAGTACCAGTTCATTCACCTACAAAAATTCAATAAATAAAGCAAAATAATGGGTGAAAAAAGAGAAAAGCAAGGCTGTCTCATTTCCGCAGGGGTATGTGCAATACATACCTCACGGTACGTGGTCCTTTAGCTGGAGGGCCACGTGTAGAAGGGAGCCCATAAAATATGAAAACCTTGAGTGAAGCTCCGCCTGCTATGTCGGCATTGATACAAGCCAGACTGCAACGCTCTAGGGGAAACACGCGACCGTGTATCATAAGCACGAGACCTCGCTTCATGGTAGCGAACTATTTCATATCTACGTGCGGAAACGCAAAAGTCTTTCCCATTGCCTTCCACGAGAGAATTGCGAGTATAGTGCCTATAGTATGCTAAAAAGAACTGCCGCTACTGCACGAATATTTATACTGAAATAGTAGAACGAAATGGTAAATTTATGTCCACATTCAGTAAAAAAAACAAACGAGTTAGAGAAATCAAAACCCTCCCGACTACCAAAAACTTTAATGACAGCAAAGACTTTGATTTTAAAAAGATTCCATTTATGAAAATTAACCTAAAAAGAATTGGGTAATTTCTAATTTTGTTTTGGTTTCTTCATTATTTGGATTATAATGATCCATTTCGACTTTCTCCGTGTTAACGTCTAAATAACGATCCATTTCAATTATAGTATTTAACTGTAATGATAACATTAAACGATGATGAATGATGTAGGTATCAATGTACTAAAGATACGTTAAACTTTTAGCTTTTGGCGAAAATAATCATAGGTAAGCAAGGAAATCAGGCCGACGATTTAAATGATGTTCAGAAAGGGGCAGCGGCATAGTCGTAGAGTGTTTACTTCACACGCAATGGGTCCGGATTCGATGTCCCTTTGACATCAATGAAATTTTTCTGTTTGAATTTTTTGCATCGAGTCCCGTGATCCAGAATCCACCATGAAACAAGCCTGCAAAGCAGAGAAGCCCTGCAAATGGCGTCCTCATTATTTTTTGCTTTTACGAAGCTACCTCAATGGTGATGTAAGTCGATCGATTTTGGCTTCCTCATCAAGAAAGCTTTGTAAAAAGCAAAAAATAATGAGGAAGCAATTTGCAAGGTTCTACTTTGCAGGCTTGTTTATTTTCGGAAGACATTCTGAAAATTCAAAGTCTCATATTCTTTTTAGCACTCATCGACCGATCTGCAAAACATTTTTACTCAAACATTGTTCAAACATAGCCCATATGCAAACCATACTTGAACTCGGTATCTCGTAATTTGGACAAGTGGTCGAGCGAACAAGATTTTTCAAAAAGTTTGAAATGCTATAAAATTTGAACTGCTCGACAGATCTGCGTCAAATTTGTACTCAATTTTTTCCCGATGATAGTGTATATGTGTACCAAATTTTAGATAACCTTGTTGTATGACAGCTTACTTACGTGCCAAACTTGGCGAATATACCTCTAAAATTACGACAGTTATCGTGCTCATTAGGAAATCTGCACATACTCACATATACTTACATATGGAGACATTTTTTGTAAGCCATTTTTCTCAACGTTTTGAACATCTTTAAGTGTGCCGACATGAGAGTCTCGAAAAAAAGATTTTCACGCAAACAAAGCATTCTCTATGAAAAAGTAAAAGGCGAGTGAGTCGAACAACTGCATGGGCTAATTATGCTTGAGGATTTCAAATTCAATGTCTGGTCCTGCTAAGTTAGGGGGTAAAAGCGAGCGACGACAAGCCCCATATTCAGGACATACGCCTGTACCTTGCACTTGTTCAGATACTTGGGGCGTAAGTAGGGAAGGCTTAGGTAAATATGCGCCAACCAATTACTCGACTGGACCGTCTAAGTTGTTGTGTACCATAACCAAGTTATTGGTTATATTGCAGAGAACTTGGTCTTCCTAAACATAACTTGGTTGTTGCGACCTATTAATTGGCTGGGGCATATTTAATCAAGATGTATTTCCGTGTAACGATTAAACTCGCTCCAGAACCAAGTACGAGGAAGAGAAAGAGAGAGCGGTTTGAGACAACCATAACCCGAGGATTTTGACGTACAAAATGATACATCTAGACTCGGTCTCCCCTAAAACTTATGTTAGAATCACGTTCTTCGAAATCTAAGACAGTCGAAGGACGTGATTTGATTTTTTGTAAATTGATTGAAAAGTTGGATTTTTAATAGTTAAGCAGACGTTGAATGAAGACATATATTCCCAGTATGCAAGCAAACAGATGGTACCGCTATAGACATAAATGGGTGTGAATATTCTAAATCTGCTATACACACCACGAATAACTGTGGGGTGGCCATAGACAATGCCACCCGTTATATTATGACCATGAAGTTGTAACGGTAGTTTAGTAATAGTTAGTATTAGTAGCAGTAGTAGTAATAGCAATAGTAGAAGCTGTAGAGGCTTGTCATCAGGCTTTGCCTGGCAGTCTTCCAGACGCATTGCGGCAGGTGGCTAACCAACCTTTGAATATCGCTTTTCCAGATGCACGTGTGTGTGTGTGTGTGAGGCCGAAAGAATGAAGGAAGAATGAAAATGAAAGACGTGCTCGTAACTACGGGAGAAGGAGATATATACGTATATACGAGACTGAAGAATAAAATGCAAGAAAGGGGTTGAGAAACGAGGAAGCACGAACAGAAAAAAGTTTAAAAGTGAGAAAAGCGGGCGGAAAGCACGCGGCCTTCAGTGAGGTGTTCCTTTAGTTAGTCGCAGCCAACGAAGCTACTGCCTTCACCTCTCTTTCTTCTCCTCGCGAACCACAGAGTTTATACTGACCCTAGATGTGGGTCGATCGACCCTTCTACAGCGAAGAGATCGATCTGCAGATCGTAATCGACTTTACCACGCAGCCCAACAATGTCCTTGTCCCGTTGGGTCAGATACAACTTTATCAAAAAGTGTCACATAAAAGAAAACCTCTTTCACTTAAATCCTATAGAATATCCGTTCAACTTTTTTTTTTACCAAAGGGAGAGTGATTGATCAATATCCGAGAGAAAAATTGGCACGTGACATTAGAGTAGCAGAGAATGGCAAGATCCTGTGCACGACAAGAAGCAAATGGATTTTTTTTTGCATCGTTTCATATGAGCCAGGAAAAACTCCCACCGGAAACCAGTCGCGTGTCATACAAGTTTTGTTTTTACCTTCGGTGTGTGATTTCATATATTTATTATCTACCCATGGTCGTAAATTTGCCGGCTAAATCACGTAGTCTTAAATTATGCTGAGTGAACGGAAAGTCTCGTGTATGTGAAATTCCGCTGGCAAGGATTGCGAAACGTAGGGACTAATTTGAAGAACTGCGAGAGACGCTGATTTTCTCTTTACAACTCATGCGGGATAGAGTTTCGTGAAACTATCGTGAGACACGATTCTCTTGCTGAAAGTTCTGCCTGCGCTTATGATGTATAGATAGAGTAGGGATAAACTCCGCGTGATTCAGAATCCGGATTTAATTTCTCACTACAGTGAGAGGAAACAATTTGATTCTAAAAAATATTTTTAATATCACACAGAATGATGTTTAGATAACATGACCCACTGTGATCCGAATAAAAGGAATAAACTACACCGAGAAAAAAAATTTCATGGATTTTAGAGGAACGTGTGAATTATATATATATTTTTTTTTTTCATTGATTTTTAATGCAATATTTCTTTGCTTTCAAGGAAAACAATGCATTGTTTCGAATAAACGGCTCCTACGATTAAAAAAAAGGTTTCCCTGATTCAAATAAACGTTTTGACTCAAAGAAACGCTGTATTTTACGGCATCGAGTGCGTCAACGGTTAACGCAACGTGACAGTGGCATTGAGACATTAGAATCGAAATAGATAACGATGTATAAGTGTTCATTTAAATAAGTGATTTAAATTATTTCCATAACCGTTCTACATCTAGTACGGCATGGAAAAACATTTTTGTGAAGTAACGTCCGACATGCTTTCATTCCTCTATCGTCACATTATTTTACAGGTTTCGTTTTGCTTTCAGTGTATCAAAAACGAATTTGTTTAAATCAATGAAAAACCGCCCATTGGTTTAAAAAAAATTCCTCGATTCAATGTCGCTGTCACATTTCATTAAGTTTGAATGTCATTCAATTGAAAGAAAAGATAGTATTGAAATTCAAGTGTATATCATTTCACGAGCGAAGATTTCCGTGAATCAAGGAAACTTCACCGTTATAACTTATTCGGATATCGTATTCAAGTTCCCCATTCGCATTGTTCCTCCTCTTTCAGGCGTTGCGCCTATTGCAGGAACGGCCGGATTAATCTAGTTTTTTTCCCAATACTCTCCTATTACTACTTTTGTATCAACCGCACAATTTATCTTGCGACCGCAGCCGACTTCGACGCTATATCGTCATTGCCGCTGATCAAAGCCTGAAGGACAGAGAAAAACTGCAAAGAAAAAAAACCGTCGGTCGATACAATCGGTCTTGGCTTCGTTTTCCGCTGTCGGAGCGAATCGTCTTTTGCAGACAAAGTAAGCATCGGAATCCAGGTATATATGTATACACTGGAACAACATCGCGACCGAATATTTTTATTTTTGCAAAGCGACAGCAACGGAATTCGAAGGCTCAATGTAACGATAGCTCTGGTGTACCTACTCGGAAATAATTAATATTGTGGGCAAAGGCAAACTAGTTCATCCGACCGAATATGCTTTTTTTTCTTTCTTGAATACCAATCGTTTTCAAATGAATTGAACTACCAATTTTAGTATCGACAGGTCGCAAAATAGGTGAAAAAGGGGTTTGCCACCTTCGTTTACAAGAAGCTCAAACGTGACCGCGCGACATGGGTCTGCAATTTTAATCCGTCATTTTGAAAAGACGAACTGGTGTTCATTTTTATATTAAACTCTATTTTAACATTTTATATCTGTACATTTAGTTTTAAAATCCGTTTAAATGCATTTTCTACACAAATGTGCCTAGGCCGGTGTAATTCCGGTCATCTTATCCATGACTGGTTATCATGAAACACGTCCATTAAATCAGGGCTTAAAATATCAGGTTATCCAGATAGTGTTCCATGCAAGAAAAGGGCATAAAACATTAGCTTCACTTTTTCCCCGATCAACACAATTAGGTATCATAAGAAATAAATAACAATCGAAAACTTATCTGACTCTGGTAAAAAAAACTGCAAAAGGTTTTAGCTAAAAGAGAATATTTGGGTCATTCCTATTTCAAAACAACTTGGCTTGTCTACTGTCTATTTTCGAATTTGTTATGAGGATTGTCAATATCGTTTGTCGTTCCATTTTTTATTACATTCCACTGAGAAACACAATCGTTAAAACTAACAAATCGCTTGCGGAAAGCATATTTTGTTAATTGGACAAAATATTTGGCAATGCTAATCGGAAGATTTATTGATCCTATCATTAATTGCTTCGAGCAATTAAATTTGTTTCCTTTAATTAAACGAAAGAGCATATTCGCTGCCTGCAAGCGCACGCTTTATTCGTTCTAAGCTTTTTTTCCTCAGTGCAGACCAGCAGTTCCTAGCATTGCAAGCAACCAGACACTCCGGTTAGCGATAACAGAGAATAGCGGCGCCTCCTGAATGAGTATTGAAACAACAATGCGGAGTTTAGTTAGCTAATATGGCAACAGTTCCCATAATAGTTACAAAGTTATGCAGTTGCTTCATTAAGGGATATTTGCCTGAATGGAGGAATGTTTTTCGATGCTATGCCAAGCATGGAGATTATTACCACCATCTTCTCAATATGTTGGAGCAAAAAATAATTGCTCACTCGAACCAAGTTTAATTGGTATATTACTTATCAGTTGTTCTAACCAATTATATTGCAACCTAACCTCATTGCTTTGTTGATGAAGCCATTCAAGTATCGATTCTGAAAGCAGACCCGAGACAAGGGCTAGAATATCAAAGTAATTGCCTAATCAATTGCGTTATTACTTGTACTACTATGGTAGGCACTATATAGAACACCATGATCGCAGTTTTGGGAAACTATTTTTTTTTTGAGGTTTTGCGAGGTTATACGTTGAAATAATTTGTATAGGAGCCTCAATCATAAGATATTTCGTACTCATGGGATACTGAGAAAAGTCCATGGGATAACAAAGCAGAATATATAGTGAGTTCTGCTGCAGAAATGGTCACAGGTGCGACAATTTAGCTGAGCTTGCGTTATCTATGGTTGCGGGAGTCATAAAAGCATTGTTGTCCTTTCAGGCAACTACGTCGCGTGATAGGGTCGACTATACATTTTTCTGAAGGTACTTCACGGTAGCGCGCGAGTGGATAAGTTGGCCCTCCGGGACCCAACCCAATTCGGCAAAACTAGATAACACTTTCCCACTAGCTGCCTAAGTAGTACGTGCCACTCGCCCTTCCAGTGGAAAAAGTTCGTTCTGCGGGTGCCGTTACGCCTCGTGCACATCAAAATTACCGTAATTCATTCGTTCGGAAATTTCGTTTAGTTTTCAAACCGAATCTCATACGTCAATATGGAACATATATTTTTGGCTAACGAATATTTTCGATATTTTTGCAAATAAATTTCGAATTTTACTTTAACTTGATTTCTGGTTTCGTGTAAAAACGGTAGCTCTTTTTATAATAGAAAATAAATAGTTGAAGTCACAATTCGATATGGTGCAACAACGAAACTTTATTTTTTAGTCACTCATTTATTATTTTCGAAGAAGCAAATGTTCCCTTTTTTTATAAATGACGGTAACGTTTTTTAAGGATACTTTACTGATATCATTTTTCCCTCGAGTATCCGTAACGCTCTCTGAAGGCATTCTTTACGGAAAAACATGTTTTCAGCCCAAAAACTTAATTTAGGCAATTTATTCAGAATAACAAGACCCGCGTTGAATTCTAGCACAGCTACGTGATAGGATGCTCGTGTGCCTAAAAAAAACATCATGTGAAACTCAATTCGCGGCAACGGAAACTCTCACGGTCATTTTCAACACCGAACGAAAGAAAAACCGTGTGTTAACAAGTGTTCTAATTAGTTAACATTCTGGCTTACGTAATCGTATTAAGCTGCAAGTGAAAACCTACTTTTTAGTCGAACGGCACAATAGAATTTGTCCATTTCAGTAGCCCATTGAACCTCCTCACTAATGAAAAGTCAAGTACATTTAATATACAAGACGGTATGAGATTCACGAGTCGGATATATGAATTCTATATTAACATCCGTTTGTTGTACCTTTGAGAATAGTATAAGAATTCTGAGATAATAGTATCGTAATCATGACGTAATACGTGAGTGTTTTAATCTAGTAATTTTGATAGAACAATATTATATTTGTTAGTTTAACGAGTGCATCTGAAAATAAATATACCATGTATGCATTCGAGTTTTATATACCGGCATATAAAGCTTAAACATATTCTTTTTTTTTGTACACTAGTACCATTTTTATCTACGAGGCCATTTTTTCCGTTATTTAACCCGGATTACGAAGGAAAGTAAAAAAAGAGGATCTCGATAGGTATACTATACTTACTGAAGATACTATCGCGAAATATGTGCGTCGAACCCTTGTCAGACCAGTAGATATCCGAAGAAGGTTTGGATTTCTCCGAAGGGCCCACGGCTACTACTTGGTGGCAGTGGTATTATCCAGCTTTGGTCAGCCGAGTCACGGTCATATCCAACGGACAATTTCACCTATTCAATTACCGTAGGATTTCTTTTCAATCTTGACAGAGGGATAAAAAGTGGATTACCGTGCTACACAAAGTATAACGAGGCAGGGACACTCTAACCCTCGTTTTAGCTGCCTGTTACTTTTCCCGCGACAAGCAGATTAAAACTGGTAGGTCTAAGTAGATTTCAGGTGGATACGACGTTAATTGAGCGAGGATTGCTTTTTTATTTGCCTCCACAGGTATACAATAAGCCACTTGCATCTATCTCATTGAGAATCGAACGCATTCATGAATTGCTGACCCTTCGACTTCCTCATAAGCTTAATTCGATGGTTGTTCTAATTCAATTGTCGATGTAATTGTGAGATCGCGATTTTCGAAGATACAAGCCAAGTGACCTCAAACACATATCGAAGTAGATTCCAGATGGATAAAGCGCTAATTGAGCGAGCATTGTTTTTTTTTTTCTTTAGCCCCATAAGTATACGGTAAGCCACTTAAGTCTATGTCATTGAGAGTCGAACAAATTCATAAATTGCTGACCCTTCGACTTTTTCATAAGCTTAATTCGATGGATGCTCTAATTCAATCATCGATGTAATCGTGAGATCGTGATTTTCAACACATATCGAAGTAGATTCCAAGTGGATAAAGCGCTAATTGACCGAGGATTGCTTTTTTTCTTTAGCCCCATAAGTATACGATAAGCCACTTAAGTCTATGTCATTGAGAATCGAACAAATTCATAAATTGCTGACCCTTCGACTTTTTCATAAGCTTAATTCGATGGATGCTCTAATTCAATCATCGATGTAATCGTGAGATCGTGATTTTCGACACATATCGAAGTAGATTCCAAGTGGATAAAGCGCTAATTGACCGAGGATTGCTTTTTTTCTTTAGCCCCATAAGTATACGATAAGCCACTTAAGTCTATGTCATTGAGAATCGAACAAATTCATAAATTGCTGACCCTTCGACTTTTTCATAAACTTAATTCGATGGATGTTCTAATTCAATCGTCGATGTAATCGTGAGATCATGATTTTCGACGTATATCGAAGTAGATTCCAAGTGGATAAAGCGCTAATTGAGTGAGGATTGCTTTTTTTCTTTAGCCCCATAAGTATACGATAAGCCACTTAAGTCTATGTCATTGAGAATCGAACAAATTCATAAATTGCTGACCCTTCGACTTTTTCATAAACTTAATTCGATAGATGCTCTAATTCAATCGTCGATGTAATCGTGAGATCGTGATTTTCGACGTATATCGAAGTAGATTCCAAGTGGATAAAGCGCTAATTGAGCGAGGATTGCTTTTTTTCTTTAGCTCCATAAGTATACGATAAGCCACTTAAGAATATGTCATTGAGAATCGAACAAATTCATAAATTGCTGACCCTTCGACTTTTTCATAAACTTAATTCGATGGATGTTCTAATTCAATCGTCGATGTAATCGTGAGATCGTGATTTTCGACATATATCGAAGTAGATTCCAAGTGGATAAAGCGCTAATTGAGCGAGGATTGCTTTTTTTCTTTAGCCCCATAAGTATACGATAAGCCACTGAATTCGATGGATGCTCTAATTCAATCATCGATGTAATCGTGAGATCGTGATTTTCGACACATACCGAAGTAGATTCCAAGTGGATAAAGCGCTAATTGAGCGAGGATTGCTTTTTTTCTTTAGTCCCATAAGTATACGATAAGCCACTTAAGTCGATGTCATTGAGAATCGAACAAATTCATAAATTGCTGATCCTCCGACTTTTTCATAAACTTAATTCGATAGATGCTCTAATTCAATCGTCGATGTAATCGTGAGATCGTGATTTTCGACGTATATCGAAGAAGATTCCAAATGGATAAAGCGCTAATTGATCGAGGATTGTTTTTTTTCTTTGCCTCCATAGGTATACAATGAGCCATTTGAATCTATCTCATTAAGAATCGAACTCATTCACGAATTGCTGACCCTTCGACTTTCTCATAAACTTAATTCGATGGATGCTCTAATTCGATTGTCGATGTAATCGCGAGGTCGCAATTTTCGAAGATTCAAATCAAGTGATCTCAAACACGTATCGAAGTAGATTCCAGGTGGATAAAACGTTAACTGCGCGAGGATTGCTTTTTTTCTTTACCTCTATAAGTATACGATAAGCCTCTTGAATCTATCTCAGTGAGAATCGAACGAAGTCATGAATTGCTGACCCTTCGACTTTATCATAAACTTAATTCGATGGATGCTCTAATTCAATTGTCAATGTAATTGCGTGGTCGCAATTTTCAAAGATGCAAACCAAGTGACCTCAGACACTTATCGAAGTGCGGCACCGGAAGTGAGACGACAAGCGAGTGACTGCTCTGGTTTACTCGACCGTATACACACAACGTACGATGCAATTACAAGGGCGACACACACGCGAGTGATTAAGTGTCACAGCGTGGTTGCTGCTGTTGCTTGACCTTAACCTCACTTACCATGGTTAACAGTAAACCCACAGTGCCGACGCACCACGTGGGCTCTACTTACTTTCTAAACAAACGCTGATAATAGAGTATATATATGTAGGCTAGCAAGTTGATTGATTGATTGACCGAATCGAACACAGCGAGTTGATTAAATATTCAAACACTATTTCCGTGACATAGTTGCTCGACCCTGTGAAATCCAAAATTTGCTATTGCATTCGCACAGTAAAACTTAATAAAAAAATATGAAGAACATTTTTTCTTCATTAATTCCTGTACATTCACAGTACAATTCTAGAAGTCACCACTAACATTTTAACGTCAGCATCATGTCAAGATATCATTTTTGGGGGACTAGTTGGTTTTGAAGGAACCACTAATTTTGTTGCTTCAACTGAGCATTTGTTTCGACAACTTATGAATTTAGTTGAACCAACCAATAACTCGTCTTAGTTGAAATAATTTATTTTATTCTCTAAAATGTCGCTGTTTAATTGCCATCGTTTAAGAAGAGTAATTGGTTTTCAATATTTCCTCCCAATTTCCTCCCAAACACAGAATAACAGCAGGAGTTGCCAAAGTTTCGGCAAACAGATGAAAAAACGATAGGGTCCGATTTCCGGAAATGAATGATCCGCGTTGACACGGCACGCTAGACTATAGTCTCGTTTGCCTATTCGATTGACATTGCAATTAACGTGGGAGCAGCCGGAATATGTAGATCCCTTGGTGTCGGGGGATTAATCCGCGGATCACTGGACGAGCAATGCAACGTGGGACAAAAAGAGAAATGAGAACTCGGATAGAGAGAACTCTATAGCTCCTATGCCAGTTGCCGTTGCAGCGGCAAAGCGGCAGTGGGACAGAGTGGTATGGCCCCGCGCCGCGTGGCCCACATTCGCTTGGCCAAGCGGACCGTAGAAAATCAATAAACGGAAGGCACAGCCGCCACTTCTGCATTCGGAATCCCTGCACAGTTTCGTAAACTGCACGCGAAACCTTCGGGATTATACGAAATCGCGATACTCGCTTGCCGGCGGCACAAAAATGCCAACCGTGACAATCCATAAGCATGGAATAAATAAACACCGAATTCCCTCGATTTTCCATCACTTTTTTTACAATTGCAATTCTTAGGTGTCTTAACGGTAACGATAAATGTACTCACAAGCTCTCCACTTTGAGTATGCAAATTGTTTAATTTATTCCACAAATATCGTTTATGCAATATTTCGGACTTGGTAATTTTCTTATCGTTAACTCACTTGTAATAAGCGAACTGTTATTTTACGAATTAGCAAAAATTACGAGACAATAAACAAGTGAAATCTACTTTTTCATGGGTACACTATTTCAACACAAATTAGTAGTTACTCGATCATAATTATATTTTTTCATCGCATTACTCGAAAAATATAAATGTTAAATGTAATACTTGACAAGTGACATTATTCAGAAACGAAAGAATCAAACCAAATGTATAGAAAAACGCCACAAGTTGCTTAACAATCTACACTTCTTTGTACGAAATTTCCCTGTTGACATTGTCGCGAATAATATCGATCAATCGACTGGAAAACCAACTCATCGTGTAGATTAAACAAGATTAAAGGCTCACGCAGCCAACGAGTAACAGAACGCGAGTAACACCGTCGAGCCTATCATTCCAATCGAAAAAACGTCCAATTAAGCGTAAGATCCTGATCGAGTAGGATTATCTGAAAATGTGATTTGATTAACGTTACCTTGCATCATCGCGTTGAGTAACACGCGGTGTGACGAGGAAAATGTTATAAAGGATCGACGAAGTGGGACCGATATCGATGATTCTCGATGGATAATGGGAACGACCTCGCTGCAATAAAAGCTCTGCTCCGGCTGTGATATATCTACATATAGGTGCCGTGTGCGTGTCCCTAGCCTCATCCACAACTCCACGGTACCTGCACACCAAGTTCACTGTTGGCGGTGTAACACCAGTTAGATCTATCCAGCAGTTATCCTATACGAAAGAGAGATGCATACACATGGCCAAGCGAGTCGTCGATTACGCGAGCGGTTGCAGTATCGTACAGAATATTCCTATGGGCGAAGCGGCACGTAGGTACTACGCGGTACGCTTGGTACGACCATGCACTTGCAACAAGCAAATCGACCCGATAATAAAAATAAAAGCAGCGAAGGGCGAAGCTACATCTTCGAGCCCGCTTTGAAATCTTGAAGGGCAACATTTCCCGCAAGGGGGCGTCTTTTCAACAATAGTACCACGAAAAAGCTCACATTCGTATAATCTCGTTTGACGAAAAAAGGGTTTTTTTAAAGGCACGATAACTTATTGAAGAATAATATGATTATGCTCTGATATTCCGCTTAAGAAAACCGTATTCGTTTCGCGTCATTTATTGGATTTGTAAAGGTGAATGGTTAATTTATATTTACCCGTTTCTATGATAAAATGATCTTGATTCTAAAATGAAGACACGGAACAAAATGACATTACCGGTGTTTTGACACATTTTTTATGCTGCTATTGGTATTGTTTGAATATTATTTACTGTCAGAAGTAGTACAATTTAAGTCGGTACAATAGAGGCATGTTCTCAGTACAAAGAGAATATGAAAGAAAGACAGGGGAGAGAGAAGCTTTTTGTCCAACCGGAAAGCTGTAAACATGCATTGGCTGTTTGCAGGCTAGCTACGGTATTTGTCCTCCAAACCGAGAATGGAATCAGGACAGAGCTGATGTTTGGATATGTCAGAGGGATTTGAGTATTTCGACTGGTGGTCTAAGCCTCTACTCGTATATTCCGATATTCCGTCTGGCACGTATGCATCGTGCTCGATTCGTGTGCATTGACATAGGTATACACTTCGAACGAAGCTAGTTCGCGATTGTCGAGTATATCCATAAAAGAAAAAAGAAAAAAAAAAACATATACGTGTGCTACCTACTTCAGCCGGGATATCGGACGGGAGAAAAAAGAGAGTGGACTCTTGGAAGAATAAAAAGAGCTGCTGTTCTGCCTATCTGACAGAAAGCACGGTAGCCAAGTGCCAATGTGCTTGTAATTTCAATAGCGAGATAGGGTAAAATCCTCGAGTATGGAGTGGCACTTGAGCCAACTTTTCCGCACGAGTACGAAAGAGTAAGAAGAAGACCTCGGGATTCTGGTGTAGCTCAGGTTGTGGAAGTACATCGTCGCACAGAGTCAGCTTCGTTGCGTCAACAGTCATTACCGAGTGGCGCACGTACTGCAACATAAGTACACCGATATACGTAAATTGGCATGGATTAGGATAGTCCGAATGTACTTCGTGGACACCCACGTCACGTTTGAACGAGTCACGTCCAATTCGCCAAGATTGCTCCGGGTTAATTGTAAAAATTGAGGAGCTGCAAGGACCTTGGAGCAAGATGCATACGCACATCCCGCGAGTGCTCAAAATTATCGTTATGAGCTTTATGGGATGTTCCGCTATTATTAAAACAGAGCGATGCACTGCATCACCGCAATGCAAGGAGCAATGTGCTGCATTCGAGTTATGCTCGAAAAAATGCACCTTTGCTTCTGAAAAATAAATGCTTCTGACGATTAAATTAAAAGAGTCGAGTGCGCAGTGAATTTTAAAACCATGTTGTGTTTGCTTATGGTGATGCGACTGGAGAATTTTTTATGTCTCGCTTGAACCTTTCAATTATTTCTCACTCTCGTGTCGATTGGCTAAGACGAGCATTACTTTCTTCTTCAACTCAATATGTCTTGAACTATTATGCAAGACAAGCGAGAATCCTGATGGTTGACATTTTTGACGTTCAACGAACAACAGATGAAAGGTAAATGATATCGAGATTGGAGACAAGTTTGAGGGAAAGGCTTGAATATCGAAAACTTGCTAAAAACACATCAACACGGGAAAATGTGTCTCTTGTATAATTCAGGAGTTTATCTTGATTCGGTTCCTTTGCCGTCTTGTCTCGCTTGGCGCGCACCACTATTTTCATGATTGAGATCAAAGTGAAAACAAAATCAAACTTAGTCACTTTTTTGTGAGATCACTAAATTAGCGCCAAGTTATTTTCTATAATACTTTATCATTAGGAGAAAAAATAGTACATTGTGATAGAAGGGCGTGATGATGAACTTCAGACTCTTCGTATAGATTTCACCATGATGCTCGAGTATCACATACTATTTTTTGTAACAAATGCATGTGAAGCCCCCCGACTGTAAAAAAACAAACTTATGAGAGAATTAATAAAACCAATAATACACTCGATACAGTTTTGAGGTTTTTCTCATTTCTCTCCATCGTCTCGATGTGCCCGCTTCTGTTACGGCGTTCACGGGATTTGGACGTTGTCAATACTAATTCACATTTTATCTGGCTAGGTGGGGCGTCGAAAGTGTGCGTGAAGTAAATTTGCGTGTGTGAAGTGCGAACGGCATTTTTATATCATGGCCTGCTATAATGTGCAGTTTCTGCAATATTTTCGCGCCACGTAAAACGGCACATTTCATGCATGTGTTACAAAAATGTTTTTTAAAATATTTTCGTAACGCTTCACGACAATACCAAAGTTACTCAATATTCTGAATAATGGTGGTGATAGCCCCACTCCACAGTAAGGGGAATCATGATTCTGAATTTGTATTTATCTACAATATGACGTTTTAGACAAGGTGTATTTTAAGAACGGTACAGTCGAATACTGAAATTTAAAATGAAAGTAATTCGTTTTTAGATCCTTCAGGTGAACATCGTTTAACATATAAATCGCGATACCAGACCCCATCGACTAGTCGTATATTAAATTATTTAATTATTTGCGAGTTAGTATACTGTATCGAAAGATCAGTGAATTTCATTCGATAATCCTTAGCGATACTCGTGCGGGAAAGCGGACTGTCGACGTAGATTGTGCTGTTAGTTGCACGAGTCGGAAACGAGTACCACAACAGCACAGATCGAAGGCGAGTGCTGTATGTGACACGAGCTAAAAGTGAATGCTGCCCACTTTCCAACCAGTGGATAGGCGGTTGGAAAGTAGGCAGTCCTATTGCCTTCAGTTTGTCACAGCCAAAAGAGAGTCCACTATTTTGTATAGCACTGAAAAGTACTTTCAGTCCTATCCATAGAGAAAAACTTTTTTTTAGCTCGTGAAATTATAGTACTCACCTTTGGCTCAAAATGCAAACCCACACTCGCTACAAAAAGAAATCTACTTTTCCAGTATTCGATTTTAACAATTTTTTTGGCTGCAATTAATAATCTTTTAACATGAGCATTAAAGATCTTTTTGCAGTTTATTACAATGTACTTTTCTTATGTTTACGAGTAAGCATGGTATAATGATTTTTTTCAAAAAAATATGTTATGTGTATACGACGCATGCTGTGGATTTTTTCAATTTATTTTATCTTTTTTTGTGCAAATGTACTTTACTCAAGATTTTTTACACTTATTGTTTTTTTGTTGGGAATAATGTAGACGATGGAGAAATTATCAGAGTTATTGAATTTATTACATTTACTGTTGTGGTGATACGGCCTTTGAGGCTATGTAGTGATAGTAGTAATGATAATAATAACAATCGTAATAATACATCCATACGTTGAATGATACAGAATATGATTAGTTGGGAATAATTTATATTTAGAACTTAGAAATTGACTTTGTGCAGTGTCAGAATAAAGTAATATTATGCAGAATAATAGTAAGCTCGACGTATAAATATATATCTTGTGCATATTTTTGTTACACTGATAATTGCCCCAATGCAGTTAAAAGTCGGTAAACAAAGAAATTAAAGTTTCCAATTTCAACAATTCAAGTTAAATATTCTCTCAGTGCATGGGAAAAAAATCTAAAATTTTCTTTTTTTTAATCGAGCACATCGTTCACGAGATACAGCATGCTAAACCGCAAATGATTAATTAACTGAGTAATTACAGAGTAGAGTCGCTTAAGTAAAAAAATCTCACCTGAAGAACCTGGAGATGAATAACTTCGACTTGACATTTTTGTTTTTTGCTGTACTGTTTCTAAAAAGCAGCTATTTAAATACGTTACGTCGTAGATAAATAAGACTTCAGGATCCCACAGTAATAATAAAATAATTAAAACAACACTTTAAAAGTTATGGTAACAATAAAACAGTTGTAACGTAATTTTTATAGTTACGGTAACAAAAGAATAGTTATAACTATAGAAAATAGTCTCAAGGACTTGAAATAAATGTATGTCACTATAATTACCGATACCAGATTTCTCAGCGGTATATAAAGAATTGAACGGCAATGTGTTATCGAGAAATGGTAAAAGCTTCAATTTAACGTTGCAGGAGGAGCCAGGACTTACGCAGGAGGAAAGAATAATGGAGCAAAGCACGGCGGCCGAGACGGAAGCTCGACTTTCAATGAGACGGAAATACCTAACGGAAAAGTGCGCTGAAGAGGGTCTGGATCGTCCCGGTAACGATTCCCTTCACAGACCGAATGCTTGGGAATTTCTCGTCAATCGGGAGCACCATCTGATCTGGTGTAACGTATTCAAAGCGGCTTCCACCTCTTGGATGTATAATTTCAATTTGCTCGCTGGGTAAGTATAGTTGCATCGGAATAGTCCCTTGTGCGTCCTTGACCTCGTGCCAGTGGCATGATCGTCAAACGACTCGCAATTGGCAACGTTTCGCTGCAATAACACGCTGCTCTCCTCATGTATGCATATCTCTATTTGAACGTTTAACAATACTTGCTCATGCAGGTACAGTCCGCAGTTTCTAAAAGCCTCCAAGGCGGTACCAGTGTCATTGGCGAGACAGAGGTATCCAAGGCCCACGGCTGAGGAACTCGGCAGGTATCTCAACGACAGTGTAAGCTTTCTCATCGTGAGACATCCCTTCGAACGACTGCTAAGCGCCTACAGAGACAAACTCGAGCAGAGTTTGCCACACACGTTTCACAGCAAACTCGGCACCTACATTGTCTCCCAGTACAGACGTAAGGTGAGTGTTTCCTTCTGCCCGAGCTCCTTCAGCGTAAACTTCGAGATTTCAGACTAGTTTTTATTCTGCAAGAAAACAAACTGTATTAGAATGCCAAGTTGCATTGCTTTTGTATACATTATCGTGCAAATATAAGGCTGCAGCCTTATTCAACATATTCTTTTCATTAAAGAAACTAAGTCACCGGAACAAAAAGAGCGAAAGAACTTTTTTTGTGGTCTGCATTGACAATCTAAAAACCGGGAACAAAATTGCTTTCATTAAACAGGACCCGAAGAAAGGTATAAGGCAGGGACCGAGATACCCACACTTCGAGGAATTCGTGAGATGGCTCTTGTGCGAATGGCGTGCTGGAAACGAGCTGGACATGCACTGGACACCGGTTGTTAACTTTTGTACGCCGTGTCAAGTCCGTTTCGATGTCATCGCCAAGTTTGAGACTTTGCACGTGAGCATATACCAGATACTATTAATAAAAAGGGGAAGGCCCACGGACCGGATTAGCAAAATTCCAAGTTCTACATAGCACCACGTGCCGGATATGTGAAAAACACTTGTTCGTCTTTGTATCTATATATGAGCATTTAACGGCGGCTCAACTTCAATCGTCCAAATTGCCCACGGCGAATCCACCTTAGCAAATCTTGGCGCGTACCGGAAATGGCTGTGGCCGTCAAGGAATTTCCAATGACCCAATTCCTCTGCTCGCACCAGGGAATCCAGACAAGTATAACCCGTGTAACGCCACGTAGACGAACCGTTGCAGCCGCTGCATGCTTTGGCTCACGAGGATTATGTCAAAAGCGCGGCGGATGTCAGGCTGAAGTTGAATTGAGTTGGACGCGCCTCATGGATATAATCGAATGAAATTTAGTTAGAGCATTGCCACAATGTCGGTTGAACCAACTCGACCCTGTACAAAAGCGATTCCAGTACCCACCTCGATAAATTTATGCGACGTTATAACTTCCGGTAGTTTCGCGAGGTTCCATGATTACGGAAATAATGGCCTGCCTTGCATACATGGACTCGGGGCTGCAAAGACCATCACTAATTGTATGCTCTAATCTTGTCGACAGGATGATCAGAATTATCTGATAAAACACGCTCACGTGGGTCACATCATCAAGCCCGAATGGAAGAATCCCACCCGAGGCGTTCAGACAAAGGACGTGATAAAAAACTACTTCGCTCAACTTACGAAGAGCCAGATCGAGGATCTTTACGAGATGTTTCGGTGAGTGCCGAATGTTGGACTTGACCGTTTCATTCTCAGACGGTCAAGGACGTCATGTAGTAAATATTTTCAAAGATTCAGTCCAACCATATTCACTGATCTCATCAGATGATATCAGTCCTAGAGATCAAACAGATATAAATTATATGTGGCACAGCATGAGTCATGGGTGATTCAGGCAGATGAAGTAATTAAAAAGAGATTAGCGATTAATTGGCGACTGACTGCTCCAGGACTGTATACATTTTTTCAAATTCCGTCATCATAATACACCTTTATGACTTTACTATTATTGTCTCGAAGAAGAAATAGCTCCAATGATATTTACTTATGAAATACATCGTGATCATATTACATATATACTAAAACTCGGTTCACAAAAAAATATTCTGATGGCAGAATAATTTAACTTATTTATTTAGGCAGGCCGAGGCGCAGAAGCGCCATCTTGTTGCGGTCTCAGTTTCTGACCGCGACACGCCCAAAATGGCTTCCTTAATCCTCCGATTTATTCAATATGATATAATTTCACAACAAACTGATCCTAATGATCCGATTTATCCAAAATTTTCAATAAAACTCCGTAAGCAACTTTTTAGAAAAAAATCTAATGACAAGTTGTAACTGATAGGATCGGTAGAATTCGTGGGAAATACAAGGCAACTGCAAAACCTGCACCGATTACTAATTCTCCCGCAATATATCGTTGAAACGCAATTTATTTAGATCTTACAGAACTGCACAGCTTTTTCGACAACTTAAAATTTTGAAGTCACATACTTTCACCTATAACTTCGAATATTTGAAGGGTTTACACACATACCGGTTAGTAAGACCCTTAGACCGTTAGATGCTTTGTATACATGACAATGTATTGTACAACGGATTTCCGTAATTAAAAAGAACATGTCCCTTACGAAAGTTAGTTTCCTGGGGAAGCATTAATCGTAGAGTTTGCAGTGTGTCAACTTTTACACCCAATAAAATTATGTTTTCATCAATGTTCATTCTAAAAGTTTGGTATTTGTTGCAGATACGACTTTGTGCTCTTCGGCTACTTGCCCGACGATTATCTGGCAATCGGCAAGGATGAAATCACTCCACTAGTGTGCAGAAAGTAAAAAGGGAAAAGAAGAAAAATCGCAATAGAGTTTTTGCGCTCATTATCGGCAATCATGCAATCTTTTGTATTTGAAGCAACGGAGGACACTAACGTAAAACAACGAAAACGAAAATCGTATATAGATACATTTTTTACAGGCGCGTTTCGATTAATCGTGCCCGAAACGAACTCCTACTGCGCTTGTAAATTGAGATAATAATATACCAATACGCCCGGCCTATAGTGCAGCGAATAATCCACAATTGCGAGAGACACGGACGTTGACGTCGATAGTACATCGCCGAAGATATTTCTCTATCTCAGAGAATTCGTAAAAATAATAATATTAACGTATCGTGATCTCCAAGAGATTTTATACTTCGACGTTCGTAGGACGGTTCGTAAGTGTACTTTTTAAGTAGCTAGGTGAATTAAATGCCTCGACGCTCGAATTATACACAATTGGAAATACTTGTAAGATCATTTGAAGATTAAACGAACTGTACTTGTTAATAGTTAGCCAGAATGCAAATAATAATTCTACAAAATAATAACTTCGAACCATTCAAAGAATGCTTTTAAATATACAAGTATTATTAAAAATTGAAAGATCATTTGTACGCACAAATTCATGTACCACATTATTGTGCATAAAATCGGCTGTCGAAAATCGCTAAAAGTTAGTACTTTGTGTTTATAAAAAAGTATTGAAAAAATTATGGAAAAAATATTGCAAACACAATCTATGAATGAATAAAAATGTTAAGATATTGAAAATTTTGCATTTATTTCCAACTGTGTACGGTATATTGACCGGCAATTTATCGTGTCTCGTTGCTGATTAGAACGAGTTGCTCTAGTAAATACCGCGATTCTCTGAATCACCGCAATATTTTCACGACGGAAAGAAGCGAAATAACATGTTCGTGATACCTTCAAAACGATATGTCATCCGGTGACGGTTCACATATTCAAAGTACATATATAAATGCATGTAAAGTCGACGTACTGACATAGAAAAACTTTTGCCTAACACTCAAGAGATTTTTGTTTCCTTTTTTTATCTCTAGGCTCTAGTTCTAAGACGAACGTAACTGTTTTTGTATAGACATTTGAAAAATCGCGAGCTCGACCAAAGTCCTCGACAATTATTTATCATATTGATTTCGAAAACTTAGTCAATGATCAAATGTGTTAATAAAATCATTATTGGGTTGTAAATATGTAAATGTAAGATAATGATTTGAAAATATATATGTTTTACATTAGAACGAACGATTTTTCTTCCACATTCTGCACAATTTTACGCTGTCAATACATAAATAGATTTTAAGAAAGTACACCTGTATTTTTCACAACAAAAATAATTATGCTGCGAGAGATGAGACACGCATTTTTTCCTCCCGGTCGAGATGGTACAAAACGATGGAGAAAAACGTCGAGTGTATCGTAATAAAGTAATTTAATTGAGTACTATAAAAAATGTAAAGAAAAATGAGGAAACACACAATGGGGAAACAGCCAAATACAAAGAATTAGTTATTCGCGTAGCAAGTTGAAGATAAATAATATGCTTCTATTGTCACTCAAAATTAAATGCAATTAATGATACACTTAAGCATACACAATTTTTTCAGTTTCTTTTTTTTCTGTCAAATAAACTAAGATCACAACTTTAAAAAAAAATCATCTAGATGTAATTACAAGCAGCAAAGTGCATTGAGACCATAATTTGAACAGAGCAAGATTTCTGCGTTCTGGTTGCATAATCTGTTACAATACCTTTGAATATAATTTAATTTACTCTAATTGAAATTGTGAGACCACCTTTGCAAACAAGCTCTCCCACGGTGCGTTTGATGCACAGATAACGAAATAATCCCAAGATATTCTCACGAATCTCGAGAAATATCTCCTTTTGAAAATACATTTAAATTCTGAATACGACTTCTTCAATTATTTGCCCCACAAAGAGGGTTTCTTGACGAAAATTGCTAACCTGTGTCTTGCATCCAGTATTAAAACCAAAATAGAAATTTATAAAAATAGAAGAAATACGCTAAGCGAGAGGAAATTATTCGATTCATTTAAAAAATAAAGCCAGACGACGAATAATTTGTCTTTCGATATTCGATATGAGACAAGGCAATCGTTTTTATTCAACTGCGTGGATGTGATACGCGAAAATAAACATTTTTCCTTATTGTAAAAGTTTAAAAAGTGCTGATAGAAACCGGAAGAAATGGCATAGATCCAGATAGGATTCTTTTTGTTTTTGCTCTATTATTTCTATCGGTTTCTATCAATATTTTTCAAACTTTTACAATAGCGTTATTTCTTAGCATCTTGCAGCAACAGTGAAAAAACCCTGCCACATAGAACTCTGCAAATTGCTTACTCATCAGTTTACTTCATCCCCAAAGATATACGACAAAGTATGTCGATCTATTTTGGTTTGCTCTTAGAGCAAGTTTCAAGAGAAGAATAAATCAATGACGCAATTTGAGAAGTTCTACTTTACAGGCCGGTTTGTACACTGCATATACTACTTGTGCTAAATACCGATGGGTGTTTGACTACATAGACAAATATTGCAGATCGTTCATTGTTGGTAGCCTGAGAAAAAAATATAGGAGAATAGTAGGTCCGACAACCCAAATATAAATCCCACGAGCAACGTCATATTGATTAGACTTTGTTCGATTAGGATACTATGTTTTTAATTAGTTGAGCTATAATTATGTTTGGAGCTATTATTTTTTTGCCATTGTTGTAACTATAACGTATCTCCTGGAAACTATGCTGTAGGATAAAAGTACGGAATTGTTGCTTCAAATCATGTATTTTCTCTCAGTGCAGATATTCAATTATAAGCATATTCTTAACATACCTTCCAATTTTATAGCTTTCACTCGAATACATTTGCTACAAAGCTTGCAATGCATTTCAAAGGTTTCACATTTAAATTGAAATACATAATAAAACTATGGAAAAAAGCGGTATTGGAATTATACTAGCTATGCAGTTATAACATCAACCTTATATGAGTCCGTAATAAAAAAAGGATCTTATTAAATCTGAACCACTCTATTCGTTATTGTCAAGTTCAAATTCCAACGCAAATTTACTTTATTTCACTAATAAACCGAATTTTTGATAATAAGAAGCTTTCTTTACAAGAGAGCGAATGCCTAATTTACCAGATCAACCACCATTCCTTTGATCAAACGTATTTTGGGGATCAATGACCGTATTTTTATTTATATTTGGTTACAATGTGAAATTATATGGCTTATTTGTAGTGTATATTATGTAAATATGTAGTGCATTTAGTAATACATGAAATTCTTTAGCATTCAATGTTCAATAAACATTTAGTCCTGTAGAGAATTTCAGCCTTATTAACTCTATATTTACTAAAAATAAATCATGAATGATCTATTTTTTTAATTTAAATTAAAAATGGTATGGTGCAATTGGCACAAAATTCAATCTCATTTCAATTTCAATTCAATCTCCATTAAAATTTGAATCTCACTTTGATGATAAACTTACCCATTTGATGCATTTTCCAGTACAATCCCTGCGATCCACTTCGTATCTACCACTTTTTGCCAGACATCTTGAACAATCAGTGGTTGGGCACCTGTGGTAGAGCGAAGACGCCTCTTCTTAATAACAGGTTCGCCAGTTACTTGGTATAACTGTACACATGAAAGAATCAAAAGTAAACAAAAGGTCATAGAGATATGAATTTATTGCTAGAGCTCATCCCCATGACCAGAGAAAGAAACTTACATGGCTATCAGAGTCAGAACCGCTGCTCCCATCGCAAGTAGCTTTTGCCTGCAACTTCCTCAATATTTTTCCTGATAGTTCCTTCATCTCTTCCACGTTATTCTTAGCTTTTTCAACTCTGTCAATTACTATGTGCCTTTGGTTGAGTAAATGTTCCTCGATAGGATTACGAACGATTGCTCTTTGGCTTGGCTCCTCATCGCTCAAGGCAAATGGATCTTCATCGGATAACTCCATCATACAAGCCTGGACCATATCAGAAAAAAGCAGAAATTATGAAGGATGTAACATGCAGAGAATTTTGTTTTTAGGCTCTCCCTAAATGGATATCCTGCATTTAAGGGAACTAAGTTATCTAAAAAAGATCATAGGAAAATTCTTCTGTAAATGATAAGCTTCAGTTGAGAAGTCTTACATCTGAATCTTATTAAGCAGATATTGAACATTCTAATTCTGCAATTCCTTAAAGACGTACAGTGGAACAGTGTCGAATGCGGTAAAAAGTACAATTTTAATTTGTTGTAGCTTTCAGACTAAACTGGCTAACAAAATTTATTGTTCAATGTCATATTTCATCTGGCCAAGAATGGAGTCTAGTGTAACTGTAGCAATGCATAATACAGTGGAAATTAGTTTTACCGTAACCAATTATTAAGCGTATTTTTAAAAAAGAAAGATTTATTTACATAGTTAAAATCATAGCTTTTTCATAAGGACCTGAAATAGAAATTTCTATACTCTCAATAGAATGCTGACTCTCTGACAGATAAAATAAGACATTAAACTTTTAATGTTGTATTTTTAAAAAAGAAAGATTTATTTACATAGTTAAAATCATAGCTTTTTCATAAGGACCTGAAATAGAAATTTCTATACTCTCAACAGAATGCTGATTCTCTGACAGATAAAATAAGACATTGAACTTTTAATGTTGTCCATTGGTTTGGTCTGAAGGCTACGACAAATTAGAAGTACTTTTTACCTCGCAATATTTTGGAGCACAGTATGTCTTCCCAAAATGGCACAATAATTATTCTTGGTATCTACTTGATGAGATTTAAATATACGATTTTCAAAATGCGACATATCATCCGCAGGATTGTTTTTTATGTCTATTTTTAGTCGAGACTTGACCCTTTCACCTTATACTGTATTTTGATAAGCTAGAAAGTTGCTTATTATCACAACAATCAACTAAACCAAAATTTTCATCTTATATTTAATCTGTAGAATAATCCAACTTTAGACAAGAAATATAGATAAAATTCCATTTTTGTTGCATCTATATGATAATTTACATCTGCTTAATAATAATAATAATAATAGTAATAAACGGTTTCCCAATAAGAAAAAACAAAAACAAAAATTCTTCCCAAAACTGTTCAGAATCATGAACTACCGTCCTGTGTAAATTGCTAATTTGATTAATTTTTCAGGCAGAAGACAATATTTCTTACCGGCGAGTAAATCCTTCAATAGTAAAAAATAACTAGAAACAACAACACTCTTTTTGAATAGGTCAATGTCTAACTGTGACATCAAATTCGCGAAATTGTGCATTCCATTCTCTTCTGCGAAATTCAAACCAATCAGCTGACAAATAAAAACCGGCGGTAGCACGTAAATGATTAGTTCATTCAACACTCGACACTAGTACTTTATTGGCGTTTATTAACGTATTTTCATTGAATTTCTATTAAACCACATATATTCACTGATTCATTATAATAATAATTATACGGTGTTTCGAGGTTCCAACTGTCAATATTTTTAGCTAACTTTCATTGATAACAATCGCCGCAACGGAGCTAGCGACACGACAACTTCCGTTACGATAGGCGGCCAACTGCGAGAGTGGAAAATGCGCAAGCGCATTGTAAAATGGCTACCATCGCTGGTGTGAACTTGAAGCTGCACATCGGTTATTGAAACCGGGTAAAACATTCGTCAAACGTTCAAGGTGAGAATTTGTAATAAATATGGAATAAATCATGATGACCATGACGGTTATTTCTAATGCGATGATATATAAAATTCATAAATCCTTGTAGGGTAGTCCCTATATCAAATTATCTCAACGAGCTAACCTAGCAAAGTTGTTCCGGTCGACTAATGCATAACCTACTAAAGTTATAATAAGAAACATCACTTTTTTTTTATGAGTGTAGATAGTGCTTACAACACCAAATTTTTACATTTTTCCAATAATTTTTCTTCGAAAATGACTATTGGTTATAGTTTTTTTTTTTATTGAGTCTGAGTTACATATATTTAGTGCAATCTCTTATCTCTCTTATTTTTCATTCAATGAATTTGATAAACAAAAATGACGTCTATTTGCAGTTTATATTAGCAGTGAAACTGTTATTCTGTCTGAAATAAACAAGATTCATTTTAGTTTTATTTGTCGAGAAACAGATTTATGATTTAGTGATGTCCAGTTTTTGTTATTTATATAGTTTGTATGTTATTAATAATGTATCTGGATTATCTCCTTTTCGTTCTATTGCATATGATTAGATTATTTTTTTCTGAGTTGAATTCATAGAGTTTCTTTCATATCGGTGTCTCGACTGTGAAAGTACTGAATAGCATATTTTAAAATGTTATTTCAGTAAACCTCTTTTACATAATCATTTCTTTATGGCTTCTGTGATTTATCAAAGAAACATGTTTTAAAAAAAATTCATCAGAGAATAAAAGTTGCATAGAAGATCCTATGTTGATAATCATTTGTAATGGTGTCATAAAAAATACTGAGTATAATCAATACATTAATGTTTTTAATCTATGCAGTTCAATTTATTCAATTCTGTTATGCTTGCCATTTTTTTTTTTTTTTTTTTGTAAATTCCTCAAGTCTATTTAACTGTATTATTAATGACGTACTTTTTTTATATGTACCATCTGCAGGTTCTCACGTCATGGACGACGAACGTATGCCCAAGGTTGACCTTAGAAAAGATCTGCCACGTCTAACGCTATCCGATATTCATCATATGAAGCGCATTGAAAAGGAAAACTTTGAGAGGGTTACCAAACTCAAGAGAACCCGTCTTCTAAATCGCATAACCGGTGCTTTCCTAGGATTTTCCGTCATTGGGATTTACTCTTATACCATATACGCAGTAAAGCAAGAGAAATTCTTGGATGATTTTGAAGAACCTGAAAAAATATCGGATGCTGAATAATAATTTTCTGACGCGTTGTTCTGCGGTATCAAAAAGTATTTGTAAAAATTAATGGTCGCGTGTTCACGTGATTTTTCTTATATTCCGTTGTTTGAAAGATTTCTAATATTTCTAGTAACTAGGAGTAGTTTCTTTTTTTTTTTGCTTTCTTAAAATTGATACACGATTAGTAATTTTTCCAAAATGTCTGCTCCGAGGCTGAGATTACCGCCATTGCCGACGATTCGCGATCTCGTGAAGCTTTACCGACTCCAAGCGAGAAAACAATTGTCACAGAATTTTCTAATGGACGAGCGTCTCACGGACAAAATCGTGAAACAAGCCGGAAAAATAGCAGACAGTCAAGTCGTTGAAGTAGGTCCAGGCCCTGGTGCTTTAACCCGTTCCATAATAAAGAAACAACCGAAAAGACTGATACTCGTCGAGAAAGACAAGAGATTCGGTCCGACCTTGGAAATGTTGGGGGAAGCATTCGCAGCTGTTAATGGACAGATGGATATCATTTATGACGATATTTTGCGTACAAATGTTGCACCAATGATTCCTGACGAAGAGAAAACAAATTGGGAAGACAGATGTCCTAATATAAACATCATCGGAAATTTGCCGTTCAGCGTATCAACCCATTTAATCATAAAGTGGTTGCAAGCTATCTCAGAACGAAGCGGTCCATGGTCACTCGGAAGAACTCGAATGGTTCTCACTTTTCAAAAGGAAGTGGCCGAGAGATTAGTAGCGCCACCATCAAACGAACAAAGGTGTCGACTATCAGTGATGGCACAAGCGTGGACAACGCCAAGACTTCGCTTTCTCATACCAGGTTCGGCCTTCGTACCGAAGCCGGAAGTCGATGTCGGCGTTGTTTCCTTCGTACCACTTGTCACGCCGAAAACCAATCACGAGTTCAAGTTCTTTGAGAAAGTAACACGTCATATGTTCAGTTTTCGGCAGAAATATTCGATCAAATGTGCAAGGTGAGTAGAACATTGATAAGCAGCCAATTTTATTGGTATGAGGTTCAAACGAAAAGATTTTGATTCAGCCTGTAAGGTCAAGGACCCAGATCATGGCGAAGTTTCAAAGAAAAAATGTTGAAATTGAAATTCCCCGGTTGCTTCATGAATTCACCGAATCGAGTAAGCAACTACAGTCAATATTTGTAAAGATTGGCATTAATAAAATTTGAATTAGAATTCGCTTCCGCCAGCTTTGAATCTGGTGACTCAGATCATATTTGACCGAGGGTGGCCCCATACTCAAAAAAGAAAAAACTGTATTTTTCATTTGTACATGAAATTCTAATGGCGACATTTAAAAAAATTGTCTGGAATGAAAACATGGATGCTCATCATGTACTAAAAGTTTAGCCCAAACAGAATTTCAGTACTTTGCGAAATGATAAGTCCGAAAAATCGAGCGACATTGAAAATTAATGACAAGTTAGTTGTACAATAATAATACCGGAATGTACATGATTTTTCAGAGACTTTTCTGATAATTCTAATAATGAGGGATTACATTAGTTTGTTCAATAACTTTGATTTTTTTTAAAAAGTTCTTTCGCTTGCCGTGAAGTGCTTCCTATTCAAATTAGACCTTAGCACATGTGTATATACATCCTTAATGTTGTATTACGTTTCCTCAAGATGATCTTTTTTGTCTTTTTTAAAAATCTCACTACTATAAAAATAATGCAATAATTGTTGGCATATACACACCACTATTTTTTCAGAACGCTCTTTCCGCCGGAATGTAGGGACGAATTGGCGGAGGTAATGTTCAAGCTGACTGACCTTGATCCTGAAATAAGGGCTTTTCAAATGACCGTCGATGACATAAATCGCCTGTGCACAGCTTACAAATATCTGCTGGAAAAACATCCTGAGATTCGCGACTACGATTATCGTGCATCTCGAAAGATTCTTTCACACAAGTATCTTCGCCATGTGGAGATCGATGAAATTTGGGATGGTGACGACGAATTTCCAAGCGACGATGAACCTGAAGACGCAGATCGTTCGACGGCGGTTAGCTGAAAATCGTGGGGAAAAAACGAGACACCATGAAAACTAAATAAGGCATTCAACGCACTTGTACATATACCGGGTCTCACTTTTATTTCGTCGCAGAGCGTAGCGTTACATCGACGTTACACACGAAAGATCGCCCGTCTCCCTCAATCGCGGCGGGGCTTCGTGAGTGCGCGCGTGTAAATATTTACAGTGGCTTAAACAGCTTAAATAAAAAATATAGTACAATATACATAATCTGGTCCGAATTTTCGTTTTACCTATGTACTTCTCACCTGTTACTAGACAATACTGTTAATCGTTTTGACGAATTGCATATAGTTTGAGAATAAAGGCTTTTCTTGTTTCGTTGTCCATTCACGCACGTTTGCATATTTATAAAAGTGGAAGGAAAGCACGAGCGACACGATTTCCTTGCTTTTCGCGCCTCTCAAATCTATCGAAAACAGAAAGTATAATTCGGAAATCCCTTTTTTCCCCCCGGTACCAAAGGATATTCTATAACCGACGAGGAAGAAAATCCACGCTTCCCAACTATTATTAATCCTTTATAGGGCCAAACCGTAGTCTGCAGAATATTTAAAACTTGGGAATCTACTTTTACAGTGTTCACGTAAGATTAGGGCAAATGAAATTGGCGAATTGAAAGTAGTAAATAGTGTGCTTCCAAGTATCGAATAAGCACTATTCGAATGAAAAAGTAATTCAAAACCTTTCGTCTAAACAATTACGGATTATTACGCCTACGAAGTGTCCATTAATGTTATACTAAACTATCCATGATTATGACAAAAGCGTGCGAATGTTTGTTTCTTCGTAGTAGGCATAACTATTCACTTTACAAAATATGGCAGCTTTTCCATTCGAATAATGCCCATTTTTTTTCGCCAAAAATAGTATAAATTCAGAATTTTCGGCCGGATTTCAGGGGGGGTGGGAAAAAGTTTTCCCAGAGACCTATAAAGGTTTAATCATTCTGGCAAACGAGAAGAGAAAGAAAAAAAAATAAAGAACCCAATACACCGGTCGATATCACAGCTACTCATTCTTTTGAGGGAAAACAAAAAAAAACACGATTAATAGTTACTTTTAAATAGTTTTTAACGTCCTACGTAATATATTATGTGCCGTCGTGTATCGTGAGCGTAATCGTATAGTCAGGAATTTCTTATCGTGCATATATATATATCTATATATGATATGGTTAATCAATACGCGTAAGCGTTATCCTTTTTTGTTACAGTCACGTAGGAAACGGAAGTTTCTGCAACGCACTATAATTCAACGCAGACAGTCACGAACGCCTCGAAGCTTCTTTTTTAACTTCGACACGATCACGCGTCCAAGCTCTTCGAGGAACTACGGGAGGAGAATGGCTCAAACCCTCGCAGACTCCTCCCTTCGCGGCTTTACGATCCTTTTTATTTTCTTCCTTCGGTAAAGCGTTATTTGGTTAAGAGTGTCGAATTCGACAGCGACCCTGTCTCTCCGGCCGTCACGAATCGGTGTCCTCTCAATGTCTAGGCTCAACTTCGCGCGACTCCGCAGATCATTATGTTGGGAAGCGCGCCACGGCGTCGACGCCAAGCCCCGAGCGATTGTGCATGAGCCTGTAGTGTCCTACACCATCTCTTCGTCCTTGCTCCGTCCTCCGCCTAAATAAAAAGTAGCAATTGTTAAATATATATCGGCATAAAAAATTGTAAAGTTAGCTGGATTTTAGCGAGTCCTACAATTTCAATTGTTTATCAATTTTGCAGGGGAAGCTAATTTGATGTTGCTTAAAATTTTAACCAGCTCCAAATAAGTACGATTACATAAGAACAATAAAATAATTAATCGAAAATGAAATGCAAGAGGTCGAGTGTCAGACCCAGGGCAAGTTAATATCGAATGCCCCCCATATATAGAACTTCAAACATTAAAGCCCGATATGTCAAGAACCATTTTAGCTATTAACTTAAAATTTAGCGCACGACTGGACCAGTGGCTTCTCTATAATTGCTGCAATTATCGACTAAATGTATGCAAGGATTTATATTTCGTAGCCTTTTTACATCGTTCGGCGGTCATTGTAACACACCAACAGGCGTGGTCGGTGTAACTTCCGTAAAAATCAGTCGAGTATGCTAAATAGTCCTTCTTAAAAGCATATTCACTGGATGTTATTTGGTTTTGAATTTGGCTCGAATCGGTAAAGTGGTTGAGATTTTATGGACTGTTAAGTTTTTTCGAAAAATGCACGTTCTATTAAAATATTAAAACACTGCGTTTGGTATTAGGATCATGAAATGTTAGAACGACAAGCATTTTAGAGTATTTCAGCCGTCGAGAGATGAGGATTAAAATTCAGACCGACCAAATGTTAAACGATAAAACTTGTTGTTATAAATAATTTGTGGTATATCATACAACGTACTTTGAAGATGAATGTCTCTTTGGATGAGAGCTCTTGAATTTCAAAGTAATCCTCTAGATCCGTCTCACAGCACACAATGCACTTGTCCAAGTACAATGGTTCCTGCAATGAATTAAAATGATTAAATGTTACCTTAGCAAATTCCAGATTACCCACAAGTTGGAAATGGCATTTGTGTGGAGTATAAATTAATAGCAAATATCTTTGTTGCGAGCAAGTGAAATGCATTTTTTAACTTACGCGTAACAGAGAGTATCGACCCATTTTTTCTTTGACAAGAAGAAGAGTTGCATCCTTGACGCCGATCTGCCTTGGAAATAGAGAGTCGTCGTTTGAATCCAGGAACTCAGTGCTCGGCTGAACAGGAACAAATAAGTCGCTTGCATAAGAATATTGCCGGATATGAAATTAAATTGAATTGCGTAATCTTGGATTGGATAATCACCTTTCCATTAGTAACAAGCATTGCGGTGACCGGAGCGAGTTTGACGGTCCTCCCACGCCTCCAATTATTGTCAGTCGGTTGCGCTACCAGGAGGCGTCCTTCGAGGACGAACCTGGCTTCTTCATGGGCCCACTCCAAAACCTCGACCGCCATCTGATTAAAGAGAAAACGAAAAAAAAAAAAAAAACATACAAATGAGCGGTCAGGTCAAGACAGAATTTATTTAACAAGCTGGTTTTTTACATGCGTCATTCTGAAAGCGGAGAGAGGCCACTCACCTTTCGCAATTTAATGTTAACCATGTCTTGTTCACCGTTCGACCTCCTGCCGTTCTGTATTATGGAAATTCGACGCCAGAGCTTCGTCGACGTGACGTCTTTGGCTTCCTGATTATTATTTATAATTATTAATATTTATGGATCAATTAACTACGTGTAAAAAAAAATTAGTGTGTAAAAATGTTGTCGATGAAAGGTTGAACATTGTTTGAGGACTTTTTTGCTTCTTGCATTGGAACGCAGTAAGGTAGTAGGGTAAAGTCGTCTGATGTTGTTTTTTTTACATTTTTCTTTGAATTATTGATATTCTAGTTTGGTAGCATCATATGTGCAAAGTTACGTGGAAAAACGAACAAAACATCCCACCTTAAAGGAATGGGACGATCTCTTCCTGCAGGATCTATTTCATTGGGATAAACACTTGAGAAATCACAACTGATTCTAAACGATATAAAATAAGCTAAAATTTGTTTCATTGCATTTAAACTAAACCACAGATGGTCGATAAAATTTTAGTTCCTCAATATATTTTACACTGAGGATTTTTTCAATTTTTCCAAGAATCCCCCATTGTCATAGATAAGGATTTTACGGCCTCGGAATAAGAATATTTACCTGACGAAAATATAAGTATTTATTATTTGCACGACGAATTAATAGTATATTATGCCGCGTACCTTATGGTACTTTTTTTTTCGTGTGCGCTAAAAAATAACTATGTTCCATGCTTGCAACAAGGTCACCAAAATGGCTCATTTTCAACCGATAACAAGTACGAATATGCAGTACGGTTTTCGTTATTCCTGCCGGACTGAAATGAATCTTTTTCATGATTGAAAATGAGCGATTTGTCGATTCCGAAATCTTTATCTGTGCCAAATCTGTCAAACGAAGATCGAAAATATAGGCAGCTTACATATAACCTATAACTTGAGACATAAGTCGCGGTTGAGAAATTCGGGCCATCACAAAGCTTTATACATATACGGCGAGAACAATCTACTTGAAATTTAATGTGCATGTACTGGAGGTTTTAATTCATTAACTGCTATACTAAATTTACTGTACAAGGGCGGTGTCATATTAATTTTTGGTACAATCATTTTAATAATTGCCTTCAATTTTACTATAAAGGTAATTTGCTTGTTAAAATTTACTTTACTTTGATTGCAAAGGTACCTTAATTTCATATCACATGTGTACATATATGTACATTAAATTTATTTTACCAGTTTATGAATGAAAACTTCTAGCTTTTTATTTACAGTGTACATCTCTTTATTTTCCATTTAGGAGATGCAAGGACTGGATGATCGATGCAGCATGCGGTGTCTGTTAACTCCGTCTGCCTATTTTGGCTTTATTGAACAATGACTCACGGCGTTCATGTGCTCCAGATGTAATTCGATGTTGGCCTGAGCCTGTTCGAGTCTCTTTCTCGCTTCGTGAACATCGGCTCGCACGGAAGGTGTAGC
This sequence comes from Clistopyga incitator, assembly GCA_947507545.1. Lineage (NCBI taxonomy): Eukaryota > Metazoa > Arthropoda > Insecta > Hymenoptera > Ichneumonidae > Clistopyga > Clistopyga incitator. The sequence continues at coordinate 6,611,122 of OX382173.1, read as the reverse complement.
TTTGAGGAGCCGTGCCAGAAGCAGAGGATACTTGGTGACCCTCTGAACCGGCACCATTAGAAAGGAGTTGAGATTCATTCGTCTCAACACGGTATTTTCCATCTGTGAAACTTTGAGAAATATTCTCAAAAGTTCCTTCTCCTTTTCGAGATTCTGTAGAAGCAGGCTCGCGCCTCCTTGTCGCGTGCAGTAGCTCTCAAAAGCGTGAAGCATTCTTTCGGACTCGAGGAAGATTTTCCCGACGTCCACAGACACGAGATCCTCATCGCCTGACACCTGTCACACATACAACGCATTTTATTAGATGATTAATAATAATCATCGTATATAAGCGGCTGTAATTAACACCTGCCGTGTTTCCCACCTGACTAAATTCCACAGCATCCTTAAGCTTCTCCGCGAGCGCTAGATTGTGCTCGAGGAGCTCTTCGACATTGAGGAATATCGCGGCCAACTGCTCCTGCGTAAGGAGACCCGCTCGAAGCATCGGCCGATGAAACTCTTCGAGAATAATTTGCAAATCTCTGCCGTACTTCTGTTCCGTCTCCACGATCTCTGTGATGATCTCCTTGCGCTCTGCCCGCTTCTTCGAACATTTCCGGCAAACGAATGGCGCGTACACCACTCCACTGCAGTCAGAAAAATAGTGTAATTTTTTAAATTCAATTTAAAAAAATAAATAACAAATTAAATTAGTTGAAGAGGCATATTCATTAATGCATATAAAAAAATCAAGATCAGTGTTCTTTTTTTACAAATTCATATGCTTCTTAGAATTTAAGAACTTTCTCTGTAAAGATTTTCGTATCTTAATTAATAGCACGGTCGTCGCTGTACTAATTAATAATAAATAAGAGAAAAGCTCTTTAATGGCCTTTCGAATCGGGCGGGTCCGGGAAATCGATTGAATTAAGAATTTCTTATTTACTACCTCACATTCAGAAAGAAAGAAAAATGAAACAGATGTATATATATATATATATATACAAAATGGCTCGATCGGTTTATTCGCAATCCGTGAATTACGAGATCCCGAACACGTGCGACTGAGGAGAACAGACGCCAAACTTTCTCCTACTATCGATTCCGTTTGGACGCAAAGAGCGAAAGTACTCTGTCCGTTATCGAACGAGAGCGCGCGTCCACTTGGTTTTCAGGCGAGTTGCGAATTAACGAGCCGGGACACGCGCGGGAGCCGCGCTTTCCACGATATATACCCCCCTTAAAACGCTCTGGGTGAACAGGTGCACAAATACCTACTCGATAGTAGCCCAAAATAGATAAATGCCATTTTCGTTGCAGTACAGAAATGTGGCATTAGCTAGATTATTGTCAAATATCAAAAAACGATTCTGCAATTCTTTTTGCCACATTGAACAGGAAGAGTAAGCCGTCATTTACGTTTCAGCATATGTCAGAATCGAGAAAAAAATCCCAGCCATGAATTTGCAATAGCAATAACATATTTATCGTATATTGTTGTTAATTTTTTAATGATCAAAATGCGCTTCACGTTTCTTAATGAGCCGTGGCTAATCCTTTAATCGTGGCCCTAAATGCACATAAATTAACTGTTTAATTGAGAATGTTTACCGTTTAAAACTGACACTCGGTGCTTTGCTAAACAAACAAAATGCTTTATGGAGAAATGATCATAATTAGTAAAACGTTGTCGACACTTTTAAATTTCTCGAAGAAACCGGTTGAACCGGACGCGAATTTTTTCTTTTCAAAAACAGCATACATTTTTTTCGAAAAACCGTAAAACATATGCTGTCAAAAATGGTAAAAAATATCCAACATTGATTTGAGTAGATTGAAGCGCTTTTAATACCCCTAAAGGCCCGTGCTTGCGTAAACGGAAATGAACATTTGATTTTCGATTACACTGAAAGAGGTAGAGGAGACACTATGATGTCGAGCATGATCTCGTATTTGCATAGCGATCGTGAGCGTCCGTTCCTTTCACGCTCTAATCGGCGGCCGAGTGCGGCGACCGTTCGGACCACGAAACCTTAACGCTGGAAAATTCAGTGAAATAACAGCAGCGCGAATCGATTCGCTTCGTCGAAGATCGGTAGCGCGACACTCGGCAAGAAAGTATTATATATTCTTGCCACATCTGAAAACGTCTTTCACCGGAATGTTAATTAATTTATTGCAGAAAAACGACGGTGTTATGTATCGAGATCCATAACCGAGTGTCGAATGTCTCGGTTATTTTCCATGAATTTAATAAACGTCGCACGATGGAAGATCATTGAGCGCGCTGAAGGCTTTACGACTGATGATAAAGCTGGCGACTCGCTCGGCTGTACAGAAACCCGGCGGCAAAACCGTTGCTGAGATTAACTAATAAATATCCGAAAGCATTCTCCACGTCAACGTCCGAGACATACTCCTTTAGCAGCGTTTAAACGCCGCATTGCGCAACACGTTCTTCGTCGTCTGAGTTTACTGCTCGCCTACTGCTGTTGATGCTGCAGCTACGGACATATTCACCCAAAGTATGTCGGCGATTATTCTACTTTACATTAGAAAATATTATCTTTAAGGTGACGTTAATAAATCGGCGAGATATCGCGACGCGTGTGTCGCGTTTTGCTTCTTTATCGCCGGAGAAACGTATCGTTAAATGTTGGTCAGAAACTTATCGAGCGCGCTCCACTTTGCTCGGCCGAATGCCAGTTTATTTAGAATGGTAGGCGCTAAAAGACTCGTAAATATTCCAACCTGTCGGTTATGAGAGGCTCGAGGCGCTGCTCGCAATCCTCGCAGAGCTTCGTGTCGCCGGATATCACTTGGGGAATTTCGCCAAGCAGACTTCCTGGTCCCGAGGAGGCGTTTCCGGTTCTCCAGCGTCTCGGTATACCTCGGCTGCTGCTCGCCTGGCTACTTTCCGAACCTACTCCGCTATCCGTTCGCTCGATGTCCACCGTACGCGTCTGGAAAATAAATGGAACAATTTTATCTATCATCGAGACGTGACGTGCGGAAAAAATTGTCTATGATCTATGGTTCACTGGCTTAAAGAGCCTTGCGGGAAGTCAATCGAATGACACTATCCTACGGGTGCAGGTTGAACTCTTTTACTTGAAACGAAATTTCTTTCCTGCTTCCTGATATACAGGCATTCGAAATTGTGCACTCTAATCGAGCCATTCAAACGCAGGAAATGTAAGTGGATGCCATTTTTGAATGGATTAAGGTTGAACTGATAGCAAAAATTCTTGATTGAAAGTCGAACGTGTCATTGATTTTATACGTTAAGAAAAGAGATTGTGCTTATAAGAGCGACATGTTTGGTTTTTAAATGGCATTTCAGCTAAGGAGACAAAATAGTTTTACATAAGGAAATATATGGTTATGATCATTTTTTAAAAATGAAGCTAAAATGACATCACTAAATCTTTCCCCATTTGCACTTGCAACTTCGCTCTGTAAGGAAGCAGAAAAACTTGTGGCATGAAAGGAATCTCGATGGGATCACTGACGGAAACTTAGCGAGATTCAAAGACTGAATTACCTTTAATGTTTCGGGTGAACTCGTTAGAATAATATTGCATTCCTCGCTGCTATCGGAGACATTTGATATTTGAGAGCTTTTGGAGCTGAGGTCGCCCATGCTAGTTTCCTTCTGTTCGTACAGAGCTTCGAGATCGCCTTCGGTATCCTCTTCGTCCTCCTCATCGTCTTCCTCGGCATCGTCTCCTTCAACGGGTACAATTCGGTCCTTGGAATCCATGAGGAAGTTGAGCAGCTCGAACTTACTTGTAAGATTTCCATCAGCCGGTGGAGTGACTTGTTTGAAGAATTCTTCGGGACTCTTGGACAGATAGGATTCGACGTTGAGGTCCTCAGCCTTGAAGTCGTTGCCCTTTTTGAAGATATCCTCAGACAGATACGATCTGAGGAACTGACCAGCGTTGACTTTTTTGTAATAATCTTCCTTGTACTCATCAGCAAAATATATCCTGTCCTTGATGTAATCTTCGGTCGGTGGAGGGCTGAGAGGCAGTGGTGGAGGTTCATCCGGTATCTCTTCATAAATCGGCTCTTTTATCACCTCGTAAGGATTTTCCTCGAGAAACAAATTCGTCGAGACAAAATCCGTGTCCGAATTCAAGCTCGGTGATCTCGAATAAGACGGTTCAGGTTCTATCGTTGATTCTGAGCTCTCGTACTCCTTGCTCTTCAGCAAGCTCTGCTTGAGAATTCTCAAGATAGCTTCGCCGCTGCTCTCGTCCAAAATCTCTCCATTCTCTCGCGCCTTCTTCAGTGAATCTTCCAGGAGCTTTGATATCAGCGCTTCCTTCGAAAGAGACGACCATCTCGACGTACCTTCAAGTTCTCGGAAACGAGTCTTTTGATTGCTCTTACCAAATCCATTACGGTCCTCATCACTGCTTCCTGAGGACAATTTCGTGCTTCCAGAATCCCTAACAGGCCTTTTATCCGCTAACCCTGAAGATCTGTCGACTACTTCGGAGTTTCTCTCGTCCAGCGTTCCAGCCAAGTCTTCTTTAGTATGTTTCGCTATTCCGTCTTCATCCCTCGCTCCATCTCTAGAAGAAGTATGTTTGGGTTTGTCCTCCCGCGTTGAAGACTCTAGCACAATGTTAGACTTGTAGTTCTCGAGAATAACGAGCGTTCGGTTTTCCGACGAGCTCTGAATCTTTGGCGGACTCGCGGAATTCACGGAGATGACGGTAGGATTGCAGACACTGTTCTCGCCACCGACGCTGATGGTAACTTTGTTGTCACTGTTCGTGGTTTCGGGACCTGGACTCTGATCACCGTTTATCAGAATTGAAGTTCTTCGGGCGCCTCTCGTTATCTCGCTGCCACCGACTTGAAGACGATGAACCAAGGGCGAGGCTCGGGGACTCACTGTGATTTTGCAAACGTTCCTTTCCGGTCTGGCGTTGACTATCTCGATTCTGGAGGAACTTCCGACCGAGGAACTTCTGGGATTCCAGAGATTGAAGGATGAGACTTCCTGAGAACTGTGACGAAGTGGTTCCATCGTTCTCGACTGGATGTCACCATGATTTTGCGCTCTGAACGGACCTGGATCACTTACGCGATCTCTGTTCAGGTGTTTCGGCTTTGCGGGTGGTGGTGACCAACTGGTAGGTCTCATGCGTCGGAAGTTCTCCTGGTTTCTTGAATTTTCGGTTCTTCTTTGTGGCGCCGGCTCCGCTACCTTTTCCGCAATTTCTGTTGTTTCAGGAAGTGAATCGTTCGACTCCTTGTCGTCTGGCTTTTCTTCAGAAACCGTTAGTGTGTTTTCGATTTTTATTTCGGGACATATAACGTTGATCTCGCTGGCAATAGGTGCTTCCGTGATATTTTCCTCGACGACATCCTTGGCTCTTCGTCGGAGACTCAAACGCATAGTGTCCAAGAAATGGACACTTCCGGCCGAGATTTCGGGCCTGATGACTGTCCGGTCACTCTGGCTTCGCGAAAGGCAGGATCTTCGGTTATTGTCTGTGAGCAAAGAAAAAAAAAAGATAATTATATAGCAGCGTGGAGGAATTTAATGGGTAGTTAGTAATCCGAGCGATGGAGGAACTACCGAATCCAAATAATTCCACAGTACTACAATGTCGCTTTACCGATCATAAGAACGAAAGAAAGAGCAACACTGGCGACAGGCTCGACCCGATTCTCCAAGTGAAATCGTGACGTGACGCGCTGCTCTTTGATTCGACCATAAGCTTCATGCGACGGCAACATTGTCGTGACCGTGACGAAATCGAATAGATTGTTAATTTTCGGACAATCATACACGGCGAAACGTGGCAATCAATGTCCTGTAATGTGCTACTGGATTGAGAAATGGAAAGAACGTTACGGATGTCAATTTCAGAAAGAGATGTAAAATCTGTCAATAAGGTACAATTTAAAAAAAATTTTTGGCTGAGCTAAATTCAACGAATACAGAGTATTAAGTTAATAATATTCAACAATACATTCAGCAATGCAACATTTCTGCTCCCATAAAGCAACCAATTACATCACGTAGTGTAATAAAGTAAAGTGACAAACCGACGAACGCCATTGGAAATGCATCAAAGATTTTCAACTTTTTTTTTTATTTAAAAGCTTTTTGTTTTTCAATTTAAAAGAGATTTCGGAAGAATGAAAAATAAAATAAAATGGATATAAATGTTGTAGCTCTTTAAGAAAATTCATCAAGTCAATTCTATATAATTTGTTTTTAAGTTTTAATAGTGAATCTTACGCCGAGAGTCTCGACAGGTGACTTGAAAATCCACATATTGCTTTAATATGTATTTCGATCCAAAAGTTCAAAAATATTAATGACCACACTTGACTATAGACTAAAACTTGACTACATTTCATACAGTCAGAGATATTCTAGTAGTACAGGCAATTATAAAGTGAAAATTATTCATTTTTCATTCAACTATAGTTCATGAAATCATTTTCATAATTACGGTAACTATGAAAATAGTTTTAGTGGCTATTTGATTGTTGTGGCAACTATAATAAAATAAGTTGCAGGAACGAAAAATAAACAGTTTTCACTTTATAGTTACAACCATAATTTCGTCTCAGTGAGCACAAAATTATCCAGAATATTGAAGCCAGTCAAGCAAGACGCATTAAAAATGGGCTCTGGTAATTGCATAACTTTGAAAGTATGGAGGTGACTTTATTCAGAGACTACAAGAATGCGAAACTGAAGCGCCGTGGAATCTCCGGACGTGAGGCTCGAATGAACTCTCTTCTCCGATTTTCTATCTCACGCTTCGGGAGCCGAAGCTGAAGAGAAACGATGGATAGTCGGGGACTGCGTTGTACAGAGTTCAGGCGGCCCAGCCACAGCCGAAGAACAGGAAGGAAAACCGCAGATTCGACTAGCATGACCGGCCTGCGCGGTACGAGAGCAGCTATACGCCTGGCGAGTTGCGTTAGGACAGACCCGGAAGCTCTGGTTTTTCAAAAGGCGTATCACGATACCCTGTGATCTCAGGTATTCGAATGGACCGCCTTGACAATTAAACTGCCATTAGGAGCAACAAACTTGTCAAATTACACTTATAACGGGTCTAACGATGCTTCCCGAATCGCCATGTTGACCCTTAGCATCGATTTAAGGAGGTCAATCCCAAAGAACATATTCAAACATACATGCTTCCACGTTTTGTAGGTCATAGTGTAACTAATTCTGGATGTAATTTCAAAAATCTAAAATAGGTCTCCGACCGAACTACTGGAATATGTGACATTAAAAACGGTGCATTAAACGGAGCATCGTAGGGTAAAACAGACAATTTTTCTCTTCGACTAAGAAAATGAGATACTTAACGTGAACCTTCGGATCATAAAAACTGGGTCATAGATTCGTGAAAGATTAAGGGTTTAGCTCATACCATGAAGAGGTGTCGTTACCGGGTATTTAGAAGAGTAATTGTAACGTAATGGAAGCCGAATTATGCCAGTTATTGAAAACAAGGCAGACGCCCATTTATGGCTTATTTCTTCACACGAGTAAATTTAGTAATACAGGAACTCTCCATTTAGTCGTAACGCAAATAATTTGCCGTTTAATACCGGTTGCATTCAGAAATGTATGAGAGGTCCCTTCACTAGCTTGTAAATGTAATAAAATGAGATACTTAAGATAAACTTGTGTATCATACAAACTGTGTCATAGATTCGTTAACGATTAAGGGTTTGGCTCATACCATGAAGAGATGTCGTTACCAGGTAATTAGAACATCAATTGTAACGTAATCGAACCGAAACTATGCCAGATATTGAAAACAAGGCAGACGCACATTTATGGCGTATTTGTTCACATGAGTAAATTTAGCAATGCAGAAACCCTCCATTTAGTCGTAACGCAAATAATTTGCCGTTTAATACCGGTTGCATTCAGAAACGTATGAGAGGTCCCTTCACTAGCTTGTAAATGTCATAAAATGAGATATTTAAGGTAAACTTGTGTATCATACAAACTGTGTCATAGATTCGTTAACGATTAAGGGTTTGGCTCATACCATGAAGAGATGTCGTTACCAGGTAATTAGAACATCAATTGTAACGTAATCGAACCGAAACTATGCCAGATATTGAAAACAAGGCAGACGCACATTTATGGCGTATTTGTTCACATGAGTAAATTTAGCAATGCAGAAACCCTACATTTAGTCGTAACGCAAATAATTTGCCAATAAATACACGTTGCATTGAGAAATTTATGAGGGGTCCGTTCACTAGCTTGTAAATCTACAGGACCTTCTTAACGACCGAGCATAATATTCGCTCCACTTCCAGCAGCCGAATGAGATACTCCAAAGCTTCCTGGATGCTCGGAGCTGAAGGAGACCTGGTCCCGACCACGAGATCCAAGCCGATTATTTCGAGTGTTCGAGGGAGTCTCGGCGATCGGTGAAAGTGGTGCGCACGTTCCTGTTGCGGCTGAGACGCGGAGCCAACGAGAGCGAGAAAAGGAACGAGCCAGCGGCGAGCTTACCAAGGAGCCTCGAGTGCCGTTGAGGAATTTCTCGCCGCGTGGAAAAGCAACGATCTCTCAGGAGTTTTTCCGCGAGCGGACTCTCGTCTCTCTCTCTCTCGGCTCGCTCCACTTTGCCGAACGCGCTTAGCGCTACGATCTGCTGCGCGTGAGCGTTCGGAATCTCTGGAACGCAGGCGGGGAACCGAGAGGAGATCGTTTTAGTCGTATGATTCGCCCTGCGGTGAATCGGATTGCGTAAATCTGCTACAAAGTGCGTTGAGAGATTGCTCAAGACCTGCACCCACCGAACTGACAGCTATTTCCTACGTGCACACTGTTTTTGTTTGCCTTTTTCATTGTTCAGCCTCGATCAAAATATAATAGGGCAAAGCAATCAGCGTTATAATAGACCGAGAGCGAAAACTTCATTGACGCCAGACATGAACAGACAAATGGGATGCATTTGAAAATGAAATGTTGCATTTAGATTTCAAAAAAATATTCCATTGCTTGTAATTTTTTAATATTCTATTGCCTTTGAATTACTAAAAGCTTGTTCATGTAAATTAATTTGTTTAAACTTTAAAAAAAATTCATTTGCTGCCTGCGTTATCATTCATGTGAATGAAATACGCTATTTTTATTTAATTTGTCCATCGAGCATATATTCCTTTGTAGAAAATAAAACAGTTTCATTGTGATTCAAAGGAACACATTATTAGGAAGAAACCAATATCTTTTGAAATTGATTTGAACAATTTCAATGCTTTCATCTCATTTATTTGCATTGCTTAGATGTTTTCATCGACGTAAAAAATCCGTCGTTCTTTCAATGTGACATCCACCTTGGATTGCATTGAGGGGATGTAGATTGTGCGAAATACTTGAGGAAAACAAGTCCAGTGGAACGAAACTACGTGCACTTTATCAAGAATTGAAGCCAGGGCGAAAGGGAAAGAAACGAAATAAGCCGGTCCTAACACAGCCTCAGGCAAAACGCATTCCGAGAAAGTAATGGGCCCCGGAATAAATAGACTTCGAGATTAACGGGTTAAATGAGACATCTCTAACAAAATATAATGGAGTTGTCGTTTAAATACCATAGCTTCAGCGTACATTGGGCACACAGAGCATGCTTCATTCGTGCTACGTCTGTTGTTTTCTTTTGCCATAAAAAAGAAAAGTATTGGACGCTCGCAACTAGGCGGAGAAAATTGTAACCAGACTTACGTATACTGAAATTAAAAGCTAACAAAAAAATCGCGGTCCAACGATGCAGCGTAGCAGAGCACAAAAATTCAAACTATACCAATCATTTTCTCAAAGCAAAACATTCAACTGAAATTATCGAGGAAATAGTAAAATGTTAAAAAATATTTGCTCAAGATATACTCTTGTCGATAGTAATGAGGTTACGTGTAAAAATGGCAATGTAAATACGCTACAAAAAAAAAGCCCGAGACAAAAACTGTACACAAATAAAAAGAAAGGCTGTAATAAAACCAAGACCTTGACGATGAACCGAGGAAGAGTTGATCCTTTTTCGAGAAACCCACTCCTTCACAATTTCAACCAACTTATTAAAAGAAACCGATGTTCGATAAGAATACTTTTTAATTGGAAGAGCCCACCCAATGCGTACACATATAATTATCGAAATAACAATAAAAAAGCTGTGCAAATATTTTGAAAAATGTGTACAGCAATGTGACAAGTAAATATAACTGAAAAAAAAATTAGTCTTTTTCTAAAATCATGATTAATTTAAAAAATCAGGAATATAATCGAAACAAATAAAAAAAGCTATAAAAATATGTCCTTGGTGATGATAATTATTTTATACCCAAAATTGTTAACAATTGTGAATGCAATGCGGAAAGGAAAATACCAACGTGTTCGTTTGTACTTCCGCGCTTGGTGTGTTAGTACGTTCGCCTTAATTACGAGAAGGTTCGTCGTTGAACGGCCGTTAATTCGCGTTGTGGAAAGGAGCGTATCAACCGAGCGAGTGTGGTTTGCTTGCTGTTGCATTGCAGCGCATATTGCGCGCTACATTAGCCAGGATCAGTGAGCTTGAGCGATTATTAAACCCTCGGGCTTCGTCGAACGGATTTGTAATTTATCTTTGGCGTAGACGAGAGACGCTTGCCGGGCCCCCACGTGCGAGATCACGGTATTGTATGGTGCTCACATACGCAAACTCGTCTACGCCCAGACCTCATAACTCGCGTGGTGAGTGCATCTGCGTATACGACATAGCTGCACTATGGGGTCGTGTATCCCACGTAGCCACTGCGTCATTTAGCATGGCCTATAACGCAACCAGAGTTATATACATATTGTAAATATGTATAACATATTTTGCACTGAGAGAAAAAAAAAGTTGAATGCATCAAATTATTGATTTGAAGCATATGGAGCATGGCAACTCGATCTGGGTCTTTCATCTATTTTTTAAATGTTTTTTTTTTTTTTAATGTTTGATTTCTAATACGCAATCGTAATTTTTTATTATTATTTTTAAACAGTAGTAATGTGTTTATTACGTCACGTTTTACATTTATTTTTTTTCTTCCTTGTGAATGTGTTAGTATTCATCTTCCTGCGTATACGGGAACGATAAGCCATCGACCAAAGTTGTTCCCTTAATTCTTAGCGTGATGTTTTTTAATCAATATTCGAAGAGTATTGGAATGTTGCAAATAAATTTTATTGTGAACTTTGCAGAATTTGATCTGGAATCTCTTATTCGAAACTGATTGAAATATTGTTGAAGGAATGTCTGTTTCGCAGATAATGTTTCGGTTGTAATACCCCGAGAGCTTCAAAATTATCGGATATTTCGCGCTTGTTTCGTTGCGTAGCAACGACTGAGTTAAGTTTTGCTTATAAAAATCACGTGCGCGCAACGCGAGGGATTTTTTAGCAAAATTAGCACTCATATCGACGATCGTGAATAGCACTTTGACGTTTCAAACATTTGCATAGGTTACAAGTGACAGAAACATTATTGTTTATCGCCTAGCAACCGTGCCGGGAAATATTCGAAAAATTATCGATATAATTTTGGCCCAGTTGTACCACGTGATGTTAAATACCGTGCTCTTATTGGTCGAAATTGAGGTTGAAAAAATAATCAGAAATATTTTTGAAAATATGGGCAATATTTTTACCTTAAACAATATTTCTGAGCATTAAATTGACGATACTGCAATTTAGTGTTTGAGAACATTCGACTGAATGTTCATGGAAACATTTCTGTGCAGTAAAGTATTCGAAATGTTCCTACAATGTTCAACGAATGTCATGTTTGATGTGGGGTGATGTTTTCTGTTCTAGAATCTACTTGTCATGTCCGAATTAAAATAAAAACGAAAATATTGTACGGAAGCTTGACACGAACATTCCAAAAAAAAATTTTACAGTGGTTAACCGTCATGTTTTTGAGATATTATGAATTAAGACAGCGTTTTTTAGACGTATCAATTCATAAAGGATGAGTGACCTTTTTTTTTACACAATTCTAGTTAATACGGATACCAGTCATTCCTACATATAGATTAGATAATACGTGAGATGTACATATTTTTTATGTTTATCTTTGTTCTATTTGCTGACAACAGGTCGTAAAATTTAGCATACAGTATCTTTCTTGAATAAGGGTGTGCCATATTAACAACCTGAACACTCTCGAAAACCGCTAAAGTTACCAGAGGCGGTTCGCCCACCCGTGTTTTGTCTTTGTCGTATTTGTCGGACGAAGAGCTATCTGACGATCGTTATTCTCGAAGCAGTCGTTCTTAGCCCTTGAAGCGAGAGAGATAAATCTATTTAAAAGAGAGCGCGGAGAGGACATTCACCGGCGGAAACGCGATTACCGGAAGTCGCGGCACTCACGAGCATAATTTTATATTCACTCATCTTTTCCTATCCATTCGTTTGTACTTGTTGCTTCCTCTGTGTTTCCCTTCAGTTTCTATGGGGCATTCTCAACCAACTCGGCCACTTTTTTCTCGGCCCTTTCGGATTTGTTTGATAATTGGACATATATTAGTACTTTTTAAAAGTACTTCTTGTGAAATTTAAAAAAAATGTTTAATCCACAGGTTTCGAAAATAAGTTTAGCATATCCTTTAGTATAAGGATATTCAGAGCATATAAAAAAATTGACATCGTGAAACTCGAAAATCTTGACAGATGAATACAATATTTTGCAAACAATTGAATTAATTAATGAATATGTGAAAAATATTTTGCAGAGAGTTGGAGTAATTAATACATGCATGATACATATATTAATCAATCCAATTCTCCATGAAATATTTTTTTTACCTGTCAAGATTTCCGAGTTGACAATGCCAATTTTTTTATACGCTCTGAATATTCTACCAAATACCCTGTGAAATCTACATCGAGATAAAAAGTATTACATTGACAGGAAAAAAATGTCCCTTCTTTGGGGTGAAAATTACTTTTTTGTTTCTACATTTTTTCGCCGAACTTTAATCTTCCATGAAAAAGAAACTCATCTAAAAAATTGGAACTAATTTACTGAGAGTACTTTTGAGTAAAATTAATATATAGCCAATTATCAAACCGATCCGAGAGGGCCAAGGAAAAATGGGGCCGAGTTGGTGAAGAATGCCTCCTATATAGAAAAGCAAGTAGAGAATATCAAGATCGTCAAGTTTGTATGGGCAATTCATCCTTGCTTGAGAGATAAAATTAAGTTAGAGCACGTTAGTAAAGCATGACGAACAGGCACAAAAAGAGAGAGCAAGAGAGAGATGGTCGAAGGACATCCTGTTAAAGACTGGTGAACGTTCGGTCGCCGGAAGTCATTCGCAATTCCCTTTTCACTACTATGCAGCGCGCGTATTAGATTAAGTATCTACGGAGCACATTTCACTGGAGAGAAACAAATCTGTAGGCAAAGCGCGGTTTGGTTTTTATGGAAACAAAACATATGTGTAAAAAAAACATGGCGTATAGAAGGAACTTGATTCCCAAATGTCCAGGTTTGAAATGAGAGTTTTAAGTCTCCAGTAATTCACGAAATATAATTTACAGGACATTTTGTTATTCCACTTGGTTGAAAAAACGGAATCCAAAATAATTTACTTTGCGAAAAACATTAAAAACTGCAAAACATATTTTACTTTGTAGGATTGATGGTTTTATTTGGTTTTCCACTATCTGATCATTTATTTGATATTCAGAACTTTACGAGACGCATTTGAAAAATAATCTATATAAAAACAGTTTCAATTACTATTTTTTTGCATTCTCAGAAAAAGTATATTAATGGAATTCAAATACCCGACCCACAAAACTCATATGCTTTTGAATGTTGAATTGAATTTTTAACCATGTACATTACAAAATACACTTTTGTCATATATTTTCATTTCAGAAGAGAATCTGTTGTACACCACGTCCGATTCCGTTCATCGGTTCGGATGTTGAAGAAGTGAGTTTATCGAGTTATTGCGAGTAGGAAGAGTAGCGACGGAGGAAGTTTTGGTTTTGATAGTGAGTATAAAGCACAACACGCAAAGTATTATATGAGCTCGGCGTCGAGCATACGTGTAAATTCACTGCCGAACCGATATATTATCGTATATTATCGCACTATATACCCCTGAGGTTCTTGCTTTCTATATGAAAAAGTTTCAATTACTATTTCTGCATTTACAGAAAAAGTATATTAATAGAAGTCATATTGTTTTGTATGTTCAATTGAATTTTTAACCATGTACATTACAAAATACACTTTTGCCGTATATTCGTATTTCGTAAGAGAATCTGTTTTACACCACGTCTGATTCCATTAATCGGTTCGGATGTTGAAGAGGTGAGCTTATCGACTTATTGCGAGTACGAAGAGAAGCGACGGAGGAAGTATTGGTTTTGGTAGTGAGTATAAAGCACAATACGCAAAGTATTATATGAGCTTGGCGTCGAGCATACGCGTAAATTCACTGCCGAACCGATATATTATCGTACATTATCGCACTATATACCCCTACGTTATACAAGAATAAATAACCCTGAGGTTCTTGCTTTCTACATGATAAACTTTCAATTACTATTTTTGCATTTACAGAAAAAGTATATTAATAGAAGTCATATTGTTTTGTATGTTAAATTGAATTTTTAACCATGTACATTACAAAATACACTTTTGCCTTATATTCTCATTTCAGAAGAGAATCTGTTTTACACCACGTCTGATTCCATTCATAGGTTCGGATGTTGAAGAATTGAGTTTATCGAGTTATTGTGAGTACGAAGAGAAGCGACGGAGGAAGTTTTGGTTTTGGTAGTGAGTATAAAGCACAACACGCAAAGTACTATATGAGCTCGGCGTCGAGAATACGTGTAAATTCGCTGCCGAACGGATATATTATCGTATATTATCGCACTGTATACTCCTACGTTATACAAGGATAAATAAGATTGAGGTTCTCGCTGCCAAGCCTCCGATTCTACGGTCTTCCTGTCGCGATCTACTATTCCATGTACTATTGCACGGTTGGCATTCACGATACGGAGCCCGCGCATTGCGATAAGTATACTCGTTGTTCCATATAAGGGGGGATCGTACGAGCACACTATGTACATAATATTACACGTATAGCTATAAGAACATATTGTCCCAATAGATTCGTGCCTTTCCCACGCGACCACTTTCGCTTCGGTCGGGACCGAATTATCGAGACCCTACAATTGCCACTCGCTCAGCATTTGATAATTCTTTTCACAGAACCCAAAGCATCGGATCTGCGGATCAAAGAAATTTCGCGAGAATTCTTGGGATAGAATATATAATGATGATGTTAGTTGCAATTATGTGAAAGGTGATTGATAGAGGCAATCTGCAGGTATTATTACCGCGTTTCTGCTTGGAATTCACATTATTAATACGGGCATCTAAAGGTTTATTTTTTACGGTTAATTTTTTATTTATAAAATTTTTACACAGCAAAGGAACACACAAATGAATAAATTAAACTTGGGACTATAGCGATAGGCTTTATTAAATTGTCACTGCTTATTTAATGTGACCGAGAAATTATAAAGTCAACACGCACTCAAAGTTGCGATTTTAATTTAAGCCAAAACGTAAATTGGGTGTCACATTTTGCTGCTGTAACACTTTTAAGTCGCCTATCGACTTATTTTTACAGAATATTTAACGTGTCATCTTATGGAACTACAGATTTTCGAACAATCAGTAAAAACTAACAGTCTTTGTGGTAGATAAAATAGACAGAAAAGTCGCTAATTATACATGAGATTATAAGGGGATCAACATGCTAAGAGTAAAAAAATACTCAGTGGATATTTTATATAGATGTCCTAATTGATTATCATTACACAACTGTCACATTGACAGTGAATGAATTCAAAAACTTCAAAGGACTTCTGTCTGATAAATACACCCAGAGGAATTAAAGTGATCTGCTTATTTTAATTCAATATGATTTATTTGAATTAAATAAGTTGAGTTTGGTGAAAACGGATTATGCTGGCACTTTAAGGAGAAATTAACTTAGTGGCAAACCTATTGAATTTAATTCTGATCAAATATAACTTGTTTGATGTCAGATACATTGCATTGAAAATAAGCTGTATTTTATCCGAATGAAATTTTATTTCTTTTGCTAGATGTAATGTCGGATAAACGTTTGATTCCACTCTTTCAACTTTACTTGCAATAACATATTTGCAGCATTACAAATTTATCTGCAACTTTCTAATTAATCCGAGTCTTAGCCTTCCAATAAACGGATCTAAAAATAGATGTAATGGATTTATTTGAATCTAATAAAATTCTGTATGAAGCAAAGTAAATTTCATTGCTATCAAACTGAAACATATTTGGTTGGAACGAAAGCCTGTTAGTCCGGTACATGAACAGATACATTTATTTACCGCTATAAAAGCCGCAGTAAATAAAATTTTCAAGAAACTAATTGAGCTTAATTATCGGGGTGTGGACGATCATTTAACTAGGATGCAGCTGCACGCCACGTTTTTTAATGCTCGGCGCTGCATTTTTTTTAAACTGATGCAAAGAAAATTCATTTTTGCGAGAAAATAATCTATATCCAGCAAGTAGCATTTTCCGATTCCTTATGGCCTATAAAATTTAGGATCTTCTATAATAATAAACATTCAAAGTGCAGATACATAGAAAAACAATATTTTTAATTCAGTGACTCGGATTTTACAGATAATAAGCATAAATGTATGTCATAAGGGAGAAAAATTCTGTCGATGACAGCTTTCTTTAAAAAAAGTCTTATATTTAAACCTCACTAAGCACATTTACAATACTATAATTGTGCAATTTTGTAAAAACATAGGGTTCACCAAAATGATGTAAGCTTAAAAAATAAAAATTCTAATAGTCGTAGCTTTCAGATTAAACCGGTGAACAAACTGTAATTTTCGATGTCCTATTTTGTCTATCGAAGAGTGCATTCTTGTATGAGTGTAGGAATCTTGGATGCAGTGGAAATTGAATTTACCGTAACCAATTAACCGGTTTTTCAATCAAGAATAATTTATTTACATATTTAAAATTATAGCTGTGCTATATATAGTAGGCCTAAAATAAAAAATGGCTACAATCATACCACAATGCACTCTACGGCAGATAAATTGAAACATCGAGCACTAAAATTTGTTCAACGGTTTGGCTCTAAAGCTACGACAAGTTAAAAATTTTACTTTTCACATGACATACCATTTTGGTGCACTATCTTTACGAAATAGCAGAATTATAATGCTTGGTATGTATTTAACGAGGTTTAAATGTAAGATCTTTAAAAAAAAAAACGATGTCATCTCCAGAATATTTTTTATGATCTTTTTTACGTGACTCGTTTCCTTTAATAGTAGCCACAATTTTTTTTTTACGATTTTTTAAGTTACCGCAAGAAAAGTTCAGTTTTATAAGGAAATAATCTATACCTAACGTCACCTACTTTTCTGTGGTCAATAGAATCTAGGTTCTGCTATAATAATAAACATTCAAAGTGGAAAAGAAAATACAGAACAATGAGAATGAGGAGGCGCAAAATTATTCCGTAGATGACAATCTGTAGATTATTTTTGCTAACCTTTTTTAGAGGACTCGTTCCCTTTAATACTTGCCGCTACATTTTTTAAATTACTGCAAGAAAAGTTCATTTTTATAAGAAAATAGTCTATACCTAACTGCCTTCTTGTGGTCAATAGAATCTAGGCTCCGGTATAATAACAAACATTCAAAGTGCAAAAGAAAACACAGAACAATGAGAATGAGAAGGCGGACAAATATTTGGTAAACGACAATATTCCGTAGATGACAATCTACAGATTATTTTTGCTAACCTTTTTCAGAGCACTCGTTTCCTTTAATAGTTGACACTATATTTTTTAAATTGTTGCAAGAAAAGTTCATTTTTATAAGAAAATAGTCTATACCTAACTGGCTTTTGTGGTCAATAGAATCTAGGGTATGGTATAATAATAAACATTCAAAGTGCAAAAGAAAATACAGAACAATGAGAATGAGGAGGCGCAGGTACAGACGGTCTGACCGTCCCTGACCTTATCTACTCGGCGGCGACGTGTGGCCGCGTGGCCTGTCTCTCGGAGTCGCGCGCGAGACTTAGTCATATATACTCAGTGGTTTTTATATTCAGACACAATACTAAACTGGTGTGCGCGTGCTCGGTATCGGGGGCTCAGTGGGCTCACGCACGCATTGCCGGAGGACACGGCTCACGGTCGTCAGGATCCGCTAACCTTTCTCTCCTTTTTCTCTATCCCTCACTAACGCCACTCCGGCGGTTCAACTTTAAACCGGGATTATAATGACGTTAGTGTCCCTTCTCCAGCCTCGAGAACTGTCTCGCCAAAGCAGGATAAAAGATATTACGGAAAAATTTCGCATTTCGATTTGCTCGTGGCGAAACTCGGCATCGTTAGAACGAGAGTTTCGTTTCAACTTTTACTAAAGTTTCATACTTTATTTTAGAATGAACGCGTTTATTTTTGTCTAATAAGTATCACTTCTTAATACATATATGCCATTGAGTGCGAGAAACGCGGTTTTATACACGCCAAGCATCCCCATTCTCGCACCTTGTGAAATCAAATTTCGTAGGACACTCGTGCGTTCCCGTAACTCGTGTGATTACACCACTCACTTCCGGCTAGTTCTGCAAGCCCACACATTCGTACAGAACATTTTTTATCGCACTAGTATCGTAAAGTACTGGAAACTGCGATTTTCCGGTATTTTCAGATGCTGGATTTATGAAATTGTGTTTTCAATAATTCTGGAACTCCCAAAGGATCATATGGAACCTTTCCACAAAAAAGGACCTTCAGATTGAAGGAATAAATTGAGGTATAATTTTTCGAAAAAATCATAAAACCTTCTAAAAATCATCGAGTTTAATTTATAAGAAACACTCAAGTTTTCTCAACGTTTAACAACCAATTTTTTAACTGACGTTTAATATCTTTTCGACATTATTGTTATTGGAAATTAATGTTTTAGAAGTCTTCATTTTTTTTCTACCCGAAAGGAATACATTTTTTGCTCGCGATTTAAATGGTCCGCGCCCTTAAAGGAACATGCAAATTTCAAAATAATTTATTTAAAAAACCCGCTGAATTAATAAAGAAACGCGGAAATTAGTATTTGTATTGGAAAAACTTTGATCAAAAAGCAGTTCAGTTTATGTTAATTATGCACGGAATCTACTTTGGTTACAATAAAAGAATTTAAGAATTTTATCATTCAATCTTCTTGAATGATAATTGCATAGAGTAAAGGCAGACCAACTATCGATTAGGGCGTCTCAATCTCGATTTTCCTTGTAGAATAAGATACATGGCAATTTAACGGAGACACAAGAAACGCGCGAGAAGGTACACAGATACGCTTACACGGCGAGTGAGGGAATCGCGGTGCGTCGAAAGAGGTCCCTGTTATCCTTGCTTGTAATCCGTGCTATGTGCATTTTTTCCTCGAGTTCAAGGATATATCCTGCCGCGCGATAACTCGTGTCAGCACGTTAACGGTCCATTAAACCTGGCACGTACGCTTCGCGAACACACTACAATACATACATAAACGTGCGCGGGAGGAGGAATAGCATTAGCGCACATGTACGAATGAACTCAGGGACGGATCAGACTGGGAGCGTCACGAATCGCGGTCATGTCGACTCATACTCGTAAATTGGGACGAGTTAATAATATCTGGCATCGAAATCATTTCCTGGATCATCAATAAAGCTGCAGTACGAAATTTACGAAGGAATCGAGAGGATACGCACGTGTTATTTCCTTAAGCAATTATTAAACTAAAAAAATTAAATTTTAATAAAGAAATAAAAATATTTATGATGGTGACGCAGATTATTCGGTTGCAGCTGCTCAAACTGGGGACGGAAAAATTGGACTATTTGCAATATTTAAAAATCTAAGTTGCTTTTTCAATCGAAAAACATTGATGAAGGTCCTGTTATTTAAAGCAAGTACATCCGAATAATCCGTTGTGATCCACTCATAATGTGAATTAAATACAATTTATAACATTTCTATGACGAATTCCGTTTCGATTAAACAAATAATCATAAATCATTTTTCGTCAAAAACCATTGAGGAATGTTAAGCCTTCTAAATATTATTACATTGATTTTCAAAGTATATTCATTCTAAATCTATGCATAAGTATTTCAAGACCATGAAAATGTTCACTTCTGTATCATTACTAGTCATGCTCTTCTTGAAAAATGCATATTTTAATCGTTTTCCATGGGAATGATGGTTATTCCTGCTTTAAAAATGTGGAAAGTAGTACAATACCCGAAGTATAGCAAGAAATCCACATTTATCTTAATGGTAATAATGTAAATGAATCACAAAGAACAATAATATGAATCATAAACGTTACCTCCAGACTTGAGGATGAGTTCTTTGTCCTCAACAGCAATCTCCGGCATGCGATCCTCCAGTTCCTCAATTTCGATCTCCAGCTCGGTCTCATCCTCGGGTCTGATGGTTTCCAGTGAAGTCTCACTGCCGCTGACTCTAGTTTTGCTGTTTTCAATAGAGTTTTGATCACTCACGGAGCTTTTCGTTTCGCTTTTATTGCCAGAGGACGTCGACAGATCGACGGGAACATCTGTAATAGTCGATTCCGCCAATGATCTTGTTTCCTCCATCACGAAATCGGTATTTTTTCGCTCATTGTCCTTCCTGCTCGAATTTCTGACTGGGACTTCTGGCCTCCTGGATGCAGTTAAATGATCCATCTTCATTTTCTCAACGACCGGATTACTCTTGACTTCTGGCACGATTTTAGGCTCCTGGACCCTTCCGGACCGTTTCGGATCCCTGATATTCGGGATCGTTATGAATTTTGGTCTTTCAGGTATCTGCTGCTCTGGAATTATAGGTTCTTCGAGGTTCTCGGTGACCGGTTCTTTACAACCATTGACCGAACTCCTGCTGGTTCTACGAGAGGCAACCATAATCTCCTGAGGCTTTTCTGGAGCGAAGATGACATTATTTACGTTAAACAAGACGTTCTTTCGCTTTCCGTCAGCCTTTCCCCTCTTCAGGATACTTTTGAGCGTCGTTCTCGACTCTTTGACCCTACGGGGAGGTCTCTTCGGCGAGATTTTCGGTATAGGAATTCTGGTGACCGCTGGTGCAGCAGGTTCTTCTTCATCAGAGATTTCCCGAGGTTCATTGAAGACCCTGATTCTCTGACCCCCGATTGCAGCTACCGCACTCCTGTTAGGCACTCTCTCGATAGATTTCACTTTGGTAGGATCAAAGAGGCTCGATGACGGGGTTTCTTCAAGCTCCAACGCATTGTCGGAAAGATCGTCGCTCAGATCGTCCTCGTCTCTCATCTGTTTCTTCACCAGGAGATAGGGATTCACGTCGCATTCCAAAATACTTTTTCTGGAGTCGGTTGCAGAGGCTCCTGAAGTACTCGTCGTTGCACCGTCTTTCCATTCTTCTTCAGGCTTTCTTCGACCATTTTCTGGTGCTCGGGACGAGGAGTTGCTGTCTTGCCAGTTTCGTGGCTTTTTGGCAACTCGCACTACTCGGCCCGGTGTGTTTCTCGAATCCTGATCAACGGAAGTTTCTTCCAACCAATCGTCGGAAGAGGTTCCTGCAAAACTCGCACGGGATTTCCTCGAGTTCTCGTCGTAAGGCGTCTCCGTGTCGAACCATTCCGTTCTCGACACTGCTGCATCTGTTGATCCCTTGCGGTCTTTGTTGCTCCTAGCGACACTTTGACTTCGGGAGTCGCGTTGGTTCGACTGTCGATGGGGTGATATACTTCGCGCTCGTGATCTTGGCTCCACGAGACGACTGCGTCGCATTAGGTCGTAGGGATCGTCGACCGATGATCTCAGAACACCTGGATTTGGCAGAGAGGGTAGGATGTTGGAATTAAGGCTAATTTCTGTTTTAATGACAGTGATCACACGACTAACTCTCTGTATACTTGTTTCGAGGTTGACCAATTATGCAAGATTATTAATTTTTCGGAATACAATTTGTTTTCGGGCTTCACGAGAGTTTTGCTTTAATCCACTACATATGTGGTTAAGGGAAGCTCAGTTTTCTATTTAACAATGGAGAAATTTCTCTGGAAAACGAGATACTAAGTACTTCTCCTTAGAATTCTTCTAAGTGTTCTTTATAACAAAATTACTCTAATACGAATGAAGGAGAATCAAACTTTCCTTAAAATTTCAAAGCGACTATTAATAAAAATGTGATGAACATTTTGATTTGCTAATAGTAAGGATAACATTTTTGACAATAACATGTTACCACTTTTTAAAACTTGTTTTCAATCCACAGAGAAAAGAGATAGTTGAGTCAACCAAATCCAGTGGTCACCGGTTGTCAAGTAGATTGTTTAGTCAATTCAGCAAAAATGGGTAGTAAAAGTTTGAATAATTTTCATTGCAACAAATATTATCGTTACGCCATGAAATTTCGAATAAAACAAAACAATCAATCAATCGTTCCAGACACTGTGTATACCCAGTACCGCGGGAACACAACTTATTTCGTTCTATGATCTCCTCCAATGAACTGGAAATTTATGTCCGACTCGTGACGGTACTATATTATGATTTTATTGTTATTGCTTACCGGCCAAGCTGGGACGACTTCTGGAGGAAGTTGGTGTGATTCGGCAGGTTCCACCTAGTGGAACACCGGCGAGCCGGTGACCGCCGCACTTCCGGCAGTTTCCCAGCTTCCGGGTGGTCCCGGTGAGGAACTCCGGACAGGAACATACTATGAGTACCGGTGCACCCGGTGGCGGCGGCGCCAAAAAAGCTCGAGGGTCGTGAATTCCACGTGAAGATCTAACCGTGCCGTAAAGCCACGGATCGCCGTAGAGCATTTGTCGAGAAAGTGCACTTCCTCCGCTTATCGTGCCCCAACCTTTCGAATCATCGGAACCCTGGTTCTGACGCGAGAGTCCCAATCTCACGCTCCACGACTTTTTGCCTTTGCTCAGAGTGTCGTAGTTCTGTAAAACAAAAATAAAAATGTGACATTAAGAGCAATGTTGATGCTGAAGTTCATTTAAGTATTATGTTGGTTCATTATAAAATTAGGTTTAACATAATTGTATTGTAAATTACGAGGACGATCTTTACGATTTCCGAGCGAGCACAAAATGTTCACATGATGTAAATTATGTTCAGTGATGCTGCATGTCTAATTTGATGACGGTCGGTAGAAGAGTTCGGATTTTAGAGAAATTTTTTTAAATATAGTTTTCACTTATTTATATAAAATAAGGACGAAAATGGAACATTGCTAGTTGCTTCCTCATTATTTTTCGCTTTTTACAGCGTTCTCTTTATGAGGAAGCCAACATCAATTAACAAGCTTCCTCGTAGAGGTAACTTTGTAAAAAGCAAAAATAAATGAAAATTAGTGTGCAAGGTTTCTTTAGTTATCTCTGATTTTTTCAATGGTATAAAATCTCTCTTCCTCGCATTTACGTTTCTTTTTTACCAGGCCTCTAGATCAGCTATTCAATGTGGTTACATTCAGCGCACGGCTGAGTGGTTACCCATATAAGTACTGGCAACCCAAAAACTGCTTGACTCTCCATTTCAAGGAATAAACGAAATCTTCGCTCTGTGTTATTGGTGTGTCAAAATTCAGAATGATCAATGAAGCGGTTTTTGAGTTACAGATGATTGAACTTTCGAAGCCGAAAATACACCTACACATGGACTCTTTTTCTAGACCACTTTGTACAACATCTGGAACTCTTCCGAATGTCCTAAAATAAATATCTCGGAAATCTTACATTTCAGCATCAGGGAGAAAAAATCCTTTGTTAGCGCTTGTGGGTTTGTACCATAAACCAAAGACAAGTAGGTTACTCACAACTGATAAATAAACGGTTCCTCTCGAATATCAAACGGAACATTTCGGCACGAAGTTCGTAAACTGCACTTTGCTGGGACAAAATGTCATGAAAAAAAAGGTTCTTCTATGAGGAAACAAAAGCGACTTTTTTTCGCTTTAGTGATTCCTACAAATATATATTTTTTAATTTCAGTTGTTTCACGGCGTATTGAAGACGAAACTTACAACGTCCTTCAGCATCTCCTTACAGACTTAATATTTATTTCTCAATTAGTAATGCGACTCTGATGGGAACCTCTCGTTAAGCTTGTTTTCCTTCATGTCTTGGGATCGCAGTACGGAAAAGGCTCACTGAATTCACCAAATAAAGAAGGTCAAGCCACGCGCTCGTTGAAGGAAGTGACGAGAGTGAAGACACTGGACAAAGGAAGAAAAAGTGACTGGCGTTTCGCGCCGGAAAGAGGGCAAACATCCGAGTAAAAGGAGAGACCGAGAGCGTGGCTTGGTCGTTGTTTTCTGTTGGATGCGTGAACACCTTCTGTTGTGTGTGGGGGAAAGTGAAGGAGATCCGAAGACCTGCGTCAGGACATCGATGCAATTGATCGGGAGCCTCACGAACCGAGCTCGCGGATGTACGAAATGCATTTAAATTCGTTTCCGTGGAGAAATCGCTGCATACTAAGAAAAAGTTTCGTTGAATCACGGAAATCCTCGACAATGAAATGAAACACTTAAGTTTTAATACTGTCTTCTCTTTGAATCATCTCAAACTCAGTGAAAAGTAATGACATTGAATCAAGGAAATATTTCAATAAACCAATCAACAATTTTTCATTGATTTCATAGAAATCGTCTTCGAGACACTGAAGCAAAACTTATCCCATAAAATAACTTATCTCGAAAGAAATAGAAGGAAAGTAGATGTTACTCAAAATATTTGTCATTCAATGCACTTCATACAAATACATCACTTATTTTAAAAAACATCGTCACCAAGCTGCGAACTTTTCCGATTTTTCGTTTTGAATCATGTGACGTGACGTGTCACGAAATATATCGTTTTATTTATTTAAGGAAACCATTTATTAGAATTAAGCAAATTACTTCATTTCTATATGCTCATTAAGTAAATGTTTCATTATAGACAATAAAATGTCTTCTTTAAAATTTAAATGCAACATTTCATTAAAAACGAAGAAATTTTTCGTTAGCATTAATGAAAAAAAAAAAAAAAAAATCAAACGACTCATTTCCTTGGAGTCAATGAAATTTTTTTCTTAGTGGCGCTTTTGTAGCGGGCCAATGAAATCAAGATAACCGGCGCCATCTAAGGGCGCGTTTTTATGTTGCATGTTTGCCGAAGCAACAGCACCAACGAAATAACTAAAAACCGGCTCGAGTCACTTTCTCACTTGATTGTTATAAAAAAAAACGTCTTCTCCAACTTCTTCACTATCGCCCCTGTAACTCACTTCACTTTGAATCCACGTTAAGCTTCTCAGGTTAATGATATTTTTGTTGGAGTGTTTATTCTGACTGAAGCTGGAGCAGCTGAGGAGATTATAGCTCCGGCTCAAGATTCTAGCGAAAACTGAGACCCAAGGGGATACAACGAGTTTTACAACACCTTCCATTGCGTGTGTTTAGTGCATGCGCTTACCTTATTGCAGAGTCGTAGGTGGGAGAAGCAGGGAATGAGAGATAATTTGTGTGTGCACACGAGGTCTCGAGCATGGAGGTCGGAGAGTAATCTAAGATCTGCTGGTTTAACGCTTCTGCCCACAGCAATTCTTTTCTCTTTCTTTGATTGTATTACGAAAATCCGATGGACATTTGTTACAGGACAGACAGTATCCACAGACTCTCCGCAACGTAACAGAAACAGCGTATTAAAAAAAATCTGAGCAGCCATAATTATCAATAAATTTTTATCATAAATAAAATCGGCAGGTGTAATTTACAATCATCCTCATTGATTTTAACCCCGCTTAGGGTTAATTTCATAGCCAAGTTTTTTCGTGGTTAAACTACTACCTAAAGACTCTCTTTTACAGAATTTTTCAGACCTTAATGTTCTTAATCTTGAGTTCAAAAAAATAATACAAACTTTTTTTTTCTTTATCGAAGAAATAATCGCTATCACATTGATTCTAAATGTTGCCGTTGTCTTGAATGAAATAACAGTTCTTAAGCCAAAAGAAAAACTTTTTACCTTCTCACCACATGCAAAGCATGCAAGAAAGAAGGTGTTGCAATCCAACAAAAATTCGAGGCTCAGATTTATTAGTATACAAATTAAATTTGTTGTTTTGTTTAGCGAAGTAAACATTTAGATGATTCAACTAAATAATCTGCTAATCGAACAGACTACAAAGGATTTTAAAAATGTAATCAACCAAAACAAGAATTTTGTCCTCTTAACAAAATTTTGTCTGAGTCTCGTATAATTAAGGAATCGTCCATGCGATTGCTTTTTATCCTGAATAATTAAATATTATTATTCAATATGGTATCTTTTTTTATTAATTATACAGAGTAAAAAAAATTTATCGATTAAATGAATAACTAACTTCGAGTCGTTGCTATTTTCCAAACGTCTTAACAGATCTTTCGCACCTGCTGGAGATATGTGAGGTGTAGCAGGTGCGATCATCGCATGTCAACCTTTTTTTTTAAGCGAGTGAAAGGACATCTGGGACTCGATGGCACCAAGAAGCGAACCGTTCGTTTGTCATGTACTACAGTGAAACCCTGGATGAAAAAAAAATTGTTGCAGGGATTTTAAATACCACATAATAGCTCAAAAGGTCATTGTGCGAACAAATTAAGAAATAAATCTTCGTGAAGCAGGGATAACATAAAATAAAAAATCGCACACGTACATTCATCATTACGGATGTAGTTTTACGCTGGAAACATTGCGCGGTCTTTGTCGACCATTTTGGGAAAAAAAATTTGTTTAAAAAACGGTAATATTAATACGTTAAATGGGACAGTCATTGAATTAATAGTAGGTGAAGGGTTTCAATGAAGATTGTGATTCAAAAATCGTTGATGAGAGTAATTGTAGGTTAGTTATTTAATTTTTTGTGCCTCTGAGATAGATTTAGGTAGCACAATTTAAAATCAAGTGACATTTGCGTTTTAAAAGTGCCAAATACCCAGCGTAAAAATGTTAAATTCCGGCCTTTATGACAAAGCCGTGATTTTGAACATCGAAATACATCTTCCTTTATCAAAAACTCATTAAGCAACGGCTTACAGTAAATCCAATTCCCACTGCATCCAGAATCGCTAAATTCATACTGGAATGCACTCTTCGACAGATGAAATAAACATGAAAAATTTGCTCACGGGTTCGTTCTAAAAGTTACAAGTTAAAATTTTTACTTTTTGCCTGTATACTACAGTGAAACCCTGGATGAAAAAAAATTGTTGCAGGGATTTTAAATGCCACATAATAGCTCAAAAGGTCATTGTGCGATCAAATTAAGAAATAAGTCTTCGTGAAGCAGGGATAACATAAAATAAAAAATCGCACACGTACATTCATCATTACGGATGTAGTTTTACGCTGGAAACATTGCGCGGTCTTTGTCGACCATTTTGGGAAAAAAATTTGTCTAAAAAACGGTAATATTAATACGTTAAATGGAACAGTCATTGAATTAATAGTAGGTGAAGGGTTTCAATGAAAATTGTGATTTAAAAATCGTTGATGAAAGTAATTGTAGGTTAGTTATTTAATTTTTTGTGCCTCTGAGGTAGATTTAGGTAGCACAATTTAAAATCAAGTGACATTTGCGTTTTACAAGTCCCAAATACCCAGCGTAAAAATATTAAGTTCCGGCCTTTATGACAAAGCCATGATTTAGAACATCGAAATACATCTTCCTTTATCAAAAACTCATTAAGCAACGGCTTACAGTAAATCCAATTCCCACTGCATCCAGAATCGCTAAATTCATACTGGAATGCACTCTTCGACAGATAAAATAAACATGAAAAATTAGCTCACGGGTTCGTTCTAAAAGTTACAAGTTAAAATTTTTACTTTTTGCCTGTATGTTTTTACGAAATTGCAGAATAATAATGCCTAATATGTACTTGGTCAGGTTTAAACGTTAGATGTCTTAGAAGAAAGGTTTCATCTATAAAATAATTGTTATCATTATTAGTTTTAGGTTCCCTTAAAAAATATTGACCAACGATTTGAGTTTACATTTCAACCGACATTTGTTCACCAATTTTACTGACGAGTACTAAGCCTGTCTTAAGTAGGTTCCATAATCTATCCAGACGAAATAATCAATTCAATTCTGATGTTTATATCAAGTTGTAAATATCCTAAAGTGCGTACAGGGGAATTAAGAAAGAACAGAAAGAATGCAGATCTGGAAAATGGGCCAGGCTGGAGCCGGCGGGCAGCATCGATGCTCACTTTCTCGGCCGATCGCCATAAAAATCCTGTCCCTCCGGTGCGACGTGGTGTTGCTGTTGCGTACAACATAAACAAGAGCTGGGGAGTTGACTGGAGAGCGGAAAGTGGTGCTCCCGATGGAATACTTATTGCGGTATATGATTATTATTGTGCAGCAGTAAATGTTAAAGTGCTCGAAGCCTGCAGAGCGTCCGTGAGAGATCCTTCTAATCCGGAAATCGAGGCTAGCGAGTACAGCGATCCACAAGCGCGAAGCATCGTGAACGTGAGGGGAAACGTATGTGAGCGTGGTGCTAATAGCAAGACCGGAAGTCCAGAGAGACCGCGTCCATTGTCCCCAGCCGGCTCGGGTACTCAGCTGCAGCAACAGGTGAGAGACCGCATCACGCTAATTCACGCCTGCGAAACTCATGAGTCGGATGAGTCGGCTGTATATGCGGGTACATTCCGACGTCGTTGCATTTTGCATTTATTTTTACCTAGTACTGTGCTAATATGAACGTTAGTTCAGTTAGAAGCTATGGTCACTGGACAATGTAGGATTTTACCAACAGATATACATAAAGAAAAGTGGTTAACTGAGACAATTATCGGTCATCGCTAAGTGTTCACGAAAAAAGGTTAGTTTCACAAAAAATACAAATATTGTCCGTCGAATGACTGAGTTATTGAGCCTATCGACAAGTGTAATGACACAAGTAAACAATGACTAATCCAAATGACTACTTGAGTTAACCAAATGGTTAACTCAAGCTCAATGGGCAAATTTAACTTATCGGTTTTTGAAATAATCAATTGTAGAACTAATCAAGTTGTTGGTTGACTCAACTGATAATTTATCAGACCGACGGATCGAAGCCCAATTCATATTTCACTAAGACGAATCCTTACGAATATCAACTGTAGCTACTCAATGAATTAAATTAATGAATCAATCGCAATCGACGAATTTTTGTCTCAAGGAAATTGCGGATAAACATTTATAAAACAGGAGCTGCCAATGAAAAAAAGAATCGACCTGGTAGAACTTCCGGTTTGCACTTAAAAATGTTGTCAGTCGTGTATGGTTGGTCTCTTGCGAAAATGAAAACGGGATGTAGCAGAAGCGATACTGCGATATCGTATGCTTGGTGTTTTGCACCGTTCGTTTTGGAATTAAGCGCGCAAAGCACGCAATGGCCAACCGACGGTGATGCTCATCACCGAGGTCATCTTTATCCAGGCCTTGGTCAGCGGGGAAAGTGAATTCCCAATTCGGCTAATTAATACTCCTGCTGGGCATGTCACACAATTATACATGGGGCATATAGATATATACGTTTATATTAAGCGCATCCTACTGTGAAACTCAACTCCGGCGCTGTTGTTGGACATCCTCGATTTCCGTGGTTCACATCCTCTTCGATCCCTGCCCGAGGTTCGACTTATCATCCTGTACGGCTTTTACTCGTAAAATATTACGTCGTGTACTGCAGAGTATGCTTCATGTCAAATTATAATCATAAATTGATATATGTCAAAAAGTGCCATGTTTAAGAGGCGATAACTCAACAAATCTTAGAAACGTTCAAACCGATTTTGAGGTCAATTTTCTATCAAGATCTGTCACTAATTTCACCGCAATTTGTGACTTTAGCTTTAGCAACATTTCATCCCAATCAACGCTCGGATCAATTATCTGTAAGATGTTCGATCCACCATAAAATCGTTTTAAAAATAAAAATCCAGTCCCAAATTCCGCTCAAATAAGTCATTAAACGTGATATCAAATTCATCATAAAATCCCGCTGAATTTTTAAAAGGTATTTCACCTCAACGTATCTCAAAAAGGACACGTTTCAGCATATACCGATTTGTGATACAAATTTGACATAATTAATTTTACGCAAATAACACTCCATACAGAAATTAAGGTACCAAAAACAAATTCCAGAAGGACCTTGAATGCAGACATGTAGCTAAGACTGTCGATAAAACTTTAATAAACCATGAATTTCACGAAAGAAGGGATGGGTATATGAATTAAAATGTCGGTGAGCGATGCCACCATATTTTAAAAAACAGTGATGCGCCACAGGTTTTTATGATATAATATAGACAATAATTTCTTGTCATAAACATATATATTTTGTCGAATGTAGAATAATGTTTCCACCATCGTATAATTATGCTTTCGGTCTAGTATATACGCTTATGTCAAGAGTATAATTATTCTTAACGTTCTCTAAGTGTCTTCTTCTTTGTCTTCACTATCGACCAACAAAAAGGCACAGTAGAAACAAAAGGGTACAGTAGAGCCTTGATGATAGAAACAAAAACGGAGCACAGCATAAATCACGCCCATTTCTGCCCAGTGTCTGAGTTTAAGAGGACCGAGTCACCTAAAGGAAGTCGTACAATAATCCTGTATTCTCATACAATAATATATATATATATATATATATATAAGTTGGAGAAAAATATAGACAGGTATCAACGGTGGATTCGTTGGTACTCGACTCGTTGATTACGCGGAACGCATTAAAACCTCGTAACGACCGACATTACGACCCCGCTACGGCCGCCAAGTTGCAGCCGCTTGTACATGCCTTTCTTGTGTATTATTTGCGGTAGTCTTTCTCGCAGGATTCGTAGCATAGAAACTACATCTACTGGAATAAATGCATATGCTTCCAAATGATACAAGAGTTACTTAATGATAAAGAAATTCAAATTGAAAAACGTGCTGAATTACGCATTTCGCGTTGAGAGATTACGTAAGAAACATAATCCGACAACATCAGTGAGTTACACCAGTTATACGTGCAATAATTATAATCAAAACGAATATTTATCTATATTTTATCAGTCATAAAAGTATCTGTATAACGAAAACCTCATCGATGGTCATGAATTTATGAGTGATGCGAATTAAAAAATCAATCTTTACGCTGCAAATGTCAGAACTTTCCTTTGAATGACTTGTATCAGTGACACGAAACAATCTGTGAGTAAAATATGATTTTTATAAACTTGAGCTGTAATTCCGTATGTTCAAAAATTATTAATTTTCGCTGTATAATTTCTGTCTTTGATTTTCTTGCTCCTCTTTTGTTCCTATATGTCTCTTATCTTCTTCTTTTCTCGACTGCGGTCTATGTCGTCATCTTATTTCTACAATTTTATTACCTTAATACAAAAATCGTATTACTGCGAATTAAACTACAATGAAAATAATCTCATTGGTATTCAGAAAAAGTACCTTTCTGATTTTTGTTTCTTTTTCAGGGATTGCCAATTTTCATTACTCAAAGTTTTTCATTCCCGAAAGTTGTCTACATTCGTGAGAATAGTTACATGTTTATAGAATAATGAAAATCCATGAAAATTTTAATAAAACCTTTATACGTATTATTCATTCACGATCAAATTGTCTTTCGGCCCAAATGAAAGATAAATAAATTAAATAAATCCACGAGGGAAAAGCTCATTTAAGTAAACCTTTCATTACAGTAAAACGTTTTCAACGCAAGGCAAATTCATTTTTTATTATAATTTTCATTTCATTGAAGATAAAGAAAATTTTCGTCGCGTTTAATGAAAAAAAAAAAATCAATCCCCTCATTTTTTTGTAGTACCTGAAATCATTTCTCTCAGTGCAGTTACGTGCGAATTAATTTTTCAGTCACATTTTCAGATTCTAAACCTCTTAGCCCCGTAATTACAAAGCCCATACATATTTCACACACATGCAGACTGAAAAAAAAATTGTTTCTCAAATACATTGTCTCCTATGTTGTACAAACTTTGGTAATTCGCATATTCGTATATCTCTTTAGTTCCGTCAGGTCGCGTCTGTCGTTTGTAGATTACAATAAAGAGGATCTATAAGTGCAGTACGAGTTCCCTCCGGGAGAAGACTCCGGATAGGCGATGCGTGTGCATATGTAGTTTCTTAGTCGTGTATCGAGTTTTATCGTACACAATCTCATTCTATATCGCGCGCGAGCTTCTCGTGCTATCCCGCTGGCAGGGGTCACGGTGGATGCATCGCGAGGAGGTGGGCTTAGCGAGAGAACGAGCGGACTGCACGCTGCACTATCGTTGCACAACAGCGTATAACGTTGGTGCGGCGCTCGAGTGGCAGCGATACGACGTAACTCTCGTAAGGTAAGACTGCTACTCGGGTGCGTGTGCCCCCCGCGCGCTCCTGAGTCCTATGCACCCTGTCAGACCGCGAGAATCCGCGCGCGGAAGATTACCGGCGTAAGACCTTTCCGCTCGCTGAGAGCTATCATCTTCTGTATACCACAAGTATAGCCTAGCCTCGACAATTCACCGGCGCACCGTGCACAGTATAAACTCTTCTGGACTACTACCATTAGAAAGATCTCGGCTACACGGACACTGGAACACGTTAGTGCATTTGAGACGGACAATCGTGAGGAATATGCGTGTTGCGGAAAATCCGCGGAATATCGGAGAAGTAGCGCAAACATAGACCGATGTAACTTTGTAGAATATAATGTTTCATGGAAATAACGGAAGGTTTCCGTTCCCGCAGAAGAATTTCGAGCGGAAAGCAGAAACGCGATTTCCGTCGTATAATTAAGGGCTCAGAATTGGTGTTTGGAAGAAGATATTCGTTAGTGCTTCTTTCGTTAAGTTTCCTTTCTTCGGGATCTTTTCTTTTGTGGAAAATAATTTGGCGTATAATTAAGGGGTCAGAATTGGTGTTTGGAAGAAGATATTCGTTAGTGCTTCTTTCGTTAAGTATCCTTTCTTTGGGATCTTTTCTTTTGTGGAAAACAATTTGGCGTATAATTAAGGGCTCAGAATTGGTGTTTGGAAGAAGATATTTGTTAGTGCTTCTTTCGTTAAGTTTCCTTTCTTCGGGATCTTTTCTTTTGTGGAAAATAATTCGGCGTATAATTAAGGGGTCAGAATTGGTGTTTGAAAGAAGATATTCGTTAGTGCTTCTTTCGTTAAGTATCCTTTCTTTGGGATCTTTTCTTTTGTGGAAAACAATTTGGCGTATAATTAAGGGGTCAGAATTGGTGTTTGGAAGAAGATATTCGTTAGTGCTTCTTTCGTTAAGTTTCCTTTCTTCGGGATCTTTTCTTCCATGGAAAATAATTTGGCGTATAATTAAGGGGTCAGAATTGGTGTTTGGAAGAAGGTATCCGTTAGTGCTTCTGTCGTTAAGTTTCCTTTCTTTGGGATCTTTTCTTTTTTGTGGAAAATAATTAATATTACCGAGAGGAAAAAAAAAGTGTAAGAAGTTATGTATTGGGACTTCAAGCTACGACCATTTAAGAACGATAGAAAATGTATCTACATTGATATAAGAGAACTAGAAGACGTGCAGACTAAAATTTTACTGTTTTACAGATTTTCAATTAAACACTCGAAGAAGTAATGGTTTTTTTTTGCCAGCTAAACGATAACTATTATTTTTATCTCATCCGACGATATTGCTATTTATATCTACCGTTAATTAGTTTCACGAAAGATAGTTACGGTATCGCAAAGTAGTCGAATGGACTAACAATTAATAGTCGCCGGATCCACGACGAGTTCGTTGATTTTTCTCAACCTAATCCACGTGACAATTCGCTGAATAATACGTCGACAAAATTGTTCAACCATTCCCGGGGAATTGAGCCGTTACAATAATTATATTCTTGAAATCCGTAAATCTGTATCCTTCAGCTGCTCTAAGTACCACTATCATTCGAAGGCATCCACGCATTTATATTTAATTAGTCGTTTGCCTGATAAAACAAAAACATTGGTTCGATAATCCTTAGTGGCAACCTTCTCAAGGGAAATCCACAGGTGCGGAGATGAAAAGAGAGGTAAAACAACTCGTTGCACCTCGGTAATTCAGTCTCGAGACTCCGCTATCAATTAAATCCGCCTCCGAAGATAGAATGGTTAAATAATCCCGAGACTATAGCAAAATGTCTCGGGTCTCGCGATTTGCGAACACTTCCTCGATTCTCGAGGCGATCCAGTCATGCTGGTACAGCGGGTAAAAGAAATACACAAGTGGTTTAGCTCCAGCGCTAGGAGCTACCGGGTTAGACGAGTGGAGCTGAGTTGCCTATTCGCTGGGTTGCCGAGCAAGCCGCGAGCTCTGTAGAAGTTGCTGCCCCGATGTCATAACCACGTCGACCGGTTTTACCTCAAAACTAGCAACGGAATAGCTTATTAACCGGGCATATAGTACTGAAAGTGGTGTAAGGAGTCAAGCGGTATCAACAGCGGCACAAAACTCACGTCGTTCTCGAGACTAGCCTTCACTACACATGTAAAAAGGGAGGCCGTCTTTTCACAAGTTTGTCGCACAGAACCCGGATAGACGAAGCAATATATACGTGCCTTTGTATATACGTACGTACGCTCGTCTCAACGGAGAACAAGTGAGGGCAAAACGCGAGTGAAGTAACTTTAAACTCTCTTGTCCTTCGCGAATCGTTTCGGTTTCAGGGTTTTCAAGTAGAACTGGTTTAACACGACAATGCGGTCCCGTCAGCAGTGGACTGGTCATATGATGGTGCATATATCCGGAGACGTTTGTTACGATGACGGCGACAACGGCGAGGAATAAAGGCACGACTATATAATCTGTATATGTCTTATGTATATATGTACATACATACACCAAGGGGTTCCCCGCCTCTTTCTCTCTTCGGAATTATGATTAAATTATCGTAAGTCTGTGCAAAGAATAAATTACAACTCACTCATAAAAATGGGAGTGAATTTAGTACGCCAAACGATATGAGATTTGCAAGACTGGTATATGAATTCTGGACTAATATATTTTTATTATAAATTTGAGAATAGTATAAGAATTCGATGATACTAGTGTATTTGAAAATTACAGACAGTGAGTATTGAATACTTATCCTTAATATACCAGTATTGTTAGTGACAAATGAATCTGAAAATTAATATACTGTATATGAAGATTTAAACAAAAAATTTTTAGAATGAACAATTTGTAATGTTACTTTGGGTAATTAATTTCACGGAGCATTTATAGGACGACAAGACTTTTAATTTTTAAGGCAATTCATAAAGTGCAATTAACAAATATTATCTTGTTGATAACATTACGGTAAATAAACCAGAACAATTGGTTTCTGGGATCGTTAAAGGATTCAGAAACGATCTAAATTTTGAGTCCATGAGAGATTTAGAAAAAATCCGGACTTGTGGCCCATGAGGGACTCATAAAAAATCAAGCATGGTTCCACTTACATTCCACTTACTTGGAATGCCGTGTTTCTTGCTGTGTAGGATAGGCGAGATATTTTTATAGTATAGAGACATATATAATAGTCCAACTTTTCATACGTTTTTGTATCCTTCTACAAGTTTCCCTTTCTACGTTTTTGTGTCACGTGGCTTATAAAAAGTGACAACGAAATAAGAGAGTTGTAAATGAAAAATCAGGTTGACTCGTGACTCCAAAGCCATTAGAAATCCTCGGATCTACAGTGTGTGTTACAAATGCAAGTTTATCGAGCGGAGAATTTTGAGAAAACGCAATTATTTTCACCCTGGCAAAACGAATTTAGGACATCGATATATTTATGAGACGCGAGGTAAACGCGTGGAGGAAACGACCTTAAGAAATAATATTCCCATTAGAGTCGTGGACTAACACGTGAAAGAGAAGAACGCGTAAAAAAGTGTCTGGAGATTTGCGTTGATAAAGAAAGACTAGCGTCTACGTGCGAGACGCTTCGTTCATGCAAATGTTACATAAGGCTCAACGGCCACCGCGCTCGTGCCAATTAATCGCTCGAGATAATCGCATACTCTCGGTGCATAACAAGCCGACGGGCACGCTTTCACGTGAAAATAGACCTCCTCTTTATATCTATGTTTAAACGAATTTTCGTAATTTACCATACGATGTTACGATTTTACATCATGCCTCGAGTACGTTGAGGACCTTTGGTTAGTTAATGAATGCCTTTGCTGATGATGTTTAGAGTGCTAATTTGCATTCGTTATTGACGTTCATCGGTGTAATTAATTTTATGCATTTCAAGAATTCAATTATAAGCCTGTGATAAACGCCGTTTCGAAGATTGATTGAAGTTTCCCAAGATACGTCAATTGGCAAGGGGGAAGAGACAGTTTTGTAAGCAGTCCAAAAAGGCAACTTTATAACAGCGATGACAGTCCCCCAATAATACCCGGATCTTTTTTTTTCGTTTTTAATCCCAAGTGGATGGCATTTAAACTTACATAATTGTCAGGTGAACTTTCGGTCGTCAGAAATACAACGTTATACTTTCTAGTACATTCCCAGTGAAAACTACATTAGTATTCTAATTAAATAAAAATTAATTTTTGGTTAAATTATTAGAAATTTGCACACTTTTGTTAAAAATTTTTCATCATGGAAGCTTTTTTTGTTCTTCTAAATTTGGTATTAAGTTGATATTTTGAAATTCATTAAAACAAATCGCGGAGTAAAAAATCGATCGAATGTTACTCCGATTTTACAAAACTAGCAACAAATGTGCTCACTTCACTTCCACTCATTGCCTTTCATTTATCTTTTCTTGTGGCTAAACATGATATTTGCATATTTATACAATTCGTGAGTCTACGTGACTCTATTTCTGCTTTAGTGTTTCGATATAATCGACTTTCGATGTGCCATGTATTTTATTTTATTTTTCTATACGAGAACCATAATGTATTCAATTTCGCAACTGCGGAAAAAACAGCTGTTGGAAACGTGCGCTATACGCGAATCTGCAGTGATTGTAATAGTCTGAAATTGATTTTACGTCAAAGCCATCGACGACCAGAATGATTGAAAATTGGCTTCGGTTTTCGATATTACGACTTTCGATGAACCATGACTTTTTAAAGGGAGGTTCTTAGATATTTTTTGTTAAGATATTTTGAAGGGGGCAACAGTATCGTAACTAAGGGATGTGCTGTCAATAATTTCTTAATTAACGAATTTGCAATACAAATTTTTAATATGAAAAACCTTAAAACCGCACACAAATACCCAACTGAGTATTTCTCAAATTTGTACCAAACTGATATGTGTCCGCTTCCGTAGAAAGTTGCAGCCTAATCTCTGAAAAATTGCACAGTCCAACAAGAACAGACAAATATGAAAAAATCAAAACCTGATAAGCCCTCAACTGGTTCTATAATTACTGCAGAAATCGTAACATTAAAAGAAACTTAACTATTCTAATTGACTCGTAAATTTTAGTTCGACGAACGAAATGTCTTCAAGTCGAAAAGTACATTTTTAGAGTCTGCATCCCATACATGCACATATTTAGAAAAAAAAGTGTTGTGCACATTTTAGGGTATTCGTAACCTCACGTTATAAACTCGATTTGTAAAAATGAAAAGGCGGAAGTAAAATGCATAGAGTATTCAAGGCTTCGTTAAATTTATGCTGCAATTGCAGAAGGAAGAGGAGCCTGCTCGTATCAGAGAGTTTCAAGAAGACTGGAGTTCGATGCTGGCAGTTGGAAATCACGTGAGATCGGACTATAGGATATGGAAGCCACGCGCAATATCGATTTGCCGGAGAGTCTCTCCACGCGATCGATTAGATAACGGTTCGTTTAATTGGATAAAAGTTTATCCAAGGCCACGTGCGAAACCTGTGGTTGTTACGCTGGGCTGCTGCAATTCTCCCGGCAGCAGCGACTCGGGAGATGATTACTGGGTATGTATATATAGCTGCAGAAATGCAAGTCTGCACGAACGCGGTATTTTGCGTTCGCGGAAATTTCTCTCTGCAGTCTCTTTTACTTTTATTGCAATTGTTCTTACTTTTCCTGGTGTCGGCGAGGCTGAAGTCTGTTGCAACCCTGACTGTAGGTGATATCTCTTAGGTGTGAGCATCGCTGGCGGCGCTCCGAGACTACCCGGGGCGACAGCGACGCTCGTCATTGTCATTTCCGGCTCCGCCGGAGCTCCTCGCTGCTGACCGAACTCTTCTGCTGTCTTTTTGCGGACAATGCGCGCCCCGACTTCTCTTACTTTTCTTATGTCCGATTACGCTGTTGCGCTCCTCACAGGCTCTCATCCTCGACTCAGCTTCTGCAACAAATTCAATTAACGCGTTGATTAAAATTTTCAATTTGTTGACATTTCGCAGGGTGGACTTTTTTAAAATGGGTTTATTTAAAGGACGCAAAGTAGAACCTTGCCCATTGCGCTCTTATTGTTATTCGCTTTTTGAAAAGCTCGTTCCATGCGGAAACATTTGAATGTATTTCACAAAAAGGCTTAAAAAGAATTCGTGGAAGAAAAATATTGAGAAAGGTGGAGTATTATTATTCCTGATGAAGTCTGATGCTCTTTATCATCACATTCTTCGATGATATCATGTCAGTGCGTATTTGTTGGTCAGACAGGCTCCACGCCTCCAAATTGGTTGTGTCAATAAACCAGTTGGCTGGGATAAAAAATTAGCTACTTGAGCCATTTAATTGGTAACCAGCGAATTGGCCGACAGAATCAATTAGTTTGTCGGCCGAACCGAAAAATTTGGTTAACCTAGCCAGCTTAGTCGCTTGGACCGTATTTAACCATGGTACTTAGTTAGGGCAATTCATTATTTCTCGCGGTATACTAACCAAAGTTGAAATTTACTGTTTAGGAGCCGTGGTTTCAAAATATATCCGTAGCACCACATAAAAAGTTGCAAATATTGGAAACTGCGAGTACGCTATCTCCTTTGATCTTGTTTTGATTAGTGAATACCAGAATGGGTGGCCTTAATTTTTATTGCAACGAAAGATTAAACTCTTAACCGATTACTTATGAACCGGAAGTCTTCATCAAAATAGTGGCGAACTTCACGGGCGTTCGAGGATCTCAAACTTGCGTAAAAGCGAAACGATCACCCACGATTACGTTACATCAGATTCTACAATGGCCATAGCGTTACGAAATGAACGTAACCCCCTCTCCGCAAATGCGAGAGTAGAGTGCGGGCGGGAGATCAACGCATTTCGCAAGAGTTATCTTGGTTTCGCTCGCAGACGCGCGAAGCGTATACCAAATCCTTCGAGCGATGCGAGAGTCCGTGTAGAAAGTTAAGACAACCGGAGAGCTGCTGACCTCGAGCGCTGTTACCTTAAGATGTACTTCCAAATGAGAGAAGTGAATAACAAGAGATTGATTGAACGCGTTAATCTTCACATTCAAAGCAACTGTGTCAGGCGGAACAGCGGCTAAACTTTAGAACAATTATTTAGGAAGATGAAAGAGAAAAATGTATTCAATACAGCGGATAGGATTCAAACTGAGGTTGAACAAATAGAATTTCCATAATTATTCTACATAATTTACACCAAGGCTTTGCTTGTATCGGAGTAAAAACTGAATCTGCATAAGCAAACTAAATTAAAATGCAGTCGAATTTATAAGCTATTTCTATTTCAAAAAATTAGATATCGTTTCCGATTTTGATACATATTACATT
The DNA here is from genome assembly GCA_947507545.1 of Clistopyga incitator. Lineage (NCBI taxonomy): Eukaryota > Metazoa > Arthropoda > Insecta > Hymenoptera > Ichneumonidae > Clistopyga > Clistopyga incitator. The sequence continues at coordinate 6,571,273 of OX382173.1, read as the reverse complement.
GAATTCAACACAAAAGTAAAAACATAAACGAAATAAAATGTAAACATAAAAGAATGTTTCATTAGAATAGGATGTAAAATTTATTGCCACATATGACCTTTTGGCTTCATAGACTTCCTTTCACCTTATTACATTTTGCTCAGTAACATTTGCACTTGGACACAAATAAATGTTACCTTGTTTATGAAATAGTAGTAATTACCCAATTCTTCTATTCGTTTCAAATTCTTGTTCATATATCCATTATTTCGCTGAAGTAGCTTAGCCTCTTGACTAACATTGACTTTCATATGTTTTCAAAAATCACTCTGACATCGTCTTATCCAAATAAACCATTTTTTCTTTATTTTTTTCTCTGGTAACCGCACACACATATTTCTTCTGATTTTTGCAATAAACTCTATAGACCAATCGAGGAATTACAAAAGCCGCAAAGACGTTTGGTTGATACATCGTAACTACTTGACCCCAGTCGTCATAACCTACCATTTTTCAAATAAAATATAATTTGTTACAAGATTAAACCCAATGTTCACATTCTAAGAAGACTTTGCACCAAAAAATACTGCAGTATTAATGAATTTAAAGGACACTAGGCCAACTAGGACGTTACCGCTATTTCCGTCATGTTGTCTCCCTGATTCTTCAAAACCGTTATTCTCCGCTTCTGCCGATGCGAAAAATGTGAAATATTTGACCCGTCAACTTGAATAAATCAAATTACGATTCATAAATATTCCTCAGCCATTAATATAAGCCCAATGAAGAGAATCTATGCGAAGCCCTGAAAATTAAGGAGTAACTCCATAAGTACCATAAATAATGCTAATATGGTCTAATGGGCCATTACATCCCTTCGGGGCTCTATTTTATTTATAATTATCCTCTTATATATTATCCCCCTCGTATTATCCCCTATAATTATTTCTCCGAAACGACGTTCGTTGGGAACAACTAGAAATTGCACTAAAAGAGTTATAAATCTTAGAAACCGACAGATTGGAATGCAGCTCCAACAGAAACAGTGGCTTGAGTCGACGTTGAACGCAATGCAGGTTATGGGGTTATCGTTATTGTCAAAGTCATCGTAGTACACGGATAACCGTCGCCACGACATCTAAATAACTCGGCCTACAATATTGTATTGTTTGCGGCATAGAGCTCATGTACGTATCGGTGTGACAGGTTCGATTACACGTATCCCATTGATAGGCACGTGCGTACGTGCAAGTCATCGATTATTAACAGCCAAGCATAATTACGAGTGCTGCCGGATGTTTGCCATTGTATTGGCGTTCGTTAACAGCGTTCACCAATCTCCCTTTCATTATTATCAATTACGATCAAATAGATTTAGACGGATACGATTATCGGAACATCGGAAGCCGAAAGCCACGAGTTTGGATGGGGGATACACTCTAAAAACCAAGTTCATTGTTTTCTATCCTTTCTATTGTTCTTTAGATACTTACGAGCTTTTTGTCTTCGCATTATAATGATGCGTAAAAGCAACACTCCAGTAAATATGTATGTGAATAGTGACTAAGTGTAACGAATAGGAAACAATTTCACACTTGGCAACACTTTTGGTTTTTCGAGTGCAGTCACAATTAAATGGATTTTCAATGAATTGGCACGATATTTTGTAGAATATGAATAGATATTTGATAATTTCCAGGTCTATCATATTTTGTTCGAGGGTAATTGTTTGTTTATCCATTCATTTACCTGTAATTACAGTCAGGTAATCGTGATCAGCCTCGAAATTCGTGATAAGTGACTAAGTGTAACGACTAGGCAGCAATTACACACTTGGTAAGACTTGGTCTCTAAATTGCAGCCACAATTAAATGGGTTTTGATGAAATCGGTAAAATATTTTTCAGTTCCAGAAATCATTGATGACTCTCTCGGATGGTAAAATTGCGCTTTCTCCTCGCTCTAATAAAATATATATTTTTCACGTTCGCCTCTCCGTCGATTCGATGGTAAACCAAGTAGAGAGATGGAAATCTGAATGAGTACGATAATATACCATGTGGTATAAAAACGACGCTTTCCCGAGGATTGTACATCGCAATTGCGCATTGCTATGGACATGCGTCGGCGGCGTCGACGTCTCGTAAATCTTTCACTGTGCTCGTACTATCAGCCGAGTATATGCGGAGGAGGTGATGGTATAAGTACACGGCGAGGCGCCTCTCGTTTGCTCAGCTATGACTGATGATTTCCACTCGTGCTTTCTTCACCCCGAATGGTATGTTAGCATATTCGGATTAAACTACGGCACGGTTATAGGCATAGCTGCAACAAAAGGTACACTCAATGGCCATCTCTCGACGATTGACGGCATCAATGATGAAAGCAACAGGAAATAATTATCATGCTAATAGAAAAGCGACTGCGTTTTTATTGTAAATTCGAAGATCACAGCCGATATGTAAAGAATATTCTGAAATAATCCAGAAAAATATCTGAATATCGGGGATCAAATTATGAACTTGATAAATTCTCTCTGACAATAATTATGGTGTTGAAGTTTGTATCGTTGGGATGCAACGAAATAAATTTTGAAAAATTCTCATAACCTCAAACGATCAGAGACGGCACAAATGGGATGACATCCCGATTATTGAGCATTAAAAAAATATATCACCCTATATTATAGCTTACCCAATAAGGCGCTAATCGTTGTTTTTTTCTAAATTCATTTTTCAAGTCGTTGCATTACAACGATGCAAATTTCATAAGGACCAATAGTTTTGTTATGACAGAAATGGCGTTTTAGCGATCCAGTAGAAGATCACATCGTTGTACAATATAAGTGTAGAACATATTAGTCTCATCATACTTCTTAAAGCTAATTTCATAATTGAATATAATTTAAAAAATGCCCAATAGAAAATGCAAAGCTTATTGGTAAGAAAATTTCATTGTTATCGAAAAGTGGATAAGAGTAGAATCAGTTTTTTCATGGGGTCCGGTGCTTTTTCAAAAATGGTTATTCTGTAGTATACTTCAGTCAAGTAAAGTCGACCACAAAATTTTGATTTTCGCTGACACACAAACTGCTATTCTCATCAATTTAAATAATTTCCTGGTAATGAGAACACTGGGCAGGTTTCTGTTTTATGCATTAAGCAATTTTGCCCAGATCCTTTTTTCATAATTATGATCAGCCACTCATTGCGAAAAGAGGATCGGTTATTGACAGACATGCCAATAACTGATCCCTTGGTCACTGAGGTGGTCAATGACTGCACTTTCGTACGCTTGATTGCCCACGTATAAAGATGTATGACTGAGTAAAAGTCCGGATAGCATTCTGCAATGCCGAGATGAACGTCGACGCGTCTGTGACATGATATGATCGTTAATGAGGATCAGGAATCCGCAGATTCCTCGACATGATTATCTGTATTATATCAGCTGTCCAATTGCTCGTAAGGATTGCTGTCAGTTATGTACAGAAACTTTATAGTACTGCACTTCAATGACATTTCGTCAGCATCAACTTGTCTGTGTCTTAATTATAAATATCTCGGTTAGTTCTTTGTTTTTCCTTGCCTACAGTGTGTTGAACCCTGCTACCAAAGGGAGTCAATAACCGCAGAATGGCACGTGGAATATTTCGTTCGAAACCCTTCGTCGCATTCTTCGGGTTAGTTTCCTCTTGTTTCATCCTTGATGGTTTAATTTAGATGGGCCCGCTCTCGGATCTCTATCCGATATGGAGAGCGTTATCCGCTCTGGCAAAACGAGTTTCGAGAGTTTTGCTCAGGGGTCGGCAATCTTTGAATCTGCACGGTCGACTGGCTGCGACTCAACAGAATTCAGTTTATCGAAGAGCTGCCTTTTCGAAATGGACCTATTCTGGTTCAAATTTCTTTCTTCGCTACCTATCGGACGTTCCATGTCTCCTGTGATAAAAAAAAAAAAAACGGTCGTACTCATTTTTGTACGATGGAGGCAATGTTGCTGAGATCAAAAACGTTTTCTGCTTGAAACTTACATTGCTCATCAAATTATTTTCCTCCCGGTTACATTATGCCGAATTAAGTACAAAAAAGGATGTTTTGAGAGAGGTTCACAATAGCGAATAGCTAAAATTGCGAATTTCATAATGCTGATTGTTCGCTATTTCTATTTTCGCTATTATCATATTTTGGTCGTTCGCTGTTTTGACCTCGACTCTCTATTTTTCCTGGCTATACATATTAGTTGTATTCCTATTTTTATCGAGGTCAAAAGTAAGAGAATCCAATGCAAATCATTAAGGGGTGCTACTTTTTTGGATTATGACTACACAGCTGCAATACAGACAAGGGGACGATCGCGCTCGTTTAATTGGAAGGGTTATGAGTGAAGGATTTTCAGTGACGAGAATTTAAAGGCATATGGTTGGAATGTCAGTGTGATCAAAATTTAAACGCATATGATTAGAATACCACAGCATGAAATAACATAAATCACACATCTTTATTTGGCAATCTCTGCGTTTTTTATGCTATCTGGCGATGCGCAAGCTGATAAGAGGCAAACTGTTCATAAGAATCAAATTTCTTTGTGATAACCGGTTTCTCGAGGATCTGTCAGCTTGTAAGGGTTGTTAAGTTGTTGCGATTCTTTTGGTTTATGGAGATTGGTTTGATTGCTCATTCCGTTCTTAGGACTTGCAAAAACCCTTCAGAAATAAACGTTTCTAGTATATTTCTTTGGACCAGTCCTTAGATACAAGAATTGGTATGCTCAGAGCGAAAATGCAATGGTGTAAGCTGATGTATAAAACGTATTTCAGTTTTATTATTCGCTAATACTATTCATACTGCACTGCATACTGTCGCACAAAGAACAAAAATGCATAAATTTGATGGAAACTCAGAACCGAACCATTTGTTTTTTGTGAACGAAAAAAAAAAATAAGGGAATTTAGGTAGACCGGTTTGGCTGATTTCCGCATGAGCCCACATGAACCCACAGCTTATTTTGAATTGGTATGCTCAGAGTGAAGATGCAATGGTGTATGCTGATGTATAAAACATATTTTAATTGTTATAATCACTAACAATTTACATACTGCATTGCATATTCTTCTGAAGATTTTTTTATCACACAAAAAACAAAAATGCACAGATTCGCTGGGAACACAGAAATGCTCCATTTGTTTTTTGTGGACGAAAAAAAAAAAAGAGAACTGAATAAATACAGGCCTGTTTGGTCAATTCCCGCATGAGCACCCACAGCTTATTTTTTTTTTATCAGTGACACCCACTCTAACATATGCGAAACTGTAATGCAGAGCTATTAAGATTGTCGCTTCGTCAGTATTCGCAGGATTCTCTTATTCGATTCTCCTGGGACGGCTACTCAGCACTTGGTATACCGCGTGTCGAGATACAATCCAAAAGTTCATGGGAGAGAATCTTCTTGCACTCAAGCATAATATATCGTACTATGCTAGTGGAGGTTTTGCAAGGAAGAGACGAGACTCTCCTCCGGGGAAAACCCGTTCGTTGGGCATTCGCCGAGCACTAAGATGGCCGTGGTTTATGTCGGGCGTCGTCAACAGCTTATTCCCGTCCCTCTTACGAACAAGACACTCCTGTATTCTCCCTTGTTCGGCTCACCTTTCCACTCTCGTTCTAATGAACCACACGCTTTCTTGTTTTCATTTCTCCTTCGAAATGCTAGCGATAAAAATAAATGAACACTCTAAATTTTGTCCGTTTCACGAAAGAATTTTTTGTGTTGTGGAAACACGTTTCAATGTCAAAACAATTTTTTGTGTTGTGGATACGCATATAACAATTTGTTTCTTGTGAAAGAATTTCGTACTTTGTATGTTCTGCTTGAAAATAAAATTGATTTGTTCTCTTCTGTAACCTTTCGTAAAGGTTATCAAGAATTTATTTGAAATAGGCGTTGTCAGAATGAATTGAATTTAAGGCAATTGGAACTCGCTGATTAAGTCGCAATGCACACGAGAGGTAAGTTCCGAGAATTGTGGAAACACGTTTTGATGTAAAAAAAATTTTTTTAGGTGGCGGATACGCATATAACCATTTGTTTCTGGTGAAAAAATTTCGTATTTTGTGTGTTCTGCTCCAAAATAAAGTTAATTTGTTCTCTTGAGAAAATTTACGTAAAGATGATCAATTGAAATTTCAAATGATCCTTTGAAATACAGTCTTTCAGAATGAATTGAATTTAAGGAAATTGGAACTCGCTGAATAAAGTGGCAGTGCACGCGAGAGGTGAGCTCCGAGAATCGTGGAAACACGTTTCGATGTCGAGTCAGAGAAGCGAGCGCGAGCCCAAGCGTGATGTGGCAAAAACTAGATGCGACGAGTGGTAAGGTAACGCGAATGGTTCTCGTGCTCTTGCTGCTGCCACAAGAAAGCTCCTATTACCCAAGAAGGTGCTCTCCCGGCGACCGCGAGTGAGTACGGCGTTGTGGTACCTAGCATTGCGCCGGTGTCCGCGAACACGAGAAGATATCAGTGCGGCGAAGACGACGCAATTGTCGAGGTGACACGGACATTTCCTTTTTGGTTACACGCGGATTTGTTGTGCTTCCGTAGGTTAAAATGAATTTCGACTTAATTACCCGCCCGGGTAGTGCAGAATTTTTTCACAATTCGTTTGAGTAAAATTTCGTCGAATGTGGCCGCTTGATTAATTAATTAAATTTATTAACCAGCTACAGTCGATACTGGTACGGATTCGAATTAGTGACATTTTAATTAGGCTTCAATTTTAATTAATTAAATTTATGAAGCAGCTACAGTCGATACTGGTAAGGATTCAAATTAGTGAAATTTTAATTAGGCCTCAATTTCAATGAATTAAATTTATTAAGCATCTGCAGTCGATATATAGTAAGGATTCGAATTAGTGAAATTTCAATTAGTCTTCAATTTCCCGCGCTTACAATCGCGCGATCACAATCTCAGATTCGAAAGGTGCATCGCAAAATTCCATCACCTGAAAAATTGACCGCCAATGGTCGACTAACAATCAAGAATAAGAATAGAGGTGGTCACATGGCCTACAACATCTACCGTTAAATCCACGTGTCGGGATAGAGTAATTAATTCAACCGATCTTCCGTAGAAAATATACCTTCAGTTCCTTAAAGATATGAATGCTTGGCTTGTTAATATATTAATTTATTAATTCATTTATCTATCTATCTATATATTTATGCACGCATCTCGTAGTTGGAATACTTGCATCCAGAGAAATCGTGGAAGGCTTGATAACAGCTGGATAACGACTATTAATAGCTAGTCTGTACTTCTATATTCACATCAACTTTTACCATTGTTACCGAAGCTGCTAATTTGATATTATATGCATGAGTTAATCCAAGAGACGCCTTAAAAGACAGAATTATGCATTTTTCGATGAAGGAAGTACACCGTATTTTTTATAGGGTTGTGAGATTTCCAATCTTTCATTCCAGAACAATTTGAAATCCACCCTAAAATAAACTCCACGAGGTTAGCACTTCTGTCACTGATTTTCTGATATAAAAAGGTTCGGTTTATTACGAACCAATTGAATAATACTTTTTTGGTACAGGGGTGAAAAGTGCATGATTTTTACCGAGAGTGAAGTTTGTTATCCGAGCGTAACGGGGGCGGAAACGAACCTAAGTAAAAATCACGCCCTTTGCCTTGAAGCATGGGATTTTTTTTTTTCAAGATTTCTCTGAAGAATAACTACATTCCATGTTTGCAACAAGGACGAGGAAGTTGCTTTGTTTTTTAACCAAAGACAGGTAAACGTGTGTAGTATGGTTTTCATTAGTCATGTCGGGTCGCAATTAATTGTTGGCAGTTATACTGTTTTTTATTTACTTCTAAAATTTACTTTGATTGTGGTGTAAAGTAAAATTTGAATAATTTGCTTTAATTTTACTGCAAATATACAGCAATTCTATAATACCATTGTATTTTATATTTATTTAACTAAGTAAGGTGTTTCAACTGCCCTTTAGTAGCCAACATCGCATATTTCCTACATTAACTCAGTAGCAATTTTCCAAAACATCTTTTCCAATCTCAATTACCCGTTTCGAAAAATAGTGAAATTTCATTAGCAACAAATTTTGTGCATTTCCATTTCATAAAAGAAATGTGCATTAGCACAAAAAAATATGAAAAAATTAATTTTTCTTTAATTTAACCTGTCACTCAATTTAAATGTCAATTGCAAAACGTTAAAATTCCTAAAATGTAAAGTGTCAATTTTCGATGATTTCATTAATTCGGAGCAAGTTCCACCATATTCAAGAAAATAAATATCCTCCAACACAACAAAGTCTCATTAGTCACAGAATTAATTCGATAATGAAACCGTAACATTCCCAACTAACGGTGTACGAATTAACGAAGTCGACGTTCCAAATTTTCCAGGTCTACCACATTTTTTTACAATAATTTGCATTCACTTATTTACATGTAAATGCAGTCAGATGATCGCGTTCAGCCTTCTGGAATTTCTTCGAGTCATTGTCGTGGAAAACAATAGGATCTCAAATGAATAGTGTAGGTTGTTTTCCACGTGAGCTTCAGGGTATGGATATGGATGGGTCGTATAGCCGGTACGTGTGCCGGAAGTGACGAGAAGAACGAATCGGAGAAAGAGCATATGGATGCTGATGCTGCTGGGATGATTGCGACTGAAGCGGCAGGAATGGTTGGGATAAGGCCTACAATGTAGGCTGACACGTCTTGAGACGTGCAGCAGCAACTTGAAAGAGAAGAAGAGAGACAATGAACATACATTCCCATACGCTCGATTGCATACTGTTGCATACTACTCCGAGTACTGTTAGCTCTTGTCTTGTCATTCCTATCGATGCTATTGGTCGGGGAGAACACCGAGCGCGCCGGGCATTGTCATGTACGACCGTACACGTTCTCCACACCACGTCGTTGTCGAAGCTCTTATTTTTTCGAGAGCTCCTGTCGCGCATTCCAAGTAGTTTTACCGAACCCGCGAACGGCCACGCACGAAGAGACACTCCCGTGGAAAACGTTTGAGTGCGAGCTCGTACAATGGTACGTACGTTGCAGTCAGGAAATCTATCGAGGCAGATATTGCACGCGATACACGTTGGTAAGGAGATTGGTAAAAGCGCACGGCTCGACTAAAACTACTATTTATAATAACGCTATTAATTACAATGTGAAAGCTTTTGTTTCCTATCGCTAAGCCAGTTACGCAATTGTTTTACATGCACGTTTGAAAATCATGTGCTGTTGAAATTAATTGTATTTAAAGAAATAATGTAAGAGTTAATCACGAACGGAAAAAAGTACTCAGAAGTAAAATTGGAAAATTTGCAGATTTAAAAAAGTTAAAGTAAAAAAGGATATTGAAGTTTTTTGAAGGGTGTAGATCAATCAGTGCATATCTAAAATTTAATTTCTATTCTTTAACTACTAATATGAAGTTCTGATAATTGCGGACCTTTTATTATTTTTTTAAATTCACTGCCATGGTTATGAGGAGAATTATATCACGACATATTTCTGTTTCGATACTTTGATACGAAAAAAAAAATACTAAAAATTGTTACTCACCCAAAATAAAATTATAATCCTCGATGTAATTTTTGTGAGAGATTTATTACGGGATTTCAATAGCGACTCGATGGTTTTGGAATGGCATGTGACTTTTTATAAACTTAGAATAAGCAGTTCCGGAATACTGGCTACTCTTATTAATATCTGATAACGATGCATATGATTAGTTTAAAAAAAGAATAAGATTGCGTTTAAAATGTATTCAATACTACTTAGAAGTTATTTTAATGTATATTATCGTCAAGTAGACATTCGCTTATCTGAAATATAACATGAAATACAGTAGCTCTTAATTAGAAATACTTTTGTGTGCAGTTACTAGATAAGGATTAGCGATTTGCATATTTTACTCAAAGCGGTGTAGAGATAAGATGCTATCTCTATTCTGAAAGAACTTCTCAACGGACTTTCAAAAAAGCTTTGATATCAAACACTACACTAAGAGAAAATTATCGTTTTAGTAATTATGAAGTGGCAACTATCCATTTTTAGTTCGTACGCCAATTTTTTTATAGGTGTCACAATTATCAATTAGTTATACCCCAAAAACGAATAGTTGACGCTTTATAATTGACTGTACAACTGCAACTTCTCTGAGTATATTAACGTCAACGTCGAAAATTAAATAATCGTTAAAAATGTAAGTGCAATATGATATATCGAACTACTTGGATGTGATATTTGAAATAGATCGAAATACTGGACCTAATTTATAAGTCTTAATTGGTCAGTTATGATGGCGACGATGCAAAATAACTTATTTCGTATGTGCTCATTGCTACAGTGCATTGTGCGTAAATATATAAAAATAAAAATCTGGAAAATGGTCTGCCAAAAAAGGACTAAAAGAAAGCGAGCGTATTGTTTCAGTATTATTAGAAAAAACCGAAAATGTATCAGCACCTTTGGTCATGTTCATGTTTGATCATGTCTGACACCGTCGGAAGCATTGAATCGATCAGCCGTTAAGGAAAGCTTGTCGTCAACAATCTCCAGTGGTGGTACTCAACAATGTGGTGGTGAGGTTGCACTCTTTTTGCATAGCCTTTCAAGGCCATTGATATCCCAACGATAACGAGGTACCAATAGCGAGACGAGAATGCAAGAAGATTTGTTTTATTCAACTTTGTTTGTCTTATATGTTTCATCTTCTTGGGCGCCATTTGTTATGAACGAATTTTCGTAGTGGTATGGTCGTGAAGAGTTGTGGAGATATAAATATATCTAATTCGATAACAAGAAACAACAACTAAAGAGGACTAAAAGAAACCGAGCGTATTGTATTGTTACAAAACTGAAAGTGTATCAGCACCAAAGATCATGTCTGACACCGTTGAAAGTAATGAGTCGATCAGCCGTTAAGGAAAGCTTGTCGTCAACAATCCCCAGTGGTGGTACTCAACAATGTGGTGGTGAGGTTGCACTCTTTTTGTGTAGCCTTTTCAAGGCCATTGATATCCCAACGATAACGAGGTACCAATAGCGAGACGAGAATGCAAGAAGATTTGTTTTATTCAACTTTGTTTGTTTATATGTTTCATCTTCTTGGGCGCCATTTTTTATAAACGAATTTTCGTAGTGCTATGGTCGAGAAGAGTTGTGGAGATGTAAATATATCTAATTCGATAACAAGAAACAACAACTGAAGAGGACTAAAAGAAACCGAGCGTATTGTATTGTTAGAAAACTGAAAGTGTATCAGCACCAAAGATCATGTCTGACTCCGTTGAAAGTAATGAGTCGATTAGCCGTTGAGGAAAGCTCGTCGTCAACAATCCTCAGCGATGGTACTCAACAATATGTTGGCGAGGTTACCCTCTTCTTGCGCAGCCTTGTCAAGGCCGTTGATATCCCAACGATAACGAGGCACCAATAGCGAGGCGAGGGCGCAAGCCCGTCGGCCCCGGTTGGTGTGCGCACGCGGTACGCGTGTTCCAGTTCTCACGGGGAGGGCGCCGCCGGTTCTGCCCGAGCCTTTTACGTCTCTCCGCTCTCCGAGGGAATAATAAACGATCTCCGGGTGCGTTTGAAGTTTCACTCATGTACGGCTGGCTTTCTGGTTGCCTGGCGCCTCGTTACAACTTCTCCGCATCGTATATACACTCTCCGAAACCTTTTGGCTTTTATTTCCATCGCGAACAAGTCCAAGCGATTGTAAAATTAAGTGAAATGACTTTTACGATGATCAGGAAAACGATAATATCGCACAAACAAGCGTAAATAATTCTGTTACCATAATAGCCAATTGACGCCTAATAGACAAACGGATTATATCGCAATGTAGCTCCATAGAAATCAAAACACTCAATAGGTTTATGGGGCTAATTCTTAGTCACTATACGCAATGTGTGTCGCTAAATATGCTTAACAAAATAATGCTGGCGACTACAACTAACTCATCAGTTGCCTCAATTTTCCATTAATTGATCAAATCAATGTTTTATAGGACCAATCGATCAGAACATCGATTGAAGTAACAATACCTTATGACATATTTAATCTTGCAGGTAATTTTTGTTACCTAACGATTATTCCCTGTAAATACCTGATTAGTAAAATAAATTAAATTACATTAATAAGATTTGTAGATGGACTTACAGAATATCAGAACGGATAAGGTCCGGCTTGTTATCATAAGAAGATTTAGGACAAATCCAAGCTTAAAGGTAAGGTCCATGAGAACTTAAAGTAATACAGCCCTTGGCCTTGATTACTCACTAACATTGCAGCCTGAAACCTCAATCTAAGTACTAAGTGTGTTGCCAAGTTTACTGTTTCCTGTCTTTTACATTGTGATTACTTTACGCACATTCTGAAGCGTGTTGCTTATCCATGCTAATGATACGTAAAAGGAATACGTTTGTAAGTGTGTAAAAATAGTCACAATGTAACAGATAGGAAACGACACGCTTGGTTTTTAGAGTGCGGCTATTCGCTTCCTTTTACCATGGTCACGAGTTCCCTCGCGCAGCGCCGCAGCGAATCTAAGCCTTAATTAAGTCTGAACAACTGAAAATCAGGCGCACAGCTACAATTATAGGCCAAACGTTCTGAACTTTGTCGGTGTCCATCAATTTTCCCGCCAGCTTAACGATTTAGCACCACGAATCAAATGCAAAGGCCTCAACTATTATTGGCTACTGCCAATTGTTAGAAAAACTATTTTTTTAACGTTGGGTTCTAAGCTACTAAAAAAAAAATAAAAAAAAAACTAAAGTACATGGGATAATTCCAGTCGAACAACTGACCCTCTTGAATATCTTCATGTCTCTGTGAATGACAAAATTGTGATTAAGCCAATTCATCTTGCAGTCGTAAATTCATTCATGATCACCGAGTGGTCCCTCGTTGCAGTAAAAGACTCACGACAACGATTGATTGATAGCTTATTTTCAGGGATAACATCAACGCTTTACAACGCGCAAAACGTCATCACTGTACGTTTGACACTTGCCGAAATATTGAGGTTCAAAAACGCCGCTGCTGTTCTGCCCATTAATTACACGCAACTTTGACTCGTGTCTGTATTTTTATACCCCAAATCGAGACCAAATTATTTCACCGTGATCTACCATCTCATGAGAAATGGACGTGGTTCTTTACCACCCGTTTTCCTCTAAAAATTTTTAATTATCTTAATTCAAATAAAAAAGATGCATAATCCACAACTTCACAGTCACAAATACACACTTATATTAAAATCCTTATTTTCATACCCAATTCGTATTCCTGAATTTTCACAATCAAATCCAAAATCAAAAAAACTGGAGGGAAAAATAATTAGGAGTTTTTTTCACTTAGCATGGAAATTTCCATAGATCTTTTAGGTAGACCTTTTACTGAACACTTGGTTACCTCTGCATGAAATTTTGTTAAAAATAAAATGTCATTTAGTGTCATTTGCTCGTTGAATGCGCATAATGATAATCATTTAGTTGAGATAGGTCTTGTCGTTTGAACCATTGAGAACTTTGAACTTTAAAAATAATTTTTTCCTTCCTCTCCGGACTAAATGCCACTGCGTGTTTCGAATCAGCTTTTATACAGCATCAGATCATCACGAGAACGTGCAAAGTGAGAGGCGCTAATGCAGAGCGTCTAATGACTAATGGCTCTAATTGACGGTAGTGGACTGACGGGGTAGGAGGAGGAAAGTGATGATGATAAACGTATGGGACGTCAAGATGATAGTTTTCGAGGCCGAGGGGACGATATGCTCTGGACCGGCGAGGCGTTCACGCGAGAAAACAAGATCTTGATACGTAGGATAGGATGACCCGATAACGGTTCTCTTCGAGAAACGGTTATCGGTGGGCCAGCGAGAGGAGAGTATGTGCGCGAGAGAAGAAAGAGGGACGCACGCGACGATCACCCGACACTAACAAACCCGGGCTGTTTGACCACGTCAAACTCAGTCGAAAGTTCGTAACGGGCTTCGGACAAGTAATCCGGGAGGAGGAACGCATAAGTCGAGAATGAAGAAAGGTGATAGTGAAAAAGGAGGAGAAGGCTGACAACAGACCGAAGGAAATTCACCAGCGGAGCGTGAAATTGCCGTGTATCGGCATACGCTTTTTTTTTTTTTTTATTAAACATGGCCTGTCACGAGAAAGAAATTTCACGACATTGAGAAAATAAAGTCGTTTAAAGAGTAACGGTAATGAAATTGCGTTTGAAAACAAATTTTGTCAATTTATCAGAAAAGTGGACAATAAAAAAAATACATTTTTCAAAATTCCACCTGGTCGTCAGGGAATTAAGATCTTAATTCTGCAATGGTCTCACTCACAATAAGAAAAAATTTAGTGTAAGCTAAATTTCATTGCTAAAGTTTCACTCAGACGTTCAATGTTCACATGTTGTATTGTTAGGCTTTTTAAAATACTTACTACGATTTCGCCAAGAAAAATTTGCAAAAAGGTAACTAAAATTACGAAACCGCAATGCACTTGCTTGAAACTTAATCACCCACGAAGTGATTGAGGAAGCTTTAACCATATATTACCGAATAAAAGCTCTGATTGTTAAGGATCTCAGTTTGTTGCTGGAAAATAACGAATACATTAGTTGAAAAAAAAATCGCTTATAAATTCGATGCCACGTGTGAAGAAAGACGATTTAGATAGTATCTGAGAAATGATGGTCCCTTTTTTTAAATAATTTAGGTTAGGTAGGCCCTCCTAACTAAGAGAAGAAGAAATGGATCAAGCACATGAGAATGTGTTTGGTGCTCAGCTATATGGCATCACGTTTAGGTTTCGACCCACTTACGCCCAGCTATATCCCCTACCTAATCACTTTCATGGCAGTGCCATAGAGAGCTTGCTCCGCTGTGGTCTTGGATCCTAGGTCAGTGCACATGTGTGCTCTCCGTGTACTCTCCGCTTGCCCTCGGAATCCGCCTTCACTTCACTCCCGATATCTTTAAATTCCACCTTCACCTTTACCGTTGTTACTTTTTACTCTTTCCTCGTCGATCAACCCATCACCAGCAACCTTGCGTCGACTTGCACCTCGAGAGTCGATGATTTATTACCTCGATACGAATCACCTTGTGCACAGAGAGAATTCAAATAATTGATGTATCTTCCGTCAGAGAATTGAATCGACAGAGATCTCATTTTACCAACGAGTGAAAAACAAAAGGATTTGGTCGGAGGAGGGGGCGGATCATCGCCTGAAAGTCATAAGAACAGATTTTTTGTAGATGTACCCTTCTTTTCAAAAACTTATGTTTAAACCTCATTGAATAATACTAAGCATTATAATACACAAATTTATGTGTTTGATATCTGATTTCATCTATCGAAGATTTTCATTTCCAGTCACTTTGATAGAGTTCTAATTTAAAATGTAGAAACTAATCTTTTTTCATTAAACGTTCACCCAACAGTTGGTTACAGTAAATGAAATTTTCCCTGCATCCAGAATTAGTACACTTATACTAGAATACATTCTTCGACAGTTAAAATAAGACGTCGAGGACTAACATTTTTGTTCTCGGATTTGGTCTGAAAGCTACAACAAATTCAGTGTTATTTTTTACTTCACGCCATTTTGGTGCACTGTATATCTTTACAGAATTGCAACAACATAATACTTGAGAATTACACAATGAAGTTTGAAAGTAATCTTTTTTTGTACTTGCAATGAGGAATATTTTGTACCCTTCTTCCAAATTTAACAACGAATAGATTGGACATGTACTGCCAACTGGTTGCATCCACACATTCGAATATGATACCGGATAATGTTTTTCGTTGCTTCTATTTATTTACCAGGTGAAAAGTGGAGCGTCAAATTCAAAGGATTTTCGGCGAACAGTAGGACCGAGCGAGATGTCAGCTCATGCAGCTATTTTCCTCGAGAAGCTACACACAAAGCGATTCTATTCATTCAAACCAATATGCATTGCATCGAGGATGGTAAAGTATGTATTTAGCTTCGGCATATCTAAGAATAGTCCGAGAAGCGACGTGATTTCACAAGTAACATGGTCACAGTTGGCATACGAGAGAAGGATAGAAGAGACAATCAAAGATGCCGAAACAATCGTTACCAAGATAACCCCGATATGCTGTCACGGAGTCGAGGAAGAAGCTCAGGAAGCCTGCGAGAGATTCAACACCGTAGAAACATTTTTCCATTTATTGCCATTTATTCGCCAGAAGGGACAGGGGCCCGGAATATATTCGCTCTCGGAATCTCCGATCGCAGATATTTGGAAATCCAGGCTGCACCGGAAACCAATCGATTCTCTCATCGGTGAACGTCAGACTCGCAGAGGGCATGGCACAATTTTGATATTATCGCTTTCTAGCTGTCTTGGTGTCGGTAATACTGCAGCCAGAGCTTTCCTTTCCTCGTGGTACGGTGCGTGACCGTACTGAGAGGGCCCAGCCAGCAACCTCGCAGGAAGTGAGCGAACGCTCGACCGTTTCCTGACAATCTCCTGCAAAACCAGGGCATGGACCCTCCGCTATCTTGTGCAGTGGACAAAGGAAAATCGAGGAAAAGAATGAGAGGATACATGCTGGAAAGCGATACCTTCTAGTTCTGCTTCATAAAATATTTCATAAACAGGGAGAGAGTGGGACTAAATTAATTTTCTGAGGAACAAAGGGATATTTGGGATAATAATCTGCGATATTTATTGATTGTTAAAACTTTCCAGATTTGTCCTAAGGAAATTATTAATTCGCTCGTATTGTTTTGTGGCACTCTACGTATTCGATATAAAATTCAACACTCGTGTTCATACCCTTAACACGATTTATGCAGCAAAATTATTCATAACATTCGCCATACATATATGTATGTTCTCAATTTTGGGTAATCGAAATTCGTACATTTAGCAGGTGTACTAATGTGGAGCCAGATATTTAGTGGATTCAACTGAGTCTTCTTTCTTAGTGTACTGTCAGTTTAAAAACGTTACCGCGGTCATACAGGCGTGGAATACAATTGCAAGAATACTGCATTACAATCCAAGAAGGTACACAATTTTTTACTGAGAGCAAAAATCAACAAGTCTCACAAACGGTCGCTCTCCCACGTGGCATAGGACACTTTTTTCCGAATTAGCTTTAAAAAAATCCATACCTGAAACTTTGAAAAGGTTCACAAGATTTGCTAATTTTTAAGTCGGGCGGGAATGCAGCCTTTTCCTCCCTAGGAAGTAATGTGACTAGTTTACGCACGCCTAATAGTCAGACATCAAAACTACGCCTCTTTGCGTATTTCGCACCAAACGAGGTTACGTTAGCATAGTCCGGAAACAATAATAATTATTTCTTAACAACTAATGAATCTTATAACGTTTTGGTACAATTTTATTTTTCCTCGGGAACCTATTTTGCCTCTCTCTTAAATGCGTGCCACAATGTATGTAACCAGCACCCGCCCACTATGTAGGTAGACGGCTTTCCTCGCTTCATGAAAGTGGCCTCACCCGAGGCTTAGCGCCAATATACATGAGCGTACGCCGAGGAAAAGTGCTTAAGAGCCATGTTAACGAATATATCCATTGATCAGTTATAAGCTTGACATCTCCGCCTCGACTCGATAACACTGTCCTCGTATACCACTGAAACTTTATGCACTTGTGCGAACCATCGTGTGTTTGACCGTCGTCGAGCTGCCAGTGCGGGCAACGATTTACGGCGTGAAATAATTGACCGTGTCTCTCTCTTTTCTCGACTCGCTCGATTACTCCAGCGTGCGCCAGATAAACGCGTCGTATAACGATGCTCATTGCATTGCGGATCGAGAGTTGGTGCTACTGGTGGAGTAGAGCGAAAGTTTGTACTCGGGAGACCCGAGCGCTGCCTTGAGAGGAAATTTTCTTAAATGGCAGCTCAGTATCCACACTCTCCACATTCGACAATATATAGTTGATGCTGTTGAAACTGACACTTGGAAAATGTATGCTAAAAACGACTTTATGAACTGTCTAGAGAATTTCGTTAAAAAGGGAAAATAATTATTACACTTTATATTGTTAATAGCACGTATTCCGAGTTGAGATGACTTTGGATATTTTTCTTCATCTCATTCTTCGGGGTAGTCATGCTTTTCAATTTTCATTTCATTACCCCTTCTATTTTTATAATATTTTTAATCTCTGAAGCAGGTTCCATTTAGTTTAAAAATGAACTTCGCACACTCATCACTTCACTATTAATTTTCCTACAACGGTGCAATTTTTTAAATTATATCAGCAAACAAAATATACAATGATGATATTATGCAAGTTCATAGGCAGGCGGATATTTCAAAATGTTCAATTGTTAAAACATGCAATGTTGGCACTGTATATTAAACATCCGCTATAAACATTTCTGTAAATACTATAAAACTGACTGCAAACATAATTTCGTTTCCAACCGATCAATGTGTATATATCAGAAATATATGTATTTTTAGAGTGGGAACATAACTTATTCACCTATTCTTAAATAATTATTTTTTAATTACCACAAAGCCATTCTAATGAAACGATTAGAATAAAGAGCTTAAGTAGATAATGCGACTATCAACCGTCACTCATCCGGCACGAGTTCGCGGTATTCGTAAACGTTCACGAACGTTCAATAAACAGACTATCGTGTGTCATTCGTAAATTGAAAGTATCGGATTGCCCGCGATGAGCGGAATAATATTTGGCTCCTCGAGCGAGCTACCGCACTCGAATTTCAGTAGAACGACAGGAGTGCAAAAAAAAACGAGTAGTAGTGATCGTGTCGATCAGACTCCGTGTGGTTTGCCTCCTTGGAAAGCGACTCGAGAGTCGCACTGAAACGAGACGTGACAAAGCTCGCGAAACTGTTGCGGATTCGAGCGGAGCGGGTGAAAACTGTGGAAGGCCCAACCGACGTCGAATTTTGTAACGGGCTCGACATAACTCCGTCGTCACGTGACGAACGGACCACTTTTTTCCTCAGCTCTCTGCTCTCCTTACGCAATTTGACTGATGCCGATTTAAGAGAACGTGAAATACGTGGTCCATCGTTTTTCATCGGTTTGATCTTTTTTGGCAGTAAAAGTCGCTGGAACATTACGCAATTCTTTTTACGCGAATAAATAACGGTAATTATTGTATACTACACAGTAGAATAATTTCTGTGATACAACTGCAGTTTATTCGTTTCCTACTGAATTACAGTCGCTCGCTAAATCACTCGCGATAAATAAATATAATTGGTACACTTTTTATTGTCCCTGTTGGACACTTACAAAAAAGTTATAGATATGATAAAAATAAGTTGAAAGCAGTGGAAAAGTTCGTGGTAAAGGCGACGCCGCGATATTACGCAACGTCTCGATCATCGATGCTCACGAATAGATCCTACCAACAGATTATAAATAATGATCGGTTATCCACAGAGGACAGAAACATCTATTATTTATTTTATCACCCCTTTGCATAAGCATGAAATGAACACGTGAAGAGAAGGCTTCGTATTTATTCCACTTAAAATTTTCAACGAGGAAGAAGCACAAGTAGCACGGCCCCAATTTCGCATCAGGTGGACCAAGGCGAGAGACGAGCGTTCGACCTCATCACACGCCCACTCTCTCCCTCTGCTAATTTCAATTAGACGCCCGAATCAATATGCATACTCAGTTATATTGCTCCTGTCTATGAACGGCATACATTAGAGCTATAATTTAATAACCAGGTATACGAATGTTCCGCTCGGATTGCTGTGGAGTCTCTTGGCATTTATAATAGCTATATATAAGTGCATATCAGCAACCAATATCGGCAACTGCAGTTTAGTCGGGACCACTTTTCAAGCAAATGTACACGGATCCATGCATACGCTCGAGGAAATGCGTACGACGTACAAGCCCCGCGGTTGGGTTTCTAGAAGATATATGCATACCGAGTGGTATTACCTCCTGCATGAACGCTATGCATTATATCGAGTCGCTACCGTGAGTCGTACGTCTTTCATATTCGCGGTCATGAGTTAATTGTGCTATTTTCTTCCGCGGAAACAGCAGAACAATTTCTGTAACATCATTTTACCGGTAACTGATGTTGCGTGTTTTCAATTCACACTATTTTGTTAAGTATTTTTTCATTATTTTAAAAGACCGAGAGAAAAATTTGAAGCCCTTATCGTAAGATTGCACGTTTATGAACTATTATACTTTTTTTGGAAAAAGTGATTCGAGCAGCTGGGAGCAATCTCTGAAATGTCATTTTTCAAAGTGCTTTATGCTCTCGAAAGAAGGGTTTTTAAGTTATCTGACTTAATTTTTGACAAAATATTTTTTGCGCCATTATCTATCGTGCTATGGAAGCTTTATCAAAAATCTCTATATCACAAAAAGAATCGTCGATAAATAGGCGGAATTAACAGTAAAAAGTATCAAAGTAATCTTTTCCACCCCTGCCAATCGGGGTTTGTGTATTTTTTTCAAAATACCTTTGGATCCTAAAGAAATTTTTAATTATTTTTGTTTACCGAAAAGGAGTGTTAGAAAAAAACGTAATTGGACAGAAACTGGTTTTGGTAAGGATGTCCTTAATAGTTTTACAGACGTTGAACGAGCTACCGCGTTCACGCTTCGTTTGCTATGGGTCAACGTGATTAACATCTGTGCTACGAGACGCTAAGTCGCTGCTATGAAGAGTCCTCTCCTTCTTTGAGTTCAAACGCGTCTTCCTCATACCGAAGAGATGACAGAAGTCACACCCTGCTTCGCCGGCTTTTTCCTTCAAGAAATTTGCATCTTATGATTTCATCGAGAACACATGTCAATAGTATTATGAGATCAACAGAAGCAGAGAAATGGAGGAACGAATAAGAGAAAAGCAATCGAGATTTAATTGTGAAATAATCCGATTGCTATTTTCTATTCCCATTCTTATAAGTGAGGGGAAAACCGTTCCTAATAACAAAATCGAATTTCAGTACTTTCTTTATCGGTAAAATCATAATTCACGGCTAATTTGCTACCTAATTATTTTATTAACCGACCAATACATAAACAGTTAGGAATCATTTGCTCAGAAAGTGAAATAATTATTTTTAAAGCATCAGCGTTTTCTCTTCACCGCGAATAATGTTCACCATTACTATACACGAAAATGTGTCAAAAGAATTATTTGCGATTACAATATTAGTGCTATAAGAATTTGATTGAAAAAATTAAGTATTCATTTCGTGGCATAGAACAAAAAAATTGGACTACGATCAGTCGGGAGAGTTAAAACGATACTTCTATACAGAGAAACAAACTGGAGCAGTATACTTGAAGAACAATGGTCAAAAGACGGTTCACGCTCCGTGTAATCTGAGTCAAAGAATATCGAAACGCTTTGGCACCGACACAGAAAATACATCCTCCTTTTGACCAGTTGGTGTGTGTGTATATCATAAGTTACAATCTCAGCGAGAGAGTTGTTAGTCGTTGGTACGTCGCGCGGCATTACCCAGAAGTCACAGAAACAAGCATTTTCATCGAACTTTCTTTCGAGGAGCTAGGAATATAATTTCACGAGTCATGACCTTTGGACCAAGAGCCACGAGCGTGGCTCCTTCCATTTGGCACGAAACGTCCTGTTGCCACTACTAGCCTCGTGTATTTTGCTGCTGCTGTTGCTCTGTACTTGTACCATACGAAGAAAAGTTGGCCAGCGCAATTAAGTGCGTTTCGCGGTGCTGGAAAGCGTGCTCACGCGCGACTCCTTGGCCAAGCTAGATACGTATACAGAATACTACGTAGCCAAGCATGCACGGTATCTGCAGTAAACGCAGCAGCAGCAGCACACTTTTTATAAAAGTAACGGACGGTTGCATGGACAGAGCTGCTGGATGTAATCCGGCAAGAGCATCAGTGCGCATTACACCTCCGAGAATAGCTTGGAATCTCTCAGGTACAAATTGCATACGTAAAGAAAATAAACAAATGTTCTAGCCTCTCGTAAAACGGGAATGGGATATTCAAAGTCGAAATATCGAAAGCCAGTCTTCCAGCATTCCGATTGGTCGACAACGGCTTTGACGTGAAGCCAACTTCAGACTGTTGTGAACACTGGAGAGTTGAATTTGGCGCGCGATTTGAATTGCTGTATTTGTCGCCAGTGTGAAGTAGCTGTTTCCTCTCATTAATCGGTGAATTTTATTTCAAGCATACATTTTTAACGTCAATAAGATCCCATTAAAAAATGTCATCAAATTTGTTAAAATTTATGGAAGAGCCGAAATATCGAAAAAAAATTTAAATTAAAAAGCATGTGCAGATCATTATCGAAAATGATCTGGTCACAAAATTTCGCAGTCAGGAAGCTATTTCGTAAGGGTTTTTATTCCCATGGGTCTGTGCATTGGGCAAGAGTTTTGTCTCGCGTTCATGTTGATATCGCCGGGTAATTAAATTGATCATTGAACGTAACGCTGTTATAACGAGAAGCCACAAGTGCGCGGGCACGCTTAGCCGAGAACGTCAGAACACCAGTAGCCAAGAGTGCCACTCGAGCGAGCGCACTTTCCTCGTATTCTCCTCGACTCGATTCCTGTAATGAATGGTAGTTGGGCGAGGGCCTTCCTCTTGATCCTTTCCTATCGATCGTGCGCCGTCCACTAATCACCACCGGCAACAACAGCACTGAGGAAATACAATGCGAAACGGGCAACGATGGCGTGTTGCTACATTATCAAATGGCTGGAAGTGGACGGAGATCAGAATCGACGGACAGAATTCACTACTTCTTACGCCAGTGTTGCAAAATTCACTTCCTGTCTTACAATTATCCGAGCCGATGTATATTCACAACGATATTTATATATATATACGTATACTGTAAGCTTTGTTTTATTTGCGGTTGACCAATGAGGCTAATTATTCATGCTCGATTCAACGGCTATCGTATTTCAAGAAACAGTCGGCAAAGCAGCTGTAAACTGAACGAACGAGCCAAGTAATGACACGGAAAAGTTGTGGTAACGGTAGTGATCCCGGTAGGATTAATCGATCGCGACAGCAGCGGCAGTCGCGCAGGCCACATAAGCTGAACCCTGTGTCTCTTCTCGCGCTAAGACGATACACTCTTTTGCAGAGAAAAACCAACATTGGCACTGCTTAAACACAGAGCAACGATTCCCAGAGGGTTTTGCGGTGAGTCCCAGCTGCTCATCGGGCAACCAAAGGTCGACATTCTCTTGCCCGATAGCGAGAATTCGAACCGGTCGTCGAGCGCTCCAGCAGCGCAACGCCAAGAATTTTTCCAGCATTTTTTGTCAAGTCCGACGACTGCGTGTAACGAACCGGTGACCAGTCGCGATCGGTAACAACGGTTCACCGTCTCGGCGACTGAGGGCCAACGGGGTCACCGTCTGTGAGCTACGCAATCGACTTTTCTACCTTTTTCTGAACTCCTTACATTGTCGATAAAACGTGCGCCTGTTAGATCGTGACCTATCGATCGATCCCCGTCTTTTGCAGACACTTAAAGGGAATATTACGTAGCACATGAGCGAATAAAGTAAAGGCGGGTACTTTACAGTATATCGCTTTATCTATGTTCTATCACATTCGTGAATGCAAAAAATAGTGTGATAAACACGTTGGTAGTGCTATCAATGATCATATCTTCATAAGGGGCGTATTGAATGGGTAGCGGTTCCCGAAAGCGCATATTCCATGGTTTAGCTTACCATCAGAATTGGAACCATCCGATTACGTTCCAACGTACAGAATTTGTTCATTCATCCCATTAATGCCGATATATCAGCAAACTTTCACAATATTCTACCATATTTGTAAAAAAAACGTACGAGCAATTCATGACAAAACAACGAATATGAAAAAAGTCATGAAAATTGAATTATTCATGATACAAAAAAGAAGTACCGTGCGCCCAAACGTGTCGTGGTCTGAGCAGAGAAGAATATAATGCCAAACACATGAGTTCAGAAGCTTTTAGGAAAGCTCATGTATTGTATTCACAGAGATATAATCACGTGGGCAGTTACACCTTAGAATGAAGAAAGAGTGGACGACAAAGAGATTCGTTTAAAAGTCACGAGTCAGAACGGTCAACGAAGCGTGTAATATGTACAAAGGACTCTCGAACGACTTTGGACGTTCAAGTTCACTCGGTTTCTCGATTTCGCTAAAGCGAGAGGTTTGCCCAATGGACGAGCCACTATTGTCTTCTCACATTTCTTTCAATTGTGGAACAGCGAAAGAAATACGAAGACGATGAAATCTATTGAATTCATATGCACAGTGTTCGATATCTCAGTGGGCAACAAGGCGTTCCCATTTAGGTGACGACGAGCTCTGAGTTTCGATATCACATATGCTCGAACTCGCTCCTTGTTGCGATTCAACGCAGGCAAAGACGAAGACGCCACGCGACTTTATACCCGTTAGGTCGCGATCGAGTCTCGCGTCTGCGTGTGTCGAGGAGGCACAAACTCTTTCAGTGTACACACGCCCGAGTTGCCCCGAGGAATTCCGGAACGACTGCTAAAGATACGTGAAAAAGTAGCGTTGGCGCTCGATCGGGCTCCTCGTCAGCTTCTCTACGTTCGCCAGCCCGCAAAACGGGCTGAGAATCACTGCTCGCCACTCGCGCGTTACAACACGAAGAGCTGCTGGCCCAAAAGTATGTCAATAGGAGAGCAAACGTCCGAACGTCCAGGCCGCGTGGGCCTCGCTCACGGACCCATCGCTCACCTCTACCAGCCTCGTTCCTAGCACAGCAAAGGTGCCTTCGAAACGAGGACGAGCAAATCCGAGTTCTGAGTCCCACATGCGCATAATTCTGGCATCATTACCAAACATTTCGATAGAGTCATCAATCTACGCAGTACAAATGGTTATAAATTGACTGATCAGCGATCTATGACCTCAATGGTTTATTTATTTTGTAACAAGTTTTTCAGCATTAAAATTATATTGCTGTTGAAACCAGTCTTCTGCATTATTTACTTATTTGCTGCAAATTTGAAAGGGTTTCAATTAGTTTTGCTTCGCTTTTAGGATAGTACTTTTCATACAGTCGTTAAATTTCTTCGAAATATATTTGGCAATATACGTGACAGTAAATTTTTGGAAAAAAAATCGTGTCGACATGGACGCTCGTCCTTATTTAGAGCGATGCCTCCAAAGTGTAAAACGTTGGTCCAATTTAAAACTATACGAGTGCAATTTTAATATTTAATGTGCGTAACGATATTGTTTAAACATTTATCAAAAAAAGAAAGATCAGGCCCATTAACCTTTATTTGATTTGTACTAACTACTGTACTTGTACTTGCCTGGCAACATTGCATAGACAAAAAGCATTGGTTCTTATAGTAGAATACATTTTACAGAAGATTTTCCGTTTATAGTGAATAAAGAAACCCAAAAGCATTGAAAACAAATAAAGGCCACGCGCGACACCAATTGCCAATTTCGATTTAATGGTGGTTGACATATTTTCAAGACCTTGAAAAATCAGAAAAATACCTAATTAAAATGTAGATTTTGAAAATCGTTAAGGCATGTCTCTCTCACACCCATAAATGTTTCACCTTGGATTATAAAAAAAGCGTATTGTTGTAAATACAGGAATTCCAATATGATATTTTAATTAGAGGTGTCATGTGATTAATGTAACCAGTTTTGTTATGTATCGTTAATAAATTCACACTTACCACTACTACTATTATAATTACATATTTTCAAGAAACATCCGATTAAAATGGTATAGCATTGAGGAAACACGACAAAAATGTAGATTTTTAAACAGCGTGCCAACGGTGTCCTCACTTAAGTCGATGTAAAATATATTCCGATTGTCTCATCTCATCTCACGCTCCAGTGCCAGTGCCATATCTCTCTCTCGCCCATGCATTTTTCACCTCAGCATAATACAAAAAAGCGCATTCTTATAAAAGCAAGAATCCTTGAATACAGAATATCGTGGGTCCTCGCACAGAGGGTGACGTCAATAAGTGGTCCAGCAGAGTAGCCGCCACGAAGATGATTTTTGTTTTTTTCTCAACAAGATTCCAGAGTCCTGCCGAGCCGTCGCGACGTGTCGACCGAGAAAGAAGCAGTGCACAGGGTAAAATCACCAGTGAATGTACAGTTAAGCAGAGCGATTTGTTTATCATGGCTTTCTATAAAATATTATATTCCCATACTGGCGTTGAAAATTTCAAAGGAAAACCAGAATGTCGTATTATCAGATGCAATCAAAAAAATACCATGTTTTCATAGCAAAATATATAAAAATAAATACATACCGAAAATTCAGAAACACCGGTAAATAAACGGACAAACCTAATCTACAGTTTTAGTCGAAAATAGGCTTGCGCCTTGCACAATGAAATAATCGCAGTAGGTGGCTAAAAAATAGTTAAATTTAAAATCGAATGTTCAGTTAAGTCGTCAAGATTTTTTATAAGCTTTCGAAAAGTTGTGAGGAAGTGACAGCGCCTCGAACGCCATTACGAAATAATTTTCCTTCCGAGTACTTTTTTCAAATTTGTTTTCCAACATGACAAATTATAGCCGTGCCTCCGAAAAAAAAACAACCCTATCGGTTATGCTTGCTCCGGGGACACAGCTTGACACGTTGTATGGAGGCTGCGTAAATGACATTTGTCAAATAAGACTGCCACATATTTACCCAGCTCGGACTAATTTCTTCGATCCGACAAACCTGGGACACTGCGAGTGCTTCGCCTATTTACCTTCGTTTCGAAATTGGAGCAAATATGGTATTTTACGGCTGCAAAACCCATCCGCATTCTAATTTCCATTTTCTTAACCTCTTCAACCTACCAGATTCAGTAATTATGTTATTCCTTATAAAATACACATACGATTCGTATAAAAATATTTCACGTTATGCAGTGCTGAATTGTCTTTCTTTTGAGCTCAAACGAGGAGACCGATTTTCGATAAATATTTGCTAGTTAAATTTTCACTCGCCGTTTTATATATTTTCACGTGTAAAGTGTGGTTCCAATAGTTCGCAAACCGGCAATTCACGGCGCTAGTTGTTCTATTGGTAACACGACTGTTGTGGCAGTGCGTTAAGAAAACAAAGAAGAGAAAAAAAGTGCCGCTAGGCTTGGAGCAAAGCGCGGAGGAGTTTTATCATGTCGGTCATGCGTTGACGTACTCACGCCGTGACTTGTTCGAACGCTATTCGAACAAGTGACCTTAAGAGGAGGACGAACCGGCGGCAGGAGCACTGCCTATTATTACGCTATGCCATATACCACGGTATACATTATTTCCTCGAGCTCTCCTCTCATGACTCGTGCTCTATGTACTCGCTTCGACGAAACCTATACGTGTACAAAAGGTCACTGGGTTTCGAGTTGTGTAATTCTCGCTCCATCGCCACCTGCATCGTATTACTCCGGCGCTTTATTCCTTAACGATAACGTCACAGATACACTTTCCAACCCCATTCTCATTTGGTACAGGAAAAGACATAAAGTGTGAAGTTTAAAGAGGTTATCGAGCCATCGAAAAAATGGTTTAAAGAATATTTTTCATTCATCGTCATTAATTAAACAAAGAGTTACCATTTAGATGTAAAAATGCATCAAGCATGGTAAATCAACAGTTTCGTATTGCTTCTAGGCACATACTTACGTTGATTTAGGAAAGCAGAAAGCTGCGAGAAAAAAATTCAAATGAAAGCAATGAACGGGTTTTAACTGTCGACGTCTTGTTTTGATAGTCACAGTAGTTTTAGATCCTGGTGTAGAAATTCAGGTTGCGGCAAAATTAGATCAACCGCAGATTATTAGTCAGTAAGTTTGTAATAAACCGACTGAAAACTGAATTTAGATATTTAATTACAGGAAGGGAATTAGTTCGAAATCGGGGTTACTCATTTGTGGACGTCTCACGCGGTTGAGTCATGATGTTATATAAAAAATGATACGGAGAAAATGGTTTTGCTAGGTCAACAAATATTTTGCTGAAATAGTGATAGCATCGGCTTATTTTCTCGCTTATAGCAAAATGAATTGGTCACCCAGCAGAAAGGTTTTCAAGCTAACAATTTTTTCAGTTAGGATAGCAAATACCGCAATCTTGTCATTATTTTAACTAAAGACTTGCTGACCTAGCAAAACCACTTTATGAGTCGATGACATTTCCTAAACGTTAACTTCATCTTCAATTGATGAATGCTCACCAAAAGAAGCAACTTTTGCACTAATGAAAATGACTTAACCCATTTGTTCTCTTATGAAAAGGCCTCCCAGATAAAACTGTACCGCCTAAGCGGTAAGCAGTATATATTGTTTCATGCAAGACCCTGCAGCAGCCAATCAAGAAATATACATCCCTTGATAATCCGATGAATTTTTCCCTCCCCCTGTCACTTTTATTAACTCACACGTCTTGAATTAACACTGAAATGGCATGAACTGTATTTTCCAAAATGAGGTAACCACATTTCTGCATATCATCAAATTAGCATATAATCATTTATAAAGCGAATCGACGACAAAAAAGGAAACTCATCTGATGATGCAGCCCTTTTCATAAATTTATTAATAGAAACAAAAAGAAATATACAAAACAATGAAGAAAAAACAACCTGTACATACAAAATATGTGTTTCCTCTTCATTATCGCATCATCATATTCCTCATAGCTGACGTCGTTATTCCATTCTTAGTGATGAGGCCCTTGGAGGCTAAACTTCATAAATAAGAATAAGAATAGAGGGGAAAACGTTTGAGCAATCGTCGAGAGAAATGAATAGCATATGTCATCTCTCATTCCAATTCCCGCATATTTTTATCCATTGTTAGGCCTACGGAATAGCGAGTGAAAGATATTTTCTCAGCGAGAATTCTTCCCTCAAGAATGCAAGAATAAAGTTCTCGAGGGCTGAGCACTTCTGTCTTGGTCTCTCTTTCGCTCAACCGAGGCTTCCTGTATCCTCGCAACTTCTACTCATCGCACCGATCGTTTCGCTCGTTTCCCGGAATTCTCCGCGCTTCCTGCTCTAAGGTCGATGCAACGTGCAGCTCGAGTAGGCGAGCACCGAGAAGGCTTCTTCTTCTCCTTCTTCTTCCTCCTCTTCTTATTCTTTGTTTCCGTCCTCTACAGTTCGTTCTCGCACGCTTAAGTGCAACTACAGGCGCAATCCGTAGGAGAAACCGAGGCCTATGACTGCGAAGTAGACGTGGCGAACCGGCAGCGCACGAAAGCGATGCAGATATTACGCTCGAAGGTAGAACGGCTAAAGTTGCGCCAGACCGCAGACTTGTTCGTATACACCTATACACGAACCCGGAGAAGATTCGATTATGTCACTGCCGGGAGTTTTCATTACGGCTCGAGGGGAAGCTACGCTGACGTT
This sequence comes from Clistopyga incitator, assembly GCA_947507545.1. Lineage (NCBI taxonomy): Eukaryota > Metazoa > Arthropoda > Insecta > Hymenoptera > Ichneumonidae > Clistopyga > Clistopyga incitator. The sequence goes on along the minus strand of OX382173.1, from coordinate 6,541,826 downwards.
GTACATGTCTACAGTCGGCATGAGATTGCTGAGAACTCGCCAACTCGATTAACTTGTATACCTTCCTTATTATTCTTATATTACCTATCTATAGCTATACGTATGCACGTTAAAAGTACTCTCCTCAGCATTACCGCACCACAATCATCGCTGTTTCCAGCTACACTGAGACCACGAAACTAACTTTACATAATTGAAAATAATCGTGTGAAATATTTGAAAAAAAAAACGTGTAATTCCTATGGCCGTACTGTTTTTTTCTTCAAGTCGATCGAGGAATTATGGCATTTTATTTAGTCTTCAGAGGCATTGCACACGGATATGCAAAGCCGTAAGCAAATTTGAACACCGAACACTCGCAAAAAAAATTACAAAATTAATATGCTTTCGTTAAAAGTTGAAACGCAAAAATTACATGAATACAATTTAATATACAACTGTAAAGTCATTTTTAAGTGTGTTTTACTTATGACACGTGGATTTCTTTTCCGGAAGACTTCATAATATCGATACATATTTTCGTAAAGAAAATAGCGTCAAAATTCAATAGTTTTCGTCAAGTGGTATACACCGCGAATTAGGTAATGTTTTTTTTAAAACTTTGTAACGAGTAATTTGCATTAGCAACTAAAAATCATCACTTTACGGTGATCCAATGAATGTTAGCGAGTCAAGTAATTGAACGTGACGTATAATGTCATGTTCGTTGATTTTCCTGTATTGTGCATTAAGATCCAGTCTAAAGGTGTCTTTATTTACTAGATAGTAAATCGAAAAGCAATTTGTGGTTGAAATAATTTCTGTATGTTGCTCAAGTCAACTTTCATAAAGTGAAAATACAGTTAATAGAATACAAATGATAATATCGTACTTCACGGAGGTCGATGGCTGAGAGAAAATATTTCTGCTTTCGTTGGAAAAAGAATTTTTGAATTTTTTTTTTAAGTAGTTGAGAACTAAACATCTAATAACTTGACCCTACTAGAAATTTATTGTCTCTTTTGCTTTCGCTGGGTCAATTAATATAGAAACATTTTCCTTTATTTTCAATGAGGTTCAACTTTTGTCTTCAGGATATGCTATAAAACAGGAAGTAAAAAATGCAATTTAAATGTGTCTATAATGTCTCCCATTTAACCCGATTTTATGATTCCTTTGACTTTAACCAATACTAGAGCACCTTAAAAAGATTTAAATAGCATTAGCCCGAAGAAATTTCACTACATTCAAGAATCACTTTTAGAAAAAACTGTTTTTATGGATTTGTGTGGTCATCCTGTAAATATGTCCTGTAAAAGATGGGCTTTTAATTGGGCATTCATAGCGTTGGCTGAGTTGACACCTTTGGAGTCAAGGACCGTTGACAGAAAGGTTAGTGAGAAAAAGGTAATTTGAGGTGTTCGGGTGGGGCCGAGGAGCCACGGGCCTAAATAACGAAGGGCCAGACACGTCCTAGGGCGAGAAAGCGCGTGATCGGCCTACGAAGCAAGCTACATAATGGGCCACGACGTCTGTTGTCCTGCATATGCTTCTCCATCATTTGGTATCTCTTCTTTATTTTTTATTATTGTCTGGGCCACGAGGACCTACACTTGTACGCGCATTGATTATTCGCTTTTGATGCTGATCTCTGCTCGCCCGTTCATATATGCTATGGAGGCCTCGAGGGCTTTGCGAAACCCGTTTCACACCGGCACTTTGCCACACGAGCCATCTTCAAAGGAATAATATTCCCTCTTGTGAGAGACTTCGCCGAAAATATGTTCCCTCTTATATCGAACGGCAGAAACGATGGTACGTGCTGGCCCCAAGAGAATCTTTCGTGACCCCGCAATTACAAGAGACTTACAAAGCTCTGAAACCGTATCACCGTCTGGTGCTCAAAAATAAAGATTCTCTGATTATGCGACGTTGACTGGCATAGTTCGTAAGGCTGAATTCTCAGGTCTATTTTGCAAGATTACTCATATATGGTGAGAATAACCTTAAGGGTTAAACGGTTAAAGGTTTTTCGGTAACGAGATTTTTTTTTTTTTTCAATATATCTCAGCCCCTTTTTCACCTACTACATTTCGAGATCCGATCGAAGGATTAGATGTGGACGAACCGTGACCAACTTCGTTGTTGTCTTAAATACAACGCATCACTCTCGTCACGCCTGTAGACAATATTCGCACTATGTGTAGATGCTATAAAAATATCGCCTATACAATAACTTTTTTTTGCAATATACCTGGAGAAACGATTTCATTGGTTCACGGCCATCTTCACCAATTGAAAGAAATACTTGAATTTCAATACCATCTTCTCATTGAATGATCTGAAACTCAATGAAAAGTAGTGACGTTGAATCAAAGAAATCGTCTGTTCTTTTGATTGATTTCAATATCGCTTATACAATAATAACATTTTTCTGAAATATACGTAGAGAAAAGATTTCATTGATTCACGGCTATCTTCTCCAATTAAAAGAAATACTTGAGTTTCAATACCATCTTCTCATTGAATGATCTCAAACTCATTGAAAAGGAGTGACGTTGAATGAAAGAAATGGTCTGTGTTCTTTTCATTGATTTTATTAAAGAGGCAGCGGTACTTTCACCATCACAATTCACAATTTTTAGACCTATTTTTTTTACCTAAACTACTTGATGGATGAGCCTTAAATTTGGAAAGGAGGTGCTCAATTACGGCAGAAATGAGGTAAAGTACAGACTCTTGACACTTGAAGCCGTTTGCTCGGGAGAACCGGAAATCAAAAAAATAAATACGTAAAAGAGACAGCGCTAAAGGTGTTCGACATTGGACGTTGAAATTTCAGCACTTGGTGCCACCCAATATACCTTTTCAATGACACAAGGAGACCATTTCTTTGAATCAATGAAAATCTTTCTTTACAGGCAATGAAATGTTCTCTTTGAAATTTAAGTGCACCATTTAATTGAAATCGAAGAAATATTTCGTTGAAATCAACGAGAACGAAACCAACCCACCCATTTCTTCGACTTAAGTGAAATCTTTTCTCTTGATGTAATTTTTTGTGTGGCAAGGACGTGAAGTCAGGGAATTTCTAATGTTTGCCCTCCTCTATTTCAACACAAATAAAAATAACAAACTATTCATTACTTTAAGCATTTGGTACTATAATAAACAAGAAAAACATTTTTTTTAACATCGCTAAAACAAATAAAGTGGCTCTAAGAAAAATAGCACGCCGTTGAAAATGCAAGTACATTCAATATACACAATATGAGATTTCCGCATCGGATATAAGAATTCCATATTAATAGACTTTTATCGTAAATTTAAGTACGCGCATCCGAGCTTCGTAACCGGTATATTAATATCCAAAAAACAATTTTTAACAGTGTAACGGGAAGATTGCAACTTTGATCAAAGTTGTCGTAGCTGTAAAGATGTGAATTGTGCTATGTCCTCCGTTTATAAAATCCAGGTGACTTCCGGGCCAAAACTTAATTTGTCATGATCACTTCGTCGTCGCCGTCGTCGGTGTTTTTACACATTTTTAACACATATCCTCGGCAATCTTCGCGCACAGCCAAGCATTAAATTACATTTAATTCGTGCGATCCCTTTTCCTCGGTTCCCCGATCTCTGTAAATTTTTCACTCCTTTCACCCTGAGGTCGCCCGCACACAAACGAGGTATAGTGGGCGGCGGCAGCGCCGCACTCATTTGACGATTCGAATCAACTCTGTTTACTTTCTACGAGAGACAATCGTCTGCGTTGAATCGCGCGAGCCCACGAAGAAGTTGCGTGAAGGCTCCGTTGCTTTCACGATTGTCTCGACTCTCCGTACGCGTTACTCACACTATATGTCGCGTACTTCTCCTTGTTGCGAGCTCTCTCGGTTCTCATGCTCCTGACTTTTTAATTCCGGTGCGAGCCATGGCCAACACTCACGTGTTCCTCACGCTAGATTAATTCTTTAACGGAATCACGCATAAGAATGCGGGAGAAGAGAAGGAAGAAAAGGAAAGCGAGAAGGAGATTCCTTCCAACGATTATTCGGCAGTGAAACGGGATTCAGAAGCTCCCCGGAAGTGCCGGATGGAGAAGACTCGTCACGCAGTCAACGGAAACTATTGTTGAATAATGTGGCATTTTCGCGATGTATACCGTAAGTCATCCTCCTCCATGCAAGTTAGTGTGCTTACAATTTTTTTTTTTTTGTTCAATTCAGTAAACCTATAATTTTTGTCAGAGACAAATGCAGACACGAATTTTGCGTCCGATAAACAATTGGAAACAATTGACTTTCTGATAAAAACATGGACGATCGAATTTAGGAGATGCCATTAAAATGCAATGGTTTTTTATGTTGGAATTCGTGAAAAGGTAACTTTCAAAATGATTATTCGTCTGTGCTTTTTATTATTTCGACATGTACTACGACTTTATTAAATTTGGCATGCCTCAATTGAAACGCATGATAAAAATTTTGTTAAGACTATAAAAGTATTTTTATACATTTTTTTAATAATTGTATGTTTATGCATAAAACCTTACGATGCATGAATCTATTAATTTGTCAAGCATTTTGAATAGGACAAATGAACGATATGCAAAAAATATTTGTGGGCCACAGTTATTTCACAATTTTTCGCTCCTGACGACGAAATGATAAAAGTATCATCAAAATAATCCTTGCAGCGTTGAAATTGATATTGGGTTAATTGATGGTAGATGGTCAGTGATTGGGACTTACACCTTAATAAGACGATCGACTCTCCAATCCGCAACACGAAATCGAACGGTTTGCGTGTTCGTGGTCGTGGCCTGGCCACTATTCACGAGCTCAGGGCGAAAGTAGTTTGAAACCGCGATGCACAGACACCAAGCTGCACTCTGCAGCGACTCGCCCGAATGCAGTTCCAGATCCGTCGAAATTCACCGTGTGCTTTCCCAATAAAAAAGCGTGGAGCCAGCAAAAAATAATTTGCAAAAAAAAGGTATCAAAAATACGTTGCAAGAAAAAAAAAGATATGACGCTTCGACAAGGCAATGTGAAGAAATTCGAGGAAAGCAATTTCTCGCGGTGAATTTCATCGTCGTCGAGCGAACGACAACGGAGAGAAGTGGTTCTTGGTGAGAGAAGCGAAAAGTGAAATGTAACAATTACGGTTATCGTTCGACGCCACTGTTATTATCTTTCGTCGTCTCTCGTGTTCTTTCTCGTGACTCCCGTTGTTGTCGTCGTCATCGACGTCAAGAACTACGCCTTCCCCCGAGTTTCCACATTCTCAAGTACAAGACTTGTGCACGGACTCCTCGTCATCCGGCAAACCACCAATTTTCTGTCTAAAAATAACGGAATTGCAACGGCAACGGAAAAGTTTTATAACTGTGCAAGCTTTTTAAACTGTCATTTCGAGAGATTCAACTTTCACGTGGCTTCTCTTCAAGCGACAAATGAAAACACGTGCGACCGGTTTTTTAATACTTGCTGCATTCAATTGTGTTTAATGGAGTCGAACCGCATCGAAAACCATGTCAATTAAACATAGTCGCAAGCCCACAATGCAATGGTATGTCTTTATTATTTGGCAATTAATTTTTTTAACTTTTGAAGTTCGCTTTGCTGCGTTGGACTAAATTCGCAAGTTCTTATTCCTTTCCTGAAGACCTCTCTCGAATCGAAGAACAGGTTCGATGCCATATTTTTGCGTTGATAAAGTCATGCAAGCGTAAGTTTATTAGCCGTGTCGAATGTAAATTCCCATATTCAAGCCGGGCAGAATTTTTTAATAGTGAAAATACGTAATTTCATAGCCATTTTGATCCATTTATGCACCGTGAAGTTGTAAATGAAAAAGAATATTATAGCTCATAAATAGGGCTTAAAAATTGTAATCTCTCTCGTAAAAACGTTTCCGATTATCGAACCTGAAAACTGGTCTGTTTTCTCAATTGCGAAATATCCGATTGCATCTCGATTGGATTTTAATAATTTTCGGATATCTCGGAAAGTTTATAAACGAATATGAAATCTACGTTCTCAGCTATTTTTGACAGTCAATATTTTCTATTTAAATGCTCTCAAAATCATTGTAATTAAATAACAGTTTTGAGGCTTCGTGAAGAAATGTTATAAATCCGCGTAAAATGTTATACAATTTTTACTGTCAGCATTTCGCGTTTTTATTATTTTGACCGGGATTATCGCTATTGTAAAAAATAGTTTTTCTCTCAAACTCATTGTAAATAAATAACAGTTTTGAGACTTCGAGAACAAATGTTATAAATCCGCCTAAACTGTTATACAATTTTTACTGTGAGCATTTCTCGTTTTTATTATTTTGACCGGTATTATCGGTATTGTAAAAAATAGTTTTTATTCTAAGCAATCCAGGAACCACAGAGAGCAAGTCGATATCTTTGCGGACGCTGCGTCGGTTGCTCTCTGGATGTTTTTCTGGGCGCGAAAGTATCCTGCAGAAAATAAAATAAAATGGAAGAAAGGTGGAGCGGTTGGCCGCTTCGCTCCGGGTGAAACTTGCCGCTGGCGCGAGCGATATCTCCGACACGTTATCGCGTCTGTACTTTACTCCATCGGTTCAGCCGCAGAGAGTCTTCCATTTCGTCCTGGAATCACGATATCCTGGTTCCACGCGATTTCCTTCTCTTCTTCGTTTTCTTTTTATCGTGGATTGCGGCCTCGCCACGAGGTGTATATTATTGGTATAGGAAATCTTAGAAACATCAACGTGATGCAATAATACTGTCGTGGTCACTCCTTTACCCGAGGATTGAATGACCGTTGGACTGTCCGATGGACTCGACGACTAGTATTTCTTCGAGCCTTTCTTTTTCTACGATTCGTCGAGTATCGACATGGCATCCTGCGGCCAGAAACATTTTTCTAAAGAGGATCGTCAATTTAGACAATTACTCTAGACACGAACACGATGTTTTTTCGCTGGCTATTTATTTCAATGTGGCTCTGTCAATTTGTGGTTTCTATAAACCGCTCGCGGAATATTCCCTCGAACATTCTGCATAATTTTCCACTATCAACAATTTACCGATTGTTCGACTGTTATTGCGAAAACCGTATTTCCTTGAAACTTATAAGTAATAGAACTTTTTGTTCATGAGGTACGTGTCAAGGTAGTAATGTGATTACGTATAACAGAAGGACGAGCTGTCATTTCACATAGTGACAACAAAAAATATGCAACTAAAAAAATGTTGCTTTTTCAAGAGAACTATGACACCCAATCATGTTAAAGTTCGGTCATTTTTAATGTGGAGTAATAAATATTTTGGGCTGGGCTCAAAAAGTGAAATCATTTGTAAGTGGGTTTTTTTAGGATTCAATTGGATTTGTTGGATTTTCCTCCTGCCATACAGTTAAGTTTCCAACAAAATTGTTTCGCAACATCCGCATTTCTCTTTTGCAGGGAAACTTTGTTCGATGAAGATACGGGAATTTCCATTTGAAGATCTTCTGACGAAGATGTACGCCTCACTATTCGTATACTCACTCCGGACAGTTCTTCTACAAATTGGATTTCCCCAATCAATTTGGTTTGTTGGTAGAATTTGAACTCAATGGTAAATGCATAACACAGAAGGATGAATGTGTATAAATAAAATATTGTACAAAAAACAAAGTGTTCCAAATGTGAGATTTAAGTACCACTTAATTTTTTTAATTTTTAGAGCTCTCTGTCGCTTTAAGTAATTTTCTTATTTGATATGAAGCCAATATAATAAAACCATGTCGTGGTAGAACATTTTTTGCAATACCAAACTCTTTTGCTATTTTTCGTTGAAGCAGAACTTTATTTATAGATTTACTGCAAGAAAAACAGTTTATCTTTTCTTATTACCACCTGTTTGTAAGAATACAAGTAAATTTAATATATAACCCGATTTAAGATTTACGAATCGTGTATGCGAGTTCCGTATTGATGTACTTTCATTGTAAATTTAAGTATTAAACATTTTCAGTACTCAAGTATTCTTCATTTTTATATACCAATATTGTATTTGTACAAGCATCTGAGCCTTACACCCGATATATCAATTTAAAAAAAAAAACAGTCTTTACAGTGAATTATTATCGGTGCCCACCAAATTTCTATAATCTTAATTCCCATGATATACTGGAGCACAGCTGATTATTTCCCATGTAGTTTATTACACAGACATGAAGAAAATGAATTTCAAAATCCTAGGAAACAAAATTATGCAATTAATAGTCCCGGACGGTCGTGCACCACGACTGTAGTGAGATGGAGACAACCCGTTTAATCTGCAGAGAGTTGAATTCTCACAATAAAAGCAACGACGAGTTCGACAAAAGAGGAAAGGATTAATCTTTGCACCAACATTACTAGTCCCTCATCATTTATTTATAGTCGGCGAATAAAATCATCGATCTCATACCCGCAGTCCTTAATCGCCTAACAACATATTGATCGTTGACATCAGACGGTGTCGCGAGTCCTTGCTTCTTCACAATAATAATCATCAATTATATTGTTGCATACATTGATATTAGCGGTGACGGAAAAAAATCATGACCTTTTCAATGTATGTAGCATTTTGCCGGTCGTTAAATATGCCATGCCGAATAATAATTTCTTGAATTTATGGAATAATGATTGATAGCGATTCACGTAGCTGTAATTCTATTAATAACACCGATATATCCTGATTAAATTGCAGAAGTTTATCGGAGGGAATATTGAAGAACTGGTTACAATTATTCATCATAGTAAATTAAATGATTTTTTATAGCCTTCGAGAATTATTTAATGATCCTGTCATGAGTTAGTTTTGTTTGCTCATAGACAACATTTTTTTGGATAAATAAAAGACTTTTTAATTCTACGGTTCTTAGTAGCGTAAAGTGGAGTGAAGTGTCCTGCTTTGACTTATTCGACTTCCTCCGACAGATCTACTGATTACGTAACCTCTTCAACACCGGGTCAGTGTACTTGGGCTGGCCTACAATTGAACGTGGGCTCCGAAATACAAGCACGCAAAAAAATCACTTGGAAAAAATCCATTAGTGTTTGGCGGGAGTGGGACCGTTGATATCTACGTACTAGTTCAGAATTCTACGCCTTGTACTCTTTCTCATCTTTCTCTGATGATTAAGATATCATAAAACGTTTGGAACTTTTATCCATCCAAAGGTTTTTATAAATTCATAGTCTTCGAATAATGTCTGAATATCCGGTGCAAAAAAGAAGACAACAACTTCCGGTATTACATTTGGTGAAAATTGTGATTCTTATCTTCTAATTTAATACCAGAAGTTGTTTGATGTCTCCTCTTTTTGTGTTCAAAATTAAAATACACAATTTTTTTAACTTGTCGTCATTTTCAGTTTAAACCGGTAAACAAATTTTAGTATTCAGTGTCACATTTTAAATTGTTTCGTGAGTTTGTAATAAGTAACGATTTATTTACACTTTAAAAATTGTAGTGAATATTAAATATACGTCGATATAAGCTAGAACAACTGCATTATCAAGAGATTTTAATCAAAACGAGAGATTGCATCCCAAACACTTGGGGATACGAGGGACTTCCGGTGTCGCAGATCGTAAGACGTGATCTTTTTCCTGTTTTCCGTTTACCAAAACAATCCTTGTCAGAACTCAAAATCGCAAAACGTATAATTCGTACTCATAGAAGTCACTCTGTAAAAGTTGAAGAACAATAAGGAAGCAATTTGCAAGTTTTACTTTTCCAGACTTTTGATTTATTCATTATGATAATATATGACGAAAATTTAAAAAAACCATACAAAACTTTTATTCACAACATTATTCAAAAGTATTCAGATTTATGTAATATTATGACCAATTATCATATGAACAGTGAGGCCAAGCAACTAACTCTTGTCTGAAGGTTCAACTTTCTATATACGTCGATATAAGCTAGAGTAACTGCATTATCAAGAGATTTAAAATAAAACAAGAGATGGCATTCCAAACAATAGAGGATCTAAAAGAGTTCCGGTGTCGCGGAATGTGAAATGTGATTTTTTTCTTCTTTTAGCCGTTCACCACAACTTCCCTTGTCAGAACTCAAAATCACAGAACGTACAATTCGTACTCATACAAGTCATATTGTGAAAGTTGAAAGACAATAAGGAAGTTGTATTCAAGGTTTTACTTTGTCAGACTTCTGATTTATTTATTACAATTATTCATCCTGAAATTTGAAAAAATCTATACAAAACTTTTATCCACAACATCATTCAAAAATGTTAAGTTTCGTGTAACAATCATATCAGCAATTAAGCAAGTCACTTTTGTCACAAGGTTCAACTTTCTATATACGTCATTATAAGCTAAAGTAACTACATTATCAAGAGAATTTAAACAAACAGAGAGATTGCATCGCAAATACTAAGGGATACGAAAGAGTTTCGGCGTCGCAGGACGTGAGACGTGTTTTTTTTTTTTTCTTTTAGCTGTTCACCAAACCGTTCCTTGTCAAAACTCAAAATCACAGAATAAAATTATAGAAGTCACTTTGTGAAAGTTGAAAAACAAAAAGGAAGCACTTTTCAAGGTTTTACTTTGCTATATGCCATTTTGCCATTTTGATTTATTCATTAGGTTCACATACCCTGAAATTTGAAAAAATCTATACAAAACTTTCATCCACAACATTGTTCAAAAATGTTAAAATTCGTGTAACAATCATATCAGCAATCAAGCAAGTAACTTTTGTCTCAAGGTTCAAATTTCCATATACGTCAATATAAGCTAGAGTAACTGCATTATCAAGAGATTTAAAATAAAACAAGAGATGGCATTCCAAACAATAGAGGATCCAAAAGAGTTCCGGTGTCGCGGAATGTGAAATGTGATTTTTTTCTTCTTTTAGCCGTTCACCACAACTTCCCTTGTCAGAACTCAAAATCACAGAACGTACAATTCGTACTCATACAAGTCATATTGTGAAAGTTGAAAGACAATAAGGAAGTTGTTTTCAAGGTTTTACTTTGTCAGACTTCTGATTTATTTATTACAATTATACATCCTGAAATTTGAAAAAATGTATACAAAACTTTTATCCACAACATCATTCAAAAATGTTAAATTTCGTGTAACAATCATATCAGCAATTAAGCAAGTCACTTTTGTCACAAGGTTCAACTTTCTATATACGTCATTATAAGCTAAAGTAACTACATTATCAAGAGAAGTTAAACAAACGGAGAGATTGCATCGCAAATACTAAGGGATACGAAAGAGTTTCGGTGTCGCAGGACGTGAAACGTGGTTTTTTTTTTTTCTTTTAGCTGTTCACCAAACCGTTCCTTGTCAAAACTCAAAATCACAGAATAAAATTATAGAAGTCACTTTGTGAAAGTTGAAAAACAAAAAGGAAGCACTTTTCAAGGTTTTACTTTGCTATATGCCATTTTGCCATTTTGATTTATTCATTAGGTTCACATACCCTGAAATTTGAAAAAATCTATACAAAACTTTCATCCACAACATTGTTCAAAAATGTTAAAATTCGTGTAACAATCATATCAGCAATCAAGCAAGTAACTTTTGTCTCAAGGTTCAAATTTCCATATACGTCAATATAAGCTAGAGTAACTGCATTATCAAAAGATTTCAAATGAACCGAGAGATTGCATCCCAAACACTAAGGGATACGAAGGAGTTCCGGTGTCGAAGGACGTGAGACGCTCGCGGACGCGCCCTCCCTTCACTATGAGGTTCTCGCGAGAATGGCGCCGCCTAGGCAGCAACACATTCTAATCTGCGCCGCTCTCTCACGAGAAGCGTATCTTGTAGGCGCAGTAAGTATGCAGAATTCCTATCGGGACAGATATCTCGGGTTTGGCGAGTCCTGAAGGAGACCTAAACCGAATGAGCAGGAATCCCACTGGCAAGACTGTACGGAATCCAGTTAGGATGTTCGAGTACAGCTTTGTATCGTGGTTAACCACTCGCTAGCTTGTGTATCGGACAATTAATTTAATTGCATTAATTACGAGCGTCTACTATGTAGTAACAAGCACGAATACGGCGAGTTTACAGCCTAACCGCACAGCATTATGAAGCTTCTTTTTCGTTTTTTCGTGTCATAGAATTTTTCAACATAATCACTAGGTACGTTGTCTAACTGCATAGTTAAAGGGACCGAGTCAGCTAAAAAAATTCATACCATTCAAAATTCTGTAGATAATGCCCGTTATTTGAAAAATCTTACATTTACACCTCACGAAGTACATGTGAAGCATTGTAGTTCTGTAATTTTTTCAAAACATACAGGGCTCCAAAATGGTCCGATGTAAAAAAAATTTGTTTAACTTGTCGTAGCTTTCAGAGCAAACTGGTGAACAAATTTTGGTATTCGATGGCTTATTTATCTGCCAAAGGGAGCATTCTACAGAATTTTTTCCCCCTTTAAGCCCTAGAATATTGACTTCTGGTGACGTGGACTCAGACAAGTCGTAATCAACTATAAAGTGACAACTATTTATTTTTAGCATATACATGCAACTATGAAAATAGTTATGGTAACTATTTGATAGTCGTCGAAACAACAACAAAATTGGTTGTAGGAACTAAAAATGTATTAAAAGTGTATTTTTTTTCAGTCAACTGATATATATGATTGAGATACATGGTACGAAGACTGAAACTAAGAATTTTTCGTTGGTGTCAAAACAAACTTGGTCAGCAGGTTTCTTGGCAAACCAGAGGTTTTTGTCACATATAAGCATGAATCGAAAATGAAACCAATCGGATCGCACTCTACGACGTGTCATTTATTTCGTAACAACATTCTTCGTCCATTTTTTGACGAAATTTTTTCTTGAAGGTTCCTGGGTCGAAACCATGGACTGATTTATTTGACGTCTTACAAAATTTCTTCGTTTTAACGGTGTTGAAAAAGCACAGTTCTAGTTTATGAGGAAATCAGTTTTGGTATGAACCAAAAGATCGTTTCCCAAGATTCTTTCCCTAAATGACATCTTTTTACCGCATATCGATCAGGTAACTAGGAAAAAAGTTCATGAAAAACTTTCATTTCTGGCTCACTCAGCCCGATTAAATGTCTTATTCAACAATTTATTTCATGGCATCATACATACACCATATATTTGTCTATATAAAAAATTGTTAAACAATAGACCTATGGCTCTTTTTACCATTAAATACCATTGTCTAATGTTGCCTTTTTTTTAACCCATTGCTTAAGTAAATTAAAGTCCTACTGAAAGCCGGTGAATGCTAGGCAAGTTCTGTTCGCAAACAGTACACGTAATTTATTTCACCAGTTCGAAATCTCCATCTCTGTGTGTGTGGGTGTTTTGGCTACACGTTTTGGTCATTACGTACATTCGCTCTTGCCCGTTGGCAAATTGGTCAAATAATCGGCCGGTGGCAAGGCCTGGAACCGAATCTCTCGATTCGAGGCCGCGATTAATTATCATATCGGGTTAAGGTCACAGTGCTGAGCACACCTATCGAAATCTATAATGTATATCTTATTCTCGTGCCGTGGGATCGGTACAAACACCGTAGCAGAGTCTGATCACACCGTGCAAATTTCCAGCTACACTATCATTTGTAATCGGATTTTTCGCTCTATCGATTAAATCGGAGAGTCGGTGTGCACTGAACACTCGAGCACACGCGTTCCGTTCCAATAAGCCCTCTGACCAGCAGAACCGATATAATAATGGAGAGCTAGAAACGAGCCGAGGGGACGATTCTTAGCGGAGCCAATCGCTTACCGAGCGAGAACCGCTCCGGAGCAACGGAAAAGATCACGGGATTATGGCAAGCAGTACACTTATTGGCATAGGGGATACGAGGGCTGGTCGAATCGACTTCAATACGAGACGTCCTCCAACCGATCACTTTTATATACTCTCGGATTTATTATATAATTCGGCATATAGTATTACTGCTTAAGGGGCGTCGATCATGTAAGAAAAAATCATTAAAAAAAGAATACTTTAAAAAATGTTGAATTGATCCATATGATGTGACAGTCTGTGTCAACAGGATTTTTTAATATCAACCTATTTACTCATTTTACCAAGGAAAAAATTTTACAATTTCTCCGATTACATTTATTATTACAAGAACATCGTTAAGATGATTGAAATATTTAAATCGCGAATTGTGCATTTTACAAGAGAAACGAAAAATCGGGATGCCTATTAGGTCCTGGTATTTCATATTTTTGCATATGTCCTGTATTTTTAATTATCATTATCTTATTTATTCCCACTAAAGATGGAAAATGGTGTCCACTTTCTGACAATCATTAATTTTTATTCCATGCAACTATTTTGATGTTTGTGGTAACTATGAAGTTTTTCATGGCAACTATTTAGTTGTTGCAACTGTTAAAAAAATAGTCGCATGAATTGAAAATTACGTTTTATAGTCGCTGATAGCATAATTTTTTTCAGTGCGAACCCTGAATCGCTGGAGCGCTGCTCATCGATTATATTTGTTATTTTCCAGCTGGCGAGCCTCTCCATCCATGTCATTTTCTATCAGCCAGATAGACGATAGCGGCGTGGGTTCGATACGCTTCGCCGATTTATCTTGTTCTCGCAACTTGGTCCTCCGTCGCGACCCACTTGCACCGTCAGGACGATTCCGTTTTTCCGGCATTACCATCCCAGGACAGACGGTAAACAAATCACGGGGGCTTCTCGTGTAGCGGGCATTACAATTCAGCTGCTCGGATCCAAACGACCGGTTACGATTATTCGAGTCACGATCTTTCTCTGTTTCTCGTTCGACTCATCCTCCCACGAAGTTATACACGTAACATGCCTCGAGCTCTCTATGTATATGTCGCATGTTATGCTGCATATTCTACGAGTAAATTCACATTTATTCTCAAGTTTGAAAAAATTATTGCCTGGCCGCAGAGGCGCCCCTTTTCAAAGGTCCTCGTCCTCCTCGTACGTTTCGTGAATTTTTATGTCGCACATTAAGCGTTGCACGATATTTATGTCAAGCCAAGCAGAAAAACATAGCAAGGGTACAACGTATTTTGACATATTTTCCTGCACTATTAATATTGTGATTTATAGCTATTAATATCATGGAATAAAGCAAAGATATGTTACTATCGAAACTACACATTTGTTATTTTACGTCGCAGCATAAAATGCTCACTGACTAATGTATGCAAAGATTCCGATGTACCCAACACATTTTTATTTTTATTTTTATCTATTTTCCCTACGAATATTCGCAAGGAAATACTATTCCTAATTCTTTTGGACGCAATAAATTTTCTAGAAAATATGAAAACTAGATTTTCTCTTTTTAAATGGAAACACTAACGCTTTTAACATTCTTTGTGAAAAATCGATAGTTGTGAATGCTATCGAACCGTTTGAATGATTCAATTGCTGATATTAAATTCCAACTTTTATGTCACGTATTGTGCTTTTTGTTGTTTTTACTTGTTACCGTACGTCGACTAAAATAAAAACTAAAAAACAGATTCTAAATCCTCTAGATTTGACAATGCGAAAAAAATGTACTTTCGAGCATTGGTAAAATCTAACTTGATGTACAAAATATTGAAGCCGTTAAAAAAATTGCTCATCGAACATAAATGTTATTACGATAACGCTATATTTTTTTCAACCCGCACTTTCTGTGCTACCGACATCTGACTAGTAAATTGACGAGTAAAAGTATCGAGGACAGCTGCTGGCCAAGTTTTGTTCGTCCGCGGCTGCGTGCGACGATTTTTGCCCCGTAAAAGTGCGTCCTTGGCACTGTATATAATTATTTCGAGTCGTGATGCGCACAAATTAGATTTTACCCGGACCGTTAGAGGCGCGGACCGCGCGCAGTCCTCTCTCTAATGCATCTTGCTCTCGGCTGGCATAACGCGCGCGCGGTGCCGAGGAAAGGCGGCCACCTGTTCGCTTGTGCTGGTCTGCGATCGGCTTCGGCTCGTCGGACAGTCCGGCAGCCTGTTTCAGCTGTGCTAAACCTGCTTTTGCTCCTGTACTCGCAAGTGCAGGTATATATGCAAAGAAGAGCAGTCACAGCAGTGGCAACAGCGATGAGGAACGTTGCCCGTTCATTCTCTCGTGGAGCGAAGACGAATCGCTTCCACGGAAATCGTAAAAGGATCAAACGATTCCGAGAGAACGGACGAAGCTTTTGCCGCTGCTTCTATACCGATGCTACGAGACTTCAGCCAGGCTCACGTTATTCGACCATCCGTGAAACAATGCCACGGTACCATTCTCGTGTAAAACACTAGAATTGAAAGTCGCTCAACCAACCACCTCGTTGCCTATACCGACAGAGTCTCGGTGATACACAAGATAAGCCCTCGCAGAGAAGTTAAAAAATCGCTTCAGTCGGAAAATTTTCATTGCAAAATAAAAAATAAAAAAACAGTTCGATTGCAAAAAAATAGACTGTTACGAAAGCCATGAAAAATAATGTTTTCGAGTCTCGGTGAGAGACATGAGAGACTTTATCTATACAAGATAAAGCTTGCCGTGAAGTTTAAAAATCGCGTAAGTCGGAAAATTTTCATTACAAAATAAGAAATAAAAAAAAATCAGTTCAACTTGCAGTGAAGTTAAAAAATCGTGCAAGTCGGAAAATTTTTATTCCAAAACAAAAAATTAAAAAACAGTTCAATTGCAAAAAATAGACTGTTACGAAAGCAATGAAAAACAAAGTTTCGAGCTTGCGTTGATATTCACGGAGAAGTATCATTTTCATATAGCCATAAATATTTATATCAAAATTGTTGAACATCTTACGTAAAATTCAAATATACCTTTTTTTTGTGTATAAATTATTTATGGAGAATGAATTTGTACTGATTAGAGTGTTTACGCTGTACTTGCATCCAAATTGCATAACGTGGGTTGTAGGTACGTCATACTTGAATTTTTTTACATATTCAGAAAATTCTTTGCTCCATTTACAACCGTGAGTATTTGTCAGAAAGCGGTAGAATAATTATTCTAGTATCAAATTAAGTAAACACTGATATTCAAAAATAGTTTAGACAATGATTACTTTTTTTTTGTAATTACAGAAAGTAAAAAATAAAAAAATAAAACGATTAATCTTTGTTATTATGGAGGGAATTAATCCTAACTGACCAAATACGAGACGATCTTGGCTATTTTTTTAGCTTTGTCCATAAACTTTGTAGCTTGAATTTATTTAAGAGGTTTAAGGCATTGCCAAAGCTGAAAGACTTAGTTTCTAAATCGAGGTCGGCATTCGTTCGAGCTCGCGCGAATATAAACAGTTTTGCATTTTCCCTATGCAACATAATATGCACCAGTCGAAAAAAAAAAGTGTATTTCATGATTGTTGAATATAAGCGCACTTGTGCGAGAGAATAACGAGAGAGAGTATCGCGTGGGTTTTCGTCGTGGTATCGAGAGGCTCGGAGAGCTACGGAGGAATTAAATTGCAGGATCGGTAACGGTTTGCTCGGTGGCTCCGAGCAACAACTCGCTCGCGAGAGTTTTCGCAATATCGCGAGCGCCGGAGACTCTCGCGCTACTAGACCGCGTCGAATGAAAAAAAAAAAAAGAAAAATAAAGAAAATAAAAAAATTAAAACACGTTACGAAGTAGGGGCATTAATAATTCATATTTCCACACCCTGTCGCTCAACAAATATTTTCAAACCCTCGAATAATAGAAAAACCAAAAAAAAAAAAAAGAATAAACAGATACAAAAATATAAAGTCACTCACCAATAATAAAACTGCTTTTTCTAATCCATCCAAATTAGTATCCACTCCGACTAAGGCACAAAAATAATTTTCACTCAACAGTTTAGACAATGCGCACGATTAATTAAGATTTTTGAAAACACGATTAAAACGTCGAATAATAAAAAATAACAAAAACAATAATTTTGGTTAACGAAGGATGAAAAACGGCACAAAATTTGGCACAGTTTGAAACACGGTCCATTCACATTCCTGATGACAGTTGCTATTTCGTTCTTTTGCACATTTTTTATTTATTTATTTTTTTCTTCTTTTTCACTGATGTAACAAAAACAGCACTTTTGTCCTTTATCTGAGTGGCACAGGCGAAATTTTTTAACGTTTTACGTCAAGTCATTTTGCAAATATTTGCATTACATTGGAATTGCCGATCGCGGGAATGCAAGATAGTGGCGCGCGTAATCCAGGGTCGAAGGACCCGCGAGAACCATCCGGGTCGAGCGTCAGCGACGAAGTGAGAGGCTAGCGGCACTCTCGTGAGTGAACCAGTGACGTCACTCACGGCACACCACGCCGTGTTCCACGGGCTGGCTCCTCTCTTTTTACCATTCCAGCGCCTCTCGGCTCCGCGAGAAAGGTCCCTCCTTGTGCTTATACACAACGCGGCACCGCAGCGTTGATCCCCCCTCACCGTAAATTACAACTCCTTCACCGTGTGCGACTATCGCGAAGACGTACCTTACCTTCGCAACCAGCACTCTCTGGAAATATCTTGTTGGGCCGCCGGGCTGTCCAATTCTACGGGTCGCGGTGTCACCAAAAATAATTCCCTAAAAAGTGTCACGCTCCAAAGCATCATTTTTATGTACCCATTCGTTTCTCACGTTTTATTGAGATGGGAAAAGGCTTTTTGATTATTTCGGCTGGAGGCTGCTTTTGGAATGCAAATAAATGATGGGCTTTTTTTTAGTGGAAATAGAAATATTACATTGGGGGAAAGAAATAAATGACAGCAGAAAATTTGATTCATGACCCATGAAAAGTTTCTTTGATTCAATGGACAATTATATGCAAATGAATTTTGTACTTTAGTTTCATGGTTATGAACTTGAACAAATGTGACGTTGAATCCATGTAATAAAATGAAGGCAATAGCGCGTGTTTCTTTAATTTGTTGCGGTGGATTTCTGTGACTATTTCATTTTGCGTGTGCGAGCGTAAGCAGAAATAATTAAGTGAAAAGTGTCACACTCTTACCATCATTTTTTATGGACGCATTCGTATCCCACTTTTTATTTTTATGAAGCAGAAGCTTATTTATTGCTTTAATCATTGCAAATTGAATAGCGCAATGGTTGTTTGAACATTTTTAAAATAATGGAAATTAAATTGGGATAAACAAAGTTTGTTTGTTGTTTAATCTTGACGCTTTGAGAAGCATTTCTTAGCATTGCAATCAGCACTTTTACTTAGAAATAAATGGGACCGTCAGTCTGTCAAATTTTACGGGTCGAGGAGTCACTAAAAAAATCTACTAGAAAGTGTCACACTCCGCACAATCATTTTTCATATATTCATTTGTTTTCTAACATTCTATTTATGTGAACGAAGGGCTTTTATTATTCTGATAAAAAACTGCTTTCAGAATACGAATGAATGAATGGAATTTGTCAATACACAAAATATCAAGTTGGGGTTGTAATGCTTGGCAAACCTACTTTATGATAAACGGATAAGTATACGACTAAATAAAAATGTCCCAATTTTTCTGTGCCAACGATCTGAAAAATGTCTGTTACCGTTGAAAGCGGTGCTTTCTGAAAACACCTCGAAATGCTGTTTGTTTATTTTATGGGTCGGTGTGTCACTAAAAATAATTGACTAAAACGTGTCACGGTCCACACCGTAATTTCTCATATGCTCATTTCTTTTCTGAATAGCTGTTTTACGAGCGCGGATAACTATATAATAGTTTTTTTTAAGTAGTTAACTTGTATCACATTTTATCATGCAATACTTGACGAAGCATTTTTATAATATTGTTATTTGTATTGGAGTAAATAATAATGGCTGACGTTTTTATCCTGACGGTACAAGATGACGCTGAAATTAACGTACAGAATTTAGCAGATGCAATGCTAACAAATGGAAAGTTTATTTTATCATTGCAACTAATGTTACGTGAAAATAATGGGTCACAAAAAATACTGGACTAAAAAGTGTCACGCTTCCACCTTCATCTCGCTTTTGGTTCGTGTAAGGTTGAGTTTCTTTATTATTCTAACCACAGCTTGCTGCTAGACTGCGAAAATATACTTTTTATTTCATTGCAACATATGTAGCACATTGTCTTACGCAATACTTGGTAAAGTAGTTTTATAATAATGTAATTCGTATTCGAATAAATTTAAATTTCCAGCTATTTTAATATTACCTTTTCAGCGGTGGCTCGTCGTTAGTTAATAAGGACATCTTATCACTATTTATATAATAAAATCTTATTGCCCTCGCCATATTATTTTTCTGTTGACTAAAATAAATGTTCTGTAGACTCTGCGTACATGAAAATGCAGAGTTGTTTAAAAACAGAAAACCTGTGGAAAAATTATAAAGAAAACTCTGTTACCTGAAAGAAAAGTTATTAAAAAATGTATTGATGATAGCCTCCTTTGAAAAAATTGTACATTTAAATCTCGCCAAGTACACATCAGAATTCTACAATGTTTTAAAGGCATACAGTGCACCAAAATGGTGTGAGATATAAAGTAAAATTTTTGACAGTTATCCGATCCAATCGTTGCACAAATTTTGGTGGAAATTGGATTCACGGTAACCAATTATTCAGTGAGTTGTTAATGAAGAGATATTCTATTCCACATTTTTAATTCTAGTTTAGCCATAATGATCTGCAATAAAAATTCCTGCCCTCAAGTCACAATGCACTCTTCGACAAATATGAAAAAACCTCGGCCACTAAATTTTTTTCTTTATACCTCGGTCGAAAGAACGCATCTTTTGCACCTTTTTCGAGGCAGAAAGCTGAAAATTTGCGCATTGGTAGAGCTACGCATGCATCTTTTGTTACAGCGGGAGCAAAAAGTTTTCCCCTCTTTGGTCTAATATCTTTGCAACACTTTTATAAAATGCAAGATTATCATGCTTAATGCGTACTTGATGAGGCTTTAATGTAAATCTTTTTTAAACAAAGGTATCGTGTACAGAATTTTTCCCTAATGAATTTTTTAGGTGACTGGGTCCTCTTAAATGAAGGGGTTAATCAAAAAACGTCGCCGGCAGTCCTCTTCCAATAAAACAAAGACCCAAGCCCCATATTTTTCATTATATTACCGTAAACGTGTATTCGAGTTGGTTATCGCTTAGTGACATACGCTAATTACCAGTGTAAAGAGGCGGATGAAGAAAAGTGGAACCGTAAAGTCGAACGATCGGTGCGCCTTGTGCGTACGGTGACCGAGTGAAGTCGGTGTCGGTCGAGGATCGAGAACAGAGGAGAAGAAAGGATCACGAACTTTTGTCAAAAAGGGGGTCAGCCAACGTACCCGGATTGAAGGAGCTGCGCCTCTGAATCTTCGCGGCTTGGGTCATATTTAATAACTTCTCCCGTGACCAAGTGACAGTACGAGATCCCTCGTGACAATATATATTCATTCGCGAAACAGGTATAATAAAACTGTAGAGGTGAATCATCGCTCCATGAATTTTCATTGCCCATACGTTGAGCACCCGTTGGACGAAACGAGTGTACATTCTCCGACGAGTCTGTATGTCTCTTATATGTATATTAAGTGTTGAAGAGAATATTTTCAGGTGACTCACCGAGTTTATTTGCTCGTACTCTTCGAGACCACACTCGTTGACACTTTTCTTTGCACTTCTACCAGAGCATCCATGAAGCATTCCATTCTTTCAAAATTTTACGTTCTTTATTTATTCCGTAAGTAAGAGTATTTGCGATTTCGACTATTTATAGAAGTTCTTCTACATTAGTTATAAATCTTGTAAGCATGAAAAATATGAAATTGTACTGTCAATCTTTACTGTAAAATACAAGAAAAATTGAAGCCAATGGCTAGACTTTCTTACGTTATAAATTGTTCATTTTTTTAGTAAACAATGTATAACAGTGCGAGAAACGAGGTTTTAGACATGCCTCTCGCGCATAATTCCCCATTTAGGCACCTCGTGAAATAAAATTTCGTACTAAACTCGTGAGAAAAACTTTTCCATGTCTCGTGTGATTGCAACACTCGACAGAAAAAGTTTTATCGCACTAGTATGGTAATGTATTATTGTATGCTTATGAATTTTCGTACCAAAATATGAAAAATAAAAATAAAAAATATAAAAATTCTTAATATTTATATGTTGATGGCATGATATGCTATAGGTAATAGTTCAAGAGCTAACTTGCACTTGTACCAAGGCAAATTGTATCGATAAGAATAATTATTTTTGTAATATGAGGCAGGTAACTATAATCTTTGATTAAGCAATAAATGCCTCACTCACAACGTATTTTGCACAACTTCTGTACATCGTAGATATAGTTTTTTAAGTATAGTGTATGCAAACGCGCACCTTCTTCCCAACCATACTATGCAACAGATAGGGCACAGAGCACCGTGGAACAAACACTTTCACGCGGAGACCGCGCCAGTAAATATCATGGCCACATATATTTTCTCTCCGCTCCGACCACCGTTCGCTTATTCTCGTCTTTAAATTCGCTCATCGATTCGAATACTTTAGTCTAATAAGCGAATAACATCATCGCAGAAAACATTGGTCGTGGCTGTAGCCTGAAAAATGGGTAATTTTGTATCGATTACGAATATTAATCAAATGGATCATACTCGATTGAAATAAATCATATATTGCACTGTCAATAACATAATTTCTATTTGATCCAAACAATTTAGTATTGAATGTGTTATTAATTCAATGTTTTCATGTATTATTTGAATTACTCATTCAAAAATATAAAAATCATGGGAAAAAAAGAAATTTAATGATGTAAACGGAGTGAAATTATTGATTGCCCTTACTAACTCACGTGGCTGGTTTCGCTTCGAGCTAGTTTAAGCAATTAGTTGATTCAGCTGACGATGTAAGGCAAACAATTCCTTAAATGCAATTAATTAATCTGTTGATCACACCAACCGATTTGTCCCCCCAGTCAACTGACTTTTTTCGGTAACCAACCAAAAAACGTTTTGTTGGACCAACTAATTTTATCGCTTAGAGCCAACCAATTTTTTTTTCCGCGTAGAAAACTAAAATTGAAAATCAGATAATTGATCAAGTATAAAGTTGATTAATATGTCGTACAAACCGTTTTAAATATAACAAATATTTCGAATACAAAATCGAACGAGGAGCTTATAAATTTATTGAAATAAGCTCATGGATATCGAAATCGTCTTTTTGAAAAATCGTTATCATAGATTATTTAATCATAATTAATTCTATATTATCTTGTCAGTCAAAATAACCTGGTTACTCATTCTCTTGGAAATAGAATTGTAATATGATTCGATGTATTTTAAGATTCGTGTTTTTATATAGTACTGAGTTTATCCATTTTCCATAACCTTTTTCCAAGCACCGGTTAGGAAGCGAATGAATATGGATCGGTGATCAATTAATCGATATTCCAAATTTACATACGCCGCTGTTTTTCACTATTCTTTACTTTCCCTCTTTCTTTATTAATGTGTGTAAACCGTTTATTTTATGCCAGCACAGAATTATTTTTTTAATAAACGATCATAATCCTACGTTTTACTGAACAAACAAAATAAAAAATTTGTTTCTAAATGGTACATAAGAGAGCAAGGTCGCTAGATTTTTTTTTGTAAAAAAAAAAATTATAATTTTCGATAAAAAATCTTCTTCGTCAGTAATCCTTTTGTCTAAGGTCTAAATAAACAAATTAATAGCAATGTCCAGACAGACTGCACCTGCAGGTGTACAGACGTTGCAGTATTGTTGATACAAGAGTTTCTCGTGGCCTCGTGAAAATTGTCGCATTCCAGAGCGGATGAAGCGGAATGATGCGCTCGTCGACGACTCTTAGCTCCGAGCGCTTCCTTCGGATTCCTCGTTTCAGGTTGGTAGACAAGAGATAAAAGGCAAGAGTCGATGGAACGAACGGCGAAGCGAGAGGAAGAAAAGACATATTTCCATAGCGGGCAAACAGACAGCAGAAGTTGCGCGTGTGCTCTGAATAAATACTAGTGAAGTAACCGGAGAGAGAAAGATACCTCACAATAAACCGAGCGGACGAGTCCAACGTAATTCGAGTACATCCTGCGAGCTCGCGAGGACCGAGCGCAGCGCAGTGTAGACAATATGTATGGGGCACTCCATGTCAACTCGACCTCGGTCTGATTCCCCTTCTCTTGGATTTCATACTCGAATTTTTTATGTTTTTGTTCCATCTCTAAAGAACAACTGAAATTTTTATTAGATTTAAAAAAAATACTTTACACACTTATGATTAATTATAATGAACATATCGAGCGTCGGAATTAAAAAATCTGACAAATTCTGCATCACGTATCAATATTTTTAAGCTTAATTTCAATTATTTTCAAACAATTTTTCGAAAAATTCAAAATAAATTATTTTCAAAACGGAATTTGAAAAATGTTACAATCCATTTATTCCAGGCTATTGCTTGAAAATTTGTAGATATGTCAGGCCTTCGGAGAATTATTTCAGATTTAGTTGAAGCGATTTTTTTAGTTTACATTTTTACAAACCTTTAAATGAAAAAAAAATGGCTTTAAAAGATCTGAAATTTTTTTCTCGACGTCTTCATATATATTGATAGATTCAAGCGATAACATACGGTAAAACGACTTTACGCTACGACCTTTTACAATTTTCGTTCTGAAAAAAAATTCGTGAAAAATAAAAACGAGTTCCAGAACACTTCGGGTCTAAACTTAAAAAACATATCGATATCGGATACAGGATTTATGAGAACGTCGTCAGATTTCGAATCACGGCCCTCAATATGTTTATTATAAGTAATCGTAAGTATATCAATTAGTCAGAAGAAACCTTATAAAAATTATAAGGTTTGCTTCTCAGAGATGGAACAATAACATAAAAAATCGGGAAGCCCGAGGATCAGACCCAGGTGAAGTTGGTATGAAATGCCCCATGTATAGACGTATATATGTACTTGAAGCAGAAAGAGGGACTAGAGCGTTATGCTGCTGAAGGAAAGGAATATTACGACGACGAGGTACGTGACACTCGAGGAGCGTGGTCACTCGCCTCTCTCGTCGCTCTGGCAAGTCAACGCTACGCTACACTTGTCTCGAATATAATTCAACCTGTGGAATCTACGAAAAATAATATATTCGAGACGCACTTGCGTAACATTATACAGACGAGGATATACACCGAGATCTCGTTGAGCAACTTGGCGTTAGCGGTGCGTCGAGTCCGGTTATATGGATGGTATAAAAATGGCCAATTCGCAAAGTTGCGTACAAGTAACGAGTTTTGTTATGTATGAATCTCATTTTAATAACCGCTTGAAAAAAGATTGTCACGCGCTATGACTCTTTTCTTGCTCGTTTAGTAATTCCATTAATATGGCTGATTTTTATTCGTTCGAAATTCCTTCGGAAACTGTTGATTCCATATTTGTAACGACAGCCAAAAAATTTAATCGATCGTATCTTTTCAATTAATCGGCTTACTGCTTGGGTAATAATTTGTGCAGAGGTGCATGACATCAAATGATTTTCATTCGCACAATAATGTCAATCCTCCGAGAAGTCTGGATTTTCTGATGTTTTGAATTTTTTGAATGATTTTTTTTTTTTTTTTAAGAGTAACAGCAAATGGTTTTCCAAAAAAACATGTGCTTTTGACATGCACAATTCTTTTTTACGTCAATTGTATATAAAAAAAATTTCATTGGCTCAGAAGAATCTTGTAAGTCTTGTGACAATTAGGATGTGACAGCTATGCATTTTTAGTGCAGGCAACGAAGAAAGACGTTGAAGAAACCACCTAAATGATGGTATCGCTAAAAAATGACAATTTTCAGTGTTTATAGTACGACGAATACGAACGATGTGCAGTTTTTATTATTTCCGGCGTGCAAAAATTAATCGACTTACTCCCTAGGGAATAATTGGTTTACGAATACGTACGAAACAGAAATGGAAAAAAATAAAATGAACAATTCATTAAATTTAATATACTTATTTCTTTGAGAGCTGGCCTATCTATTTTTTCGGTCATATCAGATGTATTTGATCGATAAAAAAATACAAGGCGAATAGAATAATCAGAAACGCCACACACCGTCTCACGCAAAGCATCGACTGACTAGAGGAGAGGCTATGCATTGTTAGTGCAGGCAACGAAGAAAGAGGTTGAAGAAACCACCTAAATGATGGTATCGCTAAAAAATGACAATTTTCAGTGTTTATAGTACGACGAATACGAACGATGTGCAGTTTTTATTATTTCCGGCGTGTAAAAATTAATCGACTTACTCCCTAGGGAATAATTGGTTTACGATTACGTACGAAACAGAAATGGAAATAAATAAAATAAACAATTCTTTAAATTTAATATACTTATTTCTTTGAGAGCTGGCCTATCTATTTTTTCGGTCATATCAGATGTATTTGATCGATAAAAAAATACAAGGCGAATAGAATAATCAGAAACGCCACACACCGTCTCACGCAAAGCATCGACTGACTAGAGGAGAGGAAGCGAAGAAAGTTTAATGAACAGTGAGCAGACACGTGATGCCATAGTGAAGCTGGCTATGGGGATTCCGCATCAGCTGTGAATCTACATAGTGATTGCATGCACGCACCTTCAAAGTATTTCCTTAAGTTAAGGAAGTCGGTCGAGAGCGCGCAGAAGAGGAAGAAATAGCATCAGCATTATATATGAGGCATTCCACTCATATTCGGCCGTTCAAGAGTCCTCAATATTTTCGAAACTTAGCTATCATTTACGGTTAAATGGCAAGCAAATATACGATTTTTTCACATTTTTATCTATAACCGTATTCCAGAAACGATTAAACTTAAAATAAGGTGCCATTTATTTTCAAATGATTGCATCCTGGAAAATATGGGATTCTCAAAAAAATATATATAATCTAAGATTTGCTGCTTTGAGTGAACTTTTGAGAGAAATGTTTTTGTTTTAAAATCGATGTAATTTATTTTAATGTAATCTATTCAAATTTATGCAAAAAAATGAGTTCATTTGAGATATCGTTGCAAATAGACCATTTTTTCCCCCAATTATGTTACGTTCTAATAATCTGAAATTTTCTACACAATATACTTACATAGTCCACTAATACTTTCAATTATTTTTGGAGTCGACCGAGCCGAAGTTTTGAAGCTCCACATTATTTTCTTTCCTCATACAAAAACCTTATTTTGATGACATTTTTTTCGAGCTTTTCATATCAAAATACCCAAGATTGTATTAGCTAATATAAATTTTGTTTCAAATTTCATATTTTCCAACATACAGCCAGTTCAATGAAAAACGCGACCTTTTTTATACATAATCGTATCACAAACACGGTATCACAGAAAAATTTGAAAAAATTCGCGTATTCGAGTTTCAACCAACATTAAACGATAGCGAATTTTCAAAAATATTGGGGAGGGTGAGGCTTTTGTGCTTTTGAATTGGTGTGGAATGCCTCGTACATAGATTATACACATACGTACACACACGCAGAGAGTTTGCTTCCTCCTGGGGAAGATCAGAGGCAGGAGGAGGAAAAGTCGTGGGGGCGGAAGAGAGTGAGTGAGAAATAGTGAGGAAAAAGGTCGTTGTCTCGGGTCCCCGTCATCGTAGGAGACGTTGCGGTGCGAGTTTCGTTATAGGATGAGCGAAGAGGCGCGTAGGAGAACTTGGTGAACAACAGCGACGCATGCGAAGTGCAAGAGGAGGCCCTGATCTTGAGTGCAAGCATTCGCAGGCTCGTGGGAGTTTTTCACATAGTTAGCATCTCTCGGAAGAATGCCGTTTCAGTGGCAGCGCGAAGAAGCTAGAGGCACATGCTGAAGCGAGCGTAGAAAGATAGAACCGAGTGAGAGAGGGAGAGAGGGAGAGCGTTAAAAAAGGCGTAACGACATAATTAATGATTTCTCCGGGCAATTAGGGTTTTCACTGCTGGTCTTGACTAGCGTCTAGTTCCTAGTTTAAGGCCTCTATCCTCGGTATCTTTGCATAACGGCTAACACGCTCATCGCCGCGTAATGTATACGACGCATATGCAGATGTGCGCGTGAGTATTTGCCTCATCGTCTCGATAATCAAAAGTTCCGGGGTTGTAAAGTAAATGGCTATAAATACATTTTGTGTCCATTTTGTCGTTATTTCCGTGGACACATTTTGCCGGATGACCGTGAATAAAATTAAGGTCTTGCTAGGTTTCGTCAGGCTTTCCACAATAGAAGCTTTTTTTTTTTATTTTAGAGAAGTCAAGGGTAAGTTTCGTGATGTTTCAAATGACAATGATAACCAATGTGGTTGAAATTAAATATGTTTATGTGGTTTATAGTGTAAATCACGTTTGATTTTCTGTACGACAAGAGTCGAAACGTTTATGATCGAAGTGATGGGAAAATCCAGCGCTATACTGCACAGAGGAATAAAGACAGGGTGTCTTGTCATTTCACCCGATCGCCGGTTTACCATAAACGACCTTTGGTTTATCCTCGAAGCATTCGACGGATTATAATGCACACTGTATTGAGGAAGAGAGTAAGTACAGCCAATCGCTCTGCTATGTTTATACTATGATTCAGCAACGTCGAGTTTAACGTCGTCGTTCGTAGGCTGTGCGTCTCGCGAGTGCCTTACCTGCCTGTTTCAAAGTAGCGATGTAATTAAACACACGTGTTGTTCAAACAAATTCCCAGGCACTTATATTGTAATTCATTTTTTATCTTCTTACAATCTTATTGCATTCATCGATATTGTTATATCTTCTTTAATCCTGCTGTCAAATACATATTTGATGTTTATCTGTGAAGATTCGAGAGACTCGTAAAAATTTAGGGAGTCGATGAGACCTGAGGAGGGGGTATCAAGCCTAGATTATTCTAAGTCCCTCAATGGGCTTCCAAGCCCAGATTATTCCATGTCCCTCACTGGGCTTTTAAGCTCAGATTATTCCAAATCCCCCGATGGGCTTCCAAGCCTAGATTATTCCATGTCCCTCACTGGGCTTTTAAGCTCAGATTATTCCAAATCCCCCGATGGGCTTCCAAGCCTAGATTATTCCAAGTCCCTCAATGGGCCCCTGAACCCGAATTTTTTTAACACGTTCCCTGCCGCGTGGGGCGTATGCGCCCCACGCTGAACTTTCCGTTCACGCCATTTGGTATTATCACTGTAGAAAGCAGAGGCGCATACGCCCCACGCGGCCTGAACGGAAAGTCTTCAAAAAACGGTCTGGCAGGGAACGTGTTAATTCTCTCAATCGGCCCCGACTCCGGATTCTTCTAAGTCCCGCAATGGGCCCCCGACCGCGGATTCTTCTAAGTCTCGCAATGAGCCCCCGACCCCGGATTCTTCTAAGTCCTGCAGTGGGCCCCCAAACCCGAATTATTCTAAATCTCTCAATCGGCTCCGAAGCCTGGATTCTTCTAAGTCCCGAAATGGGCCTCCGAAGCCCGGATTCTTCTAAGTCCCGCAATGGGCCCCCAAAACCCGAATTTTTTAAATATTTAATGCGAGCGCGCGAGCCACAATAATGTCCTAATATACATGTTTGATTGTACGACGAAAAAAATATCGTTTCTAGTTCATTTTTGCTTGTTTGTTTCTTGATGCGGTCGATAGGAATCACTGAGAAATAGCGAGACGTTTGCCGAAGGAATCGTCGAAGTAGTGAGCTGCGAAGCCAGAGGATATCGAAGTTTCGTAGACGCGGATGAGAATTGCATCGCGCGCGGCTTATGCAAACTTAATGAGACGTTCAATGGGGAGCTGGGCTCAGCGACCTACGAGTACACATACGCGGTGGTACCCACTTCGTGGATGATATAAGAAGAGGTCTTTGTGCCACGACCGCCGTGCTCGCCTCTGGCCGTTCTTGGTTATGGCTTTTTCCACGACTCCGAGACTCTCTGATCCACATTATAACATAGAGGTGGGTGAAGCAGCTTAACGGTACTCGGACGGCGAACATACCACCTACGACCGAGCTCTCGGGATCACTAACATTTTCATATATGGTCGTTACCAGACAAGAGTTATGTTCTGTAGTCACATAGGCGAATATTATGTTATATTATTGTGTCCAAAGCATTGTGAGAAAGAATTGCCTGTAATTGCAAACTGTTTCAAAACGGTTATGCATTTTTCGAAAATTCCTAACGTTCATAATTAGCAACCTTTTTTTTTAACGATCCCCTTTTTTATATTGGCCAGAATGTGATTATTATGAGAAAATAGAAATTTAAAGAATTAAGGACGTTTATAAATGTTGTTAGGAATTTAAAGCATTTCGTTAACGTCGCAGACTGAAGACTGTGAGTCGCTGATTTAATGTTGGAGTAGCAGTCTGAAACAGTGACGGATAAAAATATCGTTGAATTCACCTGGCAGAATTAATTGAACTGGAAAATAATCATTCCTGCAAACTAAAAAAATAACAAGGCTTGACCTTTGATAAATGATTTTAAAAAATACATTCAACGTGCTAGAGGCTTCCAAGTATGCAGATGACAGATTTATTATTATAATGGCATCATGATTCTTTGATGCCAATGTAATTCATGCGTAAGACCTTCGAGTTAAATGATCCATCCATGTAATAGAAAAATTCATCTTTTTACGGAATTAAACTGGCTAAGTCTTATTTTATCGAATCAAATGTATCTCCACCATCGCGATGTAATGTCACAAATTACTTTTGTGTTTTAGTGGCTGCAATATTAATATTCATTATTTGCATTTGCTGTCGTTTGTAAAAATCTTCGAATGACAACGGTGATGGCTCTATCATTTTTTAAAAATTATATCCCATATTTACCTAATTTAATATCAACTATAAACTGAATATTAGTCCTCATAGAAAATTTAAGCTGAAGTGGTCGAAATTTACTTGTAATGACAACGTTAATTTTTCAAAAGTCCAAAATTCTATGAAATCCAAATCTCGTTACGGACCTTCACAAGATTCGATATTCACTACGACTAAACATTAGGGTGGTCCTTATTAGCCGAATTCATCCAGTTTCACCCCCTAGAATCGTTCCAAAAATGTGTGTAAAAGCCCTTGAACTTTAACATTGCTTTTGAATGAGAAAAAAGAGTCTTCCAGTTTTGCTACATAATCCAGCAGAATAATTTCTTCGAGAGTTGCCATTTATGAAATTTCCAACCTCAATTTTTGAACATAATAAGAATCTAGATAGAGGTAAGAAAAATATTCAAATGCTAAACTATTGCAGTTTTTGTAGAATTAGTTTTTGTTCCGAATTCGTAATTTTTTATTTTTCTCAAAAATTGGCGGATGTATAATATATATTCTTCGCACAAGAAATACAAGCACTTATTAGCGGAATTTATAATGAATACGAATGTAAAATTGGTTTCGTAGCGTGGACTTCTTGCAATCAGAGTTTTGTTACTTTTCTTTCGAATGACAGTATAAGGGTTTGAAATAGGTCTAATGATAAAATGTACGAATTGAAAACGATAGCGAAGGCCAAAATACTGAATGATTTTTCATCCATTATATAAACTTGGAAATATAATGAGAGGTTTTCCACTCATCATTTATTTAAACTCGGAATAAATGATGAGTGGAAAACCTCTCATTATATTCCCAAGTTTAAATAATGAGTGGTTTTCCACTCATTATTTATACTGTAAATAGAAAAAAAATCATCATTCGTAATAGAAATAAATAATGACTGGAATACCACAAGTCATTGAGAATCGAAATTCTAATAAGTGGAAAAGCATTCCCCTCTTTGACACAAAATAAATAATGAGTGAAAACCTATTCTTTATTTTTTCTTCACGTTTTGCTCATCCCCGGTTACGAGACCAATATCAAAAATTTCGCTTTGAATTTATTATTGACCAAATATGCGATTAACGATTATCAGTTGAAACTTGAAGTTTCAGTTCCAAAAAGAGGGAATTAATAAAATGGGAATCCTCCACTCAGAGCCAAGCCTAAGTGGCGAAGATTGAGAGGAGCGCGACCTCAGTGCAGTTTACATGCAACGTGAGGGAATAGCACGTGATACTCCAGGTACTTTCTATCCGTAACACCGATGCGATACAATTTCACTTGTTGTTCCATGCGCGGCGGTGGTACCGGGGGGGCCGCAGCCCCGCCCGTCAACCAGATCCAAAAGCCCCCGGGGCCCCTTCTCTCTTTGGCGCGGTTTCTATGTATCGTCGAAGGAAGAGCCACATGGAAATTATACCACCTTTCCGGAATAATGACATTTAAAAAAGTACCAAATTTGTAATTCCTGGATTGTAGTAAAGCGATACTTATTGCACGCACCTGGACAAGTTCGGACACTCCAGCGCAAATTACCACTCAAAATAACAATTTGCTGTCCGGAAATGTTTTATCTTAAAAACGAAAAGAATGATAGATTGAAAAAATAATAAATAAATTGCATAAACCAAAAAATCAAATGAAAATTAAAGCCACCAATTATTAAAACAAAAACATTAACAACGTAATTACAGCAATTCTAGAAATAAACATTTTTCAGCAGCCCATGCAATTTTATACTTGCAGGAAATCTCTGCATAGGTAGTGTTTAAAAATAATTATATATTTCTTATCCATTTGTTACGTAAAACCTCTAATAGCATACAGAAGGAAGAAGCAAATAAAAATGATTATAAATCTGGTCCCAAGTGCTGCTGATACAGGAAAGATATCTATATCGATAATAATGCCTGCGTACCTGAAAAATGGATATTAGAATTGTGGCAATTATCGCCAGATTTACCTCATGGTCTTGACGATTATTACCTATAATTACTGTCATTCGGAAGATAATCGAATTGCCGTTGTTTTTTAAAGAACGTGAGTAAAACTGGTAAAACGAGTCTCTAGCATTGAATAAATCATTCACATTTGTTAGTCAATCCATTAATTGATGTATTTATTAATTTATTTAGTAGTATTAACGATCCCTTTCGTTACCCAGTTGCACCCTCAAGGTTCATACCGATGGTGAATATACGAAAAACTACCAGTGCAGTCTTCCATAGATTTTATAGATTCAACTCTGCGACCTTAAGGATGAGATTAAACCATTCGCATTTGACTAAATCATAGGGAAATCGCAGAAAACCTATGGCGAGTGAATACATCAGCACCGTAGTGCACTTTATGACAATATACACGGTATACAATGTTATCCTGCTGCTCACGAAAATTAGTAAACATTTATAACTAAAAAGAAATAATTATTAAGATTTAAAAAATTTATTTATTATTAAATGCAATATATATATAGAGGTTTTTGCAGTGGATACCTGTTCCTGGATATGATAAAAGTGGACTCTTCTTGCACTGACTCGTGATCATACAGAAATCCCAGTGAATAAGGTGTAATACCGACGTCCAGTACCATACCGTCCGATTTTAGGTTTCCTTCTGAATCATGCGCTGATTCTCAATAGCTGATAAGGTCGGCATCTGTACGCTTCGCACGAACTCGCGTCTACTTTCTCTTGACGGCAGGAAAAAATCTCGTGAACTGGATGGAGCCACCAGTCTCGTCTCGTCAAGTCCATTTGGATAAACCAACAGGTGCAGAGACCTGCCGCAACTGTAAACCCTAAATTGTATCAAACCCTTCCTCCCTATCACATGTCTTCACGGAACTGATTTAAAGCCGAGCGGAACTACAACCAAAAGACAAATGTCTACATTTTCTGAATGAAAATTATAGTGTTATTTATAATTATAATAATTACTATATGTTTCGGAACAAAAAGGGACTTATTAACTTTTACTTTTGTAATACTTTACTTTACTTTTGTACTTCTGACTCGATGAAAAGTAAAAAAGGAAATTTCGTTTTGTATTTTTTTTTCTTTCTAAATAGGTGTATTGAAAATTAGGTTCATCATTAATGAATCTTTAGTCCAAAGATAATCTGGTAGTTGGACTAGATGCACTGTAATGATGGTATATATAAAAACCATGAAACAGGGTAATACGGTTTCGTGGCGTATCGATTTGTATTTGCAATATTTTTGTATCGTTATGTATAAGAATTTTGTGACAAAAGAAATACACTAAACTGTACTTACGATTAATTTCTGCATTATGAAATAAATCAGTACAGAAGACGGATGTGGATTCGAAAAGTCACGACATTGAATGGCTTAAAATAGCATTAAAATATGTACGAAAATAAATATGTTATTAATTTTGATTCTTAACTACTGTAATACAATGGACTGATTTTAAATAAAGTTAATTTATAAACAACACATCTAAAAAAAATGTCAGCCAATTATCAGAATTTCAATAATTCATTCAATGCCGTTACGACAGCCGAAAGATGTCCTTTTTCGCATTAATAAATTTCACTACTATTTTGCTAGAAAAAGTTTTGTCAAAATGATTTTTTTCTAGGGTGACAGTTCAAAATAAGCTGAAGTATCCAGAAATTTCATATAGAATGAATTTCCGGTTACAGACATATGTTCGTGTGTGTGTGTGTATGTGCAAACGTGGGTTGTGAAATTAAAAAGCTCATGATTCGAAAAGGGCTTGACTCTGAGAGCAGAAAATTCGCAGTCAAGTAGAAGCAGTTCAACCTCTTGACCGTTCACTGTTATTCACGCAGGAAATTAAATTTCATACAGTTGTAAATTTTTCCAAAAATGTCTGTAAATGCAAATTCACTTACCCAAATTGTTTATATCAGGCTGAATATTTCCTTACAAGTAAAATAAAGTTCGAGAACAATGACATCGCATTTGAGTCGAATCTCTAAAGCGGTTCCAATTTGATAGATTTCAAATTTGAAGAAATAAAGAGAAATTCAAATGCGCCCAATATCGACTCAGAAAAAAAATCGATAGACTGCGTACACCGTTGAGAAATATACTATTTTTTTTTTAATTAACGTTCGCGTATTAAATTTCGCGTAACTTCAGCTATCGTGCCAAAAGTTTATGTAGGCACGTTAGGTAGATTATTCTAAGTCCTTCAATGGGCTTCCAAGCCCAGATTATTCCTGAGAATTCCAGGGAATAATCCTCTGAAAAA
Organism: Clistopyga incitator; assembly: GCA_947507545.1. Classification (NCBI taxonomy): domain Eukaryota; kingdom Metazoa; phylum Arthropoda; class Insecta; order Hymenoptera; family Ichneumonidae; genus Clistopyga; species Clistopyga incitator. The sequence goes on along the minus strand of OX382173.1, from coordinate 6,506,787 downwards.
CAATCGGCAAACAATGTGAACGATTTTGAAGAAAAAAAAAAAGAAAAATCATTTACGATATTTTCCATCAGTAAATCACTAGGGAATAATCTGAGTGTCGATGCCGAGAAACTGGCTTGTCTCGATAGGCGAGCAAACAAAAAAATAGATAAAAAACGAGGTTCCATCCATCTCGCGGTCACTCCAGCGTTCATCTCAATTTTTCACGCGTAACCATATGCGATAAAAATCGCGCGGGGGTTGACGCCGTTCGAGACGGAAAGTCATTTCTTCCCGCCGCACGTCGCCGTGCCGCCAAAGTTTCATCATCGTGTAAGCGATGGATTCCCCAGCGTCTCGTCGAGGCACTAGCACCAGCAGCAGCAGCAGCAGCAGCACGCTGCTAGCCTCAGGAAAATGGAATACCATTGCCTGACGCCGCCCGCGAGCGATTCCACGTTATGCCCACCCACGAGGAGCATGAGAGCAGAGGAAGGGTTCGCACGGTGAGGGCTTGCGACGCACACGTAGCACGTACCTAGCGATGCACGAGCCCCCCGTTGTCTCCTCCACAGCACAGCAAAAGAAGCGAAACGACTCGACCGAGTGGAAAAGAATCGACGAGTGTGAGACGAGTTGGGCTCGCGACGCTGGCGCATCGACCAGAAAAATGGAAAACTTTGCCTCGAGCTTCGAAGCGACAAGGCAGAGGAAAAGAAAAATGCGAAAGAGTAGCTCGAGGCAATTTTCGTACGCACGAGTTAATCCAACGATAATATGCATGCGTGAAAAATTGTGAATCGACGAATATACATTGGCGCTACTTCCTGCACGCTCATAAATAACCCGCACGGTCCACTAGCTATATTATTATACAGACGACTTACCTTCTATCGATGCTTTTATGCATTGTTGACTCGCTGTAAGGATGAATAATAAGAATAAAAATAGAGAGGGAGAGAAAAAGTAATGAAAGGTATTTTGATGTGCGAGTGGCGCTATTGTATCCACGCTCAATTATTTTACCGTTGCGTGTCTTCCGTGTCTTCACCAAGGTCTTATGTAGCTTTGCGTAATAATACCACGGCAGTGGGAAAAATCCCAGGGTGTTCACGAGGCGATCTGTATTATACAAATCGGATGCTTTTTTTAAATCGTCAATCTCGTGCAATATCAATTTGCTGACAATTATTACATCACTTCCCGTAACGTTTGTTCGGGTGTAAATGTCGTCGGTGTGATCACAATTTTAAGAATCAAATAATTTAAGGAATTTTCATTGCTTTCTGTATACAGAATATTTCTTGTTTTTTCTACTAGCAAATATTTTCCCGATGTGATTTTGAAATGCATTTTACTAGTCCCCAAAGCAATAAATAATCAAACCAATCGATATTGGTACAACAAAATTATTCACAGTGCAGATGATATATGAATTTGTTCTCAGTGCAGATTTATCAAAATTTTTACAAACTTGACGTTGATTTTTTATGCTTATTTTTATCAATTTATGGTTAATATTATTATAAGATTGACGAAAATCTATAATTGAATGCTAATAATAATTCTAACAGACCAATTTATACTCTCCACCTTTGATTTTCATTTTGAACGAGAACTTTAACTTGGGACTACAAATTCGGCCCGAAGAAAATATCGCGTTAATTTCCATCTCAGAATATTATCATTTAAAAAAAAAATCAATACTTGAAGTAAAATTACTACACAATTCAGGAAGCTCTTTTACAGAAACAATTATACAAAATTTATTACACGAGTGTAACGTAAAATTGATGTAGAATTCTGCTATATTCGTTACAAAAGTCATAGTTTATGCAGTTTTCCAAATGAACAAAGTCGAGTTTTTAATATAAGTTGACTTTAATTTTACACTATTAATTAATACACTGAATTAAATTTCCTACACAGGTTTAGTGATGGAATAATGCATTAAATTACTGTACCGTACATGAATGCTCCAAATATTTTTTACAGTGAATCTGAGAATTATTTTTCATTCTATTCGTTTTTGAAAAATCTTGCAAGCGGTTCGAAAAGAGTTTGCCTCTTGCATACCGACAAGGACTTTGTTAGAACAACCAGGAACTTGATTGAAAAACCTACCACGAAGTACTCGTCAATCTCGAAAATATTGTGACAACTAAGTACTTAACAGCGTTTTTAATCGAGTTTGTGGTTGCGGCAATTTTTTTTCTCTATGTACCTGTAAGAAATAAAAATTTGAGAATTTTTTTTCTCTAAGCTTCCTCCTCGGGTCTGTTTGGAATTTATTGGATGAACAAATACCACGCTTGAAAGTGTAGAATCAAATGCAACAAACTCACTGTGAATGTTATGAATATTCAGGTCAGTCTCGTGCTCGGCTGCTGGCTGATTTTTATCAATGGAAAAAAAGAAAAGAGAAAAGCAATAGTGGCGGGGGTACGTGTATATAGAAATACTGTGCATAAAAGTAAATCCTTTTCCAAGGTACATGTACCGCTTGACGTGAGTACCTGTGAAAAGTGAATGGAAACCGGTGGCGCTGACCATATGAGGTTAATTAAACGCTTGTTTCAGGACAAAGTGAATTCTTCCCTCTCTTGTATCAGCAATGTTATTGGGTGGAAAGAGATTGGGTGCGGAATATTGACACCCGATAACCGCATTCGCCTCAGGGGAATTGGCGGTTACACGAATTCTCCGCCAATGAACGCTGCTCTGTACATCCTCTTCACAGAGAAGTTGCGTACATTCCTTTGCTTCCGAACTGTCGCTCCTTCTTTTTTTTTTTTTTTATTGTATAAAGGGTTTTCAACGCAAGTTTTTTAAGCACCCAATCATATTCTTAGAAAATGCCTAACTCATTTATTTTATATTGATTTTCAACATTGGGAAACAGTTTCACTAAATATTTTTTGGAACTTCAGTGACAAAATCCAAAGAAAAATTGCACAGTTAACGAGACACGTTGGGAATGCATTCTACATTTTAATTTTGTGAGAAAAAATGAGTTTGCATATGAAAATTTTGAAATTTGATTCATCCGTTATTTCGACTTGCGAATAGTATTCACATTTAAGAAGATCTATTTTACTTGTAGGTGGATCTGAATTTTACGCGGTTACAAAATGTTATTTTTAAAAGATGGATACCTAACAGTGGAAAAAATTTATATTTTGAAAATTCGAAAGCCTTTTTTTCAGCTAAATGTATGCCAATGTATAGAATATTGAAATAATTGCTCATTTTTTATTAATTATTTTTAAAAGCAATGAATCAAGAAGATCTATTTTCCTTATTTCCTTGTTTCCTTGTATTATTTTTAAATAGATGCATACCTAAGAGTGGAGAAATGTACATTTGTAAAATTTGAGAACTTTTTTTCAACTAAATGTATACTGATGTATAGAATATTGAAATAATCACTCATTTAAAAATTATTTATAAAAGAAATGAATCAATGGAGGAGTGAGTTAGTGAGTGGATTACAACTTTGCTTTCCTGTAGTCAGTCTCGGTAATCGAAGTCGATGCTGCAGGACTCTTCGCTTGACAATTTCAATCCCTTGCTCCTAATTGAATCAACGGACGATTCACTCATTTGTTTCGAGAGACCCTACTCAATTCCATGTTCACACGGACATTCTGGAGTGTCGCTTGTCCTTCCCGTCTCAAACAGCCACTTCGAGTCCGACGTATACATTAATTATGTCACTAAATTAGTAGCACATGCTCGACTCTCCGAAATAGTTCATTGACGAGTGTGAGTCTTGATGAAATTACGATTATTTATTGATTCGTGTAATATCTCTCTATGGCGAATAGGTTTATTGAATAAAGATTGTAAGGTACATTGATAAACCTCGGCTTCGCCCCCATTTCTTACTTTACTGCCCTAGGTGTGTAATATACTATTAGTTGTTTTTTGGTTACTATAGCTTACTGAAAAATTCTTACGCAATTTTATCAATTCGTTAGGCTTGTGCTTTTCCTGATCAGTCATCTCTGTGATTTTTCTATATGACGCTCTGTATCGATTACTAAAACTGTCCCCCTGTAACTTCTGCCTGATAACATAAAAAATCTTTTTCGCAAAAAAGTAGTAACTTCGGTTGAAGTACGTGCATATTCGTACACACAATGAAAGTGATTCATAAAATTGAGAAACTGTGATTTCTCCCGTATATATGCTCATAGATACTACTACAAAAGTATATATATATATGTAACAGTCTTCAGACTACTGGACAAAAGAAGGCTGATTGCATAAAATCACGTAATTCACGAAATTAGAACGAAACGACGTCCATAAGGCAGAAAGTAAAATATCCTATTGCGAATAAATTTATATTATATAAGTGAGTATGGACTGTGACGTATTTATCCGGTAGCTGACCGATTAATCGGTCTTTTGGTCGAGAACACAAAACATGAAAAGAAAATAAAAGATCGGGAACCGTCACCTTCGGCCGTCCACCCTCGCTCGCGCATCCGCAAACCCGGTGGGCGCCAGTTAATTTTTGTTTCACCGGAATGAACGAACCGGTATGTCCGAGGGATCGAGTGGGGCGGCTCAATCCCCAAACTCCAAATCGCAAGTCTGGGGTAAAACTCGCGATCGGGATCAAAACCGAAGGAATCGGTAGCTTAGTTGATTTTTGGGGTCGCGTAAAATCAACAAACGCAACTGGATGCACTCGCGGGAGCGAACGGTTGCGGAATAGCACGGCCGCTCAGTCTGCTAGGTTTGGTAGAGAGGGTCGCGGTAAGGTGCAATAAATAGCCACGAATCATGATCAAAATTAAATCAACGGAAACTAATGTCCCGCGGACAAAAAAATCGAGAGCGAGCATCGGTAACGAATTCGCATTTTAGAATGCGCGAGAACTGACAAAGCGCATCGAGAGCGCCATCGTCACTACGAGAAAATCTGGTGCAATACCAAATTTAATGATTAAAATCACGGGAACGACTCACCGGAGCTGCCTGTAGCCGACCCATCCCATGGAGGGAGATCGAGGGATTGCGGGAGCTGTAGCACGAAGTGCAGGTATCCCACTGCACTTGAGAACCACCGAAAACTCGAGTTTTATTTCGTGGAATAAAACTCTCACCACACGGTCACTCAACGTATTCGCTATACGGAGTTTGCCGGAGCACGAGAACTATGCGAAGTCGCGCGCGCGAGCGACAAAAAAACCGTCAACACGGGAGCGTTTACAAAACTCGAGGCACCTCGGCGGTGTCCCGAGGAAGACTGATTATTTCAAGTAATCATCGAGAACGATTCATTATCATTATTCCGATAGCTCAAAATCCCTTACCCGAGAACTACTGCCCTCTCCTTCGAATTAGTTCGTAGCGATAGCGGGAACGCAACTTGTGCCGGTAACATAGCGGAGATCTGTACGGTCGCCTCCCTTAGCTCATTGCGTGAAAACGGGCCTTTACTCAACAAAAACAATTGCGCTAGGATACCCCATCCTAGGCCAGACGTAACTTAACTCCACCCGTTCTCCAACGCAATGCACTGTCACCGTAGGGCGCCGGATTTGCACCGGTCTGCAACTAACCGCCAAAACCCACATCGGTGACTCTCATCTGCCGGGCTGCTCGATTCGTTGAGCTCTCGTCCTCGCGACAGATTTGAGTGCACCAATCTCCCATCTTCTCTCAAAAACAACAACTAAAACAAAATCGCCAACAATTTTCCATATCCAAACGGTAGGATTCGAGGAGAGGAACGTCGAAATCGCTAGACATAGCTAACTCGGTAACATAAGACCTTGTGATCGTAATTTTGTAAAAAATCACGTCACAGGACTTACGTAAGAAAATGTATACCTCCGGTCTGCTGATGGAGAAGTTGAATTAAATGTAAAGTGTATAAATTTCAAATGGTAAAGAGGGATTGCCGACACAAAGTCGAGGCATTGTCAATGCGAACGGTACGCAGCCAAAGTTGGAAAGCAACTAAAGGGGCAAAGTTGAATAGCAGAAAATTTTCAACATTCCCATAAAAGATCGGTCAGTATATCAGGCTCACGTTGTAATCCTTGTACCGGTAAAATGTGAGAAAATCATTATTCCATCCGCTCGTTCCAGCTTCAAAACTGTGCATTCTAGGTAAAGTCAAATAAGTAAAAAAATACGCTGACACTCGTTTTTATGGAACGAACTCAATTCCATGGAACAATGTTACACATAAAATTTGCTGTGTTATTTTTTTTTCCTTTAAAAAAATTGAGTTTTAAATCAACAGGAAAATCCATCTAATTGAACTTTTTAAACGTTCACTACAGACTGCAAATATCGGTCAATTGGTTTTACTTTAACCTACATAGACTCTTCAATAAATTCGCATAATGCCAGAAAAGCATATAGGCAATTGTTGTACACAATAATATGTATACAGCCAGTGTATGAATTTTAGAACTTAATTAGCACCATACAAATTATTCACAAGCATCGATTGTTTTAAATATCTGAAATGGCTGGCCTCAATGTTGAATGTAATACAATGGATCATTAATTGTTTAACACTTAGGACGAAATAATATGAGAAGGCGATATAAAAACGGATTTTTCCTCTGCGATGTTCCAAAAGAATAGGGCATAATATAATAATAACGTGGCACTTCACGAAAAAAGTTCAGGCACTTCACTTTCTGAACAGAAACGGGAATTTTTTTTTATATGTAGAATAGGATGGGATAATTTTTATTTTTATTTTACTTTCAGTTGTTGTGAGTCGACTGCGTATTCAATTCCGAAGCAAAGACGACCGAGACTTTTTCATTAATCAATTATTGAACAAAGATCCTGTTAATTGTCTTCAAAAATGCCAAACGGAATTATTATTTGAATTACAAATACTTTTTCTGCATACATGATAGCACTATCCTTAGCTGTTATAACGTTAATACAGCAAAATCGGCAGAAACTCTCATAATTTGCAATTTTTTTCTCCTGAACGGTGCTGTTCATCGTTCCAAAATCTTACCAAACGATTTGCAAAGGGGTAATGTACATTCACGAAAATTTTCATGACATTCGTAACATTCTGACTGGGTCCCAGAACAGTCTTAACAAATTTTTCAATATCATTTTCACATTCGAGGGCAGCCTCATATTTAGCTATTCCGTTTCAGTAATGAGCGAATTAACTATGGATTTTCAAAAATCGGTTGAAGCAACTTTTATAACAAAAAATAGAATTTCGCAAATTCCATTTATAGAAATAAATTTCGAAATATCGAAATGGTTTATGTAAAATTGTTAAGTAATTATCCGAATTTCAAACACTCATTCTACGAATAAGACTTTTCGACACCAGGCAGAAGATGGTATTATGTGTTACTAGTAGGACAAAGCGGTCTTTTCGACGGTGGTTGAGCAGATAGTCACATGAGCAGGATCGAGAGCTACAACAATACGATGACAAGTGACATTTGTAGTTTGAAAGGAGTTAGCATGATGAGTTTATACGATTGGCAACTCTAGAAAGGGCTGTTTTCAAATTTTATTATCCAAGCAAATTTTTGCAAGCCAATCATTTTTAAGCAAATTATCGAGTGAGACATTTTGAAATTCTGAGAAAATACTGAAAACCCTTTTTGAAGTAGCCAAATAAATCTACGGTGGAACGTACGCGAGTAATTAATTCCACTCTAGAAAAGTCGGTGCAGCGCAGCACTCTTCCTCGTTCTAAATTGCCCGCGGTCAGTTTCTGTGCTCGGATCTGACAGGACCAAAATTTCGCCTTAGGCTACCCAGAAAAATATAGAAATTATTCAAAATTTGTAATACTGGGTTTCCAAATTTAATCTGAATAAAAATGTATAGCAAATTACGGTACGAGCGAGGGTAATGTTAGGATTTCTGGTATGCAATGATATGGATTTTTTTGTTACAGGTGTGGGCACTGAAGATATACGGTACTAAATGGAATTACCTGTTTTCACAGCGATCACATTAAAAGCTGAAAGGAGTTGATCACGCGCGTTGCGCATACGAAATGAGGTTATTTTAGCAAAGTCGGAAGGAAGAGCTTAACTATAACTGATGATTGTGCAGTAATTAAATTATTCATTAACTCAGAGAAATTATACTTTCATACCGAATAATAAAATTTCATAAGCGTAGTATTAAATAATCATTGAAACAAAATTAATACTTTTTTTTTTCATTAGCGTTGCTCTCGGTCTCATGCAATTAGTAACAGTTCGTCTGAAAGTGTTAATACGACCTGCACAACAATAAAATATTTTCGAAATGTCAGTCCAATTCCACCACTTTAACATTTCATGAAAACCTGCGCCGGATGCGATGTATTTTTAGTTGGTAACTGGTCGCTGGGCAAACTTTTGATTGTTCAATTTTCTGTGGGCCCTTTATAACATGTACAATGGTATGCGCACGCTTCTGTCGGGTTGTATTTGTAAATTCATTATTCCGTCGCTCGCAGAGAAAAGGCTGCATCCCCGAGGAGACGCGTGAGCTGGATCCATTTAATATTCGGACGCAGCCCTCGGTTTATTTAATGTTGCCTACGCGAATACTGCACAACTGTTGGAAAACAGTCGTAAAACGAGACTCCAACGAATCAGTCCCGACTCACTAGGTTCGGGGGGCTTCATGAGCGCATATAGAGGATCCGACTCGTGTTCTCCAGAGTTTAGCTCGTTTTCCGGCACGGAAGTGTCGGTCCCTCGCGTGCCCTATTGCCGTGCTATATTACAAGAAGCGTCTGCACGAATGTTGCACGCAAAGCAGGAAGGAAAACGGGCCGGCAATGCCGAACGCGAGGTGAGAGGCGCTAGGAATCACGCAGGAATTTCGAGGTTGGCCTCTGCTCTCTATATATCTCTTGGCTCGCGAGAAAACACGTCGCTCGGTTGTGCTGGACCGTGTATGCCTTCGGGGCATCACTTCGCATTATTCAAATAAATAGTTACTACGCGTCTCGGAATATCGCTAGGCCGGCTTCGATGACGTCACGATAGAGGATCAAGCGTTCACGTGGGCTAGCCCTAAGTATATACAAGCACGTATACAATTTTCACGTAACGCCATGCGCTTTGCTCGTTGCGTAACCTGCCGAACCTCGCTTAAAAATTCCTCGCCCTGGTCTGCAGTGCTGTTCGTTCCGCTCGCTAACTCTATGTCTAATCCTAGTTTAATTAAGGATGGTTAACACATGTGACCCCTGTACCATAAGTTTAATTCCAGCTGAAGTTCGGTTTATTAGACCTCTGGACAGAGGTCTAATATTACTTGTCACTAATACTAATATCAAATAGCATTTGGTTTGAGGATGCAAGATTTCATATGTGCAATTAAAACACAATTGTTAGTTTCATGACCAAGGAAGCTGATTCAATTTCGGTTATCTGTTCCAATGTTTCATGGAAATAATTCGTGTGAATCGAGGAATAGACCCTGCAGATAATGAAATACGCAGCATATTGTCCATGTTGATAACGTAGGTCATGTGTGCACTGAATAAAAGATGTTCTCTAGGGAATCGATCTATGGTATGGGAGGGCACTGAACCTCATCCACCAACTGTCTTAGTCAAGCTCTTCTCTAGCCCTCGAAATAATTAACTGCTTCCTTTCACGATGAGAAATATGAAAATGGTTCCTGAGCCACAATGGCAATTCGGCCATAGGACTATCAAATTAAATCCGTGCAACAAAAGTAAAATAAGACCCATGGCATTTTTTTCTCAAGGTTAAGGAGGTCCATAGAGTGTATGATGCTCCATAAATAATAAATCTCGTATGGTTACATGAAGAACCTTAACGAAATTACTAACTAACTAATGGGATATTTTTTACTTGTTATGGTTTTCAGGTCAGAGCATTCAGTGAATTTTGGAGGGCCCATACTCATTGGCCATTTTGATCAGAAATCTATGACATGTTCAGCGACATATAGGTTTCTAAAAATGAGCTTGAAATATTGACTTTTGCATATAATGTTGAATAGGTTTCTTAGTAAACAGCGGTTCACAATTAATCATCCATCAGGATTTATTAGCGTTACCGAAAAAATTCCGTATCTACGTTATGCAGTGTTCTGGAAGAGGATTCGCCAACGCCAAATACGTTTAACAATACAGAAATAGTGAAAGTGAAAGTGAAACCTGCTCGAAGGGATTCGCCTTTGCTAGGCTCCATTTCCTTCGCAGTTACGCTGCGCATCTTTTAACGGGAATGATTTTTTTTTTCAAGTCATTAAAAAAGGGTTATAGACAAACGTATAAAATGTCATAGTAATGATGGCATCTGGGACCAGGGTCTTTTAAAGTTCGACCCTTAGAAAAAAATTCCTACAATTATTAGAGAGATCGCTGTGGAGAAAATGGCACCAAGCGAAAGTCAATTCGTCAAGAAGTATTCTGTGGATCCCACGGAGAGTGTAGAACCCATAAATCTGGTTCCCATGCAACCAATTGATCCAACAATCTACAAAAAAATTTCATATTCATCCTTAACAGAGGGAACAATTTCATATTTTTTCTTCGACGAGGGTGAGACCAGTCCTTTAAATAAATAAAAATAAATTTAAAAACCATTTTGAGTGACTCGACCCTCTCCAATCGGAGATGTGAATGAATATTTAATACATGATGATCAAAGCTGTATTAACAAAGTGATACCGACGTAAATCTAAATTGAAGGAGATAAAAACAATGTTCATCAAAAAACTTAATAATTATTATTCACGGAATATCTGGTTTTTACTTTGTAAGCAGACGCTGGGTATAAATACACGTTATGACAGTGGACGCCCCCACGTCAGCGCTGGAATACTAGGATGATGCTTCTTGCTGTATACACGAAGTTGAGCTTCCTCTCGAGCTGTCATCTGCAGACGTGCCAGTCGGCACCTCGAGGCCAGTAATGCCGGTACGATGATACCGCCAAGACTTCTCTCATATTGTTACGAAGCTATTGTGAACCGGCAAATATCACGGCGAGAGATAATCCTGACATACCTAACACTTAACAAAACTACGGAAGGGTCGAGACGCTTATATTATACGATTCAAACTTTGTACAATACCCATGTCCAAAGTGTTTGTAATGACGAAAATATTTCACTTCAATCATTCATACCGTAAATCGAAAAGATTTACTAAACACAAATAAGAGGAAATTCCCTACGTAAAGAATGATGCTGATGTTTTTTGACTTCCGCAGGAGGGAAACCATTGTGGAAGGAAAAAATACTATGGAAGCCGTGGGAGCTAAAAAGAAGATCAAAGACGCACCGGCAGTAAAGTTTCATTACTGCGGCCAGGGAGAAATGGACCGTTTTTCTCGCTAGGGAATGAAGAAACTGGCGTGCGCTTACGCACGAGTCAGAGATGAAAAAAAGCGACTTTTCGTCCGCTCTACGCGCTCGAAATGAGGATATTTCAGCGAGGTAGGAGGAAAAAAGGTTCGACGATATTATCGAACTGTATTAGAATATTACCTATCAATATTGTTCGTAACTTACGTGTTCTACTTCTATTTTGGTGCGGGACGTTTTCACGAAGTCTCAAGTCTGAAACAGAGATATTTTTATCATTTCATTTACGTGCAATTGAGTAACACATATAAAGGTTATTCGATGATATACTTTGACATTATACAAATATTACACCTCACGGAATTCTATTTTATTTTTTGTTTACGTATTATGGTATTAATTTCTGTAATATTGATTAATCCAATGTATTCCAATTATATTTCATATTGAAAACATTCAGGGATGAAATATATATATATATAATAAATCCTACACTAGCGAAAAACGAAAAGATGATTCACGCGGTGAAACATAACCGGGTAACGAGCTTTTTTTTTCGAAAGCCGGTGCAGAGTAACACGCTCCGTCGTTCCATCTTCCATCTCGGACACTTTGAAAACTTGACTCGAATACTAAAATAACGCCAAAAATTGCTGAAGCAAAATGTTTAAAATATTTAAGTATCAGTATACAGAGGGTTCCAAAACCGACCCTGGTGGTTGGCCGGTCAGTGTGCAATTCTGGCCAATCCTTCGAGTTAAGCAGCATTGTTTGTGACCATAACTTGAAGGGGAAACCGCTTAGCCGTTCACCGGCTGGCTCATCAATCATTGAGTGGAAGTTTAGTTTTTCTGAGACCTTGCCGTATATACTTAAGTCAGTTACTCTCGTGCATAAGCCGGAAACTCATGACCGTCACGGATGTGCTAACGGTGCAGATTTTCCGCAGTTTCCCGGTACCCATGGCAAATGTGTAGCTAAGTCGACTAGGCTTCTATTGAAAGTTAGGGTAGCTTAATGAAGATCGGGAAGAGATTGATAAGGGGGATCAAGGTAAAAATCCTCACAGATGTACCTCCGAATTGGAACTGGATAAAACTACATGATATCTTTTCTAAATAAAAATTGTTAATAATTTACGATTCAAATGAAAGGACTTTCAAATTAAAGTTGACAACTGTAATGAAAAATAATCCCAAAAGAGAATGGACATAACAGTGTTTAGCAATGGACATTTAGAATACTCGTTCACAAAATCATTTTTTAAACAAAATGTTTCACAAGGGGAAACATCTAAAAATCAAAAAAAGCTTCTGTCTATTTAAACCACGAAGAAAAAATTCTGTTCAATTACGGGGACAATTCTTCAAATATAAACAAACTTATCTGTGATCACTAAGGTCTCTGATCACTAGAATCACTGAAGAATCTCTTTAGAAGAGTAACGGTACCATTGAACGGCTTGTAATTGACGACATATATAAGTCCGAGAGGATGACCCGATTAAAGCACTGGGAAGACCACTGAACGACAAGTCCGTGGAGTACGCTCACGGGGTACTAGTCGAGGTATTCCCACAGGTTGGTACCTCGTCCGGGGCCACCTAACACCACCAGTAGCTAACCATTCCTTTTCGTTTTCCTATATACGTATATCGCCCTTCTGACTCTCTGTGGCACGTGACGCGTTCCAAAGTTTCGTTTCGTTGGTGCAGTCGTGAATATTGCCGGGTTACGAGGAACAGAAGAGGGAGATATACCACTACATACGTACGGCACGTATCAACGAAAGGGGGATGAGAGAAAAAGAGAGTCATAAAGCTCTGGGCTTTTCGTGTCTCTAGGAGAAGACAGTGGGCGTCGCATGACAGAAATGCGGCCATGAAATAAATCTACGTCTCATGAGACGCGCGGACGTGTACCTTGTGCAGCGCAAGTCCCTGAAAGCTTGTGAAGGAGTTCGCTAGTGATAGTAGCGAAGCGAGGCAAGGCAAGCACCTAAAAAGAAGGAAAAGAGTAGAAACAAATACGTTCTTGCCGGGCGAAAGCCCTACTGCTCCGAAAGTAACGTAGAGGAAGAGTGCAAAAAAGAAAAAGAAAAAACGAGAAAAAAGAGAGAGCTTCGCTGAGGGTTTCAACCCTTTGTAGAATAAAAACTTGTAAGGGCTTTAAAACTGATGGAACTTCGTGAATTATCTTCGGACAGCGCCTAAGCAGGTTTTCTCTAAAAGACAATGATAAATGGCAAAAAAAATAGTCAACTAAAGTAAATTACTTCAAAAAAATCTCCATCGACCGAAAACCAACCGTTGGTTGATGCATTATATCAACTCTAATCTGATCATTAGAGATCAATTTACAGTTGGAGTTTTAATTACCAACCACACGTTTTAACTGCTGTACATAACAATTTGGCGGTGGATGTACAATTGAATTTGTGTATTTGAACTTTATGGCAGCTGTGATAAAATGGATATCATCCATTGATTTGTTGTCAGTCGTTTCTATAACAATCGTTTTTCACCGGTCGTAGAGTAGATATAAAATCTTGAAATTGAACTTTCCATTTATATAAATCCGCGAACGATTCGAACAGTGTAAAGACAATATCTCGCCATAACGTTTTTGTCAAATAATATATCTGGGTGTGTCACCAGTAGTTTACGGATAGTTTCACTTTTCAGGAAACAATATTAGACGGTTATACGGATTCAGGAGGTGTACACATACTCAACATGTATAACGGAAGCATGGCTCGAGAATGTGAAGTTAGCGAAGCTGAAGCTTCGCCGTTGGGCATGCAAACTTCCTGGAATCTCTAGTATCCATCTGTCGTATACTTATCCCTCGTGACTCCGGCATGGGAGGTGTATAAAGTCGAGTATATGCTTACTCCATGGAGAAGGGCGAAAGGAATAAAACGCAACGACAAGCAGATGACGACAACATGCACCTGTATACCTTGTCTATTACTCAACCCTTCGACGACTTTTTTTCTCCTGTTTTTATTGTTGCAAATGATTCACTTCTATAAAAAAACAATTTCGGATTAAAGTACCTGGAGCACTTTCATTGAATCGAATTATTTGAGTTTTAAACCTTCTATTTAAACATCAGTAGTTTTTAAAATGGACTTCGGAGAAATACGAGATAAGGCTTGTTATAAAACGTGGTACGTTCTGCAATGATTGGCTGAGTACGGAATTTTTCAGTCGACCGGTTCCGTTATTATCGATTTATCGATGAGTAAAAATGTGATTTTCATCGATTTTTCTCTTTCATTTTATTTCAACTCGCTATAAATTTTATATTCCCCTACAGAAAAATGTAAAATAATTTTTTGTGTTACTTTCGTTTATAACCGGAACAATGATACTAGGTGGAAATCGATAACTATCGTATTTTTTTTAATCTCAACATTTTTTGGTAAAATAGATATATGAAGCATACGAAGGATTAGAATGGACATTTTATGGACGTCTCACGTGCGCCCCGCTTTACACACCTTGTCAAGTAAAATTTCGATATAAAACCGGATCTTTCTCTTGAGTCGTGTGATTGCAACATCCGTAAAAAAAATTGACTGCACTTGGATCGTATTATACTTTTTTAATGCCTGCAAAAATCAAATCGATTTATCGATAAAACTGCATTGTATCTAGATTTAGTTATTCTATCTATTGATTCTACACCGTAGACTTGATTCCTTGCAAGGTTAAAAATAAATTCTTCATTACGGAAGTGATAAAAACGAAGGGTGTACGATTCAGCGAGCACGACAGCAAAATAGTACATCGTACAGCAATGATAGCTTACGTTGTTGCGTACATGCGACGTCTCTGAGAGGCTTCTGCTGCTTACGATAATAAAGTTTGCGAGCTAACAGAGTGCGCACGTTAACAACTCCGGCGTGTTAGGTTACCCGATGGCACACGTCTTCCAGACTCACGTCGCTTGTAGAACTACCTGCTCTTCTCCGTTCTCCACATAATCTTCATTGCTGGATGGATCGAACTGTACCGACCCGACTGGAAACTCGATTGCAAAATGTAGGGCAGCTTCGGCAACACCGTGACACTTTCTTTTGTGGCCCGTTAATCGTTGTTTTTCCGATAGATTTTCTATAAATGGTACTAATGAGTATCTGCGAGCTGAACTGAATGCCGTTATGAATATACAATAACCGGTTAAAAAGCCGCATTGATTAAGGCAGTCGTCCGGTGTGAAAGCTTTTTTTCATCGCTTTTTTGGAATTTTATTTTTTTGCGAACTAAATAAGCATATAACTGCGGACTTTTTACCACATATTTGTTCATATTTTGAAGCCACTTTATTTTTTGCAGTCCGTAATCGTCGCTCATTGCCGAAGTACACGACAACTTATCCACTGATAGAATCAACTGGAAATCTCTGAAATACGAACGAGTTTGAGAACTAGGATTATTAAAAAATAGCGAAAGATAAGCTTTTGGTATCTTGTTGAACATTTTTTCGTGAAACTTGGTGTGGCTCAGGACTTTTTGGATGGTATCGTGATTTGCAAAGGGTGTACATGAGTACTGAATAAATCAACCAAACTTCAAAGTGGTTCGATAGATTTCGAGACATCGTGGTCACCACAATTTCGAAAAATACAGTTTTGAGAAACGATCAAAGGTTCAAATACGATTATCGCCTATAAAATTTTTACTTATCCCTTAAGTCCTGGTCCATAATGTGAACCTTCAGTTTCTTCAAAAAAAAGCTGCAAAGCCGATTGTTTTTCCCTGGGATCAGTCCTCGCATTTTTAGCGAAGTTGCTCATCCTTCGGAGCGGCAGAAATGCGCTTCGTTATGACGATTGCAATTTAAGTTACCTAACCAATTTGACATCCCATTGTAACTAAAACTTTCAAAATGCCATTACACGCTTCGTTAAAGATAATCACCGCAAGAGAAGTCGCTGTTTGAACTATCTTTGTGCCAGAATGCAGGTAATTAGGACTTTAATGATCAGAATTTATTGATTAGAATTTAATAATTGATTGTTCTTTGGTGTCTGTGAAACTTAATTGCCCATTCCGTTCTCCCTTTAATTCTTAGCTCCTCCAAGTTTCTTCTATCCGCAACAAGTTGCTCACATTGCATTAGCTTCTGGTCACTTTTTGCTTGAAGGTACTGGTCTCCAATTGATAGCTTATGACGGATTTTAAGTACTCGAAGCTCTGATGACATCAAGTTGAACGTGACAACGAGAGGACGATCATGTTGGTCGATATCCGCAGCTTCCCGACGACGAGATGTAGGACAACAACTCATCTCTCCAAATTAAATGCAACTAATAAAAGTAGCGGAGATATCGAGAGGTTGAATTATTGCGCTGCTGTAAATCTTGACCAGATGCTTCACGAGTGTCGAACAGTACAACGTTATTCACTCTTTTATTTCTATCCTTGATCTCCCGGATTATTCCCTCTTAAGTGATGGAAGACTTTGAAATCGATCAACTACTTCCATTTGAAGATTTACTAATCAAATCATCGATTACATTCTTCGTATCACCAGATCGTCAATTGCATGGTCGCTGCCTCCGGCCGAAAACAATGTCCATTGTACACGCGTCGTTCGATCATGAAATGGCCTCGTTAAAAATTAATGACGGCATAGGAAAATAAAGGCTGGAGATGCACGATGAGGGAACTCGACGTTCGAATTCGCTGCGATATACAGAAAACTAAAAGGGGAGAAATGTAATTCCGGGGCGTTCGACGTGACGTGATTGGATCGGAGCCAGCATCGAGCGGCAGAATCAGCTGCAGGTTGACTGTGACGAGCGCGCGGATATACAGCTTTGCAGTTTCTCTCTTTCTTCTTTCACTATTCTTTTTTACTTCTATCAGCCCGATAGTGCACTATGCTGGATGATCACTCTCGCTCGTTCTATTTACGCTCGCTTCACTACTCGACCGTGAGATGGAACCGA
The DNA here is from genome assembly GCA_947507545.1 of Clistopyga incitator. Classification (NCBI taxonomy): domain Eukaryota; kingdom Metazoa; phylum Arthropoda; class Insecta; order Hymenoptera; family Ichneumonidae; genus Clistopyga; species Clistopyga incitator. The sequence goes on along the minus strand of OX382173.1, from coordinate 6,489,540 downwards.
GTGCTTCATAATTATTGGCAATCCCACGTCCGTCTCAATTATCGAAACCGAATCGGATATATCCGATGTGGTGCCTACGCTCTCCACGATGTTACGATCACTGATTCGCCTTCACCCGACAAACCCAATGCGTCAGTCACTTTCATCGAAGATAATAAGGAGGTAAGATGATTTTATCACTGCTTTCTCCATTTCTCGGACAATCAGCACCAGGATAATATGGTCATCACGTTTTTTCTTCGTGAAAATATAAATTTCTTATGAGAAAGCAGAGCTGATGTTGGGTATATAAAACTAATGAAAATAATATGAAGTTTCTTAATTCGCGTTTTTCCTTATTTCCATGTAAATAATTGGCACGTGAACCAAATTTAGATCCTGGATTTCGCATAAAATTTGAGGTGTCTTATTCGAAATTGACTTAAATTATGACAGCAACGTCAATTTTTCGACAATTCTATATCGTGCAATAGATCTACACCTTAAGTGCATCCTTAAGGGATCTACTTCGTTTTTAATGTGAAAGTGAGAGTAAAAATAATATATTTTGGTGATGATTGTCGCCGCGCTAGAGTGGATCTTACTTAGAGAATTTCTAATAATTATTATAAATACTATTTATTACATTTTTTATTACCCCACTTTCTACACGCGTGTTTGATTTTGGCTATTGGAATATTTTATTGTTCTCGTAGTAGGCGATGCATCGTTGGTCGGAGTTCGTATTTAATCCCTTTTTCATCTCTGTGAGGTATTTTTTTTGTAGATGGAATTATTCTTATTATTATAGTTAAATATCACTCGTCGAATCGTAAATTCATGCTTTCAACAGAATTATTGTAGCACGAATACATTTTTCATCATTGTTCGTCCAGAATGACACGTGTAAATTCCGAAATTTTCAATCAATTTTCCATTCATTGCAACATTGAATTTTCATTATATTGTTCCATATTTAAACAACCCCATATTTGATACCGGGATCTATATTCATTGGCCACCGTCAAGTATTTATTTCCATCGGAAACAAGCGTATCGCAGTCCGGACGATGAAGCCTGCATATCGCCGTGTTTCCTTCGACTACTCTGACGTTTTATTTCATTTTTTCCATACGACCATAGCGGTTGACCTCTCTACATTGAGGTACCAATTTAAATGATACCAGGAAAGCAATTTCGCGGTCGCGCAGGACGAATTCCGAGGTAGGAGGTTCGTAGTTTCACGACCGAGAGCAATTCAGAAGGTCCAGAGACAAAAGGACGCCGCAGCGAATGGTATGACTAAAAAAACTGGAGCATAAAAAAATATGTTACGACGGTAAATTACGAAAAAAATGTTAAAACGAAGAGAGCAAAAGCTTCCATTTTACACATAACTTCCCTATTATTACCGCTTATTTATATTTCCGTTTTTATTCCAAATTATTTGTGTCGAAATACCATCAAAAAATTGGGAATAATGGGACAAAAATGATTCGCATGCCAAATCCTTGATGAATCGATCTCCCGATGCAATATACGAATGATTATTATTTCACTATTTTTCATAATCGATGATTTTAGAAATCTGATTCTAGATAAAAAGATAAAGTCTTTTTTACACTGAATCTGAATTATTATCGCTTATTTATATTTCAGTTTTTATTCCAAATTATTTGTGTCGAAATACCATCCAAAAATTGGGAATAATGGGACAAAAATGATTCGCATGCCAAATCCTTGATGAATCGATCTCCCGACTGCAATATGCGAATGATTATTATTTCACTCTTTTTCATAATCGACGATTTTAGAAATCTAATTCTAGATAAAACGATAAAGTCTTTTTTATACTGAATCTGAATTATTATCGCTTATTTATATTTAAGTTTTTGTTCCAAATTATTTGTGTCGAAATACCATACAAAAATTGGCAATAGTGGGACAAAAATGATTCGCATACCAAATCCTTGATGAATTAATCTCCCGACTGTACCATGCGATTGATTATTATTTCACTATTTTTCATAATCGACGATTTTAGAAATCTAATTCTAGATAAGAAGATAAAGTCTTTTTTGCACTGAATCACTCATTGTTCACTGTTTCCTGGTAATTCCGTCAGACATACATTTTTTGATTGGATCTCAAGACCAAAACGTCATTTAAAACAGAAAAAATACACAAAATTTCAGTGTGTCCCACAGCTTTATAAAAAGTTATTTTTCCCACTTTTCTAAGATGCTTCGGTTCCCTTAATACATCAAATTGAAATATATGTAACTACCTTAATTTTGCCAGAGAAATGTGGTGATCCTCTAGAGCGTCGAGTGCTTCGTGTTAATTACTAACCCAATAAGGCTCGCACGTACGGTCGTTCCACGAGAGACCGCCGAATGAATTCCTCGTATGGTCAATTCGGCGCAGCCCCATAGAAAGCGAAAGCTCGTGCCGAGCTTTTCAATTGATCCGTTTTCATTTATCCTTTATTCATTGTTAACAAAAAAAGCTCCTAAAACGTTCGACAACGAAATCCATTGATCACTGCGACAGGGAAGTTTACCGGAATTTCAAAAGGGGCTTTATGGACGCTACGGTTGGAGTCGTTTAATAAAATTGGTCGATTCGGTTTTAGTATTGGCTAGCTGTAATAGTGTGCCCGTGTCGCTCTCTCCAACTCCCCAATATTCATTTACTTTGGGAATGGCCCGTAGCGTTAAACGTACCTTTTCGACCCCTGACCCCGAAGGGGTGGCCGTTTTAGAAATGAAGAAAAAAACTAAAAAAGAACAAGAGCTGTACGTTTTCTTCTCTTTACCATATGCCAGATTTTACCATCGTGTGACACGTTGTCGTTCCGACGAAAGCAAATCATGCTAAGACGGAAGAAGCACCAAGCAGTAGGACATGCTCCCATGACTATGGAGTACGGTCTAGCTCGTGTCCCACGAGTAATACTGTGTACTGCAGATGGCGTTGCGCACGGATAATTTGGTAGCCAGAAGTGTGTAAAGGGTGACCCGGGGTAAACAGCCTGCCACTTATATGCGGTAGAGATTGTCAGTTACCCCTTCACGATTTATTCGAGAAAAACGAAACTTTTGCATGTTTTTTTTAATGACTGCACTTATAAACAAATTCAGTAAACGAAAAATTGAGACACGATTACAAGGAAACGGCTCGTTCTACGTAAATTTACTAAGAGAGCTTTTTTGTAGGAAGTTTAATTTCTGTCAAAAATATTAATAGATCAAATCTTTCAGATTCATAATTTACGAGTTTTGGGTCATAAATACGGTAGATGTAAGAAAAAATCGATAGTTGTAATGATGCACCCCTTAATATTAATATTAAGGGCTCAAACTTTCAGGATATTTTTTTTTGTCATCATGAACAATATTTTCAGAGTACTATTTAAAAAAATTGTTCGTTTTTTTTGGCCCAGTTTACTATACAGATATACTCGTCTGAACTGTGCTTTTCTACTCTCATTTGGAGAAAACAAGGATCAAAGCACCGGAGATTAAACTAGCAATGAAACTGAAATTTTACGATGCATTCGTGTCATATTTATGGTTTGTGCGTTTGTCCGGTATTTCCCTAATACAGGCTGCCCGTTATTTCCCTCTTTATTGCCTTCCGAGGATTCAACCATAGTGCAGACCCACAGTACAGTTTAGTTCATGAATGGGGCTGGGGAATTTGCCTAATTACAATTGGAGGCTATGTTGATTATTTAAATTTATGAAGAGGCTTCGCACGCTGCATGTAATAGACGTGTATTCAATACGATTATACAAAAAATATTAACCCTCATAACCCTTCCACTTTTCAATGTATATATGTATGAAGTATTCGAGGATAAAATAGTAAATATTTCACTCCTAATCTGTTCCATTATATTTTATGTAATTGTACTTATTCAAAAAAATGTTTCAAAATGTTTTCATATTAAAAAAAAATCATTTACAATTGTGATTTTTTTTAAATCTTCATTTGACCCCGTGTAAAAAATCGAAAGATTCTGAAAAAATCATGTACCAGGTGATTAACATTGTAACCTTAATTAGCATGTGGGCATTGACCATCTTTCGATATTTCTGGCATTGTGAATCTTACGATTTCATTTCATATTTGATTTTGTAATTTTCGGCAATATTGAAAAAACAAATTAGCCCATAGAAATAAAAAAGTTAAAATGTTGAGTATTTTTTTTGCGTCGTTACAATGACATGAAAAATTATAGGACACATTGAAAGGGGTCAGGGTCAAATACTAACCGGGTTCGCATGAAATGCCTCATGTAATGCAAAAGTATTTGAATTAAATTTAAACACACCAGTTATATTTGGAAAAAAATGATTACAACAATAATAATTCGTGATCGGAATGTTTCATTGGATTCAAACTTTCAGATGCGAAATAATTTGACTGGACCTATAAGGTTAACATATACTATAAGGATAAGTTTACTCGATATTCGGGGTGCTCGGCAGTCACAACGAACCGACTTGCAGTACTTCGTCGAGCCGTCGGTTCCTCAAATGTAATTCGCGAAGGAACGAGAGAAAGGAAAAAGATAAAAGAGAAAGAACTGCTAAAACGACGCCGCAATGTCGAGGGGTCCAGTGCACTGACACCAGTGACTGAGGCGTGACGCTCTCCTCGCAACCGGCTGTAGCTCCTCTCGTCACTCTTCAACAAAAATTTCGTATTCTTTCAATTTACATACCTACCTGACGCAGAGTTCCTCTCGTTGCTTTATACCCGTCTGCTAAATTTAGTTCATTCACGCATTCGCAAGTAAATTGCACTTCAACTTACGAAAAAAGCATGAAACGATCATTCGGCCCGAATTTTTGCTATCCCAATGATAATAATTATTATAATTGTCGTGAGGCAATCAGTGAGTATCATACATTTTTTTCAACGCACTTTTATAAAAATTACTAAACATGTGCAGGAATCTTCTTTAGAGAAACCGTTTATAAAATTCCGAAAGCGTCGGTGAAAATTAAGCAATTGCTATATTGGAAGAAAAGATTACGAATATTAATTTGATTGAATCTGAGGTAAAATATACAGGCATACACACATCTTCCAATTTTGGGACGAGATGTATCATAAAATGCCACGTTGATGAAAGTTCTTTCATCACTTTTTACTAATGAAAACCGAATATATTGAATACACTATACAGGTAATAAATAATTGATTGATTATAAATTTTACAACGCAAGGCGTATGAATTGTTGTTTATTTTTACTAGCTAGCAAATGAAATGTATACCTATGTAGTTTTTTTTTTACTGTCAATTTTAGAATTTTTTTTAGTAGTGCAACTGGTTTTAGATAGTTTGTCGAAAAGTCTGCTTTTTCGCACTAAGATCACAAAATACTGTTTTCTGGTTTTACTCTAAAGAACAAGTAAACAAATTGAAGAATGTATTGCTATATTACCTGCATGAAGTGTTCGATTTTTCGTGCCTCTGATTCAAGTGTAAATAATACGTTTTCGTACCAAGGCAAAAAAATATATTTGTTTTTTATTATATTTATTTAAAACCAGGTTGCAAAGTGAAACCTTGCGCATTATTACCTCTATATCCTGCATTTATTATAAAGCTATCTCTACGTGTAAGCCAAAGTCGGTGGACACAGAGTTTTGGCAGATTGTTGCTCTACGAACAAGCCAAAATCCATGAACAGAGTTTTTCTAGATTGTTTTCATTTATCTACGCGTAAGCTAAAGTGTATGGACACAGAGTTTTCGCAGATTGGTTTTTGTTGAGGGACACAGTACAATTTTTATCTATTTTCCAGCCTTTACAGTAGGATTTCCGACAACAAAAAAAGGTATTACAATATTGCGAATAGACCAATTGAACAAATAGATAATTTGCGATCGTAATGGGCACAGCTCACTCTGAAATCAAGCCTTTGCAACTACCTCAACGTTACTGTACTAGTGTCATCACCCTAAGAACGTTAAATTAGACAGTATTGCCTACCTCGTAATACCGACTTTGCGGGGAATGACTTTATTCTCCATATCTTGTAATTACATTTGGGCGAATATCATTAACAGGCCCTATTAACTTGGATAAAGTTTTGTCGCGGTGTCTAGGCGTCATCGGACCTGTCAGAGACGCGATACCACGAATTACCTTTGAGATCGCGCACACGATCTTCTGGCGTCTGCCCTCGCCCACAATGTTCTCCATAAAACGCATTGTATAATCCCTTCCCGGTGTCGGGACAATGGAGTCTGAGTGGGGCGACGCGCCCTGGGGCAGCAAAGTTTTACCTCGCATAATTAATGGGGAGCATGCATCCACACGAGAAGATCTTGGTGTTCTGCGGATGAATCGCTCGTGCGAGAAGGCGAAAAAAAAAACCGCACTCCGCGCTGTTACACCAGCGCACGTTATGCGTATGTGTGAGTAACTCTGAACTGTAACCCCGTCAGGTAACCTGGTATTTAACCCACGCAGCGCTGGCTCACCTATCTCATATTCCTCTCCCCCTCCTGCCTTTCTAATGTAATTTACACTTCATATTTCACACACCCAGATTTCTCGGGCTCGGGACTGATACCTCGAGCAAGTGATCAACAAATATTCTGTTCAGCACTGCGAATTCGGGTTGAAAATTCGCTGCGGTGGGTTTTCTTTACTTTTTTTATTCCTTGGTAATAATGAAATTCCTTGCGAAAAGTTGTCGCAAGTTTGTTAAACTTTTTTAGCGTGAAATTGTTAAGGGCAGGCTACACTGAATGTCCAACATTTTTTGTCAAAAGTAATATACCGGTTATAAAGTTAGCATCATTAATTTGCATTCGTTATTGAAATGGGGACTAAAAGTGTCATTTACTGTAATTTTCAAATACCAGTATCGTCGAATTCTTATAATCATCTCAAATTTACAATAATAGTATATCAATATGGAATTCATGTACCCGATTCATAAATCTCGTATATTATTGCATATTAAATTTAATTGTATTTTCAACGGTGTAGGCAAAATGTATTTTTTTAATGTTTTTGATATTTTTGGATTGAAATAATAATGTAATAAATCTCACCTAGCTGATTTTCGGTAGCGGTATTCTAATCATCTATCGGAATGACTATTCCGAGATATTATAGCATATAGATGCAGCATGATTTTTTTTTCTAAAATTCACATTTTTATATGATCTGTTTTTTTAATGTCACTTTTACCAACAATCTCCATTTTTCAGAGCAGGAATTTTTTTCACAAAACCGAACCATCGTTGCAAGCAGTAAATCGCATGAGCTATTTTGTACCATTTTTTTTACGGCTGAAAAATTGAACACGCATTTTTCATTTTATTCACCTTTCGCTGTTGTACTGTTGAAAATATTTTATATAAATTTACGGTACGGGTAAAGAAAGCTCTTTCACAGAATCTGGTGTATTAAATTTGATTAAGCTCGAAAATTACAGTACTTTATACCAAATCCTTTAACAATTGGAGAATTGGATACAAAAATGTATATTCTTGTATTGTATTGAACATATCACCCAATAAATTCATGCCTTTCTAATATAATTCGCACTTGATATTCCACATATGCAGCTTTTCTGATCTCGCAATTGCTACCTCAAGGAAGGGATCGATAACATTTTATCAAGTAGTACACACTCGAGTTGAAAATTTTCCAGCGGGGTTTTTTGCTCACTTACTTGGCACCAACATAGTTGACTTGCGGACACTTAGCCAGAGAAATTATATTTGTTGAATTATCTTCACGATAAGGAAATGTTTGTGTGGTTTATTTATTTATTTATTTATTTTTCCTTTGAAAAATCACGCGATAAATTTTATTTAATTGATTCTTGGCAATGCTGTTTTAGCGATGTAACAAAATCACCATTTCCGATTATAGCCAATAACTAAAATAAAAGATTTTGTTGACAATTTGGTTAATCAATAGCATCCGACCAATTTTTCTAAATAATATTTTTAACCAAGTTTTCGGTAGTTCTAATCGAGCTTTTTTGTCAGTGCAGGACTGAAGTATCGAGTGATCATGCGAGCAATCAATTACCTGGGTGTTTTTTACATGACCTTACTGATCGATAGAGAATTAAACAGACATTTCACTTACATTCACCTTTCATCGCTGCCTTTCTAATATAATTTGCACTTCATCTTTTACACACCCAGACCTTTCGCATTGCTCCCTCAAGCGTGTGAGCTACTCTCAAATTGCGATATATTTTTTCAACGCAGCTCAGTCGACGTGCAAATTCACCGGTGAGAGACTTCGGGTCCCTATCGTTATTCATAGTCAAGCGGCGATAAAACACCAATGCAGCCAAGCGCAGCTGCTCTCTGCTGGAAAATTTGCAATCCATGTACAAGTTAAATTTGCGTGCGAGGTAACAGTTGTGGGTTAAATACATTTCGTATGAGCGACAGAATATTCGTTACTATTTTTATATATAATATATATCTAGTAATATTAGCGGTAATTAGTAATACATTTCATATGAGCGATAGAATATTCTTTACTATTCTTATATATTATATATATATAGTAATATTAGTCCATGAATGATGCGCGGATTTTTTAAATCTCGTGAAGTTTCTTATCTTTTTATTTTAAACCGACAGTACCGAAATTTGGCAAAGATATTCATAGGAAGTAGAATTTTCGATCGACACTCTGGGAAAAATTTAGTCCAAATGAAAATTCTCCAGTATTCAATAATATATCTAGATTTGCGAAGAAAAATTGTGACCTAAAGCTGAAAGTTAGGTTTAATGTTTTGCATAAATTCAGACAATAATACCAACAGTATCTAAAAAAAACTGTGATATTCCATTACACTAGTATGCACAGAGAGATTTTGGAAACAGTTGTAGACCTCACAAAAATTACTGCAATCGATAAAAACTTGATTTTTTTATTACCTATTTGCCGTAAAACGTTGAAACGTGAATCGCCGCACTGAATTCGTCCGTTTACTGCCGGGTTCCCATCAAAGCAGCCTGTTGCTCGCTCGATTGATTTTTCTAGTAATTTTTTTTTTTTTCTCGATAATATATTGAATAGAACGGCCCATATACCGAAAACAATTACGAGGCAATTCGTGGTGATGGAACACACAAAAAAGGCAATCTGTCTAATAGCACGTACAAGTATCGTGTGGGGTTGTTGGTGCGGCACAATAATGTATGCAGTTCTCCGGTAAAATTCCTGGACCACATTTATCCCTGACGGTGCCATACTTCATACAAAAAATAATCGCAAATATTGAACGACAATTCCGACGGAGTCAAAACGTGAAATAATTCGCAGGCGCCAGAAGTCTTTTGCTTCGTTGTACGATGACAAGCCGGGTAACAACATCCATGTTGCTTGCCAGCTCTTTTATTCGTCGCCGAATAATGCTACGAGACGCTCGGGAATATTCCAAGCGAATGACAATTCATGGTCCAGGAAAGAATGCAAAATCTCAAGAGTACCATAGGAAAAGACATATGAAGTGAGATGCTGAATACGTCGATATGAATATTGGGTGTCGATACGAAAGTTAAGAATGACTGGAACGACTACCCTCTCCTATGTTTCTGAATTATTGACTATCGCTCTTCTAATGCGAGAATGTTTCAACATATTTTTAAAAACGTGGGTGGAAATTAATTTTTGGCCGAAAACGAAATGTATTCGAACTCTGTTTTCTATGTTTAAAATTCTACATTCATTTTTAAATACATGTTTCGATATATATATTGTCATTATATTCTGTGCATATTCTGTATATTGCATATTATATATGAGGTCAACCCTCTCCATTGTTTTTTAAACTTCGCTTAAATTTAAGGTTGGGTGGAAGGTGAATCTGGAATTTAACGAAAAAATATGTATAACCATGTTTGATATATGTACGTTTGAATTTAAAATGGTACCATTTTTTGTAGATAGCTGTATTTGGAAAATATGGAATTCTCAGATAAATAAAAAATAAAATGTATACTCCGGTATACATTTATTTCAGAATTTCAACAATTCCATATTTTCCAAATTACGAACATCCGAAAAGAAAGTAAAAAAAAAATGTAGTCGTATTTCCAACACGATTATAGATTCAAATTTTAAAAAAAATAGCATATTAGCCTTTCATCGAACCTTAAATGAGAGGGAAGTTAAAAAAATGTCGGAGAGGGTTGACCGTTCGAATTCGTGTGGAACGCTTTATATATTTTGGAAAAGCCTCGAGGTATTTTTTTTCGACCTCGTCGAATGTCCTTTGAAAGAGCTGCAGCATGTAATTATGTACCTCGTGAACAAAGTTCAAAGACATTCTGGAACCGAAATAAAACTCTGCTGTGAAAATGAAACGAGCAAACATTCATCGCGCGTGCTGGCCGTTTGGATATATTCATGCAGGACCTTTCTATTTTCTCTATACGCCCACGCGTCCTCGTCTCAGACAGCGAGACTCGCCCGCGCTTATAAAATAAACGGAAAAAACGTGAAGATGAATAAAAAATAAATAAAAATGAAAACGAGTGAATGAGCAAATACTGCGTACGTGAGTGTGACGTGAAAGCGGCGTGTGTACGCGCGAGAGCTCGTCCCAGTCGAGTCTCCGATTCCCATTCAGGTGTGTGTCTGTCTGCATCTCGCTCACTCGGTGCTTAGCTAGCGAGGATCGAGGATGCGCTCCTCACCATCAGTAGGTCTCCCACCGCTTTTCGTATTAACATTCCTCAAGCTGCGCTCTCGTCTAACCAATTGAGCAGAATACCGGGAGGCTCACTGTAAAATTGACCGGCTTTACAGAAGTTTCTGGCGGTCGGATAAAGAGGTTTCAGATTTCCGCTGAAAACTTTTTTAATTCAGGCTGATAAGCGTTCGCTTATAAATTAATCAATAGCATACCGCATTCATTAGGTTATTAGAAATATTTTTATATGATATTTAACGAGAATTTTTTTAGGTCTTTGGTTCACTGTCACATGTAACAATCAGGACATTTTCGTTAAAATTTGATCCACTAATTTTCGAAGTATGTGCAAAGTTAGTTAGTACCGTTGCATAGTGACCGATGTACAATTATTTTTTTAAGGTGTAAAAAACAAGGGAATGATCGCACGAAAAATGATTCAAACTGTAAATACATTTTAGATTTCATCGGATTGCTCTTTGCATTTTATATTTTTAAATAAATAATTAGGAATTCTTTAATAACCCGCCGGGAATTTAGTTTTTGTATGTAATAATTGTCAAACTGTTCATATCACTTTGTTTATCTTCGCTAAATGTTCTTATCAATCAAATCAATACACTTACGTGTAACTTTATTTTTTAATGCAGTTTTGTATGTCACCAACGTTTTCGAAAATGGAACAAATTTACTAAACCAAATTTGACGAATAGATTTCGTTCTGTCAAATTCTTTGAAATCTCACGAAAACGGAATGCATAGAGTGATTTTTTAATAAAATCGATTGTAAACACAAATTGACTAGTACTCTACATAGTACTAAAAATTGAGCTTTTTCGGTCGAGTGATTCATGAGTTATGGTAAAAAGCGATTTAAGGCCCTCCATCACACATGCACATCCGAATCATTCTTCAAACCCATCTTATTCAATGATAAATCAAAAGTAATTTTGCAAAACATAAAAATCTGCGAACATGTGAATGATCATAATTGCTTACCCAATTTGTTTATTAATTTCGGTTCTTTTTTTGAGTCGGAAGTTTTTAAATGAATTTTTTTTCCTTTCGCGAACATCGGCTCAATGATGAATCAAAAGTAATTTAACGAAAAATAAGAACGAGCGAACATGTGAATGATCATAATTGCCTAGCCAATCTGTTTGTTAATTTAGGTTCTCTTTTGAGTCGAAAGTTTTTACATCAAAAATTCTGTTTTTTTTCCTTTCGCGAACATCGGCTCAATATAAGAGGAGCCGGAGGGGATGCGTCAGAAGACCCGGCATTGGCACTGGTCGAGAAGGCAAACGCGTTAATCATGAAATTAACAGGAAATTGTGTGCTCCCATTACAGCGCGGAGCCGTTTCCTCGCATGGTATGGCAAAGATCGTGTCGATGGTCTGCGTCCGTCCGTTTGCTATGTTTGATGTAGCATGGCAGCAGCAGCAGCAACTCTACCTACATTCTGTGTTAGCTACATGCACGTTAAAACGTTGCTGTATGCCTCGGTACATAAGTACTCACGTCCGTTACCTCGGCGAATCTACAGGATTCATTATCATAGCGGTTAGATGCATATCGTCCTATTAAAATATATGCATGTATACATATGCGTGCTGTAGAAACGTATTACGGAGAATGCATAGTGATTGGCAGTTTAAAGCATTTCGAGACTTGAGTTACTAGCATAATTGCATCTCTTTCCCTCCAGCGTGATTCATCGAGCATTCGCTATAAACTGGTGAATCAGTGAAGGGTGGTCAACGACTCTATCGTTTAGTTTATTGCCCTGGTTAGCCTGACTATTAACCTCGTTGATTTATTTCAACAAGAATCGATCGATCCCATCGGAAAATGTCTATTATAGACTGTTGGAAATTATAGGCACTTTATCGGGTTGAATCGCACTATTTTTATCCTTGATTACATCCGCAGGATGAAGGAGAACAGGATGAGAAGGCGAACCGGATGGCCGATGTTAAAATACACATTCAGAGAAAAATCGCTTAATGGTATAATTACACATATATAGGTTAAAATATCCTAAGAGTATTTTATAATTACCGTAACTATATAAGAAGCTGAGAATTTTGTCGCCTAATGGCAAATGTCTGTCTCTCTCGTACCTAACCTCACTTCTTTGTTTTCCAGTTCGCACCAACCGTTTGTTGGCGAATATTATGACGGACATGTTAACTTGAAAGTTCGTTTTTTGGATGTTTTTTTTTCACTCACATGTTCGCCATTTTGTCATTTTTCAATATTTTTTCGATTTCTTAGGTTCATTCTATTCTGTACTTATTCAGTTTTAAAATGAAACTTGTTTCATGATTCCAGATTGAAAATCGACAAGTGAGGAATGCACGCAGTTTTGCATGGAACCGAAGGGCACTTCATGTATCAGCCGCCATCTTGAACGCCATTTTAATTTTAAAAAAATTTTTTATTACAATTGAAGCATAAATAAAGATTTTAAAAAAAACCAGCTTATTACGTCTTATTGTTCATCCACAATTAATTCCTTAACTTAGTATAATTTGTCGGTCAATTATAGAGGAACCTCCCCTTAAGACGAATATACAATATACTCGATGATTTTAACCCTACTATAATACTTATCAATTTCAAATTTTTTTTACGCGCCATAAAAAATAATTTTTCATTCGATTTGACTTGGACAGAGCCATACACATTGGTATTTTAGAACGGAAGCAGTTTGTTCAAAGATCTTGAGACACACGTATGCAAACGCACGTCTCTGATAAAACAGTGAACATATCTCATATCAGCGTTAGTACGTTCAACGCTCTCGTGCTCTCGGCTAGTAGCAATACGTGCGCGAGTGATGCATATCGTGAAATTAAATATGGACCGCGCCTATCTTGCATTCTTCTCGGTCCTTCTTTTCGCCGGTATATCTCGCTCGTTTACCAGCGATCCCAAGAGCCCTGAAGAGATAATAATAAAGGCAACACCGCGAAGCGAAAGGAGATCAAGAGCGAGAGAGGCTCTCGCTCGAACACGCGGGACACCCACCTCGATTCGATCACCGGGAACGCGCGGGCTCCACGCAGCGGCGCCCTTAGTGACGATCGAGAAAATTTCACGGCGCGCAAGAAAGGGAGAAGCGGGCGCATCGAACGTATATGTATACATACCAGCGCTCCACGAGAAAATAGAGTAATTTAGATAACAGCCTTCCTTCCTTCCTCTCCAACCCCCCCCCCCCCCCCCCCATTCTTTCTCATCTGGTTCCCCCTAAGCACCGCACCATCGGCGCACGGTATGTGTCGACTCTTACGACGATTCGAATCTTCGGCCCTCCTACTTTGCTTCTTCTTTATGCACTTGCTACATGTAACACAGTATTCGAGTGTTCGCCACCACGTGAGTGTGACGCTCAACGATCCTAGGAATATAATGGCTTGAAGCCCCTCGCCATTGTACTGCACTGGGTGATGTTGGGGTGCCAATTTTCTTAAATCTCTCATGAGCACTTTTTTCAAAGCGATTTCATTATACTTATCAATAATCTATTTTTTTTTTTTCGATCGTCGTCAACAGAGCAAATGTAATGGCTTTCTGAAATATCACTTCCGGTTGTTCTCTAATCAATTGAAGTCTAAATATTAAGAACGGAACAAAGTCCAATACGATTTAACAGAATTAATAAGTAGCTCCTGATGAGAAATGAAGCACTATTCAACGAGAATGTATTTGGAATACTTCCATGACTAAATGATTATGGATTATTGTCCTGACAGAATCTTATTATTCATAGTAAGCAAACGATTTTTCTAAATTATTGGTAATTATTGTAAAAAAAATTTTTTTTTTATTTTTCCTTTGGATTTTTTAAAAATTATTTAATTCAAAGTGTATTTTAAATGTATTTTTATTGAATGATGCATATTCCTGCTGCTCTTGCTCCAGTGATCTATAAATCTCAGCGAATCCTGTATAGTTGATCAATTCAAAAGGTATAAAAAAGATGCACTTTTACACAAAGCACTTGCACATTCCAATATCAAAACAATATAAAGCGAAAGAATTGAAATCTCAAAAGCTATTTTATTCGGCAAAGGAAATTTCAAAAAAGAAACGCGGCAGACGATATTTCTCTGTGGGAATTCAATTTTCAAGCACGAATGATTTCCGGATGGCTGTGTCACGTCAAACAAGTCGGGCGAAAAACCTTGAAGCATACTATAGAAGTCAGTGATATTCGTGCTGCCGCTACTACGAGAAGAGAGCAACGTACAAAATATGATTTGTGGTTCATTATCCCGCCAGAGGCTCATGCCCGGTGCGTCTGAATATGGACAACTGCATAGCCGCGTCTTACAATCGCAAATGGCAATTGTATGCTCGTTGTGGCCGCATATAGTGTAGAGTTTGAGCGTGCGTCGAGAGGCGCGCAAATATATGCTCGCGCGCGGTAGATAGCCGGCTCAATCGCGCGGTATATAGCATGCCCCGAAGAGAAAAAAACCGAGAGTCTCCGTCCTCGTCGGTGCTCCGACAGCGAGCATCGGTTAATCTCGACCACACAGCTATCCTCGTTGCCCGGCAGCGTCTTTCGGACTCTCTCTCCCTCAACGGGGCCCCCTTTCGTTCCTCAGCGCCGAGAATTCGTTCAGCGCACGAGAACAACACTATAGCACAATACTACTATATCCCCCCTCCCCCCGCGTTCTTTCTCTCGAGCGTTTGCTCCCAGTAGTTGCCTCGCGCTGGCTTCCTCCACCTCTCCCGCTTCTTTGCATTCTTATGTTTCGTCTCCCTCTTTCCACTGGATATATGCCTTGCGTGTATATATCGCGTAGCCTCGGCAAAGCCCCCCGCCGAAGCGCGCACGATCCCCAACTCTCTCTCATTTACTCTCTCGCTCTGTCTTCACAGTTTTGCGTTAGTTCCGTCGCTGGCCAACGCTTACGCGCCTACCATATTTCCCCCACCCGAACGAGTTTTGTCGGTTAGGCTTGCAGGTAACCGCCAGGCAATGGCGCCTTATACCTGTGCACCTGGGCTGGATAACCGTTCGCCAGGTGCCACTAAAAGCCCATTGGTTATTCTCGCCAATGCTCGCTCTCGATTGGCCGCGACTCCGGCTCTCACGGCACGAGACTTTAATCTCGTTTACCGTAGGCACGCTGCTGTGCTCAGTTTAACTTACCTCTGCCGTACGGACGGCCACTGCCAACCAGCGGCAGCAACTCGCAGCAGCGCAGCAACGCGCGGGGCAGACATTTTGTGCTCTCTGTGTGTGTTTGTTCGCCGACTCCTATACTCGAGTGTTTTTAGTGAGCAAGATAAACAAACGCCGTTGTTGCGTTTATATAGATTATGTTTGACTTACGGTAGAGCGAATCGTTGCCCTTTATTCCGGTTGCCCCACGGCATCTCTTTTGCATTCACGTGAAACCGCAACAGTTAACGCTTATACTCGCGTTAAGAAACCTTCGTTATTCGCCACGCTGACTCTCCGTTCACTATTTCCGGAAGTACATTCTCAAATTTGGGGGATCTAGGATTTCCCTTAAACATTTTTCTCGAGAGACAGAGAGAGAATCGATCAATTATTCATTTAAAGAGAATAATGTTTGGCAGATTTTTTCTCTACATGCATCGTTAATTCGCCGCTTCTTTAAACACTGTGCGAATTTCTCTGGAATTTTGCGCGAGTGTGTGACGATCGCGCGTGCGCTTAAGATCCTGGCCCGGCCTTTGCACACGCGGCTGCATCCATCCTCTCTTTAACCGTACTCACTGCTGTTTTTGCCGGAAAATATAGAAAGGCTCTCACCGGGAGGTGAATCCTTTAAAAACGTCCTGTGGAGTTACAAGGATACTGGAGGCAAATTATTACTCAAGAAATATCACGGTCGACGCCGTTATTTTGTGAATAACCGACGGACTAAGCTAACGTGCCACTGACACATTAATATACCGGAAGTGTCATGAGACGCGTCAGGAAAGTGCACTAACAATCAGATGCTCAAGAGTGTTTATACCATTTGAAATTTTTGTTGTTGTGTGAGTGCTACGAAAAATCGTCTTGTGTGCTATAGTGAATGTTTTTTCATTGTTTTTATTTTATTTTGCGAATCAAGGCGAAAAAGAGGTTATAACAGAGCGCGTGTGATTGTGAATCGGGTGGTGCAGAGATAAGGAGATCTGGGAGGCAAGTAGTGATTCGCGAAATCTGGATTACGCGGGCGACTCAAGGATCGTCAAGATTCCGCCGGTCATACATAAAAAAGGTAAGGAACAAACATTGGAACCTTCCAAAGGTTCACACATATTGTAATTGTAATATTGTCGAGATAAGGCTTTAGTTTTTTTCCCTAAATTCGTGTTAAAAACATTGATACATTTAATCTTAACATTCTGTGGTTTACATCATTATACCTTTTCTTCGAACAGATCTACAAGTTTAATTCTGTGAAAAAAATTGGTATTAAAAAATGATATGAACTAAAAAAGTAAGAAATACCGCATTAAGGTTAATCTTCAGTCTGCTAGAATATCCGGATAGGTATTTTACTCACGCGACAAATATATATGTTATTGTACTTTAAAAGTACAAATAAAGTTGCGTTTAAAATACATTTTAAGTCGATTAACGCAACCTATTTCAATTAATTTTATTCATTTGGAGAAAATTGATAATACTCTCCGTCACAATTGTTAGAATTTGAGGGAATGTTGAATACATTGTTTTACTTTATGTTTGATTTAAAACGAGTATTCGGAAGTACAGCGTGATAATAGCGTGAAGTATCATCAGAAAATATGTCGAAGTATGACAAATTAGTTTTCGGCATCGGAAAGTCTATTGGATGGCGGACGAGCGTGAGAGAGTAAAATCGTAGAATCGGCGAGTGGCTGAGGATAACGGAGACATCATTAGCGAGGTGTCGCCAGAGCTAGTCGGGACCCAGCGGTGAGGGTAAAGTCGTTAGACTGTAGCAGAGACTAAAACCGATCGTTATAGTCGACGACATTATCCCATCGAAGGTCATTATCCTGGTTATTTAATTAGCCGAGGAAGGATAGTGAGAAAATTGGACTTCTGAGGAATTCGATGACCCTTGAAAAAATCTGACGCACGTGCCTGCAGCCGGCATCTCGACAATTTTATACCAGTTTTAAACTCTTTTCCTCAAACACGGAATTTCGACGTTGCTGTACTTGCGCTTCGTAATAAAATCAGTTTTTCATTTATAAACATATCCTTGTGATATTACTTTAAATCACAATAGATGCAGAAAAAATCAAATCTGTAATCCTCTTAAAAATACTGAAAGCTGAAGACAGTCTTCAAACATTCTGATTGGTCGTCAATGGCTTTGACGTAAAACTAACTTCAGACTGTTATGATCGCTGCAGTCACGTATTGCGAGCTTTTTGAATGCCTGCGGAATAGAATAGACTGTTGTTCCCGTAAAAAAAAAAAAAAAACGACGTCGCACATCGAAGTCGATGATATCGAAATATTGAAGTAGAAATAGAGGCACGTAGAGTTCCGAATCGTATAAACATGCAAATATCATGTTTAGCCACAAGAAAAGACAAATGAAAAGAAAAGTAACTTTGAAATCAGTTAAATCAGTTATTGAATTTTGATTGACGTCGCATTTTTTAAATCATTTTTTTCGGTTCGTGTTGTGGATGTGTTTAAAAACCTGCCATCATATTATCGTAATTGCATGTTAATTAGATTAATTATTAAGGCGCCTTGGTCCCCTTTATCCTCGGCAATTATCATGAACTCCTCGTTAGACGTGCGCCACTGGCAGGAACACATTTGAGTGTTTCATGCCGTGCAACTGTTACACGTTTGCGTCATATTATAGTTGTTAACACTGTGGGAACGTGGTGCGTGTGCGTGGCCGTGAAAAACACCTGCCGGCACCGAAAATTGAGATATGACTAACGCCGCTGGCGTTTCCACACATAACATCGTAGCGTAATTAGTGTAAGGCTATTTTTCATTCTTATATATAAACAGAGAATAGAATAATAAATGAAGAATAATCGAATAATTTTGTAACGCCTCATTCGTTTTTGGAATAAAATGGACATTTAAATGACTCGTGCTTTGCATTATTCATTATTTACGCTATAACATTTTTTGCCATCAGCGACATCAACGAATTTCGTCGATTATATTGTGACGAAATTTATTCACGATTTATCTAACACTGAAAATTGTAAATATCAATTGATCGATAAATTATAAATTTATTGGTTAATAAAACAAAGTAAAGCTTCGTAAATTTTCATCACCATAAGGATTATTCGATGGATTTTCTAACATATTGCTCGGGACGTTTCAACTAAACACAATAAAAATCAAATTAAACAATGTACTTTTATCGAAATGTTTTTGCGAATTTTTATTACTATACGAAACATTTTCCCAAATTTGTTGCACAAAATGAATACAAGGATGATTTGTTGAAATAATATTCACAAACATTTTTCCCAAAACGAGCACACAGTTCTTCGGGTTTCTGTGGCAAAATAAATCTTTTACTAAAAAATTACAATTCACTTTTTTCTTGCGTAATATGTCAGCAAATTTGGTTAAATGATAATTCGGCAGATATCTCAAGTCTCCAGTTTAACTTTGATTGTAATGACGCGGCGGTCGAGTCACGAAAGTAAGAAATGAGCGGGAATTTTCGCGGCGTCTCAGCCCGCACGTATTCGTCGGTGATGAAGTGCAGAATAGGAACGGAGACGGAGAGACGAAGAAGACGATAAGAAGAGGAAGATGAGAAGTAAAGAAGAAGAAGAAGAAGAGGCAGAAGAAGATGACAAGAAAAGAAGATGAAGCAGAAGAAGAAGAAGAAGAAGATGACAAGAAAAGAAGAAGAAGCAGAAAAGTCCATGGAGCGTTCTCGCGAGTCGCCGCTCGACCTCGAGGCATGGGTTCTTCTCGGTGGATCGCGTAACCTTGAAAACTCGGACTCGCGATCGCTGCTCCTGCGCTGCGGGCCTCTCGACGCCTCTCTCGGCGCGTCCACGTCCGCCGCGACGGCAGAGCACAGCGCGCGGCAACGACGAGTGCGACGTCGGCCGCGGTTTAAAAACACTGGAGGGCCCAGCGCGCACGATACGAGGAATGCGTGCCGACGGCGTGGGGCACCACCGGGAACGCTAGTAGTCTCTGTACAAGCAACGCGTTGCCGCTGCCGCCTCTCCCACCATCTTCTCCTCTCTCCCATCTCATCCACCACCATCACCACCACAACTAGCAGTTCGTCGAGATTTCAATTAAAACAGGCGCACTCCTCCGCCAGGCCCACATTTAACTTTCAAATCCTATTAATCTCCGCCTCACTTTCTCTCTCTCTCTCTCTTTCTCTAACATATCTCTGTTTATTTAACTCGCACGCACGTTAGCTTCCGATAGGAATCTCAGATCTATTTCCTACACATTGTTCTCGAGAATGACTTTTGCTTTCGCGATTCATCTTACAATACATTTTAACGTTCCATTCTTATCGCTTAATCTTGTGTGACCTTATTGGGCTTGATATTTTGCTTTGATATTTAATGCTAGTTGGACAGTGACAAGGACATTTAACTCGCAAACGATGGATTATGTATTAGGATTTTTGTAACTCTGTCTCATCAGCAAAGCCAAGGCTTTTTTTTTGGCTATTGAGATCTTCATGTTCATTGTAATGGTTGCGATGTTCAGGCAAAAGAGTCAAGTTAAGATCAGCTATATTTTATGGTGGATTTCTTATTCACTTGGTCTGGTGATAAGATGCTAAAAAATATGTGCTGAGTATTTTAGTACTTGGTTTAAAACCAGTTTAATTGGTCTTGCATATTTGCAACGACTCTTTTTTTATTTTTCATTCTGCGCACTTTTATTACAAGGTAAAATATAAAATTAATGTTATTTCTTTTGATCTGGCTTCCATACTCTAATTAAGCTACACGATATAACACTTGGCAAATCAGTAGTTATATTTTTTAATACCTTGCTTTTTTTTGTAATAAGGTTTTACTTGTAATAACAGTTGTGAATGAAAATCTGTATTGACCTACATTATATTTAACGATATCATTCTTGTATTAATTAATGGTTATGATTGTCAATTATGTGTCACGTCTGGTTTATTATTATTTTTATTGGAAAATGTGTATTAGATTTCAGATCGGGCGCTAAATTCCAAAAGCACCCGTTGATTTTCACGTGCTAACTCAGTGATTATTGAAAAATCATTTGCCGATATTTTCAATCACGGAATAATCGAAATTCATCGATGTCTAGTGAATTTACTATACCAACATACTGTTTTTCTGTTTCCTGTACAGAGTCTCACCAAATTCATAGAAACTTTTGCATCGGAAAAACGCAAACTTTATACACACTTTTCACAGTGTAACACGGTACACATTAACCTGTTAATCCGCCTTTTATACAAATATCAGAATTGACTCGGCCTAATTGCAAATTCACCTTTGAAACCAATTACTACAAACAGAAATTTGAATTTACAAAATATCAATAGGTGCCTACAACGGAACTTCAATATTTTACCTTTCTGAATATTGCAGAAAGGAAAAAGCAAATTGCGCGTGTTCAACACGCGTATCGTTGGTGCGTCCGTCAATTACACGAATATGTAGGACAAGGAAACTGAATATTAGATAGTAAAACAGTACTTTTAGCCGGAAGTTCGAATTCCTCAGGTTCGCTCGATCGTGGCGCATTTCTCGTTTTGTTTATGGTCGCGCGCTCGTTCCTCCTGCAACTGCGGTTGCCGCGAGACAATCAGATAGGTAGAGAAACCGTTCCTAAACTGCGTGTACAGTGTAATGACGCACTTCCGTTCCGAATTGTATAAATGCACTGTGTACCGAAGCTCCCGGTTTCACGTGTATACCGCCGGGAAAATTGCACAGGTTAAACGCGCTGATTCGAGGACTCTCCAGTTTTCCCAGACGGCCGTCATATTATAATGATCGCGACTCTCATCATACGTACTCAACTCACTGCTGATGAAAATTGACATTGGCATAAATAATGGAGCGCTTCTCCTTAGTGAAATTACATTTTCATTTCAGGGTTAGTATGCACACATTTTAAGCAAAAAAAAAAGAGTTTTTTTTTTGTTTTCTTCACTATTAACAGCGAATTTTCTATGCTCACGTTTCTTTCATTTGTGTTTTGTTGTGACTAAAAATCATATTTGTAAGTTTATACAATTTGTGACTGTACGTTCCTCTGTTTCTGCTTCAGTGTATCGATATAATCGATTTTCGATGTGCCATGTCTCTTTTTTTGAGAGAGTAGGATAAAATTTAAAAAAACATAAAATATCCATATGCTCGATTGTTCGTAACAGTTTTCTGATTAGACGCAACGATCAGCATGTCCGGATATTGCACGTTTCAGGAGAATATCCACTTCTTAAAAATATGATTATCTTATAGTTTTTATTTTGCAACATTTTAATCTATCGGAAAACAGTCACTCAGTGGGAAAAAAAACTAAGAAAAAACGTTATGAATAATCAAGAATATCGGTCGTCTATACAGTTTTTCCCGAATACAAGGAAAAAAATCTCAAGTTTTCCCTCCAAAATGCTGCATCTTTCCTTTGAAACAATATTCATTATTTTTTTTTTCATTTTAAGTATTCGAAATGCTGCTTTGTATTTTAGAAATAACTCCGTCGGTTATTCGAAAAAATGCATGCTATATTTTGTTATTTAACTATTGAAACTCCTTATTTCCGACTATATTCCGCCGATCTATACAATTTTTGACTAAACACGTGAAAATAGAACTTATGAGAAAATTATTAAAAAATGGGCCAAAAGATATTTGCAAGCATACAGCAATCTATGTTATTGAGGGGATGCTGGAGTCGATTAGGCGATTCTTAGTATACACTATTTATCGTAAATATGCTACAAATACACTTGAACTTTTGCAGGGAGGTAATAAAAACCTTCACGTTTCGGCGACCGGTCGAATTAAGGTTACAAGAAATGTAAAAAAAAAGTATATTACTGACCCTCTCGAAAGCCAATATGGCCGCTCGAGATGTCAAAAGATCCGTTGAAGTAAGATATAACCGTTTCTGGGGCTCAGATGTGTCAAATCAGACCGGACGCCGAAGCACGAAGGTTTTTATTACATCCCTGCAAAATGTGAATTATATTTGTAACATATTTACGATGAATAGTGTATACTGATGTATACGAAATTACCCACTCCAGCATCCCCTTAAAGGCCCAAAATATGCGGTTTACTCTAGGCAACCTCTGATGGTTAGTTAATGCACTTGCTTTTTAAATGGATGATTTAATTAGAACGGAGTGCCCAAAAAACTCTAATATTATTATAGGAATGAAAAAAAAAAAAAATCAGAAAAAATTGCGGCGTTCGAATATATGAAAAATTGCGGATCACGTAAAGTTTGCCGCGTCCTCCCGTGCACATATATATAGACGGTGTAAAATCGAATTTTCCTCGACGAACGCGTGGCGTCCCGCGGTCTAATTTAATTAGCTCGAATATCATTTTAAGAGAGATAGGGCGTTGCCGACCGTTCGAATAGAAAAAGTAAAAACGTAGTAGAATCTAGGAGCACACGTTTGGTACGAAAGCGAGCAACGTGACAAGAATTTCGGTTCGATCATGGTCCGAAGGGCCACCGAGAACCGAATCGTAATGCTACTGTTGGAGGCCAAAGGTCCACGTTCATCCCCTCACCGCCCCGCGTAAATCGAATTCAGACCAAAGGTCTTTTGTTTTTACTTCGAGCTGCCTCGCTGCATTTTAATTTTTGCGGATATAGCAAAATGAAATTCCCTCTGTATTTGCTACAATATTTCATTCTTAAAGAAAAGTTTCGCCCAGATAAAAGCTAATGAGAGGCCATTTAATTATTCCGGTAATTATGCCTTCGCAAAGTAATAAGTTCATTGAAATATTGAAATTGTATGCGGCTGAGTCAGCTATACAGAAGTGAACTGCACTTTAAGGGAGCATTCTATTGTTCGGAATTATTGGCAATAATGTTGTTACCTTTGATCCTCAAAGGGCAGAATTACAATTCATTAAAATTAAATATAAATTAGCAATTATTATGCCAAGTTTTAAAAAATTGCTGTGGATAATCTTGTTAACTTTAACAAATGCTCCCGAAATATCAACACAATAAAGTAGGTAAAGAACGTTTTGGAATAAATTATAACGAAAATCGCCACAAGGCGTACAGTGGCTATAAGCAGTGAAGCAACCCTGTATTTAAAGCAAAAATTCGAAACGACCATCGCGATAATTACCCACTTAAAAATGCAACGCTCTTATTTTTTACGAGACTTGCATCACGGAGGCTATAAAAAATTTAATAAAAACCAGTCAGGAATTGAGCTCCAAGCAACATTGTAAAGAGAGAACCGACACTTTAATACATCGATATGTATATAACCGATACAAAATATATCAAATTTGTCACAAAAGTGGAGAATGTATATTTAACATTCTCGGAAAATACGATCGGAGTGATTCTTAATTTTCATATCTCGTAATACCAATATATACCAATCACTTAATGAGCATTTAAACTGGACGATATCCGCTGCTCAATATTTTCATTTTGGAAGAGCGAGGATTGGAGAATTTCATTGCCCACCGAATTTCATGGATTTTGCCCATCATTCAGGCCTCGTTTTACTCATGTTTCATTTTCCAATATATTATCGACGTATAATGGGAGCATTATTTATACGTGATTCGAAATTTTCATATCTCGTATATACCTGTATATATGGCTAATCCACTTAATGAGCATTTAAACTGGACGATGTCCACTCCTCAATATTTCCATTTAGGAAGAGCGAGGATTGGAGAATCTCATTGCCCACAGAATTTCATGGATCTTGCTCATCATTTAGGGGTCGTTTCATTCATCTTTTATTTTCCAATATATTATCGACGTATAATGGGAGCATTATTTATACATCCGGTGCACAGGGTGGTTCGTGTGAAGCTCCGTGGACTGACCACAGACTAGATGCACCCGCCGCAGCAGCAGCAGCGGGACAGCAGCAGCAGCGGCATCGGCAGTAGTGGCGGCGGTGACTAATTATGGTGCCGTGAAACGCGGTGCATCGAGAATCCTGGCCGCGAATTAACCGCGAACGTTAACGAACTCGCCACCGCTTGGGACAGTGGCGAGCAAGGCGAGGGAGTGAGTGAGTGAATGGCCGAGTGCTGATGTTGCTTCCCGCACATCATCCCGCGGCTATCCATAGAGGACGTGAGAGAAAGAGAGGGTAATAAAAGAGCGCGAGAGATATAGCCAATAAGCGCAACGTCAGAGTCACGGATCACGGCTCGCCAATAATTATATCACAGCAATAATTGCTCGGCACGAGCGCGCATCTATCCCTCATCCCTCGATGTCCTATACGGTGCATGGTCACCAGTACCATGCGTTCCATAGAGCAGTAGGTACCACGGACTATATGTATAACAGGCCTACAGACTATTACGTTTTGGCTGACACCCCTTTGCACACACTAATTCTCCCCACGCTACGATAAATCACTCTGCCTAAATACTTCAAAGGCAGTAAATCGTTATTATTTAGGTTATTTTTTAATTAGTTCCCGCGGAATAGTACTTTCGTTATTAAATATGGGATAATTATTGGGTTTGATCTTTTCCATACATTTTTTTTTCTTACGAAATTGGTTAAAAATTAATAAAATTTTTGTTAAAAGTGAAAACACCGAAATGTATTTTTAATGTAAATGTATTTAATTTCTAAAATTGAAGGAATTGTGATATAGCAATGAGCCATTATTTACGCCATTACTCATAAATTAATAATTACGATTATCTGTTACCTTGCTGTTTATGAAATTTACGAGCCAATTTACGACGAAATTTTCGTTTGTACTTTGAAAGAGTGTACATTTTTTCTAATGTGGCACGATATTTTTGGAAAATCGTGAAGATTAAATTACTTACGGAATATGCATAATGAGGTAGAGTCGTTGAGTGGCGGGATGCTTGCAGCTTTGAAGAACCTCATTAGAGGATCGTGTGCAGATTGAATTATTCTTGCAATTGTGACATTTTCCTTTCATCCGAGGACAGCGTGACGTTTGCTATTTAATGAAAAATGTTTAATTGTAATGGCGTAATACTTAAATTTTTCTGAATAATCCGATAAGAATGATCATATGAGATGTGCGAAATAAAATTGCAATCCCTCTAAGCCGAAAAACTCCTTGGAGCCAATGGCTACAAATTGGCATGCAAGTTTCTCAGCTCCCCTTTCATCGTGATAATAGTAATTAAAAATGACAAAGTCATATACAAAACCTGCTTAAAATATTAGTACTTCGTATTGGAAGTTTTCATACATCAATATATGTTGATATGAAGTACACAATTCTCTATTCATTAAGCAAAATTATATTCAAAATACATATCGGTATGAATAACTATGAGTAATTGTAAGAAGAATGTACGACTATTATATTTTCCTCAAACAACAAATAGTAAATTTAATTAATTCATGATAATAAATCGCCATATTGGGCTTGTGGTTTCAACCTAGAATTTTTTCGCGAGTGAAGGTTTGCGTAGGTGTTTATGTCGAAATAACTGTGCGAGTATCGATGAGTCCTATGGGAGTTGGTACACCAAGAAAACGATTTTGCCAGGGCAGCCATTTTTTTTTTTTAACAGTGACAACATTGCGTTATTTGCTAACCTAACGAAAATAACTGTTAGTTTAACTATTTTTTTTGCTGAACTAACCAATCTTTTCGCTGAGCTAACAATTCATTTTGCTAAGCTAGCAAACAACCCAAGGCTATCACTACTTCAGCAAATGGTTTGCTGGCCCAGGAGCATCGTTTTCTCCGTGTACGTGTGGATATTTTCGAGTACCTGTGTTAAGGAGATCGTTATTTCGCGATATTAAATTTGAAACGTGACGTCACGTTCACGCGTTATTGCGGACTATTATAGTAGGCTAGTAGAAAATTCAATACACAGATGTGATAAACAATTCTTATACGCTGCACTAAAAATGTTCATTTTTAAGTCGTACTTCGTGAAAAAGTAATACGAGTTCACAATACCTACAATGATGGATATACTGATTTATACAGAAACATTTTCAGCATCGACGAATAAAATATTCCGAGCGGTGGCAGCAGAAATTTATCCAGCAAAAAAAATGTCAGCGATGTTCGACCATGTGCATACGGCTACCCATGTAAGACAGTACAACAGACCCAATATTGGGCCAGGGTGATCGGTGGCCATTTTCCCGATAACGGCTCAGTAACGGCAACCATAACCGGCCCACTCATGGTTTAAAGTCGGATGATAACTTCGATCCATTACTGGTAGTTGGGTATGGCCCGGTATTGGGAGCTAATGTGGCCCACGAATGGTAATAAACACAGCCAGTATCGGGCAAGTAAGGGCGGAAAATATTCGGTATCATCAATTTAGTAATTAATTATTAATTTAAAATATATATATTGCCTAACGGACCGCCTCCAATAATTTTAATAATGCTATTCTATTATTATTAAAGAAGAAAAAGGAAATCGTCGACGGATAGCATTTTTTCCTTAAGATTTGAACCTAAGACCTACACGACCTACCTAAACTATCTAAATAAACCTAACAAGCCCGCTAACCGCTCGGCCAAACCTACTATATGGATGTCCCATACTTTAAGTCCAGAATAGTTGCATGTAGGATAACAATCATAGGGACATCAGATGGATTTGGATATAAATTGGTACCCGGATGTTTTTAAAGCAACTGATTAATGAACTCAAGCCTGAATTCAGAAATTCAAAATAGTGGATCCAATATGGCTGTCCTAATGGCAATAAGTTGTATAATTGGTATGAAACACGAAACAGAGAGCCTTTTCGAATCCAATATGGCGGATAATATACAAAAAGCAACTTCATTTTCATAAAATTGTGTTTTCAGGTATCTTAAGAAAACTGATTACTAATCTAAACTCCAAAATAAAGGATAAAAAGTGGCCGATCGAAAATAACAAAAAAGTTCAAGTGCAAGATGTTGTTTAAAGCGTAGGTATAAGGAAATATGTTTTTTTGCTGGTCGTTGTGAGTGATGCCGATGATGCACGATATTGAGGTTATGTTTATCATTGGCATCAGGGTGATGGCCCAATGATGGACGAAATATGGTGGACATTACTGAGCCAATGATCGGCAGCCGTCCATTGGCCATATGTTGGTTATACAATGGCAGAAATTAAAAAATAGATAATGATGGTAAATAATTGGCTACCAATAATGGCCCAAGCTAAAATCTTATACTTGGCCAATTATTGGCGTTATGACATTGGCCAAAGTCGGTTGAGTGACGGTAACTACAAACAAATGAATGCTAATGGCCACCGATTCTGGCCCAATCACGGCCCAGCCATGGGCGAGTTACACTCGGCCGATTATCAATAAACATACATGGGCCAAGAGTCGGTCCTGTTGTCAGTATTGGCATTTCCTACATGGGTAGGTAAATAATTGTGAGTTCGGTTTAAGGGTTGTCATAAAAATGCGGTTTCGAAATAAAAATCGAGGCGTTGTTCAATCGCTCGACAATAAAAGTTACGTGTGTTTGTAAATGAAAAATGTTTGTAATAAAGATCCCATAAAGTTATGACCAGACGGTACTTTTCCATCACTACATTTTGATTTACACATGAACGTGGCCATAAAATTGATCTGCTCGCCTCGGATAAGACAATTGACAGCAATCCATGACAATAACCTTATAGCTTTGCAGTATAGGTCGAGACCAAACTGTATGTGTTCTTTTGGGGAAAAAGGGGGGTATAAATTTCAAAAGTAGTATTTGATTTTCGCATCTTAAATTAAATTTTGTGGTACATTTAACTGCGGAACCGATAGCTCAACGAAAAATTGCCGGTCCCTTATTGTTTTCTATTTTTGACAAAACTAAAGGAGCACCGAATTTTTAAATATCTCACCTAATGACCATCTAATTTTAGTATATCCAGAAATCTGTTTTCCACACCGAGACCGCTACCTTTTCAGAGGTATAATCAGTGGAACGTGTCATCGAGAAATACTGCCAATAAACTTCCGCCATCTTTGATATTTTTTATAGTCGGAGTCGTTATTAATTTATTCGGCCGTAACATTGGTCTTCTTATTATTTATGGTTATCGACATATTTAACTTGCTAACTGTGTTTCGTTCCACAGTTCCGAGGCTTCGCCATCTTTGATGTTGTGTATAGTCGGAATCGTTATAAATTTATTCGACCGTAACACCGGTCTTTTTATTATTTATGGTTATCGACATACTTAACTTGCTAACTGTGTTTTGTTCCACAGGCGTACCAACGGACAGAGATGGCATGAGGGAAGGCTCCGGCAACGTTGCCGAGGTGGTGAGTCATATTATCCAAATTTATTTACGATATAGTATGATCATGTACGTAGGATCCTATCTCGTATGCTCATATCGCGCATAGAACGCGTAGGCTTGTTCCTCGTCATCGATGTGCGCAACGTACACGTATCGGCACATTACCTTATCGCTCCCTGACACCTTGCTAACACATGTACGATAATACTCTCCAGTAGCGTGCTTTAGACGAAAATATCATCTCTCATTGATAAGCAGGCATTCTGGCTACTTTTGTCTCCCACAATCGATACCATATCACCATATCACTTCCCACAACAAAAAAAACCCCGATATCCCACAATTTTTTTACTCAAGTTGATTGACCTCCCAATTGAAATATCGAGTATCGAAGATTGACTTTTTGATTTTACGATGACGCGATAACGAGAATCATGTTTTCATTGCACCACTCGTAAGTGCATCAAAATTAAATTTGATGTTTACAAATTATAAACACAAATTTGTTTCAATATACAACTTTTCGTGCATTTTTTAGAAACATTTTGCTTGGTCTCCAGTTTTACAAAAAAAAACATTTTTCTAACTAGAAATATGAAATAAAAAATTGTTGCTCGTTTATAATAATTTTTAGTTTGAAATACAACAAATGAAAATTCAATTTTCACCGCGTAAACAAGGTTATCCCTTCAAAGTTGTCCATTGTAGAATGAAATGTTAATAAAAAAAAAAGTTTTTAAAAAAGAATATCAAACAAGGGACAGCAAAAAGGGCCCAAGTGTCCCATTCTAGGGTTCTGCCAAACAGCACGGTGCTGTTTGTCTTGGGAGGGCATAAATGTCGCAGAATAGAGACAAAAATGATGTATTGTCTACGAAGCACACACAACAAGTGCCTGGAAGACAAGTGACTACTAGGGGAGAAATAGCTAGAGAAAAGAAAAAACAATGCTGGCTTATAACCCCGGAGGGAATCTGCTGTCTGCATTCCTACTGCACTGAAAAGTGGTGCTTCGCTTAATAATGTATATATACATCTCGGGCTTATTTTTTTTCTTTTTTTCTTTTCTTTTTTTCATATAACGATGCAAAAGTCAGAAAGCTTGTGCTTCCTCGTGTCTCGGCATTCTTGAGTTTTCCCACTGCCCAGAGATGAGAAAAGTCGAGATTCAAGATGGCAAAATGCGCAGAGGATTTTCTCAGTGGAAGTGGCGCGAAACTCGGTGAATATGTGGGTCCGAGCGCAAAATGCGATGCGGTGACGGAACGTCGCGTACAGTCAAAGCGTATACGTATTTCTATACGTTAATATACATCTATGCAGTAGAGGTTTATGCATACGTGCATACGTACGACTCTCGCACGCTCCGGGAAGTGGGTACGCAAAGTATTTTCGAAAGCTTCGGGGCCGCTTCTCTCGCGGCGTCTTCGTCGTCGTTGTAGTGCGACGGGTCGCCAGCGAGATCGGCAAAGTAGGCTACCGGGTTAATACTTGGCCTGTAGGCTCCTCGTTGCTGTTTCTACCTATATACCGCAGCTAGTGCCTTCAGCTCGCAGAGAGTTCATGCGAGGAAAACGAGAGTGGGAGAAAGCACGAGAAAACGACCCAAGTGGAATTTTAGAACGAATATTCGAGCACAATTTTCATGTGATTTTTCTTAATTATCATTTGATTCTATACCAAGAGCATAGCAACACCAGATGGAATATTTTTTATATAAATAATCGCGACTGAGAAAAAATTGTGTGTAAATAAAAAATAAAAATTCCTACGCGATGAAGTATGAAATTTCGTATAATCACTTAATAACATTAATAATTTTGTACACAACGAATAATGCATAAACAATTATATTCATAAAAATATTAATTCGTAAGACAGTTTTGAAGATAGGTTTCGAATGAGTATATTCAATAAGATGCAATGCACATCTACTGCATTAGATGTGCATTGCATTGATGATTAGGACCAATTAACGTGTAAGAAAATTTTATAGACACGTCTTGAATATACCCATTTAAGATTCACCTCAAATATTTTCGTACGCGCCAATCGGACATGAACGCATCAATGCAATGCATGTCTAAAGCAACAGCTTGGTATTATTTATTTAAAAAATGATATATTACATGTGTACACATAATATATCCACCTATAAAAATACTGTATATTCGGATACGCAATTTGATATATATTTTCCGTGCTAGTACTTTGGAACAATAAATGAATTTTCCTCAAAACGTAGTAATGAAATTGTGAAATACATTCTTCAAAAGTATTCACTGACTATGAAGACTTGCTCCGACTTTTGATACTTTTTTCAATATATGAGTATAGTTACCGTTAGGCATATGCATATTCTAAAGTATGAACTGCCCGGTTATCCTGCCACCGGCGATGCCGATGAACTTCCGGTGGAAGTTCCATGCCGTTCACTGCACGCCAGAGTAGAGCGTAGTTTGCCGCTATAGACACCGGAAGCCATCGGGGTCTCGCGGTCGATAGTAGTAGTACGTGGAGTGGGATGAATATGCCTTTACTACAGAGCTACGTTATACTACGTGAGAAGGACGTTTACTAGCTTTCCTTTCATTCCTCTGTACGGAAGGTCGTGTGATCCCAACGGTACTCTAATATCGCGATGAATTTTCCCAGTAGCTTCCATATATTTTCCCATCTGCGTCAAACTCTTTTTTAATTAGCATATTTTTGGACGTCGTTGTCAATGCAGCGGAGGAAATAATTTATTAGGGTGAATGTTTGTTGGGAGAAAATATACTAAAACATTAAGTACTTTCAATCGAAGTTGATTGGGGACTGCATCGAGGCTATTTGCAGTATTAATGCACTAGGACGGAGTTCCGCATAATTAAGTGGGTTGAAGAACGTTAAATCAAATATTTATTTAATAAAGAATTGCGATATGTTTTTCGTTCGCGTTGACGGACCTTGTATCTTATGTAGGGTTTCCCGATAAAACTGAAACGGTCGATACTCGGGTCAACGTTGACGTGACGATTATCGCCTTCGCAATCTTGGGCCAATGCTCGGCCGAATATCAACAAGCCAAGCGGTGATTTGTGGATTTGCGCCTCGGCCGGGAATCGACTCGCCGATTGTTGGTTTGGCAATGTGAGACTAATAGTCGGTGGATTATTGACTTGCCAAAAGTTGGTTCGTCGATATGAGACCACCGGGTAAAATTTGAGTGTTACATCAGACGTGAATCGGGCGATGTTACACGCAAAACATTCTTGGTTAGAACAATTCACTCGCTTTGTTATATATACGCCAGCCGATTAATTGGTTAGACGACCCAAGTTATTAGTTATCGCAACTAAGCTTATCGTAATACATGATTACACTTATAAAATGTAATCATGTTATTTAGACGCAGTGTTATTTCGACATAGAACCCACTTAACATCCAAGTCTCGACCCGATGATCGATGATATGCCAATGCTGTCAATCTCGGCATCGAAGTTAGGCCGATCGTCGACCACCCTTCATGGGATTCCCCGAAGGTATTACCGGTCGAATGCATCAGCGGCAACGATACGTAAACGATTCCGGCATGTAACGACAATCTTGAAGCCGCTTTCGTCTCTCGACTGATTACCTGTGAAGCTTCGTCATTATATGGTAGGATACGAGGAGACGGGACATTCAACAATGTTGCAAAACTGCTTTCAGCGCACAGTCAGCCAAGCAACTTCGATGCCCCAAGCGCGACACTCATAAAATAATGTCACAATTTGCATAAAATGAACACAAGCGTCTGGAGTAAAAGTCAAGGGAAAAAATAGGAAGAATGAAGAGAAACATCGTCTGCGGTGAACGCACGTTACAAAATACGCTTCAGGCGCATATTATAATTGCTCGTGATAAAATTTAGACCCTCTTCAAAACCTAAGTGTAGTAGTTTCGGAGATTCCTTCATTATTTCGACACTCCTTAAAACTTCCCAAAAATTTCAGATATTACCCAATTGGAGTAAACGGAGACTGAAATTCTTGTGTTTGGACCTCCAATTAGTTTATTCAGAGCCAGATGAGGTTCTTAAGCTCTTGAATAAACCCCCAAAAGTGGCATATTTTACCCATTTTTATTCAACGAAGGGTGCTTAAAGGGCTTAAATTTTAATTCGAGTAGACGTGGCTTTTTCGATCTTGTATTCAACGTTTATAATATTTAGGGCTTCGCTGCTGATGCACGCCTAGCTATGCACAACTTTGTCTATTTACCCACTACGGTAATATTAGAACGCGAAGTGGGCGTTGAAGGGTCAATATCGTACTACCTTAGTTGACCTCTGCCTCGCCCACACAAAAACGTATAGAAATGTTTTTTAATAAATATATAAAAATTGTATAATAAACAGCCAAAATATTCATATTGTATTGGGTCCGTAGTGGGCGCGTATTTCGTCTTGAAGTGCTTTTGAATCAACACTTTGATATGTTGCAGTATGATCCCTGTATAAATGAAATAAATATCCACAACCTTAGAAGCAAGCCCATCTTAAGGCATTGAGTAGATGGAGTTAATAGCCTTTGAGAAACCCATTGGATAAAACAAATATAGTAGATAATAAATGATTCTAATTGTAATGAGTACAGCCAATTTGTTTAGATTCCAAATAAATGATATTTAAATTCAATATTGCTTCAAATCTACTCAACCAAAGATACCTCAATCAAAGATACTGTTAGTGTATAGAAATCAACCAGTTGGTGCGTTATATTCAAGAAAAATATGGATTTAAATAAAAATATATACGTATTTAAAATAAACTTTTGGTAGGCTCTCGGACAAATGAAAAAATTCATTTATTTCAATTGAATTTTATAAATATCTAATAAATCTTTTCTCTGGATGTAGGGAGTACAGTCCCAACAAAAATTCGCCGGGCAGCCACGTCTGCCAGTTTCAGCGTCATATGGATGAGACCGTTTTGGGAAAATCGTTGCCTTAGTAAACCCCCACCAATGAAAAATAGGTGCGAGTTGGTGAGTTGCCAAAACCAACGTTGGCGCCGGAAACTTAAGAATACTTGAGCTAACCAACCTGTTGGTTCGTGCAACTAGTCATCATTTCCTCGCATCTAGTTATGTTCCGGCTACTCATTATTTCCGTCTGTACGCGGAGGAATTACTATTTTGTTAAATATAGTTGGCTAAGCCCCCTGTGCGGTTGGATGGTTGGAATTCACAACCAACAAAGCTATATTCCGCTGGCGCAATTAAACTTACTTTGGGCGAACCGAATTTAGTTGGCTTTAACTAAATAGATTGTATTCTATAGTCTATATAACAATAATATTCATCCATGCAAGAGAACTCATACAAAACTTTAGTAGGACGGTGTTTTATTATTACGACGGAATCAACGTCAACCCAGAACCCATGAGGATCAAATGTGATTTTCCTTACGTGTTCCTTACATACATATTTTTCCATCTGCAGTCCACACGAAGAAATATGTATGTAAGAAACATGTATAGCAAAGGGTTGTATATTTTTCCATATTTAAAAAATATATCTTTGCAAAAATATGTGACAAATATGTGAAAAATGTATGTATAAACAATATATAAGTAGTTAAAACATCAACATTTTAGATATGTCACATAAATTTTCCATATACATTTATTTTCATGGGGAGTCTGTGTACAAAAGGGGCAATGCGTTTTTAGTGACACGTCACATTTAATTAAATAGATTGTACTCTCTGTAGTTTTCATAACGTTAAAGTTTATCCATGTAACTGAACTCACACACAACTTTAGGTAGAATGTTGTAGTTTGAAAAAAAATTACTACAGAATATAAAAAAACCCATAACCCCACGAGGGTCAAATGTGATTTTCCTCGCTTTGGAACGAAATCGTTGTCGTGTTATCACCTCTCACACGCACGCTCCTCGTAATTTCCGGTCTAGAAGAGAGCAGACTGTATGCAGGGGGGCACTTTGTAAGGAAAAAATCGTTAAGTGGAGACCCGAAGGTCCCACGTGGCCCAGGCGCGGCCTGAAGATAAGCAAATACCTTTTTAATGATACGCCACACCTACGTGCCCTCGCTCTTCTCACTCCCCACACTCAGCGACTCCTCCTTTCGCCTTGAGCTTCCTCGTTCGCTCGGCACTCGATAATATTTTGGTGTGACTATGATATTAATATCCATGAACTTCTGGCTCTTTTCAGCCAACAAAAATAATATAAAAAAAAAAGCCCCAAGTTCCTTCCGAAGTTTCTAGTTTCACTGACGCGGAGCCGCAAAATCGAGGCCTAATCGATTTATTCACCTCACAACGCGAGGGTGAAAGTGAAAGAAATGAGAAAACGGGGGGAGAAAATGGCATGCCATTTTTCTTCGACTTTTCGACAATGTGGAATAGAAAATGAGTGGAACGGTGTAGGTTACGGATGGGGTATGGGAACTGCTTGGAACCGAGTGTGTGCTAAAGTTCGAGGCTTTCTGAATCTCTCGCGAGATGCGAATTCACGATGGATGCTTCGCCAGTGGCTTCAGGCGCTGCGCTTTGCTGTTTGAGTTCCGGGGACGTTAGAAGAGGACGGTTGGAAGAGTGAACGATTTGCAGCCGAGTATGAATCTCCGTATCTAGATATACATACGAGGAGCATCCTGTGGCAGCTTGACGTGTCGGATAACCGAGACACGGATCTTCCGGGTCGAAGGAAATAGAATTGCTACGAAATAGAACCCACAAAACTAGGGCAAGTAGCAAATAATCTTGAAAATAGATATCAATTCGACATCATATTCAAATAAAAGTGGCGTTTGCGGAGTAACTCCTTAACTGACAATGTAGCATATTTGCCACAATGGAGGAATCGTTAGTTTTCAAAACATCTTTTTCCATTTTCATCTACAAATTCCCGAAAAATTCGACATGGTGTAGAATTTTATAGGGATTGTATTCTATAATTTTATTTTTCAATTATTTTGTTTGAAAATGGTGTCAAAATTTTAGGTGACGTATTTCCGATTAGAGACTTTATAGAGGTGAGCGTAATCCAGAAACTTATGCACTGTAAAAATCCTCGGTTTTTATTAGATTGCATTTTTTTATCATTAAATTGTGTTTTTTTACAAACCTAAACCGATATACGTCGCAGCGCCAGGAGCCTCATTATAACAGAGTTGACTCGATTTTACAAGAGGTTCGAATTTCTGTAGGGATCAATATGTCGAAAAATCCATAAATGTAACCGCATCAGGGTTAACCGCAATAAGTGAGGTTAACACTATTTTTTTAGGTGCAAGGCCCCATAGTCACTTACACAATCCTTCGAAAATACTACAACCTTGTCAATGTTATGTTCACCTAGGCTATACTGACCTTTTGATTTCCCCGATTACTACATAACCTGCAAACGATACTAAATATCGTTTAATCCCTTCAAATAATGATTATGATTTCTCAAAATAGTCACAAATTCTTTCAAAATCCGAAATCTTGCCAACACTGAATTGGCTGTCAAAAGTGATTAACTGACATTACACTCTAACCCCGCAAACTGCAACAACCAATCGTTCGCCCTGCTCTACCGCCCGCGTTGATTTCCCCCACCACTCTCGCCAGTCACGAACTTGCGATGCTGTCTGGCGGAAGAAAATTCGAAAGTGCAGAAGTGGGGAGCGGCTGCACTGCGATTGGCTCGCCAGGTGGAGCCGTCGCGACCCCGCAAACTGCAACTTCGGTCCCGAACAGTTGCAGCTTACGGAGTCCGAGTGTAACACGGTGGCCCGTGCATCACGCTGTGACAGTCTCAGTGTTAATTCGACCATGGGACCTATCCCTCTATGTACGTCTATCTTCTTTGCTCTCCTGTATATATATCAAGACCATAATTTCGCCATAATTCCTACGCCTTCCTCATAACCTACAAAAGATACGAAATATCATTGAAAGCTTCAAAATAACGATCGTACTTTCCGCAAAGGAAGGAACCATTGAAATAACGATTATGCTTTCCGGCGCAAAGGAAGGGACCTTCGAAATAACGATTATGCTTTCCGCAAAGGAAGGAACCAATCTAGATCGCGAAACGAATCAGAATCCTGGAGGCACGGTTCGTGCACTTCGTGTCTCTCTGCTGGTCCACGTAATGGAGGACTCTGTTCTGGATCATTATCGGGGCTGCGCAAGGCAAATGCGGCTGGATCCCGTCGTTGCTTCCGCTAGTGTATACAGCAATAGACCACGGGGAAGGTGGACTCTCTTCGGCAGAGTCAGCCGCAATCCTCTCAGCCTCGAGGCTATGAGATCCCGTCCGCATGGATATCGTGGTGAGATGAGACTTGTGTAACACGGAATGTGGGTACACATGATAGAACAACCGAGTTCTGTCTCCGAATACGGATGCAGGAAAGCAATAGCGTCATATCAGGGTACTGGCATTCTCGTTTCGAAAGACAGATCATCGCCGACAGTTTGTATTGGACTCAGGAAATCCAATGGGTCGCTACGTTGATTTTCGTTTCGATGGCTGTGTACTCTATCTATTTCTCTCTCTCTCTCTCTCTCTCTCTCCCTCTCTTTCGTGTGTCATCAATGCTGTCCGTGAGCCTGAGAATCTCCCTGAGCTTTCCGAATAACTTGCCTTGCTCTGCTCTTCAGACCATTTTGTGTATCCTGACATGATAATCTCGATATTTTCTCCCCACGGGAATAAGGCTTTCTCTACAAGGAACTAACCGGGAAACAAAATACATTGGACCATATTGACAAAACATAAAAATTTTTCCTTTTGTAGATAATATATCGTGCAGGTTATACCCGACGAATATATCAAATATCTATAGAGAAATTTCTATTTTCTGTCGCTTTGAATAATATTTCTCCAATGTCGTTTATTTCCATAGTTCAAGCAAAATCGCTACTGAATCAAAATCCGTCCGGGGACGTTGCACTCGGGAAGGAGAAGTTTATATGAGGAAAATCCAATTGGTCACTGCATTGATTCTCTCCACGATATCGCTAAGCACACCGTCCATGTCTCTTCTCGTATATGTCATCGGCATTCGGAATTAGCTTCGAGCTTTCAGAACAACTCGGGCTTTCTCCTTCCTTCCATTCACTCTGTCGTGAATGCATTCGTTGTATTCAGCGAGAGTTTCGATATAGCACATGAACATATCGAGCATCGCCGTCACAGGCTATGTCCAAGCTCTTTCAGAAAGTTTTGCTGCAGCAGAATTGCAGTTATCACAGTGGTTGGTCGCTGCTGACTAGCGCACTGACGATCTCCAGACCTGACCTGCGCCTCTTCTTTCTCTCTCGAATGCTTCTTTAAATCTTTTTTCCTCGAGGCCTGCTGCTCTCTCCTTTTTCTTTCTCTTTCTCCCTTTCTGCTCTCAAGATGGTGACACAGAACCGATGTGCTTGCCTCTCTGCTTAACTCGCCGTGTCTGCACTCTGGTGCACCTTGGAAAAACGCCGCCTCGTGTAATCTTGGGCCATTTATCCGGAGAATGGATAGACCGGGACTCTTTGTCGAGGGTCACTGATGGTCCCGTCTCTTGGTATTTCTCCCTACTTCACAAGATGAGACGGCCAGCCGACCGAAGGAGATCTCGAACTCCAAAGTTGGATCTGTTTTTTCCAACTCAACTTTCCTGTCTCGTGCGATAGAACTTGCAGATTCGGTATTATGCTAGAATTCGGAGAGACAGCCTGATATTTCCAGTCTAGTGTTTCGTAGCAATATTCTGAATTGTTTCGACTCGTTCACCGAAACCAATTTCGTTGAGTGTTTCCTTGACCGTCGGTTTTGATGATCGATCACTGGGTTTTGAGCCAAAACCATTCCCAATTTGAAATATTATTAACATTTTATAATTATGTCAGATTCGTGCACGAAAATTTACCTACAAATTGGGTGCCCTTAGAGAATGCATCTTCACTTATTACATTTTCAATAATTCAATAGTAAGTTTGTCCTTTATTAAATCCTCCTTGACACTTTTTTTTTTTATCAAGACACTAATGATAATTTGCACAGTATAATGTTATATAGTCTTGCTGACTAGTCAGTTTCAATAATCAATCCGAGAAAAGCGGGTAATAGACTCATTCGAATTTTAAAGCAGGATGTTATTCAAATGCGATGATAATAATGTCTGTTTCATTTAACACAAATTAAGGATCCTATCGGCAAATGTAATCTCCTCAGGAGGATACGATTTAATTTGTAATGGTTGTCGAATCCGTAGACGAGTATTTTTTCATTCGAAATTAGGACACTTGTAACAACCTACATAGTATGACGTCATACACCAGGGCAGCGAACAGTGCACATCATAAAACCGTACTCCAATTCCGAAACACATTCACATTAAAAATTTATGATCTGTTCATGCAAGATAAATTGAATTTCCTCAGAAAATACTCACTTATTAAGTAATTATTAATAATTTACTACTAACCTGCCCTAATTCCATTTCTCCATTCTCTATTCTCTGCCTGCTTCATTCGGTTTTGATATTCGGTTTACACTCGTGTTGTGCTTCACACAGTTACTTCACATAATTTACTCTCGCTGACCACTAGTTTAATTCTTAATTACGCGAAATTTTATTTGAATTTTATGATCGTGTCCAGGTCATTAATTATAAATGGAAAATATTTTTAGCCATCGTATTACACTCAGAAAATAGGTCATAATACTCAATTGAATCCTTAAGAAGGTTGAAATGCTTTACTCCAGTCAAATGGGTGCTAAATTTTGAAAAACGTTTAAAAACTTTCTGGTAGTTTAATCGCCAGTCCCGAGGAGTTACTCACGTAGTATGAATAATTCTTGATATATAAGTACATTCAAAGTCAAGATTCGATTAAAAGATCGACTGATATAAGCACCTGTTCAATGTCCTGTTTTTCCATGCAGTTTTTTCAATGAATAGACCATATTATTAATCTAATTATGACGATCCATAGCTCATTTTGATCAGTGGAAGATCTTTAATCAACTGACCATCCAGATTTTCAATAGTTAGTAGTTGTTGAAAAGTTACAGCTATTTGTGTACCTGATGTTAGGTTGTCATATGATATACAAACGGTTGTATCTTCTGAACTTCAAATGCGATTGAAAATCCGAATGGTAAATCGATAGATCACCTTACAACAAACAAAACAAACTATTACTCGCCATAATCAGATTGATGTAGCGATTTCCGCTTTGAAAAAACTGATTGAAAAACGTGACACTGGACACGTGCACATATTGATCGATTAAATTTTC
The DNA here is from genome assembly GCA_947507545.1 of Clistopyga incitator. Classification (NCBI taxonomy): domain Eukaryota; kingdom Metazoa; phylum Arthropoda; class Insecta; order Hymenoptera; family Ichneumonidae; genus Clistopyga; species Clistopyga incitator. The sequence continues at coordinate 6,449,141 of OX382173.1, read as the reverse complement.
ATATCACAGCTGTGAAAGTATACGCATATTAAAAATTAATGTCTCTACTTGATTAATATCTCGAAACAGATTATGAAACCATAAAAAAATTGTAGTTACGTTTTTTTTATTCAGCACTGATTTTACCAGTGTGAAGTGGTCTAGCGTTAATTGATTTTGGATGAGATTGATTTATGTTTTATGCCAAATTAGGACAATTAGCCTACATAACATAATGTCGAACACTGCCTAGTTCGGTAGCAAGAGCCTAAGTTATATCTCCCGGTGTCCAAGAACACAGATACTAGAAGCCTCGCGACCGTGAATGCCGCTTGCGGCTTGGTGTATCGCTTGCAGGCTGCTGCGCTCTACACTCCACGGTCTGTGGGCCTGGAGTTCGCTCCCCGCACGTAACACTCGTGTCACGTTCTATAACGTTCGGAGCAGAGAGGGCTGTATAATACACCGCGGCGACCGCCGCCGATATTCGCCGGAGATTAAGTACGAGGAAACTGTGGTGAGCATAGACACAAGCGGTCGCGCGCGAGTCTATTGAGATCGAGAGAGACAGCTGTGAATCCCGGACCGTTTCCTCTCGGTTTGCTCTCGGAACGCGTGGCCAGAGCAACGAGGAACTCAATATTGTACTGAATACTCTATGCAATCCACGTGGACAATACCTAAGGGCTATTTTACACTATTTTAGTCACCTAAATTTTAATCACCTTTGCAATAACGTTGGAAATAATTCAGAGAGGGTTTCATATTGCATACGTCAGAAATACTCATTGTTTTATATATTTTATTGGCGGAATCTTGGCGACCTTTGAACGTAGAATTTGTTTTTTTCATGGAACCAAAATTGTTACTCCTCCTCGGCTAGAAAAATGAAATAGATTAGTTTTGGATCGATTAGATGGATTAATCAGTGTCTCTAATTTATATGCTGCATATTCGCCATCATGTGTTATATTAATCGCTGTGTAAATTACAATTATAATAGTTATTATAATTGTACTTAATTATAATAGTTTCGATTTATGCATTCGTTGAAGATTTATTGAATAATGCATAAAAAGATATATTTTTTAACATTGTGGAATATTTTGCCCCAACTTATAACTGGCAACTATGAATTAGCCCAAGCGACTATTTTTATAGGTTCACAAGGAATTTGAAAAATATTTTACGCTACTAAGCGAATTATTGAAAATCGTTACACGAACTATGAATTTATGCCCTTTAATATACTAATTGATAAGGATGTGGCCAAAGTGACTGTAGAACCTAAAGAAAACTGAATAATCGTATCTTGGGAGTATTTTTAGTGGTACCATCTGTCGAATGATATTATATTAACAATTATTTCGCCCGTATTTGCAATTTCTTTCTTACACGTTCAGTCAACTTTTCTATCGGACGTGAAGTTATATTATGACGGGATAATTGACTAGCATCAAAAATTTTTAAATGACGGTTAAATTGGATTTGCTTTGTAACGTTCTCAATTTTATTTTTTAGTTTGTAAATTGTTCGCAAAAGCGATGACATTCGTAAGCGACTCACTAGAGTTTACAATAATTTATCGCATGATTGTGTGTGACAAAATATGTCACACATATATTGAAGCCTACTTAATTAAACGCTACGCTATCATTTCAACCGGTTATGAAATAATGGTAAATGCAGACAGACCTGCATAATAACCTCCCCTTTGAAAAAATACCTTTTTCTTTTTTTTTTTTTTAATATTCACCGAAGTGAATATTCAACTACAAACCCATTTCCGGAATAATTAAATACCGTGGAGCATTTAAAAAAATGATAATTGAATTGGATTTGGTTCGTGTCCCGGCTCGTAATGGCCTTAATTGTGCCCCGCAGTTTTAAAATTGTTCGTAAAAGCGATGAAATTCACAAGCGACCCACTAGAATGTTCAAAGCGAGGAGCGACAACCAAGTGGGACTCTCAGTAGCGTTGAGTCGTTTCTATGTGTCAATATAGGCTGTACCTACATTCGCGAACAGGGCTTTGGGTTTATCGTCCCTCGAGTGACCGCAAACGATTCTCTCGGGCGCCTCATGAATGACCAACGAGGACAGACCGATGGAATTGGAAAACTCGAATGAAGCGAAGAGAGATAGAGATACTTGGAGAGACCTCGAATATACGTGTTAGGAGAGAAAGGGGGAGTATTCGCCGACTCTCATCGAAGCCAAACTATTCGCATGGGTTTTATGCGCCGCACCCGATAACTCTGTAACATGTTCGCGGAGAACGATTATACACTACTCTCGAGTCTCGTATTGCTGAAGCACCACCACGCACACCTCTGCACATATTCACCGACAGCTCTGCACTGTCGTGCTTTACGGCTATATGCTCTCGTGTATGCATGCGTTGCTTTTGATAACTGTTGCCGCTCATACCGGCGACGATCCGATATCCAAGAGATTTTGAGGTTCACGGATTAAGGCTAGTAAATTTACACGATGATGAATTCATTTGAGCTTACTTTCTATATTTATTTGTGAAAATATCAATTTTCTATATCAATCATTTAAATGAACTTACACGATGATGAATTATTTTGAGCTTACATTCTATTTATTTACTGTGAAAATATTAACTCTGAAAATTAATAATTTATATATGATTTCTTGTATTATGTATTCATTATTAATTCCCATAATTGCCAACTATACGATTATATGTTTTGATGACTATAACTATTTTGGGGAGGGGAAGTCGCTGAAAGGGAAATTGGTGAAGGATTGGACAGCTTTGGTTTCATTCAAGCACTTTTTCAATAGACATTCCTATGACAGAGCATTTCAGAGAGCAGGGCTTGCTTAAAACGGTTATCAAGAATAAATATGCGTATGTATGGATATCCGAATGTGCTTGTGCAAAACTATGCAAATATCGGAATTCAAGTATACGTATCGAGCTAAAACTTTATTATTATTTTTCAAGTGTATTCGGCATCATTTCTCACCAATTTGTTTTGCTCACTATTATTTTCAATTACCAGCATCGATTGTAAAGGTAATTAAAATAGTGTATAATAAATAGATCAATAATTAACATTGATTATCATTTTGTTTGCACCAGTAGATTCGCAGCAATTACACTGAGAAAAATGAATAATAGAAAAAACCACATAGTTTATTTGAATTCTGTCCAACTTGTTCAATTAAATAGTTTTTAAACGAATGAAATATTTAGCAAAAGTAACCAAATACTTTATTGAATACACTAATTATAAACTTAATAACTGAGATCTTGATTATCAAATACATCATTACGCCATTCAACGAAATATTCAGTTTCTCTTACTAAATATTTAATTCTCCCAAAAAATGATTTACTGCAAGCAATTCCACAAATTTCAAAGAAATCATTTAATTCTTCCAATTAGTTTTTTATTTTTCAGTGTAAGAAGGAATGAAAAAGTACTGAAAGCGATTATATTTTTCATTTTTTTTTTCTTTTTACCGCCTCATTTTTTTGGTGTAAAAATTGTGGCGTATACTCGGCGCTAAGAGATTAACAGTGTAAGGTCTGTGTAGAGTGCGAGGGGGCGTCTGTTGTCGGATTGTATGTATTACGCGACGCTCATAACGCCACCAACAGTTCATCACACCATTGGCGAGCGTACAGCTCGATGATGTATCGAGCTCGCAAACTCGATCGTTATTCACGTGTTACACATGCATCCACATTTGTGGCTCTACATTTATGTAAACATACACATCGGCGCGACAAGTTCTGCTAGAAGTGAGCGCGTATACAGCGTGGAAAATGAAGCGACGTCCGGCAGCAGCAGTGCATATACGGACGTCTAAATATAAAGCTCTTTCTCGTGTTCGCGGTGTCTCGCGGCTCTTCGCTCCTCTCTCGCGTACAGTAGTTCGACTCTCGTGCGAATGGGGCACGCCCGGTCCGTGTTTCGCATCGGACCCAGTACTTACTGGCGGACTAACCGCTGCCGACAGGCCGCGAGTACCGTTTAACTTTTCAGTGTTTGTCTTTGTGCACAGTGCACCGCACAATTGTTTGAAGTGCCTTTCCGTACTTGATCGGAATTATTTTATTCGGTTTCTCATTGCTAAAGTGAAAATTACGAACTTCTCGTTAACATCGACGGAATTTACGAGAGCAGGCCAATTGATATAGAGAACACGTATGATATTAACTCAATTATAAACTCGACTGCGTGCTACATTTTTATTACTGAGTGCACGACTACATTCGTAGCCCTTAATTCAAGGTATAATTCCACTCGGATAGGATTGTGAATAAAGTAACGTAAAGTTATGTCGAGCTTATGCAAAGTGTTAGTTTTTTTCCGTAATATGATGGAAAAATTGTACCAAAGAATTTGAAACATTCAATTATTAGCAATAGTATTGGAATGAGTTGAAATAAAAATCTCAGTTTAGAATACAACAGATTGTGGGAGGATTTTCTTTCATTATTCAAAATTGAAAAAATATTTATCGCTACTGTTTTTCGAAATTTTTTTTTTCATACTATATTTTCTGCAGCTGCAAATGTTTTTAAAGCATGAAAAATCGTCAGGAATAATCAAGAGTATGGCATTATTCAGAGGGCCTTTTGTTTATCTATGAAATTAAAGAAAAAGGATTTGTAGCCTAAATTTCGTGTGTATTCTCTTGGGTGACGGCCATTGGTTACGCTGTTGGCCTATGGGATTATTTTTATCACTTCACTAAATATTCCATCGTAACCGTGTAACTTCAATCAGTAGTTAATTGAAACTAATTGATATAACTATAGAATCATGTGTCATATAGAATAGTAATTGATAATATTGACTTGACAGATACCAGAACGACCATGATTTTTAGGTGTATCATACGAATTGATACTCTCAGAACACACATGCCTTTAACTAATTATCGAATATTCAAGAGAGCTATGAAATTAAATCGTTTCATGTGATAGAACTATTACTGTATTTACAGCCTTGTAATCAGGGATGGGAAAAATTCGAATAAAATTGTATATTGAAAATACATTTCGGTCAGTATCACTATGAGTATTATAAGAAGATTGTACGAGTATTATATTTTTTTTAAATAACAAAAAAGTTAATGAAATGGTTTAATGGCAAAAAATCGTATTATTAGTCTTAGCCACAAGTTATTGGCAGTTATTCAAATGGAAAAATATTCTGGACTCACTTTTATTCGAATATTGCTTGTGCTTGTATTACGATAATCCGATCGTTCGAGAGGAAAAATATAAATCAACGTCAGCAGCTAGCAGAAAAACCGACATCGACGCTTTTAACTAAAAGGCAACGTCGATATAATGCCCTTAATCTTTGAAAAAATGCGGACTTCAGTGAACTTAGTATTTTACCTGAAAATGTCTTGTGCGATTTAATCTAAGAATGGAAGTGATTAATTTTTTTTTTTAATTTTGTAATGGCTCCGATAATTGAAATGGTGGTCCACGACCTCCAGCTCCTTACCTCGTGTGCTTAGGTTGTGGACGCGAATAGAAACCGCGAGTTTTATTTCCTTTTTTCCTTCTATTTCGATTACCCGAGGTCGTTGGTTGCGCGACCACGATCACGGCCAACCAAGACGACACGCATACTCGGTCTCTGGTATATTTACTGCTCTGGGTGCGAAGGAAAACTCCAGGGCGAACTCCATGCCTCAACCTTAGGGCCATCGAGCTTGCAAATAAAAGCGTCTGGCTAGCAGAGTTGTAATCATCCTATTGAGACCAAACTCACTCAATTTGCATACTTCTTAAACACTTACATTTTCAATTTTCGATTTGCTACCATATTTTTCTGAAAATGTGTATAAAAACATTTTATTCTGAATAGAGAAAATATGTTTTCCACATAGATTGGTATATAAATGCCATAAAAAAATTAATGTTGGCTAATGACAAAAAAAAGGGCCGTTACAGGTTCCGTGACTTTGGTTTATATAGCGTTTGAATTTTTTTGTCACGGGACATGATGTTTCATATTGGTTCTAGATGCAATATTTATGCATTTTGTATAGTAGAGATGATAGGATACCCCGAAAAAATCCTAAATACCCCATTATTTATGAGATAAACAAACTGACAAATTGCATAGCAGTGAACGCGTTGGGATGTTCAAAATTCTGGCGTCAGAGTGAGAGAGAGAGAGAAAGAGCGAGAGAAACGTTTTATTCCGAATCGAGAAAATATTTTTTTCCACATAGATTCCTACATAAATGCCATAAAAAATCAATGTTGAATAATGACCAAAAAAGGGCCATTCCATTTTCCATCACTTTGATTTACACTGCGATTTTTTAAATTAATTTTTCATATGGATTCTAGATGCAATATTTATACATTGTATAATTTAGATTATAGGATAGTCTGAAAAATCGTAAATATCCCATTATTTATTTACAAAACCGGCAAATTGCGTGGCAATGAATGTGTTGGGATGTTCACGATTCTGGCATCCGAGAGAGAGAGAGAGAGAGCGAGAGAGAGGTCTCGAAGTTGAACGGGCAATGAGTACATAACAGGATGCAAATTTCGCGTAATCGACCGGTGTCGTAATTAACAATTGCGAAGGTTATCGAATTTTCGTACTGCACGAGATTCAATGGAGTAGCTGGAGTTTAGTAGTCGCATTCGTCGAATCGCAGTGATAACATTGGTGAATAATTCGAGCGGCCTATGAGCTCCGTCGGCCACTGGACCGTGAGACTTGGTCGATACCGATATGGCATTCACTCAAATCGAACGGCGATCAATCGCCGGTGGAATACGCACTGCAGAGATCTCGCAAACCACGGGATACCTGTATATGTATGCAATACAACGTGTACTCTGACTGCAGCAATGTGGTATTCAATTGTCCGCCACCCTTGTCTTCAAATTCGATTATAATTACTTGGCCCCATGATCATAATCGAGTACCAGTTTCATTTATGTTAAAATAATTTTCTTTTTTTTTCAAGGAGAAGCTCCTACGAGACACAATTTCTATTGATAAACAAAAATTCTTTGACGTTGTAATCTACAAAAAAAAAATTTGTTGCCAATGAAATAATATATTCAACTTGCTATTATTTTTTCTTTGAATGATCTGAAATTCAATGAAATGGAGTGACCATTTTTCTCTGAACTATTGAACTGTTTTTTATTGATTTCAATGAAATCGTATTCGAGAGACTAAAAGAAAAACCTACAGAATAACACATCGCTAAGGGAATAAAAAGGCAGCAGGACTTTACTCAACAAAATATTTTCCCATGTCCTATTAAACATGTACAGTTTACGGAAATTATTTTGATTCATTTGTTTAACCTGGCTAGGTAATAATATTTTTGTTCCATTATTCATAGAATATATTCCTGGAATGTGAGGAAGTAATTTTTACAAAAGTTTCTTTGGTTTCAAGGGGAATATTTTTATACGCGAAATTGAAGCTTGCTTGAAAATGTTTTCTCTTATGAAACGTGTTCCGGAAAATAATGGAAAAAATGAATTTATGAGACTTTTCTTATTTCCATTCCACATTTTATATCGTACGAGCTTCATTATCCACAACTGCAGAGTGAATGTTAAAATGTGTGCTTAACGGTTACTTGTGATCTTTTTTTTTTTTTTTCGTTCTCATGCCCAGTTTTTTTTATGTATACTTTTTTTCGTGTTCATTACTCCCTTATCTGCTCATTTTTTTGCCCACGTAATAGTCTACTTTGCGGAAGGTCTGGCATATCTACTTGTCAGGATCGCATGAATGTCCAGATGGTGACTACGATAGAACCTCGTTTTTTACCTCCAAGAGGAAGAGGCCACTGTCGTCTCATACACGAGAGCGTAAAATCAACAAACTTGGTAATTTCAATTACCAAAGCCAGGATAGATTGAGTCACGTGCTTCAGAGATGCCGTAATTCGTGAAAAACTGACGTTAATTTATACACAAAAAATTATCTCGGCATCGGAATGATGATGTATAGCGAAAAATATGGGCTAGAGCCTGCGACGACGTCCCCTCTGAGGCGAAAGCTTATTCCAACACTCTGGGAGAAAGAAAATATCTCGCCAACAGCATGACGTCAGTTGCGTAACACGAGAAGCGGCAAGATAATTAATCGCTGACATTTTTCAAGCCGGTAACTATGAGCTGTAGTTAAAGCTGCGAAGGGAGGAGGCTTTGGGAATCCCGCGGCGCGGATCTGGTAGATCTCTTATTCATTGTTTTGTATGGGATCCTCCGCATTATACCATGACTATCTTTTCCTTTTTTGCTTCCTTAAAAGAGCTCTCCACGTAGTTTCCACACCTCCACAAAATCCACTTCGTCGCTCTCAATTTATTTAACATCTGTGATAACCAAACAATGAATTATTGTAGTCACGTTCTTATCTTCAGAATCTCCGACACGCCCGAATTAACGAGTACAATGGTACAGATTTACTGGGTCATTCTATGACTCGCACTGTTTTATTTTACATTTCATTTCGCGGTGATGAATTATCTGGGAATAATATCATTTTTGCAACCACGATGAAATTCTATTCATTCCTTATCGATGTTTTTTTCAGTTGCCGACATTTGATTAATTAATCGGCAATCCTTCGGTACACCATTTTTCGGATACAAATAAATATTTATGGATGTAAAATTGTTAATTTTGGAGTAAAGGAGATAAGTACAATTTCATTAACTCCAAAAAAATGGACGGATTAATTTTTTTTTTTGATCATGTTAGATTTGGATTTTAGAGGGAACATTTGATTGTCTGTAATGAAACATTTACTTAGTGAGCATGTAATATGAAAATAGTTTTTTTGATTCAGAGAATCTATATATTTGGTGTCACGGTTTGCGTAATCATCGTCACTAAAGGCAAAAATCATTTTTGCATCTACTACGACACGTAATGAAATATTTTTTAATGTCTTTCTTCAGGTCTTTCGAAGACGATTTTTTTGGAAATCAACGAAAAACGGATCGTTGGTTTAACGATATGTCTCATTAATTCAATGTCACTACTTTTCATTGAGTTTGAGATCATTCGACAAAGAGATAGTATTAAAACTCAAGTATATCATTGCACTAGCGAAGATTTCCGTGATTCTTTTTCCATTTCATGTTAGATTTGGATTTTAGAGGAAACATTTCATTGTCTGCAATGAAACATTTACTTAATGAGCATATAATATGAAAATAGTTTTTTTGATTCAGAGAATCTATATATGTCTCCTTAATTCAATGTCACTACTTTTCATTGAGTTTGAGATCATTCAAAGAAAAGATAGTATTAAAAGTCAAGTATTTCATTGCACTGGCGAAGATTTCCGTGATTCTTTTTCTATTTCACTGTATACGACCTCGAAACATGGAAATATAAACGACCAAGAGGTCTTCGCATAAAATAAAAGACAAATCTCGAAGTTCCGATGCGAATACGAGATTCCTATCGACCGGTCGCTTTTCGTTTTACGAATTCGGGAACTCCATGTGTCCTATCCATTTTTTTTTCGATTTACCACTAGCTCATTTTTCTTGGCGAACGTCCACGTATATCGCAACGGCTCTGATCACGGTTGATCGGTCACCCCTCTCTCCCCAATGCTCTTATTCGAATCGCATAAATCAGGAGACACACACGGTGGAGTTACGTGTAATACATATTGCCTTGAAAAAAAAAATGGACACCCACTCTGTCAGAGGGTTGGTTGAAAGAGAGTTAGTGGGACCCTTGATCGAGCCGATGGAAATGAAACTAAAATGTCCTACCCTCTTCAAGTTGATGGTGCACTGAGTATAATCAAATTTTTTTTAAAGGCACTTTGCAATGACACATATTATTAGCAAATTTAGTATTACGTTTAGAAGTTGTAAAAATTTGTCAAACGCAAAACTCTTTTTTAGTGAGTTCAAGAAAATGTATTTTTGCTTAATCAAATATTTGTAGAGCCTGATTATCGGTACGGTTAGGAGAAAAAATGAAGTTTGTGAATTTACGAAAAATTTGAAAGTTAATCTAACTTCTCCAATTTATGGAAAAAAGGACGATAAAGCTGCTGGAACGTAAAATCAAGAGCGATCTCAAAGGATCGATACCAATAGGTGATTTATGATGATTCCTCAAGCTGGAAATCCTCGACGAAGTCGAGATTGTCCGTAGAACTGGAAAAAATGGGCAAAAGTCTAAGATAATTTCTTTTGGAAATCAGCAGCTTTTATTTTATGAGTTAGGTATAATATATGCATTTTCATCAAGGCCGGATAATCTTATTTACACTTTCAATTCTCTTCCTTAGAATGGCGCCCATAAATTTTTCCACAAATATGTAACCCTTAAAGGACTCAGGAACTAAAAATTTGCCGCGCTGCGCCTCGAAAAGTGAGTCTATTTTCGTAAGTGAAAACTATTAAATCTTGACCGTGGTAAAGTCGCAAAAATAACAAAAATAACAAAAATAAAAAATGAAAATATATCGCTCATTTCAATTATTCACATAAGATAATTACCAAAGCACAATGCATGCAATCGGTAACAGAGAAATAGTAAAATCAGTCCCAGTCGGTCAAAATTTCTCCTCACCACATAAGAGCCATAGCCCAAAAACAATATACCACAGATAAACCTAACCGTCCACTGCGGAATTACATCCACAGATTGGCAGAATTAAATTCTCGAGATCCGGGACGCGAGTCGAGCTCAGCGATTCCACGAGATTCTCAATCGACACTTGTAGGGTATACGTACTCACCAGCTGAGAGGGTAGTTAACTCGAGTGTCGATAGGCCTCTTCTCGCCTCTGTGAGACATCCCAGCTCCATCACACCAACATGTATATACATATACATATATACTTGTATAGACCATACATGTATACACGGTACATATATAGCATATACGGTCGATGCACGCGAGAAAGCGAACGGCGAAAGACATTGCGAGAGAGACAGCGTAGATGAGCACAGGCCTAAGTGCAAACGCGTGTAGCATCGTGGCAACTCTTGGTCGCAGCTCACCGAGAAATTCGTTTGCGATCCTTTTCTCCGCTCGTTTACCGGTGCTAATCCTCCCGCGCTCTACTCCTCCACCGAGTTATAGCAGTTGCGTTGGTGATAGAGCCTCGAAGCTCCACTGCTGCACAGAGGGTAATAGTACTATAGGTATACACGGGCCAGGCCATCAGGTTAGTTCCCGGTAAATCAGTCGACTACTTCGGCACTGCTTGAGCCGCTCATGATCCGGCATGCACGCGAAGCGTACAGATGGACGCAGAGAGATAGATAGAAGTGCAACCGCTCCGTTGCTGCTGGTGCTGCTGCCGCTGGGGATTAACCCGTCGCGCGCGCGGTGAGACGGGACTCCCAACGCGGGGGTTCGCAATTACGTGGCAGGCTCGACCTTTGACCAGACCCGGCACTTCAGAGTGCCTACGTGCCGCGATACTCCCGAGAACGACCCTTACCTTTGTCCGCTCTGTACGAAACGTTCTAAATTCCGAATTCCGAATTCATGATTCCCACGAATCCTTGAGTATATCCGATTGGATCTCACTCGGGGAATTCGACTGTTATTCCAGCAGGGAAGTCAGTCGCTCGGTATACGCGAAATAATTCAAATCGGTTGGTCGAGATCACATTGGCCGAACGATTTTGCTATGCTGGCAAATCTTTTGCTGAACCAGTGGCGGCATTGAGTGATTTACCAGGGCAGCAAAGTTGTTTGCTGGTGTTTGCTAACGAATTTTCCTGATATTCCAACAAAATTTTTCACTGGATTAGGATAGAACATAATGCTGAGATTGGTTTGGTAAACGATTTTTTAGCCCAGCAAAATCGTTTCCTACGTGAAAGGTTTGGCGTAAAATATGAAAAAAGCATTTATGCCAGCTTTCAGAGCTTCATAAATCGGATTAGTATTGAAATTGGACGTACCCTCTAAATAGTGTTCATAGAAATCGAACAAGTTATTTAGTTATTTAGCGTTTCTCTGATTCGGATGATTTGGTGTGTTCTGTAGCCAATTATCCAATCCCAAGTGGCAGCGCTTGAGGAATTTACATTTGCCATTGAAGTCCTCATACTCTGAACTAAATAGGGCATAACTTGCACCGCTATATTAAATTCTTGATAAATAATCGGTAAAAGAAAATTTTGGAAAGTCACATGTATCAAAACGAGCATGTTTCGTCTTTTATCATTATCAAGGCTTATCATATAGAATAATCGTTGTTTGTTTCTTCAAAACCGTGACAATTTTCTCCTATGAATATTACTCTCATAAAACCCTCCAAATCTATATTCCCTCATAAAACGTGTGACTTATTTCCTCATATGGTAGGACAGTGAAATTTTAGTCTATCGAAAAACAGTAGAGAAAAAAAAAAAGAAACAGAACTGAGTGTTTGATAGAATACCCTCGAAATGGATTGCACGGTTTGCGTAACGGCGAGTGACCTGAAGAGATTGTCGACAATCACGGAGTACTCGGAGCCGAGCGCAATCAGCTACGATCGAGAAGATCAGAGCGTCGTGGATAAATCCGGGAACGCTGTTGCTGCTGCTGTTGCGTCGCAAACGGCTCGAAGCGTAAGCGGAGCCGATCGCTTCACTGGGATATCACGAAGCGATTCTTACTTAGACAGGGCGACACTGGAGGGCCTGGGTCTTCCCGAGAACTCGGAGGATGAGAAAAACGTTCGATATTTTCTCGTGGATGATTCCCCGATGGCTAAGTTCAGTCGGAGCGTCAAATGGGCTTACAAAAAAGTGAGTAAAAGACTCTAGTATTTAATAGAATTATTTGCGGTTTACTTATAGTGTATTTTTCATCGAGACAATTGAAAAAAAAATGAGAGTCCTCAAAGAATTATAACTAAATGAAGTAATTGTGAGGATGTGGATTGACAAGACCTCATCAGTAATTAACAGTGCGCGGGAAAAAGAGTATATTTAATTTTTTTTTTCTTTTCTTCTTTTTTTTTTTTCCACTACTCTTATATATTCTCGACGCAATTAACCCAGTTCCGTACGGACGGTAATGGCGCGACGAGAGACCGAAGGAGCGAGTAAGCACCGGTGGGTATATACACTCTGTAGAGCTTCTGTTCGCTATTCGTTATTCCAATTGGCATTGGCGAAACGAAGCAGGACTTCTTGACTTCGCCTTTGACCAAGAAATTCGATATATAGCCGCGATAACCCAGTCACTGGAAACTCAACTTGTGCCCAGCGGGATATGAAGAAAAGTAATCACTCCTGGAAAACTATACCGCAGAGACGACACCATTTGCACCTCAAAGTTTTATCTCCCCGGCTGCTTCGTCTATTTTACCAGAAGCGTCTTTTCCACGACTTTACTATCTCAATTCGATAAATATCCATATATACATATTTATTGATTTGGGAATAGAAATGTCAATTCTGACAGGTTCTGACAGATGTTTCGTTGCTCTGACAAATCCAAATTTCTCCACTTCTTTTTCGCGGTTTTGAGAAGTCAAAAATTTGCTACGGAATTTTTTTTGGGTTTCGAAAAGTTACAACTAGTCTACAAATTTTTCGTGGTTTTGACTTATGGGACCACGTAGAATCTGTTGAAAAAATTAAATCGATATATATTCGTTTTATTTTACGTTTTCATGCAGCATATTTGATTTTTCAATAAAAGTTTCAGCTATCAAACAGTAATCACAGGATATTTGCGATTTGACACATCCATGAAATGTAATGAAAAACGACGTTTCTTCAAGTATCGAAAAATGTATCATCTATCTGAAAAGCATCGTGAAATAAGATCGTCGCTCTGATCCCTGAACGATAAGGAAATAAACCCCAAAACCGAATGTAATTTAATTTTTGTTATCACTTATTCAAATTTTATTTGACAAGGCGAGTGAAAAAACTAGGCTCTGTAAAATATTGATTTTCAAAGAGCCCGATCACCTTAGAACGTATCGACAGTTATGTTTGCGCAAGTTGAAAGCCTGCGAAACGTCATTACAGCCGTTGACAGGAGGAAGAAAATCGACTTCTGGTATCTCTTGGTCTGCTTCGCCTAGAAGGTACGGGAAAGTTAATGCAATAGACAGTAAAGTTGAAGTGACGTGGGCAAGAATGAAACGTTCGAGCGTGCAGATGGTAGCATACAAGCGAGAAGAGAGCATCAGCATCGCGTCTCTCGAGAATCCGGTTCGGCCATGATTTTGCTTCGAGGTCGCAATGTTCGCTGTGTAAGAATCGAGACATCACTTCCGCGTCTGGTTTTTCTATTTCCTTGTGGCGTCTCTTGCGACGTCGAGCACGTTCCTTTGATCGACAATGTTTCCTCCCCGGAGGTCAAGGACCTCTGTTCTCACGATCCCGACGACGGACATGAGAAAACTTAGTACCATACACGATAAATAGTTAAAGTTGTATCCCAACAACGTATATTCGGTAGCAGTGTCGCTTCTGATGGGAGAAGAGGTAGAACGGAAGCTGAGTTAAAACCGCGCGTCGAGGGTCACTTCGGCGGACCTAGAAACGGACTCTCCTTCACTCTCTCTCGCTCATCTCGAGACACTAGAAACGCTTAAGTGCGTCTCTGTGAGACGAGCAGAGCGCAGAACGAGATATGACCTATTTCGCATTGTGGTGTGGCTGGCAAGCTGACTGCTCGAGAAACGATCCTCCTTTTGCTTGACTGTGTGCACGTGGAGCACCGTGTACTGGCTAATGGTCCCGTGGTGACTGTAGGTTTCACCAAAGAACTAAATTTAGCCAGTGGCGAGACTGAGCAGTAAAACGGACAATGAGGAAGTATTTTGTATAAATATACATATATATATATACAAAATATTTTAAATAAAATTTCTGTAAATCCTTTTTTTATATCTACTGAAATCTCCTTTTCCACTCGCTCTTCTTTATCAATGTCGAGTGGCGTGAGGCAACACAAAGGGTCGAAGGAACTTGTAGGAAAAGTGGGCGAAATACTATTCGAGTAGAAGGGAGGCAGTATACAGCCAAGTCTCTTCGATGTTCACATAACAGAGTTTGCCACCATCTAGAGGGTAGTTTCGTAGATGTAATAGTAGGTATAATAGAATCGAGAGGTGCTGTAGATTCGTACTGGAAGCGTCGCCATAAGTTTACTCGCGTATTCGTCCATTCCTCGCATTTCCGTCGCCGTAAGGATACATCGACTTTATGTTGCAATGCACTAGGAAAATCTATTACGACATATATCAATTTTAGGGGTGAGCCAACTTCGATAAACATTTCACTCTGCATTTTCCCGATATTTGGGCACGTCGGTATGCAATCATTTTTTTCGTTTTTGATTTTTGATCGTATTTAAAATTACAATTGGCTGCTCGATAAAATTCGAAATTTTTCATAAATATCTTCAACACTGTTCCCTACGAAAATTAATTCAGGAAAAATATACATGCGAAAATGTATATGGTACACAAAAATTTTTACGATTGTTATATTCAAGCTATATACCGTATGTCGGCTACATACGCATAAATGTATGCCTCTCGATAGATAGTCAAACGTGGGATCACCAGTCGACTTTATCCTATGACCCCTGGAATATCCCGGATGAAAATAAAATATCCCAGCATATACTGTACAGTATATACAGTTATATCTAACGGCGAAAATTATTCGCATATTTTATTGGGTACACTCCTTTTTTGAGTGGGCTATATTTGAATACGATATTACATGTACTATGTAGATAAATATTAATGTAATTCTGTGATGTATTGGAAACACACTTAAGCCGATTTCCCATTCACTTACACAGCGAGAACGGTGTCGGCGTTTTAAAGAGACCTAAAAGAATTAATTTAAAAAAACTCCTGTACACACTTCTTTAAAAGTCCCTTCTAAGTCCATATCAGGCATTGCAATTCTGCTACTTTGTGAAGGTGGACAAAAATGGTGTGAGGTGAAATCTCAGATGTGTACATAAATCTTCCTTTATTAAAAACTCACTAAATAATTGGTCACAGTAAATCCAATTTCCACTGCATCCAAAGTTGCTACACTCATGGAGAAATAAAATAAGACATCGAAATCTAAAATTTGTACACCATTTTGGCCTGTAAGTAACGATAACTTAATTCCTTACTTAACCTCACTCAATTCGTATTAAGTGAGGTTTAAATTCAAGATTTTTTCCAGAACGCTATTATTTAGAGCATTTCTTTTCCTACGACTTTTTTACGTCCTTTGGTACCCTTAATACCGCTTACATTAACCACCTGTTTTCAACGTATTTAGTACTGCATATTGAACTTAACAGGAAAATTGTTTACAACGTATATTGTGATGATGGGATCTCATGAAATGTTTTAACTTACGAGGTCATTTCCTGTACAGTGCGCGATGCACTAGGTGTGCACACACAGTGATTCTCGCTCACCGCAGAAGCTCTTGGCGTGGAGTGCGCCGCTTCGATGTAGAGATACGCGGTTGAAACCGCGAGGAGGAGTGGTAAAGCGTCTTTATCGCCCACGAACTCCATTCAATCGTCACTATCGACGCAGCGTTATCGACGAGACTCGACTTTTCGAACAGTCAGACCCACCCATCGAGAGAACCTTGGCGAAAAACCCCAGTCACCGTATCGTCGAGAACTGCTGACTGTATAACTGCCTGCCTCTGAAGTCGTACAGCTTTTATCGACCTCGATTTCGAAGAGATCTGTCCAGCCCAATTTCCAACAATAAATATTCTCAAGGTATTATCGAATTTCGTATCTATTGTTCTCCATATGGAATTTAATAAAAGTCCATTGATGCTGCACTTTTCCGTCGTACACATCGGAATGGACGCGAGGTAAATTTTTCCCAAGCCGATGTCGCAGCTGCCGATATTCAGCGAGCGCAAGATCGCGCGCGCACTCGAGGAGACGCATTCCGCTATGCGGCTCGCCGCAACGATTGTTCGTCCGAGAAAAGGGATACTCGCGGTCGATATTCGATACTTGCGAACGCACACGTCCGCCGGTCAGTGCTGGCATCCACTCCTGAAACTCGAGGCAATCGGTTGCAAGGTCATCCGGTGTAACGAGCGAATCAAGAATTCAGATGCTTCTGTCTTCTTTTTATCCACTCCATACGATTTCTTTTTTTGTTGGCTCGTGTGGATACCGACTCTCGCAGAACTGAGCCAGATCTCGTTTCAAGTTTTTCTGTTCTTTGCCATTTTTTGTTTTTTTTTTGTTTTTTCAACTTGTTATCAACAAATCTGATCGATTGATGAAAGTGGTGTATTCTCGATTAACGAGTCGATAGTAACTTTGGAAAAAGTGTGGAGTATGGGAAAGATCTGCAATGTAAGAGGGCTCGAAAAGAGATTTCCAAAAGTTTTTGTAGAGAGCGCGGTGGCGGAGCTCCTTAGGGCCGAGTCAATCCTGCGATTAAATCTCTCAAGAGGAAAATCCTTCTTCGCGCTCGCGGATAGTGCGAGGGGATAGCCCTGCGACGCAGTCGCCTCCGGGCTCTCGACTTAATCCCAGTTTTAGTGAAATATAACACTTCTTTTCATTGGCGAACAGTGAGCTGCTGCAGGCGAGATTTCGCTCTCGCTCTCGTTAAGGGGAAGCGGAACCTGCAGAAATACGAGGGAGACAGAATAAAATGATGCTCACCGGCGAGTGAGGGAGAAACAGTCAGTTAGAGGTTTTGCCTCACCTTAAGCCTTGCCTCGTGAAGTCTCCGGCGTCTCTCCCTTTTGCTCTTCCTTTTACTCTGACTCCCGAAGGCCTACTCGCCCTGTATTTTGCTTGCTCGCCAATCTCCATGGATCTGCACACTCTTATCCTGAATCAAAATCTGCTTTTCCCTCCTGCCGCCCTGGGCCGCTCATAAAAAAAGGATTAAAGAGAAAGTTCGGTTTTTATTACACAGCCCAAAGTCTCGCTTTGATTCTACCAGCAACCGAAAATTTATCATTTCGAGAATGAGGTTTTTCTGTTATTCAATCATGAAAAAAGCATAATTTGCTTCAAATGAAGAGTCAAGGAAGCAGATTAGTTTCGATGGTCGACCATTGAATGGAGGTAACAAAATGTTGGAAAAGCTAACCGCTCTGTTCATTCCCACGGCTGATGCTTGAGATTTGCAATTCATTTCATTTCCCGGTGCATACTTCATTTTTTGGATAGGACGTATTTGTAGTTAGAACGAATTTTACGAGATTCTACGCTATTCGCGAGCCATTGAGAATGAGGTCGGAGCACAGGCATTCAGAAGATAAACATTTATTCACAGCAAGGATATTTTTGTTCGCAGCAAACTAATTTTCATGTGCTAAACCGGAAGCATGTTGAATAAACTTAATCACTTATTCAGCAGTCGGATTTTGTTAATAAACAACCCATTGAATTAGGCTCCATCGGTAAAGTAGTTTGGTTTTTATGAAATTTTGAAAAAATGTTCATTTTTCTTCAAATCAGATAAAATTTTAACAAACCGTCGGAAATTCTCTACACCGGAAAAATAACTTTCAGCTCTGCTACGTAGCGTAACAAATTTTCTGTTAGTTTGAGATTTCTAAATGTATTTAAAATCAGGATGTAAATTAGAATTACGCACATTGCTTCATCAATCATGTTCACCTTTCGCAAAGCTTCCTGTACGTGGAAGCCAATATAAAAATAAATAAACTTCCTCATGGAGGTGCCTTTGCGAATTATGAAAATTAATAAGAAAGCAATGTGCATAATTCTGATTTGCATTCTTATTTTTTTAGGTGAGGCGGGTGTCTTTTAGTGATGCGCGATCCTCAGTAGCGGAAACTAGCAGTTTTTGTTTTCAAGAGTGGACAACACGGAGAAAAGGGTTGAATTGTAGGAACCACTGAATTGATATGGTGCCAACCAACAAGCACGGTAGAATATGGCAGTAGCAAGTTATTGTGTGTCAGAATCAACCGATTGGTAATCCCAAACAAATTACATCAAACGCTCGGAGCATTTAAAAGTTGCTTTCCCTAACTAACCAGCTTTCGCCGTGAATTCATCAACGCCTCAAATCTTAGTCCATGCACACTTTATACGTTGTTAAACTTTGGCAGTTGTTCGTAGGTTGGCGAATAAATTTCTCTTCTTCCTCGTCGTTGGATTCCACTCGACCGACACGTGTTTAAGATTGCGCGACCCACTGGGTCTGCAGGTCCCTGCAGCGCAAGCAGTACCAGTAGCAGCAGTTCCAGAGCACTGGAGTCCAGCGTCCTTCCCTCTCGATACCACTTGTTAAGCCTCTCCTCGGCAAAACCTGAGAGGGAATAAATTTGCAAGTTAAATTGCCCCACGGGCATAGGTACAGGGAGAAGGGGGGAAGAGGAAGAGGCAATACAGCAAGGGAAGGGACGTACAAGAGGAAGAGAAGGAGGATGTCAAGGTGCGAGAGAGCTGAGAAGAAGCTTCGCTACTCTCGCTACGACTACAACAGAAAATAAATTAAAAAAACAAGTTATCAAACTTACCGGTAAAGTCTATGAGGGAAACTGAGGCTAAACTTATAGGTGATGCTGGGCTCTTACTTTGGCCGGCCACAGTAACTAGAGACTCAAGAAAGATGCTAGGTCGTCACTGATCAAAGTTGCAAATTTACAAAATCTCTTTACAGGCTACGTAGATGTAGCTGACGTGATTATGAGGCCCATAACAATTGTTTGGAAACAGCCTTGAAGCTCCAATGAAATGCATTCGCTTTCTTCGATGCAACAACGATGAAAAAAAAGCGACGGCCCTGGAGTCTATCATTTCCTCATCGCCCAGGTAACTTTGCAAAAAGCTGCTTTCCGGCTGACAGCTGAAGTAACCCTCACTTCCTCGCTTTAACGAATATCGTTCGTAATCTTGTTTGCCTCGACGAGAGCCGTCGAGAAGACGACCTTCGACGTCTATCGTCGCAAGCACCCCTTTGATCTTTCGCAGTGCAACGAGATGCGAAGGCCTTCTCCACTCTAAGAACTGAAGTGCGCTTTACGGAACAGGATATAGGTCTAATGTAGCGTTCCGTTGAAGAGAGCGAGGGCCCTGTACGAGTATACTACATGTGCCAGTTATGTACGCCTTACAGTTATGCATAGAATCTTCATTTTCCTTTGCTACTCTGATACAGTTTCGTAGTTCTATTACGCGAGGACACACGGGCATAATGTCCATTTGTGACACTTAAGCAAAGAGGAGAATTCTTGTCACCAACATCAATTGTGATAATTGAAATGACGAGAAATTACGTTGAATGTTAACATCGATTGCATTTTATGTTTCATGCATGAAAGGATTTCACACCTTCTCTACACTGATTATCCGATTTATACCAGTAAGTATGACGTCATGAGAAATCATGAAAATTCTTAACTATGTAGATGCATTTTTTTTACAACATTTGAAAAGTAAATTTTATAGTTTGCGACCATATTATGGTATGTGTTCATCGTTAATCCTCGTTAATCCGGCAGAAAGGAGAAATGTTGAAGAAATATAAAAGTAACTGATGATGGAGGCCCAAAAACCCGTAAGGTTTCAACCACTGATACGATTAGGATCTAGATCAAAACACGATACTTCCGCTTCAACTGGATTATACGCCTGCGTTAAGGAATCTTTTGGTTGCATTTATAATTTGCATCTCCGTGGTATTGTGGATTGTGCCACAGGCTCAAAGATTGTCGTAGTTGTACACGAGTGCGCGAGGACAGTTGTTTACCGCAGGGTATGCGATGGCTCAGCGAGCAGGGAGCAGTGTGACAGGACAAATGTTGCCGAGCGTTGATGTATGTACGAACGTGCAGTTCGTGAAGGAATGGCTTCGCATCGTTGGAGAACCAGCTGATGATGGTCTAGCCGACCACCTTCGCTTCTCCACACCGCACGTTCCTCCGGACGTTGGCTTGTGTGTACTGCAGCTGCCTCTGAGAATCACTTGTCTGTGTGTATGCTCTGAGGCTGACCGACGTTGACTCGGATCGCGTTGAGCAGCGGAAGGAGAGGAGTAGGAGAGACCACCGATGACCAGTCGTGGCCAGCGTGAGGCTAACGGTCGAGCAGTCGAGTTCTGGCCGAGAATGCCAGAGCCCAGAGAGTCAGCCTGGTTCCCCGGTGTTCCCTCTCGATCGTCGAGCATCATCATCCCTGACCCATCGCAATGCGAGGCCCTCCATCCTCCTCATCCACATCGTGTTCTTTTGCCTTCCTAGCCTCTCGTTTCCTTGCTTCATTCTGTGGTATACTGCTCTCTGTACAGCCAAATCCCCAGCAGAGTTCGATTAATATCTTTGATCGACCGTTAGTTTCAGTCTATCTCTAACCCTGTTTCTGGTTCTGGCTTTGGCTGTACGACGTGGCTGAGCAGGACGGAGTCAAGCCGTTAGCCAACGGATGTCCCACGGTCGCGCACGGTGTGACCAACGATGCGGAATGTTGTAAACCCTGCGTGTGCCTCTACGTTACTATTCGAGGTAGAATATCAGACCGGGCGGTTGTACCTTGCGCTATGGCATCCCGTGTTACAGTACGAGATTGGTACGCAGCAATACGGGACTCTCTCCGGTAACACCCGTATACAACCGTGTACTATATGTATTACTACCATTGTAGTGCGTAACTCGCCAAGAACTCGCGGCAAACGGTTCTTCTAGCTTCGCTCGAATTACACTGGCGGAGCAGCTTTTTGCTACCCATTGTTGCAACGCACGGTGCACTTCCATATGGCGCTCTTGTAGGGAATCCTTATTGTTCTCCGAAATGGAACGATGGAATTGCTCGCAAGCGTAAAAAGTCGCATTGAATTTTCCGCTTTGCTTTCCAGTTTGTAGAAATAATTGAACAAAAATTGGCCAAGAGTGGTAGTGACAGTAGTAGTGAGTAGTGAGTTCCGTTTGACCATCCTAAAGATTTGACTATTTTTGAAATGGGACAAACTTTATTTACATTTTCTTGTATCTTCGTCGTAGATATTCGTTGAATTTAGCCGGGAAGGGTATTTCGAGTTACAGGTTAGCCATTGATAGCGTCATAACGACATATTCGGTTTTCTCATTTGTTCTGTCAACTCCTTTCATCGACCAATGAGCAGAAAATGTTGTTATGATGCTATAAGCGTGTAACTTGTAGCGCGGAATAAATCCGCTTACTGCCGTCATCATGTTTTACGTTACAATTGAAATGGTAGGAATACTACTACTCTAATGATAAGAATGTACATTATCATTGTTACCCTAGGTACGTTTCAAAGAATTGAAACTGAATGGCACCGGTTCATGTCGTGTAGCTTGAGTTACAGAGGCAACTTTTTGTTCCCCTTCAGTCGAAGTATATACCGTGCTATTGTGTACTACGCTGTAGACGATGGATTTGTAGAAAAGCAAGGTCCTAATTGTTCTTGGGACTCGCGCAGTGCTATTGAAATTCTATCGGAACAGTATCATGAGAAATTTACTTGCTACCATAGCAGACGTTTCATCGACGATCGATTGAGAGAAAATGCTTTCACGTGAAAGTCACGAGAGGGTTCTAAAAGAAGGTGATTAAGAGTTTCGCGACCAGAGGTTCTTCGAGCGTCGATAAAAAAGGGAAAAAGAACAGCAACTCATAGATTCGACGATATGAAATTTATTCCGGACGCGTTTTCGACCCTACTTAAAATCGCTACGAGTAGGTAGTATACCAACGGGTAAGAGAATACGATAGAGAGGAAAAGTACGGGGAAACAGAACATTGCCGCAGAAAATTCATCTACGAGGAACAGAACATCGGAACTTAATCGAAGAGTGGACAAAGGGAATCGAAGACATCGGGGGTTTTGCGGTCACGGTAAAACGAGTTGCAATAAAAGAACTGATAAAACTCGAGGTTGGTAAGAGGACGGGAAAGGATGAACTAGGAGGTCTCGTAATAGGCTGCCAACCCTCTGGGGTTGAGGGACCTGGTCCATTGACTTGGTAGCCTCCGCACTTGGTATATCGAGCTAAAAGGAAGTTGAAACGCCTTCGGACAATATGTTACAGATTTGATCAGCTCTCGCTGTCGCATAAAAGGGTTCTTGGCTTCAGTATCATCAGTGCATTCACTGCACGACAAAGAATAAAGTAGAATTCAATAATCAGTGAACAGTGAAGAGAACTTGTTCTCCTAGAATATCACGTTAAGGAATATTGATGGGGAAAAAAGTGGATGTTAAATGTGATTCTGAAAGAGCGCATAAAAGTCCTTTTACTACCTCTTCATGGGTACCGAATAGAACGGTGAACCGAACGTCCTCAAAGTTATAAGAACGAGCTATACTGCACTGCAAATAAAAGTACGTTACTTACATTTATACACTTTAAGTGAATGAATGAGAATGACGTGTTTTTACACATTTTTACACCGTGTTACACTTCAATATGCTTCAAATGTGTACAAGCGTGTCATTCGCATTAATGCACTGAAAGTGCGTAGATATAACATACTTGCATTCGTTGGGTTATTGCTCAACGTGTAATAGAGGACATTATCATATTAGCAGCTTCTTTTGAGCCACAAAAGATTTATTGAATGTCCAACATGTACTTGATGCTTTTGTATTATTTTAATACTATTCTAATACTCTTTTCATATTATTTTTCTGCGCGGGTTGTTAAGAGCGTTATACATTTTTACAACGCACTTCCTAACACGCTTTATTTTGCAGTCCAAACTGGGGGGTTCTTGGGTGGTTAACAATTTGAACGTAATTTATAAACGTTAATCGATAGCAACATCCAATTCTACTTTTCTGGGGCAACAGCCGCTCAATCACACATTGTCCCAGTTTGACCTGTTTTTCTGTGAACGATAAATAACCTTCTAGTGTTAGATGTGTGAACAGTGTGTTCTAATTGTAAGTAAGCTTACCGGTCTGTGTGGTGGAGACTACACATAGTTACAGGCTAAAAGTTTTCTCTTTATCCAGCAACTTTTCTCGAGGTTTGTTATCCCAACGAGCTTCTAATTACCAAGAATTACAGGAGCATTTGTTGCCAGAGAGGAGATACCGAATTGCCTGGGTGCCTGGAGCCACACGGTAGCGAGATAATCAGTCTGTATCCGTCAAGCTTCGCGGCAAGCTTGAAGGTGGAGTTTTCCGAGTTTTACCTCAGACGGGGAGAAAAACTCCATCTTTCCCGAGTCGAGAAATCGGACCTCGTAATAGCGCCAGGTGTGTTTGTTCGCAATTTTCTTTTGCCACAACCCCCGCTGCTGCCACCGCTACTGGCTGGCATGCTGGCGTGTATCATGTGGTCGAGGTTCACGCCGAAAACGAGGTCGTGTGAAATGATGACGCTCTTCCTTTCGGAAGAATCCTAGCCAAAAACAACGAATAGCCCCGAAAATGAAACAACCAAAAACAAGTGAGGCACGAAATGGATTATTTGACAATTTCACATTTTTCCCAGCTGCTTTTCCATTTATTGTATATACTGTTGGACAAAAAATTATATATATTTAACGTATAGTTACGATGATTATTGCTACGAAAGTTCGTTCTTACGCTTAGGAAGATTGCAATAGTTTGTTATGTCAAGGGGCGCATTATGTCCCGTTTTTAGAACGGTACTTTTTTTTTGTGCTAAATAGTCAGTATTGCGTGATTATTTAACAAAACGCACCGATTAAAATCATTTTGGTAATTTATCCAGCAATATTTCAATGAGCTTTCTACATAGTAAGAATAAAAATAAACGTCCATTAAATTGAACCTATCTCCCATTATTTGAGCTTCTTCGTAAGATATCCGATATCTGGGAAGCTTGCTTTCTCGGTGGCAGTGTCTTGTGATTTCCCAACGAGCCGATGAATTGGAAACCCTGAGCATGTGACCAATGACTCTTGAGTCTTCTGGTTGTATATTCGGGCGGTCAGAGAGCGTGAGAAGGTAAGATAGGCAGAGTGAGAGAAAAATATCGAAAGGCATTCCAGCGGGTATCTACCTGCCGGGCTTTTCAGCCTGCGGCTGTTTCCTGGCTCGGAAGAAAGAGTCGATTTTCTCCTTCCCCTGCACGTCGCTCTTTGGCTTTTCGCCGCTGGCGATCGTGAACCCCGAGTCAAACTTCAAAAGCCCTTCTACGAAAACACCCTCACATTTGTTCCCAGCATCCAGCTCGCAACCACTCCGAAGTGCATCATGCATTGAAAAAGCGGATGAAAGGAGGTCCGCGATATACGACGCCGTGGATTAAGAGGTCGTTAGGTTAATCATCGAGGCTGTTTTCCGTGGAGTAAAGTTTTCTCACGAGAGCTGGGCTTTCCAGAGTGGATGGAAGGTGGTAGTGCGCGCTCGAGTGGATCCAGGGCGCCAGAGAGTGGAGAAGTGCAAGAGAATAAAGAAAGGAAAACTCCAGACTGAACGTTCGCAGTGTTCCGAGGCGCACTTAACGGTGATTTAAAACAGAGCCAGCAGTTTCAAAGGGCGAACCGTCGGGCGTCTGGGCCAGCCGGTAGGTCGTGATTCTGGTGTGACTTTTGGTTCTCTTGCGTCAGTGCCAATTGTCATAGATAACATTGCGGATCTATGTGTGGTGACCCTTCAGCAATCTACAAAAATCTGTATACACCGAACTTGACTGTCGTTGGACTTCGGTAACAAGCTAAATCTCTTGTCTCATTTGTTTTTATCTACGGGATTATGTGGACCAGTCTCCTGTTGCTTCTCGTCCCACCAACCGAGACCTTTGGTTTTGTTAACCAGTTCTTCTCGTGTGCCTCGGCCCCTTTTTCCCTTTACCGACTTCAACAAACGCAACCTCCCGACCCTCGGAGCGAAGGCAAAAGTACCGAGGTTCATCCGAGAGGATTCGCCTGGATCATTGAATGTATCACGAGCAGTGGACGAGATTCTTGTCGGCTCTTTAGGCCTCCGGACAATTCCCAAGAATGCCTCGCACTCCTGCAAAACAAACGACTGAACTTGTCTCTGTCCCTCCGGGGTTCGGACATCCTTTGGGGTGATAAGTTCCTCGAATGATTGCAAGTTTACGACATCCCTCCCAACCTGTTTACGTCAGCCCCTGGATTTCTCAGCCCTCTGGTTTCCCCAATTGTCGCAGAGACGACAGGATACGAGGGGCAGGTTTGGAAACGTTGGTGGGTTCGATGGACTCCTTTTACAGGAATATCGCTTTCTATAGCTCGATATGAATGATGGCAGTCGTGCGATACCAAATCCTTTGACTTTCTCACGATGAGTAATGCCGACTGCTGAATCGACTCTGATCTTTCTGCTCGGTCGCGAGAGAGCAGAGGACGCGAGGAGTCGAGCGTTAAGGAATGAAGAAAAACGAGGATTTTATCACGATTTCACTCGGCACGCCAGAATGGAAAGGGCCCCTCTTGGGCTCTACATTATTTTCTCCTTTCCCGCAATCACTTGTTATGACGCCAATACTACATACAAACTGTACGGACCGGCGCTTCCCATCCACGCGCGAAGTAGATCGTATCGATTTCGCTTATTTACTTCTTCCATTTTATTCACGTAGTCGAATCGAAGAATCCTGTAATTAGAGAAATTCAGTGACTGATGGACGTCTACCTGGATTAGATGGCTCGATAGCGGCGATGTTGTTATTCCTGTAGGCGCAAGAGCGAAAGATCGCGTGTCAGGACGAACGGCTCGCGGCCGAACAAGCCTTTCAAAATGGATAACATGCGAAACTCCAGGTCGTCGTTCCGTACTAGGTGGTACCTAATACGTTAAAACAAGCGTCTCGTACGCTGGAGAATAGTCGCTCCGTCGTGGTACACGCAGCGAGCTTGCTTCTCGTTGTTTCGTGCCGTTCTGTATGCCTTGCGGTGGAACGATACATACGATGTAGTCATGGGGTAGATTGGCAAACGCCACGGCATCGCGCGACCCTTCAGCTCCCAACACGGCTTCCGGTCGCGTGTTGTTGCTGTCATGTTTCTATGGTAACCTACGACCGTTGTTCAATAAACGCTGAATTATGAGCGAACTCGTCGTCACTACCGACCCCGTCGCAATCTCTATGGCCTCTACAATGTTGCTATGCTCTATCGACGGGTCTGATGGCTTATGCTACCTAGATCCGACAGCACCAAGTAAAATTTACTTGTCTCGGCGTTCTAACTAGTTTTATGTTACTCCATCTTCATCACCGTTCACGCGAT
Source organism: Clistopyga incitator (assembly GCA_947507545.1). NCBI lineage: Eukaryota > Metazoa > Arthropoda > Insecta > Hymenoptera > Ichneumonidae > Clistopyga > Clistopyga incitator. Next base: position 6,421,990 of record OX382173.1, on the reverse strand, counting down.
TTATACAGATTTTCATATTTATTGAATTTTCATGGGAAAATTTGAACCGCGAACAGTTAAGGGTCAGTTGGTAGTGCACTTGTGGGCATCTGATTGCATTTAAACTCTCTATGCTCGGTTTATACATAATTTGATAAGAATCTTTTTTTTTCTTTAGTTCCTGACATGTTTTTTCTAAATTATAATGTAAACGTTTTTTATTGATAAAAGTGTTTTTCTTTACAGTTTGTATTTGGCGTATAAATCAAAGTAACGAATAATATGTAAAGAAACTAATAATGGCTCTTTATTTTCTCTACACTTTTGCACGGAAGAAGGGAATTGGTTGGATGGGGTCCAAGAGATAAAACCCGTTGGGCCATTAAAGTAGTTGGCTACGGAAACAAATAAGTTGGCTGGAAGGATAAATCACTTGGTTGGGCCAACAGAGCATTCAGCTGGCAACTGACTAATTGCGTGATAGAACCAACTAGTTTGTCAGGTGAACCAAAAAATTAGGAAACCTAGCCAATTCAGACGCTTGAAGCGTACATTACTGTGTCGGTTGATTAGGGCAATCAATCATATGTACTCGCGCGATTTTCGTACAATCTGTATATACATTTTTCTATCATTTCTTTTTTTTCATCAAATGTGTTTCATACATTTGATCTCATTAATATGGTAGGATATTTTAGATGAAAGAATTGATATTACATTATTAATAAAATACTGTATATAGTTCGTACAGAATTTTTCTTTTATACGAATATATCGATGTGGAATCGAGTATCGAAATTAAGCTAAAATAATTTTAATTTTTTTTTCGTTGCTTCTGTCCTATTCCATTTGAGAGACACTCCTTGGCACTGATTTGTCGGGTGCCGAAGCCTCCTTGAAAAATTTCATTTTATGTTGGCGCGTTCCACGCGTCGTTTCCGAATTTAATAAAACTGTTCTCCGTAGTCGAGGGGGTAGCAACCCTTCGACACAGAAAGGAGCATGACAAGGGCTCGAATTTTTCCTGCTCCTGGAGAACCGGAATGAAAGTACGACAAGCTTTACCGCTAGTCGGGCTGCTTGCAAGCAGCTCGAAACTTTGCAAATGGTCTCCGCGTTTTTTTTTTTCGTAGAGGATATCAGAGGACGCTGAACAGCTTGAACGCGGGGGATAAAAGCCCAACCTGAGTCCGAAACAGAGTGGAATTTATTACGTCTGCTAAAAGAGAATAGAATCACTCGACCATCTATAGTAAAAGAAAAGAAATAAAAATGGGACGTGACGGTGCAAATCCGATGCCTATAAGGCATTCCAGGTTAAGTTGACCGTATGGTAATTCATTGCATTTTCAAGTGGTTTTTTGAACTATCACGCAACTTTATTTGGTATTTCTGCCAATAATTTCGGAATTATGCCAAACGAAAATACAAACGCGATCGATTACTTATTTACGATAATTCTATTCACACTGATAATAGAAAATACACGTAAGAAAAATAGAATACGAATAAGCAATTATCGAAGCGAAAAGTAACGTTTTCATTCTTGTATTATTAACCCTCCGTGGTCACATGTTCTGCCTTCAATACGTAATCGTGGGGTCATTCTGGCTGTTTAATATCACGGTCAAATTCTATGTGGACAAATCTGTGTTTACAGACATTCCATAAAATGGGTTGTTTATAAAAAGGCTTGGTTTTCGCAAACATATTTTAAAGGCGCGGCGTAATTTATTATCGTTTTCTCACAGTTGTATGAACTAATAATTCAGTTGATTCAACAGCCCCCATGTTTATTCTCAAAATAGTAATTTCGAAATTCGCCAGGTTACATTTTTTCCAAATATCAACAAGATAAAATCTCAATCAAAAGATATTTCGAATGATTTTTGCCCAATGTAAAATTACTGCTACGCCCAGATTATTTTGCGTGGAACTGTCCATGCATAATCTATATATTAATGAAGGGATACCTTTTTATACGCTGTTATAAGTTCTAAATGGCAATCCGGGAGCCTTTCTTTCCTCCAATTATATATTATATTCACTTGTCCGTGTTTCCGCATTTTGTTATAGTTATTAATGATTCTTCTCGTAGTGGAAGAAAGCGACTAGGGAACCGTGGCGGAAAGCCGCGAAATATGCTCCGTGAAAGTAGCAGCGAATTGAGTCGCGAAAGTAATATACCGGTAATAATGAACACTGAGGTGAGGCGAATACGAGTAAGTGAGACTGTGAAAAGCACATACAAACGAGTGCTCTTGCGGCTCGTTACGTTTATAGGATGGCGACGCAACGTCGACGAGACATACATTTCCGATAATTCCTTTCCATTTTTTTTAACGTTTATCTCTTCAATTTCTTTTCACTCTCTTTGTATCCCTTCTCCAACTATTCTGTATCCCAATCGCATTCTCCAACAGAATTCGCAAAATCGTCGGATTCAAGTACTTGTTCAAATTCATACTTGTATCGATGAATAGTATTTAATTCATGATTAGATTTGCTTTTGATCGAGATTCGTGAACCACAAATATTTTTTTATGAAATTCAGCATCTCCAAACGGTTACCCCAACCGACATGCCTCATTAAAATGATTTTTCATAAGTATTAACGAAACCAGACGATAGAATGTACAAAAAAACAAAGGTAATTAGCGAAGCTGCGTGTACAATGGAAATACTTTTCGCCGGTTTTCTTTGGGGACGATACAAAACAGCCTGGCCTCTATTCGTTGAGGCAGATCATTCGTAGGTAAAAAACTGTAGCTTCAGCTAAAAAACTAAATAAATCGAATTCATACTTGCAACGCGATTTTCTAAAACTCAGCCCCATCGTGGGAGGTGAAAGGTCGAGGTATTTCATTGACATGCGGAGCTGAGTCGAGTTTGTCAGAGAGTTTTCGACTCGTCGAGAGCCAGAGCCGCTCGATATTTAACTCTCATTCCTCTGGATGGCTTCGTTCGCATATTTCGAGGCTTCAACCGCAAGAGAAGCTGGATGATAGCCGAGAATTTCTACCGCCGACACTGCACTTGTATCCGCTTCTTGTCATTAGGATACATTGAAAAGCGAATGAAGATAGGAACACGAGGGAAGAACGGGCGCAGTGCAGCTTCTGGAATGAAAGAGACTCGTGTAGGCGTAGTCGCAGCAACAGCAACAGCAGTAGCAGCAGCAATTAAGAGGAAGCCACGCGAGTCTTAATTAACGACTCCTCCGCTCCTCTACGTACAGCAATAAGACGACGAGTAATGTTGAACTGACCGCAGGATTATATCTTGCGCCACAGATCAAATAGAATCTTTTTCTCCTCAATGGCAATACCCGATGCGTGATCTACGCGACATAGAACGATAATCTGATCGAAAATGAGCGGAGCAAGAGGAGAACGAGTCGAAAGCTGATCAAGCCACACGACTTCGCGACATGCATTAAGATCAGTGCGGGAGGAAGACCCTCGTAGTCGTCAAGCACTCTTAAATCTCCGCGACTGAAGGAGAACGAGGGGGAGAAAGGGAGACGGAGATAGTCTGCTGCTCCGCAAGAAGTATTCGACCTCTTTTTCATGGAATAGCCACTATTCCTCCATCCAAAGCCGGGCGAGCATAGGAGAGTATCCTACGCTGTGCGAATCTCGTTGGTGGGCATCCTGGGGCTATAGAAAGGCCCCTGAACGACCCTGAGATGATTAATCTATTTCGAACTCACCGTTCTTATCATCCCTCTTTTCTCTCTATAACTGTCATTCTCTTTTTCGTGTTTCTTATTCCTCGCTTCTTTGGCTCAAACGTAGAAGGGAAAGTAGGTTATTGTCAGTCTCGTTTTCAAACATTTTTCAAGAGCATCGTAAGCCGGATGCTGCTTCTCTGCTAGGAGGTAGCGTTTTCCGTGCACTATGTAGACTTTATAGCTCCGTCTCATTCGCTCTCCTCATTCGAATGCAGGTTAGCTTCTCTATCTCTGCAAAGCTGTTGGACAGAGTTTTAAAAAGCTACGAGCCTTCAGGCTAGAGCTTCGTTAGGGAACAAACATTTGTAGAACCTAATAGCGAGTGATACTTTTGACGAGTGCCCCGGCGAATCGACGAATGGACCAAATGGGCATATTGACGGATTCTAGTTAGCAACCTTTAGAGTGTAATTCGAATTTTAGGACGCGGAAGCACGAACATGCGGTCGGTGCATTTGGAGCTGAGTGAGAAGTCGAGTAATTGCTGAGCATACAGCAGCAACGAGAGGAGTGCCTAGTAGCTCCCTGCCCCCCTCCTCTCACCAGTAGAATATAGCTGTATGACTCTGAAAGAACAGCACGGGACCTCGCTAAGAACAGGTGGGTCCAAAGAGGAACGAAGCTTTGACCGACGTGAGCATATAGGCTAGACCAACGAACTGCTGTGTCTACTCAGCTTGTTTTCTGTTATACCTTTACTGGAGAAAAAGAAAATATTTGATTTTGTATATATGAAAACATTGTATTTGTTTGTGTTGTTTTAAACCGTGTTGACTCTGAGCAGCATGCATTAATTTGCTTTATTGATAGAGAAGCAGGAAAAGTTTGTGTTACAGAGGATACATAAAAATGTTTAAAACATCTGAAACAGGTCCTGCTGAAATTTAAAGATGAAACTGTAACCACTGTACCTGTATCTTGTTTCACCGATTTCTTTTTTTTTTTAAACGTCTTTTTTGGCAATAAAACTTCGAACGTTATCTCTTAGCAACATTAAATCTTCAGTAGCAAACCATTTTATGTGTGTAAGCAAAAAAAAATCTTCCATCACTCTTATTTTATCAAGACACGTAAAAAGAGCATTAAAACGTATCTTTATCGCAGAAGACACATAAACCGCTTGAAATCCCGGAGACAAGTATATCCCGTTACTATTCAAGATCGGAGTTAAGTTCTCGCATTCAATTCACTGAAAATAATGATCTTCTTTACGATGCATTGATTCCTGTAATAAATTCAGAATAAATTTCGTAAAACGTAAAGCTACATCGATTGGAAAATTTTTCTTTACCGCCATATATCTTATCAATGGAAATTTCGTGATCCAATTCACGCGTCAAATGATCGGGATATAAATACATGTATGACGTGCTGATTTTTTTGTATCATTAAAAAATTTCGCCTTTGAATATCGTTCGTTAAAGGGGTAGTTTCTCCCTTCCAAACCGAAGAATAGAATGAGGCGTCATGTGAAAAAGCGTCACTGTCGATTTCAGTTTCTGCCACTTTCAATGCCCCGAAAATCATTATTTTTCCTACGATACATTAATTCTCATAATAAGTTAAAAATAATTTCATAAAATTTAAAGGTACATTCACGGGAAAATCTTTCTTTTCCGCCGGATATCTTATCAAAGGAAATTTCGTGATCCAATTGACGCGTTAAATGATCGGATATAAAGGGAGGTATCATGAGCTGTTATTTTCTGTTGCTGTATTCAAAGATCTCGCCTTGATGTAGATTAACTGTTGCGGGGGGGTCCTGTTTCCCGAACCGGAAAACAAAACGAGGTGCCACTAGTGACCAGTTTCTGCAACATTTCATTTTCTGAAAATAATTATCTTTCCTACGATACATTGTTATAATAAATTGAGAATAATAAATCGTCCGTCAAGGGGGTGGTTTTTCCCTTGCAAACTGGAGAACAGAACGAGGCGCCATGTGAAGAAGCGCTACTGGCTTTGAGGGTACCGACGCGTCTTAAGTTTCTGCTACAATGCTCCGCGGCCGCACATCAGCGGCGACCCCCGACGCTCTAGACGCGCGTTTAAGCCCTCCTGCATACTGCTCGCCCCCTCCTTCCCGCCCTTCCCCCTCAATGGATGCGAGGACTACTGGAACAGGCGCGGCGAAACCACCACTTTGGTACTGACGCGCGCGCGGGGGAGTATAACTCGGCAATTCCCGGTACGTACTCGGACGTCTTCGGTTGAACACGAGACTCGCTCGAGATCCGAGCCGCCAGCGCGTAGTTCGTACGGGACCGCGAACACGTTCGCGCGCGCGACTGAACGCTCCACTCGAACACGCCGGCTGCAACTGTCGTTGCACTTTTTTGCCATCGTGAAGACTTTCAATTCTCACGCGTTTACCGATTTCATTCCACGTGTGATTTTTTGGTACACATCAACGTTCAAGTCTTTCTCCGTTTTCGGCTTAGGGATTCACTTGGTTTTTCTTTCTATTCCAATCGAGAGGCAAGACTTAATTTTTATTCTTTCATTGAAAGCAATGCACTTTACGGAATCGTTAGTTCGTAATGCTCTCCATAATGATTTTTATGTGAACTCGCATTCCGAGCCTTTCACGAGGCATTCCATGTACTGCAATTGAGATGAAAGTTGGAGAGTTTCGTACGGGTAAAAAAAAGATGCAGTCTGTATGAGTGTTTCACCGGAAATGCCGGGTGGAGAGGAGATGCAGGAAAGGAAGAAGAGAAAGGCGCCAATGAGGATGGACGTTGAATCCGCGTTAACGATGACTCGCGTTCTCAAAGACGGGTTAATGAATGGACGATCGTTTAGTTCGACAGATCTGCAAACTTGGAATCGCTTTTCGGGTGAACTTGGTGATGTTCGTTGACGCGGAAATCTTGTTTCCTTTTCAATGCACGTCCGATTCGATTAAACGATCGCGCTTGAATCCGCTCAACTAGCTCAACTAGCGCGACATGATATACATTTTTATCCAGTGGTGGCATAATGCAGGTGATTCTTCAACTACTTTTACTTTGCTCTGAAACGATATTTGCATGATTAGAGTCTTCACAACTCAGCGAAGATAAGTGACACCACAGACTAAGTCAAAATAACAATGAAAAAATTTGTAGACACTTGAATTGCCACGCAACCATTCAAAGGGACAATGTCGCGAGTAGAGATTTTATGAGAAAATTTAATATGCAAATTTAATAATGAAATTTATTAAGGAACTATTTCATTGTACAGCCAATATCTGCTGTATATTATCCCAAAGACTTCACGCTGAAAGTGATACAACTTTCAGTTGAATCAACCTGAACTTTTTAGTAGATTATAAAGCAATTCAATGAAATTCGTTAAGGAACGAAACATTGTATTGCCAATATCTGCTGCATATTATTCCAATGAATTCATGCTGGAATGATGCGGCGTTGCCTGAATGAACCCTCGAACAGTTTAGAGGAGAACTACTTAGTTGGGTAGCTACAAATAGGCGATGACGATATTCGCTGGAGTGTCTTGTCCCACTGGAGTCAGAGTCACTCTGTTACTTACGCCGAAGCGTCAAGTCTGGTGTTGGCTCGCGCTCGGCGTTTGTACGAGGGACACGCGCACGGAACGTGCCTCTTCCCCGTTTCGTCTCGTCATTCAACTTGTTCCCTAAACTATTCACGACCTCAAATTATCTTCCAATGTGATCAAATCGATCCCGAACTTCAGGCTCCCGTTCTTCACTCTATTTCCATATAATGACAACGATTGAATACCTGATTTAGTGGTGGAATGAATTGCAACTGTTTATACTCTTAAATTGATGTATGCAATTTAACCTTATATTGGAAGTTGAAGTTAAGGATTCTATTTTAACCCATTAGTACTTCCTTTATTGTGGTTAAAATCGTAAAACCGTTCAGTCTGAATACATGGAAGTTACGGAGGGCTTTAGAGTTTCAAAGTTCTACCTGATTTATCGCTTAATCCAATTGTAAACGTGTGAGTTTGGACGTCCGAGACAATCGCATTCGAATTTACAGCGGACACAAAACTCTAACTTGAAAGCCAGAGTGTAAAGTTCACACTACGAGCAATCTCGTCTAGGTAATTTAACCCCAGCAATCTAATGGCCTTTAAAGTAGATAATTGAAAACGTCACGTTACTTTTTTTTATCATTATTATTATATACAATCTTATGAATGTGGGGATGTGAGGTTCACAGAAAGTGAGCCAAAAACGATAGCGAACCAATCGTAGTCATGAAAAATTCCATTACTCCGAAGGTTACTTTATTCCTTAATTCATTTTATAAACGATTAAATATTGATTATTTTCCAAATTACCGTTAAAAAAAATATAAACATACTATTGTAAGCGACATAAGCAGAGCATAAAAGATATACTTGTTTATTTGAAAACAACGTAGTTTTTTTTAAATAATAGAGTATCATTCGTTAAATTTCTGTGATTCTCGTCACATGTTCAAATAAATTTGATATTTGATTAAAACTTTTACGCTTATTCCTAATGCAATCTTTATATTTTTGCTTGGCGATTTAGAATGTTTAAAAAATTATCGTAACATTATTGAGGGAAAATCCCTTTCAAAAAAACGAAATTTCGAATCGACTTCATTTTTTCTTGATTAATAGAACTCTGATAGGTTTTGGTGAGTTTTCGGCTGAGAATTATTATTTTAGCTCTATTGATTAGAAAATTTAGCTTCAGATTACGTTAATGGTTGTGCACCACGTCCTGGCAGTTAAAACGGTATTATCAGAAGCGCATGTTTAATCGATTAAGGTTCTGATTGGATACTATTATCGAAAAGCCGATTCCTGAATGCGAGTGCGCGAGTATGGGCTATCGGCGTGGGAGTTTAGCGCATTTAGCTCGTACTCACGCGATTTAGTTAACTATCGCTATTGAGTCGAGCCAATGGCGAAGGGCTAAACTGAAAATCGACGAGAGCGCGTCGAATCGTTCGGATTTTCGTGTGCGAAATAAAAAACGCTCTTCGCTTCAGCCTCTCGATGTTGGTGGAAAGAGTAACGCCCTGATGTGGATGGCCGGCACAGCGCCAACCACCCGGCTCCCAGATTTATCGGCTTAAACGGCTTTATAAGCCGCATTCGCGCCCGTAAACCAGGTTTAAGCGCGATATAAACCTGTTGATTTTATATTCCAATGTCTCTTTCCCTCGTACACCAGAAAACACGAGCGTATAGATCGTGCTTGCCCTTTGAAAATATTCGGGTAAGTGATGCGCACTTAAGCTATTTTAATCGAATTTTTCTGAATTTAACACTTTCTCATCGGAATATATTTATCGCATAACTTCGATGCATAATAATCAGAAAATATGCACAGCTTCATCTCCTAAATGAGAACAAAGTCAAAAGACAAAAAATATGTTCATGGAAGGTTTTTAATAAAGCTAACTAGACACAGGCATAGTTCGCCGATAGAATTTAATTTTCCTCGCTCGAATAATTCATTACTGCATACTGCACTAAATCAAGAGGAGTTTCTACGCGCATACTTAAGAGTGTGGTATATTATCAATGAACTAGAAATTTCAATAATAATAATAATAACCAGGTACAAAGTATAAACCATAGCGATGAAGGATTGAGCTTAAAATGAACAAAAAAAGTGTCTGATAGGCGAAGAAGGAAGGAACCGTAGTTGCAGGATATCCGATTACGAGCGGTCCGAGGCCGAGCATTCTCCGGGGAACGATGAAATTTTTAATTAAGCGATAATTGGAAGCCGAGCACCCGATGTCGACTCTGACCCTCCTCGAAATCGCGGTAACTCATGAATCCCTCGCGACATTATTCGCCAGAGAGAGATCGTGATGAAAAAACGACCAGTAAGAAGACATAAGAGAGTAAGTATCGATTACTTATTCCCTCTACTGGAGCACTTCCTTTCGACACTCCACATCTCAAGTAACGTGACTAATGACTCGTTACTTTTTTTCCTATCCTCATTTGATACAGTTTCAAAATCTAAAATGATACATCTCAATATCGAGAAGTACATGTAAAAATGAGTTATTGTTAATTCTAGAATTTCCAAAAAACGAAAGCATGCCAGAGAAAATCCTGATGTACGTTTCAATATGAAACACAATTGGATTAAAACAAGTTTTTAAAAACTTGGTGATTTTTTGGAATGTCATCATTTGTCATAGAAGAATTATTAATTCGAATTATTCATGATTATTGTAAAAAGGTTTTTATATCGGCACATAAAATCATGATAATTATTCATCTAAAAAAAAAAAAAAAGAATTGTTACTGATAGGATGTCCACCTGTCCTTCGAACAAGGTAGAAGTCCGAATCGTGATCAGGTGGTTCGACATATGTTGAACATTGCATCGTAGATGTTTCCTAACCTAATTTCCCATCTGATCGATCCAATATCTGTAAACAGCTATTGCAAGTACTTGCCCGAGATTGAATCAGTCTGTACATTCAACTTTTTGTAGTTGTAGTAGTTCCAAGGGAATGCATGAAAAGTTTGTCCGTGGGACAACTTGTTCGTTTCCTTGCTGCCGGCTCTTCGTTCGATGTCCCATCAGCCTCTTCTTCTTCTTTTCAACTTTATTGACTACCATTCGTCTTTATTCGCTAATTTAATCGCTCCCCCTTCGATTCAATTTCGAGTGGACAATGAAAAAGTCCTTTGCGTTGCAAGGATGTTGCCCAAACGACTCCCAAAAAAAAAACCAGATGTTCGCTCGTGAATGGGACCAACTTCACCGGGCGATATGACCGACGTCAAACTCGGTGGCGTTCCATGGTGAATGTCCATACATTCGTCGTCGTTTACGTGCTTCTGTAGTCAATATAGACTGCATTCGGAAAATGGAAATTCGTGAACGCAGCAGTGCGAACACCGTGACGTACCATCGCGCCAGTTGTCTCTCTCCGGACAAATCCGACACGGAGCGACGAGAGAAAAGCCGCTCTTTGCATACTAAATTGCCCCTCAGCGTCACTGTATTTCTCTGTCAGGAGCATGATGCTTGCCCAGCAACAAGCATATTCGGTAGGTGACTGTTGCTAGTATATACCGTTTGTTGGCCGATGCCCATGAGCATGGATTCATGGGGTCCGGAGCGTCCCATCATCAGCATCAGCTTTGTCGGACAGCGTTACCCAATTTCCATAAATCGTCGATGACTTCCGGTTGCGGGCACCGCCGGTGTACATTTCGATCGCTTCGACGCGTCGGTTAGTAGCCTCTCGATCCGGTTAACACCAATGCGCATGAAATCCACCTGATCGAACAATTCGCGCTTGTCCAGGAAGCCCTCACGCGAAAGTTACGATTCTCATGAACGGAGAGTCTCTCTTCTCAGTATTACAGCCACTCTCGCCTCTTCTCTCAAAGTCTAATTAACGATCAGACTGTCGCGACGTGTCAGTCGCTGCGCAGCTTGTTCGACTCTCTCGGCCCGCCACTATTCAACAGGGCTTACATACATTCCCTTTCCGGGTCCCCTTCGCTCTTAACGAATTCGACTATATCCTCTGATTCCAATAGCTAATTGTATATTCAATTGAGTCTGGTGGTGAACAGAAGAGGCTCGCATTAGTGGGAAAGAGGGAACGACGCCAATCTCAGCATCTAAATCCTCCATCGACGATAATCTCGTTCCCTGTATACGGTGGAGCAGCCAATGACTCTAGAAGGGAATTGATCAGCTCGATTAGCTTCAGAGGTATGTGCAACTGCCCGGGTGGGCCAACCACAGATACCTTTGAGTACATGTGTCGAAGGAATCGGATTGCATCTGCCGAGTGGGCTAAAGTGGGTTAGGTATGTGGATTGGGAAGCTACGATTCACGGAATTGAATTTTTATTATCTTATCCATAGTCGATAAGTATTGTAAGCCTGTCAATGTTTATACAAGGTAATTAAATCAAATTGGAATATCTGGTGCAAACTTAGAAGGTCCACGAAGGACACATGATGTCGGGTGTTTCAAAGATTAGAATTGATTTCGGCATGGGTCCGTAAGTCAGTGAAATATTTGTAACTGTAGTTTACGTATCACCGATTATTAATATTTACAAATTAATGGGAATTCCGAAAGATATATGTATGTTTGTCACTTTTATTCTCGGCATCAGGCATGATTTTTTAATGAATTTTGAAGCGATATAGCTAATAATATCTTTATTAAAAAATTATCTGTGACACCACCGAGATATTTAATTCTGCTAATCGTTTCATAATTCGGGCCGTTTTTCCGTGAAGAATTTTCGTTTCAACCAAGTCATAAAAACCCTATTAAAGAAAGAATAAACAGACCAAAATATCGGTAGTTTAATTTGTAGAGAATCTTTAAAAGCGAAATTTTCCTCACCACCTTCAAATCGGAAATTCATTAAACATTAGTTTTTTTTATAACTTTGCAAAAACGTGTCTCCCTGGAAATTTACTTTAATTAATTAATGTTCTTGCAAATCCATGATAACCAATTTCTTTCTGAGTTAAGACCACAATGTTCCAGCACAAATCAGCCTCAACTTTGATTCCTCAAAGTACAAAACCTTTTCAACCTTCTCAAAAAACTAAGCCGAGGTGATGGCCAAATGATACAGAACCAGCAACCATGCCAATGGCTGGCTCTCAATACCTGGTTTCAATATGTTTCGTAACGCAATCACATGTTAATTACAAAACGATTAACTGAATTTCATTTTTGGATTCTGTTCTCCGCGTAAGTTCAATATTACTTTCACAACAATTTATTGATTTTCATAATTGCATTCCAACCATTATTAATTTCAAAGTAGTCATGTAAAAAACAAATCAGTTCAACAGAATTATTTGTCGGAATTGACCACCGAAAATATTTGACTTTCAACAACAAATCGGCCAAAACCGGTCAAAAGTTTGCACGAATCGACCCTGAAATGTTGAAGTTTTTACCGTCTGGAATAGTCAACCGATGTACACAACACACATTGTATCATTTCCCATGGGAGAGATTCGAATCGATTCCCTTCGAACCGAACCCGGGCGTGCTCAGGACTTATCCTGAACAGCCAATTTCTCAATTTCATTTTGTTCGCCGAAGCGATCGCTATCGATCATGATCAACTAGACAGCCGTGCGCACAACTCTCACTCATACATATTATGTGTGTGCATAGCTATAGAGAAAGGCTTTAACGCTATTAACAGAAGCGGGAAGAAAAAGAAGCCTTTGGAGCTGCATTTAAACAGTTCCATACGAAATAATGAGAGAAAATCAAATACACGGAGCTGAGCGTGCAAATTCCTTATTTCTCACTCTAACTCTGACACATCAAACAGGCCGGATTTTCAGATAAATTTACATCCTCCGTCACTCCGTAATTTCATTCATCGATCCAATTCGCCTGTGGAGTTGAGACATAGAATAAATTGAGCGGATTTAAACCTCCCTGTACGTTAGTTCGCAGGCTCACGATTTCATTTATTGATTGCGCGACATTGCAGATGAGACCTGTATCCTTGTTGTACGCTTCTATGTTGTCCCCAGGTGCACGCGGAATAGGGTATCTATCTCGGGACGCTACAGGCTTTATCATCTCCTAACCAACTATTTATCTCGGGACTCTTCAGACTCTATCGTCAACTAGTGCACCATATGTGGAATAGGTTTTTCTGTATCTACATTTAAACGAGAATTCACCATGGGGCATTATCTTAAATATATTAAGTGTCCTCAATTACGCCGCTTATAATATTATTGGGATTAATTAGTCCGATAAAAATCTTTAATCGTGATATCATGAGAAAAATAGACGAATTTTTACGGAAGACACAAACTGACACGATCTCAAGTTAGAAATAAAATAACAGACACGAATGGAACCTGAGAGAAAATAACTTATCAAATATATCAAAATATATAAAGTTGAGCATATATAATCTGGCGATGAAGTACCAATAGTCTTGACAAGTTTAATCGACTGTTCTGTCGTTCAATAGTTTTTGTGATGTTACATATCGATACGACAAAAATAATTGTATCATCCGAATATGAATAACTGCAAAGATATTTTTATTTTATAGCATAATCAGTGAATGTATTTTTGTTAAAAAAAAAGATCGTTCTATGAGATTTTTTATTCAGGCCTGAAAACTTTTTCACACGATCAAAATATGGTTGCTAAAATGACACCGTTAATCTTGATGTGTCAGAAAAAAATTATACATCAGGCTCAAGAAAAAAGAGGGTGAGCTTACAGAGAGGCTACTGTATTTCTCCGTGTACACCTGAGACTCACGACGCGGAATAAAATTCTGCGGTTCGTTTACCCACTTCGGGGACACTACTTCCCAGGGATAGCGCGAGCTATAGCGACCCCGAAGCTTTGTAGAGTCATAGTTATTCGATTTCGCCTAGAGCACGAAAAGCAACAGTATCAGCGTAGCTGTAGGGAAAGCGAGGAAAAAGAGGGATATGAAGCGTGTCTCGCTACTGGTGCCAGGATGTCGCTGCTAGAGCGTCGCATCAGCATTCATCCAACATCTAGCAACACGAGTCAGGTTCTGTATGATACGAACCGTACTAAAACCGGGCCAAACACGCCTCGGCGTTCTCGTCCCGTAAACGAGAAGAAAGGCAAATACGATAAACCGAGCGTTGATGGTGTGCATTTTCACGACGTGTCATCCTCATTGTCGACAGCCACGACGGTGAAAAGAAAATCCCAGAAGCACCAGAACCGAAATGTCGAGACGAAAAACCGCGACGAGCTTCATCCCTCTTGGCGCAGCAGACTGCCATAATTTAGTATGACGCGATAAGACCCAGATGGATTTAACTCGGTACTAGAATTTACGGAAACGTCGCTGCAAAATATCCTAATAATCGTGACAGTTGCCTCATCAAGTTCAAATTTTCTTCAGTTCATTTTCAAATCTCATAATCTTTATGATGTTACTTCTGAAGCCACGTGTTACTTCAAGCTAATTCGTGCATGAAAACCGGTGCTTTTCATGGCAGTTTTACGGGACGAAAGTGACTAACTTCATAGCAGTATTGACACGATACGTTGACGCGAGCGCCGTTCGTGATTCCTTCACTTCCGGCTTTTTAATTTTCAATAATAATAATAATAATAACAATAATAACAACAACAACAATAATAATAATAATAATAATAATAATAATAATAATAATAATAATAATAATAATAATAATAATAATAATAATAATAATAATAATAATAATAATAATAATAATAATAATAACAACAACAACAACAACAACAACAATAATAATAATAGTAATAATAAAAACACAAATGATATTGTTGGTTTGAATAATTTATAGTTACTTCAACCGAAAAGTATTTAAAATGCAACTTTATCTTACCTGAAGAAAATTATAAAGAGATTTTTTAATCCAACAGACTCAACGTGTTCGGATATAAATGCGTTTCATGTGAAAAGAAGGTTGATATTATATAACGCGATCAATTATTCGAATTATGCTTAATTGAGAAAGCTCATTTCATATTCTTCTATCTTTTAGGATAACACGAAGTTGGACGTTTTTTAATAAGTGTAATATATCACCGGTGATGTTATAAAATACGCCCTCGATATTCGCGGCACCATTAAAAAAAACCGCGCACCGCAAACGACGGTAGTTTAAAATACCTGTAAACCTGTCAGAGAAATTACTAAGAGGGTAGTGGGGAAGCATTACTTGACGACTGGACCATAACTCTCCCTCTTGTTGATTCCCGCCTCCCTCTTTCGCTGATTACATTTGCACACGTCCTTTAACGTGAGATGCCACGTGGGAGATTCTACCCTCGCTTCTACCGTAGCAAACTGGTAAATTACGTAAATGTGCACATAATTCACGCACCGCACGGTCAAATACACGTGAAGCCATACAGGCAAACAGAAATTTGCTTCATTCCCATTAGAAAGAGAACAGCATTTAATTTATTTTCATCAACAATCAAGGGAAAACGTCGATATAGATTGTGTCAACTGAACTCAAAAATGTTTCACACATATTTTTCCAGATTAAAGTTCACTTCGACCAAATTTCAAAAATAATTAAATCACCATCATTGCAGAAACTAAGTACGTTCACTTTGAATAATAATAAAGTAAACGTATTAAAAAAACTCAATTCTAAGAATTTGTAAAAAATTTGATAGAGAATTTGCTCTTTTATTCTCCTGAAATTATTATTTTTTTTTTTAACATTACTTCAAAGAATTTTCTAGTAAATTCTAAATTTAATTCGAAACGGTGCGAAATATCGAATATAATCAGATGAACCAGAAAATTGATTTCAAATGAAATAAGAAGTTTCCTATCGAATTTGTTGATTTCTTGGTTATTCGCATCATTGTTATACAAAATAAGGGTTTATATATCTCCAATGACGCTTTTCTTCAAATTCAATTTTTCCGTCGGAAAATACAAATTTACTCATTGAAAATGTATGTGTAACCCATTCTCAATTAATAACGTCCGCTATTTAGCAATCAATCGCGTCATAATTCAGTCGGTGCGAAGTAAATTCTGTTGACTCGATCTAGAACATTTTTTCTAGGTGCAACAGAAGAAAACAGAAAACGTTAGAGGCTCGTTTATATTGTTCGTATAAAATGATGAAAATGAGAAGAAAAAAAAAACGGATCGTAAAGAAATAAAATTATCTTGTATATACAAGAGTGCAAGGCGCGGGTTCTCAAGGCGGCGATTTAATTTTCCGAATTAGCACTCGAGTTACGCGACACCACGGGAGAGGACGAACGAAGACGTAGACGATGAGATGGTTTTAGAAGGTTACTCAGCTTGGCTCTTAGGCTCTTTCGCCCGGAGATGAGGCATCTTAGAGGAGCCAATCCCCTTATGCCTCGTCACGTACCCTTCGGAGAATTATTCCTCATCTTATTATTCCCCTTACCCTCACGACCCTTCGCACCTGTCTTGGTATCAATTTCACAGAACTATCTTTTTCTGGGTCGTATTTTACCAATGGGATCAGCTTTTTTTAAATTCCATGAGTAAAGCTCCTAATAGCAAAGCTCTTTATGCGGAAAAAACACTTTATGCAGATATTTATTAATCTTTCCTTGGTTATTAATATTTATAAAAACTAGTTGGAAATATTTAGTAGCATCTTCATTTGAGGTTAGACATATAGAGTATAAAAACCTCTGCTCCTATTCCGATTATTCACAACAATCAAGTGATTCTAATTAGGTTGAGTATGATGTGAGCATACTTAGCCGATCGAAGATTGCAGTGAGTGTAGTAATCCTGGATAAAGTGGAAATTGGATTTACTTTAACTAATTATTTAGTCAGTTTTTAATTTTTGTTAATTATTTATTTCAAAATTTCTACGCTCATACTGGAATGCATTCTTCGACATATGAAATGAAATATGGGCCACCAAAATTTATTGGCCGATTTGGAGTGAAAGCTATGACAAGTAAAAAAATGTACTTTTTACCTCCCACCATTTTGGTGCACCATGTGTCTTCACAAAATAGCAGAATTTCAATGCTTGACATGTACTTACTAAAGTTTAAATGGAAGATTCAACAAAAAAAGAATATGATCTAGAAAATGCGATTTTTACCCGTCTTTTTTGAGATAACTCGGCTCCTTTAAACGTGTATTGCGTGTTCTATATTACACCATTTTCCAATCAATACTTAAATTTCATTATCCTGTTGTTTGCTCAGATTTTGTTGCTGGTACTTCGCTGGTATTCAGTGTACACAGGTGTCACCGAACCGAGGGAATCTCTGGTATCATGTGCCAAATCCCGG
Source organism: Clistopyga incitator (assembly GCA_947507545.1). NCBI lineage: Eukaryota > Metazoa > Arthropoda > Insecta > Hymenoptera > Ichneumonidae > Clistopyga > Clistopyga incitator. The sequence goes on along the minus strand of OX382173.1, from coordinate 6,404,474 downwards.
TGAATCCAAGTAAATCCAATGTAAACCAGTATAAACCTAGACAGAATCTGTATACAGTGATCATCGTATTCTGTGCGCATACGTACTATGCGAAAATCCTAAAAAGCTTCCATCTAAGTTGCTTGATCCCAAGTAGACGGGCACTGTATTATGCCATGCGACTGTACTTTTATCCACCCCACGTTTATCGGGTAACCGATTGGGCGCCTCGCAATGTTGCTGTCGATATTGGCGACTCCTATTGAATTTTAATCCGTCTTCGGTGCTGTCGTGTTACGGTTGCTTTGGGCGTTGTTGAAAATAAATGCAACTTGTATTACCCGCAAACACGTCGTGTTCCGGTCCCCTGTTGATTTCGGCTCGAAATCCACGTGACAACTCTCGTATTACCAGCGGTGGGAATCGAAAGCGGAATTACGCCGCGGGAGCCGAATGACGTGGACCGACTGTTGGCTCCGTCCATAATAATTTATGAACGAGGTGGCGAACCGCCCGCGCCCACGACCTTTCCATCATCCGATTCCGTCTTCCCTTGGGTCGCATCATCACCGTCAGCACCGCTGGAAGCTATATCACATGAGAATTGGTCGCCGCATTCGAATCAATCGATCTGCATTCCACTTCCCACGTCCTTATTGAAAGATTAGATAAAAGAGAGAAGGTGGAGAATTAACGATCGGATATTCACAACACTAAATTTGATGCTATCAGAGTCTAAGTACTTTGTGATAACCGGAATAACAGTGTTAAGCTCTTTGAAAATACATATGTATACGTAAAAAATTGCTAGGACATATCACTCAACAAAAGTTAATACGCTATTTTTATAAAAGATATTATTAAACAGTTTCAGCATTTTTAGTATTCCTGTTAAATATCTGAATAGTAGATACCTTCAATAGTGCAAACCTTTTGTACATTTTTTTCTACTTGCAAAGCAGTTAAATTGTACACGGAGAAAGTGATTTTGCTGAAATAGTGACAGCCTTGGATTATCTGCTAGCTTAGTAAAACAAATTGCTAGCCCAGCAAAAATACTTGTTAAACTAACAATTTTTTTACTTGGACTAGCAAATAAAGCAATGTTGCACCTCTTTCTGCTCTGAACCCTCGTCTATCCCATTTTTTTCAATAATTGTTTCTTTCACAGTCTCAATAATTCGTCTCAAATAAAACTTCATACGAACGCAATTTTTCGAAGCTCTGGAGACAAATAAATGATTTCAATTTACTTCGAACCAGCGACCGCTTTCCTATCTCTCTATCCAAGAATCCGAGCATCGGACAAGTTGATCGAAAATAAAAACGAATCAGTAGTAAAAGTCTTCTTCCAGGCCGAATTCAATATACAAGAGAGATGAGAGATGCGAGGGTGTGCATTGGGTGCTGGATTTATCTATATATATATATATAGATGTGCGGATGAGAACGAGCGATCCTTCCGGGTGGTCGCTGATCGGGATACCGCGGAAGAGAGTGCAATTGCAAACGAGAAACCGAGCTGGGAACCGGAGCTGGAAAATGACTAGCCGCTTCGGTTCTTTCTTCTCTTTCGCTATTGCGATACTTCTGCTATATGTGCTCAGTGATGGATGACGTCACGAGCGACGCGATGAAAACGCCGTTAGAGCATGAACTCTTCTCGTCCCACTGATGTGAAATCGTCTTCTTCTTCTTCGTGTACTCACGATGATAACAGCGACGGCGATGACAATTGCTCTACTTTTTCCAAAGAATTAAAACAATTGTCAAAGCGACCACGATTGGATTTTATATTTTTCGAGCCATAAAAGATTAGCGATAAACGAGAGTTGACACTACTCAGGATTATCGCAATTGGTCCAGATAAGATCAATTAAAAAGAACACCGAGACGTAGAAAGTAATCCGCTTCGGAAACTATTTTCCGTCGACTGTTTACTCTCGCCATTTTCTGTTCAACAATTTATATTGGAATCAGAATTTTTTTTATTGATTTTCATCCCGACGCACGGAACTGTACAATATAAATCTACCTACGTTGTCGGAGTGCAATACTTTATAATCTTGAGGCTTTTGGAAAACTTCCAAAAAGGTGGTAAAACACACACTTTAATAACTAAGAGTTTTGCTAAGAGAATTGTTTTCTACCATTTACACTTTAATCGCCTTTTATTAACTTACAAACTTTTTGCTTTTATATAGTACCGATGCGCAAACGCAACATGCTCGTTAGGGTGTCAAATCTGACTAAAACATAAAACGCAAAAAATAACAAAGTGGTTGATGGATTGCGCGCCCCTATTTTTAGAGTGAAATATATCATTCCACGCTGACGCTTTCGACAAACCCCTATATCACAATTGTGTCATGTATATTGATCACTATTCTTTTAGTTCAAATTTTTTTATGTTCTGTGCTTTCTCGTCGAGGAAAGCTTTGTTTTCGTGAATTTTGCTTTCACGATTTTCATGTCAGGAAACCCAAAATCGTTCAAGATATCGAGAAAAATGATTTATAAACACGTCTATGGACGTATATATGTGTTTGTCGACATTTCAATTACCAATACCTGAAGACACGTTCAACCGATCGAGCACAGAGTGAAGCAACTCGTCTCTGTCTTGGATTTTTGGAAAAATGCATGTCCAAACATAGATTTTTTTACATTTTCAATTATTTCAAAAGAAAGGCGTGCACATTATAACTTTCGTAAAAATTCATTGCATATTGTTTGTTTACACAATATTCGATGATACGAGATGCACAATTTTGAGATATAGACATTGGAATGTCTCTTTATTATATATTTTTGAGATTAAAATTATGCAAATTTCAATTTTTCCATTTTATTTAGAAAAACGTTGTAAAGTAAAATTTTCATTATTGTGGCCCCATTACTTTTGACATTTTTCAAAGCTTCCATGAAGGAAGCCAACATTGATGGCCATCCCCATTCAAAGAGGTAGATTTGTAAAATAACGAGAAAACAATTTAGAAGCTTTTTTTCTATTCATAACAGTAAAATACGACTAGAAAAATTTTCATCAACCTCAATCCTGGTTTACAAAAGAGTTTGAAATTCGGGGGAAAAAAATCACGGAGAGCCATAGGCAAGATAACAAAAACGCAGGTGGCCCTAGGTATAGTCAGTCCGTTTTGCATTTAGGTCGTCGATCGAGAGGGTGCTTTTGTGGTCTACAGTCAGCCAGAGCCTCGGTGCCGTATATATTTTCCACCGATTTCAAATTACTTTCGTTTGACCGCAGAAAAAACCGTGTATGTATATTCAATACGCACGGCTCTTCCATGACACGATAGGAACGTGCCCTCTTCACTGACCGTTCTTCTCTTCTCGAGCTTTCGTACTCGAAATTCCACGTGCATTTTCATTACAATTAATAGTCACAATTCTCCCAATACCAATTTTTCGATATGTCCCATTTAATTTTCTATCGCCAATTACAATACAATATACTAATTGGAATAATCAATTAAAACATAACGAAAATTATGTTTTAATATACCAAAAAAAAAACATTTTTTCCACTTCCCGTGAATGATTAGTGGGTTGTCACAGTTCATTTACAGCGAGCTCATTAAAAAGTGCTTACTCCTTTTTCCATGTCAATTATTTCAAGAAAACAGGTTGGTAAATTAATAAAACAAAGTCGGGTGCAATAGAATACAAAAAAGGCTGAAAAAGCTCTCTCAATGTGTTGGACGGATGGTCACGTGAGATCCAGCGAGTTCACGGTCAGATCGAGCCTCGCATATGGTCGAAGTCCGTTATAACCAACGAGGAGTCGATGAGCAAAAACCGGGCAGGCTTAATAAAAATGAATTGGTCGAAGAATATAAAACTCGGAAATAATAATGATGATGATGATGATCAGAGAGCGAGTGGATCCTTAATTAAACTAATTGGAGAATGAGGAGAGTCAGACTCCTGCCAACTTTATTTATCAAAGTCAACGTCAAACCTTTGCCTGCAGTGCTGCGGTTACTCGAGCTGTATAACTGGGAACACTGAGTAATACAGAGTAGACATAACGATCGAAGGTGCCACGTGAGAGCCGTCGACACAGAGTTTGCCAACTGGAATAGGCACTCGCTCACTCAGCGTCCACTGAGCACTACCAGAGAAACAAACAAACCGACAGATGCACACGCGTACGTCCGTACGTATTGCTGCTTCACTGACGCTCATAGCGCTCGTTGCGGCTGAAAAAGATAAAAATGGGTCGAATACAAAAACAACGGGCGAGTCGTCCCGCGGGTACGCGATTCACCGTGAGCTCACCATTCTCCACCCGCGCACACACGCTCGACTTATCATTTTCTCTTGTCCGTTCCATAAAGAGCTTCTGGCGGTTTGTGCAAGCTGTGTGTATCCACCTCGCCCGCATCCCTGTTTCACGAATGCGACAACGAAACGCGAGAGAGAATCGAAGGAATGGCACGCCCGAGATCTGCGCGACCAGTAAATGCGCCGGCATTTCTTTGTCACTAGGTATTTTCAGTTCATCTCCGTCTCCATTGTGGCGTTTTTTCTTCGAAACCCATTTTCCGGCACCGCTAGTGGGTTTGTGCAATGAAAATGTTTTTCTTTCGCCGGATATCGGTGAAAGTGGAGCCCGGTTATGCCAGGCTCATTTTTTCTTGCTTTCAACGTCCAGAGTTGTTGCTTCTCCACCGGTGAAAATAAACCTGGGCTCGTATTTCTTTTTTTTTTTTACCAAAAGCTTATGAATACATCGATAGCGAGCGACAAGTTGTCACGAGAACGTAATAATTGGCCACCACAGTCGATCGAGTTAAGCTAACGGAAACAAAAACAAATGAAAATCGTCGAAACGCCCGAGGAGCGAGATTCTGTAGAGCACAATAGTCACGGAAATATGGTAATCTGCGGTAATAAGTAAATACTGTAAATCTCTAGTTCATACAATGTTTTTTGCAGCGGAATTAACTTTTTTGTGCTATTTAATACCAAGAATAATTACTCATTAGTGACAGTGACCATGAAATATTCATCCATGTTTTAATTGTAATGTTCATACACATAAAAAATATTGTAGTGATGTTATATTTATATATCAATATATCACCATATTCTGATCAAAGCCTTGGAAGCTTGGCAACAGATTGATGCATTGTATCGTTAGTCTAGCCAGTTAACATAGTTACCGTATTGATAAAAAATTACAAAGTCAAATCTCACACATCTGGAAAATAAATTTTATATAATAATTAATAACTTTATTATGTATAAACTGTCACTTTGACAACATGAAATTTACATCTTACGGTATGTTGACGCTGATTTAATTTTTTAAATATCACATATCATAAAACTCGATTGACTGTGTTGGTTCCAATTGAATTTACCACATTAATCTGTTAGTTATCATTAATCAGCTCTACTTTTATTTTCGCATTAAATAATGTCGAAAAAGTAGTTTTAACAAATGAACTCTTTTTTTAACGCATTTTCGATTCTGCCCAGATGCAATGCTAATCACTTTTAGTTACAACTGCAAGTTGGAAAAAAGTCCAGTCCACTCAGTTACCTTTATTTTGTACCTATGGGACACACAACGGAAAAACATTTCTATGAAAATGAAGTTTCTTCTCTACCGACCCAAAAAATAAAGGGAATGTCGAAATTCTTCGCTTAAGCCAGCATTTGATAATTGCCAATTATCAGCTGCAAAAACTACAACACTTTCTTCAAGTACATAGGCATAGAAAATGTCCTGCATTACAATTTCAGTTACAAAGGTACACAATTCTGTAGTGTCAAGTAAATTGAATGGGTTTTTAAACCTTCCTTAAAAATGCCAACACCATCGCAACGAAAAAGACATTCCACTTCATCGGTTTCCATCCAATACAATTTACTGAAACCTAACTGTCCACTCCGTAGTCCGGTTCATCGGAGTAAATCGATAGAATACTGGTGTATAACGTCACCTAGAATTGCAAACTTCTCTGTCGTTCTATGCGAGTACACTGCGTGTATATACATGCAATGTATATACTAGTATGTACCTAGTATGCATTGCCGTGCTCAGTTTGCTTCACTTGTATTACGAATGTTCCGGATAGCCAACATTTCCGGAATAATCAGTTGATGGTTGCGCGGCCCCTCGACGCTGCACTTTATCCAGGACTGTTGATTGATAGATTTTTGCTGCGCATAAACTCCGGAATGTTCCGGGCTTAATCATTGTAAATGGAACCGTGCTAAAGTATCGAGCTTATTGACGAGGACCAATTTGTTAGCCCAGTTTGCCTAATTTTCTGCTTCCAGCTATGCACGCAATTGTTAAAAGTCTTGCCTCGTTCGCTATGGACTATTCATTGGAAGGAAAGATCAAACAATAAATATGCCATCTCTGCAGTTAATCAAGAGGGATACGAGTTATAAAATTATAAAACCGAAATTCTATTGCAATTGCGAATATGGAATTTAGCACATTAATAACTACAATATTAGTAAACAGTTAAAACGCAACAAAATAAATCCATGCGAGAAATATTTTTATTGTAACGCAGTTAGGTACTGCATATTTTTCATTTCGAATTGCTTCATTCCGGGACCATCGAAGAATTCCCAATTGGCGTCTGATTCTTTTCGGAGGATAGATAGTTTACACTCAGATTAATGAAATGTTGAATCGTAGTTCTTGCACAAAAGACGTGCGTTTCTTAGTAATGAATTTTTCTTTCTTGCGTCATTTTTCACAATCACATTTCTCATGTAACTTCTATGTAAGAAGTTCGTATAAAAAAGTCCGCACTCGAACAGAATGGAGTTTCCTTACGAAGGGATTGAAAACTTACGCTGATTTCGTTCCACATTGCAACTTAGACTTCACGAAGAGCTCAAAATAGTATAAACCTATTTGGATCAGGGTTCTGGGTTACAGAAACGTATTGAATTTGCGGAATTGTTTTATTTGCCTGGTTACCTTCAATTTTGTCATAAAATTAAAATTTTTCATATGGAAACGCAATCCCATTTTCATATTTTCCAAGTGAATCCGTCGGCTTGAGTTTCCATTAGAATCAGTTAACAATTTCGCGTCTTTGAATAGAACTTTCCCAAGGAGCGAGGAATTCACAGTTAAGGAAGTGTCATCACAGCCTGTAGTGCGTGCGTTGCTCTTGTCGGAAGCAGTAAAATCAACAGGTCTGTTTGTATGAGTCGTAAAAAAGGTGCGGACCAAGTTTTCCGACGAGTTGCTTCTGAGGCGAGAGAACAAAGGAGAAAAACGAGGGTAAGGGCGTCTTTTCGAGCGCCTCAACGTCGTGTCTCACACGTGCAGCGTCTATCGGAGAGTTGCGGTGAAAAGGAAATCAGAAGCAACTTACGCACACGAGATTGGCGTGGGGAACATAAAAGCGGTAAAGGGAAGAGCGAAGGGGACCAAGTGTTGTTTCATCGGGGGAGAAAAATTTCGCAGCAGCAACGGGACTCGAGGCTCCGGGGTCCCAAGGACCCACGGGCGGTTGCTCCCTCGACTCCAAGAGTCTCGAGGCGGATCACCCAAATGTGAGGCATCGCGGTATCGCGAAGAGAACGACGACGACGACGACGGCGACGGCGACGAAGAAATTCTCACCATCATCCTCCTCCTCGTCGTCGCTGTCGACATCCATAACTAAAAGTCGTTGTAGTGGTAGTAGTGTCAGTGATAATAAAATGCTGGCTTGCGTATATCCATCGGAGAGCTTTAACACGAAAGCTCCTGTCGCTGTGAAAGTACGACATGGAAAATCGTGCAACAGAAGAAAAACAAAGTTGTCTGGAGCAAAAGAGAGTCGACCGGAGTCGAGTGTGAACAACGGCGGCATCACTGGGACCATCAACCGAAAACCCCTCGACCCATCCACCGTCGCTACTCCTGGTGCTGCTTCTGCAACCAGCTCTGCATCGAACAATGAGGTAGGTTGAGGCTCTATGAAGCCTTGTTTTTGTTTTGATGATCATGTTCAAGCTCTGGCTGTATTCAGTCCAAGGAAAACGAGCTCGATGCATTTTTATTCTCTAGCTTTCTTCCATTTACGACGCCCCCAACCATTCGAGAGGAAAACAAGGCGACCGTGGTTAACGATAGACCAGTCCTCCAAAACGAATGTCCACTCCAAACCTAGCCTGTGGAAAATGAGATTTTTCGTTGTGGTTCGTTCTTCCGAGAACTATATGCCGTTCCCGTTTCTGTGTTTTGATCTTAATTAAAAATCATTCTTTTTGAATGAAGCTGCAGATTTTTTTTTGTTTGACAAAGTTACATCAGGGGACAAAGTTCTTCCCTTTTCCAGGGAAGAAAGTTCAATAGTAAGCCGGAATGGAAGTCGGATAAAAGTTTAGAGCCATGCGAGTAGTAGCTCTTTTTGGTGCATAAACTTTTCATAAACGGTTTAACAAGTTTAACCCACCGCGTGGGAACGTTCGTCGTTAATAGCACCTTCAATAATTCCATGCTCAAATTTAACGCCCTGTAACATTGTTCACATTTTCGGTAAGTCCTTTCCTGGGAGGAATGGAACTAAAGAAAAGACTCGAGAGTCGCGAGATCAAGGCTATTTTTTAAAAGTAAACCCTCGAGAGTAATTATTTGAGAAATCACCGGGATACCTCATTTTCTCTCTGGGCCCGATATACGTATACGGGCGTTTTTTATTCCTTCCCGATACGTGTACTCTCCGGGGAGCCAGGGATTTATCGTCTGACCGGGTCATTTTCTGGGCTCCCCCAGCTTTTTGGTGGATTCTAGCACACCTACACACGCGTTTGCGCCCTGAAAAGCACTCTCATTTTCTCATCTAATAGGAAAGTCGAGGCAATCGGACACCAGGCTCTATATAAACATCGGAAAGGTTAACAAATATACTGTAGGGACAGTGGCAAAAGCGAACGGGAAATCGCACGGACATGGAAAATTATCACGCTGATACCGCAGATAAACCTGATGGAAATGTTGGGACTTATTGATCATGGGTTCATACAGCAGCTTCAACGGGGCATTTAATTTAAAAAAAGCAGCACATTGTAAAGAAATTGCGCCAAATATTCATATGTATGATCAAAGGATATGAGTAAAGTGATTTGAGTTTGAGAAAAAGACGTGTATAAAGAAAACAAAAGTAGTATTGGATTCCGTCCACGATAGTTTTTGCACAAATCGAAGTCACGTATCGATTCATTTTTTCTGAGGATTGCTGGTTAGTATATAGTCGAAATATTGAAAATATTTAGACATTGCAAAATTTGGCGTTGTGTTAAAGATAACTTAATTATAGTACAGGTTTTAATTGAAGTATCCTATAAATATAACTTTCTCTATATTTCCATGTACCCCGAAAGGCAGGTACTTTAATTTTGCCCGATACTAGGTCATTTCCCGAGGTCTGTTGAGTATTAAACTCTTGACCTTTTCAAAAGTACAGCCCTTGATTTTAAACTTTACCTTTCTTTGTTGGAACAGCCAAACCCGAGACCGCTGGAATTCTATAGGGAAACTGTGAATAAACCTGCAAGAGTGATATAGGTCCAATTCCAGCGACCTTCGTTTCTCGCTATCTCCTAATGGCTTTCATGTCAACCGAAAATACTCGCGAAGATAAAGCGTACTGTATCAATTTCTAGATCGCACTTTCCCTAAATATCTATTAGAACGTAGAAAAATTGTGTACGCCCGCGTAAAAATAGTAATGTCAGATTAAAATCTCAAATCGACCTATGTCAAAAGTGCCACAATTTCACATCACGTTTACTGACTAATTTAAGCATAATTTGTGACTCGATTTTAGCCACTTTTTAAGATAATCCTGCGATTTTACTAATTTGAGCACTGAAGATGGCTTTGAACATTTTTGAGACTTTTCATCTTAACGTGTCTCAAAAATGGCACTTTTTCAGATATTTCAATTTATCATCACCGTTTGGCATAATCATTTTTACGCGAGCGGATACAAACGACGTCTTCAAATTTTTCAATTCGACAATGCGCACAGTCAGCAAAATTCGACAGCTGCATTTTTGAAAACCTAGTGTTAAAAATTCTGAATGTTGCTCACATGAGTTTATACCCATGACCGTATAAATGGCCGGCGAACTTATGAAACTTATAAAACTTGAAGAAGTAGAATGATATTAAAATACCTTAATTATCTAAATAAACTATGAATGATACTAATAATACCAAACAAATATCAACACTGATAAAAATACAACAACTCTATCAACAATGTTTCTTATTTTAATCTACATGATTAATGCACTTCAGTTCCGCGTTCAGGCGGCAACCTCAGTGCGTGGTTTCATTATTTAGCCAGACAGTAATCACTTTTATGCTGCATTACTTTAATCACATTCCTCATGAGTGGAGAGAACAATTTTTTAGCACAGAAAAAAGATGTAATCAGCTTTGCGAGATATCATACAAATAAAATAACAATAATATTTGTTAATTCGATCAGCCAACATGGATCGTGAAAATTAATTGATAAAATACGTATATCTGGTTAGACGAAGGGTTGTTCTCTGCATAATTTTCACGGTACGTATTTGAAGCTCGTATATAAACTTTTCCACTCGACTCAGGATAACCAAAACTCAAGACTCAACGACGGCTAAAATTAATCAGAAAACCGTGGGGATCTTGCATGTAAGGTATGAGGTTGTTGAAAATGCGGAAGGGTAGCCAGACAGCATTTACGCTACGTCGAATAAATTTCGCGTCAGCCTTAGCAATCCTTCCGTCTTTGTTTCGCTGCAATGAACGTCACGGACGCACGGAAACAGCGGAGTTCCGTAGTCGAGCTCGTATACCGCATATATGTATATTAGAAGCTGAGCTCACCTCCCTTATACATGTAAAATTTTGTCACCCCTTTCTACTTTCTCTATATCTCTGTGCCCAGAAAGCTAGAAGATCCGACCACAACTCGTGAAGCTTCTCTCAAGAATGCTTCGCCGGCGCGTTTCGTGCTGAAAGAGTCGACGCCAACTAATTTTCTTCCGAAATTTACTTTCCGACACAGCTTCCCTTGCTCATCTCTGTGTCTTCTCTCTCTTATCTCATTCAGCTTGCAGATTCTTCTCTTCCCTCTTCTCCGCCACTCATTCTTTTGGAGGGTTCTTCCTTTTCTTCGTTGTCTTCTTCTTCTTCTTCTTCTTCTTCTGGTCTTCTTGCCAGGAGCAGCGTACTTTCAACCCCCCAGTTGTGTGTCACCCTCTAGCGGCTGCTCACTGCATGAGTAACTACTTTTTTTCATCCCCCTCTCGCTATTTCCCTTTTTTTTCAATGTCGGTCTCTCGTTTCCTTTGAGTATACACCCAAAAGCCATATACACGCACCATACTCGGCGCTAACGGTACCCACTCGGGTTCCTTTGACGGCGTCAAATGTTTTCACGGAAAATAATATTCTCTGTGGCGCAGAAGGAAAAGGTAATTTTGCAGGTATAATGAAAGGGATAATTGCTAAGAGAGGATCATATGATTCTCTCGTGCAGTGGTAAAGGCGGATTTAATATTTTTACAGCATAAGCACTTTTTACCTTGTCTCAGTGTCCGAATATATTCTAGTACTTTAACACCAATTTATGGTTGTATTCGCCATTTTACAATATAAGCAATAGTAAGCAAAATTTTTCATAATTCTGTACTACGCTTAACTAAAACTAAATGATAAATACTTTTTGCTACCTATATGCAAAACATCGTTCCTGCAGGATCCAAATGTACACAAAGAAGGTTCTGTTGAACCATTCTCTGCCAATTCAGCCACTTTTTTGTCGACCATCCCAAATTTGAAAGAAAACATTTCAAACATTACCATTCTCTTTTCAAGTGACTGCATGTCGAAAATTTGAAGTTACTGAAAAAAAACTGTCTTCACATAAAGTTTTGTAGATTTCTGCTAGTGTTTTAAGTGGAACATGTAAAACAAACTTTACGTTCTGGCAACTGGTAAAAACGAGGTAATCATTTCTTCAAACCCTAAAACCGCAATTCATGGAGTAAAATCCTGTAATTTTCTCAGTCAAAAATAAATGATTGTATTGCTAGACTTTTAAAAAACCTAGCAAAGGCAAATAACTCTTGTTGAGAATTCGCAAACCTGTGAATTCCTTCGGTCCGTTGAGGAGATTTTCGTGTTGCGGATTGAACATTCCGTTAATGTCCTCCAGTCACCGACGCTCGCGGAGTAAGCAACTTGATGTTGGTGTTCGGAACATGAGTGATGCCTATAAAAGGAAGAAGCGGTAACGTCAAGGGGTTCTCCTGGGTTTATACAAAATCTCACAGGTTACCATCCCGAAACTCCGTTTTCCGTCGCACTAAATTTTCCTTGATGGGATCGCTATGTCTCATGAAATCTTAGTCGAGCTTAAAGCGACGCGAGGAAATTCGTAATTTCCCCTGGTATATTGTCACGAAAGGTGCACGGGGAAAGGAGAGTAGGCGAGAAGGATGAAACGAGCATGCTATTAACATTAATAAGGCCCGTACAGGGAGGAGGAATTCCCTAGTGTGTCGCTCGTTGCGCGAAACGTGACGTCTCGCCTCCTGACACCCTCCCGTCACAGTGCAGCATTCCGACAACCGCGATGACGCTGTGCCTCATGCTTTTACTACTGTCAACTCGTAATAACCGACAGAAACGACACGCGCTATACATTCAAAAATGATTCTCTTTTTTCATCCTCACGCAAGGGTGCCATTTTTTCTCCTTTCTGTGTTTTCATCTAGACACCGTGGAGCTTAATACAACGAAACAACAGCCCAGTATTTCAGCGTTAACTACGAATTAAATTTTTTAATTATCCAAACGTCACATAAACCCAGGTCACTTCAATTAAATATTACAGAACGCGCGTATTGCACATGCAGTAAAACACAAGCAACATGTGCACTTAAATCCCGCGCGGTGTATTCTACTGGATAATAATCCGCTGAGTTTTTAAATCAGTTTTTACAACTTAACCTTAATTAAATAACGCAGCATCCTGTAAGTACCACGTTCAAATAAAACGTGATGGCCTAGCAGCTATATTATTATGGTTCAATCAACTTCATAATCTTCACAACTAATTAAAGTTAGTAATCGTAACAGCAATTGTAACTGTAAATGTAGCGGTTTGGCTTAACGATTGATAGTTGTCACAAAATTACAGCCCAAATAACCTCCGTTGTTTGGATGTATTACGAAATTCTCTCCAACTAATTGATCCAATTATTTGCAAATCAATTGATTCCCACAAATGCCCCAATTCTGCCGTAATGACTGCCAACTACAAAGTAACCATCACAAACATTAATTCATTTACATACACTTCCCGTTTGTAACTATTTTTCTTTTAGGATCCACACGCACATTAATAATTCATGGCTACTCTAACCCAATAAAATGCACGCGTCTAAATAGAGAAAACCATTCATAACACAAAAGTTGTTATCCCTACTGTCTCCACCGAGTCACTCGCTCTGAGCTTGTTACCAAGTTTTCCTCGTTGCCTGTATCTAGTCTCAGCGGACAAGCCAGTCGTGGGCATTAATAAGTCAAACGTCATGAGAAACGTGAATCTCTGCTCGGCGGAATGAACAAGTGTGTCACTCTGAGAGACAGAAACTCCGATCCGGGCGTCATGATGTTTTCCACTCGAAAGCATCTCTCAAGCTTCCGGACCGCATACTCGATAATGTTAGCGACAGAATTAATTTCCTGCTTGCATACGAAGCTCCTGCGTGAACGTGCCGATGAACACAAGTTCCAGGTTGAAGGAAGGAGAACAAACGGAACTAGGTAACGATAAAGCGCTCGAATGAATCGCTTTTTCCTTCAACCGCCATTCAGCCTGAACTCGGCGGCTCAATGTCTCAAAGAGCGCACCAACGGAAAGCTGGCGCTCTTGTTCTAGTCACGAATAGACAAAGCTCCGTGCACTCAAGAGGCTGAGAGCACGTTTAGTCAGAGACGTGGCTTTCCGTCGTTTACCCACGCTTGCGGATATTTCCATTCTCCGAAATCGGCAGTGGGGAGGTTGGGAAGAGAGACATGGCAAAGATTGTCGTGCAGGGGTAGATTGCGCCTCGTTCTCACGGTAGAATGTTGCATTGCTTGCGAAAGTGCCAATCCAATTCCTCGTATGCGGGAAAACGCATAATGTGAGCAATTCTCCCTTGGATCCTCAACTGGTGTTCCCCGATTCGACATCCCGAACTTGGAGATTGGCAATTTGGAAATTTAAGCGCGTGACGAAAATTCACACAATAGACAAATTGTTTTCATTGCTTTTTAAAGTAATTAGAAAAATTGCGGAAGTGACGATGTGTGGACTCCGGGATCATAAATAATGCGGGCTTATTAACGGTCGGTAAAATCGATAAAAAGTGTCGCAAAGTTTCGTTTATCATCGGGCTGTCCCGGGGTTGCGCGAGTTCAACGGTCGCAGTCTCTCACGAACAATTCGCCGGCCAATTTTCCACGAGTTCATGGCCTCACCGAACGTACGGACGACTGTCGCTTCCGATGCAATTTGTTTTTTTGTGTGTGTGTTTTTTTTTTAGGATTTTAGAGGGAAAAAACTCGTTTCTCAATGCGAACGAGAGGATAGAATAAATTTTAGTGCGGGATGCAGAAAAGTGTATATCAGCAGGTGGTTGAACACGCGACGGAGCGAAGTCGGAGGTTGGCAACCTCTGATCCGGATTATTCGTCGCGCTGCACAGGACGACGGAAGGCAGACAAAAAGAGGGACGAGGAAGGCTGACGAGGGGGAGGAAAGTCGCCCGGAGCCGATAACGCGATTCCGTCGCATCTCTCGACTCGTCTCCGTTCCTTCGTGTTGGTGTTTGGCCTTTGCGTTCCTGTTTTCCGAGACACAACGTCACATTAACTCCGGTTTCCGAACTGTTTTGCAGCCCCTTGCATTTGTTTCCCAATTCGCTTGTCAAAGCAACGAGCTGGAGAGATTTTCTTTTTCTGAACAAAGTCTCTCTCGGCTTTAAATCTGCTCAGTCTGACTATTTTCTATTCCTTTCAGTTCCTGGCACAAAAAGGCTCCAAGTATTTTTAGGACATTTCGCAAGTACTTTTCTGGTGACGCCTTTAGGCTGATAAATCGAAGGAATATTAGGAATAATGGTAAATATTAATACAATTATATACACACATTTACCTAAGTTAGTTGTGGAAAAATGAGCCGCATCTGTTCGATACTTTAACGATTGGGCTGTCAGTTACGCATGTCCAATTCTCTATAAGTAAAAATAGGAATCCCTGGAAATAAGTGTAATTGATGAATTGGTTTGACGTTACGCAATCAATCAATTGATAAACTTTTTTTACCGACCCGAACATTTTTTCAGCTGCTCGACGATCATTGATATTCAAGGCAACTACAATTTCGATTCCGATTCGCTCATCTACTCTACAGTAAAAACGAATTTGTTTTGATCTGAAACATGAACCATTTGCTAGTCGAGTGGACTTCTATTTTTGCTAGCGGCTAAAATCAAGCAAAGGGGTAATATGCGCGGTACGTTTCCTTAAGGTCACGTTTCACCGTTCTGATACTAAAATGAGTGTAATCTATAAGATTATTTCGGCCGACCATTGAACAATATTCGCAATACCCGCATTTCATTTCTCAAATGAATCGCATTTATGCAATTTATAATAAAAAGATTAGTCCTGATTTTCTTGGATATCTGATCATGTCTTGGAAAAGAAACGATTTACTCAGACATGTGAGATCATTATTCATCAGTGTTTTTAGAATTCGATCATATCTTCCTGAATTAAACTTGATCTTGGCAATAACGTGTTATCAATATAGATCAAATACCAACCAGTCTGTGGGCTCGTTTATGTATGATTGAATTCTTTAAGCGAATTCCATTATATACACAAGCAATTACATCACCAAGTCATCGTATTATAGGATATGAAGAACGCACGTCTTAAGAGCTGACCCTCAACGAAGTACCAATAGAATTGCTAAGCGAAATTCAATTTTCTTTCCCTCAGTGTTCTTCTTGTCCAGCAAACGTTAAGTTAGCGGACACCGGGGGTAGTTGGATCACTCCGCATTTATTTTGTTTTTCTATATGCTACGTCGATCGGGTTTAAGGTAAAACTATTTTCTTGCATGAACTGTTAGCTACATTATTTGCATTTTTAAAGTCCTTTTTCAAGATATGCAGGCATGTGCAACGTGGTGACGTGATCGAACTTTCCCTGAAATGCATAAAAACACGATACGAACCTTCAGAATAAAACTTGCTTTGTAAGAATTTTGTATGGAACTAAACAAAAAATCTACAGTCTTAATTATTATCATCGTTAGTAAATGAATCATCTTTTTGTTATGTTTTATGTCAATTATCGTCACAAATGCAAAACCTGGTCTCGCCAGACGTGCAATTATCACGTTGTGAAGTAACGTAATGTAGTTCCTACTGCCAAATACTTTTTTATCAACAGGCACTTTCAAAGTAACTCTACTAATTAAGCAAACGCGTTTAAACTAGTCTTTAATTGCAGTCAAACTCAATCTTAAGTAGAATGAGAAAGTCAGAACTGCGTACGCTTTAATCAATCTTTTACTAAGTTCAGAACACTTTACTTTTCATTGCTGGATTCGGTTTCCGTTGTCTAAGTCAGTTTTCTTGCTCATTATCAAAACTTCCGTAAAACCTAAGTGTTACTAATTCATAAAAAGATTCTAAGGGGCAAGATGGCCCATGCAATAACTAATTTTCTTAAACGGACTTAACCCAACTTGCTCTCCCAGTTGAAATTCAAACCCGTCGAACAATCTTCGTTGAATCGAAATGGGTAAAATATGTCACCTTTGGAGATTTATACAGAGGTTTAAGAGCCTCATCTCACTCTGTACAACCAAATTGGAGGGACGTAGGAATTTCAATGGACAACAGTCTCTGTTCACGCCAATTCGGTAATATCTGCCATTTCCGGAGGTCTCGAAGAATGTAAAGGGTATGGAAGAACCTTCGCGACTTTCTTCCATATCTTCATCCCTTTATTCCATACCCTGTGGGATCTGTAGGTTTTAAAGGGAATTTAAACTTTAACTCGGGTCTTGACCCGACTAGCCCCGGTCTCCTCTCCTAACAAATATCGTCTCTTTCTTTTGTCCTGTGATTGTATCTCCGAGCACAAATTCAAAAGTGTGAGCACACTCTGACGCGGTGCACACCTAGAAGAGCGGAGGAGAATAGAAGAGTGGAAGCGCAAACGTTGGCCCGCGAGGAAGAAAGACAATCCGGACAGCAGGACCGACGGCCGGGGGATGAAAGAACGCGGTGGACGGAAAATGTGAGTAAAAAGAAAAACGAGTGCGGACGATGGGGTATCACGCAACCGGAGAGATAGACCGAGGCGAGTATATAGCCACGGAGTAAAGCGAAGCGGAAAGAACGGATGGCAATAGTTTCGTGGGAGCTCAGTGCTGCTTGCCGAACCGAGGAAACGCGCTCGCGTTATTGGATTCAGTGCGCCGCTTCTCTTAGTCCGCTACACCACCGGCTCTTCTCCGCGCTGTTGGAAAATAGATTCCGTTCCTGCAGTTGCAGAACTGGACGGACCATAGGTGACGCACAGCACTGTGTGTGCTGCACGGGTCTTTGTCAGCAGAGAACTCTAATAAAGGTGGCGCATTTATCAGTACACCACGTTCCCCTCTAGCAATACCGATATTCTGTCCACAATCTCGTGTCGCCCCTGCAAATGGATTAACCATATGGGAACGATAGTTACATTCATGCCACGCTATGGCCCCTCCCGATCCCACATAAAACAAAAACCATAAAAAATATCGTATAAAAGATCAAGGGCAAAATGAAATCTCGATGGCTCTTTCATAGTCCACGGAACGTTCCCAATGGTTTTCTCTACCACACTTTAGCGTTTTATTACAAATGTTATTACCTTTAAAATAACGGCAAACGAAAATGGGTGCATGGAGCATTGTTCTCTCGCGGAAAAATAAGTACATCAAATTGTAATCGCAAATGGACACACCCGAAAAAGTGCTATTTTTGAGAATAATCGTTAATACAAAGAATGTTAGAAAA
Source organism: Clistopyga incitator (assembly GCA_947507545.1). NCBI lineage: Eukaryota > Metazoa > Arthropoda > Insecta > Hymenoptera > Ichneumonidae > Clistopyga > Clistopyga incitator. The sequence goes on along the minus strand of OX382173.1, from coordinate 6,386,378 downwards.
GTTCGAGGCAATTTTGGGATCGATTTCATAACAAGTTTTTTTTACTAATCTAAGCGCAATTTGTGATTTAGGATTAGGACATTTTTATCATAAACAGCGCTGAAATTAGTGAAATGGTAAAATTTTCGAAGCAACATAAAATCTTCTAAATAAGTCGCTAAATGAATCTCACAATCACTATGCAACATGAATCACGGAATACCTGGATAAAATAAACTCTGAAGTTTCAACCTTGGTATTTTCCGTGTAGACAGAAAAGTAAGATACATGCATACGAATTCGGGAACATGAATTTACGGTTTCGTGGTTTGTATGTGTTAATGTTGACGAACGATAAGCGAAAATATATGTAGCTGAAATAATGAGATACCATTAGACATGTTAGGTGAAATGGACTCACACCAGTACTTCCATTATATTCCTGACGGGCCATAAACGTCTGATATGATCGACATCCCTTGATAACGGATGGATGTCTGACATGGTGATATCGTCGACGGACTGTGTTTACGAGCGTATGACTTATAAAGGCGCATTGGCCTTGAAGCTTGTTGGCGGCGCACCCTTTGTCGACCACTACCAGCAGAATTCGCCCTTTTAACCGTGTCCTTCTCTGAACACTCAGTGATATATATTACCTCGCATATTAATTTCCATCGAGCGATACGCACGCTTAATTAATCTTGGAAATAATGATACGGGCTATTACCCAGTAGCTGGGCGTTGTTCGAGACTACATGCCTTTTGTTACCAGGTCAAATACGAGGCCTCTTTGATTCCTTTGAGCCTCCCTACTATATTATAGAAACTGTTATCATCGCTATTGTTCGTGTGACATCAATTGATCTCTCCGCCCCCTATCTTAACCTATATTCCATGAAATACGTCTTTTCACACCTCATTTCCCGAATGGAATTCCGAAATTAAATTTTGTGTTCTTACCTCATTCACCCGAAGCTTTCATCGTGACGAAGGCGAAAATATGCAAACGTTGATATCTTCAATATTCAATATAAGAGAAAACATAGACGACAATCTTTTTTCTTCTTCAGAAATTAGAAATTGCAATATAATCACTAAAATCTCACTTCAAACACACAAAAAAAATATCGGCAACACTCTACCGTCACAATTTGGAAATTCTGATAATCAAGAATTAACCGAAATTAAGAATTCATGATTAACTCCGAGAGTCTTTTTTTCGGAGTTATAATAAATTGCGTGGTGTTCGAGAAGCGCTTTCACGAGTTAATTATGAGGGGATATATATGTACCTCCCGTTGACTTTTAAATTCCTTCTCACGTGCAGCTTTATGTTCAGTGCGGCGAATTCCGTCCCTCGACTTCTCCAGCACAGCAGACTGATTACGAGGTCCCAAGAAAGGGAGGAAAAAAAAATAAGATAAATGGAAAGGTTTTCGTGCTGACGAGGCGCGTGTGGCCAACCTCACTGCACGGTCACGAATCACGCACTCCTGTGTGTATTGTATGTATAGTATTTTACTGCAAGCCTATAAAACCGAGAAGGTTTTTTTCGAGTCACACATTGTGTTAGTTGGATTAAAGTCTGGTTCAAATATTTTCGAAAATCCTGTGGAGTCTTGCCATGTCCTGCTCTGATTTTAGGGGGTAATTAATATTTAAATCCTCATTCATTGAACAAGCTTATTCGTGAGCTTATAAAAACAAAACGGGAATTTCTGGTCGCCCTGCCAGACCGCGAAGTCAATTTATCACCGCAAACGCTTTCTCTCGTGCTTCTTACGGGAACCCTATGCACACTGTCAGAGGCCCAACCCCTTTATTCAAGGGGTGCGGTCTGTCTCCACGTGCACAAGTATACAGAGTGACTCATAATTAGACACGCAATACTGTTATCAAGAAATTATTACAATACATTTTCGGCATACTGGTTTCTTTGCAGAATTATTCACGTGCACGAGTCATGTACGCCCCTATTGTTTTGAATATTTATTATAGAATATATAATCATGGAAATTTTATAGCAATTGTAGGAGCTTCGAGGCCCAAAGTTCAAATTTATACATTATTGTGAAACAAACAATTTTTTTCTTAAATTTGACCATAAATGCCGAATACCATCCCCCCCCCCCCCCCCCCCCCCCCCCCCCCCAATTGACTATGACTGAGTATACTATGATTTCTGTGAGTGTGGCCCGTCAACCAGTGAGCGAAGGGTCAGTTTTTCCGGAACCTTGGAGTCTCCACTTGAGTAAGAGTCTTTCGTCTGTCCGGAATTGGAAGAATGTATGGCCATTTGTACCGACCCTGTTTTTGGGCGGTTGAGCCCCCTTGTTCATGGACAAAGAGGTCCACCATATATACGTCGAATACTCCGCATCGGAAGTTAGGTTCGCTTAGCTTAATATGAGGTAAGGTAAATAGGGTCCTGAAAATCAGAAGCGGTATACGTTGAAAATAATTTCTTTTTTCCATTTGCCATATCAAAAGTAAAGAAACAATATTAGAATATACCGATTGAGCTTAATTTTGAACCGACCTGTACGCATCGCAGGCTCATTCCCACCGCGAATGTAGTTGAAATTACCTTTAAGAGCGCAGCGGCACCTCGGTACGCCCTGTTTCCTCTATCCTATCCCTTTTCTCTCAATTAAATGATTACTGAACTTTCACTATAACTCCAGAACATGATTATCCGAATCTTCGATAATTGTTTCTCTTCGGGTTTGTAATTGTTAATGTGTACTCAGCGAGTCCCATTTATTTCACTACATGGATAAAAACCCAACAGATACAAGGCCACAAGCAGTCATTACACTTGGTTAAGCTCAGCTTATGCAAGTCGAGTGTATCGCAGCGGAACAACTCACAATGTAATTTGAAAAATATATATCTTCCCACCAAAACACTTTTTTTTAAATTTACTAAGCGGATAACCGAAGGAAAAGCTGTTTGATCCGATTACTATAATTAAATTGGTTAACCCAGTGAGTCGTGGATTAGGGCGTACTACATATCTCGAGTTTCTGTTATCACATCTGGTCCAAATACCTCAACTGATTTTCAGCTGTTATTATCGCGCTTCTAAAAACTGTATTAGATTCGAACAAAACATGTTCCAAATACGTTTTGTAATATTACGGAATATGTTAAGCAATCAGTTAATCGTTTTCACAACTTATTAACAGCAAAATCATAAAAAGTTACTCATAAGATTTGTTTTTCTTCGTGTACATCCATATTTACATTGAAGAATCCACAAATTTGTTCGTGGAGCTGAGCGAAGAGTCTTTGCATTTCGAGTAATGGAGAGTTAATCAAAATTTGAATAGTTCATTTCGGTTGGGGTGTAGAAGTTTGAACAAGGTGCACACAGGACCGCAATGAGAGAGAGAGAGGGAGTGAGCGGCACTGGCATAGACCACAGAAGGGAAGAGTCAAGTATATATTCTATATACGTAAGGGGTCGTCGTCTACTCTACGTTCAACTACATATACATATAGAAGCTATCCGCGAGAGCAAAGTTGATTTATTCTCAGACCACGTTACAATCTTCTCGCGTGTTCTCACGCTTTCGACTCTGCTGATGTGGACCGTACCGAGAACGCGTCGGTTGTTGGTCGGAGAACACGACGAACGGAGGTACGTGATCATGAAATTCCCGACCTTTCTGGCTTTTCGAGGAGGCGCTAGGATAGGCGCTAGAACGGCGAGAGTAAAGAGAGAAACCAATAAGGTGGTAAAAACAGGGCTTTTGGGAACTAGCCAAATTTTTCACGGCGAGATAACCGCGCGGTGAACGGTTTTTCCTTTTTCCTTTCTATCTCAACGTCGACCCAGTCATCGTTCTTAGTCGCATTCCACATTGGCTTTGGCGCTCCCGTATCCGCTCATCTCATTCCCTGTTTGTCGGGACATGCCTAGGAAAGCTGATACCGTGCAGACGTTGTATAGTCTGTCGGTCGACATATATATGTACACGCGCATGTCCCTCGGTTTTTACATTCCAGAAGCCACACTCACGAGAAATTACGTTGCCAGAAGCCAGCGTAGAAATTCTATACCTTCGGTCGAATTTTCGATAATCCTACATGCCACTCTTTCCCCGAAAGCCCACCTCGGCGATCCGCCCTTTTCGTAAATTCCCTTCGACTCCCGCATAAGCCTTTAGGCTCATTCCATGGACCGCGAATATACGATACGGAGAATTGGTGCAGGCATTCGGCGATATAAGCTCGAGCATTCTGAAGATCTGTGGCTTCACTATGCTCTATTGGAAATCCGTACCGCATTTTCATGGTGAATAGTGCCAATATATCTGTCATTTCAATCTCTGTGATCCACCACATTTTCAGATAAATCACGCGACATCCACGTGTCTCTTGAATGTAATTCCAACTGCGTTGAATAATTTTACCAAGAAATTATTTAACCCGAATGCCGGTTTTTAAAAATGCATTGCTGAACGTCAATTGAGTGAAGCGATGAATGTTTTTACTATAATTTTCGACGCAACACAGTAAAACTCTCCATGCGACGTAGGAAACTCAACACGGCGAAGGGCTACGTAACACGAATTCGACGCAGCGAAAGACCACGTAACACGAACTTAACTCGGTCAGACGCTAAGTAACAAAAACTCAATACCGTGAGACTCTACGTAACACGGATTCAACACGGCGAGGATCTACGTAACACGAACTCAACACGGCAAGACTCTACGTTACACGATCTTGACAAGGCGAGACCCTATGAAGCACGAATTCGGCAGAGTGACTCTCTACACGAACTCAATACGGCGAGATTCTACGTTACACGAATTCGAAAAAGCGAGACCCTACGCAGCACGAATTCGGCAGAGTGACACTCTACACGAACTCGATACGGTGAAACTCTACGTAACACAAATTCGACAGGGTTAGACTCCTCGTTACACGAAGACATTCTACGGAACACGAACTCAACACGGCAAGACTCTACGTTACACGATCTTGACAAGGCGAGACCCTATGAAGCACGAATTCGGCAGAGTGACACTCTACACGAACTCAATACGGCGAGATTCTACGTTACACGAATTCGACAAAGCGAGACCCTACGCAGCACGAATTCGGCACAGTGACACTCTACATGAACTCAATACGGTAAAACTCTACGTAACACAAATTCGACAGGGTTACACTCCTCGTTACACGAAGACATTCTACGTAACACGAACTCAACACGACGAGACTGTACATTATACGAACTCGATAGGGCAAGACTTTGCACGGGTTTCTTTGTGTACAATTATTATATTATGTTAAATTGAACTCTGTCAACACGATTTTGTGCCTTCGACATGGTGGCCACTGTGGCGACGTCGGTGTTGCCGTGATTATTTCTGTATAATATAGAAAGAAATGCACTTGTCCCGTAGAGTTATCATGTCTTTTGATACCCAGCTTAATTATTATAATAGGTGCACAATTTATTATGTATTTATTTTCATTGTGCGTTTTCTTTATTGTTCCAGTTACCAGTGGGCGGGGGTGGGGCCGTGCTGGTGCTCAGCGAACTTGAGAGCATGGCAGCGCGGCAACAGCGGGAAATAGCCCAGCAAAGGCGTCTGCTGGAGCAACGAGAAGCCCGCCTCGCCGTGCTTAGGGGCACCCAGGTGAGTCTCCGTAGTTACGTCAACGTTACTGCACCTGTACATTGTAGGATTACATTAACGGAATGGTAATATTATATTACTTAGTACGAACTTGCATTTTGCAATACAACACTCGAACTTTCCTGTTAAGGTATCGCGATGTTTCAAACTTCGTTGGTTTCCTTCAAAAGGAAATTGTCTTCTCACGGCTATGGAAACTAGTTTAATCTCAAAGTTTAATGGCAACGCAATTTCAAATGCCGTCTTATGACTCCTCAGGACCTTGTAATCCTTTTCATTGTATACCGGAAGATTATATGCTAATTAAACAAAATATTTCCAAAAAGTACCCAAGATAGGTTATGTGAGTTTGTATAAATCTTCAAAACTGGTATATTTTACCCATTTTGATTCAACGAAGGATGCTTGAAAGAATTATATTTTAACTCGTGAACCTCTCAATATTCTCATGGGAAACATTTACCGTCTTATATGCGTTAGAAGCAATAAAGGACTTTGACATCCATCGAGGTACCATTCTTACAGATTCAATGTCAATCTCAAATGCCATGGTGAACAGCACGTTTACAAACTAATTCAGCCAAAACGTTCGGCAAAAGATTCTAGACATGCAAATAGATACCACGAACTAACATTTTGTTCATGAAAGTTCATATGGACACATTCATGAAAAAAAAAAAGAAAAAAAAGAGAGAAACAGGAGTCAGTCATACCGGAAATAGCCAAGTCGAGCCAATAATTTGAAAAATCATTTACCAAAGGTATTTTACTAAATGCAGTATGGCGACATTCATGAATGATAGGTCCCCTAATAAAATTGCATAATATTAGAGCCACTATTTCGACCAAGCCCCCAGACACTACAAAATGAAGAGAACAATGCGTTCTAGCCAGACGCCGTACAGGCGTCTCTCTCATTGAACACACACAAATACTTGTTCGACCACTTTACAAAGCCTCTTTGCCTACAATACCAGACCCTATTGAACACTGACTATTGCACACCTAATAACAAATTGCGCGGCCCATTAAAATCTTCACGAAAGCTTGACCATTCCACCAGCGTTAAAAAAGAGCCTCAACAAGAAGCAATTTCGAAAAATCATCGAGTACTGCCCACTAATGTTCATAACTGCCTGAAACCTCAAAACTTAACTTTACAACGGATGTAAATACGCAAAGCGTATTTTATAGTCATTTATAGTCCGATTGTTGATGCGACCTCAAATAATACAAAAAGAGAGAAAAACTTGGAAAAATCACAAACATAAAACACACAGTACATAAGCTGCGAAAGACCTAAGAAAATCATACTGAAGATACTTTCAAGTTTTATTTTCCATGTTTTCTCGTTTTCTAAATTAGCCCTTGAATATTAATATACAAATTAATCCCCATATAATCGAAATAACTATTAAGCATATAAATGACTATAAGTACGAAGTATCGATAAATTTACTTCACAGATAATAAAAATTAAGTTTCATTGAGTTCCAAGGTTCAAATTTTAATCGCCGTTATCTGGAATTGCGTTAACTGCTTCGATGCTACATTATGCTCTCGGAATATCAGTGCCGCTATTGCACTTAGTCAAAATCGGGAATTCTCACGATGTCAAATAACTGGCAGCTCTGGTCTGGTAGACCCTCGGTGCAAAAACATTAGAAGAGGAAATTGTGTTCCTGCGGCAGTGGAAATTGCTCTCCGTCGAGAGTTCGGTTTCTCTATACCTCCGTCGAGTGATCCCTCTCTTTTCCAAACTCCGTCGTACCGAGTTCCGCTTGCGACCTTTGCAGCACCAGTGGCACTGCGACAGATCCCGGCGTCGAGTCTACTTCCGGTCGACGACACTGTAGGAGCCAAGTGGAACGTAGGTATCTCAAAGTACTTCTCGTGCTTGCTTACGAAGAGAGGAAAAGAAATCGCACGCGAGTGAGATACCAAACGAGAGGTATCTCTATCGTCACATCCGGTGAATCGGATACAACGTCAGGCGGAAAAACGATAATAAAAATCCTGTCCAACCTGGCAAAGCACTCCATCCACGAGTCACTTAAATCAAGCCTGAACACACGGCAAGCTCGCTAGGAAGTAAAGATAATGCAAAGGTAGCACGCGTTCCCGCCGCCCATCCTTGTAAAGCCTCATACGATGTGATTGTTCACTTCTGACTCTTTATTTTATTTTCCTCGTCGTTCTTTTACCTTTTTCCGTTTCCCACACACGTGACCGCGCACTTTGTGCGGGTTATTGTACTCCGACAGCGCGAGTACACATACAGGGAGAAGAGAGAAAAGGGGGTATAGCGCTTGGAGAGGAGAGAAAAAAAAATGAGAGTGAAGGAACTCGACCTAGTTTGCAGTTTCTATTACGACAATGGGTCATTAGTCGAGTGGGCGATTATCGTGTCTCGTTACGTGTACCTACTCTCTGTATGCATATATATATATATATATATATATATATCTGTTTTATATATCTATATTTGTAGACGTGCTTCTGCCCTAGGGAAGCATGCATGTACATATGTAGTCCTAACATTGCTGTCTACATTTTCCTATGTGTGTATTCTACGTATTTCTGCCGTCCGTGCGTTACTCCTGAGTTACCACGGTGAAACAGCAATATTAACCAACGTCCCGAGAATTCTCGCACTCTCGAGCGCCCCACAAGCGCTAATATGTTGCGTATGAGCTGGGGGCCTTGTGTACTCATAACAGAACTATAATGCGGTCTGTAGAACCAACCTCACGCCCCTGTCTTATAGTAATTTCAAATGAGTATACATAGTTTCATCATACACGCGACCACACTTTTACCTCGCAGTGCCTTCACGAGCAAACAATGTAATGGCTCCTTGACTCTGGTCAGCTTTCGCACGGATAGCAGCACGTACATTGACTTTTCTACACTGTGAAAATAAATTTACTTGACATTTTTATTCATAAAATGGTATAGTAGATTTACTATGCAAGCGCGATGTCAAATTCATTTTTAGGTAGAGTACTTTCAATAATTTGCTTGAATTTTCATACTAATTATGAAATGTTAATCTCACCGTTAAATAATCCCTCAACGGATAAATGCGCTCATAATCGTGCTTCGAAATGAAAATTGACTGATATATGCAAAAAACATTTTATACTATATTTTTCGTGCATTGTTTTTGAAATAATAAACGATAATATTCATCCAATTATGCTGGAAGTAGCTCATTTTGTTTATGAGAAAATGCTTCATCGATTCATCGTCAAGGTCTTTTTAATAATATTAGATGTTCAAAATTACGACAACAACATGGAAAAATTTGGAAAAATGTAAAATCTAACGTCATTGAAATTTAAACTACCTTTTCAACCCGACTATTATGCCGAGAAGTCGATGACACCCACAACTGCAAAAAAAAATTTCTTCAAAACTGACCCCAGCACTATAATAATAAATAAAAACAGCAATTCTATTATTGCTCGAATTGTCGGAAGCTGCTTTTTCCATATTTCCATTTAAAACTGTGCATCGACCCAAACTATTACACACCATTCAGGATGTAAATACCTTGCTAGACAATTCGATCTGTCGACTTCAGAAAAAATAAAATAAACATTTGCCATTAACAGCTGCAACATAATTTTCTTATAAATTAAAAAGTGCTATTGAATTGAGCTCGCTTCAATAACTATCATTTACATTCATATTCTCGAGTTGCAAAAGTTCATGGATAATTAAAGGAAGAAATATGCTACACAATTTCATATACGTGATTAGCAACGAAAGACCTTATCTCGACTACTTAACCCTTGATAAGTAGTACACCGAGCTCGTTCCCTCTTCTCCTGCCCTGAAGCTGGTAGGGTAGACAGTGGGAAAATGACGTAGTGTCTGCTCGAGAGTTCTCTTGCACTATAGGTCGATAGCCCACATCGAGTCACGCGTCGAGATAATTTTCCCCTTCCTAATTATTGTCCTATTATTTTTCATCACTTTCTCTCTTCACTCTAATATAATATAACGATAACTATAATGCTAATAATGACAATAATAGTAACGAGCGAAAGGGGTGGCAGCATCTCTGTGTAGGCCCACTTATCGGTAATTAGAATCTCCATCGTGCACCCCTCTTTGTAGAAGTGATTAACGTTAATTCGTGCTTGGTTTCACCCGCTATGAAACGGTAATACATTGCGAGCGAAGGCGGGACTTTCCACCGGTGTCTGAAATAATATTGTTTTGCAGCAAGCGACCACGACGAGGTTTATTTCTATCTCTGACGAGTGTTTTACGATTCACATTGCGCGATGGCGTTATTTTCAGATAAGAACTTTCGAAACTTTACATAAGTATGTCTCGTGTCGGATTCTGTAGATTATTATTTTTTTTAATCTCCTTAGAAAAGCCGAGTGAAACTTCGTGGAAATTAATTATTTTCTGTAAACTATAATAGACGGTGTCTTTTTTTAAAGCGCCTCGGGTTTGCCAATATTTGAGTATAAATGAATCCAAGTAACAGTACTTAAGCAAGGAAAAGTAATTTAGGGTAATTAATGTAACGAAAGGGAGATTAGTGTTGTCAAAAATTACTCTCACTTATTGAAGCCTGGAAGTTTTTTAAATTCAATGCATAATTGTATTACCTTTGTTTTGGGTGTTTAAAGGGGCAATGTCAGGTTTTAAAAAAATATCAGAGGTTCCATATTGCATAACTATACATTTCGTTATTGCACAGTGCACTGCATATGTCTCAATATGAAATCTAATTTATCTTTCTCTGATACAAAAACCTCGCGCGAGTACTGGAACCTGCAGTTATGATTTTCCCTTGAAATCCATTTGATGGAACTCAACTTTACTCAACTTAACTTAACTTTACTTTACTCTGCTTTTATTTAACAAATATGCAACGCACTCAGAGCCCGTCAGTGCTCTCGCCCGGAGTTCCATTAGTCTTTTGAGGGGTCGATTTCTTCCTCGGGGAGTAACGAGTGCACATACGTGGTCAACTGCGCGTGCTTGTTGTCATCGGTTAAAAATCAGCCACCTCGCTTTCTCGTTCCACGCAAGGAATTGTATTGCTGAAATACGTGAATAGTCTATTGGTACGCCAGGTCTGGTCCTCACCTAAGTTGATTCTTGAGGTCGACCTTAGATACAATCTTTGAATCCAATTTAAGCACGGCCTTGAGATCGATATTATGTACAATCTTCAAATCAAATGTAAGCACGGTCTTGAGATCGATCTCGTGCACAATCTTCAAATCGAATTTAAACACGGTCTTGAGATTAACCTTCAGATCACAATCATTAAATCAAATTGGAGTCTGATCTTTAAATTGATCTTAAATACAGTTTTTAAATCAAACTCAAGTACAATCTTACAAACTGAAGCACGGTCTTGGCATTGAACTTTATTACAATTTTCAAATTAAATCTAAGTATGTTTTTTTAAATGGAGTTCAAGTTCAATATTTAAATGAATCCTCAGTACGATCTTGAGTTCTAAGTGAGGAGGAAAAATTGGAGCCTAATGATGCTGGTATTTCTCACGAAGATCCAATATTCACCTGCCGTGATGGTATAACGAGTACAGTGCACCAATGGATATCGATCCGGCACGACGATACGCGAGCTCGTAGTTATACGTCTGCTTTCTAGCCTTAACCACTACAGCTTCCTACGACTCGTCGCACCAAATAGAGCGTCTATAGTCCGCCTATATTCTCGATTTGGTATCGACAGCGTGACGAGACCGCCGAAGAAATCCTCCTCGGTCCGTATACACCGGAATAGGATAGCGCAGTGGGTGCCCACGATGTGTCTGTGCGACGAGAAAACGCACGAGTGGGTCTTCGTAATCTTCCGCACTGGCTGGCCAGTCAACGACGTCGTTCCCTACTAGAGATACTCGCTCAGGTCGATACACTCTAGGGAATATCCACGAACGCGCGGAATACACAATTTCCGTGTTCTGTTCCTCCCAATTAGAATACAAGCATGACTGATGAAGTGACGCGTCTCCCCACTGCCCACCTATGAGTCAATACGAATCAATGAAACCCTTTCCACACTTTTCATAATTCTTACTACTTCTATAGGCCAATAATTATTGTTTTGTTTTTTTTTTTTTTTCGACTTCGATGAAGTGACTTGATTCCTTCCATGCACCGATAGAGCGAAATAGCCACAATTTTTAACAAATAAAGTTTGGAATCAAGTTAATCATGAAGTTTCAACCAAGAGAGAAGTTCACGGCCGCGGTTTCCAGCGCGTATTCTTCCGCGCGAAGTACGTGAGTAAGAGATAGTTTCCTTAGGGAGAAAACCATTTCTTTACCCCTGGCGGGAGTGGCAAATGGCGTTCTGTTCATGCGTACCAGTCATTGGTTAACAATACGTGATTTTCCATCCTTGTTTCACGTAAGACAATGAATGTAGATATTTATCAGCGATATTGTAAATACAGAATTTTAAGTCTCGTATGGGCGCTGACTTCACCCTCGGTATAAATCTCTTACTTGCCTCCCTTGTAGCATAATTTACTATGTACTTCTTTAAGCCGGAAGTTTAATAACCATGTTTCTTGAAACTTGACAACTTTGACGTATCTGGATTTAATGATTTTCGTTATTGTTTCAGGAACCAGCACAGCAGGACAGACTCGCCAGACTGAGGCATCGGCTCGATCAGCAACAGAGCAAACTCAATCGGCTGCGGCTTCTTAGGTCGCAGACTGACCAGTCGAGAGCCAATAATGCCACGCTGAGTAAGTATATTTAATTGAACGCAATTATTCGTAGGTGTATTTGCGCTCGGTTGTGTTGATATGATCACCAAGCAGCTTTAGGATATCTGCGGAGTCAATACGCCCTTTGACATCGCGGAAATTCAATATCCTGCGGCAGCTCTATTTGCGGCATATTGGTGTGAGGAGTTATTGATAGTAATACAGTGATCTATGCTAATATGGATGACTTAAGGGTTCAATTAGACTGCAATGCACTTCGACAAGCTCGTGCATATTCAGTGATTGCATATATGGATAACATGCATATTCCGTTCAAAGGATTTATGTACCGTTAACACAAGCGCATCTACATGTATGACCTAATGAAAAACTTGTGTACGTAATTAGCATCCGTATATTTTATCCCGATTGCCTAACTTGACGTTTAACTCAAATCATCCATACTTTTCTGATATAGATTTTACGCTCTTTGGAGATTTTTTGAAAATACTCGATTTCAGTATGTAAATGACACGATTATTAACCGATACTATGCAAATAGTCGATTATCTAACTCTTGTTATTGATTAAACTCCGAAGGAAAAGTCATCAACTTCAAAATTGATTACTAATTCAACTGCGAAGTTCTTAGCTATAAAATCAATTATCAATTGCGACGCTAGAGATTTTAAGGTCAGAATTAGTAAATATCTTAGGGTAGCTCAGCCACCATATCTTTTACTCCTACTGACAATTATAGAACACGAAATGTGAGATAAATTAAATAATGTTAAGAACACTTTGGACAGGGAAATGATAAGTGCAGCCGATAAAAATTAGAGTTGCGGTAGCATCTCACGTCAAAATTATGTGAAGTAATAAGAAAGTTCATCAATTCAATCTGATTTTTGTTAATACAAAAAAATATACTACCCAATTAGTACACAAATCTGACCCATATTATGATATTACATAAATATATATTTTATACATGTCATAATATCATGAAAATAGAAGTTCTAAGAAAATAATTAAAAATACAATTTTGTTTCCATCAACTCTTTATCTAATTGTGGGCAATATTTTTTTATTATTATTTTTATTGAATATAAATGAATGTCTGAAAAGGAATCTAAATAGGAGCAAAACGTCAAATCTGACATTATTGCTGATTCAATACGCAATTACTTATCAATCGTTGCTCAGTGCCTGTTATGAAACGATAAATACAATTTCCCGCCTGTATTTTCCGAAAGATAATCTACCGGAATTGGCCAGTGAAACTTCACAAATCACCTCAAGTAATCTCGTGAAAACACGCACAGACTTTCCGATTGCTGTAGGCTGCAGGGAATCGATAGCACGAATCATAGCCTGTGAGTTACTAATACCGATTCGATCTTCCGGCAAATATTTGGTCCCAGGGCGCTAAGGGATGGACGTAACGGAACGGCAGAGAGTAGCCGAAGTCGAAGTAAAGAGATTAGACACTGCTTTTCCTGGCGGCGAATCATACCATTGCAAACGGAGAACAGAGTAAATTGAAGGCTTTCAGTGAATTCGGAACAGCCGGAGTGGCCGCAGGTATAATGTTCAAGACGGGATGGAGGCAGAGAGAGAAGCTAACGAGATAGCGGACCCTAGATCGACTATTCCGACAGCGAGAAGGGTAGGGAAGTTGGATGCATTAAAACAACAGATGTTGAAATGCATAACTTGAATATCCACCAGAGACTCCGTACCTTTCTACACCATACTATACCGAACGAAACCGAGTTGAATCGACCCACGAAATTCAAACGCACCTGACTTGTTTATTTACTTTATCAATAATTTTATCACAATCTTTTCCTAAAATATTGGTCCATATAGGTATCAAGATTGCAAAGAACAATCTGGCGTATCGATTCGTAATTTTTTTAGCCCGTTACCCATAACGGTTCATTTATGTGGTGACTACCTAACAAGAAACTGGAAAACCAACGTGCAAGGTTCCACTTTGTAACCTCTTTGAACATACTTGAATAGCCCAATAGTCGATTTGTGACTAGATGATAGTTCGGTGTGAAAATTCCAACATCTATATCATTCATCATCGAAAACAATGAATTTTAAGAAAATTTAGTCCACAATAAATTGCGATCATGTCGTACGCGTATGGCTTCGAGAGTGATAAATATTGTCACCATAGTTTATTGCTTTTTCGGCACGACATTTGTTTATGGAATTTCACTCAAGGAACTTTTTTTTTTAGTGGATGTTTGAAAATCTCATTAAATCGTAGCATAGTCCGAGAACATTATGGATTTTAGGTTTATTATGCAATAAATTAACAAATGAGTTTGGAGTGGATTATCACGTCCTGGAATAGGATGCCTTGTTTACGGCTCCGTGATAACGACCAAGAGGCCACTGTCAGAAGGGTACATAGATCGGAGAGGTTTAGGGAATCGTATATTTGGTCTTATGCAAATTGTCTTCCACGTCCCAGATGTTCACGCGAGCGTACCATTCGTGTATACAACGAGCCCCGTGAATACGGGGATGAGAAATACACGAGGCAATGAGTTCCCTCGTCATCGTCGGGGTCGTCTTGTTGCACGGCGATGCAACGTGAGATATCGCATGACAAGAAGGGCGCCAAGTGTCTCCGGTGCTATTCAACGAGAGCGTATATTCACATGGTGAGCACAAAGTAAGGTAACTCTGCTCGTGACTCTCATCAGGATATTTGGATGTCGGAGATTGAAGGAAATATTAATTCACTGTCTTGCATCTAATTAATGTAAGTAGTGTTTCTGTTAGTTTATTACGTTACTTGTGCCAAACGAATGCGTCCGAATTCATGATCTATTTTTACACTCCCTCTAACTCTGAACCGAATTCAACGTCAGTGTAACTCTGAATTAATGGTAGACATAGTTTATGAAGTCAATTAAAGGATTCAAATTAGATCTTAAATTCCACCTTATGAAGGAGATGTTCATATCAGTTCACAATCACAATCTTCAGTTACCGATAAACGTACATGAGGCGTTCCATACCAACTCGACCTCTTGGATTTCATTTCAAAATTTTTACGGTATTACGTTATTTAAAAACAATATATATACTTATGATTATTTACAACAAAAATAAGAAAAGCCATTTTTTGATCTGAAAAAATTCTCATAAATTCTGTATCAGATATCAATATTTTTAAGCTTAAGCTCAAAGTCGGCCGGACCTCGTAGCTTTTCTTTACTAATTTTTTTTCCAAAATACAACTTGAAAATATTCTGATACGTATAAGAATGCGCATTTCGTCACTACTGCTAGTGACAACTTTCATAGACCTGCATTTTTCGCTGATGCAGTATCGTTTGAATAAAGTACAATATACTTAGAGGGATTTTAAAATTAATGGAAGGAGATTGGACATGTATTCAATAGTATACTGACGTTACAGTGAATGGCGGTTAAACTAGGTAATGGGTTGGGGCCATTGAGTACCTTTTCGTTATAAGTTTAAGTAATAAAATAAACGATGTCATTTAGTCCGCTTAATGTTAGCGGTTGGTGATAAGGTCACTCCATAAAAAATTGATATGGCGTATTTTGTAGGATCTCTATAAATTACACTGGTTTATAGAAATGAGTTGTCAGTTGTGGCTACTACCATACAGCGTAGAAGTATCGTTTGTGGCCATATCTATTTCAGGTAAATGACAGTAATGACACAAATGGTGCAAGAGGCTTTGAATATAATTTATTCTACAATTAGATATATTAAGCATTGCATTTTTAATGTAAAATTTACATTCATTCGTGTAAAATAATTTTATTTAGTAATTTGAATATATTCAAGTACTGATGAATAATAATTTATAATAATTCATCATGTCATTCACATTTCAATACATGCTTCATATACATAGACATACCATCTCTGGTCCACCATGTCTATTGTAATTAGCAATAGTAAAATATTATAATATAGCTTTCCAAACAAAAATGTCATAATCTGTATTTTGCTGCTTTTTTAATGGACACCAATGAGTTAATACAGGCACTTAAGTTGCATTTACTGCCAGGTGCTGCTTACTTTCTTATACTCCCATTGTCTCGTCTTACACGAGAACTCTCTAAACCCGCGTTTTCTTCACTGTTCGCCGGTAGTACACCGGATTACATTTCCTGGGTATCGTTTGCACTTTCGCGGTAGCGGCCGTTGGCCGGTACAACGGCCCGAGATGCTGAGTGTGCTCCCAGTTCACACCGGATGCAAGTTGCCTGTGCTCGACGTGAAGCTTCGGTCTTGTATCTCGAGAGTTCCAAAAAAATTAAGTACGCTAAAGCGGAGCGAAATGCGAATATCCACTGCAACCTGGAAGTGCTCAAGCAAAATCGTGTGTACTTAACAGAGGGAGAAAGGAAGAGAGGAAAAAGTTGAATAAGCCGCAGAGAAGGATATTCCGGAGAAGGGATCGGGAGTGCGAGGGATGAGTAAGTGCGGAAAATTATGCGGCAAGTGGGCATTTGTAAAATTGAGGCTCGTTATCATCCACGCATTCACTCACTTTTTTTTTGCCCTCCTGAATCCTCTCTACACTCGAAAAAATCGTAGTAGTAATGACAACTATAAAGTACCATGTATCCATTTTTTGGTCTGTCTAGGAATATTTATTCTACACTCATGCTACCATTGATACATTTATATTATTACAGCTGACATAAATATAAGAGATTGTTCCATATATTAGAGATGAATAACTGTCACTTTATAATGCCAGATCTTTGCTTGAGTGCATTCTACCGATTGATGATAAATAGTATATAAATTGAGAGAAAATGTCACAATGACAAACGATAAATAGATTAAAAAATCGTATGTCTGTTTTGTAGTTATAATAAATAGTTAGTTAATTTTTTAAAGTGAATCTAATTATGAAGTAAGTCGCACTACTAATAGTTGTCAATTGTGGTGACACCCACGAATTCTGTGGGCATAACTGATATCGTTATGTGGTCTTTTGTAGCGTTTTCATTTAAAACAATGAATTGCCCACATTTACCGTTTAGTCGGCAAATGTTTTCCGTTTTCTGCAAACGAGATTTTCTTTCCATCTTCTTCTTCAATCGTTGCTTCCTGATCTTTTCTGATATCCCTGAACGCTTCTCAACGTTATTGCGGATTCCTTACGGCCGCTGAGGCTCTCGATTAATGCGGTGTAAGCACCGTAACTGAGTCGTTCTCTCCTCTCTCGGCACGCGTTCAATTACAGGCTCAATCCACTTTCGTAATGAAGAATAACATGTCTGCTTCCCCTCGCCATCACTCCACGATCATGAGGAAAAAAAGCCTAGTCATTTTCAAACAGGAGCGACCGATGCAATGTGGACCATCAGAAAATAAAAACCCTTTTATTATAAATATTCGCAAGCCATAATGCCAAATGTGTAGATAGATCTTTCAAGATTATTAAGCCTAAATCAAGAATTATCCTGTATCCCATCTAGAAATGATATTCGTCCGCTTTGAAAAATAAATGAAAAATTCAACTACATGATATGTTATCCGATGGAAAAAAAAGATAAAAATGTGGGCATTCGTTACTGGAAATACAAGATTTTTATAATACCGACGAAATTCTATAGTTAACGTAACTATTTAATAGGTGGAAATAGTCTACCCAAGCATATAAATAATTGCGAAAACCAATGATGAATTGTTGGCTATCATATTTTAATTGCCACGATTTATCCAAATGAACGCACATAAATAATATAATTACGATGAAGGGAATGATTCTGCGTTCTCAGTCTGGTGTACAAACCTTTTTTGAGACTATTTGTGGCGGTACATTCATCGTTCATAAAAAAATTAAGATTGTCGTAACAAATGCAGTCAGAGAAAAAATCTGGTACCGACAACCATAAAGTGACGACAATTCACTTCAAGATCACGCAACAAGTTTTTTTTCCACTGAGGATAACTATGCAATAATTGACGTCACTACAAAAATATACTTACAATTATTTTTTACTTATCATAACCATAAAAAAAATTCGTGCAGACTGAAAATGACTGGTGAACAATAGTTGACTATTAATTCAGTTTGACAATTCCAAGGTCATAAGAAATAACAATTGAGAGCTTTAGAAAAGCCGGAGTTTCACAGAAAAATGTACGCCAGTACATTTCGGACGGCCCGTCGCATCATACAATTATTATTTCAGTTTTCCTATTAGCACGAGTTAATTGTCATGCACGGAATTGTAAAGCTCATGTGCTTCGTCGTCGAGTCGCCACGAGTTCGCTATGGCGAAACATGGTTCTGGGATATAGCGACGTGCTTTTGGCACGTAATTACGAGGCCATTCGCGGAAGCTCGTTGATTGCGGCAGTCGAGAGGGTGAAAACAAATTTCCGTCGCGCACTTTGTTTCTGTCTCTTTCACTGAACTCTCTTTCACGTGGTCGAGGTGCGACAAATGGTTTCGGCTTTGATATAACTCCCCATCAATTTTGGGTATGTGCATCATTCTCGGCCCGCTGAGGCGTTAGAGTCAACCTTTAACCTTTGAGATGACCCGCTTTTTTATCGCTCTTCAAAACTTCGTTAAACAATAAAAACCTTCCCTGCTGCCGACTAAAGTGCCTCTTACTCATGAAATATATGCCTGGTAATCTCTACGGCCAGGCATATTTTAAAAGGCGTCGAGAAAATTTAAAGGTCATTTTGATTTTTATTTATTGCGCCAGCCCTTGATTTTTCACTATCATCATTTTATCAAAAGCACTGATCATTAATGACACTATAAAGCGGAAGAAAAAAATCTTTTGATGCTATATCCAGTATTCAATCCCATTGATTTTCATATCTTATTATTTTATTTCATTCTTCTTGCAAATGCGACAATGTCCTGAGCGCATATTTTTGCAATCACTAGGTTATTCTACATCTTTTACACAGCTACCTCTAATAGGAAGTATTTTGATCAATATTGCCTTCTTCATCGAGGAAACTTTGAGAAATATGGAAAATAATAGAGAAACACAAAATGTCTGACTTTTTAAATAATGAATTTGATGACTTTCAAACTCTATTATTAAATCGGCCGAAGCTTATTTTGAAGTGCTGACAACTTTCGATAACTGTAGATATAAATATTGAATGTTCTATAAAGTTCGAACGGTTTTCTTGATAATCAGTGAATTTAGCCCATAATCTTCTTAAATGTGATATTACTCTAAAGTTTACCGTTCTTTAAGCTTTTTTCGAAAATTGAGAGAAGTAAAACACAAAAATCAATACTTATTTTGCGTTACATTCGATTAAACGTATGCTATGATTGACTTCAGTTTATTCAATTTGATATATTATCCAATAATATCAATGTCTAAATAGTCGTATCCAAACAGCAATATTTTTACATAAATGTTTTTCATCCTACTGGAGAATATATTATCCAGGTTACCGCATGCAAATCAAATATCACCGAAATAGCATTGACGAAGTCGATGAGTTAAAACGAATATGCGAGAGAACGAATAGCTGCACATTATATTCTCAATTGCGAATTGAAGCGAATCAAGCGTTTATCCATAGATAAATGAGATTTGCTCCAATTGTGTGATAATACTATTAATCCATTAATATATTCACGCGAAACCCACAGAAGTGGACACGCGGTCGGTGCGTGGCTTCGCCGGTCTTCAGAGTTGAGCAGCATTTTCGCGGCCATAACTTGGATGGGTGACCGCTTAGTCGCGCATTAGTTCGCACATCACTGTTGAGCGAGAGGTACTTTTCCTGACTTTCTAATATGATATCTTACAGTAGGAACTCAGTAAAAATAAAAAACCACATATATCGGCCAGGTTTTCCGTAGTTTCCCAGTGCCCTCGAGCAAATGCGATGTAGTAGGACATTAGGAAGAGTGGCTGCGGTCAACACTCTGGGAGCTCTCGAGGAATGGAAGGGGAAATGAAGGGGAGGGGACAGCAAAAGCCAATAAGCGTACACTCGAGGAATAACCAATATATATCCATGCGTATATTTAGCACCGAATTCGCCATTGAAACTTCAACCCAATTAACATGCACTTAAATAGTATTCATGCGAGCGTCAATCCATGAGAACACATGAACGAGTAGAATTGGTCTTGGAACCCGTGTCACAATTAAAATAAATTGGAAAGCCAATTATTGTATTATCACGCGGATTCAGGAAAACAGATTTTCCTTATTTCTGTCCGCCAATGCCGGATTCGGCTGTTACGTCATCGCCTATAGACGCACTTGTTCTTTAAAGGGCCAACGCCCGCACTAGACTCAGCGCCTTAGCTAAAACGCACGTGCACCGCATCTCGACCTTTGACCCTAATGTTTTCCGAACTCAAGTGGACCCCCGCTAGTTTATGACACAAGGCACCGGACGACGCGCGTGTCATAGATCCTCAGTTCGTATCTTCCAAGAATGTGAGATATAAACTCGAATACCATAATTGATGACCCTTTTCTAGCTACCGGTTAATTACACGCGCCTTTCAACGGTCCCATGAATAGTTTACCTATATTCATTATTTACGATCTTTTATCAAATTTATGATTCCCCCACGCCTGGATCAACCTATCCAAATTAGTATATAAGAGCAGGATTTAGTTAGTTAAACCAGTTAGTTCCGAATCTCCGACCAACGTATTAACTTCGATGGAGCGCGCAAAGCTCCATAGTACCTATTCGGCCCTGCGTGGTCAATTAATACAGTTAACTAAATACTAGAAGTGTACCAACAGAAAGTCTAACGAATAAATTGTGAGTATTTACAAATTGGCGAATCACCATTATTGGCATGCTGGATCCCTGTATCACGACTCGATCATCCAGTCACTGACTGCATCTGATTTAAATTCTTACATCATTGAGGTAGCGTAAGGCGAGATCTCCGTCCCTGGTGTAAAGAGCTAACGCTTTGACCCGAAAGTGAGATCGCCGTTACGTTCTCCCCAGTGCAACTCATAGGAGTTGACCGGGACGTAACACGGCATCACGACAATAAATCACTTTCAGGCGGTTTAAATACGTTACTTCTTGTTGCGCTTTCATTATAGCTGATTTTACGGTACGAATTACCCCTAAACGATATTGACCATCAGTGAGCCATAAATTCAATTTTTCGAGATCAGTTCGTGACGATAACGATGGTAGTATGATAATTTAGATGACGCTTGGTAACGTGCATTGCTATGACCGTGTGATCCTGGCAGCAAACCCTTTATGCAAACCAAGCGGCGTTCTATTAACTCACAATAAATATAAATTCTCGTGACAGCGTCGTTTTCGCGTTTTGCATATTTGCAAGAGCACAGCCGCCGGTAGTTAGGACAAATATGCGGAACGATAAACAAAAGTGGAATATATAGTTTGGTTAGGGAAAATAAATAACGGCCGCAATGTGTGCCGTGCACTGAGCTTGCAGGCCAATTCTGGCAATTTGGCTTTGATCGTCGACGGATTTTGCATACTCACATCATCCGGAGCAATAAAAACCGATTTCGCCAGTCAGAGCCAATGAAATCACAGTGTATTCGGTAATTTAACGTCATACTGTGCCCCCGGAAAAATAATTGGATATACTTTGATCCTTTTGTATCGAGAGGGCGTTGAATATAAATTAACTGTTTTATTTGATGCGCTATATTGTTGAGCCGCCAATTACCACGGCAAATTGTATTCATCGACCGTATATATAATACCATCGACACTTTTTTCTTTGTATTTCCGAGCGAGATGATCAGAAATCGAATAAACTTCGACGTTGCTTTTGTTTCTCTGAATTTGTGAGACTCGAGGGGCCCTGAGGCTTCATCGAATCGGAAAAGTTCGAGTAGGTTCTAGTGGAGCAGACACGGGCAACCTTCCTTAATGGTGTGGGGATGAATGGAACACAAAGAAAAAAGATTCCTTGTGACAACTACGTTTTCACTTTGTTGTACCCGAATTTTCCAAAATCAGATGCGAAAATTGATCAATTTATTACCGAAAACACGTAGAATAGTAACGTCAACTAATCACGATTAGCTCGCGCGAAAAATTCAGCATAGGAAATATAGTGCTGAGGGCAAACTGTATAGCTATGACCTCAAAAACCATGTTTCCAACCCTCTAATCGTGACTTTTGGATCACGATTTACGATGGTTAGTACGGGGTGTCCAAATTTAAAGAATTTTATATTCAGAAAAAAATTGCTGTTTCCATAACGTTTACAAATAAGTAAGCAAGCTTGTAAAGCACTGCCGCCCTCAATGCCCTTGTTACTTTATAAATCACAGGAAGCTTTGTCAAAGAGGAAGCCAGATTTGTATGAATCCAAAAATAATATGCGAATTTTTGTTTTAAATACTTATTTTCAATCACTATTTACCAATTTACCAATCCAATTACCAACATTTTTCTCAGGGAATTTAATTCTATTTTTTTTATTGTGCAGAATACATTTTACGTTCAATTTATCAAGCTTTAATTTGCATATCCGTCCATTCTCGTAGTACCTTTACTGGCGGAGCTTTACATTCCAGCTCAACATGAAGTGCCAGCTTTTTTTTACAAATGGAGGCTGTAGCTTTGGTCCAGCAGAACGACGAGAAAAGGTCGAGGCAAGAATATAGTGAAATCAGGTGCAGAAAAGCATTAATTTCTGAACATATTCCGCTCGCAACATTGCTACAGCGGAGTACGTACCTACCTATTAATAGTAGAAACGCATGTGAGTTTCTCCGCGCGTGTATTCATGAACGTACTGGGATTACGTTGAACGTGTCTTCGTGTGACGTGACCGGCTCGTGCGCTGGAACTTCCATCCGGCATTTATCGAGCCGCAAGAGGGTGAGAGAGGAGTTACAGGGGTATTGGCCCTGCAGATTTCCAGTACTTTGAAATATGCACGCGCTACTTTCACGCGCAATGTTCGCTTCCCTTTCCATTACTTTTTTTCATATTTCCCTTAATGGTCTGAATTTTTGTTTAATGATCCATCCGTTATCTCATTCGAAACAGGCTCACGAGGATGCATAGTACAGCACGGTTAAAAAAGACCGGAATTCTTTATGCATAAACTGGCCAATTAAATTTATTGTAGAATTGTGATATTAAATGAAGGCATTTTTACAATAAAATAAAAATAAATTCTTAAAATTATTCTATTACAGATTCAATTTATAATATACGAAAGTAGTGTACCACTTTATTATTTATGAACATTTTCGGTAGCTGTGTATTCATTTTCCAGTACATTTTTCGTTTTTTTTGCTGTGGGGTGTATAATAAATTAGGCATGTCATACAGACTCAACAATCGACTGACCCTCAACTTTCTAAATATGGTTCCCAATATTTTATGCTATCCTTCCTCATAAAAAAAAGATTTTTTTAGCGTTGTTTTTTAATTGTAAATATTTGAAACTGAATTTAAAAACGCTGCTTTTTTATCGAATTTTTTTAAATGCTGCGATGAACAACAAAATGTTTGGTCGACAAGCCAAAGTGTAGAAATATATTTTTTAAATTTGGTTTGTTTCTTACGATGGTTTTTTATAAATATCTTTGTTTAGCTTTAAATATGTATAAATTGCAAAACTTCAATAGAACAATCGAAAAGAGCTTCAAATATTTATAATTAAAACGAGGTTAAGTTAGAAATATGGAAAAAATTCTCCACATGCGATTTAGGAAGTTGAGGGTTGGTCGGTCAGTGCTGAAGTTAGTATGGAATGCCTCAAATGTTATCTCCAAATGTATTGAAACCGCCATGTTCACCGAGCTACACTAACAAACTCATTTTGCAGTTTTTTTCAATACCGATGACGATCTTCGCTGACGAAGAGTTGGTTGTATTTACACAGGGAACTGCAGCGACAGTGGTACCAAGAAAAACGAATATATTGAAAAGGGAATGACAGACATAAAATCCTTTTGATCCGAAAAATGTCACGCATATATCCCTTGTGGTGTGTGCGTATTTTGTTCGGGCGAGTGCGCGAATGACGTGTGACGTGGTAGGCGAGTACAAGAGCCGGAAATCCTATCGATTGTCGATAATCCCATCGTTCTCCCGCATATCAGTCGAGCGTGTTCGTTGTTGGTTCGTTCCGGCGAACCAGAACGCTAGAAATACGAGCAAACCAAGCAACGAAAATCACCTCGAAACTCGGTTGTATCTGTGTCGTGGACGGTCGTGTGTATAAACGTCTCGTGGCTGACGTCGAGACACCGGAAGAGACCAACGTGACAAATTTATCTTCAACGAAAATTTGCCCTCGGATGAACGAAGGGTGCCGCGGGAAAACTTCGTTTCCGCGGGAAACTCGCTGCTCCTTGAAAGGGAACAAACATTACCGCAACACTGCGCGTCCATCAAGTCGGGAAAAGTGTGAGGAAAAGCTTTTTTTCTCTCTTTTTCATCGTACTTTCTGTCCGCCACCGTCGTTGTACTTCAATCTTTTATTTTCGTTTACTGTTGTCTCAACGTCTCGAGGCACCGGCTGCATATACTCCGGTTTATCAGGTGGAGAGAGCAAAAAATCGTCGGGCAAACGACGAAGCTTTTACTCGGCTATCGTCCGGTTCATAAGCACTCGAGATATAAGACATCGGAGTGTAAATACAAAGCTCTTTACTCTTCTGTACGAAACTAATGAACTGCTCTACATTACAATGTTGAGGAAAAAACAAAACTTTATCATATTTTACTCTGGAAACAAAAGTGTCATTGATCGCAAAACCATTCGCTTTCGGGCTGCCATAAACATACGTTGTTGAATAGACCCAGTATCTAGTTTTCACAATTTCATATCAAATGGAAAACCACCAAAAATTCTATTGAAAATATTTTATTGATTTAACATGAAGTACTATTCAATCCTTCGTGTACAGAGTCAATATCCTTTGTGGATGGAATTCCCTAGGGCTGCGGTCCGTATATAAAATATGGAGTTCCAGTATTGAGTTCCACTATGGACGCGGCGACGACGCCGGCACTAAGGACAGTGCGTCAGTTCTCGTAGATGAAAAGTTAAAAAATGTACCAGTCGAATTTTTAAATTCTAATATTTGTCCTTATTAATCTACGAACGAGTAATTAAAATGTCCATGACATTGAAAAATTTTATCGACACAGTAGATTTCACTAATGGATGACTAAAGGAGGAAGTCAATTTTACTAGAAATTGATCTCGGTTCTCAAATGCACGAGATATGTTAGTTTTTATTAACCACTTTTGTATGGTTCTAATTTGTAAACCAACAAGTACCGGTCTTAAGGGGTATCAATTTTCGACGTCAGTTCATAAAATCCTTTTTTATTTCAATCACGAGAGAAAACTTTGCCATAAAAAAAAAAAGAGTTGCAACGGATGAGGCTAATCAACGTAGTGTTTGCTTAGTCTGTTGGTTCTCCAATTTCCTCCCATGCCCAGAATTTTCTCGAGGATGAAATACCACCTCTAAATTATATCGGCATTTCCGAACAATTTTATTCCGAGAATTCAGCAAAGAGACGACGCTCCGTTTGCGGAAAAAGTTTTTCCCTGAAGCAGCGAATTTGCGACGAGTAGAACAATGAAGAGAAGTTTTGCCGAGTGAAAAAAAAAAAAATGTCTGCCTTTCCGGATGTTTGGCCACGTTCCTCTTGATATCGGTCTTCATAATACTCTCTCTCTCTCTGAACAGCAACTTGTTTTCTGCAAACGATATTCCGTCTTCGTTTCGCAATCCATTATTATTCCCTTTCATTTCTGGAATTCAACGCGATAGATATTTACAACATCTGTTGATCAGACAAATGAACTTGTGGACATCCAAATAAATTTCGTTAATATTTCAAGCCCCGTAATCGAAATCGACATCAATTAATCGTACCTATCAGTTTAGATTGCGAGCACATAAGTCCAGAAGAGCAAATTCTTTCAACTATCGCGATGCTGTCCAATCCAAATGTTTGGTTGCACCGAGAAATAGGGATGTTAATGTTCAGATGATTACTTAAACTATCGGTTTTCTACGACCGAGATTATACTTCCTTTATTGAACTATCTGAAGCAGAAAATCTGCAAATTTCGTGCGACCACGAGTATATAATTTACCAAGCACGTAAATCAAACGTATATCAACGTACTTTTTTGTGTCAGTGTCACTTGCAACTTCAACTTTATCTTCCAGAAATATAAGCTTATGGTGGCCAAAATGCAGTTCTGAATATTTTCGCCAATCAACAGTGGCATAAATTGGCAACCTAATATTTCGGCGAGGGTTTTCAAAATTAAATTACGGTAGAGTAGCTTTTTGGACCAAGAATCAATATCGGAGTCGCGAGTGCGCTGAAATTCGTTTAAACGATACTTGACGTGCAAAATAAGAAAAAGGCGAGAGTGAAAATGATGCACACGAATGAATAACGATTTAAAATCATTAATCCGAACTCTTGAGGCGAGGCACAGGCGCCAATTAAGGCAACGTGTCGAAATGTTCATTCGGCGAACAGCTGTGATACTCGCCGGATCGTTTGCTCGGACGAGCGTACATTCGTCCAAACAAAATGTATGAGCAGCAGGGTGATGTCGCACCTAGAAATGCGTGCGATGGTGACCGAGCTCTTCGCTCACGCTCGCTAATTGGAATTGGAACTGGCGAGAACGAATGCACCGGGGAGATCGACACCTGGATATAGGACCGGTTGGATTGACGAGTGGACATTTTTCTCTCACTCCAATGGATGGATGCAGCAGCTTGCTCGAATGCCTGCGTCAGATGCTTCTTCTAATCGTGATTGTATCAATAAAAAAAAGCAGGATAGTTCGATCGACTAGAAAAATGAATTCTTACGACTCGCGAAATAATCCATAAAAAGATTCTGTTAACCCGTTGAAGCGAAGCCATTTAATTATCGTCTACAAAAGTTCAATTGTACATTAATAAATTCATAATTGATTTCGATATCTATTTTGTAAATAGGATAATCATCTCACGATTGATAATAGGAATTCATAATTCAGCTAAAAACTTTCTTTTACGCGTTGTCAAAAATATTCTAACCAAAAGGATTGTTTGCATTTCATAAATTAATTCCTGCTGGGATTTGATCCAGCAACAGACCACCTACGCGAGACTGAATAAATCCAGCCGTGAACAGAGATCACATCGTGAATAAATCGTGAATTAGCGGCTCGATGCATGGCGGATAAATTCGCCGTTACCGAATAATACAATTTAATCGCATGCATTAGCTCGTTGAGACTTAACAACGCATTCGCGAGAGCCCGTGTAACACAACGGCTTATTAATTCGGCAAGAGCGTTGGGTTATGTAGCAGACATTAAATGAAAACAGATGGAGAACCGTGAACACACGCAAATTGCCACAAGAGGAATTAGCCCTCGGGACCATGTGGCTCCATGTGGTGTACGTTGCCTCATTGGGTATGTCGGAGTAGCTCACGAATTTCGATTGACCCTCGACCTCCCAACCAGTGCGATGTTCGTACGTAGCCTTTGCACTCAAGTCTCTCGTCGACGAGCCTCACATGTGACGACCGTGGGTGATGCACCGAGACATCCAGTGTCCTCATTCCTTTCAGTTAATTAAATAAATAAACCACAGAAATCAATAACAATTTAAATACCTTTCGTTTCGATTAATGCATATCGCTATTAAATTGTAGATTCCTGTACGTGTCGTTTAATATGGTCTGGGTCAAATATGCAAACGACTTTCTAATATATCTTTCAATACCCTAAATATATCTCGACGCAACCACAGCTGCCACCATCATCGTATATGAGAAAGAAGAAGTTGGGGATTGGAATAATCCTGAACCGAGGTTTGTTCTACATTGTTCGGCTACATTGAGGGGTATCCCGAGGGATTGAGCTTGCTATGAGGTCAAGAGGGTTCCCAAGGCATTATGAAGGGGCTAAGGATATAAGGATATACAATATAGGAGGTCCCGATGAATAGAGGGAGTGACAATGATCACATCACAATTATCACCGAAGTTTAGAGTACATCACCCTATTTAATGCATGGTTCTCACTCGATTGAAGTCACCATAGTAACTGCCGCCATCGTAACCGTTGCCGTCAGTACCATAAATATTGTAGTGGCAATCATCACCGTAGCAACTTTCGCCACGGTACCCATTGTCATAGCGAGTTTCATCGTAGTAAGAGTTGTCGAGGTAAACGTCGCTTTCGCAATATATAATTAAATAATATCACAATTCTACATTACTTTTAATTCACTACTTGATTCATAAAAAACTGAATTTTTTATGTTTCCAACAATGTGGTGGAGACTTTAATAAAACTTTCTTGCATTTCGTTTTATTGCTAACTCATAATGATAATGTATTTGATCAATAACAAACACACACATCATCATGAGACCTAAAGTCAAGAGTCGAATCGTTTTAAACATCGTTAATTCAAGAAACAAGGCCACCCATTGCCGAAAAATCTTCCACACTGAAGTCAACCAATAAGCAAAGTTAATACGAAGATGTTGCAGTAACTATAATGATTTGTTGGTGTCGTTGAAATTTTTTCCACGGATTCCGATTGACACCTCGACCTCCGGCGCAGCTCGGAATTCGCACGTATCCATGTCCTCAATTATCTCGCTCACGAAATACGGATTTAACGGCCGTGCGAAATGCACCGAGGACATCCTGTGTCCTCGCACCTGTTCGTTGCTTGGCTAAATCGCGAGAGAATTTTCTGGGCTTTGGCAAGGAAGCAAACCAGACATCAGAGGCGAGCATGACGCTGTTCGCACACGATACAATCGGTGCATCGCTCTGCTCTTCTCTCAGCTGTTCCTCGTCCCGTAATTATTCTCCAGAGATAAAGCACTACGGATAAGAAGAGCCCTCGTCCGGGGCGGACGTCCTGCTCAAGACAACTTAGTAATTGGAGAAACAAAACGAAAAAAAAAAGAAAAAAAAAACTTTCAAAGAACGGTAGGACACAGATAGAATTGAAGTCGTGTGCTTCGCATTGTCTTCGACGTCACCCATACCAATTTTCGCGTAAATACCATTACGAGTCTTGTGTCCCTGCGTCGAGATGCAGCTCGGCGACGAAACGTTGAAAGAAATTGCCTCGCGTAGTACGTGCGATGAAATGCTTTCTTGCTCTCCTTTCTTTCGAACGCTCCGAATGCCTTCTCTTATTCCGTAGGGAGAGCGAGAACGGAAGAATTGAATTATTTCGTTGGCAAGAGCCACGACTACATCCTCGTGACTCCTGAAGAGACGTATCGGATTACGGAGAAAAAAAAAGTCAAAAAGTAGGAGGAGGAGGAGGAGGAGGCAAAAAACTGAAAAGTGGATGAGGGTCGAAGCGCATTCTGACGATGTCGTGGTGCACAGGTGCCATCCGATATTTTCTTTCGATCTGTCCTCCAGCTGCAGTTGTCGTAGTAATGATTTGCGAGAACTCTCGAGACGGGGTTGCCTCCAATAGCCTCTCCACCTCTTCCTGTTCACTTTCTCCACGCAGTAATACGAATTGAAGACGCTTCGATGCTGGCTGTGGCATATTCTGGATGCTCCTTCGGGAATACCCAAGAGGACGGCACCAAGGATATTGCTCGAACGGTATTACAAATCGAGTGTGCACGGAGAAGGGTAGAAAGTTATCAGAGAAAATCGCATAAGACGCTGCTTCTGTATACCGATGGAAAGAATTGCCCTAGAAAGTCGACAGGGAGGATCGAAAACAATACCAATAATATGAGACTTATCGTCGTCGCGACGTCCGCTCGAGTCGCGACAACAGATTAATACTTTCAACTCACTATATTCAGCCTATTTTTTTGTTTCACTTTTTTCTTAATATTCGAAGGAGCAGTGGCAGCATAATAACGAATCTTTAAATAGAAGAATTTAATGGTTCAATCGATATTAAGGGAGAACAATTTTTGGGCACGTCATTTATCGAAACATGATCATTACCATTGATTCAATAAAATGCGCTTATTTCTCCGTCAAGCGTTTCATCAAACTCAATGTTATCAAATCATTATACGATGCAGAAACATTGGATCATATGAAAATACGTAAGAATCGAAATTCTATGTTCTAATAAATGATTTCGTCAGATAAATTATTTGATTGTAATCTATATATCTATCAGAATACAATGACCAACTGACTAACACACCAAAATATCCAATTTTCATCCCAGTTTGTTTTCTTTATAATATAAGCATTTGCAATTAAAGGATTCTTACAAATTCGTCCCTTAAGGGTAAAATTTACACTCACGGATTTTCTTATATTTCTGAAAATATTGTCTTGATAAAGGGATGAAACTCTTTTTTGGGGATTCCTCAATATCTTTTGGTACAATGAGACGTCAGTTTTATGATTTTTGTTTTAAAAAGTCGCAACAAATGCTCAAAAATGAGAGGTCTACCATTCTAGGATACTCGGAGTATAATCATACTCGTGGAAAAGAAATTTGGGCTTGTGTTGGGGGTGAGTTACAGTTTTTTCTGTGTATAGTTACAGTTTCAAAATATTCCTAAGGTATTTAAGTTTTTCTTTTCTACTTCCCCCCGAAATTTTAGAAAAGCGGGTAAAAATTAAAAGGGTTAATATTTTTTGCACGGGAGAGGTCCGAGCCAACTATAAAATTAATTTCTGATTTCATGGAATGCAGAAAACCCTCGCTAAGGTCTAGAATAACAGCCAGTTAAGTTATGAGTCTTCGGTTTTAAAAAAAATATTTTTCCGTCTGCCCATTATAATGGCGAGGTCGTTCCCATTGTCGAAGCCTCAGGGGCTTAGCGAGAAACGCTGGATTTGCTTCTTCAACGAATCGTTGACTTTTTTTGCGTCTACCCCCGAGCAACAATGCGATTCTCATTTTGCTCTTGTTCTGGTGCTTTCTCTCTTTCTCCCTCTCTCTCTTTTTCTCGCCTCAGGGAAAAGAGCACGTATAAATGCACCCAGTCGAATCACGTCTGTCCGTGCCAGCTGTATTTTCCGCGACACCTCTCTATCCCTCTCTCGCATTTATGTACTCCCCGCTATCACCCTTTCACAACCGTTTTATTCCTATTTTCATCTCCTCATCCGCCTTCCGTTTTTACCAACGCACTCTCACGTTCTTGTTTCTACACGGAAAGAAGGATCTAGTAAAAACTGCGATATATCCGGTAGAAACTGCCAGAAAATTCGACTACCGGATAAGTACCACGCAACTCTAGCGAACTTTAACGTATAAAGTTCGATAAGTTCTACCAGGCCTAGTGGTCATTTTTTCTGTGATAATTTTAGCTTGATAGTAAAACAGTGTTTCCTAAAAGGTAAAATATATTTTGCTGGAAGTTTGGTAATTTTTTATCAGAAGTTGCAGTAATCAGAAAATTTTCTGTGCTGATGTTTGGATGTTTGGCTCGTGCCGCTCTATCGATACACCTAATGACTAATTATTACGAATGAGGATAAGAATTTTCAGCGATGATAATGGTGATTCCACATGAATATGTCTTTTCATTACTCCCAGCCAAGAATCCAGCGTCGGTGGTCATAAAATGACAGCGATGCTTTTTAAATCCTTCGGCTGTTTTAAAAGTACGGTAACTTAAAAAAATAGTCGGACGAAATAAAAATGAATAGTCGTCATAGTGGCCAGGTCTTCCATGATTTCCCCGAGTGCACGCCGATATTGTGTGTACATATGGTTATGAATCTATCGTTATGTGCAGGTACAACTAAGACTTAAGCTGCACAATGGCCGATGAAATAAAAGACCAAGCAAATTCAGGGAAAAAAAGAGACGAGAAAAAAAAAACGATAGGTTTTCCAATTTTTGTTTCATCATTTTTCATCGTACAACGGCGTGGGAGGTGAGGTTTTTCGTATGTTTCGTCTGCGCCTTGCGAATTAAAATCGTGGCGTAATACACCATTTATTCCGCGTTCCTCTTAAGAGACCCCAGCAGAGGGTTAAGTGTTAGAATCTGCAGTCACTCTTTCCTAATGCGGTACTGTACTGAATTTGCACAAGACTACACAAAAAAGGGGTAAATCTGGTGGCTTCATTTTAACCGAAATTCTCTAGTATAAAAATACATCGGAATTTCATAAAAAAATGTTTATTCGGTCGGTGCTAAATGTGTAACTTGTGCACTAGGAAAAAATAAGTAGATCGTCATAATTAACGTTTACCGACGTTTGACAAATTTTTTAGTTAGTACATTAAAGATGTTGCTTACCTAAAGGATACATCAATCAATCAATGCGAAAAATTGTTGAAAAAACATTTTTTTGTTGTATAAACAATAAATTTGGTCAAACGTCGACAAACACAAATTTTGCTAATAAAAACAATATCATTTTCTGTGTGTCAAGTGAACACTCATCTAAGTAATGGCCGCAAAAAACACTGCTTAACGTGTGGGAACATCGAAGACACCCATTCTATTCGGTCCAAAAACAGGAATAATATCCGAAACACATGAAATTCTTGTAAGAAATACTGTTGAAAAAAAACACCGTTTTTGCGGATACCAGAAATACTTGTGCAGCAGAAAATACTAAGGATATTACTTTCTGCAGCACGTAACTCCCATTTTTTATCGATTGCTCCGTATGAATTGTGCACGATATACTCGTATGTGCAGTTTTCCGCCTCCTCTTCACTAGGTTGAAATATATATATATATATATATTATGGAAAAATTCTCTCATCTTTGTCGTTCATATTTTGCATAAGCGGCCAACATATATGGAAAACTTCAGAAATCCGCTTTTATTTCGAATCGGGTAAAGTTTATAAAAAGAACACGACAAAGGAATCGCAGTAATGATGACAAATCTAAGCGACAAAGATTTTTGTTCTTGTAAATGCTGTAATTTTCATTATCTACTACAACTATTTCATGATTATTAAAACTTTACAGCACATTTTACTTGGTAACCATCATTTAAAATTATAAATACGTGATTTGTACTCTTGTGTAGAGCTGAATTTTGAAAAAACTTCGCTTTCACTAAAAATCTAGTGCCAACTTTCGATGATATTACACGTTCGCTGCTTTCTAATTCGTAGAGACTCGGTAAGAACAAAGCCCGGTGAGCGAAAAAATAACGAGTAAATCCCCCGTTTCCAGCCTGTGTTGGCTATCTTTGGACCCTTCTAATTTTCTCTCTGCCGCACCGGCATCCGCGGTAGCATACACCTCGGGATATAATGCGGTACGGTTAGAGCGAGGGCGAAAAATAATTTTCTTCTCATCCCCTCGCAACTTTAAATTGCCGCACTCTTCCTCCTTATTTTTAACGCTGCCGTTATCAAGAGTAGGGAAAATATTTTCCCGGCGCTCTCGTACACCGGCATACACAGCTTGATTAAACGTTGTCAAGTATAAGAATATATAGATATGAGATTCTGAAGTTGTGTGAAAAATCATTCGTCTCCAATTGCCATACATTTTTTTATTTATTTCCCTCGAGCAATTTAATTCACCAATATTTATTCATTCAGTGGATGCCGGTAAAATGCTCCTAGCATTGGAGAGTAGAATCGCCGCTTGAGATTATGAAAGTTTTCAATGCGGTGAAAACGGTCGAGAGTTTATTTATTTATGTTGGATTAAACTGCCCCTGGAAACAAGAAAATAAATGAATATGTTTTGTTTTCTTCTTGTGAAGCACCTAAAAAGTTTTTCTTTCAATAGTTTTATTGATATTGATAATATTTTGCCGAAAACGGTGCAAATTCTTGACGAGTGCACTTCTTAAAGTGTGGAATTCAATAAAAAGACAAATATTCTAAATTCAAGGTATATTTGACACTTTAAAACCAAAGAAATTGAGTTTGCAACTTCACGTGTCAACCATGTCATAATTATTTTTTCACTGTCTCTAGACTATCCAAGTTGCTTATAAGTTAAACTACGTTTTTTCCGTCGGACCTTATTTTATTTTAGCAAAAATATTTTTGTTTCATTTTTTTATTTTTAAGGTAATTAAATTAAAAAACACTTTTATCTCATCGTATCAATAAATTATCGAATCAGATTGTATTCTACAGCCACATTATGTATTTTCAAAATCGATGTCCCAAGCGATGTTAAGCCATGCGTTGTGGTTCCGGATAAAAGTGGCGACATAGAGAACTGCATTAATCAGCTGATCGCCGCTAATAAATGCATAAATTCTGAATTTCGCCCCGCGGGTAGTCGGGATTAAAAAACTTCGTGTATTTATAGAGGCAAATAAAAAAAAATATAAATTCGAAGCTCGGAAGGTGGATTTTTAGATTAAACGAATAAAACTGATGAATACCGAAGAAAAATCCTGTCAGTTTTATAGCGGGACATTGGGGAAAATATCGCGTGATTCAATTGGCCCCGGCCTTCTGCACTCTTAAACATAACGGCAGAGCACAGATGCGCTATTGCCAATAGCCATATAGAGACGGTACGTATAGTTCTATCTATGGAAAAGACGCGGCAAAGAGCTCTCTATTGGCGACGTCCCTGCGGGTAGTTCGAAGCCTGGAATACCAGATACGGAAGGAGTGAGAGATATTAAAATCTTGAAGTATGGCTGCTCGAGCATCCCAATTTCTATGAATTCCTGATTTTACGATCCCGAGGAAATGCGCATCGAATGCATATCCGAGTTCCACTCTGTCTCCTTGTGCTACTCTCTCGACGCCCCAGCGACGGGCATTAAAAAGAGAGAAAAAAAAAACGCATTCTTTCTGCAGGAAGTAAAAAAACACCCCCTCAATTCATTTCATATGAATAATCGATAAGCTTCGACAAAGCGCTTTCTCTATAGAAAAAACTGAAAATGGCACATAATATTGAATCACATAATGCGAATTTCTTGAACATGTAAATCTCAATTAAAAGAAAAAATGAATAATTTCAAACGAATCAATGAATAGATCTTTTTATACCTCCTGTAATTACGAATTTTTAATAGCTGCAGGAAAATTGATGCAAAGAATTCGGGCGTTCTGCGTGCATCTCTCACTTGCATGTGCGTTTCCTCGGTGACCTTGATTCTTGAGGAAATGTAATAAGATTTGCATATTTCCCATTAGAAGCGCATCAATTACATTATTATTGCACTATAAAAAATTATGTGACTTCGCTATTGGCAACATTTCTCATTCACGCAAGCCCTTTCTCTCAGTAAATACATAAGGCGAGCCCGTGTTTTTGCCGAAGGTTTTACGATGCCGTTAAAGTCGTGGAGCGAACGGAGAACGATGAGAGATCGTTAACCTAGGTAACTCGGTAGGAACCACCAGGGCCAAGCTGTTGCTCCTGATTTCCAAAGTAACCGGATGGTGAACATTGCGAACATTCAGGAGATCACTTTTTAGGGTGCCTCCGCGGAAACGACCGTCACTTAAACCGAAACGGATGCTATTATAAATTTTCGTTATACGCAGCAATAATTAAAATGTAAAAGGTAAACAACTGGAGTATCGCGTCCTTAGTTTTATATGCATCGCAATTAATGCAACTGATCTATCCGGAGCGTCCCCCAATAAAAACCCCTTCAACCCCTGGCTTCTCATTCCCGAGCAGTAACTTAAACAATCAGCAATAACGGTATAGGTAAGGTAGGCATCGACGTTGGCGGTCCGTACTTATAGATGGAATTTTATAGCGAAACATATCTCGGGGTCTGAGATTTATGATCGCTTTATTCAGATCTGAATTATTATTATATATCGATTGTAGTTGCTTAATAATTTTTTATTAAAATTCATTAATCAGCCACAATCGACGAGTTTTCTAATTCAAACACGAATAATTGTGAAAAAAATTCTGCCACGACCCGGGTTCGAACCGGGAACTCCAGAATTCTAGCCTGGTGCGTTATCAATTTCGCCACCGTGGCCCTGGCAGAACTGTTTCCACAATCGATTTTTAATTTCGGTTTTAACGTCAGGTATTGACATGTCAATACCCCGTATACCCCTATACCATTCTCACAACGGTCGAAGCCAATCAATACACTAATCAGCAATAACGTCTGAACATTATCAACTGATTTTTGTTTTGGCAAATTTTTGTACGGTTTTCATGAAACTATGTTCGTTTAATTACCCTGAAACTTCACGGGTGCAATAACATCCGGATTTCCACATTCGGCGAAAATACCTTTGAAAGTTGTGATTTTTTAGCCGTTTCACCGATTTTACTGATTTTTCGAATACATTTTGTTTTTGGTAAAGTCAGTGGATTCATTTAACCAATTTATGCATACAAACTTTCTTCGAGATCTTTTTTATTCGTCACTCGTTATTTTAGGAGGAGATTCTTTCATATCAAGATGCAGTGCGCTTAATATCAAGACCAGCTATCACCCCTTCAGTCTCGCCCTTCTCATACCCAACCATTAACTCGAATAAGTAGAAAACACTAATGATAACGAGTGCATATAGTCACGTAGAGCAAACATTTCCTTCTCGGTTGTTACCGCGTGAATTATGACCAGCTAATTCAGCGAAGTATATGCCACGGTGGAAAACTAAAAATATCTCATAGACGTTTGGTTCCCCGGGGGGAATGTAAATA
Organism: Clistopyga incitator; assembly: GCA_947507545.1. Classification (NCBI taxonomy): domain Eukaryota; kingdom Metazoa; phylum Arthropoda; class Insecta; order Hymenoptera; family Ichneumonidae; genus Clistopyga; species Clistopyga incitator. The sequence continues at coordinate 6,349,431 of OX382173.1, read as the reverse complement.
TGGACGTGCCTTACTGTCATGATTAGGGAGTAGCATAAAAATAAAACTGCAGGATTTAATTGACTCGGAACGGTCCATACATTGCCAATATATGAATGCGCTTCGACTATAAACTTTTTGGCGCAGATAATCACTCGCGTTCATATGGAGATGATATAAAATGAAACAGTAAATAAAAGTTCATTAAACAGTTTTATTATCAAATAGTAATTATTCGTATCTCTTTGCGTTTTAATGAGGGCGCTGTAGAACTCGCAAAAAAACGTGGCACTCAGAATAGCACGTCTATATGCGTGCAAATTTTTTCTTCGCCCGTATACGTAACTAAATAAACGAAGAAGCGTAGAGTGCTTGTGCATAGCTAGTAAATCTGTTTAGTGTATAGGACATTCCGTGCCAACTGGACCTGGCTCAGACCCTCGACCTCTCGGATTTTATCCCCGGTTTTCATGTTATTGTTCCGTCTCTATGAAGCATTCACAATTTTTATTAGATTTTTTTTTGTAAAAAATTTTCATGCCTATGATTGTTAATAACGAACACATTGAGGGCCCCAAAAATCTGACGAAATTCTCATAAATCTTGTGTCAGATATCAGTATTTTCAAACTTAGACCGAAAAAGCTCCGGACTTTGCTTCTATTTTTTTACGAATTGTTTTCAAAACGAAAAATGATAAAAATTATATGCCCGAAAATCGTGTTACTGTAGGGTTAAACATATGCCAATTCTACATATGCCAGAACTTCGGAGAATTATTTCACATTTTATTGAAGCGATTATGTTTCATTCACATTTTTTACTAACTTTTATTTTCAATTTAAAACAATTGTTTCAAAAAAATCTAAAATAATTTTCCAAAGTTTGGAATGTAAAAAAATGTTCAAGCAGTAGCATGCATTTTATGCATACGCATAGGATTCTTGCGCATCGAACTTTGTTCAATGTACATTTTGATAAAAATTCGTAAATAAATAGAAACAAGGTCTAGGGCACTTTCGATCTAAACTTAAAAATATTGATATCCGATACAGGATTAAAGAGGATTACCAAATTTTTCAAATTACGAGCTTAAATATATTCTTTATACATAATCGTAAGTATATGAATTGTTTGAGAAAAATCCAACGAAAATCGGGATTGCTTCTTAGGATAGGACACTGACATGAAACCGGAGATGAAATCCGAGAGGTCGAGGGTCAGACCCAAGTCGCGTTGGTGTGGAATACCCGATACGTAGCTAGGATATGGGCGTGTATGACTACATTTGTGTATAATGCACTAGCTACATACGAGCTGTGCAGTCATATACACTCTCAAACGTACCTTTGATCTTCCTAATAACGCGAGCATCATAACTCCCCAACATTAACGTGAACCCACTTGGCGATATACTGAGTTTTTATCGTCAGATTGCTTATACATATATACGCTACTTCCGAGTGTGATGTTGCGTCGCCGGAGAAAAGGGTGAAAGCAAAGAGTGGTGTATGCTCCATCCTCTGCGAGGCCGACTGGCGGTCCTCCCGCGCGTTGCTGTGACTACGAAAGTATTTGCGGTCTGGTCAAGCGCAAAACCCGAGAGCCATTGCGTTACTCCCGCCCGCGGTGTCATACGGTTTATGCGAGCGTAAAATGAGATCGTTGTATAGGAACATTACAGCGTATATCTTTGAGTACAGCGATAGGACTACACATTCACGTTTCAGGGTTTATCGACAATGGGTTGTCTTTGACATCATGACGATTCAGAATTGTCGCTCACACCCTTAAATTTGTATACTAAAATCAAGTATTTATTCATAGTTAAAACGCATATTCCGTGGATAAGCGTATATATTTTTTTTGAGACGAAAAAAAAAATTATACATCTACAATAAAGTTTTACTCGAAAAGTGAATTACATGCTTGGCTGGTCTCAGTACCTCAGATGCTTCGCTGTGCACAGTTAATTTTTGTACCTATCTTTTTGTGTACCCTTATGTACGTGCTGAGTTATTCTGTTTTTTCTTTCTTTTTTTTTCGTACTGTGCTTTATTTCTTTATATCAATTCATATTTTCATTTTCATTACTTGGATTATATATATATTTAGCGGTAACGCAGTTTTTGTATGGAGTTATTAGAAAAAAGTATTTCGATTATATCGTTCACTTACTTTTTCACCAATTTTTTTTTTTTTACTTGATTGAGTACTAACGATATCCGGTGGATCCAAAAAATTTAATAAACTGCAGGACGTATGTCCCAATCACTGGTCATTCAGCAGTAAACGGAAGAGTGTGCTTTGATTGCAGTTAAATCCTTGGTAAAAGTACAAAACGGATAATCATTGATCACGGGAATATCCAACTTATTTATGTTTTTCATGAGTTCTAGGACCTTGATGAGCAAGCGAATGAGTTCTAACGCTTAGGAACACGAAAAAAGCGGTCTCGTACATTAATTATGCAGTGGCTTTTACCGAAAACGTTTAACGACGTTTAAAAATACGATTACGGATTTAATGCCAACCGCATTGCGTGCCACTTGACCTTACAACTGAAAAGTCTCGTTCGCGGTATTAAACTGCATTTTCCAACGTTTAAAAATACTGCTCCATAAATAATTTGCGCCGACATGCGTCCCAAATATTCTCGGCTAATAGTTGTAAATTTGAAGTTGAATATTTCTAGATAAGAGAAAAATCTGAAGAAGACAATTCAATAGTAACGAAGGTCCCAGAATTATTGGTATAACAAAAAAAAAAGTTTCCCAAAAAAACTCGATCAAGTTCTAAAGAACTCAATAATATTTTTTTGTCGAGTGCACGACCTCGATGTTTTTCGAATACGTATCTAAGAATCTTATTTTTTCGCGACATTTTAATCCAATTGAATTTTCGATTGAAACTCTATGTGTAATCCGCGTCCTTGATTTCATTAGGCTTAAGTAACGCCACAGTAAACTACCCACTGTAGTTAAGTGTTACTACGTAACGCGATTTAATATACGAAAGAAAATAAAAGTTCATTGTACGCGTGGTAAATTTAAAGGCAATTTATATTAAAATCGCGACTTACACTCGTTGTATTAAATTTAGCAATTTTACCAAATTTTTTCTTAACAGTGCCTTTCTTATGATAATGAAGAAAATTATTCCCTTTCATATATTTTGTTATTTAAAAAGGGAGCTTCCGGTATTCTGATGAAGACTTTATGCCAAAGCTCTCGTTGTCAGAGTTGGCGGATAAGAGTTTTTTAAAAGGGTGCGTCGGGCGGGGTTGGTGGTGGTGGGAGGTCGAGTACTCTCCAACGATATTTCAAGAGAGGATCGAGGAGATTCTCTCATAGAGTTGTCTATTGTCCTCCCGAGAGCACCGAACAGCCCTTTGTCTCCGCGTCACGAAGCGTTGGCTCGTGTACTTCGCCCATAATCCTTTCCTCTCACTAATACTGTGAGTTTCATCGCTGTTGATGCCTTCCTCTCTGCACCTCACTCTACACGGTTCTCCTGTTCTTTCAGCTTCCGATCTGGACTGCATAAGGGCTCTCTTCAATGAGAAGGAGAAAGAATTGTCGCTGGCGGTGGCGAAGGTCGAGGAGCTGACGCGACAGCTCGAGGAACTCCGGGGACGTCACAACGGGAGTAACGGCGCCAACGGTGCCGGTGGGCCCGGACAAATGTCAACCCCCGCGAGCGCTGAACTTGAGAAACTACGTAGAGAGCTCATGGTAAGCGATAATATACACCTATTTTACCCCTACATTATTTTACCCAGGAGTCATTCGAATGTATTCTAACCCGAAATTGCCTCATACTTATAGTATATATACATATAGCGATTATAACACAATATGTAAACTTTTGAGTAGCTGCAAAAACTTGTAATTTTGGAAATAACTTCAGGGGAATATTTTTGGAAGCATACATTTTTCTGATTGTTTTTTCCCATATTTAACGAAAATTAGTATTTCTTACAGCTGTTTTGATGTTTATGCATTATTTCATAATCGCTAGAAGTTACTATCATGGAATCGTAATTGCAAAACAAACAGTACTGTAAATTACATTTTCTTATTTAATGGGGAATTCGCAGCTTCGTTGTAATCTAATCTTCAAAACGCAATGTTTGCGGTTAAATGAAGGAGAAGTCGAAATTATGATTGAATTTCCAGTGTGTAAAAAGTTGTGAATATTGGGATCTGCACATGCGTCGACTTGTTTAAAGACATTGACACGAAGTGTCTCTTTGTGCACAGGTCGGAGGCACAAAAAATCGACTTTTTGTAAGCAATACAGAAATCGTAAATCTTAATACTAAGGAGAAAGTATTGTAGTGAAAATTTATAAAATGCGATAGGTGGTAGTTTTTCGAATGTGAGATCCAAACGGCCTCGATTTCCAAATATATTTTATCGTTTTCATAGTTGAACAATATTTGATCGTAACTTGAGTCATGGACACGCGAAGCTGATTCATTTTTGAAAAACCACTAGTTTGCGTTTTTGCAAATATATACATTCTTAATTAATGAGATTAAAAAGCTAAAAATACGTAAATGAGCATTTTTATGGTAGATAAATTTAGCAAATAAATCCTGAAGCCACCGATAAGGGGTCGTTATTTGCATTTCCCTAGTATCTGTTTCGAGTTAAAGACATAGAACGGAATTAGTTCGATTTCCCCGATGCGTCACCGTCCATGTCGTCTTAGACAGACGTCCGGGCGGACTTTCTATCACTCCTGCAATGGGATCTACACGTTTTTTCTTCCCTTCCACCTCAATGACACGTAAACCTAAGCTGTATTCTGCCGCGGTTTAAATTCACGAGCCGTAGCTAATGCCATTTCATTTGCAGTATCGGAACAAGATGAACGAGCAGCAGAATCAAGTGGTGTCGCAGCAGAGGCTCGCGTTGGTTCAACGTCAGGCAGAGATGGCATCGATAGACGCGAGGATAGCTCAGCTTCAGGGACGTCTTCAACGTAAACGAGCACTGAATCAACGACTCAGTCAACAACTTGGGGCTACTAATCGTCAGGGTACGCAGCCGGGTTTTCAGGATGCCAAGCACGACTTCAACAACGTTGTGAAGCAACGACCAGCTGGCAATATTGCTGCCATAGAACCCTACAGTCATATACCTAACGACAACGACTTTAATCTCAACAAAAATGATCCTAAGTACCAAACGCTGCCGTACAATACGAAATTCACTGTAAACTTCAAAGCCCCCGAAGACGACGTCAACAAGAACAAGATTCAGCACAGTGCCAGCGCATCACAGATCGGTCAGAGATCGGCTTTTCAACAATTCGGTCATCAAATCGCTCACAGTCAATCTCAGTCACACATACAGGGTAAGTCGTGACTTTATTCCTTATATACGTTTTTGCAATTCGGACAATATTAGTGGAAAAGCTTAAACGTATATTTTCGTCCAAGTTCGTGTACAGTAACTGGATATATTACCTGACCAATTATTACAACGCCTACAATATTATACGTAAACTAACTGAAGAAAACATTTTTACGTTCCTACTTATAGTTTTACTTAGAATCAAACTATTTTTCTCCTTAGTCGTGGAGCAATATATTATACAAGTATCATCAAAAGCGTTTTCATTTTCAACAGGTCAGTCACAGCTTCTCGGTATAGGCCAACAACAGCAGCAGCAATCGCAGAACAGTCCTCAGGGCTACGCTCCTCAACCGGGCAATCTTTTAACGAGTCATAGCGCCAACAATAACAATAACAACAACAACAATAATCAACAACTAGGTACAAACAACGCTGTCGCCTCTCACAATTCTTTTGTGCCAGAAGGCCAAGCCCAATTGCAAAACGTGAGGCTTCACGGTCACTCGCAACAGCAGCAACAGCAATTGCAGCACCCGAACGCTGGTCAGAAACAGCATAGCTCGACGAACTCGTCCAACTCGAGTCTCGCGAGTGGCCAATCGATAACCCAGGCACACAATCATCGAAATTTGCAAACGCATCAAAAACCCGTATCTAGCGTGGCACCGAGTTTCCCAGTTAAATCGCCGATCTATCAGACCTCATCGACGAAGATACATCCGGTGATGCCGCAAACCCTGAGTCTTATAGGTCGTGGCCACTCGGCAGGTCCCCAGAACTACGCAGGTCTTAACGCTCAGAACTCGCAGAATGCTCAAGGTCAACAGCAACAGCAGCAACAGCATCAGACCATGACCAATCAACAGGAGGCGAATTATTCCACGCGCCATAATTACCAGCATCCGTCTCAAGGTAGCGGGCAATTTACGTCCTACAGAACTCAAAATTCGCCGAATCTTCCTCCCAGCGGCGTCGGGCATTCGAATCAAGGTAACGGAAACGTAGCGGGTTATCCAAGCCAGAGTTACAATCAGCTACCGACCGGAAGTGGAAGTCAGGAGCTGCAGCAGAATGAGAGATCAAAGTTCGAGACTTCTACGAAGAGCCAACAGGACAAATACGAGCATTCGTTGCAGGGAAAACACGAGCACAATGTTAGATACGATCAGCAAGGACTTTTGAAGCACGACAATCAAGCTGGCAAGTACGAACAGTCCAACCAGCCGAGCAAACCTTATGAACAATCCACCAACAAACACGACCAGATTATCGGTGGATCTCAGCAACTGGGCGGAAAATACGAGAACTCAACGAAACACGATTCACAACAGAAATACGAGTCCTCTCAAAACAGGCACGACCAACATCACAACGCGAAATTTGATCAGACCGGTCAGCAACTGCCAGCTGTACATCAATTCAAGCATGACCAGCACGAGGTCAGAGGATCTACGAAGTACGACCATAGTTCGCAATTTAAACATGAACAACTATCCAAGTACGAGGGAACGACGAATTTCCAACAATTCAAACAGCAGGAGCACGCCAAGTACGACGCGACAAGGGATGCAAACAAGCTTGATCATCTTGCCCAAAAGTACGAGCAAGGAACGAAGCATGATCATGGCGCAAAGTTTGAGCCACCCTCAAAGCTCGCCGAAAAGCCTTACGAGTTCGAGAGACTCAAGGCCGAGAGTGATCGAAAGCCGTTGAACTTCGGCGAAGGTAAAAGCGAGGACAAGACGAAACCGGCCCTACCACCGAAGCCCAGCAAGCCCAATCCTCCGCCCAGACTGACACATCACGAGAAGGCCGACGTTAACGTGCCAGAAACGCTCATAGACGCTAAACCACCACCCATCACTCTCAGTCTAAGGTAAACTCACGTTTACGCTAATGTATTCTATGAATCAGCGTTTAATCGCTTTGTAATTTTGCCAAGGCGCTGTTGCCTTCTGGTTTACCCCGTTCAAGCCAAGTTTCACATTTTTCCATTGAAGCAAAAACATGTTGTCTTTTTGAACGCCAGAAATTGCTACGTCTTACTTTTTTCTTCGCAGTACAAAAAAAATTAGGGATAAACATTTAAACAATGCGATAGTCAAATTTCAAAGGAGATTCTAAAAACGGCGTTTTTCTTTCGGTCCCGAATGACAATTTGTACATAGGCTTATATTATCAAACATTTTTTGGAAGGGAAGACAAAGTAAAATTTTGCCAATGTTTACATTACTCATAAATGGATTACCTACTTGACGTTAAATGGATGATTGATTTTGTTCAACATTGTGTTCTTTAGGAAATAGTTGAATGATGTTGTTTCAACGAAAATTCTTGAAAAGCACCGTAAAAATTCTAGAAATGGTAGGAATAGTAAAAATATCAACCTTGAGTTCGGAATGGTTGAGTTGTATAAAAGTTTTTCTTCAGCTTCTCGTTATGCGACGAAAGTTCTTTTGTCGGAGTAAGAGTAACGCTATTCACCGAATATATGAGTGCATTTTTTAAGGAAAGGTATTTGCCACTGAACGCAGAACCCCAAAAACAGCGCTAGGGGTACTAGCTATCTCGAGAATCCCGACAGCGACGTAACGATTATTCAATCGGAGTCTCGCGTATCTATTTCGTCTGGTCGTCGTTCTGTCTATCTTCGTTGCCGGATCGACGAACCCTAGTTTCTTTTTTTTCAATTGCACAACGTGCTAACTTCCTCCGACGAGGATGTGCCACCCAGTGCAGATTGGGAGATTCGGGGACTCGTGTCTATCAACCCGTGGAATGACAAAACAATTACCGGGTTAATTATAAATGTGAATTGGTACACGATCGATTTGGCGAGTGAATAGCACAGTAGCCTGTCTCCGAATAATAGATACCAAAATAGAACGCGACTACTACGAATACTCGGAGGGACAACACACCGCGAGTGAAGCGGCGCGCACTTAGTGACCGCGAAGCAGCCGATTGATAGAGCCGCGAGAGAGTGTCTTGAGCATTGCTTTTTTTGTTCTTTTTAGCGCATCGTTCTTCGTACAATTACACAATACGACAACAGTACGATATACTTCCGGTATCGCGTTCAGCGTCGCGCTATATATCTGTTTCGACGTCTCTAGGTACTGTTGACTCAGCGATCGACAGCCAAGCAAGAAGGCTTATTACTATTGTTGATATTAGTGAGTCGGTCCCGAGTGTACTTTCAGTCTTCCATAGATTAAGGAAGTTTCAGCGCGTTCCAAAATCAAGAGAATGTTTCATATTCTTTTAGTTACAAAAAACAAAATTTCATAAATAAAACATTTCTAAATAGCAATTACGTGCAATTTTTCAGAGTAATTGTCGCTAATTTTGGTGCGTTTTTTATTGGTGACAGCTCATTTGGCTTACTGCGGACTAGTCTACAAACCGAGCGGCATATTTCGGGAAACTGTATTCATTATTTTTTAATCAACGCCGCTCGTGTACCAGAGAATTATCGCTTGCATCTAGACAAATTAAAACCTATTATCCAAAACAGCTTTCTAAATTTTAATCGACGAGTTTTGAAAAAAATATGATGCGTCGTGAAATTACATTAGGAATGCATTCCAGATTTTGTATTCATGAAAGCGATATGCATTTGCACGTGATAATTTCAGGACGATGTTCCTACTGTTTTCATTCAATGAAGTATCCAACATCTGAGATTTTTTTTTTTCAATCGATTCATTTCTTGAAATATGTTTTATTGTTATTTACAAATACTAAAGGTTCGTTTTTTGTTTACATATATAGAGCGGAGAAAGAAGACGAGATTCCGCCGATCCCTACGTCCGAGCCGCCGGAGTCACCTATCGAGACGCCAATCGGCAACCATCCGATAATCAAACCACGTCCCTTGACCCTAAAGAAGGCTCCGCTCTCGGAGCAGCCGAGACTACGTTACAAGTCCAATGTTCACGTGTCGATAAATCGTCGGATTGAGATGCCCCCGGCTTTTCTCTTTCCGGAAACCGAGATACCCGCGGATCTTATGCAAACTGAACAAATTCAGCAACAGCAACAACAACAACAGTCGCAACAACAGCAGCAGCAGCAACAACAATCGGTAACGGACGTTACCGATAATTGTAAGAAGTCTTTGCCGAGCAGCGTGGGAATCAGCGAGGACGTGACAAGCAACGACAAACTGGAGGATTCGGACATCGTGGACGCTCTCAACGTGATCAATATTGAGGATAAGCTGAAGATCAACAAGACGGAAACGGATCGACGAAACGAAGCGGAGATCGACTGCAAGACGACGGACGTTATCAGAAGGAAGAAGGGAAACCTCAAATCCACCACGGGAAAGGCTAATCTGTCGAGACGGGTCTCCTTCGACCCGTTGGCACTTCTTCTCGACGCAAGCCTCGAAGGCGAACTCGAACTCGTCAAGAAGACTGCCAAGGAAGTTGCGAACCCGAGTTCTGCCAACGACGAGGGGATCACCGCACTCCACAACGCCATATGCGCCGGACATCTTGAGATAGTAAAGTTCCTTGTTGAGTTTGGCTGCGATGTTAATGCTCAGGACAGCGACGGATGGTGAGTTTATATGCTTCTATCTTAAACTTCCTTTTCGTCAAAACTATTTAGCAACCGGTTTTTTCTATTGCCGAAAATATTAATGTTTTTTTTTACGGTGAAATACTTACTTGTGGTTATTTCGCAGGACTCCACTTCACTGCGCTGCGAGTTGCAACAATCTTGCTATGGTGCGATTTCTCGTGGAGCACGGTGCCTGTATTTTTGCCACCACACTCTCCGACCACGAAACTGCTGCGGAAAAGTGCGAAGAGGACGAAGAGGGCTTCGACGGATGCTCCGAGTATCTATACAGTGAGTAACAATTCTTGAATTTACATAATTATTCACGTTTATTGATTCTCTAACTGGTATGAGAAACAATCATTGACTTATTTTTTTTTAAGTTAAAATTTCGATGAGACCATTTCTGTAGAAAATAATATATATTCGATTGCTTTCGAAGTGACTTACTTTTATAAATCTGGGTTTATTTTTCAAAATAATTCTGGATTTTGCACATTTGGTTTTATTTGAGAAGTTGAGAGCAACGACCCACGCTAACGAACTGTGTAGCGAAGCTTCTCTTCCGTCCCTCTTTTCATTCACTTATCTATGGCAAAAATATTCTTAAAAGTGTATTTTTACAGTACTTGTTTACATATAGGGAAACTATGTAGGCGCAATTATTATAACAGCTCAGTTAAAACAATATGTATTGTAACCGTATCTGGAAAATTTGTGTAATGGACCAAATCATCATTGAAAGACGCTTTTTCCGAAAATTTGTAAAACGGAGTAAGAGTATCCTAAAATACTTGACGTTCTTTCTAGAAAATCCTTGTAATGAAGCAAACTATTCTCAAAAACCATAACGGACCTTCTAAAGAATCTTTCTAGTTTGAATTGCTATAATTCCTTAATTGTTTATTTTCAGGCGTTCAGGAAAAACTGGGCATTATGAACAACGGACAGGTGTACGCGGTGTTCGACTACGATGCGCAACACAGCGACGAGCTGACCCTGAAGAATGGCGATTCGCTGGTGATTCTTCGAAAGGGGGACGACAACGAGAGAGAATGGTGGTGGAGCAAGCTCGGACACCGTGAAGGCTATGTACCCCGAAATTTGTTGGGCGTAAGTATTCGATAACGCTCAGTTATCACGAATTTCGAGAAACTCGGGATTAATATAAATTTTATCATTGCAGCTATACGCACGAGTTCAACCGGGGAAAATAGACTGAGAGACGGCCTCGATTATCTGCAAGAGTTTCTCAATATCCGAAACATTGTATCACCACAGTATTCAATTTGCAGCTTTATCTTATTAGGTATTTTTAATAGTGTATTGTAATGTTACAGATATTATATTATTTAATCGCGCGTAGTGTATCCGATGAGGATACAAAAAAATCAGCTACAGTTTTGCGTTGCCTTTTTTATCGAGCTGTGACATCTTCAAGCAGAACAGCGGTGCTTCGATATTCGCAGCTCTCTTTCATAAATAGTTGCAATTGAACTCTTGTAACTCCGACTTTTTATGGGTCGTATTGTTTTTCTGTTTCGTTTATTTAATATAAATTAAGAACGAAGGAAACCTCAACTGTTTCGACACTGTGGCGCGCATCTGTTGATACTAGAGAAAGGAATTTTTACACGCGTCAATTCTCTACACACGTGTACTTACTTAATGCTTTTATCATATTTCCGTTTGAATTTCTCAATCAATAATTCGAAGCTCGAGGCTCGAACAGCCCAATCGCACTTCGATCAGACAATATCAGAGAGAATAGTTATTATAATGGAACGAATCTGTGCATTTTTATCGAATTATTTTGTACAATTTCGTGCTCCGATACGAATCCACGAAGCACGGCGATAAGAATTATGTTATATTTGTTTCACCTAAATGTTTGTGTTTAGATGAAGTCAAATTCTGTTTTTATTCTGAAGGAAATATTTTTTAAAAACCTCGAGTCTTGTTACGTTTTTTCAAGTCGAAACTTTCCAATTCCGACGGATTGTACTTCGGATTCAGAAAGTGTTTGTCAAAAAATGTATACTCTAAGCTTGCCAATAGAAATATATATTACGTCGTGATGATATTTTGTTAATTGTAGTCAGTCGCGACACCGACGTATCCGAATTATAAAGAAATTATGATAGAATGGAACGAAAAAAAAAAAAAACATAACGGATTTCTGTTAGAAAAGGATTGCTTGCGCGCAATTTACCTGACTATTATCCCAAGTCGATATTATGAGAACACGGGTAAAATTACTGAACGTGGCAATACTATAAGCGAGCAACAACTTAGACGGAAGAACTCACAAAAGATTATACCGTTTAATAAAAACAATGTGTGCCTTTGAAAATAATAATGACAAGATTATGTAAGATTGCACGATATATTACAAAAAATAAATTGTTTTTCATTAAAAAAATGTTTTAATACTTGATTGTCCTTAACTCAATCTTAATGAAACAAAAAAGCCAATGTTTCTCGTGCAAAACGATTGTGATTTCCAATTGAATTAGGTGAAACATATACCATAGGAAAAAAACACAAAATTAGTAGTCGATTTTTAACTTGTTCACAATAATATCAATAATTGTAATACGCGAAAATAAAAATGTAAATGATAGTTGTGTCTAAATGCCGTATGTCAAATTAGCACGCGTTAAATTAGCACAACAAAAATTATTCCATCTTATTTTCCTTATTTTCACAGTTACCTTTGAGAAAAAATGCTGACCCTATATGGATGCTGAATGTGCAAGCTTTTTAAATGATAATATTTAAAAATTTCAATGCTCTATAAAATTGACAAATTGTAGGAAGTTGTAACTAAAAGCATCAGCTTCACTCTATAGGATCACCTTAAAATTGGGAGCAACGCCAAATATGAGAAGGCACATGGCAAATTCCAATTTTATATCAAGTGAAAGAGAGAACGGCGAAATTTTCTAACAGACATCTTGGCAGACGTAAATACGGAGTGTGACTCATGTGTTTACACCTGCCAAGCAGCCCGTCAGAAAATTTCGCCGTTCTCTCTTTCCCTTGATATAAAATTGGAATTCGCCATGTGCTAACGCTTGGCTCTCAATTTTGAAAGATTCGTACAAAGTGAAAACTGGGATAATTGTGTAATTACACTTGATACTTTTAGTTACAACTTTCTGCAATTTTCTCACTGATTATTGATTTTTTCGAGGGCTATGGACTTTTGATCGGTGGAATCCATGTTAACTGTTACACTCGGATAGAAAATTAAAAAATTAGTTCACAAAAGGTTCTGAAACGTTGAAGAAATACGTACCTTGTCTGCTTCTTTTACGCCCCTCAACACTTAGAGTTGGCCAATTCGTAGCCACTACTTTTACCACTAATTATACACAATCATGAGACATCTCACTCGTTTTGTGTAAAGGAAAATCGTGGAATTTTCGCACCTACTTTCAATGAGTTTTCCTTGTTAATCAATTTCCCATTTGTTTTTGTTTAACAAGTCATATTTTAACGTGTCTTTTTCTTATTCTTGTTTTCCCCTTGTGTTTTTATAATACTCTTCACAACGCAACATCACCCATCGGAAATATTTAGAAATGTCACCTTGAAATGATCGGATAAATTGGGATCGACAGGGAATTGAAAAAAAATGATCATTTATAATTGTTTATTACTTCGTAAAAAACTTAATAAGGCGAGAAGACATGATTATATAGGTTTTATACATCTGGCCCACCTTTTACCATGACCATTGCCGATATGTTTCATTAATTTTTCAGTTATTCACCTCAATGAATGAAGCGTGCTGCATTTTTTCCAAAATGTTTAATGCATTTTTCGCGCGCTTGTGGATCTTCAATTCTTTTTTTCAGCTATCATTTTTTTCGCCGCATCGTAAAACAACTTGGATGAAAGTTCATTTTTAGGCAATAAACATTAAAATTAATTTTTCCGAAACTTGGACATCTTTTGGCTCCTCATAGAGGAAATTCGATTACGTAAGAAATAGATTTTATCAAGATTTTCGTGTCAGTGCACCGACAATAGTCCAATACGTCACGAAAATTAGTTTAGGACAGATGCGCGAATAATGCAGTAGAAATTTCCATTAGGTTAAATAACTGTAAAAATAATCAAACATATCGACGATAGTCACGGTAAAAAGTCGTCCAGATAGTGTATAAATCTTCGTTAAGGCAACATGGCGAGGACACTTAGTCAAGCAATCATATCGTTAATAATTAAATAATGTAAACAACTTATCACCAAATAATAGATACAAAAAAAAATGATACGTTTATAATTAAAATCATGATCGCACTGGTAGAAATAACATTGTAGACACTGGTTGTACAAATTCATTCGGTTCCCGACATTAACTCGATTGATAGGATGCGGAGGCCGGTTCCCTGCCTGTGAACTGGTCCGAGATGTGTCGATAGAAAGTGGCAGGCGATAATTGTTTGAAAATTATGCTGTGGCACGTCGGCAAGTCGACGCGATTTGTTACAAAGTTTCAATACTAATATCTATAGAGATAGAGTCAAAGGAAAACATATGAATCCCCAACGTCCGACTTATATAAAATGAGCCAAATATATATTAATTAAATATATATATATATTTTTTTGCTACTGATCCGCATCTACGAATCCATTGATATCCCCTCTTTCGCCATTCGAAGACAGATTTTCAAGTCATCGCAGTCGGGCACCATTGTTTCCAGCCTACGACAAATGAAAAAAAATATATATATATATATCAGTTAGAGTACAGAACGTGAATTAATGATTGTTGAAAAAAATGATAAGCTAACTTTTTAGCGTAAACGTCGAGGGTAGACCGAACGAAGTTCCCATTTCGCAGAGCCTGCTTGCAAAATACAGCTAATCCTCGGAAGCATTTTCTTGTTGTGTTGTCGCGACCGTGATGTTCCCATTCGGGTAAATCTTTCGTTATCGGCCACGCAGCGAAAACGTATTGCATCGTGGCGGTCCAGTGCTGAGAGTCAAGAAGCTTGTTACCCTGTTCCATCACCGCTTTCTGGAAATGTGAAGAAGGTATTCATAAGGTGATTTGGAAGAGACGGTAATAGTGAAAACGTTTAAAAGTGAGAATTTGAAAAAAAGTAAACCTTCGACGTATCTCCCCAAATAGATGCTTGCGTAAAATGTACAAACGTTAGATTCGGTTAAATTGTAAGTTTTATACAGTTTTCAAAGGTAAGAAAACATTTACAAAAATGCAGTCACAGATTCGACGACTTTCTATATATACACACACGTTAACAATGCTATAAGAATCGCTAGTTATAGCTCGTGAGAATAGAAGAGCGCAGTCATCGTTTCATCGTAAAATTTTGACTGCATTGCATATGAATTCTTTACATACATACCTCGAAAGCATCTAAATGAACATAAGCCCGGCTGTACGCAGAATCATCAATATTAGAGTGAACGAGACTAGCGTAGACATTCTGTCTCAAAACACTTAATCGCTCTCGGAGCGGTTGAATGTCTGCTATCGGCATTTTCTTGAGAATCACGTCTCTCAATTTATCGTCACTGGAAAGCGCGCCGTCCTCTTGCATCGAAACCAAGTCCATGATGACTTTAACGAGTTGTTCTTGACTGAGGCCTCTGAGACCGTTTATTAGTGTTCCTGCAAACTGCTTCTGGCTTGAACCAACAAATTCGTTCAATTTCTGTCCCTCAAGACCATTTTTCTTTTTCTCCGGTGTGGTCAAAAGCGATTCCGGATTATCACCGCCGAGCATGAGTCTTTTTCGTGGAGTACTTCTCAAAACGATCGTCGATTTAGTTGGACTTTTAACTGGCGTGCGATCTCTCGAACTTAAGCTGTAAAGGAAAACAATATTGCTAATTTCGTAGTTGCAGCACCTCACTTCCTTATCACGTTTGTTATTCATTTAAAGTTTTTGTCACGAATTTACCGCCACAAAGTTAGGAATTACACGGACTCAATTTTCAGTGAAAGAGTCGTTCTCAACTGCCGAATTGCATGTAAGACATGAGGTCCTATGAGTCCTATGAGGTTTAACACTGAGATCTTTATTTTTTAAATACTATTTAAGTTCAATTATTAAAAACTTACAGCAATTATAGCACACGGATTACTTGAAAAAAATCCAAATGTGTTAAATCTGAACGGATGTTTCAATTATTGTATGAATTGTTGCAAGCACTGAAGATGTTGTAATTGAGTTTAGTGTTGTAAGTCTGCTACAAACACACTTACTTACACACATGCATTCATCTGTACTTTGAAAACCAAACTTTTCTTTACGATTTTGACAATTTTATGTATCCAAACATAAAATAGTTGCAATTTTATTTAGTAATTCTTTCCTCTCTATGAAAATAGAACTTCATCCGTGAAGAAGCAAAAATGAAGAAACACAATCTGTGTTTCAGACTAAAAATAATGCTATAAATACCTGAATAAACTGTCTCTCTTTGAATCAACATCAGGCGACCAGACAATTGTTCTACGTCGTCTGCCGCGCTTCTGAATCACCAGTTCATCAGGACTGGGCACCGGGCTCCAGGAATCCATACTATACCTGCTGTTCATGAGATTGTCCATTGTACTGACTTCAACAGACAGGGGATCCCCTGGAGAACAGAATTGTTAACAAACCTTCTTCTTCTCCTCATCATTGACACAATTAAAGTAGTATCATTTTTACAGTCAAGTCACTGCTAAGAGTGCTAAAATTTAATAAATGTTTTAAGGGGAATGTCTTGGTCAAAAAGTTTTCTTGATTTCAAGAACAACTCTGTCGGTACCGAAGAAATTTTTAAAAAATGATTCCCTTCTTTAGAATGAACCCGAAGGATTTTTTTTGCACGGTCATATACTCTGTGCATGATCCAGAGAACACTGGTCAAAGGATTGGCCTTGGCTAGATCCCATTCTATTCTGAGTAACACTGCACACCATTTAAGGATAGCAATTTTTTTAGAAGGCTATTCGACAAAAGATACATCAAATGCCATGATTATTATGAAATTTTATACATTTCTCCATAACTCTGCATTAATGACCTTTAAAACAACTGCAAAGACAATGAGACCTTGTCATGTCCAAAGTGTAAAACTGGTTTTTATTCTGAAGAAAAAATAATTTTTTATTTTATCTTCAGTGAGAAAGAAGGTTGTTCTTACAATTGAAAAAAACATTATGGACTGACTCATCGCCCTTAAGGGTTTTAAAAGAGATACTGTTACAATTTAGCCGATTGGGCTTAGAAAGCAACTAACTAATAATTATATATAGTGTATAACAATAAATTTTGGGAACAATGACAGTCTCCTCCGTCACATCCACAAGAACATTTTTATCCAGCTGTCCAAGGGAAAAATTTGTGATAGTATTTCAAGTTTGTAGAGTTATGTCGGTTTGTGTCTGGATAGTGACCGAACGCCTCGAACTCTTTTTCAAATCTTAGCATTCGATTGACTGGACTGTGCCAACAGTACCAACATAAAGTAATATATAGGACAGCAGAGCTGCGTACACTTACCAGGGGAGACAGTGGAGCTTGTCATGTCAGGAATTACAGCCAGTGCTTGTCGCACTGACCTGCGACGTCTGGCATCTGGTCTGCGCAGAAAATCTCGTGTTGGCGTGGTCATCCTCTGCGAAGAATAAAAAACAGTGAATATTGTATGGACCAGAGACATTTCCTCTTCAAGGTGTAGGCCACGTTCGTAAAAAAAGGTTCGACAGAATTACAAGCATTTCAGCAACAGGTAGGAGTGAACGAGTTCATAAATGACGCCGGAAAATTCGGAGAATCTTTCGGCCAGTTGTAGGCAGTGAAAAAAGTCGTGAGCACGTAACGATTATCGAGAAGCATCCAAGTTGCTTCTCGACGGTTGCGATAACCTGAATGAAAAATATATATTCCATACCCTCGAGTGCCTTGTGCCAGAGATTCTCCTGATTATCTCGTGCGAGAGTCACGAAATTACGACGATAAATGCTACCACCGAGTTTATTTGACGAAAAGACGACACATCACATCACAGCACAGGGACCAGCAGTAGAATGGCGGGAATCCGTTACGTTTATCCTTTTCGCGCGATTTTAACGTGTTTACGGGTCGCTATTGGCTTCCCGAGATGTGCAATACGTGACGATAGTTGGATTGGACGAATGACAATATACAGCGAGCCGATGTGTGAGGGTAACAACAAGTTACTGGGTTGCGTTCGGATTAATGGTCGCAACGGCGTCGTTTTTCTTTCTCTGTCTTGTGATCGTAACCCGGATCATTGTCTCTCTCTTTCTCTCTCTCTTTTGCACGCTCAAGCCGCGCAACAGTATATCTCAAGATTTTAGTTTGAAACGATTTTATATTATGGGGTTTTATCGATCGAATTTTCTGTCGCCTTCGTTTTGTTATAATCTACTTCCGGTAGACTTTCGAGCGGACTTCCTTTAGTGGAAGAATAACTTAACGCTTGGCAGAAGGATACGTTCACGCAATAATACGGCATTTTATCCAGAATAGCGCATGTCCGGCGGCCATTTTATCATTCGAGTTATCGTTTCGGAGTATATACGTCGATTTTTCACCCCAACCTAATTAGTTTCGGACATTCCGCCCGTGCGGATATAAGTGTTTCGCCGTAGCACTCGTAATTTCAGCGTATACCAACATCGCCTGACAGTGAAACTGAGACGTAAGTAGAATATAGAGATTCTTATCGACGTTATCAAGAGTAACTCCCGTAACTCGGAGACAAACGAGCCGGCGAATCGCGCGACTCCCTGGCGTTGTATTCGCGCCTATGTATCAATGCCATTGTCGCACACAATCGTTGAAATTATCTGAAAATCAATAAATTTCCCCGTTTATGCACCGTCCCATAAAACCGTACTTCTTCACGATATTTTATTTTTATAAAATTAAATAGTGAATGTACTCGGCACTCGAAACTGTGAATGTCCACTTCGAAATGACTTTGATGTCACATTTCTGTAAAGTATCGTGTCAGTGCCGCGGTCGACATTATGTCTGTTGAACCTCACGACATGTCAATAAATATTGATTATTGACATTTATTGTGGAGGAATAATTCATTCTCACTGAAAGCGATTCTTACATTGGACACTGCAAACCTCTGTATCATGGGATAGTAGAGGCTTTCGTCATTCCTCTATTTAGCGCACACTTGAATGCATGTTTATTGTGCATCGGGTTACTGAGCTATGTATATAAGTGTAACATATTTATATTGAAGTCTAATTATTGGTTTATCAATGGATAATAATCGGGTTGTATTTTGGAGACATTTGTATCCTGATAAGTGATTCAAAGTTTTTAGCGGAGATTGCAATATGGGAACATATTGGTTTTTGGATAAGAAGGCATTTCGATTGATCTCTTCACCCACATTGGATTAGTGATACATTTTCAATGCTGTTTTAAACAAATAAATTACATTGACTTTCGAACCAATGATGGTCCAAAGTTGATGCTGCGATCAATCTTTTTCAGTCAGATATAATTGACTTGTGGAAAATTCACTCAAACATAGCGGATAACAATTGATTAGAACATCCAAATTGAAAATCAATTTAACTCCTAGCTATAAAGATTATTAATGCAATTCAGGATACATTCTACTGCAGCATGTGGGGTATTCCACACCAATTCCATCTGGGCAAAGAATCTTGATGTACAAAAAAGTGGAGATCCTATGCTTTGTCTGAGACTGAACAGAAACTGCATTATGAACTAAAAATCATGATAATCCGTGGTACTCCACGTTGTGTGTAGCTTCAGGAGGAGCATAGGATCTGCACTTCTAGGTACATCCATATTCTTTGACCTGGGCCTGATCCTTGATTTTTGTGTTATTGTCCGGACTCTAAAAAGAATTTGAAATTCGTTTCCTGTTTTTTTTTTTTTTTTGCATTTGAAATGGGTACAATTTTTCATCATGGAATTATTGTTAGGTAAGGCAAGTTAAAAAATCTAAAAAGATTCTCAAAAATTCTGTATCAAATACAACAATTTTTAAACCTAGACCCAAAGGCAACCATGGTGTTGACGTTTTCATCGTTGGGATGCAACGAAATGAACTTTGAAAAATGTTCATGACCTCAAATTATCATAGAAAGCACGAATTAAATGACATGGCAATTACAATCATTTTTTTTAAATGTCACTCTATATCGTTGTTTTCCTAATAAGGCGCTAATCCTCGGTTTTTCGAATTCATTTTTTAAATCGTTGCGTTCCAACGATGCAAACTTCAACAGCATAGGCAACCGCCTGCCTTTGGCTTGTATGTTGTTCAGCATTTGTCTGCATTAACACAAATAATCAGGATGGAATGCACCCTGTATTCACCAATTATCATAATGAATAGCTACTTATTTGCAAACAGATAATCAGATTTTGGTCAATTATCCATTAATGTTTCAATAAAAATAATCCAATCTGTTAGTTCTATATGGGCGTTATTAGCAAAAGTTGTATCTTTTTAGTTAAATTGGTATCTTTGGAATAAAAACAGGGTAAGAGCAAATTTATTTTCCTGAATTCTTAGGTCGTATGAGCCAACAAGAAAGTCATAACATACTACAGTGGAACCTTGCCTAGTTAACCTTAAGGTAGCAAAATTGAGGGGCTATATCAAAACATTTTTATCTGCAAGGGGCGCAAAAGAGAGGAAAAAGCCGTTTTTCTCATCTGATTGGTTCCTCAATAATCTTACATGGGATTTCCGGAAGCTATGCAAGGTTTCGCAGTCAAACTCAAATTGTCAAACTGCTGCGATTATTCTTTTACGAACTTACGAAATATTGATACGTAACCAGGTCATCTATTTGTAAATAAATCGCCATAATTTTGATAGTTAAGCATATGTGCTTTAGTACCATTGAGAGTCGTTTAGATGCACATTCATTTTTAAAACATATTGGAAATGTAGCGCTCATTAAACTAGTGTGAAAAGCAAAAATCTGTTTAAGGTGCTCTGAGTGCCGTTAATTACTTATCTCTTACACCTATACGTGTTTTACATCCGGTTAAGACGATGTGCTACATATTATATATCCCTGAGATTGTTATAAACGCGAAGTAAATAGCGGAACCTTTCCGAAGCAAATTTAACCGCGTGACCGAAACAAATATTTTTAAGTGATATGAAATATGCGAGTACGAGAGTGATAGAACTCATCTTTCGATCCTGATTTTTGCCGGCCTAAGTTATCTATCGATTAAAACAAGAGAATGTCGCTCTCACAATTTATATGCGGAGATCGAAGTATTATGCTTTTATCGATCCGATCAATTTTGGCGCAGGAATTCGTTTTGCAGCTTTTGCAGCTCAATACCAATTGAGTAGTTCCCCATGACTCTATAATTCATCTTTTTTTGTTAGAGGTTTCGAAGATTTCTTGATGAAAACAAAATAGGTATTTGTTCCTCTGACCATTATGGACTCGGAGAAAAAAAATCGGAATCGTTCATCGATTTGGATGACTATCAACTCTCCGACTCTCAAAATTAGTAAGCTACTGAAGCGCCATCTTACATAATAATAACATTGAATCAAGTGTTGAATCACGTACTGAGCAGAAAGCCACTATGCCATATGTATCCTTGTTACGTTTCCATTTAAGGCTTTAAAGTTTACAGCGAAAGCTTCAACGTTTATGGAACATATCGGAAATTTCTACTTCACAAATAAATCGTACGCATTCAGATCAACCTCACTCGCGGAAGAACAGTGTTAGAAGTTTTTTGACTTTATTTATTTTGCGGACTGATAAATCTTTTTTCCTTGTCGTTTTCTCAGCTTTGCGGTCCACTGCAGCACGTAATTTAATGTAGTCACTGGGAGACAGCTGCTTTGCGTCCACCTTGAGGTTACATTAAATTATGTGACATCTGTGCCGCAAAACCAATACAACTTAAAGGGCAAAATATTATTTTATACTGCAAGGGTGGAAACTGCGTGATATTTGCCGACGGTAAAGCTGTTGATACCAATCAGCCGAGATAGAAATCACCCTCCGGGTAGCATACGATACTTTTTTTTGCTGATTTTGTTTGAAAATAACATCATTTCATGCTCTTGCACGGAGATCGCAAGAATTGCTCATTTTTAACCGATGACGAGTACTCATTTGCAGTACGGTTTTCGTTACTTCCATCGGGCACAAATGAGTCGTTTTCCTCCCTACTGAGCAATGAAACTGATTTGCGTGAGACCGGAAAACGATCAATTTTGCGGCACGTAACGCGCACGGAATGAAATTATTTCAGCTAAGGCGGGAAAAAATTGTACTTCATTTCGTTGGAAAGTAGAGTGCTTTCCGTCCGGGGTCGGCCTAATGGTATATGATATTGATGAAGCAGAATTCTTCGATACATTCCACAAATATTAAATCTTTTGCTCCAATCGTCGCAAGGATGCATCCTCCACAGTAGCTTCTGCTTAGAACATGTCTCGAGGTTGACATTTTCCTGTTTCCAAGTAAACTTTAGTAATCCTCTCGGGCAACGCTTATCATACTGTGGATTGGAGCCTTAGTCGCTTTTGGCTTTCGGAGACGCGATGGTCACTTCTTTTTTCGTATAGTAATCGTGGTGACCTTGAAAAACTTGACCTTTGGAAAAAAGTTATTCTCTTATTCCTCGTTTACTATGCGAGTGAGAAAAGGATTCCCTTTTTATCCTCTCCATTAAAAAAGATTGTTTGGTGGAGAGTGTCGCACTGTCTTAAGGCGATGAGTCCCACTTTGCCTCACTCCCTCTCCTACCGCCAATTCCCCTGCCCTGGTCGATATAAAAAACGTTTATCTATTATTTCAGGGGCGTTGCAATTCTCGCTTGAAAGCAAATTAGGTACTTGGACTTTCATCCTTTCACTATCACAACTTAATGTGCTTTCGGACGGGAACGTCCAGCATCCTTAAAAAACTGGGTCCGTAATGGGCTATAACTCCATGCGGGGTTAAGTCAACATGCACTACCAGTCATTCATCAGCATTCAACGTTCAGCCAAATACATTGTGTTATTGACGCTTAAACACACGGAGTCGTTTTCTCACAAAATGCATTGTATTGCCTCGACGCATGATGTTTGTGTCAACCTCTACTCCGAGGTTACCAGGACGAGAATTTTTTTTCTTTTATTGTACTATTTTTCGACGAAAATGCGGGTTTGCGTTTTCCTATTCTGTAAGGTCACTGCTCTCGTCAAGTTACTACCAAGTTAAGTGCTTGGGATATATTAAGTTTATCAGATATCAAATTTATTTCTATAGGTACCTGATTGCTTATTTTTAGGGGGACGAGAGAAGAAAAAAAAAACATTTATTATAAGGACAACTCGTCCCTTCACCGAAGAAATTTTTGTAAATTACTTCCTTTCAGGATGAACCTAAGGATTTATTTGTAAATGGATCGATTGGGTCAACCGGTTGCTTCGAAACCCGATTCATGAGTTTTACACTCGGCGCGTGATCCAGCAAGCACTGGTCCAAAGTTTGGCCTCGGCTAAATCTCATACTTTGGTTAATGATTGGTCCATTGACAAAGAAAATCCTTCGAGTTCATTCAGAACCAAGGGAATTATTTTATATTTTTTATTCGTTGAGGGAGAGAGTTACCCTTACAATAAAAAAAAAAACTTTTTAAACTGACCTTCTTAACGTCACATGCCACACGTTTTTGTTGTTCTCTTACACTCCACGGCAACCACCAATAGCGCTTTTTCGCTCGCATTGAGGGCGACTCGATCGGTATAGGACATCATCCTCATTATTCATAGTTACATGACATTATCAATCAGTTGATTGGGGATTCCAATCGGATAGTTGGTGTTACCAACCACCCAAACTCAGCCACAATGACTTGTCTATGTCATATATTACTAAGCAGATAAGTACTTAGCATCGATTAGTTTGGATTTCGTAACTAAGCCTCTTTCTCCGTGTAGATTTTGGCATCTTCCCCACCTTTAGAGCAATACAAGAGAGAGAAAGCATATAGCACATCGTCTTAATCATTAACTCACCGTGTGCTTTG
The DNA here is from genome assembly GCA_947507545.1 of Clistopyga incitator. Taxonomy (NCBI): domain Eukaryota; kingdom Metazoa; phylum Arthropoda; class Insecta; order Hymenoptera; family Ichneumonidae; genus Clistopyga; species Clistopyga incitator. Next base: position 6,325,450 of record OX382173.1, on the reverse strand, counting down.
TTTTTATCTTTTGGAGTGAGTGTTTCGCGAAATAAGACAAAATTTCATCGGACACAAAGTGTGGATATGAATTACAACGGCATTATGATGGGGAAAGATAAAGACTTTCTACTATCGCAAGAACATAGTACATTTAATCGGTTTTGTAATTTACGTATGATAAGCCATTAAGAATATTCAAGCATATACTGAAGACTTGAAAAATATCCTATGACTTCGTATGAAATAGATATTAGTAAATTGTAACGAGACATTTTTGTAACCTTGTAATAGCGTCCGAATGGACAGCAGTCCTTAGAAAATCTTCGCTATGCGCTAGCTAGCAAACAGATCGCTAAGCGGCCAGAGGATTAGAAAACAAAGAAAAAAAATGCAAAATTGGAACCAATGGCAATTACCGGCTACCGCCACAGCTCCAATGCCGCAGCCGCCAATTGGCTATGCTGCTCCTGGAGCAGACCCCATGGCCACCATGCAGTCTTATCTGCAGTACTATAATCAACCAGTAAGTATATAGTCAACGCCTACAACTTCTATCGCCGTAAACTTTGAACATCTATAATTTTAGAAATTATTACACAAAATGAATGTAGGCCCTTTTGAAAATTAACTATTGACGTTCTTAACGGCTCAAAGATTACTGAACAATATCAGTTTCGTCACTTTTCATGATTCGATAGTAAAGAGGCCAAATAATAATTGATTCTGTTATTCGATAATAATAAAAAAATAAGTATACATAATAGAAAATATAAGAATTCTTAGTGACTCCGAATCGGCAATGCATTCATTAATATACCTTATTGAAAGAGGAAGGGATATTCGTGCGCTCATTACACGTGATATCTTTATCAATATCTTTCAAACCTTCGAGAAATATGCTCAGAGAAATTTCTGTTAGTAAAGCTAATTGAGTTCATATTGTGCCAACAGCATTAAGTTGGATCAATGCCGCATTTTATAGCACAATAAATGTAGCTTCATTTCAGAAAATTTTCCCGGGTTTGAATAAACGAGATATTTCAGGACACTTGCTCTATTTTACGAACTTTCCATAAGAGCCGTTACACTTTTTTATAACAGTTTAGGTGTAGAAGAACCGTTACGTTTTTCAAGTGAATTTATACGTATCCCAGAATAAATGTTATGCTTTTTTCGCAAACTGATCTACCAAAGTTCCGCTAAAAATGGTTTCAAATAAAAAACTGGTTTCAAATAAAAAACTCGTTTCAAATAAAAAACTGGTTTCAAATAAAAAAACTGGTTTCAATGTTCTGCTGTTTGCTTATCATCTATGAGAATGATTTTTTAAAAAACTGTGGGTTGTACTTAATGTTTAGTACTATCTTAATAATTATTGAGCGAATTTTAAGCGAGATTTTGTTGTTTTAATAGCGCTTGATTTAAACCTCAAGATTGATAACGTAAATTGAACGTCATTTGATATGCTTTAAAGTTTTGCAGAATGCATGCATTCGTGATGCTTATGAAATTTGCATTGTTGGAATGCAACGACTTCAAAACTGAATTTAGAAAAAAAAACAAAGATTGGCACCTTATCGGACAAGCTATAATATAGGATGATATATATATTTTAACGCTCATAATCGGGATGTCATCTAATTTGTGCTTTCTACGAAAGTTTGGGGTTATGAAATTTTTTCAAAATTTATTTCGTTGCATCCCAGCGATGCAAACTTCAACACTATCACTCATTTTAGAGGGAAAGTAGTCACGATAAGGATATCAATTTTCAGTCTCAGAACAACGGGAAATCGTTTTTAGTCAATCATTTATACTGTTTAAGTTGTCACTAAATATTATCATAAAACCCACAGTCGACGTGAGTCTGATTATTTTCGCTTCATACATTCAAATACAACTATGTTACTAAGCGAGAGTTCGAAAAGAGTCTTCCACCGTCTTAGCAAAAACTTCACTATCTTAATAACTGCGCATAGAATTTATTAAGTTATCAACAGCTTTTGAGGGTATTTTTTATTGTGATTTCACAATCAAGAAGGAATTATTAATAGTTTACATATGACGTGAGGGAGGTTAGTGGAAATAAAGACTGATAGAAGACCATTACTCAGGCACCAAGTGGATACACGGCAGAACAATGGGCAGCCGCTCAACAGCAAAATTGGATCCAGTGGCAAACGTGGCAACAGCAATACCAGCAATGGCAAGCGCAATATGGGGAGAAGGTATAGCCAATTGTCGAAACCGTTCCCTCCTACGAATTCCAAATATTAAAAACGTGTGGTAAATCAGAATAGAACAGCTTCGGTTTCGTTTCAGTATCAAGAGACGATGAAGCAGATGTCTTCGCAGGGGCTTCCGGGTTTAGGTCAGGTACCTCCATCGCCGATGATACAGCCCCCCCCGCTACCCAAAGAAGATGCATCCGTGAAGCCCCCTTTGCCACCTGACGGTGGCGCGTACGGTATTCCTCCGCCCCATCAGAACAATCTTCCGTTATTTCCATCAAAACAAACCGCGAATCCCCCTCTACCACCTGGACAGCCACCTTTACCCTCTGACAATTCACAAGCATCTGGCAACGACGGTAATCTCAACGGTAAACGTGGTGCTAATTCAAACGTAGATACCGGTAGTGCAAAAAAATTGAAAATCGAAGATGACGAACTCACTCATGCCGAGAAAACATTTGATGCCCAGTTTAAACAATGGGAGGAACAATTTAACAAGTGGAAACAACAAAATGCCAATCATCCGGACAAGGTAAGTGATAATCAAAATTGTATGGTTCAACAGAGTAAAACAAAATCGAAGTAAAGAATCATTACTTACGGAACTTCCGGTGAAATAACGTACATTCTCTAATTGGAATATCTATTTATTTGCAGACTCAGTATAAGCAGTACGAGGCGAAATGGACGTCTTGGAGGGAAAAACTAATAGAACGACGTGAACAAATGCGTCGAAAACGCGAACAACAAAAACAGGCTGCAGCAAAGGCCGATGCCGAGAAGAATAAAACAATGAGCGGCGGTGACAAAATTCTCAATATTTTATCGAGCACGGAGAATCAGGGACTGATAAATAATTTGTTAGGTATCGGAAAGACGCTTGGCTTGACGGGTAAACAGGATATACCGGGACCATCGGCTTTGCAGCCTCCAACTGCACCAACAGCGCAATCAACGGATGCACAGAATCCAATAGCGATGGGAGCTCCGATTATGACTGCAAATATGAACCAAGCAGCATGGGCAGCGCAACAATGGGCAGCACAGTACAACACAGGAATGAACATACCAAATTTTGGTGCTGGTTATCAACAAGCTTCAGTGACTCCGTCGTCCACCGCCAACGCTCCCATGACACAAATGCCGCCATCAAACTTCAATCAGCCACCAGGAAATTTTAATCAGTCCCCAGGGAATTATAATCTACCGCCACCAGGCATGCCTGTTGGAGGCTCTAACATGTCCAACATGCCACCTAATTTGTCATCCGGTGGACCTAATTTTTCGCAACCTCCGCCTGCATTCGGTTCATCCGCGGGTATGCGCCACCAATCGAGTTCTGTTCAAGAACAACGGAACTCCCAGGATAGTAACCCTCGATCATTCAGAAATGACGGCGATCAAAGGCAGGGTGCATCGTTGAACAGGGATTCTCTGGGCTCTAGCAATGAACGATCTGGTTTTGACGGTAATCGATTTAGTGGACCACCGCCTCACGATCGGTCTGGTATCAATCGTGAAGGCCAGTTCGGCTTTAGCGACAACTACGACCGTGACGGGCCCAACAAAGATTTTGGTTCCAGCAACCAATGTGGTTCAGGAAGCGATAACTATAGGAACGACAGCAGCGGCGGCAGAGATTTTAGTCCTAGTGGTCGTGGCGGCGATGACTTTCGGTCAAATGATCGGTTCGGTAATGAAAAAAGCCGCTTTGGGTCCGGTTTCGACAGAGATCAAGGAGATCGATTTGAGCGAGATGGCGATAGGCAAGAACATGGAAACAATAGATTCAGCTCAGATCGTGATAGCTTTAATCCCGATCGTTTTAATAATAGTAGTGATCGCTTCGGATCCAACAATGATCGTTTCAGTTCAGGCAATGATCGCTTCGGCTCGGGCAATGATCGTTTTGGCTCGAGTAATGATCGTTTTGGCTCGAGCAATGATCGTTTTGGCTCCAGCAATGATCGATTTGACTTTGGTAATGACCGCTCAGGTAACGATCGTTTGAGTTTGGGTAACGAGCAGTCGAGGAGTGGAGATCGATTCGAGTCATCAAACGATCGTTTCAGCTTTGGTAATGATAAAATCAGTTCTGCTTCTGGAAATCGATTCAGTTCAATGAACGATAAACCGGGATTTGGTGTCGAACGCTTGGGCCAACCTAACGATAAATTCTGTCGCCCGCCTCCGGATCGTTTGGATTCACGTGATGGCAGCCGTGATGCTTTTGGTCCGAACTCTAAAAGCTTCGGTAGGAATAATCAGTTTGATCCTCCGGATGATATGCCGCCGGAACTGAAGAAACTAATGGAAAAACGCCGAGCTGCAATGGACGTCTTTAAACCTTCCACATTCGGCAGTTTTCTTGATTCAGATAGGAATAAGATAGCCGGTACATCGCTCAGTGAGAGTTTCAGAAGAATAACAGGTGATTCGCCTTTCTCATCGAGAAGTGGTAGCGATTTGAGCAACAAGGATAATTTTTCTTCGAGAGGACTGCCATCAGGAGGCAGCGGATCCGGAAACTATGATTCAGCGCGTGACCTTCGCCCTGGCGATAACAATGATTTCAATTTCCGAGGACCAGGAGACTTTAGACCACGTGGTTCAGGTGATCTTAATTCTCGTGGACCTGAAGATTTCCTGTCACGTGGAAATGAATTTGGTTTGCGCGACGCCGATGGAACTGGTGGGCTTCGGCGGCCAGGAGATTTTACGTCGAAATCCGTTAATGAGTTCGAACCAAAAATGCGAAACGAATTCAAACCAACAGGTGAACTTGGATCATCGAGGAAGGAAAATGAACAAAGAGATAACCGAGGTTCGTGTTCAGAAAATTCTGAAAGAATGTTGCAACCACCAATGCGAGAAGGTCCTGCTCCACAGGACGAGGGTGAAACTGGTGCCGATGAAACATCAAGACTCGAGTCTTCAGGTCCGAATGATTCCAATTCTGGTCCAAATAATCCGAAAGTTCCACCATTGCAAATGCCGCCATGGATGGATCCGGATTTTGATAATGACGATATAGTTGAGATTCCGACGGATAAGTTGTCTGAGCCGCCAATGCCATCCTTTGCAAATGGAGACAACGATGATTCTCAGACACCTGCAAAATCCCGGCCGGCATCTGTTGATGCAGAAGAACCTCATGACACTCCCGAAAATTCTGAGAAAAAATCGGACGTACTACCTTTTATGGGTGAAAATGATCCAAAACCTGAAGATCTTAACATGGAGCCGCCCCCAGAATTGCCTAACTTGGGCCCCGTGATCAAGCGTCTTGATTCGCCATTTCAGCAACGTACAGGGAATGTCAGTGGTCCTTTCGGACCGCATACAGGAAATTTTGATGCCCGTCCGCCATTTACTTCTTCTCTTGGCCCACAAGGCATGCAGTTGGGGCCGAGAGGCCCAATGCCGCCATTCGGCCCGAAAGGGCCGAATGATTTTCGGTTTCAACCATTCGGTCCCAGAGGAATGGGTTGCCCGCCTGAAAATATGGGTCCGAACGGGCCCTGCGGTCCCCACGGTCCCAACAATGGTCCATTCGGTCCTCGCGGCCCGAACGATGATCGCTTTAATATTCGAGGACCTTCGCCAGGAGTTTTTGGCCCCCGCGGCCCAGGTGATTTCGGACCTCGAGGACCGGGAGATTTTGGACCCCGAGGACCTGGAGATTTCGGACCTCGAGGACCAGGAGATTTCGGACCTCGAGGACCGGGAGATTTTGGCCCCCGAGGCCCGGGCGATTTTGGTCCCCGAGGGCTAGGTGATTTCGGACCTCGGGGACCTGGAGATTTTGGACCTCGGGGACCCGGGGATTTCGGACCTCACGGACCTCATAATGTCGGACCGCGCGGCCTTTCCGATTTCGGACCTCGTGGACCTATCGACAAGCAATTCGGTCCACGAGGCTTGGTCGATCGTCCTTTTGGACCTCGGGGTCCGTTTGATAGACCTTTCGAAGCCTACGGTCCAAATGATAGACCATTCGGACCACACGGTCCTAATGACGGTCCTTTCGAACCTCGCGGTCCAAATGATGCGCCTTTCAAACCTCAGGGTCCCAATGATACTCCGTTTAATCCTCGCGGTTCAAATGATGCTCCGTTTGGACCGCGTGGTCCCGATGATCCTCCTTTTGGATCTCGAGGTCCCAACGATGCGCCTTTTGCACCAAGACAATTCGGATCGAATACCTCTGGTCCACGTGGAAATTTCGATGGCCCACAAGGATCCATTCCATCACTCATGTCGTTTAAATTTGATAAACCAAAACCTCCTGGTCCTCATGATGTACTATCTCAGAAGAATGACGATCTTGAAGGTAATCAGGTCCAGGATCTACCACCGGCGTTTCGAGTCAGTGATAATTTGCAAGGTGATGGAGAAAAATTGGATACAGAGATGGGATCGGAACCAAATTTGCTGAGTTCTCGTGGAACAGACTGGAAACAGTCGTTTACACGTAATAAATTTGGTGATTTCGATCAACGCACTGTGTCTAGTGACCCAGCTGAGGGACCTTCTCGACGGCTGGATGATGCTATTGAAATGGATCGACAGAAAGAAATTTCATCTGACGTTCTGGGAAACGACACGCCGCTCTTCGGTCCAGACGATCGAATGACAGACAAAGCCGGTCACAACATAAAATCAAGGGGTGACCGAATGAATCCCGGTTTCGATGAAGCTCCGGCAAATTTTAACGACAAAAATCGCGGTTCAATCCTCAATTTCATGACCAGACGTGCAGATGATCGACGTGGAATGCGCAGTGGCCCATCAAAGGATTTCTGCATAGAAAAACAATTCAATTACAATCACGGTGGCGGAGTTCCCGACGAAATTTTGCCAGATTACTCTCCTGCAAAGGTGATAGATTACGCTCACGCACCTCGCGTAGTAGTTAAAGACTACGTAACTCCTGCTCAATGCTTTGATTACGGGCACGGACGTCTAAAGCCCAACGTACCGGATCACGAGATTTATTCAAAGCGAGACTTCAAACACTGGGTGGAAAACGAACATAATTTGAAAGAATACATGGATCGCATGAAAGTCTACGAGGCGGATTTGAGGGCCCTGAATCGTGGGCGTTCTGTGCGCGAAGCTCCTGTTCAGCTTAGAGAACCCACGTGGATTCAGGAGGAAAGAAGGTCCTACGAACGCGATCGACGTTCTAGAAATGACAGAATCAGAAGAGACAGAGATACAGACGATTACAGAGACAGAGACCGTGAGAGGGAAGGCAGAGAACGCGGGCGCTTCGATAGGGACCGAGAATGGGAAAGAATTTCCAACAAACATCGTGAAGATAGATCTCATCAACGAAGAAGCTCAAGTAGAGGTAATCTATCGTCATTTCATAAAATATGTACACTACACGCAGTTCAAACGAATTCATAATAAATTCCAATCGTAACATTGTGTCTACCCTGCGTGGACGATTTTCCTAAATATTATCAAATTCGCCACCTTTTTTTATTGAACTTCATTAATTGTTTTCCTGTAAGCAGACAGGACACGTGAGAGACCCGAGAAAGTAAGAAAGGAGTCGAACAAAGAAAATAACAAAGACGATGAAAGGTAATAATAAAATGCACATTCAACAACAACAAAAATTCCTGTCGCTATTTCAGTTTCCTGAAAGTTTCGCACAGTCGAACGTCGCACTTTTTACTTTGCAGTACACAATTTTTATGCTGTATTTGTGAAGTCAAAAGCCAGTACGTACAATGCGATGGATTAAGTGCAAACCTTTCGAAAACTCGGAGTGACCTTGCTTGCAGGCTCGTGAAAAGAAAAAGGAAGATACGATATGGGACAGAATGGTATATTATGCTACAAGGGAGAGCAGACCCTTATTTTTGCCAAGGGTGCAGTTTATTGCCCGAGGTGAAAATGAAGCTCCCTCCCCTGTGGGATATGATATTCTTTTTCGATTTCGCTAAAAAATAACGACATTCCGTGTTTGCAACAATATCGCAAGGATTTTTTTTAACCGATGACGATGACCGTCATTACTCCCGTCGGTCAGAAAAATCCGCTTTTTTCGCTAGGGAGTAATTAAACTGGATGGCGCAGGCGCACCTGTCAGAGTTTGAAAGTGAGCGGTTTTGCGCCCGCGTTACTGCACGAGTAAGGTTATTTTAGCAAAGTCGTGAAAAAGAATCTTTTTACCATCTTTTCTATTCTGTATTTTTTTTTTTTTTCTTTTTTCATGGGCACTTTTAAGAGAGTGGTTCGGCGAAAAATGTTGAATTATTAAAACGGCAATTGTTATCAAGTCAACTTTTGGTAATAATTGAACTGAAAAAATTATGAAAAATCATCTGCCCTCGGTTTTACCGTAGAATACATTTGTCGCCAAACTCCTCCCTAAGCAAGAACAAGCAATTTATAACTGAGACTATTTACCTTCGATGAACGGATCTTTTGAATATTTGGAACTGTCGATTTTGCTAGATCTAAAGGAAATGTTAGCGGGCAGGAGAGCTCGGCGAAGAAACCAGATGAGTCTGCACTCCAGGACAACAGGTATGCCAATTTCTATATAAATCGATTAAAAAGTATAATACATTAAAACAATATTGAGCATCAGACGGTTCCACTCTCTTACCGTGTTGATAAAACAATGTCTTATTGACCATACTGTTTCATACCTGAGCAATGTGAGGTGCAGCAATATTCCACTTAAAAATACGTTTTTTCCGTGCCATCACCATTTTTTTATTTTCTGATTTTGCGTCGTTAAAGCGATATTTGTGTCCTGGCTTTCGTTCCGGATTATAATGACATTGAAGATCAGTTGCCGTTAATTTGAGGCTATTGCTGCGCTTAGCGCGCGAGCGTATACACATGATATATCATGCAATTGTCGTTCATTGCCATTGTTTTCCAATACAAAAGGAAAGAACCCCCTCTGAAATCATTTAGAGCGACATGCTCACTCACGATTACTGTAACGGCTTATCGTGAAGACGTGTACTGTACTACAAATTATTATAGGAAATACACATTTGCATTTTGCGAATTACTATCTAATTTGATATTATAAATATGATATTGGTGACTCCTCATATGCATCGATCCGTGTCTGTAATGATATTAATAATTGTGATCCAAATTGTATGCTCAATTTCTGGTATTAGCACCCTCCAAAGTGTGTGCTTTGCCTTCAATCTGACTCGGATAAGTCCGGAAACACTTCAAGTGATTCCGTTGTTGATATACAACACTGAATTACATCAGAATCTGAATTAATGTAATAATAAGATTAGGGACAGTGAATTTAACGGATTGTGCACAATTCCCGAATCTTCTACAAGGTATACTTAAGGGAATACATAAACATTTTAGTTTTGACTGTTCTCGGACAAGGAAATACAAATTTGACTGCCATCGTTTATTTCCGAATAACTTTTTGGCGATTTTTTACGATTTTATGTAAATAGAAGTATTTAGCATAGTTTAGAAAGTTTTTAATTCAATAAGTTTAAGAAAGAGAAATCAGGATGGCTAAAATCAGAGAGATTAATTTGTTACAGCCAAGATGAGGTCAAAATTGTGGAACCAGCGGTCCCCACGACGGCGATGGAACTGCCAAACACCATGGAACCACCTAAAACCATGGAACTGCCGAAAACTCCAAATTTCACGATGATCGACGACTTGCTGTGCCCACCAGGTAGACAGAATAGACCACCTAAAATAGTCGTCATCTTGAGAGGACCTCCGGGCAGCGGAAAGTCATTTGTTGCAAAGCTTATCAAGGTAAGGCTGAAGCAAAAATATTATTAAATGCACGTACCAAAATGACAATGAAGTCTTTTACTAATCATAAAATAATGGTTTACACTGTTAGCTATTTTTAAATTACGTTCTGTTGTGTATAATCTATTATTAATTCGCCTTGTGACTTGCCGATAGGTCAATATACTGATAAAATAATGATATTAGATATCATTGTTCCTATTGATAATTTCATAATTACATAGTAATACGCGGAACTAGTGGGAGAGGAACATTTTGTTGTTAATTTTTTGGTTGCATTGATTATTTCATGGAAAAATTGTGGCAGTTCGTAATTCTGCTGTTATAGAATAAGAAACTGAACATTGAGTGAACTTTCAATTACAAACAAAAAATAGCAAGGGTAAAATTTCAAGATAAATGCATTAATATGAGTACTAAGCCATATGTTTACAAAATGGTGTAATCAAATTCTTTTAGTTTGAAAGTATTTCCGGTTAATTTTCTACTGCGTTGCATTCATGATGTACTCAGATACAAATTAATATCTCCATCTTAGGCAACTTGTTACTAATCAATAGGTAGTTCAGATATATATTTACTCCCATAACAGGAATGCAAATATTATAACTAGAGACAAGTATTCAAGACAAGATTCAAAATCAATCTTCGTATCTCAATGTTATGTACATCAGATTAGCCCAAAAAAACGAACAATTTAAAAAAAAAAATGGTACTCTGAAAATATTGTTCATGATGATAAAAAAAAATTATCCTGAAAGTTTGAGCCCTTAATATTAATATTAAGGGGTGTATCATTACAACTATCGATTTTTTTACATCTACCGTATTTATTACCCAAAACTCGTAAACTATGAATCTGAAAAATTTTATCTATTCATATTTTTGACGGAAATTAAATTTCCTACAAAAAAGCTCTCATAGTAAATTTACGTAGAACGAGCCGTTTCCTTGTAATCGCGCCTCAAACATTGATTTGTTTTTTCAAATTTTTGTATGAATTTTTTACATTTTTTATGTGGATTTTAATTATTTTAATGTCGAATAACTCTTGAAGGAGTGAATTTTCTGAAAAATGTTAAGACACCTTTTTTGTAGCGCATTAAAAATTTCCCACAAAAATAATCATTTGATCTTTGAAAATATTAATTTGTCTGGTAGTTACAAAAATAAAAAATTCATACAAAAATTTGTAAAAACAAATCAATCTTTGAGGCACGATTACAAGGAAACGGCTCGTTCTACGTAAATTTACTAAGAGAGCGTTTTTGTAGGAAATTCAATTTCCGTCAAAAATATGAATAGATCAAATTTTTCAGATTCATAATTTACGAGTTTTGGGTATTAAATACGGTAGAGATAACAAAATCGATAGTTGTAATGATACACCCCTTAATATTAATATTAAGGGCTCAAACTTTCAGGATAATTTTTTTTGTCATCATGAACAATATTTTCAGAGTACCATTAAAAAAAATTGTTCGTTTTTTTTTGGCCCAGTTTAATCTACATGTAAAAACGGTGTAGTGGCACAATGTAGTGAGCACAGGTGTTTGGTAGCTTTGACCTCGAAGTTTTTCAAAGTATTTATAAAGAAGAAAGACTTTTCCAACTAAGCCGTTTTTCGCCTGAAAACTTTAATTACGAACCGATTGTCTCCCAAAGGATAAAGAAGTAGAACAGGGTGGTTCTGCTCCGAGAATTCTGAGCCTTGATGATTACTTCCTCACGGAGAAGGAGATAGAGACGGTGGACGATAACGGGAAGAAAGTCACTACGAAAGTAAGTAACCATTACTGCTAAGACGGCTTTCCTCTGAGAAAAAACGGCGGAGATCGTAATAGTATATTATGTGAAAAATAAGAATATTTTGAGTTTCTTTGTGCGAACAAATCGTAGTGGCGCTTTGCAGAGAAGTTTTGTGGGACAGATAATGATTACTTGAACTAAAGTGAACGTAGCTACTGTTATTGATTTTATTCGATAAAACAGGGATGAAAGTGATCCAAATTTTACCTAAGAGACGAAAGAAAAGCAATTGTGAAGGGACAAACGTGCAGGAAAATGTGCACACTTGAACCTATCTTTTCAATACTAATATGCATTCAGCCACTTCCGTCTCCCAGAATAGCCATATGAAGCACTACTTTTTATGCACGTGTACCAAAAACCAATCTTCTTATGAATATCACTTCCGTATCTTTGTGATCTCAACAGTTTTTTCTCCAATCACGGTGTATGTGTGATTTCAAATCTCCAACATGAATTGCGTGAATAGGAAATGGTGTACGAGTATGAAGAGGCCATGGAAGCAAGTTATATAACATCACTCATCAAGGCCTTCAAAAAAAATATCACCGACGGTTTCTTCAATTTTATCATTCTGGACTCCATCAACGAGAAAATCTCGGACTACGAGGAGATGTGGAGCTTCGCCAAGACGAAGGGCTTTCGGGTAAGAAGTCGATCAGCATGATTGCTACACCATGATAGGTAGATAGTTCAACTCCACCATCGACAATTTCAGGTTTACGTGTGCGAGATGGAGATGGATGTGCAGATTTGCTTGAAAAGGAATATCCACAACCGCACAGAAGACGAAGTCAACAGAATCGTTGACTACTTCGAACCAACACCCAGTTACCATCAGAAACTGGATGTTACTTCAATGCTGCAGGAAGAAGCAATCGAAGAGGTACCTGCCAACGCAAAAACAAAGGATGCAAAGTAGAACCTTGCACATTGCTTCCTCATTAAATTTTACTCTTTATAAAGAACCTCTACGAGGAAGTATTGTGATTGATTTTGGCTTCCTCATAGAGGAAGCTTTGTAAAGAGAAAAATTTAATGAGGAAGCAATGTGCAAGGTTCTACTTTGCATCCTTGTTTTGAATAAATTAATAAATCATCAGCACATCTTATTTTTATTAGGCACAAACTTTGGTTTGGCTTTATTAACTTTTGCGGAGGTCATCGCGAAAACCTCTATTTTTTCAAAAATTCAAAATGGTGTCAAATTTACCGATCACCACCAAATTTGGTACACAGCAGGGCTGTACGTTATTTTTCGTGTGTAAAACAATTCAGTTAATTTGCTGAGATTCGACGTGATTTATAGCAAAATTTGTATTTTTTACAAAAATTCAAAATTTTATAAAATCTGAACCGCTTTACCGATTTTGTCGAAATTCAATACCAAACATTTAACGTGTCTCTAGTTATGAAGAACTATTTAGCCATATCGGCGAACTTTTACGAAAGTTAGAGAGTATACGACATTTTTCAAAAAAATTAAAAATTCTATAAAATCAGTATACGTAGATATATTTCCTTCAAAATCGCAGCAATTAAATAGGAATTGCTACTCTACTTGCACGCCAAATTTGAGCTGGATCGATCGTGCCATTCACGAGTTATCGACGATTGAATTTTCGGTCCCTGGAACACACACACACACACACACGGACACATTTTCTAAACCTTTTTTCTCGACGTTTTAGGTGATTCTAAGTATACTGACATGAGAATCTCGAAAAAAAAAATTCCATGAAAACAAAGCTTTCTCTATGAGGAAGCAAAATGAAAGTAATACTAGACTTTTTAGGAATCACAATTAAATACATGCCGTTTTTATCCACAGGTTCACATGGAAGATACTCAAGAAGTTGAAAATACTGAAACTCCCGCGAACGATGACAGTCAGGACAGCCAAGAAGAACAAGATTGTGTGGTGAGTTTTTCTATTGGGATGGATGTGAGTTGCGAAACAGTCGGCTACTTTTTAAATAAAAACTTCTACTGCTTTGAACTGAAAGAAGAATAAAAATCTTTTCGGTAGCTGCACGATTTAGAAGATGTGTAGTATATATTTCTTGAGATTATTTTTCGTCGGGAAATCATCACTCGGTCGTCGAGAGACGCGGTAACGTGTCAACGCCAAGCACGTTAAAAGAATCGGCGCGAAACTACTCAAGAATTTCTGGCGCGTAGCGTTATACATCAGGAATATAATTGCAATACTCGCTTTCGACTTATACTGCGACACGAGCGCCCAGGGTCACTCGTAACACGAGTGGCGTGGAATGGTGTTTGAATATTTTTCTCGCACGCCCTGATACGAACGACCACATTCGCCACAGTATATCGATACGAAAACCGGTTATTTTCCTGCACTTTTTATAAAATATTTCATTTTTAACACGCTTCGCGTGCGGAAAATACTCCATTATTACACCGAGTGAAGTAAAATTTGATACTTATCGTGCGAGTAGGTTACTTTCCCTTTGTGTGATCTATAGCACTCGTGCTAAAATACTCTATTTCACGCCCACAGACATTTGCAATTTTTTTTTCTTTCCTATTTTTATATTCTCAAGGTCCACAGTCTGTAGATTCCTAAATGGTACAATTTATGTTTTATCACGGGTTCACAAATTGTTTTGCATTTAGTAGAAGGAAACCAATTTGTGAACCACGATGCTCTGAGAAACATGGATGCCCAGTTTCAATGCAATATAATTTTGTTCACAATGTAAATAAGCTGATATAACGTTGAATTTTCAGTGCGTCAGTAAGTGGGAGAGGATGGATGCTGACGATAAATTAGGTAAGCCCAAATCTTTCTAATGATTATTTTTTCCTGAATGTAATTGTAAATTGTCTTTATAAAATATTTTGCGTCGTTTTTTTTTTTTATAGATCGCCTCGATGGTCTAGCCAAAAGAAAAAATGAAGGCAAGCCGCAAACGATGGAAGATTTCCTTCAGGTACCTGATTATTACAACATGGAGGATACATCTGGGAAGAAAAGGGTATGTGGAAGTTCTATTTTTCGAACGTATTTTACGAAACTCCCGTCTTCTTGTGTTATAATGCGAGGGATGTTATATCAAAATACATCTAATAATCTGCGTATAAACGATATGGTAATCTAAAAGAGTCAATGAACAATGAAGAATGGTTTTTATCTGGCCAATCACTGAAGTAAAAAAAAAAGACTAAAAGAAAGTTGTAATAAGGACAAAATAGCTTAGCAAACAAATCGTTAAATACTTTTTATGAGTATCCTGTGCGGTGAGCGATACCGTTACCTTCAAGATCTGTATTCTCTCGCCGTAATAGTACTAATGAAACAGGACAACGGCAGTGCAAATGGTGTCATCTAGCCGACGAGCCTAATAAAATAAGCAAACATATGGCGGATAATTCTATAACAACACTGACTTTCATATCAGCGATATGTATTGTTCGAGCTCCTATGGAGATACGTAATGCCATCAAGCTTATTCTCGAACAAATCGGGAACTAGGCGGTATTTAAAAAACAGTCGTTTGCCTGCCTACTGCTTTAAATGTATATAATACTGCGAGGGGGCATGGGTTCCGAATCACAATAATTTCCTTGTATATGAAAAGTCACATTTTTATGTGCGAAGGTACGATGGGCGGATCTGGAAGAACGTAAGGAGCAAGAGAAAATGCGAGCTGTGGGTTTCGTTGTGGGACAAACAAATTGGGACCGTATGATGGATCCAACAAAGGGCGGAAGTGCGCTTACCCGAACCAAGTACATATGACCAAAGTTTCTACCTAGATAATCCAGGAAATGATTTTTTTCGTAGAGCGAGCATGCAATAACACACTAGCGAAAACCAATATTCGCGGTCTAGTTGCACTCGCTGTACACCGAAAATTCGGAACGATATTATTTTGTAAATTCGGTAAAACAGCGCAGTTGCTCTGTGAATAAGCCATTCACGAAATCGATTGTTTACATATGTTTTTGCGAACCCAACGTTATCTCACTGCTTGCAAAACGCTCGACATCTTCATAGTCGATCGTCATCAAGAATGCAGTCCTAAAACCAATAATAGCGATTAGCCGAAATCTTTTTGTCGCTGATCCTTGTTTTATCCCGCATCCACCAATCTCGGGGTTCACGCGTAACTCAGACCCGATCCTTAATCAAGTTTTTTTTAATATGCATGAGAATGCCTTCAATTCGCCTTGAGTGCGGGTACTCGTTTATTTCAGCCTCATAGTTCATTGGTTTCCGTCAATATAAACCGCAACGATTCTACATACGTGTAATCGTTTCTATTACAGGTTTTTCCCTCTCGCCTAATGAAAAAAAGTTACATGATTTAAGTCAGTACGAAACTCGCTCGAGAGACCATAGAACCAACAATCGGCTCTATTGCGCCGGTAACTGTAGTTACGGTTAGAAGAGTTTAATCTGTTATTAATAAACGCCGCTATTGATTATGTCAATAAGATTCACTGAATTACTAAATTGTAACTATATTGTAGATGGAACACTTTTATCTTGTTTCGAACGAATACAATTGGAAGAATGCTGGGTTGTAAGCGTATTCACAGTAATAAATAATCAAATTCAATGTTTGATATTAAAACAAATACCATTTTACACATTAAACAACAATTTTTCTTCTTCGTTTTTGTAAAACTGTATCACTTATAGCTCTTTTCGATTAAAGAGAAATTTAGGTATCATTCTGGTCTTAGGAAATTCTGGATGCTCTCCTTTTTGCATGTGTACTCTGGAGGACAGTGATTCGTCATGCCGTACTCGATCGCTTTCTTGAAATCCGCTATCGTTTTTTCGTAACTTTTATCGAGTTGAACCGATCTAAAAGCCAAAACAATTCAATTAGCGGTATTACAGGAAAAAATAATAATGAACGGAGGACGTAAATATGTGGGGACTACCCACTGTGGCATCAGCTTCATTGTTTGAATTATCATTTCAACAGCACCAAGATAATCCATCGCGGTATTTGGAACTTCGCAAGCGGCTCTGTAGAGACAGGTGTCTCCTATCAAATAGCCGAGAGCCAATGAAACTTCACCCTCCGATACGATGTTCTCTGTAAAAACGAAACGCGAAAATTTTAGTCTTGAGCCTTAGCTTTTAGTTAATTTAACAGATGCAATCAAACCTTCATTTATTCCACGACCCCTCTGACCATGATTCCCTAGATAACCAGCTCCAAATACGACTGCTTTCAGTACCAAAAGCAAGAGGAGGTTCGATAGGTTTAGGTTGAGTACCTGACAATCGACGATAAATATTCAAACGTCAGTTTTACCAATGGATTTACTTTTATAATCAATCTGTGTCTGTGTATTTAGATGCTGATCGAAACTTATAGTTCTTACTTAAACCCTATATATAGTAAAAATTTCTTGCCGCAGCCGTTTCAAGGTTCAAAGGGTCAACTTCTTCACGAAAGGGATTCGTGAGGTGAAGCTGAGCCCTTGATCTTCTTCCACCAGGTGGGGGTTTTTTTGGAGACACTCTACGAGTCTCCCCGCGGAAGCCCTGATTTTTCTGATCCTGAGCTTCTCAAGGTCAGATAGAACGGGAAGGGTGGATGGCCGGGGGGGGATACGGTGGCTGTTGTGTAGAGATTAGCGGAATGCGTGGGTCGTACGACCCCTGGTTTGATATAAATTTTCATGAGAAAGTGCCATGGTAGACGTTTAAATATATAAAAAGAACAATGGAAATTTTCAATTTGCTTTTATCGAAATGAAAGAAAACTCTTTTGCAACTTGATTGTGTTTCTAGAATCGTTTCCTTACTGAATCTCTTTGCCGAATGTCAAATATATAATTCATTAGAGAATATTCACGCTTTATAGGTCTCAATTACAAGGAACCTTCGAATTCAAACTTTCTTGCCTCTTCATAAAAGAAGCTTTGTTTTTACGGAAAAAATTTTCTTTTTTTGTGACTTTCATGTTAACATATTAACATGTTCCCGGTTTCAAAAATTCAATCACCTATAACCCGAGAATCGTTACATCTATAAAGCTTAAATTGGGTATAATTTTGAATCGGCAGCTCTGTTTTAGATGGTATGAGTTTTACAAAAATGTACGCGCAAATTTGAATATCATAGATTTTTCATTTTGCTTCCTCATAGCGGAAGTTTTTTTTTTATAGAAAAAGCTAAGGTCGTTCTCATTTTCTGAAGACTAAGAATATTTTATTAAATAGTATTTTACAGGTAAGTATAATGTGGTTTAGCACTGAATTTAAGCGAATTCGGATAAGTGGTTTGGGTTTTATGGACATTTCGGTTTTTCGAAAAATTGACGCAGTAATTTCTGCACAAAATGAACCAACGACCCCAAATTTTGTACGTAGACTAAATAAAATTCAATAACAATGATTATATAGGTTAGTGAAGATCGGCAGAAGGTTCTTATAGAAAATTGAATTTTTTCCTCATTATTTCTTGACGATTGCTATAACGCTGGAATTCAGTGCCGGATGTTTATTTTCATTTTTTCATATTGAAAATTGCACTTTTTGCAACTTTTCGCTTACGGAAGCAGCTGTTTCCCGACCCCGTACTGACAAATTTGTCAAATATTCCTGTGGGTAAGCCAAAATCGGTGAATATACTTCACGAAAGAGGTAGCTTTGACAAGAATAAAAAAATTATGTAGAGGCAATGATTTTTTTGTGACCTACCGAGAAACAGAACAGTCTTGAAAGACTAATGTTAACTTAAGATATGAGGTGGAAAAATTCTCTTCCTACCCACCGTTGCTATCACCTGCGTCTATTGTGCAGTTTGCATATGCCGTTCCATGCCATTTGTTTGTTTTTTATCCACCGAGTTATCATATACTTATAACGATAATTTTATTTTTGGTGTAGTGTATAAGGCTGATATGCAGTAATATATCGGCCATTTTTCACGGTATTTCACACAGCAAAATCCCAGCCGGTTTCCGATCCGGGAATTCCCGGGATTCCCGATTTCCGAATCCCGGTTGATCGTCACCAAATTTTATCATGTTATTGATCACATCGAACGGAACGTCTATGCATTTTTGCAGAATTTTATTGTGAAGTGTTCTATGTGTAGAGTATAAAACGAAAAAAGCTCTGAAGTGCTGCAATAATGCTTGAAACTCAGAGAAAATATGATGATAATGTGTATGTCATATAAATATATTGCGGTTCCTAATTTGACATTATCCAATAAAGACACGATTTTATTTGTTCAAATTGCATCACACATGGCACTTTTCAATACTTATAAGTACCTGACTACTGGAAGTTGATCTTTGAACAAGTTCCTTGGCGATTGCAGCAAGCATGGACCCAGCCTCTCGTCTGTTCTCCCTTTCGTAATTAAAATGATCTGTGTTTCTCGCGAATACAGCGCAGGTAAGCACCGCCAGGAAAATAATAGTCTGCCAACAGCTCTTCATGTTCACGGATTCAATAAAAAAACAAAACTCTTACGGTGGACAGTCTTGTGCAGTAACTCACATAAAACTAGTGATTCTCGAGGTGCGACGGCTGGACTTATAAGTATATTACGTTCCCAGCAATGCGTGAAGCAGGCACCCCTCTGTTGATGTGCATCGAACGCTAAAACCATCAGGGTCCTTTCGTTTTCTCCATTGTATGACGAACTAGTCGCGTAATGACTCGAATTACTTGCTCCCCGCACAAAGTCTAGCACTTTCCTCGCGTTTTGACGGAAATAAGAGGTGAAAGTAATGGCTCAAACTTTTACTCCAATCATGGGTATGTGGACCGACGAGAAACATAATAATTCACGAATTAAAAGTTGTCAAGCCGTGGTAAGTGGACATTTATCAGCAAGTACTAATTATCTCAGGTCTATCTCTAGAGTCACATCAGACACGCATGCATTCGTACCATTTCACCATTTCAAAATATCTTTAACTACATCGCATTTGACGTACAGATTTAAATGTACTTAACAACTTCAATGTATTAATTTATACGTTATTTGTTGCATAAAGAGTTGAAAATGTAATAGACGAATATTTTACGTACAAAATATTTTGATGGCGGATTATGTATTGGAAGAAATTGAAAGAAAACAAGAAAAGTCCATCAGAGAAGAGAATTAATTAATTTCGCATCTACAGTAGTGGACACTGATGTGAATCAATAAGTTTTTTTTTTCCGTTTTCAGCAGAAATATAATGAATTTTGGAAAACCAGAAAAGCTCATTCGAGAAATTAAATTATCAATCGAGCGGCGGTGACTTTTCAAGATAGGTTGAAAACTTTGGGCAAAGGGGGCAAACACATGAATGCTTAAAAAAAATTTCTTGCTGTTCGACAAAATGGGCCAACAGATGTCGTTCAATACAGTGAACATGTAGGTTCAGGAGTTGGTAATCATAGAAAAGTCAGTGAAGTGAAGGAATAACACTATTTTTTATAAACAAAACTTTTATTAATTAGAAAATGAAATAGATAAATCTTGTTAAAGATACGTAGACGTACGTATGTATTGTCTCGTGAACACTTGTTGGACGCAACTCATACTAAGCAAAGACCCCGAAAAGCAAAATCCTGCTACCATGGTAGGGATACACGTAAAATAAAATAGTTCTAGTTATCGCCAAATGGCCTAACAGTCGCATAAGAAAAATTATATATTTGAATTGACACGATTGAAGCGCCACTAGTGTTAGATACCGGCGACCATGTTGGAACGCTACAAACATCTCTCGGGTCCCTATGTGTCACTCGGATCTAGATAGACAGCATTCGACAGCATAGATCGTACGGATCCTTTTTTGTACTGTGCCGGGAGTGCGCACCGAGACTGTAACAGCAAAATATATAATTGCTATTTACACTGAATCATGCTGTACATTATAGATTTATTATCACTTTTAAAATTAATGAAGCGAATATTGGGTTGAAATTTTTCATTTACCGTACCGAGAACGAGTCCATCAGAAGTTAAACCTTTGCTCCAATAGCATTTCCTCAGAACGAAAATGTTTTTGGCACACTGACAGCTGTTGCTTAATTTTTACGTGAGTACGCTCAATTGCTATCGTCCACAGCTCTTGCAATTTTGGATCCTGTGGAAAACCGAAAAAGTGTACTTTTTTCGGATTCAAGTGACATTCCGATGTACATCCGATAACTGTACACGGCGACATTGTGACATGTTGTAAAGTTTCTTTACTTTCACTCACGACCAACTTCACTAACTCCATCGTTGTGATAAGCGAAATCCAGATTAATGATTGATAAAAATTATTGAAACAAGAAGCACGTGATTAAAACGCGCGAGACTGTTAAGGTTACAGCAGTTTAAGCTTTCTATATGCGGGTCAAGATTAGTAGAACAAAAAGCACCGTGTACGAGGAATGTATACTAAATGGTATACGATGGTATACGAAAATACGAATGGAACTATTTTGATGGTATAAACAACGCTTTTGTGGATCCACCAAGGAACTGGCCAATACTGAAAAAAGGAACTAAAGTCGGGCGAAGGAAGTTCTACGCACTGGCTTAGAGCCATATGCCATTCAAAAAATCACTGAAGCGACGTGTTACAGAATCACGGAAAACCTTCAGCGCAGAGCATACGATATTATCGCTGTACTTATGAGTGGATCGGGTTATCATTCGTTTGTCATGGAGCGGATTGTGCATTCGTGCACCTATATGTACCGTTGTCCGAAGAAACTGCGGCGAAGAAGAGGAGAAAAAGAAAGAAAAGGAACATTACATTACATTGTTTATAACGAATACGATAATGTAATCAAGATACACTCAGCTAACAATGTTATAACCGATTTTAGTGTCAAGCTGCTTCAACACTCCCCACTCTACGTACAACGCATCACACGTGCTACGGAGAGGTTGCTGATAATATAGCCCTAAACAGAATTTTAACTCCACTTCTTAGATATATTCGATAACAGTTTATATGAAAGCTTAAGCACGGACACTACATTCTATTTTCAAGCCCCATACGGCGAGTTGCTAATGTGATCACCATTACAAGGGGATAATATCGATCATTGGATAATCTGCGGAATATATGATTTCGGCAGTTTGCCCAAAGAAAGACGCGGCAGCAATCAACTAACGTGTTTTTATCATAGCGTCAAGTGGGGTGTCGATGATAAATCATTGTGCAAAGCATACGTTAATCTAAGAAGCATGTGTGACGAGGTTCCTATATACGCCTGCGATGAAAAACATTAGCCAAGTGGACAGCCACATACAAGAATAGGCCACCCTACGACACATGGTGTGTTTATTACAGCATTGCGAGAGAAGATGCCGTACAAATGTGCATTGAATAACGTTGCAAAATTGATCGGTTTCTTGAAACGCGACTTTTGGAGTCTGATCCTGAATCCCAATATACAATCACTCCTTCCATCACAATCAAGATAACGATGACCATCGTTATCGCAGATATTGCCCCGCTCTCAGACACGAAAGTCTATATACATAACGAACAGCTTGAAAATACTGAAAGTACCACAACATGTACGAGCTCAGACGACAGGAGTCTTTCCCACCGATCGTATGCCGTGTCGCCGATCTAGACCTATTGCAATGACATCAGTGGCCGAGGTGTCTTTTCGACAGTTACGAGCTGTCCTCACTCGTCAAGAGATACAATAATGATTTGAGTTGAAGGAACTCATCGTACATATTAAACACTGAACCATTCCAATCAAACAAGTTTAAGGTATGTGGAGAATATTGCATAATGTTTCTTCATTACATATCTCATGGCTGAAGCCTGCCTGCGGCTGTTCTAATCAAACTAGATGAAAAACATTGCTTTTGTGCGACGATACTACAAAAAATTAAAACACGTAAAATGTCAAAAATGTTCTCTAAAGAACGACTGGCTTTAGTAAGGGTTTCACGTGTACTTGAGGGTTTCGGCGATACATGCACAAAACCCGGTACACAAACGTGCACAGGCCGCTGTGGCTGTCATCTATGGAAATATAAAAAAATAAAAAATAAAATGTTACATTGTGTTATGATTATTAAGTCACCCCTACCATCATTACTGCTTCCAACTCTTCAAAAAATATAAAAGCAGAGGGGTGGGGGATGATGCCTCCTTACACCTGTATTTTGCTGCTCAAATAAAACAATTAATTGGCAGATTTATTTCTGAGAATATTGCCATAGTTGTGGTTGCCCGAGGCTGTTGAAAACAGTAACGACTCAAATGACATCGGATCTTAACCGTTAACAAAAAGTTAATATTGTTAACATGTGAATAGCTAGATCTATATTGTTGCGTTGGTGTTTTAGATCAACTATCTGAACAAAGATCGGAGGTGGCTGGATCAGTTCCGTTACTCAAGCAACCTGTCTTTCATAGCTAGCAGCACTGAGAGGTATCCCATTGAAGTTTTCATGATCTAAAGAGAATCAATCACATTAACTGACATTCTATATTTTATCATATATTTATGCAAATTTTCATCTGTAACGCGACATGTTTCTTGATGTATGTATAATCCCGCGCAAAAAAAAGAATTAAAAGAGTATTAAAAAAGTATTAAAAAAGTATTTTAAAAAAAGTGTTAAGAATCCGGCATATTGGAGTTTTGAATACTCAGTTTAATACTTTTTTTTCGAGACTTGAGTATTAAAAAAAGTATTAAATCGTATTTTTTTAGGAGAATTTAATACCCAATTCAATACTCTTTTGAGATTTGAGTATTGAAAAGAATATCAAATGGGTATTAAAAACAATATTAAATCGTATTATTTTTAGACGATTTTAATACTGAATTTAATATTTTTTCTCCGTGACTTCCGGGTATTAAAAAAAGTACGACATGGGTATTAAATAAAATATTAAATCGTATTATTTTCAGACGTTTTTAATACTGAATTTAATACTTTTTCTCCGCGATTTTCGAGTGTTAAAAAAAGGACAGAATGGTGTTGATTATTAAAATAGTTTCCAAATCGCAATAAAAGCGATTAAGTATATAAGATCATTGAGAGAATATTGAATTGTATGGAACATTAAAAAATTGTAATAATGTATTTATTCCTGCTTCCCTTACACGGGGTACAGTGGACTCCCGTTCCACTTACAAAAATTTTTTTTTACTTACTCCTAAGCCTTAACCTACTTTCCCTCCTTCCATTAAAAAAATTGTAATTCTTTTTTAAATATTTAAGCAATTAAATACTTATTCAATACTCGAAGTATGAAAAAAGTATTATCTATTGAGTCAGAAATATTTTCAGCAATTGAATAATTTTATATGAAAAATAAGACGTAAATTCGAAAATAGAGATCGAGAAATATGCCAATGAATAGATGTAATTATTTGATAGATTGAATACTATGAATGATTACCTGTTTAATTATCCGGCGCGTCCTGTACATTTTGTAGACTCCATAGACACAGCTAGTCGACGCCAAGTTTTTCATGCAGAAAACAATTTTCTCGAATAAAATATTTTCACCAGCGATTACATCAAATACGATAATCTCAAATGGCGAGGTTTCAGTCACTTCACGTTATAGACAACTGAACGTCTCAAAATAACAGACGGTTACGAGAAATTGTTACAGAGTCACGAGTTAAGAACGACATTGCGGACTATAGATGGTAATTATAAAATATAAGTAAATTGCCGCTGCACGCGTGTTATATTTATTCAAAAATTATTAAATAATTTTAAATTCAAACAAAAAAAATTTGTTTCATTCTGTCATTTATTGAATCGATTCAATTATTTATTTATTCGATGACGTAATTGAACAAGAATGCGCAGTAGAACCTTGCACATTGCTTCTTCATTATATTATAACTCGAGGAGACGCGAAAGGTATTCTTAATATAATTAATAAAATTCGTTACCATATCTCTATTCTACGCGCAAGGGCTAATGACAATGACATCCGCGCGCGGAAAATAATTACGAATACTCAGATCCACATCCATACTTGGTATCGTTACTCTTAGGATATCGCAATTAATGGTTAAATGTTTCATAATAGTTCCTAAGACTATCACGGTTATAGATCCCTTCCGAATATTCGGGTTCTCAGGATCCGCAAGAATACACGCATTGGCATAGACTTCAACGATAACAGAATGAGCATAATATAAATGAAAAATGTGAAAAAACGTGATCAGAAGCCTCAGTTCAAAATGGATATGGAGAAATTGATAAAGCGTCGTACCATAAAGAAAAGCAGTATACGGACGAGAAGCTTTATCCAGTGCGATCCTCCAACGGCCGTGAGCCAAATCCGTAGTTAACATTGATTTGACACCGTGACACTTTTGTAAACGTTCTTCGATGCGTTGAGACGATCCGCTGTCTGACTCAAGAACGTTGTTCATCAATCGAGTAGCTGGACGAATTCGGATGCGATCCTCAGTCTTGATCACGATCCGGCAGTAAGGACTCACAGATCGCCCGATAATTCCATGTTGAAGCATGCCGTCATATTCATTTTCAACAGCGGGGCGAAGATTCATTGGTACAGGAGATGATCCTTGAACATCAGCTTCAGCATCAATTAGGCGGATACGATGTTCATATCATATCGCGCCCACATTCTTAAGCGAAAAGTGCTTCTTGAAATCGAACAGACAATTATGGACTTGTTGCCGGTGAGAAAACGCTAATTCGGTGAGTTCGTGGGAAAGATGGTGGACATCATCGAAAAAATTATGGTCTTTGCCCTTGATGCATAGGCGACGAGATGTTCCCTAAAATGGAACATCTTTTTGGGTTTCTTGCTCCACAAACATGAATGAAAGTAGCTCTTCGGAATCCATCCCCCGAACATCCACTGGGCTAGACAGAAATGGACAGTTGACCCTTAATACGCACACGGATAGGTATCGAGTAAAACTCAGCCAAAAACGCAGTCTTGAAAATGTCATAGGTCGGACACAGTTGTCGATGTGCGCTGTACCATGCACGTGCTTTACCATTCAAAGGCCCCTCTACGACAAACATCTGACACTCTCGAGGAACACGCTTTACCAACATATGTCACGATCCGCGTGACTCGGGATTATTTAGGTTCCCGATCTTACTTTTTTTTGGGCGTCTTGCCGTCGTCCCATACGGACCCGATCTCCGATTCCCTTTTACGACGGTGGTTTTTGGGTAATTTTTAGAATGAATAATTTCGGTGTCCCGACTAATAATAGATATATTGCTCTTTGAGATTTACAAAGTTGTGCCGATAATTGGCAACAAACAAAAGATATTTCTATTAACTTAATCTACGCAATTTTTCAGCAAAATATATTAATTCCTAATCCTACACACACTCATACATCGATACCCGTACTCACGCTACAAGGATGGCAACCCGTGCCCGGACTTAACCGACTATTCCCCGACTGTACTGCAATTACATGCCGGCAAGAATTACTAGAGAGGCGAACGGCTCCTAGCACAAGTCACTGTGTTCTATTCACGACACAAATCACTTGAGGGTTGTGAGTACTTAAATACCTTTGAGTTCAGTTTTTCGAATGAAAAAGGTAATTCAATCAACCCGCACAAGAACCCGAGACGATCACTGTTCCGCCTACACGCGAACAGATTTTAAGATCTATGCTAGAGGATATACGGTGGAGATTTTTCCCTTTTTCAAAGAGGTGTTAATTCTCTCTCTGTTCGCAACTGACTAATCAATTTGGCAAAATTCATTCCTACGTGACTTCTGCTGTAAGCTTCTCAAGTAACGAAAGAGATAGCTTGCCTCTCGACTTAGATTACATGCATGCTACATGCCACATGCCACATTCATTCGTCCTGACTTTCTTCAAGAATTATAAATTAAACAATCTGCGTGAAATTTACAGGGATGGAACTCATATATTTATCCATTGGCTCTAAAAACTCTTGAGGGTTTGTTTTGAGCTCATTTTCAAATCTCTGAACTTTAATGTCAATTTGTAAAGATGTTAAGCCTCTGATCAAACCATTTAAAAAGTCTGGATTACCCTCATCTTGCGGATCCCTGCGATTATCTATTAAATTATCTATCTGCTCTTGCTGCCTTTCAATGAGAAGGCGCATATTTCGAATTTCATCGAAAAGGTCACCCCCTCCCTGTTGTTCAAATGCCACGCGTTCTGCGGCTAACGCGTTTTTGTCCTGTCGAAGATCCACACGCTCTTCCTCCATTCCGTGTAGACCTTCTAAATTTTTTACCGTAACGCTACCAACAATACAATGGCTCGTGAAATATAATAATTAGTTATACAAAATTTAGAGAATGTACGGAAAGGCGGAATTACAAGAAACTTAACGCTATGCTGTATCTAACGGAAAGCGTACAATACACCCCTCCTATAAATTCATTCTTTTTATATAACACTCTCTTGCGCGCCGATGCCAACTATCTTCCTCTCGAGTATCCGCGTGACTAGGAGGAAAGACGCCGCGAATCGTAGTAAGTGAGCGCCATTAGCGACAATGGGCAATTATCGTGACTAATTGTAAGGATACCAATCCGCTGATAACGATTCAATATGGTAATCGGTAAAACAGGGCGATGCTTTCCTCGACAGATGGTAGTAGGGCGAAAATATCGATAATCGGTGAAAATTTTTAACACTTTTGTCAACATTTTTTAAAAACACCTGCATTTTCATTCAAAATTCAAAGTATGTCGGAGAGTTTCGAGACCTGCAAGCCCACGTTTACCACGCAAGTGTGCATTAAATTCAAAATACGAAAATAGGAATGAGCGCTGTAGCGTTTTCTGAAAATTTTAAGAAGTATATTATGGAATTGGATATTACTGTAGCGTGCGCGCTTCGTGTACTCGCAAAATCTCAGTAATATCCAAAAAGCGCTTGTCTATAATTCCATGGCCAACTTGACATTGAAGAAAATAGACAATCTGGTTCTTAGGTGTTGGTTAGGTGGATGCATTCGATATTTGAACGCAAAATGGTATTAGTAAGGGAGCCAAGAATCTCTGCCTTTTTTTTCTTTCCACCCAGCTCATTTTACTTAGCGATTTTTCTGATAAGCAACTGAGTGACACTTGTGGGTCTTACCATAATTTGGGTTGGAGTGCCCATGAAGAACTTATAATATTCCGAGTAAAGAGGGCCTTGAGGGACTTCGAATAATCCGGGTAATAATAATCTGGCGGTAGAGAGATCATAAACCCGATTCGAAAGTCGCATATCCCTTTGTACATTAAGTTTACTCGCATTTTTATAGAGTGGAGTGCATCATGAAATAGAGTGTAACATCACATTCCGTGGAACTCACATAAACAAAAGTATCATATGGAGTGCAACATCACGTAAAGTCTTAAATCACATGGAGCTCAATGTTACGTGAAGTAAAAGATCACATGGAGTGCAACATCACATGGAGCACAATGTTACGTGGAGTAAAAGCTCACATAAACAAAAGCATCACATGGAGTGCAACATCACATGGAGTGCAACGTCTCATGGAGTGCAACATCACATGAAGTGCGACATTACGGTTCACTGTAATTTGAAGCCGAAAGGATGTTAAACGTTCATGACGCAAGATTCAAAAAAATTACGGGGTAACACGGAACGTACGCGGTTAATTGTGATCGCGGGCTTTGCACCTTGCACGGTGATTTCCGAGCGATTGCTTGGACGCGAAATCTCTTTTGCAAACGGTACACGGATATTTAATCGAACAGATACGTGCGTGATGCCGCATGTTGTCCATCGAAAAGACCGTTTTGCAGCTCGGATAATTAACACGTTTTTCGTGTACGTCACGTTCGTGGCAACGGATGTTGGCGAACGACTTACCGCAGTACGAACAGTTTCGTGTGTCACGATGTACTTGGGCTATGTGCCGTGCAAGCCCTTTGTCCCTTGCATATGTTTTGTCACATGCGGTGCACCTGTGTCGAAAGGCATGAGTTTGCTGCTGGTGACTTTGCAGCAACGCTTTCGTCGCAAACTCTTTCTGATACGCGTCGATTCGACAAACGTGAGCTTGTCGCAATCCACCGGTATTCACCGAGTGATTAACTCTCACGTTTTCTTCAAGCGGCGTTATGCTCGCCTGATGGCATTGGCAAAATGTGTGCAGAGGATTTCCTAAATTCCATTCTGCGCTTCCGACGTTCACAGGTTCAGCCATGTTCAAACCCACATTTATAACCTGGTGAGGGACACCATACCTCACGTACAGGAGATAGCCAGCACGTTGTATAACGAATTTATACCTGATTTCGTGTGAATCTAAAAAGTGCGGTGTTAGCACCATGTTTTTGTGATGAAACGGAAAGCCACACTTGTTTATGATTCTCCGCTTCTTCAATTCACCAGCAACTGCTTTGTTTAAACGGATGTATTTGCGTTTGTCAACTACGAACCACAGTTTTTCTTTACCTGCGTGGATGATGTTGACACTATCTGCAATGCCGTCTTCGACATGCATTTCGGTTATAGAGTCAGCACCTCCCGCATAAAACATGGGTTGGTTTATACCTGGCAATAACGGCGATGCCCGGGTGACAGGAAGCGTGCAATTGTGATTGGATACCGTCCAGGAAACTTCGAAAGCCAGGCGGTGTACAGTCACAATTATAAAAATTAAGTGCACTGCTTCCGGCAGCAGTCATACGGAGAAAATAATTCTCTACGTAGGACGCTACTGTGCGTGGATTGCTTACGTTTACAGTGCGTCCGGTATCGAAATCTGGAGTCACCATTGCTTGGTTCCCCGTTTCTCCGATATTGGCAGTGGTCGTCGTTTTCTTATAAATCTTGCGTTCCAACACAGTAGCCATGGTTTGAACGAAGGCAAACTCTGACAATTGTCTTGTCAGTTCGTTCAAAGGTGGCATCTCCATAGACTGCATGACTCCACGGAACTACAATAGAAACAGGTTTTTTCAATGGAGGTGGAAAAATATAAGAAGTAAGTATCACTTCCTAACAGAAGAAGCTTTGTTTCGGCTAGAAAATGTTTTTTCGAGTTCGCGCTCGAGAACCAGTGCGGTGCTCCAGCGGTTAGTGTACTAGCGTGTTACTGTACGTAGCAGAACAAAATGTTTTTTTTTCTATATCGAAAAAAAAATCAGTCCATCTTTTAAACTTTCCCTGAATTATAGAGAACAGTACATTTTCATAAAAATTCTAAATGTCATAATAACCTAAGCGCTGTGCCGATGTCGCCCAAATTCAATCCCAAAGGTCGCATCAATTTATACTATTTAAATACGAAGTTTCTCGATACGAAAAATTCTCTTAAAAATTTAATTCGTTAATCGATGTTTCCGAAATTAAGTAAAGTATATTAACTGAGTAATGAATTAAGTATGTTAATCGATTGTGCTTTGAAAAATTGTATGCAATATCGAAACTTTCAACATGTAATTTTTTCACTTCAACCCCAACGGAAGCGTACAGGAACCCCAGAATCGCGAATTGGCACCGCTTTCAGGAGGAGCTGAGAAGCAGGCTCCGGGGGACTCGGGGGTGCCCCGGACAGAAGGAGCAATCGAGCGAGAGGCAATCATCTGCAGACCGCTCTGGTCCAATCCTTCGAGGTTGCCTGTCCTCTCAGGAGGCAGAAGCAAAACAACAAGAAGGTAGTCTGGTGGAACGGTGAGCTGAACCAACCCCCGGTCCCGTAGGCTGCTAAGTACTGCCATGAGAACGAATACGGACAACGACTGGATCGCCTACAGGATGGCTCAGGGAGAGTACAAGAAACTCGTAAAAAAGTCCAAAGAAACGGCCTGGAGGAAATTCTGCAGAGAGATCGAGGTCCTACCCCTGGCAGTGATGCCAGAAGCTCCCGCAGAAAAATCCCTCGGCTGTCCCCACTCGGCGGCTTCCCTCTGCCGCGCACCACTACGCCGTAGTAGCGGGTAGCGGTAGGCCACGCCCACCAGTCGCTCGTCGCGCGATATATATACTATAACCGGCTTCCCTTTTATTAAAGGAGGGGGACGGGGTTAGTGAAGAAATAATAATAATTGCCAAAAATAATAAAGGCAAATAGAATAATAACAAAAGTGTATTTAATTAAAAATGTAACAAAGGGTTTGGGCGCCAGCTACGTTACGTGTAGCAACGAAATGTTACCGGTCACTTGACTCGGTAATCTGACAAAAAAAAAAGAAAACAATAAATCGTAATAATAGGGGCGCGGCTAGAGGGTAGAGGGATGAGGGGTCTCAGAGGGTGAATTCCCGAACTCGTTGGCTACTTAATTATTACCTCGGTCAGGTAAACTAAAACGGTGGGAGGGTGAGGGGGGGGGGGGGGGGGGGGTGAAGCACGAGAATATCCGATAATGGGGGTAAAAAGGGGAAATAGCGCAAAAAAGGAAAATTTTAAATACCAAAAGTAGCCGGGATTTGTCTCTGTTTGAGATTCACTTCATCATCAACTGCGGGAAAAAAACCAATGCCAGGTCACCCCGAGCGACGAGCGAAGAGAGAAGCAAACGCGCGAATGTCCAGCAAACGTCATCGGCGGTGTAGGTATCACGCCTGTACGGGTATCGCTCAAGTCGAGGAAACCAAAAGTACCACCGATCAGCATATACCGTCGAGAGGTCAAAGAGACCATCGAGGTACTGTCCAGGGTCCTGAAAAACAAAGACTTTAAAATACAAAGACAAAACGACAAGCAACACAAACTAATTTTAAATAGCTACGAGGAACACAAAAAAGCGAAAGAAATTTTAAAAGAGGTAGATGCTCAGTACTTTACGTACACTCCTAAGGAGGAAAAAGCGCAAACGTTCATGTTACAGGGTGTCGACAGTCGTTTTGACGGATCAAAACGCTCGGAAGCGAACTCCTAGCATATCTTAAAGATTATGAGAACAAAGACTTACAATTTATTAGTGTTGTCAGGCATACCACACCAAAATCTATCAAAGACAATAGAAGTCTGCCCCTTTATCGCGTACAATTAACGTCTAATAGCGTAGCTGGTAAACTCCATGAAATAGGGTATCTCGCATACCAAGTTATATGGTGGGAGAAAATTAGAAAAACAAGCACTTTTCAGTGCACAAATTGCCAACGATTAGGCCACACAGCGTCCAACTGTAACATGAAATATCGATGTGTTAAATGCGATAAACCACACGGACCGAAAGAATGCCAATTGAGTAATAATACAAACGAAGCATCGAAAGAAGCAGTTTATTGCGTTTTATGTAAGAACTTCGGCCATCCAGCATCCTATCGAGACTGCCCAAAGCAAGTAGAATTTCTAACTACTCAAAGTCAGAATAATAATCGCAATAAAAGAACTAATACCTGCGAAATCACAGAGATAGATTATAGACAACCAAGTACGATAAAACAATTAATAAACAGACCGCAGCAATCGTCAATTCTAAAAATGAGTTTCGCTGAGACCGTAAAAGCTTCAAATGCGCAACCTTTTAACGGACCACCAAATAACCTCTCTTCGATTGTAGCAACTATGCAGCAACAACTAGTCTGGGTAATGCAAGCTATTCAAAACAACACGAAAATGATAGATAGCTTGTACAGCTTATTAAACCCCAACTAATCGACTGAGCAATGCACGACCAAATAGTTACTAATAATCAAATATTAAGAGTTGACTATCTAACGATAATCACTATTAACATGAACTCATTAATTCAAAACCAGAGACGAGCATCATTATTTAAATTAGTCAATAAATATAAGCCCGATGTAGTTCTTTTAAACGAAACAAAATTAAACCCTAAACACAAAATCGAATTTTAAAATTATGAGATTGTCAGAAGAGATACACCGAATAGTAAACAAGGAGGGGGAATAATAGCGATCCTCGTAAAACTCCCGATTAAATTCGAAATTGTAGGGGTTGATTTCGCAAACAGCACCGAATTACTAGAAACCTTAGCAATCTCGATAAATAGAAAAAACCAAGAGAAACTTTTTATCGTATCTATATATGCGCCGCATGGGGAATATACCAAATTTGCGATTGAATATAATAATTTATTCAACCATTTAAAATTCAATGATCTAAATAACTTTTACGTTATAGCAGGAGATCTAAGTGCCAAACATCGCTCATGGGGAAATGCAATGAATAACCAAAGAGGCCTGTTTATCTACGACTGGCTCGAAAATAACGAAATAAATTACAAGGCCAAACTTTATGGTACCGACTTTCCGACATACCCCAGAGGTCAATCCTTCCTCGACTTGTGCATTGCAGACTGTAGACTCAAAATAGATACAAAACAAGAGCGCATCAAAACAATATCTTACGATAGTGATCATAATGCACTCATTTTTAATATTAGATGTAACACACAAACAAAATGGGAACTCGTGATGCAAGAAGAGAAACATCGGCTAAATTATCAAAAAACAAATTGGGACGACCTTAAAAAATTTTTAACCCGTTATCACAATATAACTATCCCCGATGATAAGAATCTAAGTAGGAACGAAATCGATAACTATATACTAGATCTAGAGAACGTCATCCACAAAGCCATTCGTCTCACCGTCCCAAAAATAAAGACTAAAAACACCATTGAGCGTTATCGTAATCAAGACATTGACAAATTACAGAACTTAAAAAGTTTTTTAATCACAAAAATAAATAACATATACAGGAAATTCAATGCACACAATAATACTCAACTTCAAACATACAAGGATATGCTAATAGGGACAAAACAATTGTTAAAACAGGAATATAACAAATCAATCAATACTTATTGGCAAAAGAAAATACAAAGTATTCCCGTTAATGATCAAAAAAATATGTTTCCCATGGTAAACCAATTGTTTAGACCGAAAGAGAAAATTGAAGTCTCTAATTTTTCAATAACTGAAGACAATATTGATCTCATTCATTCCTCGGGTATCGACCCAGTCCAATGTCACAGAGATCAGCAAGGAAATTTTTGCGTCTCTAACCCCCTAGATAAAATAGAAATTCTGGGATGCCACTTTGCCAGAATCCATAAGCAAAATGAAAAAATGGGAAGCGAAGGACTGGCTAATATTGTTATGCAGTACACAAACGCGGTTAAAAACGAAATGCAGGAGGATGCAAGAGTCTCTGCAAAATTACAAGATTTTTCAACAATAAACAGCGTCGAAAATCCGGAAAGCTTGCAAGATGTCTTTACGAACACATCAATGTTAACAAAAATTTTTCAAAAATTAAACACCAAAAAGTCATCGGGAATCGATGAAATCTCAAATATTGTATTGAAAAACCTGCCAACAAAAAATCATTCGAGACTATTGTATCCTCTTTAACAATGCATTAAATATAGCATATTTTCCAGAACGCTGGAAAAAAGCTAAGGTCATTGCAATACACAAGTCGGGGAAGGAAAAGTCTGATCTAAGTAGTTATAGGCCTATAAGTCTCCTGCCGAATGTGGGCAAAGTCTTTGAAATAGTTATCAATCTAGCTATAAATAAGTCTTGTGATAAAAATGATACAATACCCGAATATCAATTTGGCTTCAAGTATAACCATTCTACCATCCACGGCAAAACAAAATTGACCTCAGACATTTGCTGTGCCTTAAATAGTGGCAATTGCGTCGGTGCGTGTCTCATAGATTTAGAAAAAGCTTTTGACACTATCTGGATCAGAGGATTGATATTCAAACTGTTAAAGAAAGGATTCCCTAGACATCTGATAAAACTTATATGGAATATGGTAGAAAACAGAAGTTTTAAGACCACCGATGGAGCAGTAACTTCAACACGAGCGTACATCCTTGAAAATGGTTTACAACAGGGCGCAGTTAACTCACCAGTTTTATTTAATATCTACAATAGCGACATACTTTTTCTCGATGTAATAAATATTAATCCAAATCGCAGTGCATTAGCTTTTACAGACGACCTTATAATTTATACTAAAGCCAAAAAAGTCTCCGAAGTACAAGAAGAATTACAGGAAATATTTTCAAAAATCCAAGGGTATTGTAATAATTGGAAACTGAAAATAAATAGTGATAAATGTGAAACCATATTATTCAGGCCGAAACTACTAAATGCAACAAGAGAAGTGCGGAGAAACTGGAAAGATTTCAAAATAAAAACGCAAAGTCAATTAAATGAATTTATATCTCATAAGATTTCGGATAAATATCTGGGAGTCAACATTGACCAACACTTAACGTATACTCACCATCTAGAAATCCAACTTGATAAAGCAAGAAAAGCTTTTAAGAAACTCTGTAGATTATTTTACAACAAAAATCTCAGTAGCGTGATAAAAAGACAGGGTATGATTCATGCACATAAGAATTGTACACAATGAGAGTTGTGCACATTTGAAAAAATTCAATAAAACGTGCACATAATGATTTGAAACGTACAAATTGGTATTAAAATTAATATTTATTGAAAAAGTGTCTTGCACATTGCGTAATTTGTGTATGAAATTTTTGTACACATTAGAAAAAAAAAACTATTAATCACAAATATTGTTAGCATCAAATAATTATTTCAGAAAAGATGTACACATTTTTTCCTTACACATTACAAATGAATTATAATTTTACACATATTCATTAGGAACGTTCACAAAAATAAGACGTTGGATTATTTTTGTGCACACAATTATCTTATAACAAATGCCCCAAACATCGTACACAAAATATTGTACACACTGTATTAAGAATATATTGAATATGTAGGAAAACTACATATTCAAGTCGCATGTCAGTGAACAGGAAACAGCTGCATTCGTATGTCATCACGGCTGTCATCTAGCCTCGTTCCAGTTAGTAGACCAACGACTTTTTTTTCAGTGTGTGTGTGAGCGAATTTTTTTGAAGAAAAAGAGCAAACAAGGCGCGTAGCAATAATTTTAAGACTGATTGTACCGCAAATCAGTATAGATCGCGAGTCTCGAAGATTCCTCTCCACCGCTCACATCTTTCTGGCATCCGTTCGGGTGATTCCGAAGAGCCCCTGCTCCCGTTTCGCTCTAAGAATCATTGAGACTCACGATCGCGATTATTTATTATTTATTATTTACTCCGCGCTTATTAATTATTTTTTATTTAATCCGCTTCCCTTCGCGTGCGAAAAATCACACGTCTCGCACTATTTAAATAAAATAGTATATGAAATTCGAGCGAGAACTTTTCGTAACTCGTGAGAGATTTCAACTGCGTTGCACTCGTATCGTAACCTATTATAATACGACAATACAGAATGCAACGATTACCTGGAAAGCAGAGCAATACCACGAGACATTTTTATGGAGGGTACGTTTATCATCGTGATAAGAGAGGTAGTGGGACGATTTTTCGGTGTCAGCAAAGAAGCAAGGAAGACTGTTCGGCAGTGATTTATGTTAATTCACTGGACGACCTTGGAAACCAGCCGATCACGGTCGAAGGCCGTCACGAGCATCTTCCCGATGAGCATTTGCCATTGCGCGAAAAGTTTACAGCCGAAATATTGGAATTAGCTTTGACGTGGGAAGATCCCAAAGCTATTTTCGATCGTGTCAAAGCAAAAGAGGACTAAGTAATCTCTTACTCTCTTACAGTCCCTTTTTTCTCACATGCTCGCAATAGTGAAATAAAACTATACGAAACACCCGAAAATCTTTTTTTTTTTTCAAATCGTGTGATTGCCACACTCGCCTTCGGTTCGTGCTGCAAACTCACACTCGTGAGAAAAAGTTTCATCTCACTCGTATAGTAATATACAATTTTTCAATGCTTGAAGGTATAGCCCGATTGCTAACAGTTTGGCATATTATAACGAATATAAGCAAAAAATAGAAAAGGCAAGAAGAGAAAATGTGCCACCCACTCCGCACAATTTGGTGGAATTCGGGGATATGCTGCACGAATACCCTCCTCTACGGCATTTATATCAGGGAAGTGTACGTGCTACAGACAGTTCGACTGCCATAATACTGATGCACGAAGACATGCGGCAGCCACTGTCATGTTCCAAGCAGCTATACGCTGATGGTACATTTAAGGTACAAATAAATGACCGACAGGACTCATTCGAAAGAGATTATAAAATCAGAAATACTGAACCTAAAACATTTTTCGTACATGACGTATGTACAGAGATAACTCGATGTACATTAGAAAGTAACTGAAAATCGTCCCAACGCGCAGTAAATCGGAAAAGCGGTAGCGCCTCGTCTCATGTGGTGTTACATCGTCCCTCCCATATTTCTTTTTTTTACCTGGTGTCGAGACGCTGCCACGTTTCTTCATATTTGACGCGAGTCCGTAAACCCAACCAAATTGTTATGCGATACAACCTTCGCGGGCATTCACTTTCTCTATCTTTTTAAACTATAGATGAGATCACCGTTACCCGGATTACAGCAAGTTTACACGATCCACTTCCGGAAGCTCGATGCTGTAAGCTTCGTTATTGTGTGATTTTGTGGATTTGTGAAGGTATTCCAAGTGGTACATTCCCAATAAATTACATCTACCATATATCAGCTCGCGGAGCCTGAGCTAGTCGTGTGCCTTGTGACTTCTCACCGCGTCCTCGTGCGACCTCGATTCTGACTCCACCTCATTGGCGACAATATAAGTCGATGAAAATCGGCGGTACCTCGGTACCTGGCGTCCAGTCGTCCGTGAGGTGGATCCGCGAATCATATTGAGTTTTATATTATTACGATACTTGATGTTGAGTTTTGAGCGGTTTAGTTGGGGAGTTTGATTTCGAGTTGCGGGTCGTGACGAGGGGAGGAAAGCCGGGGTTGTGAGTCCTGCCAGGGAAATTCCTCACAATATATATATGTGTCATGTTTTTAATTTCGATTATCTTTTTTTTTTAAATAATAAAGGCCGTCTCTCCCGAACCAGACGCCGCGGTAGGTGCCGCTCAGGTCAGCAACAAGGGGTGGCCTCCTCTCAGCGGAGGCATGAGGACGGCCAGCGGCGGGAGATCAACCAGCGGGGTGGAAATGGGCATCGACAAAATATCGGCCAGCGCTGGAAGAACGATCAGCGCTGGATCAACGGCCAGCGCTAGAACGATGGCCAGAGGCCTAGGGATGATCACCGGTCTTCGACCGGAGGAATCAATCCGATGCAGGCGATGTTCATTCAACTTCTCTGGGATATGCGCGGAAATAATTAAATGATAATTTATCATTATGATTTTATATATCATTCCAGAGCAGAAATGGAATAGAAATAAAAAATAAAATTCTGGAAGTTCAAAAATGAATATCGTGAAATTTATTATAAAAAGTAGAACCTTGCATTGTGCTTGCTCATTATATGTTGCTCTTTTGCAATCACTGCTACTTTTGCAGGATCGTCGGAAAAAAAAAATGCCCTGGAGATATTGGAGAAATCTGCTTTGAAAATAAATTTATTGAACAAACGGACGAAAAGGCACAGCTGATAATACGCAAAAAGATGACGAAAATGATTCATACTTTTGAGAACCATAGAAAAAAAAAATGAAAAAATGCCATCGAGATAATGAACAAAGGAAAAAATCTGCCATTGCAATAGATGAATTCACCGCAGGGTTACAGAGTTATCGCTGATATAAGTATTAAATTTGCAACTGCAGATATCTTCAACCTCATCGAATTATAGAAATATTTATTTTCTGTTTGAATTTTTGAAAACTCTTCAGTTTTCTAAATTTTCTCTACTTATATTTTTTATTGAATTTATAAGTTTTTGAACATTTCTAAAATTTAGTATTAAAGTGAACTTTAAAAAATGTTGGAATCGATACTGTAACGGAATTTTTCGCCTTCTGCTTAGGCTTCGACATTCGGTACCATTCCTGCCATCTAACGATAACTGCGTCATTGTAAATCGTTATCGACCGCACCATCGATTACTGTGCTCATTATCTCAGCTCCGCAATTTAGCGCTACGCACGCTTCTCAGGTCGCGAGCTCCGGCAAGTTATTCACCTTATTCGCTCGCCGTCGTCGTTATCCTTATCACGTATCTGTCTAAAATCTATTGAGTTACCTGTTGTCTTAGATGAGCAATTGGGCCTCTTATTTTTTTATATTCTGTATTATGTATATGTATATTACGCTATCTTCGCCCGATATTCCGGTTGCGCATCTGATTATTCACAACGTTATAACTGGTGCTCGACTGGTACAATTCTGGTGGTTGCTGAAGAATTTGGTCCTTTGGGAGCTACGATTGAAGAAAAAAACCTGGATTGCATCGAACCTACTCCGATTTGTTATCCACCAAGCGAATCTCCAACTCTTCACTCTTTCCAATTGATGGAGTGACCTGTTTTTGGAGGAAGGAAAATTCAAGCACAGCTCAACATTATTGGACGAATTAGAACGAGGAATACGCCCAACGCTGGTGGACCGTGTTTTCCATCTAAACACGGCTTGTGGTGGAACAATAGAGTTTGTGTATGTTGAGCGACAATAACACCTGGAAGCAGATAAGTTTTTGCACCTATTTACTTCAATCTCACCAGTGACTTTCACGCGTAATCGCCAGTCGGACTATCTTTCTCGTAATGCCAGTATGAACTATTTTTCTCTTTTTCTTGCGATATTTTGTGTGCGTGATTGAATTTTGTGCCAAATTAGGCTGACATGAGACACGAATTGTCTGAGCCAGCGAAACACTTTATATATATACCAAACAGTAGATGTTGCCCGTTAATATCTACCTCATCTGATTCTTTTGTTCGTGAATATTTATATTTTTTTATAATAATGGTATTTTCTCTTTGCCCCTGCGTGGTCCGTGATTTTCTGTTTGTTTATATGTGAGACGTATGTATCCAGATCTCGCTCAATCTCGGAAGAGATTCGTTCTATTCTTTTTCTTTTGTGATACTACTTGTTATTCTCGAGGAATAAATTATGTGTTCTAGTAGGGAGTACACCACTGTATGAGATTGATGCCCAGCCAAATACCCCTAACACTCAACCTTTCTTTACTTAATCGCTCACAGACTTGTTTATGTTTTTATCATTTTCTGTCTATGATCCAAAATTCACCACTATCCAATTAAGTCGGTTTCCCTCCTTCCCCACTGGCGTGGGTCATCGACGCTCCGCCAATTGGGAAGGGCATTTTACCCTTACAATACATTTCTGTTAAAAAATATGAGATTAGAACATCTTCAAATACATAGCAAGCATTGAAATTTCGCAATTCCGTAAAGACACAGTGCAGCAGAATGATGTGCAATTATTAGATATTAATTTATATTTCTTATCATTTATATTTCCCTAAGAACAAAATTAAAAAATCTACAAGATAAAACTTTGCAAGTTACTTTCTCATTTTTTAAATGTTTTTACAAAGCTACCTCTGTAAACTGTGTTGGAACTCGATAACATACAGCGTCTTAATGTTTAAAAAAAATAAGAACCACTTTACCGATATTCGTCAAATTGGATAGATACTACAACTATATGCTAATTCACTACGCAGAAGATTTCAGTAGGTTTGGTCTAAATTAACTGGAATCAAGTCGAAAACATTTTTTCAAAAATTCAAAATTTTTGAAAAACTATTTCGCTTTATGGATTCCGTTCAAATTCAATACCGACCTTCATTTTTCAGTTCTATATTTGTCCAGAACTATTAAGCTCATTAGATGAAGAATTGCGGAAGCGAGAGAACATATAGGAATTTGAAAAAAAATGAAAGGCTGATACAATTTGATTTTTAAAAAAATAATTGAAAATATATACATAGGAAGTGGTGGTGCTCGTTAGCAGCGTACCAAATTTCGGACACAGATACTGATAGCACTTCTCGCGTGAGTGGTATAAAGATGTTTTTGCAGCGCACGTAGTGCTACTTATCGTGCCTGCCGCGCGTGGCGTAAGTGGCGCTTTATGGCCATGAATGCGATTTAACTTTTCACACGCACTTCTCGCACGCGCGCGACATTACACTCGGTAGCACTTCTCATACATTTTTTACAAAAAGTATTATCCGATACAGAGCGACAGAGCGATCATTATATGACGGTTGTGAAGTTGATCGCACGAGCCGAACTCGTACCACAGACAGCACT
Source organism: Clistopyga incitator (assembly GCA_947507545.1). NCBI lineage: Eukaryota > Metazoa > Arthropoda > Insecta > Hymenoptera > Ichneumonidae > Clistopyga > Clistopyga incitator. Next base: position 6,284,625 of record OX382173.1, on the reverse strand, counting down.
CACCATCGGCTCGTACTGTTGTGATACTCGATAGTAAGGGTCTGCTTTGTAGTTATTTTTGAAAAATATATTTGCTACATAAATGTATTACAGAAGACTACAGAATTTAGAATTTTATAGACTCGTGTGTCTGTTTGTTCTCTCATAGGAGAAGCTTTATTTTAATGGCAACAATTTTTTCGAGAATTTCATGAGAGGACACTCAGAATAACCCAAAACAGTGTGAAAAGCTGTATGTGAAGAGTATGTGTATGTGACTTTCAAAGCCTCCTCTATGAAGCATCGTTCAGCTATTTTGCATTCGTCACGATAAAGTAGTGAGCGATGAGATTTCAATCTCTTGAACTAATAGCAAATACAGGTTATCAACTCGTGAGAAATGCCAAAGCACAAAGTTTTTATTGGGAACTACGGCCGCAGCAGCCGGTATGCTATACAAAAAAGAGCTCGTGATACACCGTATAATATAATTATACCTGGTGAGGAAGTTAATTACCAAGATAATCCACCATTATTGAACTCCGACCCCAGGTGAGGTTAAGCTACTTAAACGTCACACATTCATTGCCCCTAGATAGTTCCGAATAACTATTTCCAAGAATCGCTCGATAATTTTCAACAAAAAAATATATAAAAATGATGAAAAGTAGAACCTTACACATTGCTTCCTCATTAAATTTTGCTCTCTACATAGTAACCTCTATGAGAAAATATTGTGAATGATTTTGGCTTCCGCATAGAGGGAGCTTTGTAAAGAGCAAAGTGTAATGAGGAAGAAATGTTCAAGGTTCTCCTGTGCATCCTTGTTTTGAATGAATAAATAATTCACCGGCAAATCTCATTTTTATTAGGCATAGACTTTTGTCTTATAGCGATCAGCACCAAATTTGGTACATAGAAGGGCTGTATGTTATTTTTCATTTGTAGAACATTTCAGTTGATTTGTTGCGATTTGACGTGATTTACATCAAAATTATTATTTTTTACCAAAATTAAAAATTCTATAAAATCCAAACCGCTTTACCGATTTTGTCGAAATTCAATACCAAACAGCGTTGAACGTGTGTCTAGTTATGAAGAACTATTTAGCCATAACGTCGAACTTTTACAACAGTTGGAGAGTATACGACATATATTTTTTCAAAATCTATATAATCACTATACATAGATATATTTTCTTTAAAATCACAGCAATTGAGGAGGAGTTACTACTCTACTTGCGTGCCAAATTTGAGCTCGATCGATCGTGCCATTTGCGAGTTATGGATACTCAGAATCACCTAAAATGTCGTGAACAATTGTTTTACAAATGTGTCTGTATGTGTGTTCCAGGAACCGAAAATTTAATCGTCCATAACTCTCAAATGGTAGGATCAATCGAGCTCAAATTTGGCACGCAAGTAGAGTAGTAACTCATCTTCAGTTGCTGTCATTTTAAGAAAATATTTCTATGTATACTGATTATATAGAATAAAAAAAATATGTCGTATACTCTCTAACTTTTGTAAAGATTCGCGGATATGGCTAAATAGTTCTTCATAACTAGAAACACGTTAAATGCTGCTTGCTATTCAATTTCAACAAAATCAGTAAAGCAGTTCGGATTTTATATCATTTTTAATTTTTGTAAAAGAATAAAATTTTGCTATAAGTCACGTCTAATCTCAACAAATCAACTGAAATGTTCTAGAAATGAAAAATAACATACAGCAATACTGTATACTAAATTTGGTTCTGATCGGTAAAATCGTTTAAATTTTACACCATTTTGAATATTTGAAAAAATATACATTTTCGCTGTTACTTCTGCAAAAGTTAAGAAAGTAAGACAAAAGTTTATGCCTAATAAAATTAGGTGTGCCGGTGATTTATTCATTTGTTCAAAACAAGGATCCAAAATAGGATCTTGCACATTGCTTCCTCATCAAATTTTGCTATTTACAAAGCTTTCTCTATGCGGAAGCCAAAATTAATTACAATACTTCCTCATAGAGGTTGCTTCGTGAAGAGCAAAATTTAATGAGGAAGCAATGTTCAAGTTTCTACTTTGCATCCTTTTTTTTCATTGTTCTGCTCACTCGAAAGATTTTGTAGTATACAAAACTTTCCATGTCGAAAAAGCTAGGACATCGACGTTCTATTTTTCACATAAAAACTATACCGAAATTATCGGCCAACTATCGACTATTTATTGGCTCGAAAAGATATTTTCCAGCTCCATCCCTTATACCGGAACCGTGTGGATGTCCTAGCTTCCAGCGAAGCTAAAACAATAGGCGCACCGAAAATAACTTTATACGAAAATCATCGGCTATTTATCGATTCTCGATAAAACTGAGGTACGATCGAATCGCATGACGCGTTCAGAAGAAACCACTGCCTGAGTTTGAAAACCGTCTATTTAAATATCTCGCCTAAAAACAAAGCTAGGACCTCTTAATCATCTTAAAATTTATGTTAATTTAACGGCTCGACATTTTCATAACGACCGATTTTCCATCTTGACCCCTTGACATGATAGAAACCACCCCCTTAAGCCATATGATTATAACTCAGCGTACAGTGTCATCCACTTGCGATTTTTTCGATAAAAACTATACCAAAATGATCGGTTAATTATCAGCTATTTATCGAAACAGAATGTTATTTTCCAGCTCCATCCCTTTTACCGGAAACATTTTTTATATGAACATTCACAACTGAAAAAGGGTAATAATAGGCACACCTAAAGAAACTTTATACGACAATTATCGGCTAGTTATCGGCTCTCTGATTACAATAACAGATTTCACTGAACCCAGGGGGTTAACTAGGTCCCTTCAAGAGCCGATAAATAGCCGAAAAATAACGAATAATTTTTAATTCCGTGTCCTTTGTATTTAATTTGATGTAAGCTGTGGATGTCGTCCGCGGCGTCGAAGCTGGGCCATCCACAAGTGAATAAAAATAAAACAAGAAGGCGCCTTGAAAAAAAAAAAAAAAAAAAACACATGTTGTTTATCGCTTATTTATCGGCTCTTGAACGAATCTAGTTTCCATCGAATCGTACGACCCCCTCGCAAAAAACCACCCCCTGGGTTTAGTGAAATCTGTTATTTCAATCAGCGGGTGGTTTCTGCTGACAGAATCGTAAGATTTCATCGAAATTAATTTTATTCGAGAGCCGATAAATACCCGATAAATAGCCGATAAATATCGTATAAAGTTTATTCCAGTGTGCATATTATCATTTTTTCAGTTGTAGATGTTGGTATAAGGAATGTTTCCGGTATAAGAGATGGAGCCGAAAAAACTTGCTGCTTCGATAAGTAGCTGATAATTAACCGATCATTTTGGTATAGTTTTTATTTGGAAAATCGCATGTGGATGACACTATAAGCGGAGTTATAAGCATATAACTTAAGGGGGTGGTTTTTATAATGATAGGGGGTGACGCTGGAAAATCGATCTTAATGAAAATGTCGAGCCGATAAATCAAGATGAATTTCAAGGTGATTTATAGGATGTCCTAGCTTTGTTTTTATGCGAGATATTGTAAGGAAAATATAGTTAAAATCGGCGCCACAATAATCGATAGTAGCCAGACGATCGATTATTTGGGGACGAAAACAAATCGATCCCTATAACCACGACCGAAATTGACGCATTACGAACGGCCTCTTTCTCTCCGGACCATCGAGGGATCAACACCTCTCCTACTCGGCCTTCTCTGTCTCGACTCATAGGTCGGCTCAGTTTCTGGGAATTAGGAAGGATTGTCTAATCCAACAAACGGAAATATCACGGGAATATCTTTGCACTGGTATCGTCGAGTCATCATTGTTCGGAGAGAAATGAGCCATCTATAAGTTTCGTTGCGTATCACGTGCAATTGTGTGAGTGTGGAATGAGTGTAACGAATTATCTGTCGCGGAGATTGACTATAATATTCCTGTAAATTGGAAGAATTATATTGAATACATTACTTTGTAAGTATGGTATATATATATATATATATATATATATATATATATATATATATATATACTGATATATATACTGATTCATTTAAATGCTGAGAAACATATAAAATTTAAAATATTTTGCAATGACTGTATTCAAGCTCAGGTGATGGTTTCTCCTGAACGGGTTGTGCGATTTGATGGAACCAAAGTTTTTTTGAGAGCCGATAAATAGCCGATGATTCTAGTATACATTTTTTGTCGGTGTGCATATTGTTTCCCTTTTTTTCAGTTGTGGATGTCCTAGCTCTCAGCGAAGATAGGACATACAGTTCGAGGAAGGTTATTGATTTTTCATAAGATTCTTTCTATTGAAGAAAATATCATCACGTACAATCATTATCTCTCTTTTTTTTCGAAACTCATATTGATAAAACAAAAGAATCGTTTGGTTGCAATTCTTTTTTTAACATAAGAAACGTATCAATCTAAATGATGTCGCCGCAGAATAGAAACCAAAACTATATTGAAACCGACTCCTATCGGTCGCAACCGCAATCAGAGTGATGTAAATGAAAAAATAAAAGACGATTTGTTCCAAGTTAAGTCTGAAGGATTAAAAATAATATAACTACGTTCATTTGTCTTCGAAGCCGGTAGATCGTTTCGGTCGAACCAGTTATGAATTTCAACCGAATATTTCATCTGTTATTGGTTTTGTTTCAAACCTTGTTTTAAACACCATCAAAGTTTTTTAATTTCATCCCACATTAAGGGTCATTTCCAGACTTCGGAAAATAATATTGATTTTTCCTAAGATTCTTCTTATTAATGAAAGTAATATTGCTCTTAACGTTTTCATTCTATGTCGGAATTTTAAGCACTATCAAAATGATTAAATTTAAACCGCCTTTAAGGGTGCTTTCCGGAGTTCGGGGAATATTGGTAATTTTTTATAAGACTCTCCTTATTGAAGAAAGTAATACTGCTTAAAAAAAATTTAGGCAATATCGAAACTCTAAACACCATGAATTTTTGTTAACTTCAGCCACCTTTAAGGGTGCTGAAATTAATTCAAATGAGTTATTTTCGTGCTCTTAGTCGCTATGATGACTTTTTGTACCAAACTCAATCATTTGGGTAAATAACAATTAATTTTTTTTGTTAAGAATTTCGTTGCATTCCAACGATGCAAACTTCAACATCATGAATATTTTTGTTTCCCCATGTCATTACTTGAAATATAACTGATTCTATTATTCACCAAATGTACCTCATCGACTTAGCTATAACTTTGTTAATGTTGAATATTCCGTGAAAGATAGTTGCTTGGGTTGAAAGAAGAAAAATCAGTGTTGTCGTGAAGGTTTCAAATTATTGCATTATCGGTCAAATATCGATATGCTCAACAGTTGAATTGCGGAGAGAAGAGAACGATTGCAATGCAGCCAACGAAGATATCTTCAACGAGTCAGATATTGAGTTCAACGACGGCGAAATGGCCGACGCGAATCACGGTGCTGATCTGGCTCTTTACGCTGGAGCATCCATCACATTGGGCGAGAGTATGGTCTCCATTTTAATGTTTGTTCTTTGCAACATCCTGACTGGCTCAGCATTATGTGACCTCCTATCGCTGATATCTTTACACTGCCTGCAACCAAATCTAATGAAAATGAGCGTCTACCTTTTTCGTAAGCATTTTCACAAGATCAATTAACCTATTGTGAAGCATTACTTGTGTTCTGCCTGCTATGGCCATCTCTAAACGAGTGAGAGCATTTGCAAAAGGTGTAATAGATCTAAAGGCGTTTCGTACTTCATAGAAATATCGATTTTTAATCAACTGCAAGTTTTGTTGAAACGTCGCGGTTTTTACGAACTTTTGCAACATCGATTCAATCGTACGAAGGAAAGCACGGCGAACTTGGAGGACAACTATGACGGTGAAGTCTACAAAGAACTCAGTGGTGACAATGGGTTCCTTTCTAATCCGAATAATATATCGTTCACATGGAACACTGACGGAGTGTCCATGTTTAAATCCAACTATCAAATTTGGCCATTTTACCTGAGCATCAACGAACTTTCCTACGGTGAAAGGACGAAAACAGAAAACATTTTGCTAGCTGGGTTGTGGTTTGGACCATACAAACCAGCACCCAATCTGTTTATGAATCCATTACATCCGGCTCTCAACGTTATTCATGAAGGAGTCGATTTGGATATTCCATCGAAAGAAGCTCCGGTAAAAGTTAGAGGAATTGTGATCTGTGGAACGTGTGATCTTCCTGCAAAAGCATTATTTCTTAATATGACCCAGTTCAGTGGCAAGTACGATTGTTCTAAATGTAAGTTGAAAGGGAAAACAGTAGAACGCCGATGGACTTATCCATTCAAGTCTTCTTATCCGAATCCAAGAACTGAGGAAGAAACTAGAGCATTCGCGGATGAAGCTCAGCGAATAAAGTAACCGGTACATGGGGTCAAAGGACATACCATGTTGAGGTTGTTCGTGCATCAGTTCATAAGAACATCCGTGGTCGATTCGATGCATTGTATTTTCTCTGGAATTGCAGAGGAACTGTGCACGTTCATGTTCGATTGTACTTATAGTTCTCACCGTGCGTCGCTTTGGAATATCATCAACCTCGTCGACGCACGTGTGGCAGTTTTCACCCCACCAGATTTTGTACAACGACGACCGCGATCCATTGCTAAGCGCCTCAAGTACTGGAAGGCAAACGAGTTAAAAGCGTAGCTCTTCTATTACTCGCTGCCAATCCTGCACGACTTAATGAAACCGGATATATTCGAACACTATTGCATGTTTGTCATACCTATTTACGCGATTTATCAGTCCAGCATCTCCCCAAAAACGCTGGAGTATGCCACGAAATCATTGACGGAATTCGTTAATAGATTCGAAACAGTGTAAGGACCGCAATACATGTCGTGGAACGTACACCAACTACTGCATATTCCTGAAACAGTACGTGATTTCGGACCCGTATGGGTTGCATCGTGTTTTCCATATGAAAACATCAATGGCCAAATTAAAAAACTAGTCCATAGCAGTCGCGGCCCTGAACTACAGATTTGTTCGGCTGTTTTCACGATTCTCGGGCTGACAACACTTAGACATCAGAATCTTGTGCATGGCAGCGCTGCATATTTTTTTTGTAGCCAGCTATCCAGTGCTAAGATGAAGATGAGACTGGAACATTTGGTTGAGGGAATTCACAGTGTTGGACGACGACGTGAAGTGAATCTGCTACCCGAGATCGTATCTGAAGTCTTAACACGCATGAACATTGTCGGGCGGAAGTTCGAGATGTTTTCGAGGCTGAGAAAAGACCGGTGCCTCTATGCAGCGCAGTCATATTCGCGTCGTGTGAAGTACAACAATACGTGTGTGCAATTCTGTTACAATGGTAAACTATTCATTGGTATAATACATTCGTTTATAAGAGTGCACAACTGCAAATGCCTGGCCGAGAACGCTTGTGAGTGCTACGCCCCATCGTACGCAATCATTAAACCATGTACTTTATCTTCAATACTCTCGCGTGAGTTTGTTGCATTATTTACCGGAACATGTGTTTAAATGTACAGACATTGCAGAGCAGACTATAGCAATCAATGTTGAACAGCTGATATCGATTTGTTTTTATTTAAAAATTGCAAATTCAAATAATTGTTACGTTGCTCTCGGCGCCAATGCGACTGAGCTTGAGTGAAATTGTTTGTGGAAAAAATATCCAGACACCACAAACGAGACACACCATGTGACGTTGCACTTCACGTGATGTTGCAATCCATGAGACGTTGCACTCCATGTGATGCTTTTGATTATGTGAGCTTTTACTCCACGTAACATTGTGCTCCATGTGATGTTGCACTCCATGTGACGCTTTTGTTTATGTGAGCTTTTACTCCACGTAACATTGTGCTCCATGTGATTTAAGACTTTACGTAATGTTGCACGCCATACGATACTTTTGTTTATGTGAGTTCGACAGAATGTGATGTTGCACTCTATTTCATGATGCACTCCACTCTATAAAAAATGCGAGTAAACTTAATATAACAAGAGATATGAGACTTTCGAATCGAGTTTATGATCTCTCAACCGTGTAAGGGTAAAATACCCTTCCCAATTGGCGGAGCGTCGACGACCTACGCCAGTGGGGAAGGAGGGAAACCTCTTAATTGAATAGTAGTGAATTTTGGATAATAGACAGAAAATGATACAAACATAAACAAGTCTTTGAGCGATAAAATAAAGAAAGGTTAAGTGTTAGGGGCATTTGGCTGGGCATCAATCTCATATAGTTGTGTACTCCCTACTAGAACACATCGTTTATTCCTCGAGAATAACAAGTAGTAGCACAAAAGAAAAAGAATAGAACGAATCTCTTCCGAGATTGAGCGAGATCTGGATACATACGTCTCACATATAAACAAAAAGAAAATCACGGACCACGCAGGGGCAAAGATAAAATACCATTATTATAAAAAAATATAAATATTCACGAACAAATGAATCAGATGAGGTAGATATTAACGGGCAACATCTACTGTTTGGTATATATATAAAGTGTTTCGCTGGCTCAGACAATTCGTGTCTCATGTCAGCCTAATTTGGCACAAAATTCAATCACGCACACAAAATATCGCAAGAAAAAGAGAAAAATAGTTCATACTGGCATTACGAGAAAGATAGTCCGACTGGCGATTACGCGTGAAAGTCACTGGTGAGATTGAGGTAAATCGGTGCAAAAACTTATCCGCTTCCAGGTGTTATTGTCGCTTAGCATACACAACATCTATTGTTCCACCACAAGTCGTGTTTAGATGGACAACACGGTCCACCGGCGTTGAGCGTATTCCTCGTCCTAATTCGTCCAATAATGTTGAGCTAAGCTTGAATTTTCCTTCCTCCAAAAAACAGGTCACTCCAGCAATTGGAAAGAGTGAAGAGTTGGAGATTCGCTTGGTGGACAGCAAATCGGAGTAGGTTCGATGCAATCCAGGTTTTTTCTTTCAATCGTAGCCCCTAAAGGACCAAATTCTTCAGCAACCACCAGAGTGGTACCAGTCGAGCACCAGTTATAACGTTGTGAATAGTCAGAAGCGCAACCGGAATATCGGGCGAAGATAGCGTAATTACAGAATATAAAAAGAAAAAAAATAATAGGCCCAATTGCTCATCTGAGACAACAGGTAACTCAATAGATTTTAGACAAATACGTGATAAGGATAACAACGACGGCGAGCGAATGGGGAGAATAACTTGCCGGAGCTCGCGACCTGAGAAGCGTGCGCAGCGCTAAATTGCGGAGCGGAGATAATGAGCATAGTAATCGATGGTGCGGTCGATAACGATTTACAATGACGCAGTTATCGTTAGACGCAGGAATGGTACCGAATGGCGAAGCCTGAGCAGAAGGCGAAATTCTGTTACAACCGCCAGATTATTATTACCCGGATTACCCGGATTTCACGAGCCATTGTATTGTTGGTAGCGTTACGGTAAAAATTTTAGAAGATCTAGATGGAATGGAGGAAGAGCGTGCGCGTCTTCGACAGGACAAAAAGGCGTTAGCCGCAGAACGCGTGGCATTTGAACAACAGGGAGGGGGTGACCTTTTCGATGAAATTCGAAATATGCGCCTTCTTATTGAAAGGCAGCAAGAGCAGATATATAATTTAAGAGATAATCGCAGGGATCCGCAAGATGAGGGTAATCCAGACTTTTTAAATGGTTTGATCAGAGGCTTAACATCTTTACAAATTGACATTAAAGTTCAGAGATTTGAAAATGAGCTCAAAACAGACCCTCAGGAGTTTTTAGAGCCAATGGATATGTTGGTAAAGCGTGTTCCTCGAGAGTGTCAGATGTTTGTCGTAGAGGGGCCTTTGAATTGTAAAGCACGTGCATGGTATAGCGCACATCGACAACTGTGCCCGACCTATGACATTTTCAAGACTGCGTTTTTGGCTGAGTTTTACTCGATACCTATCCGTGTGCGTATTAAGGGTCAACTGTCCATTTCTGTCTAGCCCAGTGGATGTTCGGGGGATGGATTCCGAAGAGCTACTTTCATTCATGTTTGTGGAGCAAGAAACCCAAAAAGATGTTCCATTTTAGGGAATATCTCGTCGCCTATGCATCAAGGGCAAAGACCATAATTTTTTCGATGATGTCCACCATCTTTCCCACGATCTCACCGAATTAGCGTTTTCTCAACGGGAACAAGTCCATAATTGTCTGTTCGATTTCAAGAAGCACTTTTCGCTTAAGAATGTGGGCGCGATATGATATGAACATCGTATCCGCCTAATTGATGCTGAAGCTAGTGTTCAAAGATCATCTCCTGTACCAATGAATCTTCGCGCCGCTGTTGAAAATGAATATGACGGCATGCTTCAAAATGAATTTATCGGGCGATCTGTGAGTCCTTACTGCCGGATCGTGATCAAGACTGAAGATCGCATCCGAATTCGTCCAGACACTTGATTGATGAACAACGTTCTTGAGTCAGACAGCGGATCGTCACAACGCATCGAAGAACGTTTGCAAAAGTATCACGATGTCAAATCAATGTTAACTACGGATTTGGCTCACGGCCGTTGGCGGATCGCACTGGATAAAGCTTCTCGTCCGTACACCGCTTTTCTTTATGGTATGACGCTTTATCAATTTCGTCATATTCATTTTGAACTGAGGCTTCTGATCAGGTTTTTTCACAGTTTTTTTCATTTATATTATGCTCATTCTGTTGTCGTTGAAGTCTATGCCAATGCGTGTATTCTTGCGGATCCTGAGAACCCGAATATTCGGAAGGGATCTATAACCGTGATAGTCTCAGGAAGTATTATGAAACCTTTAACCATTAATTGCGAGATCCTAAGAGTAAAGATACCAAGTATGGATGTGGATCTGAGTATTTGTGATTATTTTCCGCGCGCGGATATCGTTGTCATTAGCCCTTGCGCGTAAAATAGGGGGATATGGCAACGAATTTTATTAATTATATTAAGAATACCTATCGCGTCGCCTCGAGTTATAATATAATGAAGAAGCAATGTGCAAGGTTCTACTGCAGATTCTTGTTTAATCGCGTCATCGAATAAATAAATAATTGAATGGATTCAATAAATGACTGAATGAAACAAATTTGTTTTGTTTGAATTTAAATTTATTCAATAATTTTTGAAAAAATAAAACATGCGTGCAGCGGCAGCTTACTTATATTTTATAATTACCATCTGTAGTCCGCAATGTCATTCTGAAACCTTGCCTTTGAGGTTATGGTATTTGATGTGATCGCTGGTGAAAATATTTTATTCAAGAAAATTGTTTTCTGCATGAAAAACTTGGCGTCGACTAGCTGTGTCTATGGAATCTTCAAAATGTACAGGACGCGCCGGATAATTTAACAGTTAATCATTCATAGTATTCAATCTATTAAATAATTACATCTATTCATTGGCATATTTCTCGATCTCTATTTTCGAATTTACGACCTATTCTTCATATAAAATTATTCAATTCCTGAAAATATTTCTAACTCAATGGATAATACTTTTTTCATAATTCGAGTATTGAATAAGTATTTAATTGTTTAAATATAAAAAAAAGACTTACAATTTTTTAATGTTCCATACGATTCAATATTCTCTCAATAATCTTATAATACTTAATCGCTTTCATTGCGATTTGGAAACTTTTTTAATAACCAACACCATTCTGTACTTTTTTTAATACCCGAGAATGACGAAGAAAAAGTTTTAAATTCAGTATTAAAATCGTCATTGAAAAATACGATTTAATACTGTTTTTAATACCCATGTGATACTTTTTTTAATACCCGAAAATCACGGAGAAAAAGTATTAAATTCACTATTAAAATCGTCTGAAAATAATACGATTTAATACTGCATTTAATACCCATGTGATACTTTTTTTAATACCCGAAAATCACGGAGAAATAGTATATTACACACCTAGGGCAGTCAAGTAAGAAATGTCTCAGATCACATGTAATTGTTGGCCGAGGCAAAGCCGAGGTCGATAAACATGTGATCTGAGGCTTTCTTATTTACTACCTGAGGAGTGTATACGATTTTTCTCATAGACGGAGCCGAAAAGCGGAAACTTCGTTCCGCGCAGCGGGATGAAAGCTTCGCTTTCGGCCCGGAAGTGAGAAAAAGTATTAAATTCAGTATTAAAATCGTCTGAAAATAATTAAAAAGTTGACCTTAGTTACTGAAAAAGTAGGATCGGCGGGTATGTTCAAAGCACTTGCAATTCATACAGTTTTCTGATCTACATTATCGGAAAATTATTGAACTTTTTATTTCTTGCATGTACAGTGGGAACCAAGTGACGAGCAACAGATGAAAAATTCGCGAATAAAACAGTTACTGGACAATTGTAATGTAACTTACACTAGTAAACAGCTCGAGGGAAAAACTGCAGAATTTTCCAGCAGTAATTTGCAAGGGTGTTCTTGATCGATGGGTGATGAACATAAGCGCCTTCATTTCAGCAGGAGTCATGAGGTACCATTGACTCTCATAGGGTGATAACCCGATGTCTGAACTCTGGTCAACCAATATTACTAATTTTTTATTTGGTGAGACAAAGATTAATAATCAAAGCTCACCTCGACGATGAGTATATCACCGACCCAGCAATAAACAAATAGATGCGCTATAGTATGAACAGCATGAATAATAAAGAATGCCATGCCAAGGTACGGAAAATTACCGTCTCTTTCATCCATCAGCGTCTGAAAGTGTATAATGGTAATGATGAATTAGAGGAAGTATGTACTTATAAAGAGAATTTTTATTTCATTTTAAAAACGTCCGAGTAATTACTATCTGAAAAGAAATCAATTGTTGCTAGAAAAGGCTCAATGTTATGTGCGTGCTACATGTTGTCTGTCTTCCCTCAAATTTCTATAAGTGCGAGGGAAACGCCTGAATCCCCCGCCTTTTTGTTTTCCGTCACTGTCGAGTTTATAGATGAAGAGCGAAATGCATTTACGACCGAATTCTTAAATTCTCAGTGAACACTTATTTTATTTTGTCTGAGAGATCAACTATGGCTAAAAACAAAATTTTACAGGTTCAGTTACTGTAAATACACATCAATACTACTTTGGAAAGATAATAAATCTATATAAGAATGGGATTACAAACGAGGTTTGTTGTTATTTAGTCTCGTTTTTCAAATGGTTATGAAAAGATATGACGTCTGTCATTTTACAAAAAATTTTGTTTCGATCACCTTTGCAGATTTCTAAGAAATAAGCTGCTGTATACGGCAGTCAACCAAAGTAAAACCTTGCACACAATTTTCTCATCATTCTCCAACATTCTTGAAGCTCTCGCCCTAGCGGAATTTAAAAATCTGTCCAGCGTAGTCGACATTAGCAGAAAATCATCCTGAGGAAGAAGGCTTTGTGACAGAAAATAATGATGTGATGTGCAAGGTTTTTTCAATTCTGAGTGAGTGAACTCTCCTAATCCACAGAGAAACTCACCGAGAACATGGAGAACCCCTGGAAACAGAAGGTAATAGTGCACACCAACATTTGAGCCAACAACATCGAGTTAAAAGCGTCTTCAATCATCTCATTTCGTCTTGAATAAAGAAAGAATTGGAAAATTACTGAGGGCTTTAATTTTCGTTTTAAAAAATGCATAAAGTGCACATTGTAGTTGCTGTTTCGCTCGTTTACTTAATATTTCTTTACCTATTAAGTTCCTCGTGTCTTTCGACGATTTCTCTAAGTCTTTGGTGAAAAATTCGAGGGTCTTCCACGCAAGCCTCATCAACGATATTTTTAATGTTGAGTCGAAGTACTGCGAGTTGTCCACATAGATGTAAAACAAGCATTGCGAGAAAAGCATCAGGACCCGAGTAACCGATCATAGAGAACCAGGTGCCAATTAACTGCGCGATCCACGTTGATAAAAAATTGGACATCTTCCGCGTGTCGTAAGGAAAAACTGAGTCATATAACAGACCGACTGAGAGACGAGGATCAATGTCCGGGTTATCCCAGTTTTGAATACCAATCCATATCTGGACCATCAATTCGGTGCAGTTTAGTACGAGTTCTTTGTTAACTCACGCAATTTATTTTGCAATCACTAGCACTATTATTGAAGTAACGAACCCACGAAGTTACGTAAGCGAAGAGCAACCCGGTTGTTACAGTAACAGAAAACAATGAAATTATTCGGCTGATCCTTGTTGGTGCCATCATGATTTCCTCCTGTTCTTTGGTCCACTCCAGACCCCAGTCTTCTTCCATGAGTTTTAGTAGACTACTCAAAACTTCAAATGCGATATCAGTCAATTCATTCGCTTAAGTAGTATATTTATACCAATAGAAAATGTACTTTTATCGTGTACCTTTCCTTCGATAACGAAACACTAGGAGCTTCATAACTGAAACACCGACGGGTACGTTGGTGGAAAGACATTCGATAGTTTCATTGAGATTCCCCCAAAATACCGTGACACTCGCGAGTTGCGGCATCCATATAAAAACGAAAATCAGAAGTGCATATGCCCACGCTCGATGTCTGAGAAGAAAAGGCTCGTTTGGCTCTGGCCAAACTCCGATTACCCCCATATTGAAACGATTCCAACCGTAAGCATAAACGTATTCTAGTATATCATATTGAGTTAGTATGAATAACAAGACGAAATTCGAAACTATACAGAGGCGCGTCTTAAAAATGCCTGTATGGAGTATGATTTATTATATCAGTGAATAGAAAAATCTAATAGAACAACTTGTCATTTTCTGGGTTTATCATTTGGAAGACGAATAAATTTTAGTGTTATAAATATAAATTGGAACAAGGATTTGCATGAACCAATGTTAATTGGTATAACTCAAGATATTTCTTAATAAAAGTTTGAAAACCCAATTTTTATAAGATTCAATTTTTTAACTTTAATCTTGTGATCGATCTCCATATGTGATTGACATTGTTAATGAGGATTTTAGCTCAATAAGTAATTTTGAAACACCCGTACTTGGATTCCCTTTCATTGATGCAGCCACCACGCAAGTTCCTGGATTACTGTCGTATTACAATAGATTTTTTTTGCATTCGAGGAAGCAGCACGCATGCTCTTTACGAAATACAGAAAGACTCAAAGGAACGACATTAAAGGATGAAATATTCAGTGTGCAGAGACTCACAAACTTTAAGTTTATTGGTGCATAGCAAGCTTGGAATAAAAAAAGCTCAGAGGTGGACGGTGCGTCTGATAGCTTGGCAATGAAACATCGCCATTATCGTTTACAATACAACGTATAGTTCCTTTATACGTGGAAAGTTGTAAACGCAAAATTGACGGCGCCCATACGTGGCTAGTGTCCGCTGAGAGTTTGCCTGCGAAATTGTATGGTGAATTTAAAAAAAGATTTATAGTTCTTTATTGCGTAGAGAGTTTAAAACGATACGTGGCCACTCAACATGCGAAGGTTTTAAAAAAGATTCGGAGCCAGGCTTAAAAATACGTTTATCCTATGATCGTCATTCGATGAGAACGGAGCACCACAGGATTGAGAAATACCGGCAATTAAAGTTTGAAATAATTTAACAATATTTACCGGTCGAATTATGTGTACAATCAATCGAATACTAAACAAGTTTTGTAACGTGACCGTAGTTGATAAAATCCGCAGGTGAAACGGATCCTATCTCTATTCTGACGAATGTTCGTTAATGGTGAAGACTATTGAAAAGTGACTTGTCAATATTTCAGTACATCTAAAGATATGATTCAAAAGTTAATATCTTCCTACTGCAATTGGTCTCCGGACAAAAATAACGTCAGGAAGTTCGCCAGACTTGCCTTCTTACTGATATTTAGCGTCGTGGTTTCGCGCGTTGTGTCACAAACATCAAATCTTTGATATGACTCCTTGAAAAATTACTCTACTTGCGTGAATAAGATGGCAACTCCAGTGCTCAGGGATGAAAGGAATACAATGAAATGAGGTAATTATGGTAAAGACATCAATAATAGGCACATACAGTGAGTAATTACTGAACCTCTTCATCCTGTCATCGATGTTTGTTCCGAGCGGTCTAATTGCTGATTCTGCATTGTTGAACCCTGCTCACAACTACTTTTCCAGTAAGAAGAATAAAAAAATCGAAGACGCATCGTAGAAAAAACATCGGCTTCTGATGATGTTTTCTTGAAGAGTCGTCCTATCGAACTTTGTGTTTTTGAGTTTGACGTTCATGTTGATACTAGTTGATACCTGCGGGATTACCTGGGAACTCTCAGCAGACATGATTAAAAGATGTTACGTCTGGCGAACATGCTACCGGATGAATCGTGCACATGTGACACGTGGCATAATGGGAAAGGGGAGTAAAAAGAGTATGACTGTTCATCTCGTAACGAACAATCATCCTCTGTAGTTGCCCTCTTGAGCTTCACTTGGCATAAACTTAAATGCATGCTAAGCTTTTGCAATGCGGAGGGGCCTCTTCAGCATAAGTCACTTTGATGACCTAAATACAATGCTTCGAGATTCTCGAGTATCTACAAATACTAAATGATTGTTAAACAATCCAATAGAGCAAAAAAGATATCGACACTCGACATCAGAATCTTTTTCGAAGAATTATCACCTCGAGTGTCAACTTTTGTTTCGAAAATCTCAAAGCCTAGTTGACCATAATTGGATCCAGTGATAAAACCCACGGAAAATACAATTTCGCCAACGATCTGTCCCATTAACTGAGACAGATGGACAGATCTGTTTCACCTCTGATCCTAAATCGCTTTGATCTCGGACTGGCGAATAAATCTGCAGCTTAAGAAAGACAATGTATTCAGGAGCAGAACTTTCCTGACAATACCAGTAAGTCTGCTCCCTACTGCCTACCTACTTAATTAAACACACAAGAAACTCGAAAAGCTACTTATAATCTACACGACCTGCCTGAATCGTTGAAGCTACGCTGAAAAACGAAGAAGCAAAATGGTTGCAAACACATTCATGTCCAAATCAGTTCACTCCTCGGTCCTCATTCACACCATCCGGGTGCAAAAGCTTACTCTAGAGACAACGTCACGGGACGAGTCCGACACCCGAGTTCAGTATCTTCAACCGCCACGAAGGAGATACCCATTTGCCCATGTTGTCGTGTCTCGCGTTACCGGATTAACGATTGCGTGGCAGCCACGCAATAGTTATCAAGCACAAACAGAGCACACGTTGAAGTTATCATTTTGAGACGATTTTAATACTGCATGTAATACTTTTTCTCCGTGATTTTCGGGTATTAAAAAAAGTATCACATGGGTATTAAATGCAGAATTAAATCGTATTATTTTGAGACGATTTTAATACTGCATTTAATACTTTTTCTCCGTGATTTGCGGGTATTAAAAAAAGTATAGAATGGTGTTGGTTATTAAAAAAGTTTCCAAATCGCAATAAAAGCGATCAAGTATTATAAGATTATTGAGAGAATATTGAATCGTATGGAACATTGAAAAATTGTAATTTTTTTTTAAATATTTAAACAATTAAATACTTATTCAATACTCGAAGTATGAAAAAAGTATTATCCATTGAGTCAGAAATATTTTCAGCAATTGAATAATATTATATGAAGAATAAGTCGTAAATTCGAAAATAGAGATCGAAAAATATGCCAATGAATACATGTAATTATTTGATAGATTGAATACTATGAATAATTACCTGTTAAATTACCCGGCGCATCCTGTACATTTTGTAGGCTCCATAGACACAGCAAGTCGACGCCAAGTTTTTCATGCAGAACACAATTTTCTTCAATAAAATATTTTCACTAGCGATTACATCAAATACGATAACCTCAAATGGCGATGTTTCAGTCACGTCACGTTATAGACAACTGAACGTCTCGAAATAACAAACGGTTACGTGAAATAGTTACATAGTCACGAGTTAAGAACGACATTGCGGACTACAGATGGTAATTATAAAATATAAGTAAGCTGCCGCTACACGCATGTTATATTTTTTCAAAAATTACTGAATAAATTTAAATTCAAACAAAACAAATTCTCGATTCGAAAAATTGAAGATTTTCTCGTAATTCAGGGATTCGCAAAATGGAATGTGCACAATTATCGCAGAAGGCATTCGCAAAATGGAATGTGCACAATTATCGCAGAAGGCATTCTCCATAATAGCGTAAACATTGCTCAATATATACGAAAATCGTGGGTTGGTGGGGTACCGTGAAACACGAGTTCTGCGGTACCCCATCAACCCACGCTTTTGTTTCTCGCATAGAGCCTACGGAGGTTAGTACATTGATCAATGTACACGAAAATAAATACATATGAAATCCAGTTGAGGGAAATTGAAATTTTTCTCTAAAATTATAAGCACAAATGATTATCGGTTGATTCTCCATCACGTATGCGATGCATCTAGACCGATAATGAATCTACGGTAAGTTTTTTCACCAATAATCTTCTCGATTCGAAAAATTAAAGATTTTCTCGTAATTCAGGGATTCGCAAAATGGAATGTGCACAATTATCGCAGAAGGCATTCTCCATAATAGCGTAAACATTGCTCAATATATACGTCTCAAAATAATACGATTTAATACTGCATTTAATACCCATGTGATACTTTTTTTAATACCCGAAAATCACGGAGAAAAAGTATTAAATGCAGTATTAAAATCGTCTCAAAATAATACGATTTAATACTGTATTTAATATCCATGTGGTACTTTTTTTAATACCCGAAAATCACGGAGAACAAGTATTAAATGCAGTATTAAAGTCGTCTCAAAATAATACGATTTAATACTTTTTTTGATACTTAATACCATTTAATACTTTTCTGAATACTCAAGTCTTGAAAAAAAGTATTAAACTGATTATTAAAAAGTCCAATACGCCGGCCTTTTAATACTTTTCTTTTTTAATACTTTTTTAATACTTTTTTAATACTCTTTTAATACTTTTTTTTTGGCGCGGGCAATTCGAAAATGTGCTGTACAGTAACTCACTTGCGTACCAAATTTGGAGAAAATACATGGAAAATTACGGTAGTTAACGTGCTAACACGAAATCTGCACATACACACGCACATTTTTTTTGACCCGGAAAGTATCTGCAAAATTCACACTTTGACCAACCATAACTATGCAACGCTAAGCAGATTTTTGCGTGTCAGCAATATTTACAAACAAATTTTTTAGTTATGTTTCCTGCATATATTTAAGAATAGGTGGCAATTTTCGTCGGTAATTCAATTTTTTTCGGTTGACCGATCGGATCGGACAAAGATTATTACATGAACCGTTCACATGCGGTACGGCTGACCATTAGCGAAAGTGATGAAACTGATCACCAATTTTTGGAGGAAAAAGAAAATGAAAAAAGTGCCTGGAGATATTCGTAAAATAAATAAATCTGCCTTGGAAAATAAATGGTTGCCCCAACGCGTAAACCTGTGCAACTAACCAACCGAAAAAAAAAAAAAACATAACAATTCTCAAATAAATGCAGGAAAAGAAAACTGAAAAACCTACTTGTAGATATCGGTAACAGGCAAAAATCTGCCTAGCGGAAAAAATATGATTCTTAGTGTTACATGATTATGGCTGGACAAACTGTGAATTTTGCACATGCACAAGATATCTTCAGGGTCATCATTTTTCTCTGAACCACTTTTCTTGATATTTCAGATCCTTTTGAATACCCTGACATGAAAATCTCGAGAATTTCTTTTCCCTCGAAAACAAAATTTCCTCTATGAAAAAGGAAAATGAAGTAGAGTGCAATAAAATGCAATTTTTATAAAAAATATCAACACACCTTAACAACACTACACTGAATTAGGTATTGTAGATCGAATTCTTCGGATCATCACTATGGCGAAAGAATAACTTTTTCGATCCAATTTGATTTATTCTCAAAACCGACGCACTTCGTTCTTCGATCGGTTTTTATCGCAGACGGTAGGAACGCTATATATGAACTGTTGCATTTTGCCGTTCACTGGTACTTCTTCAAGTAGGGATGATAAAACCTGGAAAGGAAAGAAAGAATCAGGCGTATTAGCAATTATTAATTTCGGAATTGAAAAACAAACAAAAAATTCTCCCAAATAAATAACAATAATGATGGAAAAACACACACAGCACCCACAAGCAAGCGTTATCCGATCTTTATTACACAAGTATAAAAAAAATGAAAAAACAAAAAAGAAAGTAACTTCAAATACGCAAGTAAGTAAATTCGCTAATTAATTAAATCCAGGCTAAAGGACCTCGTCTGATGGCCAATTCATAATGTATTTTAAGAAAATACTCTAAGGATTATAATTACCATGTAAGGAGAAAAATATTATGTATGCATTGTTTATAAATTACGATTACTACTTGTTTTGCTATTTGTATTAAGTAATATAGAAAAACTAATTATTTTCAACAATAAAGTCCAAAAATATTGTATAAAATTACATTAAGTCATTAACTATTGTTAAAAATGAATACAAAATACAAATTTTGTCAAATAAATAACAATAATAATGGAAAACCACACACTGCACACACAAGCAAGTAGTACCTTGTCTTTATTACACAAGTAAGTAAATAGATAAATAAAATTCAGGATGAAGGACCCCGGTCGATGGCGAATTGACAATGTATTAAACAAAATACTCCAAGAATTATAATTACCACGTACAGAGAAAAAATATTATGCATGCATTGTCAAAAAATCACAATTACTATTACTTGTATTATATAATATAAATATATGTTAAAGTGGAAAACAAAAAAGCTGTATTAACTAATATGAAAAAATAAATTGGTTTTAAAAGTGAAAACCAAAAAAATTGTATAAAATAATATCATGTCATTAATTATTCTTAAAAGTAATAACCAAAATAAGTTGTATGAAATAACATAAAAATGTAAATTATTTATGAAAGTGAAAAAAAATTCTATAAATAATATAAAAATATTAATTATTTTTAAAGTAAACAAGTAAAAAAATGGTATTAAATAATATTCAAAAAATTAATTATGTTAAAAACCGAAAAACAAAAAAAGTTGTATAAAATAAAATACAAAGAATTAATTATCTCAAAAGTGTTGAATGTTCTTAGAATTAAACATTAAAATCAATTTAACACCGATAAAAGATCTTTCAATTAATTGGAAGTGAAGAGTCGCATTATCACGGATTTCGCAAAACTGGCGTCGAACGTGTCGCGACCTGTGTGGTGGCGGCGGTAACGGCCATTTTGAATTTCCAACGGTTTTTTCTTCTCGAACACTCTAATTTTTCTGCCGCGAATATTTCTCGAATTATAATATGCCCGTGCTCGAAAATGCTGTTTATCGAAAGACCTCGTATTCGCCTTCCCATAGAAAACGATATTCAGATGTATTTCTGTTATGTATCTGTCTTCTTAGGTAGAAAAATATATGGCTGACTCCATCCCGGGCTATACCACTCGGGCGCCCCGCTACAAGCATGGTCACGTTTGCAGGCTACTTATTCGCATTTTTTCAATCAACGATATTTCCATTATTCGCACTTTCCGAAATCTATTAATTTTCTCAAATGGTAGCCTACATTTTTAGCTCACTGATGGCAATAATATTACAATACATTTTTTTCCGATTACCCCAGATTTTACTGCATTCTAGGGGACTTATTGGTTGACGTGACGAGCTCTCTTTGTGGGTGGCGGCCATACTGTATTTTCAACGATCAACCGTTACCACTTCGAACTTCTTGTCAATTTTTTGTCCCTTGTCGATATTTCTAATATTTTCTCTTCCCGTGATCTAAAAATGCTGTCTAACGATAGCCTGCACACCTAACTCACCGCGTACCGTGATTTTGCAAATTGTTTCGATCTATTATTCGAGTTTTCAAAGGATTTTGAGGGACTTACCGGCGGACGTGCAGCGAGCGCTTCGGGGGCGGCGGCCATAATGAATTTTGAACGATCATGGATTGCGCGCGCACTGAAGTATTCCCTAACTGTTTTTTATCTATGATATTAATGAAATACAAATTCCCCGAGATCTAAAAATGTTCGAGAATGATAGCCAACACTTTGATCTTACCGCTAGCAATAATATTTTTACTCGTTCATCCCGATTACTCGAGATATTTCTTAATTTCGCGGGACTTATTAGCCGGCGTCACGTTCAACTGTTTCCACTTCGAACTATATACAAATTTTTTTCACTCCACGATATTGCGAATATTTTCACTCCCCGAGATCCGAAAATGAAAATCCACTATGATTTTGCTAAAAGTTTCGATTGATTAACCGAGATTTCGATAGATTTTGCAGGACTCACCGGCAGACGTGCAGTGCGTACATCGGGGTGGCGGCCATAATGAATTCTCAACGGTCACTTGCGCGCGCACCGAAGTTTTCACTAACTTTTTTTTTACGACCATATTTCCAAAATACGAATTCCCCGAAATCTAAAAATGTTTGACAATGGTAGCCGACACTTTTATCTCACCGCGCGCTATGATTTTGCAAATCGTTTCGAACCGATTAATTTAGTTTACAATGGATTTCCCGGGACTTACCGGCAGACGTGTACTGAATTTACAACGACCATCTACGAACAGTTCGAATTTTTCACTAATTTTTTTCACTCGACGATATTTTTAATATTTTTAATGTTCGAGGTATAAAAATACTGTCTAACGATAGCCTACGCATCAAACTCACTATGCACTATAATTTTGCCGATAGTTTCAATCGATTATTCGAGATTTTATAACATTTGCGGGACTTACCGGCAGACTTATCTTTCGATAGTCATTTTTCAATTGTTTTCTTTTTTACTATCTTTCTCGGTAATTGTATTTTCAAACGATTTTCTGCCTTGGCGTCGGCACTGAATTTTTTGATTCGTCAATATTTTTACTACTCGAGTTTCGATCGATACAGACAATTCTCTCTAACGATAGTAAATATGTCTAAGCGGGCCACCGCACGAAATGTTTTTATACCTAAATTCGCTCGATCGCCCGAGTTTTCAACGAATATCACAGAACAACGGTCAAGTGTTTGCAATTGCATTTTTTATTTTTCCCAAATATTTTTTTAACCAAGAGTATTCCAACTCTCACTGACGAACCTATAACAAAATTTAGCGATACGCCCTTCGCAATCCGGGAATACAAGAAAGCGATTTAGTGTCGCGCACATATGAATAATAATGTGTTATCAAGTTGTTTATTGTATTATTGTGAATTCTTGCCGATCAACTGCTCGCCGATCTCAGGGAGAAATAATAATGAGGATATTTGCATTGAGAAACCTGAACTGGATTTCGTATCGATCGCCATTCCGAAACCAATCGAAGTAAGTGAAGTATGACTATTTGTTTATTTATACCTATTTGTGCATAAAATCATATCATAACCTCTACATAACTATTGTAACTATGATAGGAATACTGTTGTGTTGTTATAGAAATCAAGGTTGTCTCCGTAAGAGAATTAAAATTGATTCTATTGATTCGTGGCAATTTTATATCAATTATGATTTTAGGTACTTCTATTCAATAGACAAAATATGTGTGAATATTATATTAAAATCAAAGAAGAAAAAAATTCCTTGTAGACTCCTTCACATTCAATAACGTGATCCAAAGAAGACTAATAGTCTCTTGTTCTCATTTTTGCAGCATGTATTACTCATTTCTCTACATAACTATTATAACTATTATGGGAATACTGTTGTGATGTTGGAGAAATCAAGGTTCTCTCCGTAAGAGAATTAAAAACGACACAAGGCCTTGCAGCACCGTTAAGAATTATCACCAACATTAACTGATATCACAACAACTACTGAGAAATTCTGCAGATATCATAGACCATAAAATCAAATCCTGAGTATCGACTCATTCTGGATGGCAATAACAATGATGCTAATATTGATGATGAAATTGGTAATAACGGTTTGGAATAACGGTTAACTATTTATTCAACTTTTGATCCTGTCAATTGATTCTATTGATTCGTGGCAATTTTATTTCAATAATGATTTTAGGTACTTCTATCCGACAGACAAAATATGTGTGAACATTAGCCTGGGCCAAAAAAAACGAACAATTTTTTTTAATGGTACTCTGAAAATATTGTTCATAATGACAAAAAAAATTGTCCTGAAAGTTTGAGCCCTTAATATTATATATTTTTTATGTCGATTTTAATTATTTTAATGTCAAATAACTCTTGAAGGAGTGAATTTCCGGAAAAATGTTAAGACACCTTTTTTGTAGAGCATTAAATTTCCCACAAAAATAATCATTTGATCTTTGAAAATATTAATTTGTCTGGTACTTACAAAAATAACAAATTCACACAAAAATTTGAAAATCGAATCAATGTTTAAGTCACGATTACAAGGAAACGGCTCGTTCTACGTAAATTTACTAAGAGAGCTTCTTGTAGGAAATTTAATTTCCGTCAAAAATATCAATATAGATCAAATTTTTCAGATTCATAATTTACGAGTTTTGGGTAATAAATACGGTAGATGAAAAAAATCGATAGTTGTAATAATACACCCCTTAATATTAATATTAAGGGCTCAAACTTTCAGGATAATTTTTTTTGTCATCATGAACAATATTTTCAGAGTACCATTTAAAAAATTAATTGTTCGTTTTTTTTGGCCCAGTCTAGTGAACATTATATTAAAAGGAGAAAAAAATTCCTTGTAGACTCCTTCACATTCAATAACGTGATCCAAAGAAGAGTAATAGTCTCTTCTTCTGATTTTTGCAGCATGTATTACTCATTTAGTCATTTCTCATTTTGAAAAGCTTTTATTTGCAAATATTTTCAGTTTTTACTCATTGAATAGTGATATAATGTGAGAATTCCATAGACAAATTCAAACATTCAAAGAAGAACAATTGAATTACATATCTATTCAATTCAAATATTATATGATATATTTCCACCCGATATCAAATTAAGGTACTATGAAGGCATTTGATTTTTTGTAATTAACTGTATTTTCTAGGTATAATAAGAGGTTTAATGAAACCCTGGAAAATGCAATGTCCCTGGATCACAAAAAGTATCACTTTTCAGTTTCTCGCTAGCTGCAACACTTCAATTACACGATGGGTGATCGCCTCTCTCCATTCTTGACACGGTTGTATGCCAATGAAGCTTTCATAATAATTTAGTTGTTCTTAAATAAAATATAAAAAGAAGCACATTTTACTTATAGATTTCCTGTAAGAATGTACAAATTATTTTTATGTATTTCAATCTCACAAAGATATACTGTTGATTGTATTCGTATTAGTTTTCCCTTCTGTCAAGGTGCATTAATATCCTTTGGGATTTCGTTCGAATTTTGTATAATATTGATAAAAGTCAACTGAAAACCTTGAATATCAATTACTAACTAGTATCAATTACAATATGTGGAACTGTTATTTCGACATAAATAAATATTGAAAAATATCAAGTATGAAATAAACTTGAATGACAATTTTTCAATCAATCTGTAAATATTAACTTGTGAATTGAAGCTACAATGTTACAATTTCATTTTTACCAAGCTATAAGATAATAAACAAGCAAATTTGAGGGCTGATATTTACAGGATTTTTTATTTTTGCTTATTCTCTAATTATTCAATTTCCAATTATTAATGTTATCACCTCAACATGCTGCCTCAACACGCATGCTCTTTGTGAAATACAGACAGTCTGTAAGAAGCGATATTGAAGAATAAAATATTCAATGTGCAGAGACTCACAAAAGTTAAGTTCGTCGATGCATAGTGAGTTTGGAATAGAAAAAGCTCAGTGGTGGACGTCTGATAGCTTGACAATCAAACATCGCCATTATCGTTTACAATACAATGTACAGTTTCTTTATACGAGGAAAGTTGAAAACGCAAAATTGACGGCGCCGATACATGGCTAATCCTCGCTGATAGTTTTCTTTGAAAATTGTGTGGTGACATTAAAAAAAGATTTATAATTATTTATTGCATAAAGGGCTTAAAATGATACGTGGCCATGCGAATGTGTTACAAAAGATTCGGAGCTATAGACTTAAAAACACGTTCATCCTCTGATCGTCATTCGGTTAGGTAACAGGATTGAGAATAACGGCAATTGAAGTTAGAAGTAATTTAATAATATTTATCGGTCGAAATATATGTACAACAAATTAAATACTAAATAAGTTTTGTAAAGTAACCGTAGTTGATCAAATTCGCAGGTGGAACGGATTCTATCTCTATTCTGACGAATATTTTCTTATGGTGAAGACTATTGAGAAGTGACTTGTCAAGATTTGAGTACATCAAAGAATATAATCCAAGACTTGATATCTTCTTACTGCTATTGGCCGGCGGACAAAAATAATCACATCAAGAAGTTTGGCAGTCTCACCCTCTTACTGATGTTTCGTTGTTCTCAGGGATCAAAGGAATACAACGAAATGGGGTAATTATAGTAAATATATCAATGGCCACATACAGTGAAAAGGCGATGATGTGCAGCTTCGGCGGATGCCCGATTAAGCACCATTTCTTGCGCCTATAATTTGGATGGTTTATCGCTTGTCCACGCACTGATTTTGCACGCCAACTGCCTACAGCAATCCAATTTTTCTGAGATTCTAATGTATTAATATACAATCGAAACTCAATTAAAAATTAAAAATGCTACGAAAGAAGCCCACTAAATAAAAAGTGTTTTAAAACAATATTATAAGTATGCCGTACTGCACTGACCAACATTAAGGGGGTAACTGTTACTCAAATAAATTTAAAAAATTGTGTTTCATATTATTTTTTATTCCGATTTCATATTATATGGATTGCGTACACCAAATTATAGACTAAATTTGGGAAAATTACGATTCCGCTCTACATGACGCCTTACTTGTCGCAGAAAATAGTTGCGACTGCGTACAAAACTAGATATTTAGTAATTCCGTATTTACGTCGCATGCTAATTAAATGTCTTTGATTGCATACCACTAAACGATATATACTAAACCTAAAGATTTATAGCGTTCAGCCAACAAATTAATTTTTGCATTAGATTAATCGAACGAATTTTGTGAAGAAATGAGCACACCACATAGATTTAAGCAAAATTATCCCATCCTTTCAAGCATATATAATTAGCATGGGATCTATTTTGCCATTAACCGCAAACTTGTTTTTTAGTATAAATCTACAACACAGTCATCTTAAGCTAAAACTTTTTGTCGATTTAACCAAAGCCATGCGTTGGCTCTGAATCCACACACCCGGATTGCCCAAACGACATTTCGCCATTTGCCACAGCATATGTCGTTTGGTATAGCTACCAAGATGTGGTGATGAGATTTCTTAATCGGATTTAATCTTTTATTGTTTTGAATTTGAGAATATGTTTACAGGCAACAGCATATTTGTCACGTTATATTCAAGCAATATTCACGTCATTATTAATTATTCCATTCGCAATGAATCTATTTGATCATCACTGCAAACACTTTTTGATTCATAATACTATACTGTATGGGCAAAATTCATGTCAAATACATTTTATTTATCGCTACGGTATTGCGAGACGGTTATGATGAAACAAATATATTGATTGAAGTAAATATCTTGTTAAGAAACGCCTTTCTTAATAGAACTCTGAGAGTTTTTCTAATAGCAAACCTTGGGTTCCACTGATTAAAATAAAAATTCCGATTTACCTCCGATTCAAGCTTAGAAGTAATTTATATTAAACTGACATTTCGACAATTTAAATTAAAATATTTTTGTCACCATATACCATATACATATACTATACACTGGCAAATCTCCCAATATTTAATTCTTCCAGCATAGTTGTGCTACGCAGGTGACCAGTGCTTGCGCATGTGCGTTTACCATTTTCTGTCGACGTCCTACAGTGGAGGGGGCACAAAGAGAGTCAGTTGACCAGTGGCAGCTTTAGCAATAGCATGTGGTCGGTTCAGTGTTGCAAGAGAAATTCATAAATGGTGTTTCGTGGTCGAAAATGGCAAAAATTGTGAAGCCGTGCGCTCTCGATGATGGCATCGCAAAAATCCTTAAAGGTTAGTGAATACAATATATATTTGTCAAATATAAATTCACACATAATGCCATTTTATAATGTCGCATTGTCCCGACAAAAGTATATGAAAATAACCAAATCACAGTCGATCTAGATAAGGTTTAACAGAAACTAAAGAATAATAACCAAACATTTATTTCACCGTAGACTGATGGGAAACGATATGTTTACCGAACACCATTGCGATCTGTACACCGAGAAATTCAGAACGATTTTGTGAATTCGGTAAAACAGCGCAATTGCTTGGCCGATAGCGCATTCAAAAAATAAATTTTTCCCATATGTTTTTGTTAATCCAGTGCTATTTTGCTGCGTGCATAACGCTCGACATCTTAATAGCCAATCGGCACGAAGAATGCAATCCCAAAATCAATAATGATGATTTGCCGAAATCTGTTTTTGGCGGATCCTTGTTTTATCCGACACCCACCAACCTCACGTTTGACGCGTAATCCAGACCTGTTCCTCAACGCGTTGAGTGCCACGTCAGTCATCGGTGACTGACACTAAGACTTTCCGTTTAGGCCGCGCCAGTCATCGGTGGCTGACACTAGATTTTCTGTTTAGGCCGCGTCAGCGCGTGGCCTGAACGGGTTGTCTTAGAAATACGCGTGGCGCTCAACGTGTTAATTAACTCTCGTTTCATATGCATGAGAGTGTCTCCAATTCGCATTGAATGCGTGGAGTTTAGTTTATTTGCTTCCGTCAAGATTATCCACGACGATTCTACACGCGAGTAATCGTTTCTATTGCAGGTTTTTCCCTTTTGCCTAATGAAACAAGAGTTACATTTATTGAGCCAGTAAGAAATCCGCTGTAAAGATCTTAGAACCAACTGTCGGCTCTATTGTGCTGGTAAATGTGGTTACGGCTTGAAGAATTAAATCTGTTATTGATCAACGCTGCAATTGATTCTGGCGACAAGATTCACCAAATTAATTGTAACAAGATTGTAAACGGAACATTTTTAATTTGTTTCAAACGAATACAGTTCGAAGAACGCTTGATTGTAAGCGTATTCACAGTAATAAATAATTAAATTCAATGTTTGATAATACAACATATGCCATTTTACATAATAGCCAACAATTTTTCTTCTTCGGTTCTGTAAAACTATACCACTTATCGCTCTTTTCGGTAGAAGAGATATTAACGTATCACTCTGGTCGCAGGAAATTCTGAATACTCTCCTTTTTGCATGTGTACTCTGGAGGGCAGTGATTCGCCTTGCCGTACTGGATCGCTTTTTTGAAGTCCGCTATCGTTTTTTCATAACTCTTATCGAGTTGAGCAGATCTAAAAGCCAAAACAATTCGATTAGTGAAACTACTTTGAAAAGAAATTATAATTGCAGGATGCAATTTGTGGGGGCTACGCACTGCGGCATCAGCTTCATCGTTTGAGTTATCATTTCAACAGCACCAAGATAATCCGTCGCCGTATTTGGAACCTCGCACGCGGCTCTGTAGAGACAAGTGTCTCCTATTAAATAGCCAAGAGCCAAAGCAACTTCACCCTCTGATACGACGTTCTCTGGAAAATCGAAACGCGAGAATTTTAGCTGTGAACCTTGCGTCTTTTTGTTAGTTTAATAGATGCAATCAAACCTTCATTTATTTTGCGACCCTTCTGACCATGGTTCCCTAAATAACCAGCTCCAAATACGACTGCCTTCAGTACCAAAAGCAAGAGGAGGTTCGATAGGTTTAAGTTGAGTACCTGACAATCCACGATGAATATTTAAATGTCAATTTTACCTTTAGATTTACCAGAATTATTTATTCGGTACACATTCCTTGTGTCTGGGTTTTCAGATGCTGTTCGAAGTTCTTAATTGTTACGTAACTTCTCTATATTATAAAAATATCTTGGTTATCGTCGTATCAAAAAACAAGGGGTCAACTTCACGCCGAGAGGGACTCGTATGGTGAGGTTAGCCCTTGATCTTCTCTAATTTAACCCATGACCGAGCCCAAATTTTCTGACCATGAGCCGCTCCAGGCCCGATAGAGCGGGGCGGGAAAGAGAGAGGTAGGGAAGGAAGAGCATAGGATGTCTCATGTATAGAGATTACCGGGGTGCATGGGTTATACAATCCGTTGATTGATATAAAATTTCAAGACGAAAAGTACCATAAGATCAAATCTATAGAAGGAACTATTTTTGTTGAAAGTGAAAAAAAGGTTTTTCGCAATACGATTGCGTATTTGTAATCATGTTTTAACTGAATCTCTTTGCTATATATTAGGGAATATTCCCTAAGCCTTTATGAGTCCCAATTTCAAGAAACCTTCAAATTCAAACATTCTTGCTTCCAAGATAAAAGTTGTTCCAGACGTCGAGAAATCAAATTGCAAATAGATTTGGGGTTGAATGAGAGATCCAAATGTTATGGCACTTTAAGTTTCTCATTATAATTTTATTTGCGGACTGACATTGAACTACGATTAATAAATCAATGTCGATTAGTCGAACGGGAAAGCGTCGATCGATTTATTCTTGTATTCTTTATATTTTATTATATATGGTTATATAACAAAATGTATTATTACACCAAGTAAAAAATTAATTCCCTAACTTTCACAAATATTCTGTAAAGTGTGAAGATGTCAATCTGCTTAGCTTGCTTGTTTCCAAGATTCATCTACGTAGTTTAATCACACTGAGAAAATGGTATAGTTCTCACAACTAACTAACTAATAGCTGCATGCAGTTCAGTTATAGGAGGTATGGGTATAGTTGTGGTAACAATACGAGATAGCTGTGGCAGCAATACGGTTGAAAGGCAGTGGTACTTCCGCCATCTTTCCACCACCTCAAAATTTTGAAACCTATTTTCTCCCAAAATACTAGGCCGAAAGAGCTCAAATTTTAATAGAATATGCAGAAGTATTGCAGTATTGGGCTAGTGTTTGGGTTTTTCGATACTCAAAGCCGTTTATTCAGGAGAATCAAAACCAAAAACGGGCGACAGAGATCCTTATAGCTCCCACAGCTATGCGGTATTGCTCGTATAAGGGAACTACGTTCCGAGCTCAAAGAATCCGCATGATAGTTACAGCAGCTGGATATTTAGTTAGAACAACAATACCGTTTTCTCGGTGCAGCTAAATAGTATTCAAAGTGTTCATCTTTTTCACCACACCACAAAATAACGGCGTATAAACGTGTTGAGTCTTCTAGTTGGAATTAATATGATTGTTAATTTTTCCAGCGACAACTTTATTTTTTCCAACTACATCACATATGTCGCTTCAAATTAATTATAAGTACCTGACTGCCGGAAGTTGATCTTTCAACAAGTTCCTTGGCGATATCAGCAAGCATCGAACCAGTCTCTTGTTTGTTCTCCCTTTCGTAATTAAAATTGTCGGTGTTTCTCGCGAGCACAGCGTAGGTAAGCATCGCCAGAAAAATAATAGTCTGCCAACAGCCCTTCATGTTCAGGTATTTAGTAAAAACTCGTAAAATCTCGTTCGTTGAACAATCTTGTACAATAACTCGCATAAAACTAGTGCTTCTCGAGGGGCAATCGCTCGACTTATAAGTATATTACGTTCCCAACAATGCGTGAAGCAGGCACCCCTCTCTATATGTGCATTGAATGCGAAAACCTTCAGTATCCTTTCATTTTCTCCATTGTATGACGAACCAGTCGCATAATGACTCGTATTAGTTACCCTCCCGCACAAAGTTACATCTTCTACCACTTTCCTCGCGTTTTGACGGAAATAAGAGGTGAAAGTGATGGCTTCACCTTTATTCGAATTATGAGTATGTGGAGCGACGCGAAACATAAGAATTCGCGAATTAAAAGTTGCCAAGTGCCGTGGTACGTGGACATTTATCACCAACTAGTAATTATATCATTATGTCCTATCTCCAGACTCACATCAGACACGCATGCATTCGTACTATTTCATCATTTCAAGATATCAAATTAAACTACATCGGCTTTTAATTGCGGAGATTTGTTCGTGCTTAACAAATTCAATGTATTCAATTATTCGTCATTTATAATAGTTTGTTGTATGAAGAGTTGTATATGTAACACACAAATATTTTACATACGAAGTACTTTGGTGGCCAATTATTCATTAGAAGAAATGGCAAATGGTTTTTTCATAGCTTCGCAGCAAAAAACCAAACACGTCCGTCAGTAAAGAGTGATTATTGTTCCAGTGAGTGTTTATATATAAACTTACTAAGTACAATTAATTAATTTGATATCTATAAAAAATTGGTATATACAAAAGTATGCATCATTGTTTGTCTATATTTTGAAAAATATATCATCGCTTTGTATTTACTTATATAAATGTTAAAAAATAATAACAGAGATTAAACGTTATTTACTCCGATTGACAAAGGCTGTTGTCGATGAATTTCTGGCGCAGTGAAAGCTAGGTTTTCAACGATGTTTTTACTTTGAGCCTTGAAAGACGAAAAAACGGCAAGTTCCACAACGAAGAGTGAGTTCTTCTCCAGTAAGTGTGAAGGCTGACATATCGCGACAAACTATGAACAGCGCATGTCTCGTTGCATTTGGTCAGGGTTGCTGAGTGGGGGGAAACCCACGTAAGTCGAAAATTGTCGGTTACTTATATTCCATACAGTTTATACCTTTACATTGTCGATCCACCTAAGCCAATGACATTGTCGATGTCAGATAATGCGTTTTTTTATTATTCCAGGCTTATTTGCTACCTGGGAAACTCGTCGAGAACCCATGAAAGCTCATTATCTTAGAGCTTTCACAAGGCATGGGTGCATAACTGATCGACGTCTATGTCCGCGGTGTGCATTGAGTACGTTGAGAATGCGAATAAGTAATGGCATGGGAATTACATGGTGCTGGGAATAAGTAATGACACGATGCACGTTAGCAAGACCATGGAGACACTGCTCGGTTATGCGGAAGCCCTGATCGTTACATAATTAAGTAAGAGCATGGACACGATAACGATAAAAAAAACTTTTTGAGCGAGCTTGCTTATAGAGAATTCTCGATCATGTTCACTTCACTTTATTTTTTCCCGGGATATTCCTTTTTTCCAAGAATATAATGTAAGAGCTCAGCTGCATCCATATGTCGAATAGCCGTCGGTAAAGCGATTCATGAATAATTCGCGAGCTCTTGAATAATAAGTTAGGAACGTGCATCGTAAAACACATACGTGGATGAGCATGCGCGCTTTATGGTCATGCGCAGCGTCATTACGAAATGGGACCCACAGGATGCGTACCGGAGCAAAATTCTCCTTATCAATCGCGAACGAAACGAACGATGCACGATTTTTCGCTTCAATCGTGGGCATGTGTGTTTCTCTTTCGATTGTCTTTCTTTAATATTGTTATTACCATTTATTTCAAGAGAATTATATTGACAAAATCAATACATTCATGATTAATGTATTTTATTATCATCTTAAACAATGATTTGTAACAATTAGGCAGGATATTTAAAAAAATAGAAAACGAAAAGCAAGAGAGAATATGATTTTTAAAATGCGGTGTGGGAAGTACATTGTGAGTCAAATGACTGTTTGGTTGTTTATTATGGATGCTGTAACTGACTCCAAAGACTTTCTTTCAGGCGTTCATAAAAACCATACAACATAAATAGAATAACGATAAAAATATTCAATTCTGTAAATTTCGTTTATGTACGTATAATCGTTTTCATTCAGAATATGTTTCATATTATCTATTTGCTCTATCTAATCGAGCTTTAGTCATTAATTTTTATGTAGAATTCATTTTTTAAAATACACGTTATCATAATTTTAATCGATCAATCGATCTTTCATCGCCAGTAGTACTGATAAATAGCCCATCGACGTCTTCATGATCTATCGATGAAAACAAAAGCAGAATGTGCCTAGGTTGTAAAACACGCCAGTATTTGTGCAATAAAAATGGATGACTTACACTTGTGAAGAGCTCCAATGAAAAGGCGACAAATTTTCCTGCCGTCAACTGCAGTGGAATCCGTGATCGATTTGTTACCATCATCAGTGCTTTTGCATGAGTCGCTGGCAATCGAAACCAATCGCATTCGTATGGGGCACGACTTATAGCAGTGCTCTGTATAAATATAATTAGTAAATGACTTTCACATCCTCAACTATTAAATGGTGGCGACATCTTAACCTGTCGACTGCCGGGTATTGATAGAATTTATTCACCTTCAAAATTTCCAAAATGATCTGCCTATAACTTCAATATATCTTATAAGAAGTTCCAATCATACGTAAAGCCTATATATAGACTTGCCGACGGCTCAGGGTGAAGAAATAATTCAATATCAATTTTCTCCTTTAAAATTAAACGAATTTGTTTGAAATTTATTACTCGGGGGTTTTTGGAGTCGTTAATTATGAATCTGAATTTAAAAATGAAAATGTTTTAAATATTTTCGCTAATTTTACAATTTGATATGTATATCTCTCCTTTAGCATTACCCAGAGTCAACGTTGACGTAAAGAAATTTTGTGGCTCAATTTTTTTGGTAATCATATAATTTTTATTTTTTTAACATTTTTTGATGAATCTAATTATTTAATTTTTTTATTATTTGTAATCTTAGAGCTGCAATATCTTTCTACTCTACGGTAATGTAGCTTTTGTGTGGCACGTTTTGAAGCAGGGTGTAATACATAGAGCTACCTGGCAAATGTCACACTCGTAAATGGAACGCTTTTTTGTTTTGCTCATCAAACAAAGCTTGCACTGATGCTGGCGTAATCGGCGACCCGAAAAACCCCTAAATAACAATTCTCAAGAAAATAAAAAAATTTTGGAAGAATTCTTCCGCCATACTGGATTCGCCATCTTTAATTTACAAACACAAATACCAAATTCGTAATCAGCGACCCCAAAAACCGCTCAATACTAATTCTCAAAGAAATCAAAAAATTTTAGAAAAATACGTCAACCATATTGGATCCGCCTTTCTTAATTTTGAAAAACAAATACCAGATTCGTAATCTGCGATCCCAAAAACCACCGAATATTGGTTTTGAAGCGAATTTAGTAAATCATTTATTGAGATCTATATTTAGGTTTGCCGGCAGTCTACAGGTTAAGACAGAGACTTACTTCAACAACGAGTAGATCTCCCACCCAGCAGTATACGAAAAGATGCAATATAGTGTAAAAGCCGTGGGTGACGAAAAATACCATTTGAAGAACAGGAAAATCTTCATCACTTGACATGCCCTCGATCATGGTCTAAAAACGTGTTTATTTTTTTTCCTCCAATTTCGATGCAATTTTAATACGTTTGAATGTAATGATACTCGTGGATGACCGAAATCGTGCTGCAGCTATTGCTGAGAAAACTAACGTAAGAAAGAGTATTCAAATCCACTTATAACAGAAGTTCATCGATAATACTGCCAACGTTCTACGTTAATATAAGAATACCCCAATTACCCAAAATTCCCAGTTACCCCGAATTCCGCGAGAGCCAACACGTCTCCGATAAATTCCATTAAGTATGAACTGCTTTACCGATTTTGCCGAAATTCAATACCAAAGATCGCATTAGCTTGTTTATTTTTAGTAACCTATGAATTGTTCATATAAGCTATTACAATAAAACCCGTGCGTTACCTCAATACGATATTTTCTGAGAGTGTAACCTATGTTTGCAGCTCTTCAAAATGACGCCGTATAGAATGGTGACATGAAAATCACGAATAAATTTTTTTCTAGAAAAAAAAAAAAACTTTCTCAATGAGAACGGAGGACTTTTAGTGAATGTATTACAAAAAATATATGACAATCAGACATATTTTCTCGAATTGAGAAATAATATGTAAACTGTGAAAAAAATCTACTTAGAATTAAGAATTAAATGTACATGCACTGAAAGTTTTTATTCATAAACTGGTATACTAAATTTACTATACAAGTGCGATGTCCAATTTATTTTGGTCACAGTACTTTTAATAATTTGCTTTAATTTTACTGTATATGGGGCATGTTATGGCAAATCTGACAGTCTGAATTTTTTTTGTTTTCGTAATTTTTGTCTGTGTTTTGGTATCTATCATAAAACTCCTTCAGGTAAATGTTGAGATTAGGGAGTTGAAGATCGGTATAACGTTCGGATAATTCGGGTCGGCTAATTTTCAAAAATCGAAAAAAATTAGTTCCCATAAAGTGCTCACGATCGGACCGGGCTTAAAACTTGCCGAAAATATAGTAGTTTATTTTGAAAAATTTGCATGAAAATCAAAATCTGCATGATTTTCAGAAAACAACTTTGAAATTTTGAAATAAAGAAATAACACAAAAAAATGTTTAATATTTTGTAAATTTTGTCTTTGGAAAGTATATGAAGAGACAAACACAAAAAAAAAAAGTTAAATTTCGATCAGTTATGAAGAAGTTATGAGCGAAAAACTAAAATAGAGGGACTTTTTAACTGGTGATAAAAAAATCTCAAAATTTACCTGACGGAGTTTTATGATAGACACTAAAACATATCAAAAAATTATGGAAATAAAAAAAATTAAAACTGTTCGATCTGTCATGGAATGCCCCGCATATTACTTATTTACTATTATATTACTTACGCTTATTTCTAAATAAACGGTGTAAACGCAACGTTTCGTTATCATTTTGATTTAAGCCTTCGTTCACATATATTTCTATTTGCAGAAGGACGTCTGTCGTCTCTATCATGGTAG
This sequence comes from Clistopyga incitator, assembly GCA_947507545.1. Lineage (NCBI taxonomy): Eukaryota > Metazoa > Arthropoda > Insecta > Hymenoptera > Ichneumonidae > Clistopyga > Clistopyga incitator. The sequence continues at coordinate 6,247,799 of OX382173.1, read as the reverse complement.
CTCCTTAAATTTCTAGCTTAGACCAAAACCAAATTTTTATGTGTGTATATCGACCTACCATTGATCTGGCTTATGCCAACACTACGTAACTATCGCAATTGATTAATAGTCATCCAATGCATTTTTATCGTATGCCATGTCGATTGATTATCGGCTACATTATGCGGTCTGTCATGAGAATTGAGTTCATGCTCGATTCACGAGGATTTGAATTCATTGTCTTATGCTAGTCTGCTCGGCGATTAGCAGGGTAGCTTTAATGATTGTTTTTATTTCGAATTCAGTGCTATTAGAGAGTCTATTTAGAAAATCGTAGTAATCAACGAACCGTAAATGTTACGAAACCTTGAAAACAGAATGTAATGGTGCAAAGTATCATTTGAATCAGCAGCATCCCATTGAATGATCCCTCCAGTAGTTCTCCATAACTTGAAGTAAATAAAGTCTGTTAAAATTGTCGGTTTACAATAATTCTATAGGTAAAAAAATGTTTTTTCTTAATATCCGATCGAAAGTACGTAATTTCGGCTGCGACTGTGAAGCCGAAACCCTAACATTTATATGTTAGTAGAAACACGCATGCGGTCTGCTACAATTGCAGAAGAAAGAAATTGCTAATGCACTGACACCGATACTAACGGCAGTCGAAAACAAATTTTTGCTCCTGCTGTTACAGAGAGCGTGCGTGTAGTTCTACCAATACACGAATCTTGGGCTTTCTGTTTCCGGCATCAATTTCGAAGTGCCAAGAGATTTTGATGCAGAGACGGAATTAACATTCATAACCTATTTTTTATATATATTGATAAGCTTCAATAAATATTTTTTTAAAACTATATTTATATTTGCTTTTCTTTTTTATTTGAAGGCTGCCCCTCCGACCAGCAGCATTCGCTTCGCTCGTACTACAAATGTCGAGGCAGGCATCAATATATGCAAATTATTTTTTATTTTTTATTTTCCCGTACTTTCGAGCGGCTATAAAGAAAACTATTATACACCACACGAGCAGAAGTTTCAAGCCCTGAACTGCTTTCTGAACTCGACTTCGCCTCGAGCATCATGACGAGCAGTATAGGAATGTCCAACTTTCTGCCGTTGTAATGTAATGTTCTATTCTTTCGTTGTAAGAGAACCGATTGAGCTCCTCGTGTCTTCTGATGATGTCGGACAGTCTCGTCCAGTAGATACTGCGATCGCTTAAGCTTTCTTCGTCTACCAGATTGACAAGGGCGATTCTTACAGTGGCCAGTTGACCACATAGATGCAGGATCATCATAGCGACAAAGCTGTCGGGCCCTGAGTAAGCGATCATTGAAAATATTGTGGCTACCCATTGACCAAACCATGTAGGCAAAAATGAAGACATTTCCCTGGTATCGAAAGGAAAGTAAGCGGGATAAAGAAATCCAATTGCCAGTTGTGTCTCGTTTGTGATTAACTTCCGCTCGTACACCGCTGACCAAGCCTGAGAAAGTGATCTCACGTTGAGATGTCAATAGTAGAAATCGATATTGCTTATGGGAAGAGAATTTCGTTATCTTGTAAATTTGAATACAATGCCCCCTGAACCCCTATTTTTTAAAGATTAATAGTATCGAGCAAAGATAATCTACACTGGAATCTACAGAAATGTCGGCTTTGGGAGAAGAATTTGCTGAAGCATCCAAACTAAATAAATAGGATGCAAAGTTGAAACTTGCACATTGCTTCCTCATTAAATTTTGCTCTTTACAAAGCAACATCTACGAGGAAGTATTGTAATTGATTTTGGCTTCCTCGTAGAGGAAGAATTGTAAACAGCAAAATTTAATAATAAAATAATAAGCAATGTGCAAGGTTCTACTTTGCATCCTTGTTTTGAATAAATAAATAGAACACTTTTACATCTCATTTTTATTGGGCCCAAAATTTTGTCTTACTTTCTTAACTTTTGCGGAAGTTATAGTGAAAATCTCCATTTTTTCAAATATTCAAAATGGTGTAAAATCTGAATGTGTATCGATCATCACCAAATTCGGTACATAGCACGGCTATATGTTATTTTTCGTTTGTAGAACATCTCAGTTGATTCATTGATATAAGAAGTGACTATAGCAAAATCATTATTTTTTACCAATATTAAAAATTCTATAAAATCCGAACTGCTTTACCGATTCTGTCGAAATTCATTACCAAACAGTATTTAACGGGTCTCTAGTTATGAAGAACTATTTAGCCGAATCGACGAACTTTTACGAAAGTTAGTATACGACATTTTTTAAAAATAAAGAATTCTATGTAATCAGTATACATAGACATATTTTCTTAAAGACACGGCAATTAAAGAGGAGTTACTACTCTACTTGCGTACCGAATTTGAGCTCGATCGATCGTGCCATTCGCGAGTTATGGACGATTGAATTTACGTTTCCTGGAACACACATACATACACACACGCGATGATCACATACAGACACATTTTTAAAACCATTTTTATCTCGAAAAAACAAATCATGAAAAGAAGGCTTCCTCTATGAGGAAACAAAATATCTGTGTGCGTGAAGTATCGTGTATGGTATTATAATTTTGGAAATTTCTCTCATTGCCGAACATTCGATCGTCATGTCGCTAATCTTTCTGTGGATTTTGTACATATCACTGTAAATTCAGTATCGCTTAATTTTATATCGAAAGTGTCACATTTGGCACAAAAAATCGTTGAATTGATTACTTTGCTCGAAGAAAAACGGTATATAAAAACTTTTAAAATAAAGTTTTCTCTGACATTTTTCAGAACCTCATTAAAATCCTGTTAAAATGATAATTGATGTTGGAACTATTTGGATATACAACAAAAAATTTACCCTGAAACCAGGAAATGCAAGTAGCATAGCGTTAGCGAGAGACACCGACATTATAGAAATGAATCTGCTGTATTTAGCCATCTTCATCATTGCGTTCCTCTCGTCATCGGTCCTCGACATCGACCAGTCTTTAGCCATCACGGCGAGGATGGTCAGAAGAGCTTTTTAAATGAAAATTTGGCATCAACCGTTGCTGCCCTACGACGTCTGGCCATAATAGCACCAACTACTTACCCTGTCGCCGTAAACGAAAGACCACCAGCTTCATTACCGATATACCCACTGGGACGTTGGTCACCAAACAGTCGATTAGCTCGTTCAAGTTGCCTCGCAGAAATGCCATGCTCGCGGCTTGAGGTATCCAAATGATCAACATTATGAGAGAGGCGTAACCCCACACAATGTTCCTACCCACCCAATGCTGTGTAATTTCCGGCCAAACACCTATCACCAGCATGTTAATGCGGTTCCAACCGTAGGCGTACACGTATCCTGATCACACATAAGAATTTTTTTCGCCGTTGTAGCAATTTTCTTAAAAATATATTTTATTTTCCGACGCTAAATTTCTGGGTTTCTTTTTAAGAGGACCATTTAAACAATGATAACCCAGCGTTTCATGGTTCTATGAGAACGTGAGGTTAATTTATATTGATCTGGTTCACCAAAAATGTTCCAATTATTTGACCATATAAAATTTGTAGAAAATTAATAATGTGTACTTAGCGTTTTCTGCAGATATCCCGGATTGAAGTTAGTTCTACAGTAGCAGGAAGTTCTTAAATTCAAGTAAAATAGCTTGAAATGTGATAATGACTACGATTTGAGTACAAACGATGAAATATCCAAAAAATTCGCTTTAAGTCTTGGAAGCAATTTTGATTCAACTTTTGATTTCAACTTTGTTAAAAAGTTTATGGTTGATTCTCATAAAATCGCCGTTATGTTTACTTTCAGAAGTCAGGAACGTTTGAAAGTCTACTGTGTCAATATTTCGACATAAGCAAATGAAATTAGCGTTACACAAGAGTGTCACCAGTTGTGATACTTCATTACTAAACCGCAATGTTAAAAAATTATTAGTTTATGTAGAACAGATAGAGTTTTTGTCAAAGATAATTCGGCAACCTCTTATGGAATCGAGATTTTTTATCTTGGAGAAATATCTCAAATATGAAGTTCACTCAATCTTTTTGAATTTTCGGCGTCGGAGGTTTAACATGAACTGTCGTGGAGATTTTGCATTCTACCTGGATTTTTTTTCTCCATATCGAGACTTGAGATCCGTCGGCTCCGTGGTGCACTGTCGCTCCGCATGTAAGACGTTGGTTTCAATGCAAGCGCAACGAATACGCATGATCGGTGCACAAATTTGCAAGTACGCCCAGTGTATGAAACTTTGAGTACTTGACAAGAGTACAGAAACTCGATGCATACGTACTCCGGGAACCGAGAGACACCGCAGTATGCACTTTATGCAAGGAAGTCTGATTATTATAGTTGATCAAGGCCTTTCCGTGTAATTTTTTTCTCTATTATGCACGAGTTTCGATAGCTTCCTGTTAGAGCTAACGTAACGATCAGTCTCTGCTGAGGATCCATAGGGTTTATGTATTGGGAACGAAATAAATGTCCGCAAAACAAGCGATCAGTCGTTCATTTAAAGTTAAATCTTTATTTCATTTACAACTTTGTACAAGCGCAGCGTCATCTTATCATTCGCAAGACACATTCAAGACAGTTAAAATCGGATCTAAAATGTAAGGTACATTGTATACATTCGATTGCAGTTATATTATAATAGAGGTAGAATGGATTGGAATTCCAGGCTAAATTGACGAGCCGCACAAAAAGGCTGCTATAACAATATGCTTATTATTTCGAAAATTGGGTTGGTAAAAAATAATTACCAATTACTAGAAAAAATTTGATAATATCGATTTATTACATTGTTTTGCTGTTAATTTTTTTTCTTGGAAAATAAAGTTTTTACGATGATTTTGATGGACTGAACTAATATAAATTACGACAAATATACAGCATATTATATTTGTATAATTTCAAAACAATTTTGCTCTGTTTTTCTTACCTAAAGCGTACTTGAAAAAAAAATGTATCTAACTCAACGGAACATTTGACTTATCAAGTATACGCTCCATTGAATCCATGGTTTCACATAAATCCTACTATTCGATGAACCCGCTCTCGTAGCTATTAACATTGATACATATCTCATGATGTTCATTGTCTGTCGGGATTCCCTCTAAATTTAGAAGAAAAAATTTGAACCAAATTCCAATAAAATGCTGTACGGTGGAACACGATGTTTACGTGCACAGGAAAAGGTAGAGAGACATAAGGATAAGACAATGGTTGTACGACTAATTGCTCAATGTGTTCATATTTTTTATTCGAATCAATCACGAGACATTCGTTATTAATTGTTCTTTATTGAATGTATGTATGTTGCATAACAAATGTATTTATTTTTTGGTGTTGTATTAGGTATAACTTTGGCCACCTAAATATTGAAATGAGGAAGAAACGGAACGTTTCAAGTTCGATTTTTCTCATTTTCTTTAACAAGTGTTCACACTATGAAAATGCATGCTATACAAATTTTCAATTGTATATTCGAAGATCTCCAGCAATTAAGAAATTAGTTTAAGCTATATTTTATTTTTGAATTGGTGTTTTCAGGAAACATATACAATTGCATCAACTAAAAACACGAACAATAAAATATTTTTGTGAAAGCATCAATGTGTGCTGCAGAAAATAAATTGATGTACGATTTGAATCATCATCAGTCTCGATAAATAGATGTCCTGGGTCTTGGGATTTCATTGATCGAGGATAGAGTACATATAATTCATAATATAATAAGTCTCCCATCACTCGGCCAATCTATCTTTCACGGCTATTAACATTGATATATATCCCATTGAATTCTTCATTATCTGTTGGGTAATATAATCTTAGACAAATTTTTGCGCATGGCGATGAAATCACAAAGTTTCTGCTTACTGTATTGAAGAGCTGTAGATTAAAAGTGCAGAATTTGCCAGCTCGCAACTCGAGCGGTCTATCCGCTCGTTGGCAGACTAAGATGAATGCTCTTGCTTCTTTGGGAGCCAAGTCGTACCATGGCGTTTCGTAAAAGGCATCAGAGATGCTGGTACTCTATCAACATAAGAAAGAATTAACCCTACCAGCATAAATTCCACTTATAACCGGTGCACTTCCTTTTTAAGTTTTCATAAACTTGAAAAAATTTCTGTTCCATTAGAATGTACAAGATACTCCAAAGCATGTTTCCTTCAAGAGATGACTCAAAAATCGGTGCATGACTAAGCGATAACGCATCCCAATACCGGTAGCACGATTTATCGGTTTCATTTCATCCGGTACCGCTGATATCATGTTCCGTCCGCATGCCCAAACATGTGGGTCATGTATTCGACCCATCGAAAATCGGCTAATCTATAGAAATAAGTTTGCTCAACTTTCCACTGTTTTCTTAACAAATTATTCACCGTGCAGGTTCATAAGTCTCGAAACTTTCGCCGCAAATTTTCGAACAACCTAAATAAAACTGATCGGATCAAAAAATACATTTTAAGACCGCTTGTGCAATTTAGCAAGGGACTGACCGTTTGCTTTTTCACTTTTGTTGAACAAGTCGACGGTGTTTCGCGTCGATCTATCCTTAAATTCGATGCATAGAATTAGTTCAATCGAAAGACTATTTCTAAGAAAAAAAGTTATCTTCCTATTCATTTAAAGTATCTGGTATAGACCAAAGACAGTGTGAGTGCGCTGACTGAGTACAAGCTTATGGGGAGATTGAAAAGTGACAGATTCTCTCTGTAGAATCTAAAATTGAAGACTTTAAAGGGCACTTACTTCAGCAGAAAGCTTTTCGCCTACGTAGCAACAAACAAAAAGATGTTCCAGCGTACCAATCGCGTAAAAGATCCGGAATACGAGTACAGGAATAGGTAGGGCGGCGCCATCTAGATCAACAGTTCTCTGCAAACATTTCCATTCATATGATATATAGGAAAAAATACTAAGCAAAGGTTGAAAACGTTTTCATTAAACAAAAAACCAAAAGAAATTTATATCGTACTGTCTATTTTAAAGTAAAAACTATTACATTTTTCGGTCTCAACAGTAATTGACGGGTTAACCCTGGTAGGGAAGCCGAAGCTATGTAATGAGCAATGCAAATTAAAAAAAAAAGAAACAATATGTAAGGTTCTAACGTTATATCCTTTTTAATAAGCAAATCATCAAAAAAATTTAACATTTAAAAAATTCTTTGCTGCATTTTACCCTTAACATTGCGTAACCCTGGAAGCAGAATGTCACTGTACAGACCAACATCTGGACAAGGAGTATCGTACTGAATAATTTATCCATGATATACGTCCGCCTCGGTAAAAAGCGCAATTGTTATACACTGGCAATTCGACCATTCAGGGAATGTACGGCACGAAGAAAAATACGAACGAATATTTGTTTAAAAGCTTACTGATTAAGCTGCTCATGACGTCTGACGATCACGCAGAGCTTTTTCCAATACTCTATAGGCTGTTGCTTGGTCGTTTCGTTTGCTAGATTTTTCAATAAACAGCGGACAACACTGAGTTGACCGCACAAATGAAGTACAATCGTTGAAATGAAGCAATCCATTCCCGAGTACGCAGCACCCGCTAGCCCCGTACTGAAGGTTTGGCTCAGCCAAAGAGGCACAAAAACAAGAGGCCTCGAGGTGTTGAAAGGAAAATATGATTCCAAAATAAAACCAGTTGCCAAACGGGGATCTCTGTCGGGATCCTCGCCACTCCCCAGGATAACACAGAGCTAAAAGATTTGATAACTGATACTTTTATCTTTGCTGTTTTAACCTTCTTACAATGTTATTTAGTAAACAAGATACCTTGCAGAAATTTTATGTGATTATGAATTGTTATTCCGGTTTGTAGAACTTATATACTTAAAGAAGTAAATGAATAGTTATTCATAAAAAAAGATGGTTGTCATGATATTAAAATCGGAGATCAAGATTGTGGGTATGGCGATTGGTATCTTTTAATTCGTACTCCAATAGCACCGACAAATAAGATTTCGTTGATTCCAAAAGAAAAGGATGGACTTTCAGTCATGCCAATTTATAAAGTATTGAGGAAAATTATTGATTTAAAAAAATATCTTATATAACAGTCATTCGAATAACCAAAATATGTACAATTATAATGACCATCAAAATTTCTGCATCTTCAGAAAAAAACATTAGCACGCTGTAGCGCCGTGACATTAGTTCTGAGAGGAAAATGTTTACCACCTTTTTGTTCCTCTTTAAATTCCCCGATGGCGGATATTTTTGAAAAAAAATAAAAAATTATTTTTACTCGGAGAGAAAAGTTTGTAGGAGACATTTTCTTCCTTTTCTAATTGTGAGGTGGCGGTTATTCGTACTTTTCGAATGGCGGTTATTTGTGGGTAGTTATTTGGACTGTTGTCTTTGACAGCGTTTCCTGACTAGAATGTTGATCATAGGCAAAAATGCCGAAAGACTTCTTTCTAGTACCTTTGATTATCTAGTGGCGGGTTTCGCCGGATTTTTTTTAAGGGCAAAGAAATATTTCTTCTTTGCCATTTAAAAACTTTGGACCGCGATATCTCGGCTAGATCACCTCCTAGACAAAAAACAAATCTGCCTTTTCTGTTAGTTTTTCGGTTATCTAGTGGCCAGTTTCACCGGATTTTTTTAAGAGCAAAGACATTCTTTCCGATGTTTTAAAGTGGCAAAAAAAATTTCTTCGCCGTTAAAAAAATTCGGCCGATCCCGCCATTAGATAATAAAAAAAGAACAGAAAAGGCAGATATATTTTTTCTTTAGGAGGTGATCTGGCCAAGATATCGCAGTCCAAAGTTTTAAAATAGCAAAAAAGAAATTTCTTTGCTCTTAAAAGGAAATCTGGCGGGACCCGCCACTAGATAATCAAAAAAGGCACAGAAAATGCTTATATGTTTTTTTTTTGTCTAGGAGTTGATCTGGCCAAGATATCGCGGTCCAAAAGTTTTACAATGGTGAAAAGAAAATGTCTTTGCTCTTAAAAGGAAATCCGACGGGACCCGCCACTAGATAATTGAGGTACTACAAAAAAGTCCGTCGGCATTTTGACTGTGATCAATATTCTAGTCAGGAAACGCTGTCAAAGACAAAAGTCCAAATAACTCCCTACAAATAACCGCCACTCGAAAAGTACTAAAAACCGCCACCTCAAAATTAGAAAAGGAAGAAAATGTCTCCTACAAACTTTTCTCTCCGAGTCAAAATGAAAAAGATGCAGCGTTCCAAAGTTTTCAATTCGCAGTGATTGTCTTAAATTTAAATAAATTTTTTTTTTTTTTTTTCAAAATATCCACCATCGGGGAATTCAAAGAGGAACAAAAAGGTGGTAAACATTTTCCTCTCAGAACTAATGTCACGGCGCTACAGCGTGCTAAATTTTTTTTCTGAAGATGCAGAAATTTTGATGGTCATACAATTATATTATCTGAGCCAGTCCGCGGGTTCCAGGTTCAGTTTCCGTTGATGTAAAAAAAATCGTAAATATGCTTTTTGAGCGACTAATATGTGTACCATCATGGACAAAAAATTAAATATCCAATTAGTAGTGCATTTTGCTTCCTCATAGAGGAAGCTCTGTTTTCATGAAAAAAAAAAAAAAATTCGAGATTTTCATGTCAGTATGCTTAGAATCACCTAAAACATCGAGAAAAATGGTTTAGAAAATGTGTCTGTATGTGTGTATGTGTGTTCCAGGGACCGAAAATTCAATCGTCGATAACTCGCGAATGGCACGATCGATCGAGCTCAAATTTGGCACGCAAGTAGAGTCTTAATTCTTCTTCAATTGCTGTAATTTTGAAGAAAATATATCTATGTATACTGATTTTATAGAATTTTAAAATTTTTTGAAAAATATATACTCTCTTACTTTCGTAAAAGTTCGCCGATATCGCTAAATAGTTCTTTATAACTAGAGAGACGTTAAATGCTGTTCGGTATTGAATGTCGACAAAATCGGTAAAGCGGTTCGGATTTCATAGAATTTTGAATTTTTGTAAAAAATCAAAATTTTGCTATAAATCACGTCGAATCTCAGCAAATTAAGTGGAATGTTCTACAAACGAAAAATAATCTCCAGCCCTACTGTGTACTAAATTTGGTGGTGATCGGTACAGTCGTTTAAATTTTACACCATTTTGAATATTTGAAAAAATAGCGATTTTCGCTATAACCTCCGCAAAAGTTAATAAAGTAAAACAAAAGTTTGTGCCTAATAAAAATGAGATGTGCCGATGATTTATTCATATATTCGAAACAAGGATGCAAAGTAGAACCTTGCACATTGCTTCCTCATTAAATTCTGCTCTTCACAAAGCTTCCTTTATGAGGAAGCCAAAATCAGTTACAATACTTCCTCGTAGAGGTTGCTATGTAAAGAGCAAAATTTAATGAGGAAGCAATGTCCAAGGTTCTACTTTGCATCCTTGTTTTCATTATTTGCATAAGAACAAATACGTATTTGAATTAATAAATGGGTATTTAAAAACTAGATTCCTTTATCATATTAATAAGGGTTTAATAATATTTATAGGCCCTAACAAGGAAATCCGTAAAAGCCCCCACATTCAGCCTGTAAAGTTCATGAAGAAAAAAAGTGTGACCCTTATTTAGGAAATCCTATCAGGCTTCCCCATTAGGCCCAGAAGACAATTGGGCAATATTAATCAAGGCCTTGGCGAAACCCTGATAAGTTTTTTTTTCACGGGGTTTCCATATTGGTTAGTTATTACAATTTTTTTAATGATTTCCAACTTATCTACAAGTATCTAGGAAGGGGCAACAACATTTTGATTTATTATTAACAACATACATTTTTATTACACCCTAAGTGCCCAAAGAGTTTCAATGATTGATGCAATTTTACCTGAGATACGACTGCACCAGTACAACAGAAGCAGGTTGCACAGAATGATAGTTTCGAAGTCAAATTGCTAAGTCGACCAGACACCATCATTATGTTCCATTCTTCTTTCGATTGTAGTTTCAGCCAGTCCGTTGCCATCGAAGAGACTATCGATCCGATCACTTAAGGATCGAGGGATAATGTTATCTTATTTTATTCGATTACAATGTTCGTAATTTACTTTACCACTTCTTTGATACTGAAGGACGGAGAGTTTCACTATTGCTATGGTAAGAGACAAATTGGTTGAGAGACAATCGATTGTCATGTTCAAATCATTTCGCGTAATCGGTAACGTAGCTATTTGAGGGAGCCAGATGAAGGTTACTATCAAAAAGACCCAGATTCATGCTCTTTGTCGCGCTATAACGCCTTCACCTTTCACTGGGCAGACACCTACTATCTTCTGGTAATAAATGTTCCAACCGTAGGCATAACTAAATCCTGATTGACATCGAGTGTAGACAATTAAATTTAGTATTTGCTAATTTACTCATCGCATCTCTTATTTCATGCACCTTTATTGTCTTCCATCGGAGTTCACTGCTGCACGGTATACCGATAACTGACACGGGATCAAAATGTAGTCTCCCAAAAGCGCAGTCGCCAATTTTCTGACTAACCACTATGTGCAATTCTCATACATATGTCATAAACCGAAGGCCCCGTTGGATAATCCAAGTGCATGTACTTGGATGGCCCATTAATAATAAATATCCCGATCTTGCGTACAATGTTTGCTGCGCGGTGTAATACGACGAGCTCCATTGTGATGGTGAAGGTAGTTGAATACCAGTGGTAGAACGATCGTAGGCAGCTACAAGTGCTCGAGTAAGCTGTTATCCCGCTTCGAGTGACATCGCTCTAGTTGCACGACAAAAAAGGAGAGGAAAAAAGAAGCCCTTAACTAATTTCGGGAAGTTAGACTCATCGTAGTCACAATCGACAAACCTTTCTTTTCACCATATTTTCACACAACATTCAACCACTTCGACAACGTTGCAAATAAAAATAAGTAAGTCTGATACGATTGAATCAAACAAAACTAGTGTTGCAAGGAAACGAATTACGCTCTTTCATTCACATACCTACCGATCTCGGGCGGGGGGCTTTTGTGCTGTAAAATAAAAAGAAATGTGTACGCGTAAAGGAAAAGGGAGGGACCGAAGACTAAGTCAATGATAACGCCAATTTGTCCATCTTTCATTTTTTATTTCTGTCCGATCACCGACGATTACTAATTATATTATATCTGATATACGCTAAGTGGCTTTAAGATGTATTTTTTATTTTGTTTCTTTTCGTAAGTACACTTTTTTACTGCTCGGTTGAACAGAAAAATCCTTCTTCTGCGGTTTCACTCAATGAATGTATTTATGTGGCGGTATTTATACTGAATTGGTGTGGCGATGTATGAGAGTCTTTATTAATGAATCAAGTATGAACGGATCGCTCTTTCAGACCCATTAGCATTAAAAGATAGGCCATAAAGTTTTGCATTATCTGTTGGATTTGAAGTCCGGTAACAGCGGAATTGTATTCACGGTTCATTTTTTTTAAATTATGGCTTACAGCATTGAAGAGTTGCAGATTAAATGTGCAGTATTCGCTAGCTCTCAATTCTAATGGAATAGCTGACCTTTGGCAAACAAAGACAAAGGCTTTTGCTTTTTTCGGAGCTAAATTGTGCCATGGTGTTGCATAAAAGTCATTCGGAATGCTGGTACTCTACAAACTTTACAATTATACCCGTACTGGTAACAAGAAACCTATATAGATGGCGCTAATTTTGAAAATTGAACTCTTCAAGTTCAAGCACGATAATGGAAGTATTGGCATCTTATTCCCTAGCATAACTTGTATTCGATATTTAAATTGGCGTTTGAATCAAATAAACGAAAAACAAAATGTTTTTGCGAAAAGAATCAGTATGTACGGCAAACAAAAATTGGTTGAAGGCTTGAATCATCATCAGTCTCGCTAAATAGATGTCCCCTGGCTTTTTCACCATTTCATTGATCAAGAATAGAGTACATATAATTTATAATATCATATTAATTCTCCTATCACTCGGCCAATCTATCTTTCATGGCTATTAACATTGATACGTATCCCATTGAATTCTTCATTATCTGTTGGGTAAAATAATCTTAGCCAAATTTTTCTGCATGACGAAATGTAAAACATTTTGACTTACTGTATTGAAGAGCTGTAGATTGAAGGTGCAGAATTTGCCAGCTCTTAACTCGAGCGGTCTATCCGCTCGTTGGCAGACTAAGATGAATGCTCTTGCTTCTTTGGGAGCCAAATCGTACCATGGCGTTTCATAAAAGGCGTCAGAGATGCTGGTACTCTATCAATATACAAATAAATTAGCGCTACCTGCATAAATTCCAATTGTAACTGGTGCACTTCCGTTTGAAGCTTTATAAACTAAAAAACTTTATAAACTAAAAAACATAAACTTGAAATAACTATTTCTGTTGTATTAGAATGTACAAGATACTTCGGAAAAGCATGTTTCCTTCAAGAGATGACTCAAGAATCGGTGCATGACTAAACGATAACCCATCCCAATACCGGTAGCACGATATGTCGGTTTCATTTCATCGGGTACCGCTGATATCATGTTCCGTCCGCATGCCCAAAGATGTTGGTCAAAAACTTGTCTTTGACCCATCGAAACTCAGCTAATCTATAGAAATAAGTTCGCTCAACTTTTCACTCTTTTCTCAACAAATTATTGACCGTGCAAGTTGTTCATGAGTCTAGCAACTTTCGCTGGAAATTTTCGATCAAACGAAATGAAACTGATCGGATCAAAAGACACATTTTAAGACAGCTTGTGCAATTTAGCAAGGGACTGACCGTTTGCTTTTTCACTTTTGTTGAACAAGTAGACGGTGTTTCGCGTCGATCTATCCTTAAATTCGATGTTTCGATCAAAATTCAATCGAATAGTTCAATCGAAAGACTATTTCTAAGAAAAAAGTTATTTTCCTATTTATTTAAAGCATCTGGTACAGTGGTATAGCCCAAAGAGAGTATGAGTGCGCTGACTGAGTACAAGCTTATGTGGAGATTAAAAAGTGACAGATTGACAGATTTTCTTTGTAGAATCTAAAACTGAAGACTTTGAAGGGCACTTACTTCAGCAGAAAGTTTTTCGCCTACGTAGCAACAAACAAAAAGATGTTCCATGGTACCAATCGCGTAGAAGATTCGGAATATGAGTACTGGAATAGGTAGGGAGGCACCATTTAGATCAACGGTTCTCTGCAAACATTTCCATGCAAATAATATAAGGGAACGTGAGGTGTTTTCAATGATAGATTGAAAACGTTTTCATTAAACAAAAATTATTTAACAAAAATTACATTTTTTGACCTCAATGCTAATTGACGGGTTAACCCTGGTAGGGAAGCCCAAGCTATGTACAATGCAAAAAATAATGAAGAAACAATATTTAAGATTTTATGTTCTATCCTTTTTATAAGCAAATCATTATGATCTTAAATTGAACATTTAAAAAATTCTTTGCTGCATCTTACCCTGAACATTGCGTAACCCTGGAAGCAGACCGTCACTGTACAGACCAACATCTGGACGAGGAGTATCGTACTGAATAATTTATCCATGACATACGTCCGCCTCGGTAAAAAAGCGCAATTGTTATACAGGGGCAATTCGACCAGTCACGGAATCTGTGGCACGAAGGAAAGTACGAACGAATTCTTATTAAGAAGCTTACCGATTAAGCTGCTCATGACGTCTGACGATCACGCAGAGATTTCTCCAATACTCGATAGGCTGTCGCTTAGTCGTTTCGTTTGCTAGATTTTTCAATAAATAGCGGACAACCTTGAGTTGACCACACAAATGAAATACAATCGTTGAAATGAAGCAATCCATCGAGGAGTACGCAGCACCCGCTAGTCCCATACTGAAGGTTTGGGTGAGCCAGAGAGGCGCAAAAATAAGAGGGTTCGAGGTGTCGAAAGGAAAATATGATTCCAAAATAAAACCGGTTGCCAACCGAGGATCTCTGTCGGGATCGTCGCCACTGCCCAGGATAACACAGAGCTAGAAGAATTGTTGACTGACACTTTTATCTTAGATGTTTCAACTCTCTTACAATGTTATTTGACAAACAAGATACCTTGTAGATTGATCACGAATTGCTATTCCAAATTGTAGATACATAAATAAATGAATAACTACTAGTAACCAAAATTACCTATCTTAACAGTTGGTTGTCATGATATTCAAACCGAGATGCAAAATGGCGGTATACCTATTGTTATCATTTTATTCGTGCTTCAATAGCACCGACAAATAAGATTTCATTGATTCCAAAAAAATGGGTGGACTTTCAGTCATGTCAATTTCTGAAGTACTGACGAAAATTATTAATTTTTCAAAATATCTTATATAACAGTCATTCAAATAAACAAATACATTATAATCATATGATTCGAGCCATTCCGACGATTCCAGATTCAATTTCCATCAATGTAAAAAAATTGTAAATATGTTTTTTTCAGTGACTAATATGTACCATAACCTAAAGAAAGACGAAATATCTCATTAATAGTGCAGTATTACTTATTTGAATAAGGACAAATACTTATTAAAATACTAAACTAAATTCGTTTATTATTTCAATAAGGGCTTAATAGGACCTAACAAGAAAATCCATCAAAGCCCCCAACAATTAACCTGTAAAGGTCCTGAAGAAAAAAGCGTAACCGTCATTTAGGAAATTCTATGAGGCTTCCCCATAAGGGTCCTAAGACAATTGGATAATATTAATCAAGGCCTTGGCGAAACCCTGATAAGGTCTTTCACCGGGTTTACATATTAGGTAGTTATCACAATTTTTCTACAATTTCGAACTTATCTACAAGTATCTATGGAGGGGCAACAATATTTCGATTTATTATTAACAACATAACACCCTAAGTACCTAAAGAGTTTTAATGATAGATGGAATTTTACCTGAGACACGACTGCACCAATAAAACAGAGGTTGGTTATACAGAATGACATTTTCGAAGTCAAATTGCTAAGTCGACCAGACATCATCATTACATTCCATTCTTCTTTCGATTGCACTTTCAGCCAGTCTTTAGCCATCGAAGAGACTATCGAGCCGATCACTTAAGGATCGAAGGATAATGTTATCTTTTTTTATTCGATTACAATGTTCGCAATTTACTTTACCACTTCTCTGATACTGAAGGACGGAGAGTTTCGCTATTGCTATGGTAATAGACAAATTGGTTGAGAGACAATCGATTGTCATGTTCATATCATTTCGGGTAATCGGTAACGTAGCTATTTGAGGGAGCCAGATGAAGGTTGCTATTAAAAAGACCCAGATCCATGCTCTTTGTCGCGCAATAACACCTTCATCTTTCACTGGGCAGACACCTACTATCTTCTGGTAATAAATGTTCCAACCGTAGGCATAACTAAATCCTGATCGACATCGAGTGTAGACAATTAAATTTAGTATTTTCTAATTTACTCATGGCATCTCTTATTTCATGCACCTTTATTGTCTTCCATCGAAGTTCACTGCTGCACGGTATACCGATAACTGACGCGGGATCAAAATGTAGTCGCCCAAAAGCGCAGTCGCCAATTTTCTGACTAACCACTATGTGCAATTCTCATACATATATCATAAACCGGAGGTCCCGTAGGATAATTCAAGTGCATGTACTTGGATGGCCCATTAATAATAAATATCCCGATCTTGGGTACAATGTTTGCTGCGCGGTGCAATACGATGAGTTCCGTTGTGATGGCAACGGTGGTCGGGTACCAGTGGTAGAACGATCGTAGGCAGCTACAGGTGCTCGAATAAGCTGTTATCCCGTTTCGAGTGACATCGCTCTAGTTGCACGACAAAAAAGGTGATGAAAAGGGAAGCCCTCAACTAATTTCGGGAAGTTAGACTTATCATAGTCACCATCGACAAAAGTTACCTTTCTTTTCACCATATTTTCACACAGGAGTCAACCACTTCGACAGCGTTGCAAATAAAAATAAGTAAGTCTGATACGATTGAACCAAACGAAACTAGTGTTGCGAGGAAACGAATTACGCTCTTTCATTCACTTGCCTACCGATCTAAGGCAGGGGGCTTTTGTGCTGTAGAATAAAAGTAAATGGATACGCGTAGAGGATAAGGGAAGGACCGAAGACCAAGACAATGATAACGCCAATTTGTCCATCGTTTAATTTTTCATTTCTGTCCTATCGCCGACGATTACTAATTATATTATATCTGATATTCGCTAAGTGGCTTTAAGATGTATTTTTTATTTTGTTTCTTTTCGTAAGTACACTTTTTTCCTGCTCGGTTGAACAGAAAAATCCTTCTTCTGCTGTTTCACTCAATGAATGTATTTATGTGGCGGTATTTATACTAAATTTGTGTGGCGATATATGGGAGTCGCCATTAATGAGTCAACTATAAACGAATCGCTCTTTCAAACCCATTAGCATTAACAGCTATGCCATAGAGTTTTTCATTATCTGTTGGATTTGAAGTCCGGTAACAGCGGAATTGTATATACGGTTCATATTTTTTATTATGGCTTACAGCTTTGAAGAGTTACACATTAAATGTGCAGTATCCGCCAGCTCTCACTTCTAATGGAATAGCTGACCTTTGGCAAACAAAGACAAAGGCGTTTGCTTTTTTTAGAGCTAAATTGTGCCATGGTGTCGCATAAAAGTCATTCGGAATGCTGGTACTCTACAAACTCTACAATTATACCCGTACTGGTAACAAGAAACCTCTATAGATGGCGCTAATTTTGAAAATTGAACTCTTCAAGTTCAAGTACGATAATGGAAGTATTGACAATTTTTCCCCTAGCAGAACTTGTATTCGATATTTAAATTGGCGCTTGAATCAAATAAACGAAAAACTAAATGGTTTTGCGAAAAGAATCAGTGAGTACGGCAAACAAAAATTGGTTGAAGGCTTGAATCATCATCAGTCTCGCTAAATAGATGTCCCCTGGCTTTTTCACCATTTCATTAATCAAGAATAGAGTACATATAATTCATAATATCATATTAATTCTCCTATCACTCGGCCAATCTATCTTTCATGGCTATTAACATTGATACGTATCCCATTGAATTCTTCATTATCTGTTGGGTAAAATAATCTTAGCCAAATTTTTCTGCATGACGAAATGTAAAACGTTTTGACTTACTGTATTGAAGAGCTGTAGATTGAAAGTGCAGAATTTGCCAGCTCTTAACTCGAGCGGTCTATCCGCTCGTTGGCAGACTAAGATGAATGCTCTTGCCTCCTTTGGAGCCAAATCGTACCACGGGGTCTCGTAAAAGGCGTCAGAGATGCCGGTACTCTATGTACACAAAAATGAACTAACGCTATTAGCGACTAATCCATTTGTATCTGGTGCACTTCCTTTTTATCGCCAATCGAAATGAAAATGAACAAATAAAAACACACATTTCAAGACAGCTCGTGCAATTTTGCAAATGATTGATTTTTTAGTTTTTGAGTTTTGTTGAGTAAATAGATAGTGTTTGGTGTCTATCTTGAATTTGGTGCATTGAATTAGTTCAATTGGAAGGCTATTAAAAAAATGTTTAAACAATTGTTTTTCTATTTATTTAAATTTATCTGGTATAGTAGTTCAGTCCAGAGAGATCACATATACATGACGGCGCTGATTCATTAAAGGCCTAAAGGGAGAGTGAAAAGCGGGGAAATAACTGTACACAGCTGACTGTTTTTCTCTATAAAATTAAAGACCGAAGACTATGAAGGACACTTACTTCAGCAGAAAGTCTTTCCCCCACGTAGCAATAAATGAAAAGATGTTCTATGGTGGCAGCCGCGTAGAATATGCGGAATATCATTACAGGAATAGGTAGGGAGGCACCATCCAGATCAACAGTTCTCTGCAAACATTTCCGAGCAAATGATATATTTGAAAGTGATAGTGAGAAAAAGTTGAAAAAATGTTCATTAAATAAATTTAAAAAATAACATCAATTTTTGAAGTGAACTGTCCATATAAAGGTAATAATAATAAAAAAATTTTACCTCATAGAGCATAATTTGTTTTCGTGAATTAATTTTTTTCGCGATTTTCGTGTCAGTACACTTAAAATTGGCTTAAATGTCGAGAACAGTGATTGAAAAATTAGTGTGCATGTGCGTGTGCGTGCGTTATCGAGTCAGCTCTATTTTTAATACTTTATAGACTGCCCAATTTTTACTTAATATAAATTC
Source organism: Clistopyga incitator (assembly GCA_947507545.1). Classification (NCBI taxonomy): domain Eukaryota; kingdom Metazoa; phylum Arthropoda; class Insecta; order Hymenoptera; family Ichneumonidae; genus Clistopyga; species Clistopyga incitator. Next base: position 6,228,615 of record OX382173.1, on the reverse strand, counting down.
TATAAAAATCGTTTGATGCATTCTGTTTTCGCGAGATTTTTCAGATTGTGAACAATGATCATAAATCCTCCAACGCAAACGAATTGATAGCTGTCGCTTTAAAACTTTTTTTGAATTGAATAGTCATGCGACCTTTGCCATTAAATTTGAGCGAAATCCTTTCGAAAAGCAGATCGGTTCTTAGAGAATTTCGAAAGCATCCAAAAAAATTACATTGCATAGCTTCTATAAAGTGTGATATATCAGAGCAGAAATTTTTCACATAAAAATTTAAATGTCCATCGACGTTACATATCCAATTGAACGAAGATCGGTAAGAGAGTTCGGATTGTTTAGGAATTTTATTTTGTCTTTAATATTTCTTGATGACTGAAATATCGCTGAATTTCTGTTACTTAAAAAAATTGTTGATCTGATATAAGCAAGCAATCTTATACATTGCTTCCTCGTTTTGTAGGAAGTTTGCTCCACGAGGAAACCGAAATCAATTAAACACTTCCTCATAGACGGAGCTTTGGAAAAAGCGATAAATAATGAAGAAAATATATGTAAGGTTCTACGTACTATCCTTTTTAATAAGCCTTTTTTTAATAATAATCATCAACAAAACTGAACATTCAAAAAAATCTTTGCTACCTCTTACCCTGAACATTGCATAACCTTGGAAGCAAAACGTCGCTGAACACACCAACATCTGGGCGAGGAGTACCGTACTAAATAATTTATCCATGACATGCGTCCGCCTCGGTAAAAAGAGCAATTGTTATACACTGGCAATTCAACTCCTCACGGAATGCTTGGCACGAAAAAGGAAATACTAACGCATTCTTGTCTAAAATCTTACTGATTTAGTTGCTCATGACGTCTGACGATCACGCAGAGCCTTTTCCAATACTCTATAGGCTGTCGCGTAGTCGTTTTGTTTGCTAGATTTTTCAATAAATGGCGTACGATACTGAGTTGACCACACAAATGAAGCACAATCGTTGAAACGAAACAATCCACCCCGGAGTACGCAGTGCCTGATAGCACCGTACTGCAAGTTTGGATGAGCCAGAGAGGCACAAAAATAAGAGGCCTCGATGTGTTGAAGGGAAAATACGATTCCAAAACAAAACCTTTTGCCAACCGGGGATCTCTGTCAGGGTCTTCGCCACTCCCCAGGATAATACAGAGCTAAAAGCGTTGATATATATTTGATAAATTTATCTTAGCTGTTTCAACCCTTTTACAATGTTAATTTGTCAACAAGATACCTTAGAAATATTTTACCATGATTACGAATTGATACTCCGTATTGTATAATTTACATTGATCAGTAAATCAATGGTCGTGCTGATGATATTTCCGTTAATTACTCATATACGAAATTATCTATCTAAAAAGGTGGTTGTCACGATATTTAAATCGAATTCGTGATGCAATTCCACCGAAATAAGATTCGATTGATTCCAAACAAATGGGTGGACTGAATTTTTTAATTCACTTTAAGGCGTTATTATTTGCTTTCCATAGATGGTATGTATCCATAATAATGATGATATTCCATAAATGTATTTTTTCGATGGCACCGTTCCTCAATTCACAAAAACAATATACTTGACCGTTTCAGTCGCATTGAGCAAATTGAAATCAAAATCTGTTCACATGTCTGCAGATATTCCTAAACGTATTCGTGTATTTTTAGGACACGTATTTCAATTCCTCGAATTGAATATTCTACAATACACGATCAAAAACCAAAAAATGTGTGATTAAGTGGAATCGTTTCAGTAAAAATCAAATAAAGAACAACAGTTGTTTAATACACAATCCTAAACACATTTGCATATTGCGTAGTTATTACCAGTCTCTTTTACAATTTGGAACTTTTCTACACGTCTCCAAGGAGGCACGACCGACATTTTGATTTATTATTAACAAAATACATACACCCTAAACGAATAATGAGGAATCGAGTTACCTGAGACGCGACTGCACCAATACACGCGAGGCAGGTTAAAGAGAATGATATTCTCGAATTCAAACTGCTAATTCGGCCAGGCACCATCATTATTTCCCATTCTTCCTTCGTTTGTAGTTTCAGCCAGTCCTTTGCCATCGAAGAGATCATCGAGCTGACGACTTAAGGATCGGAGGATAAAGTTATCCTTCTATTTTTTTTCGATTACAATGTTTGCAATTTTATTTACCACTTCTCTGATACCGAAGGACGAAAAGTTTCGCTACCGCTATGGTAATGGAGAAATTGGTTGAGAGACAATCGATTGTCATGTTCATATCATTTCGGATAATCGGTAAAGTAGCTACTTGGGGGAGCCAGACGAGGGTTATCATACAAAAGATCAAGATCCATGCTCTTTGTCGCGCTATGACACCTTCATCTTCTACTGGACAGAAACCTATTAGCTTCTGGTAAAAAACGTTCCAACCGTAGGCATAACTGAACCCTGATCGTGTAGACAATGAAATTTAGTATTTGCTAATTCACTCGTCGCATCTCTTATTTCATGCACCTTTATTGTCTTCCATCGGAGTTCACTCCTGCGCGGTATCCTACCGATAACTGACACGAGATCAAAATGTAATCGCCCAAAAGCGCAGTCGCCAATTTTCTGACTGACCACTACGTGGAATTCTCATACATATATCATAAACCGAATGCCCGATTGGATAATCCAAGTGCATGTGCTTGAATGGCCCATTAATAATAAATATCCCGATCTTGCGTACAATGTTTGCTGCGCGATGTAATACGACGAGCCCCATTGTGATGGTGGAGGGTGCTTGAGTAACAGTGGTAGAACGTTGGTAAGCAACTGCAAGTGCTTGAGTAAGCTGTCATCCTGCTTCGAGTGACATCGCTCCAGTTGCACAACGAAAGAGGAGAGAATAAGGGAAACACATCAAGTGATAATTTTGGGAATTTAGGCTACTTGTCATAGACACAATTTGACAATAGTTACATTTTTTTCATCGTATTTTCACACCAACATTCAACCACTACGAAAAAGTTGCAAGTCGAAGTAAGTCCAATACGTTGGAAACAAACTGAAGTAGTGTTGCAAGGAAGTGAATTACGCTTTTTTATTCCCCTACTAACCGACTTACGGCGGGCTTTTGTGCCAGAAGAAAAGTGACCGAGAGCAGTGGGCGCACAGTCGGTGCATGGCTTCGGCAGTCTCCCAAGTTAAGCAGCTTCTCTCGCGGGCAGTACTTGGATGGGCGACCGCTTAGCTATGCACCAATAACTGCTGTATGAAATACATCCGAAAGTCAGAAAACCTGCCTCCCGCTGAGCAGTTAACGCGCAAATTGGTGCATAGCTAAGCGGTCGCCCATCCAACTACTGCCCGCGAGAGAAGCTGCTTAACTTAGGAGACCGCCCAAGCCATACACCGACTGCACGGTATGAAAATACATCCGAAAGTCAAAAAAAATATATCCGCGTGTATCAGCACAGGTTTTCCGCAGTTTTCCTGTGCCTTTGTGCAAATGCGATTTAGTAGTGCATTAGAAAAAGAGTGGCTGCGAGTAACACTGTAGGGGGAACTCAGTAAGAATGGAATGGGATAGGGGAACTCAATAAATGGAAGGGGATGAAGGGGAGTGGGAAAAATCGTAAAAACCTGAAGAAGGTGTACGAAAGGAGTACAAAAAAACAGACGAAAAGTGTACGTGTAGAGGGAAAGAGATGGACGAAGATCAAGTCAATGATCACTGCAAATTGTTCATCATTTTATTTTTAAATAGTATCTGAACGCAGTTGACCACTAATTATATTCTATCTGACATACAACTGACAGCAGTGAGCGTGCGGTGTGTGACTGCGGCGGTGTCCCATGCAGCTTGAATCGCGGAAGGTTCTTGGATGGGTGACCGCTTAGCTATACACTGGTATGCGCGTAAACTGTCCAGTAGGAAACAGTTTTTCTCAGTTTCCCATGTATTCTCATACAGCCGAATCGTAGTAAAATATAACCGCCTGTATCAGCTCAAGTTTTTCGCACTTTCCCTTTGACCCAGTGCACATGCGATACAGTAGTGCATTGGCTAGTGGCTGCGATAATCATTAGGGAGAGACTGGAAGGATTCAGGGGGAATAGCGGGGAGGGGAAAAGTAAAGGCCTAAAGGTATACGTCGGGATATGAAAACGAATAAAAATGAATATATCTGACATACGTCAAGTTGTTTGAAAATGTATTTTTTAAATTTCGTTTCGTTTCGTAGGTACATTTTATTGACTACTGGTTTGAACAAAACAATCGATTTTTCGAGTATATTTTTTGCTGCTTCATTCAATGAATGGTATATACTATGGAAATGCGCGTAAGTTATAAATGTATACGGCGATATATTCGAGTTTCTATCACTGAATCAAGTCTCAACTAATCGCTCCTTCATAGCCATTAGCATTGACAGATATCCCATAGAATTTTTCATTATCTGTTGGATGTAAAAATCTGGTAACAGCACAATTTTACACGCGATTCATTTCTTCGGATTACGACTTACAGCATTGAAGAGTTGCATATTGAATGTGCAAAATTTGCCAGCTCTCAGTTCTAATGGAATTGCTGACCTTTGGCAGACAAAGATGAAGGCTTTTGCTTCCTTCGGAGCTAAATTGTACCATGGTGTTGCATAAAAGTCATTCTGAATGCTGGTACTCTACAAACATAATACACATTTGACACTTCCACTAGTAAATCGCTAATACATATAGATATGTTATTTTGTGAGAATATTTTTGCAAAAAGTTATTAATTACTGGTCTCATTAAAATTCACTTTGCTTGTACAAAGAAGGGGGTATTTTTTGCCAGTACATGCTTATACCTCTAAACCAGTATCGATCGATCGTGGGTTTGAATTCCAGTGCCGCACTTTCGATAAGTGTAAAATTGTTCAGACGCGAATTCAAAAGCGAATCATTTTACACTGGCGTCGGAAAATGCAATAAATATTTTTACCATTTTTACATACACGAGTACTCGTTAGTTCTATGTGAATGACACTATACTGTTATAGTGAAGTATTGAAATTTGAAATGGTGCATGGAAATTTGTATTGAACGTTGGTATAGCGATGATAACAAGAATCAAAACTCGGAAGAATACATACTTCAGCAAAAAGCCTTTCGCCTACGTAGCAATGAACAAATAGATGTTCTATGGTGAAAACCGCATACATAAGGCGGAATATCAGCACGGGAATAGGAAGTGGGGCACCATTCAGATCGATCGTTCTCTGCAAGATGACCCATAAAAATAACATACATAGGAAACATATATGGTATCATTGTGATCAATTATAAAATATGACAATTATTATTTAAATCATTTGAAAAATAGAAGTATATAATATTTTGAACTTTCTTTCGAAAAACGAAAAACATTAATCTTTTTTTCCGAGCTAACAACAAAACTCATAATTAAATATTTTTTTACATTTATCTTATTCTTACCGTAAACATTGCGTAACCCTGGAAGCAGAATGCCACGGAACACAGCAAAATTTCGCCGAGAAGTAACGAACTGAATAATTTATTTACGCCATTCGTCCACCTCGGTAAAAAAAGTATTATATCTTAACAATCTGACTCCTGATGAAATGATTGGAATCAGTGAACGAGGAATTCTTACTGGTTAAGTTTCTCATGACGTTTCACGATCATGCCGAGCATTTGCCAATATTTTTTCGGTTCCCGAGTAGTTACTTCGTTTGCAAGGTTTTTCAATGAATGGCGTACGATTCTGAGTTGACCGCACAAATGGAGCACAACTGTTGATAGCAAGCAATCGGGTCCAGCGTACGATAAAGCCGATAGATATGCACTGGAGGCTTGACTGAGCCAGAGAGGCGCAAAAATAAAAGGGCTCGAGGTGTTGAAGGGAAAGTACGATTCCAAAAGAAAACCGTAAGCCAAATCGGGATTTCTGTCGGCATCATCGCCGTTTCCCAGGATCACGCAGAGCTAAATGCGTTTTTAATTGACATTTTTATCTCAATTATATAAATATATCTCGACACATTCAATAACTTCTTCTTTTAATGACGAACATAAGTAAATAATTACAGTATACCGGTGATGACATTTTTGTAATTATTTATAACTGATATGATTGTCGAACAAACCGATGAGTCATTTTTTTAAATGTAGAAATGATAAATCAACAGTTTTTATCAAGCCCAATCAAATTTTTAAAAAACATCTGATTAAAAAAAGGTTTGTTTCGTTGTAAGTTTTCAAATTCTAACCATTCCACGAAGCACCATATTTTTTTTTTTTTTTTTCGCGATACATGTATACCCTAAATTTCCCAAGAGATTAATAAAAAAGATACCTGAGACACAACGAAAGCGACAAAACCGAGGCAGCTAATGGAGAACGATATTTTCGAGTTGTAGCTGCTAATTCGGGCGGTCACTATCATCGCATTGCGTTCTTCTTTCGTTCGTGCTTTCCGCCAGTCTTTGTTTATCCAAGAGAGCATCGAGCCAATCACTTAAGGATGAAGGATAGAATTACCTTTTTTTAAACGCTATTTTGAAATTTGATTTACCCCTTCTGTGATATTGGAGGACACCGATTTTCACAATCGATATTGAAATGGACAAGCTAGTCGAGAGGCAATCGATTGTCATGTTCAGATCATGTCGAATAATCGGTAAACTAGCTGTTTGAGGAATCCAGACAAACGTTAAAATAAAAAACGCCCAGATCCACGCTCTCCTTTGGGCTAAAAATCCTTCTCCTTTTTTTGGGCACACACCCAATACTTTCTGGTAATAAACGTTCCAACCGTAGGCATAGGTGAATCCTGAATCGTGTACAGTAAATTGGATTGAATTTTTATTCGAATCCTCACTTAGTGTTAGAGTTTCCTTGATTCAAAGAAATCTTTTGCAATTTCCAATAATATATTTGAGTTAACAATATTTTTTTTTTTAACGATCCTATGCTCAATGAAATGTAGTGACATTGATTCAAGGAAAGCTGAGAAAGTCGAGGCATTCAAAGCAAAATGGAACCTATGAATTATCATATCGTTAAAGAAATAAAAGCACAGCGATACGTTACTTTAAAAGAATTGTTTCTCCATGTCATATTAGATAGTAGAAAAATTATAGAAACAATTTGTTTGCCACTTATGTAAACGAACACTGATACGAGGTTATCCATTTTTGTCGGTTTTTCACTTTGATTAACTCAACTCGAGGCATGCAACCGCCCTAATCTTTGATGGGTTTGATGACGTCAAGTATATCGTATTTTTGAGTCAAGGAAACAGTTTCCATTTAAATGAACGGAAAAAAAATTCTTTTCAATTAAATTTCTTCATTCGATGTACTCAGATCATCTCTCGTCCAACGCACCTTCATCGTTGCCCATCGAAGATCACTGCAGCGCGGTATACCAATAACTAACACGTGTTCAAAATGTATGTTCTGAAAGGCGCAGTCGCCGACATTTCAGCAACGAATGCTCCGATTGGTAAAAAATGCATCGTCCTTTTCCCCCACGAAGCGGATCTATCATACATTTATGATTAACTGGACGCCTGCCGAGGCGCTCAAAGTGAATTTGCTTGCATGACCCATTAATAATAAATGCGACGAACTTCCGCACTATGTTTCCTGCCCACTGAAGCACGACGAACCTTAGTAGGATGTTAGAGACGCCTCAGTGAGCTTTCATTTCGATAGAAGTGTACGTCGCTATACATCGATAAAAAAATAGGCAGCATCTCTTTAATCCACATAGAAATCGAGGGTCATGTGTGCGCAGCCTGGGATTCTGATCTGGACAGTTGGAATAATTTACAGTTTGTGGACTCTGTCAAGCTCTGGCATTGGAAAAGGAAGCGCAAGTCTACGAAAGAATGAGCAATTGCTTCTCGATTAATATCCAAATCGAAAGATGTTTCGTTTTTGATATTAATCGAGAAGCAATTGCTCATTCTTTCGTTCATTCATTCGAATCATTCAAATCGAAAAATGTTTCGTTTTTTTTTTTTTTTTTTCGCGAAAAGAGGTTTTACAAAACTGCCCCGCAAATGTTCATCTCACATATGTGGACTTGCTCTGTTGGCAAAATTGTCGGATTTGCATTTCACGAAGTTTTTGGACAACGAAAAATCATCGGAAAAACTATAGTTGAATATGTACTTGAAACAAGATACAATAATTGCATGTATTCGAAACAAAGGTAAATGCACAGAGGCAAAAAAAGCTAGGCTTAACTAATCGAAATGGACGATAATTAAAAACGTGCCCGCGATTACTTCTTCTGACTAAAAATGTGGGAATGTTAAGTTTTACCAAGAAAAGTAATATATTTAAGCGTATGTATTTTATTGCGGAAGTTTTCTTACCGAAAATAGATATACTTCTATTGCAAGCATGTACATATAACTGTATTGATCATATTCCATTCCGAAAACTGCAATTTTCCGACCATTTATGAAAAGTTTTGTTCAACATTCGAGAGAAAATTTGTATTTCTTTTCGTGGTATTGACATGTCCTGATTATTATATCTTGTTGCATTCTGGCTATAATAATTATTTAGCAGTCTTCGATTTTTACTTAGGCGAATCACATTTCTTTTATAAACATTTTTGGCATACGACAAGTGTCGAAAAAGAATAAATCACGATCTTTTCCAAACTAGATATGTGGGGCATAACTGGAAATTATAAACTGGACTTTGATTCTGTAACAGATGTCATTGATAATCAACCGAATTTATAAAAATTCATGCACTGAACTTATTTTTTCGTGAATTAAAAATATTACTTGACCAACAGACCGTGCCGCCTTATTTGACACCAAAAAAATCCTCGAGGTATATACGCTTACATTTTACAGGAAACTGCACACAGAAATATATACAATTGGTTACGTTAACGATTTTTATTGATTCGCCAGTCAACCCGAGCGAAAATTTTTATCGTTATATCAGGCACAAATCCGATCCTGATGGGGACCCGAGAAGGCCCGAATAGGGCCTTCTCAGCGCCACATTCACGCCTGACGTAACGCTCCAAATTTTTACGCAGGTTGTTTGTATTGCCTAATTCATTGGTTGTCAATTAATCGAACTTGTTGCTCCATCGAACAAACTTACCACTCCAGCCAACTGATTTGATTGCGCAAAGAACTTGTTTATTGGCCGAATCAATTTTACCGGTTGGAGCCTACCCCACCATTTTTTGAAAATCCGTATTCTTTCAATTTCACGCACCTTCGTTTGTTGCCGTCGAACTCACTCTGCCACGGTTTTCCGGTTACTGACGCCGGTTCAAGTAAAAAAAACTGCTCGAGCAAAAGTTCGAACTGCATTGAGAACCACGCATGCTTCGTTGGTTGAAAAATTCAGGGCTTCGCCCCACTAGCGGGTCTCTTGCATTGTTGATAGCCCAAGAGCCTGTTCGAATAGCTCCTGACCACACATTCGAGAAAGGGGCATGAATAGTGTATCATGCAAACTCCTGTATGGTGTACGTCGAGGTGAACCACCTTTTGATCACAACGATGCCATATAATCCGACTTCGACGAACTTATAGTTGTGTTAAGTCGTTGAGTCAATAATTTCACCACGAATTGCTCATATGTTTCATCTTTTGAAGGGCTTGTAAATTCTTTACTCATCCACAAAAGAATTTGCACGTGATGGATAATAAATTATAGTGTATCTGATATATACGTTAAATGACAAGGACATTCTTTGGTTCCTCTTTCTGTTTGGTATAATTCTGTAGTGTGCAAATACAGAAAAGATATTTCGTTGACTGGGATGAATGTGACTTACATATTTTTCTAAATTTTTTAATAGTCAAAGTATTCGCTGTCAAGTGAATTCATAAAGTCCTTATTTTTGTCCAATGTTATTTTTTACCAGTTCACTTGGTTCAGGCGGTTCTACGTTAATTCTCAAAGAATCATAGTTTCACGTCATTGAGTTGAGGAAAAGGGTTTTTTTATTGACAACGAACTTGAAATTTCGGGATGGATAAAAATTTGTGGTTTGTTTAAAAATATTCAAGACTGCAGTAAGACAAAAGCTCTATGGCTCCAATACGTCTGAACGTGATATTCACTTGAAGGTTGGCAAAAACACACGTGAAAAAAAGGAGGTTTTCCTTCTTAGGATTGAGGAGACCAATCACCAAAATTGCCATGAACGTTTTGTCTATTTAACAGCTATGTATGTTATTTGGCTACTTACGAATTATACTACTTAACATTTTATAAATTCACAAACTTGCAAATCTAGTCGATCAATCTATCTTTCATAGCCATTAGCATTGAGAGATAGCCCATTGAATTTTTCAGTATCTGTTGGAGTTGTAATTCACGTTAAGATTTATCTGGAGACGATCAATGCGTAAAGGATTTACTTACGACGTTAAAGAGTTGGAGATTGAATGTACAGAATTTACCGGCGTTTAACTGAAGAGGAATCGATGCTCTGTGGCAGACAAAGAGAAATGCTTTCGCCTCTTCTGGAGCCAGATTATACCACGGAGTGTCATAAAAATCATCAGGGATTTCAGTACTCTACAAACAGAAAATTAACACACAGTAGTATTAACTTTGCGTCTATTTTTTTGTTCCAGAAAATGAATATTGCTAAAGTGTTTACTTCAACCAAAAGTTTGTCTCCTACGTAGCAATAAATGAAAAGGTGTGTGACTGTAACGCCAGCATATAAAACGGAAAACCCCAGATTGTGCATGGGGGGAGAGTCTTCGTTGCGATCCATCAATGTCTAGAAATATGTCAATGAAAATGAATTCACAGAGTTAACGGTCATCCCACTCACCGTAAACATCACGTAGCCCTGGAAGCAAAACGTCAATGAACAGACCAGCATCTGAACGAGTAGAATCGAGCTAAATGTTTCTTTTATGACGAACGACAACCTCGTTAAAGAAAAAAAAATATCATGCTTTCTTGCTCGCAGCAAAAGTGTCCATTGCAGTGGACTTTTATCATCAGAATTATACACAGTAAGAACCAACTTGAAATTTTCGTTCTCCTATCAAAAGGTCTCTCTCCACAAGTATAAAAAAAAAAATTCTTTTCCTGTCCTCGTTAAATAGCCTCATTTCGCACGCGTACTCGTCATCCATAAAGGATAACCATTTTTTTCCACCTTTTTGCAAATATGGTTATTTTTTAACGAAATGTGAAAAAAAATCGTAGGCTAGACGGGAGGGAGCGTGAGTCGGGTGATTTATGCTCTCACCTCGCTCGTGTAAGAAATTTCACAAAAATTACGCCCTTCCCTCTCTTGTAGTATAATATACTATTATTTATTTTTCCGACATATTTTAAATTAGTTGATCGATGCCGTTTTCTATATATCATTAACGAAACATTTTTTTATCGTTTATGGATAAAAAATGTTCTGTACAATTTATAAAATCATTCGGTAGACATTTATGGATAATTTTTTTTTTTGTTAGAAGGAAAAAAAGTCAAATCGATTTTTACTGTATAATTCGAATTATTTCACTCTTACTTATTGAGCTCATCGTGTCGCTTCACGATAGGAATGAGCGTTTTCCAATAGTTTTTAGGCTGTCGTACAGTACTCTCATTGACAAGATTTTTTAAGGAGTGACGAATGATCCTCAACTGACCGCACAAGTGTAGAATCATCATCGAGACAATGCTGTCTGGCCCGGTATACGACGCCATCGATAGTAATGTGCTAAAGCATTGGCCGAGCCAGATGGGAATAAGAAGGATCGGATTCGTCGTGTCAAAGGGAAAATAAGAATCGAAGTAGCATCCGAATGCTATTTTTGGATGTACGGTGGAAACTCCACCCGTTTGTACCGCTGTCAAGATCTAAACATTTTACAGTGTATTATCATGACCTGTAGTAAATGTACAGCGCGTTAATTCGCGGAGTTTGTGATAAATTTTACCTGAACGATAGTGTATGAGATGAACAGCATGTTAGTCAGGGACACGGACATTACAGATATAAATCTGCTGGTCTTAGCAGTCTCGAAAGTTACAATGGTCTCTTCTTTCGATTTTGGAGCTACGTAGTCTTTGGCTATTTCATCCAGAATTGAGCCAATTACTTGAAAACCCGACAAGATAACAACCACTTTATTGTATTTCGTACAGATATAGTATACACCGGTAGAGGCGCCAGTGAATGGACAATTCAGAAGGACGATTTGTTTATTATGGGTTTCCATGAAATCCAATGCTTCTAGACTATCGTGCCAAATTTTGAGCGGCGACCAGAACGCTGAATTATCTAATGAAACTAAAAACTATCGTGTTTTTATCGCAAAGTAAGACGCTTTGAATTACGATAGAAAAATTGTTTTAGTGATTCGAATGACTTCCAAAATATTTTATATGGACTGAGCTTAAATTTTGCCTAGAAGGGCGTCAGTATTAAATTCTGTTTGCAATTATATTTAGTGTAGATTGATTGAGTGGTTGAGTCTAGAGTTATTGACAAGTTTGTTTAAACCCTGCACTCCACACAAATGCAAAAATATTGGTCTGAAATATTGTACATCCATAATTGTCATTCAATTGTCCGAAAATCAGTCTAGTGGTTCCAAATTTATGACAATTTAAAGTTCTTCAAAAATTGCGGTGAACAATGCGTATAAACTTTGAGCTATGTACTTTGATTGAAATTTGTGTTATATGTAAAATATAACGGAAAAAAAAAGTAGTTTTAAACTATACGCCAGTCGGTGAAGTACAGTTTGAAACTAAATAAACTCTCTCCCTCTTCCCTATCTTTCCTTGGAGACCCTGCCAGACTCTTAGCTGCAGTCCCTCTTAACTTTTGCAGCCTTTTTAACCATGTCCATCTACTTAAACTTATAATTTTTAAAACGTACAATGTGGTCGTTATCTTTCTTCGGCGTTAAATAACGGTAAAGTTGCTCTTTGGTTACAGTAAAAGTTTAATTCAATTTTTCTTAAAGCCTAATGTTTTTCGGTATTGTTACCTCGTCTCTGACACTGAAGAACTATGAGCTTAGCTATTGAGACACCAATGGACAAATTGACAGCAACACACTCAATTACTGCGTTGAGATTACCCCAGAGAAATGGCAAAGTGGCTGTTCGGGGAATCCAGTTGATAATAATCATCAAAAGTGCCCAAGCCCAGGCTCGTTGTTTAACTATGAACCCTTCACCCAACTCACAATAAAAGCCCAATAGCTTTTGGTAGTAACCGTTCCAACCGTATGCATACGCAAAATCTGAGAAATACCAGGCCGTCAGTTTACCAACTTTATTTCTCCTTGCCGTATGCACAACCTTACGCACCGTTGGTAGCACCCATCGAACTTCACTCTGTCACGGCTTTCCGATCACTGATGTGTCGCCACCTTTAGTAAAAAAAAATTCACCGCGCAAAAGCGCTCACACTGTGACCACGTATGTCTTTCTTGTTTAAAAATGCAGGACCTCTACGCCCTCGCATCGTAGCATCCCTTACATAAATTATAAATCGTGATCCTCTTCAGTGGCTTCAAGCATCAACCACACAAATGCGCCCTGAATAGCGCCACTTATAGACGAAACTTGTCTAACGCGACTGATCAAGTGAAGAACCGCAAAAATTGATATTTTATTTAACAACCAAGAGTTCAATGCATCATCAGAGTGTCATTGAACCGTCACAGAAAAGGTTGCGCCAGTTCTCAATCCACGTTTCACATTTTGCGTGATGAAGTTATGAGTTTTACTTGAGGATAAGGTTCTAAAGATGTGATATTTTTTAAATGTTAACATTTTTAAGGTGGATACATATTTTCATTCGCGGATGTTTATAGAACTTTTAGAATTTTAGGTGACTTTAAATATGTGAAGTGTGTTTTTTTTACATCGAATACCATAGAAATTTTCGAATTTTAAAGATATTATATGTGATTTTTTTTGGGTTGGGCTCCGCAACAATTTCGCGAGTTCTTAGATCGTCGATATCTTTACCGTACCATGAACGTGCGGAAGAAGAACGGGTGTCAGTAGAATCAATAACGCCTGCAAATCCAGACATTTAAAAAAAATGGAAACAATTGTGTTTCTCATAACGTGCGCAAAGCTCGTCTTTTCGTGAGGTCTCGTAGGCGTAAAGTACTCGTTTTCCAATCCTCAACAATAAAATCACCGTCTGTTTTGTGAAGTCTGGGATCACGCACAGGGTACTTATTTGTCAAAGAAGTCCAAGTCGAAAGTGCACACTTACTGACGAATTTATTCCAGTGAAATCACTGATCTATCACAAAAAAATAAATTAATTTTCATGTTTTTTGAAAGACACGTTGTACCGAGAAGTGTTTAAAAACAGTCAGAATTGGTAATAATCCAGTAAAGTGAAAATTTGATATGATAGATAAGAGGGAATAAAGCCAATGGCATCACATATTTCATGTGATTTTATTTAACAAATCTGTATGATACAGTTAAAAGTATAAATGTACAAATTTACGATTCACGATTTGATTCCCTTCATCAGTCGATCAATCTCTCCTTCATAGCCATTAGCATTGAAAGATACCCCATTGAATTTTTCAATATCTGTTGGAGATATAATTTGCACAAACACAATTTTCGACAATAATTCATTTCAATAAAGCTTTACTTACGCTATTGAAGAGTTGAAGATTGAACGTGCAAAATTTACCGGCATTTAATCGAAGAGGAATTTTCGATCTGTGGCAGATAAAGAGAAAGGCTCTTGCCTCTTTTGGGGCCAAATTGTACCACGGAGCATTATAAAAATCGTCGGGAATTTTGGAACTCTATGAACGAAAACATGTGAGATTTTTCGAAGATATTTTGTGATACAGTTTCATCACTATCAAAGCACTTACTTCAGTCAGAAGTCTGTCTCCTACGTAACAATACACGAAAAGGTGTATAACCGTGAAACCGCCATAGAGAAAGGAAAATGCCACATTGTAAATGGGAAGAGGAGTGTCATTGCGATCTATCAGCGTCTGAAAATATGTTAATAACGATTATTTGGCCGATTTAATAGTCATTGTACTCACTGTGAACATCGCGTAGCCTTGGAAACAAAAAGTAACGGTACATGCCAACATCTGCACGAGAAGTATCGAGCTGAATGTTTCCTTTATGACGAATGACATCCTCATTAAAGAAAAACAAATAGTATTTAGATAGAAAATTATTAACGTTGGAATTGCACCCAGAAAAAAGATCCTAGTAGCCCGAACTAGATTTATTTAGTCAACGTAAATTAATTTTCTTATTCGAATTCGGGCCTGATAGGGAGGTGTGATAATTTTAAGGTACTCCTCATTAATCGGTGCACTATCCCAAAACTTTGGTAAATGGAACATTTTTATATATCCGTACATTCAATTAACCGCAACGAGAATAAAACCGTCTCTGCAGGCACTGTGTAAACCGAAAAAATATAAGTTATATTTATTGAAGTATCAATTTGATGAAGTCAATAAACTGCACATTACAGTGAAGCGCATATATATGTTTCATGGGGAGAAAATTAAGATTAATATATATAAAGAGAAATTTGATATATGATTTTAGTCACGTTAACTAGACTTTTTTCTGGGCGTTTAATATAAACTACTTCATTCTTACTGGTTGAGTTTCTCGTGCCTTTTTACGATAGGAATTAGCGCTTTCCAATACTTTTTCGGTGCTCGCACAGTCTCCTCATTGACGACATTTTTCAGGGAATGACGGACAATTCTGAGCTGCCCGCACAAATGTAGCACCATCATGGAAACAATGCAGTCCGGTCCGGAATAAGATACCATGGACAATAAAGTACCAAAGAATTGGCCAAGCCAGATTGGCACAAAAATGGCAGGATTTGTAGTGCCAAAGGGAAAGTAAGTGTCAAAGAGGAATCCAAATGCCAATCTGGGATCCACTTTAGGATCTCTGCCGATGTGAAGCGTCGACCAAACCTTAACATTTTTCAAAGCACGGTCACTAACTACATTAAATTTACTATGTGCCAACCTATACTTAAAACCAAGTGGATCACCAGGTAAGTTACTTTCTGTACTTGAAAACTGTAGTCACTTGTTAGATACATCCAAGCGTGTTGCTTGTACATGATATCAATTCATAAAAGCATCACATTTAAAGTGTTGAATCATAAATTGCGTTTACCTGCGAGACTATGTACGCGATAAACATTAGATTTGTAAGAGACACAGACATAATGGATATAAATCTGCTGGTTCGAGCAGTTTCGAACATTATAACGTCCTCCTCTTTTGATCTCGGCCATTCCCAATGTTCGGTTATTTCATCGAGGATGGAACCAATTACTTAAATAATCAATCAATCAAGTAACGTTCTATATATGTATATGTATATATATATTTTTACATTTCGAAATTTCCCAAGTTATCACCTCTTCTCTGATACTGGAGAGCTACAATTTTGACTATCGATATAGCAATGGACAAATTAGTCGACAGACAATCAATTATCGAGTTCAGATCACCCCACAGATATGATAAGCTGGCTGTTTGTGGAATCCAGATGCAAACAATCATCAAAATAGCCCAAGCCCAGGCTCTTTGTTTCGCAATGAATCCTTCACTCGATTTTGAACAAACACCCAATACCATCTGGTAATAAATGTTCCAGCCATACGCGTACGCAAAACCTGAAGAATATCAGGCCTGTCAGCTTATCAATGGTTTCTTCATTGTGTTATGCATCATTTCACGCACCTTTGGTAACAGCCATTGAAGTTTACTCGGCCACGGTTTTCTGGTTACTGTTGGGTCTTCAGTGAAAAAAATCAGCCGCGGAAGGGCGCTCTTCAGTATCGCAACCACGCATGCCTCGTTCGTTCAAAAATGCAGACCTTCGACCCCACTATGCGGTGACATCTCTTACATTAATCATAAACCGCGAAACTGTTTGGTGGCTTCAAACTTTAACCGCGTAAACGAAATATAGCTAGTAGACATATGTTGTTGGAACTTTTATACCGTGGAAGGCAAGGTGAAGAACCGCAACCAAGCGACCAAAGTGTCATTGAAATATGAAAGTTGCCACGAATTCATGACTCACATCAAAAATATTGTGGGTTGAAGTAATATGATTGGGTTAAAATTAAGTTTCGAAAAATATTATGTCCCAGTCGCGAAATACGAAGATTGTGTAAGAATCCTTAATGGTTTAAGGTGGATTACCATTTCCTTCGGTAGTTACGAATGCAACTCAAAACATCCCCGGTGAGTTCATGTTCCAACATAATTTGGTTTCATATTAGATGCTATTCATATTTCCACTTTATCGACGGAGATTATTGCTAGAAAATTTTGTGGCAATGTTTCGCTGTAAGTGACTAAAAGGATGTTCGTGGTATTTTACTGAATGTGTAACGATAAAGTGTTGAAAAAAGTGTTGGTAAGGGAATGATGCTCATTAAAGCATAGGTTTCAAACGTTGATTCAAATACTGAGTTTTGCTTCGTCATAGAAAAAGCTATGTTTTCATGGCACGTTTTTTCTTTGATACACATTTCAAAATATTTTGAATATATAAAACTGCAGTAAAAATAAATTTAAAAAGCATTAAAAATAAAATAATTTTTTAATACCAATCCGTGCATGAAGTGCCTACATTTCACTTCGCTTCGCATGCGAGAAGTCGCACTTCTCACTATATTTTGTTGTACTCGTTTCACAAAGTACATAGAATTTCGATTAATGGAAATACAATCAAAGGATCTATCGTTCTTACATAGCCATCAGTATCGATAGATATATCATCGAGTTTCTCACTATCCGTGGTAAAAGTCTATATTTTTAACATTACGTTTTATCAAACTTTATCGTATCAATAAGCTCTAGGTTAAATGTGCTTAATCTGACATAGGAGAAGAAATGCTCTTACTTCGTTTAGGGCCGCATTGCAACATTCAATATAATAAATATCCTCAGAAATCAGTGTACTCTAAGTACGTAAATAAATCATATTGCGTTTTTACCTTTTCATTGTACATTATTCTTACTAAGATTCTTTTATCGGGCTTATAATTGTCTAGCTTAAATCAATTAGTACGACAACAAAATTGACCAGAGTTAAAATTTAAACCCGTCAAACCCCCTTTGTTGTAGCATAATGTGTAAAAACTGTCACTTTTGAACGTTTATGAAAGCCTAACAACCTCATCTCATTCTGAACAACCTAATTAGAGATCCAATCATAAGAATTTAAGTCCACAGAAGCCTCGGATTGAGTACTGCCATTTTTGGAGGTTTTGAGGAGCATCAGGAACCTTCATTCACTGCGCTAGGCTTCCACATCCAAGTTTTGAAGAGGGTCTAAATTTTAACTCCGGTCTTTGTCATTTCAAACCTTGTGTATCCTCAGAACACAAAATGAGATAAAACACCAACAACCATTTGAATTTTAGGAGTTGCTGGTAGATGCTAAAAGCCACTCACCTCTAGTAGTTAATAGACTCTGTCCCACGACGCAATGCATAACTAAATAAGTGATGGAAGAAACCCCATAGATACCGTGGAAAATCGCATCAAGAATGGGTTGGGAAGTACCATTTCGATCCCGGAAAGTCTGTAAATGTCTCAATAAAAATTGTGTTAGGTTTATAACTGGCGACGCCATTTTCTGTGAACACAATGGATCCTTGAACGAAATGGAGAAGAACCGAGCTGAATGTCTCTGCACGCTGAAGATTACACTAAATGTTACCAACCGAATTCACTTCGAGGCGACGAAAGTAACTTTGCGACAACCTCATTGTGTTAAACCAAAAAAACTTTGACTGTGACAATATGATTCAATTTTGATCGACGACATGACGTGATCGAATCAAATACACAGGAAGTTTTTTAGATCTAACATTGAACGCAATAGACATTTTAAGTTTATTCGAGTCGCTGAACTTCATTCCATTCGCGTTTTTCAATTTCGAAAACCTCGATTCCTGGATGAAATGTCTGTTCATCTTTTATGAATCTTGATCGCTTCTTCGTATGCGAATTAGCAAATATCCATGATTCTTGAATCAGGGGATTCATGATGTGTTCTTGGATCATGGTGTTTGGGAATCGTTGATTAAGATGTTTTGTTATGATGTGATACTCAATTCTTGTCGGAACGTTCATGCCATTTTGTTTAACGAGTGCGAATCATTTTACAAAATATATATATCAGCGAAGTCTTCATGGATTTTATCATTTGCTTATTCATTCGACCAATCTTTCTTTCATAGCCATTAAAATTGAAAGGTACCCCATAGAATTTTTTAATATCTGCGGACATGATCATTTCGTTTTTTCCTTGGAGAGCGATTTCTTTTTGGCTTGAAACGGATTTACTTACAGTGTTGAATAATTGCATATTGAACGTACAGAAGCCACCAGCGATCATCTGAAGCGGTGTCATTGTTCTTCGGCTAACAAAGAGAAAGGCTTTTGCTTCTCTGGGTGCCAAGTTATACCATTCGGTCTCATAAAAATCATCAGAAATTTTAGAACTCTAAGAATAGATAGAAAAATAAAAACATAGTTTTCGGCAATATTAGTGGTTGAATTAAAAAAGGACTCACTTCGACGATGAGTCTATCTCCGGCGTAACAATAAGCGAAGAGATGTACTATCGTGAAAATAGCGTAGATCACAGAGAATATCACATCGAGAATGGGAGGAAGAGCACCGTCTCGATTCATTAGCGTCTAGAAGTTTCTCGATAAATATTACCTCATCTGAGATAATTATTTATTCACTCACCGTAAACATAGCGTAAACTTGAAAGCAGAAAATCACTGTGACCGCCAACATTTTAATTAGAAGAATCGTGCTGAATGTTTCTCTTATAACTCTTCCAAAACTTGTTAAACAAAACACACATTAAATATTTGCAACAACAATTACAAGCTATATTTTCGATTTCATATTACTAATTAACTATTTCAGAAAACCGGTTGCTCATATTAGCTAGCATTTGCCATTACATTTGAATATTTAAAAAAATGCGAAATCGCTAATATTTCCAAGGAGTAGTTCGAATCAACGCATAATGGCACGCATGGAGCAGCGTAAAAAAACACATTTTGGGTTGAAAAAGTGTACAGTTATTTGAGAGGTCGCGTATGTGTCAACGTCTCTAATGAATTCCAACATCAATGGCTTTTTTATTAAGGAAAAACCTAAATCTATGCCTTTGGTATAAAAAACGGAAAATACCTGAGAGATAGTAAAAAAAATCGAACGTATTTTTCTGGAGCCCAGGTTTTCTGATAAATTTTGTTATACAATGATGTAGTGTCGGCACTGATTTTTATTTTTCTAAAAAAAATAGAGTTTTCTTCATTGAAATGTATTTTTCTAATAAATCCTACGCACAAATAAACCATCGATTTTGGATTTCGTAAGCCATCGACTGTGGTATGCATTTTCAATTAGTTTTATCGATTAATAGAGCTTGTTGACGTAAGAATTATAAGGATTTGCTAGAGAATAAAGACAAATGTTATCAATAGTGTGCTGTTATGCTTGGTTTTTGGTTCGCATTCTTACTTGTTAAGCTGCTCATGCCTTATCACGATGTTGTTAACTCTACGCCAATATT
The DNA here is from genome assembly GCA_947507545.1 of Clistopyga incitator. NCBI lineage: Eukaryota > Metazoa > Arthropoda > Insecta > Hymenoptera > Ichneumonidae > Clistopyga > Clistopyga incitator. Next base: position 6,207,990 of record OX382173.1, on the reverse strand, counting down.
TTCGTGGCTCCTGCACGGTCGTTTCGTCAACGAGACATTTCAAGGAATGTCGTATAATCCTAAGTTGACCACACAGATGGAGCACCGCCAAGGAAGCAAAGCAATCTGGCCCCGAATACGCTATCACTGACAATAGTGTGCAAAAGAATTGGCCAGTCCAGAGTAACAGCCAAACGATTGGATTACTTATGTCAAAGGGAAAGTACGAGGGCATAATGAAACCGAATTCTAAGCGAGGATCTGCGCCGTGATACTCTCTGCCATTTTTCACCATAGACCAAGCCTATAATTTCCGCAACGTTTTATAATCCCACTCAAGTTTTTGCCAATACCAAGTATTATTAAATTTACCTGCGATAGCACATATTCACTGAACAGGGTATTGCAAAGACATACTGATAATATGGAATAAAATCTAGTAATTCCAGCAATCTCAGACATAATGCGGAGCTCGTACTCCGATTTCTCGGCTGTCCAATCATTGGCCATTGTATTGAAAATCCAACCAAGAGCTTGAGGATAAATAACCAAATTGAAGCATTCGAAAAGGACCAAGATTTTCTGAGTTATTACCTACTCTCTTGCGTTGAAGAGCTACAAGTTTCGATGTTGCGAGTGCAATTGATAAGCTCGTGGAAAGACAGTCAATAACTAAGTTAAGGTCACCCCAAATAATCGTCAAGGAAGCTGTTTGAGGAATTAAGTTGCAACCTATCATCAATACAACCCAAACCCAGGTTCTATTGCTAGCAATCCATCCCTCGTCTTCCACCGCCTGGATGCCCAAGACTTTCCGATAATAACCGTACCAACCACAAGCGTACCGAAAATCTGAAGAATGTCAAATTTTAATTTATCATAAAAACTCGCACACCAAAACCGACGTACCTGCAATTTTTTCCATCGAAGCTCACTCTGCCAGGGTTTAAAGGCCACTGACTAGGCTTCGGTAAAATATTCTGTCGCGCACGGCGTCACTTGGCTTTCGCTACCACGCATGCTTCATCGGCTTCAAAATGCGAAACTTTATATCTGCTGTTCGAAACCCTTACATTTTTCATGAATCAGGAGCTTGTCCATAAGCTACGAACTCCATTACTGCAAATGGCGCTTGGCTAGTTTCCATTGGATAGTCGAATGGGTGGTCGAATCCGACGAGGTGAAGAACCGCAAACATAGTGAAATAGTAGATATTCGTATTTATTGTCATTGAGAAACTAAAGCGTGCAAGTTTCATATGAATTTAATAACGACCCTTGCAATTATCTTTTTTGTTTTATCCCACGCAATCATTAGATTGTGCATCCAAGTGCCAATCGTAGTAACAAAAAGCATTCTGCAGTGTATCATGCAATGATTTTGAGATGTGCAAGCAGAAATAGTCGAAATATGAATAGATAAAGTTACTTCGAGTCGATTTACTTAACAAGTGTGTAGGAGTTAAGCCTTCATAATCTTATTTGCATTTGTTTCATGTCACGCAATCATTAGATTTTGCATTGAAGTGCCAATCGTAGTAATAAAAAGCATTCTGCAGTGTATCATGCAATAATCTCGAAATGTGCAAGCAGAAATAATCGAAATATGAATAGATACAGTTACTTCGAATCGATTTATTTAGCAAGTGTGTAGGAGTTTTATCTTCATAATCTTATTTGGGACTTTCTTTCATAGCTGTCAGCATCGGTAGATGTCCTATGAAGTATTTCCACCATATCATAGCTATAAGTTAAAAATTTCGTAACGGTTTATGGTATCAGGATGATTGTGAAGATCGCACATAGACGGCTAAAGCAACATGACTTATATGTACCGAGTTTACAGGCAAAATACACTAAACATCATGCAAAATATTCAGCCTATGACTCAATTCCATAATTGCTCTATTCTATATGACAAGGTGAAATGAAACGTGGTAAAAATATAATATATTTTATTTAAGAACTTTCGATCGTGCTAAATACACATTTTTTACAATATACGTGTTCGCCATGTGCTCTGCCGATCAATTAGCCAATCTCTCCTTCATTGCGATCAGCATTGAGAGGTAACCCATTGAATTTTTCATTATCTGTAAAGTGCCGATAATCCTGTAACTTATATCGAAGATTTGCAGAAGGAAATAAAGGTTCTACTTACAGCGTTGAAGAGCTGCAGATTGAATGTACAAAATTTACCGGCTGTTATTTCAAGCGGAATTTTTGCTCTATGACAGACAAAGAGGAAGGCTTTTGCTTCTTTCGGCGCTACGTTGTACCATTCAGTCTCATAGAAATCGTCAGAGAGACTTGTGCTCTGAGAACGTTGAAAATTACACTTGTTCTTTGTGATATATCGAATATTTGCTACCAACGTAGCGACATCTACTCACTTCAACAAATAATTTATCCCCTACGTAACAATAGATAAACAAGTGTATGATCGTGTAAACGGCGTAGATCAAGGAAAATGTCAAATCGAGAATTGGTAAGGGGGCGCCATTGCGATCCATTAGTGTCTGGAAAAAAAGCATTAACAATATCGTTACCGCAAACTTGCGATCTTACTCACCATGCACATCGCGTAACCTTGAAAGCAAAAAGTAAGTGAACAGGCTACCATCTGCACCAGAAGTATCATGCTGAACGTCTCTTTTATTACGAATGCCATCCTCAAAAAAAAGTAAATAAATAACGATTGCGTTTTCATCTTGATTCATATGGCGCAATTTTTAAACTTGCAAGACAATATTGTTGTCGTTTGAGAGTCTCCCAAACTTCACTCACTGGAGAGTATTTCTTCATTTGTGTTCCGTAATATTCACATGAATTAGAACCATAAATTAGATAAATTGAATAGATAATTAGAATGAGACTTTCTTGAGAAATAATTCGTATCTTCCTTTTCGAAGATTTCGAATTACTTGTATTTCAGAAATTTTAATATGTAGAATGGCACAGTTTTGAGAGACTCCCGATTCTGTAAATCTTCATATTCACTTCCGATGGATGTTCCCATTAGTAACCGAAAAAGAGAAGTTTGAATTCTAATTGTGTACAATCACAGGAATAAACAGAAAAATTCGAACCGAATGCAATTGTTATTAACCGGACATTGCAGCCGCTGTTGATGGATTAGCGTTTACCAAATGGAGATATGGTTACTAAAGAGACATTTATCTTAAGGGCGACGAATCAGTCAAAAAAGTATGAATTCAAAGGATTTTTTTTAACGTGACGGCCTAGTTGCATCGAATGAAGATTTCGATTTTTTAAGGCCAGATCTTAGAAGATTTACGTCTCAGATGCCAACATTATTGTGACATTTTAAACATTTGTGTGCTATGGATTGTTGTCGCTCGCGCGCTACCTGAAGGTTTAACCTGGAGGGTAGGAATTATTTAAAATATCTTCTTCGGTGAGAGAGAGAATAGATCTTATAATAAAAAACACTTCTTCGACTGACACGTCCCCTTTAATTAATAAAAAAATATGTTTTTACTCTCACTGATTAAGCTGGTCATGCCGTTTCACAATGTCGATCACTCTGCGCCAATAGATTTTGGGATCTTTCAAGGTCGATTCATCAACAAGATGTTTCAAGGAATGACGTATGATTCTGAGTTGACCGCACAAATGTAGTACCACCATCGAAACAAAACAGTCTGGTCCAGCATACGATACCATCCCAAAAAATGTACCGAAGAATTGAAAGATCCAGATTGGCACAAAAACTGATAGCGCCGTGGTATCAAACGGAAAGTACGAATCGTGGAGAAAACCAAACGCCAGTTTAGGGTTTATGTCCGAATCGGGCGTTTGGAACAGCAGCCACAGCTAAACATTTTGTGGCCTGACATAAAATGATTATATTCCACGTTATTGAGATTTTCAAGACTGTTTTTGTAGAAGGATAATTACCCGAAAGGCGATATATTCAAAGAACATAACGGTGGTAAGAGAAAATGATAATATAGAAATTGCTCTGCTGATTCGACCGGTCTCCAACATTATTCTGTGCTCTTCTGATGTTTTCGTGCCCTTCCAGTCCTCAGCGATTGCAGAAAGAATAGAGCTAATCACTTAAAAATTGAAAGGCCAGATAAGATATTCCTACATCAGTTGATGAGTGACCCGTAAATTATATTCGAGCTTGTTCTCAGATACTAACCTTATTGGCACCCAGAAAGACTTTATAAGGAATAATAACAATGACATTCTCAAAATAAATGACCACAGTTATCGAAGGAAACCTTGACAGTCGTATGAAATTTTACGTGATAGAAAATCCTTCTTGTCTTATCATCCAGTAAACATTTGCATATCTTAAACGTTAACTTATCCGGCAAGTAGTATTTTAATAATCGTTTAAAAATCATTTGCTCCCCTGAGAGTTGAATCCAATGAGGCACATAAACTTGTGAAAAATAAAAAATAACAAGCAACGTTCCACTTTCCCACAAATTGACTCGAAGAGAATTGCTTTATCGTAAAACTGTCGTCTTTATTCTGATGTCATAAATTTACAATATCCCTAAAATTCTTCTGCATGCCACTTTCCAAAACTCCCCGATGGAAAATCTGGAGATCATGGTTTTATTTCGGGAGAGAACATGACAAGTTGTAATGTTTACCTTTTCTCTTACGCTGTAGAACTACAATTTTTGCTATTGAAACAGCTATAGGCATATTGGTAGAAAGACACTCAATACTCGCGTTCATATCGCCCCAAAGAATTGGCAAACTCGCTGCCTGCGGAAGCCATATAGATACGAATATCCAAAATATCCATACCCAGGCCCTTTGTTGCGCTAACTTATCTTCACCTTTGACTGAACAGATACCTAATATCTTCTGATAATACGCGTTCCACCCATATGCAAAAATAAAGCCTAAAGAGTGTTGTATTTACGGTCAATTAACATTCCTTTGCTTTTTTCAGTTTCCACGCACCTGTATTTTTCGCCATCGAAGTACGCTGGACGGCGTTTTTCCGGTCACTGACATGACTTCAATAAAAAAGATGGCTTCCGTTAAAACGTTTTCCGATTTCAGAACTACGCATGCTTCGGTCAGAACAAAATTACAGCACTTCGGTTCTCCTATTCCGAGAATCCCTTAAATGTCTCATGAGGCCAGAGGTAGCTCAATCGCTATAAACTTAAACTTTACAAACGGCATATCAATAATTAATACCTATGAACTCGCCCATCGCATCAGGTAAGAGGTGAATCACCTCGTGCATAGCAATGAGATCGGCCGGGAGTCTGTAGCTTCGTGCCAAGATCAAACGGCTATCATATGGTGTAAGCCACGTTGTCAACGATTGTTGGCGCCTGTAACTTTTTTTCTATTAATTCCTTTATAACTATATGAGGTATAAAATCAATTAAGGTGGTGTACAAGTGGCAAGTTTTCAGTGAATCAACATTGTTCCACCTCAGTTTTTCCCAGAAAATATTTTTACACTTTAGATCCACTCGACAATCATTCATCGACAAATGACCAATCGAAAATACTTTCGATATGAAAATAAATTCATACCTGTCGGCATTGGGTCAGGTTATAGTGTACCAGATGTTGTCGTTAAGGTGTAACGTATAAAAATCAATTATTACCTGACTGTGGCACGTTCGATGACATCGATAAAACAGATGAAATAGAACTGTGTGCACAAAATTGTAACCATTATGAAACAGAACCACGTTTCGCGACGAGTACGTTTGCGTACCCGCCTTCCTATCCAAACGTAATGCAATGTCAGTCTCTTACTCGAACAAACTTCTTTATATCACATTTCCGATCTTGAAGTGCCTCTGGAAATCTTCGTCATCAGGAATACAGATGGTCATTCGTTCTCCGTTCTTGATGGTATCCCGTCTTTAATCATGAAGTCAAGTGGCACAATGAAAACTTTAATGAGAATCTTTAATTACGTACATAGAAGACAAAACGAATAAACAGCGATAAACTTGTACCTTTTAAACACTGGGCACCCCAGATGGATACATGCCCTAATGTACCTCCGCATTGCCCGTGCCATTACCATATCAACGGCATGTACGCACGCCGTGCATTCAATTTCTTTGGTGTGGAACGTTGTAGCAACGACATCGTGCCTCGCCATGTCAGCAGCGTAATTGTGAAATTTTTAATGCACGAAGTGTAAGCATGCATGGGGCGGGAATGCTAGACAACCGACACGTTCTATCTGAACAAATGTTACCAACTACACCGTTGATATTCCGACCGGTGCATTCATTGAAAGGAACTCGATTGTCTTTTTGTGATGTTGTCAGAAAACAGACTGAATCGTCAGGAACACGATAACCATGTAAGCTCATGAGCGATTCTCCATCAGTTTCGGTCAAACTTAATATTTGATATTTGATATTTAATGTGACTACTCTTTCATTTTGAATCATAATGCAAGTTTTAGCACCTGATCTTTTAATCTTGCGACTCATTTTTTTCCATCTTGAAGCGTATTTCGAGCAGCGGTGCGTTGTGATTTAAAAATGATTGCAATTCTCATTGCCGCAGTAACCGGTGCCGTAGCGACCGTTGCCTTAGTGACCGTTGCCTTAGCGACCGTTGCCTTAGCGACCGTTGCCTTAGCGACCGTTGCCTTAGCGACCGTTGCCTTAGCGACCGTTGCCTTAGCGACCGTTGCCTTAGCGACCGTTGCCTTAGCGACCGTTGCCTTAGCGACCGTTGCCTTAGCGACCGTTGCCTTAGCGACCGTTGCCTTAGCGACCGTTGCTTTAGCGACGGATGCACCAGCGACCGTTGCATTAGCGACGGGTGCCCCAACGACCGGTGTCATAGAGACTGTTGCCGAAGTGATCGTTGCCGTAGAACCGTTGTCGTTGAAATCGTTGGCCATAGCGACCGCTTGTATTAAGTTAAAATTATATTTGAGCCTATTGGATAATGGGACATACCCATAGTCATTATGTCCAATAATTCATGGGAACCCTACCATCGGATAATTATATCCATCGGAATTCCTCAAATACCGAATTGCGAATTCCGAACTTCGAATTCGCAACTTTGGTCACAAGGGTTATTTAAATCCATTAGGTTTCTAGGAGATATACAAAAAAGTAGGTGAAAACTATACTACGTTTACTGAACATGGCGTCGCTCGGAACGGCCATGTACCAAACTTAGGGTCGATCGTGCACGACTCACGATCACGACTGATTACATAGCTGGTACCGTGTGCAAATGGAGACCCGGTATGAATAGAGACCGGATGCAACTGCCCACTCAATCCAACTGAACATGGTAGAGAACGTAAACATGATTCTTCGATCAGAAATGTAAATCAGAGTGCTCACAGGTGACCGATTGTTATCTATTGCGGCATAGCGAGTAATTTAACGATTTTTTTTTCGTTTTAAGCGAAAAAAATTATTATGAGTGGAGAGAAAAATGTTATATTTATTACTACTATCATAACAATTTTGGTCATAACGACAGTTGTTAAAGAAATGATTCAAACGATGAAAAGAAAGTCATTGTTATCACTACCACAGCCTACACTTGTTTGATGATTTCAGTGACGTACCTTCAGTAATTAATTATAAAACTCGTTATGTTTATAATTTTTTCTCCTGTTGACAAGTGTCTGTAAATGTCTACGAGCATGTTCCAGTATCTGCGAGTGCTTGTAAGCGTTCAAACCTAGTGCCCATTTTTCACCGAAGACTTGATGACAAATCACACTTACCTGTATGTCTAAGAAGTAGGTGGTATAACACTGTGAGATGTCAGAACAGGTAAAACAATTTATCGGTTGATTTATTTCTGAGGATATTGCCATAGACGTGGTTGTCCGAGAATATTTAAAAGAGTAACGATTCGAGTAACAGTGGATTTTATCCGTTCACAAAAAGATCAATATGGTTACCCTGTGAACGGCTAGATCTATATTGTTGCTTTGGTGTGGCTAGATCAACTATCTGAACAATGATCGGAGGTGGCTGGATCAATTCCGTTACTCTATCAATCTGTCTTTCATAGCTAGCAACACTGACAGGTATCCCATTGAAGTTTTCATGATCTAAAGAAAAGCATACCATTAATTGACATTCGATATTTTACCATATGAATATGCCAATTTTCGTCTGTGGCACGATATGTTTCTCCATATATTTATGATATCGGAAAAGGCAGTTGAATAATTTTAATAACGATTACTGGTAAATCATAAAGTGTCTTACACCGGTAAACAACTCGAGCGAAAAGTTGCAAAATTTCCCAGCTGTAATTTGTAAGGGTGTTCTTGAACGATGGGTGATGAACATAAGTGCCTTAATTTCAGCTGGAGCCATGAGGTACCATTGACTCTGATAAGGTGATATCCCAATCTCTGAACTCTGATAAACCAAGATTATTAAATTCCAATTTGGCGGAATGGAGATTAACGATCAAGGCTCACCTCGACCATGAGCACATCACCGACCCAGCAATACACGAACAGATGCATTATGGTATAAATAGCGTGAAGAACAAAGAATGCCATGCCAAGATAGGGAAAATCGCCCTCTCTTTTATCCATCACCGTCTGAAAGTGCATAATGATATCGATGAATTAAAGATATTACTTTCGCTGACTTATAAAGAGAACTTTAGGTTTAATTGTTAACACGTTCCCTGCCGCGTGGGGCGTATGCGCCCCACGCTGAACTTTCCGTTCACGCCATTTGGTATTATCACTGTAGAAAGCAGAGGCGCATACGCCCCACGCGGCCTGAACGGAAAGTCTTCAAAAAACGGTCTGGCAGGGAACGTGTTAAGAAGTCCAAGTCTTTCATTTCAGAAAACATATTGACTGCTGCTAGAAACAGCGTGATGTGATGAGCATGCTACACGTTATGCTTCTCCCTTAGATTTCTGTAAGTATGAGGCAGATAGCGAATTCTCCCGACGTTTCATTATCTGACACCGTTTATTTTAGGGATAAATAATGAATAGCATTTACTTCCGAAATTACAGGGGCTGTGTACACTTATTTTACTTCATTCGAAAGGTCAATTGCGGCTGAGAATGTCTCTTTACAGGCTTGATTACTGAGAGAGCTAGTAATCTACAAATCACTTTAAAGAAATCAGTGGCAACAGTTACAACGCAATAATTGTTGCAAAGATAATGAAAATTGGTACTACTAAAGCAAGTCAATAGTTTTCTATAAGAATATGATTACAAACATGGTTTGTCGTCATTCAGCCTCGTTTTAAAAATATTTATGCAATGATATAACATTTGACATTTAGGACATTTTTTGCTGACCTTTACGAATTAAAAAAAAATAAGCTTATCGTATACAGCGGTTAAAGTACAATTTTGCACATAATTTCCATATTACTGCCGAAAATCTTTGAATCTGTCTTCCTAGCGGAATTTCAAAAGCTGCCTAGCACAGTCGTCATCAACAGAAATCTTTCTGAGGAAGGAGGCTTTGTGGCGGGTAGAAAATGATAATGGAATGTGCAAGGTTATTCAATTCTGACTAAGTGAACGTTCTACTTCAGTGAAACTCACCGAGAACATGGCGAACCCCTGGAAACAGAAGGTAATAGTGCACACCAACATCTGAGCCAACAGCATCGAGTTAAAAGCGTCCTCAATCATCTCATTTCGTCTTGAATAACAAAAGAATAGTAAGATTAACAAATACTTCAATGAAAGTGAAAAAAAGATTGCATACAGTGCACAGTTTTATTCGCGGTATTCGATGTTTACTTGACGTTTTATTACCTATTTAGTTCCTCGTGTCGTTCAACAATGTCTCCAAGCCTTTGGTGAAAAATTCGAGGGTCTCTCACGCAAGCTTCGTCAACGATATTTTCGATTCTGTGGCGAAGTACTGCAAGTTGTCCGCATAGATGCAAAACGAGCATTGCGACAAAAGCGTCGGGTCCCGAGTAAGCTATCATCGAGAACCAGGTGCCAGCTAACTGGGCGATCCACGTTGATAAAAACCAGTGCATCTTGCGCGTGTCGTAAGGAAAAACAGCAGTATACAAAAAACCAACGGAGAGTCGAGGATCAATGTGTGGGTTATTCCAGTTTTGAACACCGATCCATATCTGGACCAACAATTGGTTACATTTTATAACAAGTTTTTGTATTAACTCATGCAATTCTTTTTGCAGCTATTAGTACTGTTATGAAGAGAAATGAATAGTTGAGAAAACGAACCCCAGAAGCTACGTAAGCAACCAGCAATCCGCTTGTTACAGTTACTGAAAGCAATGAAATGATTCTGCTGATCTTTGTTGGTGTCATCATGATGTCCTCCTGTTCTTTGGTCCACTTTAGACCCCAGTCTTCTTCCACAAGTTTCAGTAGACTACCCAGAACTTCAAACACGATGTTGTTCGACTCATTCGTTCAAAAAATAAATGTACGTAAATAGAAACAGCATGTTTTTCATTTACCTTTCCTTCGATAACGAAAAACTACCAGCTTCATAACCGAAACACCGACGGGTACGTTGGTCGAAAGACATTCTATGGTTTCGTTAAGATCACCCCAAAATACTGCGACACTCGCGAATTGCGGTATCCATATAAGGACGAATATCAGAAGGGAATATGCCCAGGCTCGCTGTCTCAGAATGAAAGACTCATTTGGCTCTGGCCAAACTCCGATTACCCCCATATTGAAACGGTTCCACCCGTAGGCGTAAACGTATTCTAACACACAATATTTACTTAGTAAGGATAAGAAGACGGAATGCAAAACTATTAAGGGACTTTTTAAAAATATCTGCATGCGAAATGATTTGTATTATCAATGAATAGAAAAATCTGATAAATAAATCTGGTGCTTTGTCTAGCGATCAATTTAAAATCGTCTAGGCTCATCATATGGTAGAGAAATGGTAATGTTAGTATTAAAAATGAGACTGTTTTGTTATTGGTCGCAAACTGATTCACTGGAACAAGAATTCGCGTTAACCAATAATTAATATAGCTAAAGAAATATATTAATAAGACACGTTTGAAAAACCAATTTGCATAGGATTCTTTTTTGCTTTGATCTGATTATCGATTTCCATATACAATTGGAATCGTTCATGGGATTTTTAGCTCGATAAATAATTCCGAAAATCCCGTACTCGAATTGTCTTTCATTGATGCAGCTACCCCGCAGGTTTTTCGATTACTGACGTATCGCAATAGATTTTTTTTACACTCGAGGAAGCAGCACGCATGCTCTTTACGAAATACAGAAAGAGATTGCTCAAAGGAACGATATTAAAGCATAAAATATTCAGCGTGCAGAGACCCACCCACTTTAAGTTCATCGATGCGTAGTAAGTTTAAAATAGGAAAAAGCCGGAGCGCCTGATAGCTCGACAATCAAACATCGCCATTATCGTTTACAATACAATTTGTAGTTCCTCGATGCGTGGAAAGTTGTAAATGCGAAATTGACGGCACCGATTGTGGCCAGTGACCCGCCGAGAGTTTACCTGCGAAATTGCATGGTTGATTTAAAAAAAGATTTATATTTCCTCATTGCTTAGAGACTTTAAAACGATACGTGGCCACCTGACATGCAAACGTTTTAAAAAAAGATTCGGAGCCATACTTTTAAAAAAAAGTTCATCCGCTGATTGTCATTCGACGAGAACGGATCACTATAGGATTGAGAATAATGGCAATTAGAGTTTTAAGTAATTTAACCATATTTATCGATTGAAATGTATGTAGTTTAAATCTGATACTGAACAAATTATGTAAAGTGACCATTGTTGATCAAATCCGCAGGCTGAACGGATCCTGTGCCCATTCAGGCGAATGGTCTTTTATCGTGAAGACTCCAGATCAGTGAAAAATATAATTCACGGCTTGATGTCTTACTACTGCTGTGAGTCGTCGGGCAAAAATGATCGCATTGCCAGAAAGTTCACCAGTAAAAACGTTTCACCTTCTTGCTGATATTTCGAGTTGAGCTTTTGCTCGTTGCCTGATAAGCATCAGAACTTTGACGTGGCTGCCTGAGAAACCATATCGTTTACGGAATACGATGGAAACTCCAGTGCTCAGGGACCGAAGAAATACAATGAAATGAGGTAATTATCGAAAATACATCAATGCGTACATATAGTGAAGACGGGAGACAATTTTCCTGAGTTTTCAATGTATTAGCATACAATCGAAGCTGAGGATAAAATGAAAAGCTGCCTATATCCACCAGGTTTTCGGCAGTTTGTGCTCTCGTGCAAAGTGTTTTTAATTTCGTTAAGAAAAGTAACTGAGGACATTTATGCTGCGATCATGTTATTGACCTAGCAATTAAAACCAGATTTAATGCCGTAATCTCACTTTATAAATATGAGTGTGCTGCGAAGAGGGTAGTTCTCTGTGTAATTATACCAATTCTACCAATTAGTAACTTTGTACACATCCGAAGTGTGAGTTTTTATGCGGACTGTTCACGCGTCAGAGTTGTGCACTTTAAACGTAATAAAACCCTTTCGAATTGGAATTATACATAAGAAAAAAGGTATTAAGACCGTATTTTAAACCGACCAATTAATTAACATTGAGGGGATCCAGTCAGTCAAATAAGTATAAGAAATGATAATTTTTCTATTAGTTTTTTGCCGATTGCATATCATCTATATACACAGGAAATTATAGATCAAAATTTGGAAAATTAAATAAGTTACAGGAATTTCAATGTTTCAATAAATACGGAATAGCGTGACCCGGCGATATTTGACATTTTAGTGCATGTGTCATTTTTTCGTGTTATATTACATCATATCAGAAGGTTACTGTTTCTCCTGAACTTCGTGTGCTCGCTCATGATGGCAGATTTACTTATGTTTCGAAAGTAAATGGCCCTGTCAAGGCTCAGCCCAGTTCCTTTTCGTAAAAAAACTCACTCGGGTCCTAAGTATCCTCGCTGGCGTCGCTGGGATGATATTTGTTATGGATTCCTATGGCATCGGTCGCTATAGTGACAGTTGCTATGGCAACAGTTGTTATGGTGACAGTTGCTATGGCAACAGTTGCTACGGCGACGATTGCCCTCTACATAAATAGCTATATCCCTCGAGACACTCATATCTCTTGTGAATCCTTTTCTATTTTTCGGAGCCCATATCCCTTGGAAATACCGTTTCATCTCGCAGCAGAACTCCGCAGCGGCTACACTATCCTATCTAGAGTTTTTAACGTGATTTGCCATATCAAATTATATTGTGATCTCAGTGTACTTCGACTGTCTATTTTACACAGAACTGTTTCCAAGACATCGTCATTGTTCTGCATGCAGTCAATGCATGCAATGCAACAGATAAATCGCATTCGAACGTTTATTCGAAAATGCATTCGATTTATTTTTATTTTCCCACACAACGACATTATTTCGGCCCATAATATATAAAGTGCTAGCTGCTATGGTGTATCAGAGAATATGCAAACATCAACGATTTCGCCTGGGAATCCAACAAAAATTGTTTTACTCGATCAAACGATCCTTCATGGCAAGAAGAACGGACAGATAGCCCATTGATGTCTTCATGATCTGCAGAAAAAGTAATCACGAACAAACTGTGAATTAGAACTACCCTTGAGATGCGACGACTGTTAATCATACTTACTCCGTTGAAGAGTTCTAAGGAAAATGCGCAGAACTTTCCAGCTGTTATCTCTAAGGGGATTCGGGATCGGTTGGTCACCATCATCAAAGCTCTTGCTTGCCGTGCCGGCAAACGGTACCATTCACTTTCGTAAGCCGCGAAGCTTATTTCCATGCTCTGGAAATCAGGATAATGTAATTTTTATATCGACGAAGTTGTAGTGAATCAGTATTGCTGTTTTAGCCATTCACTATTTTGCTCATTCGCTACTTTGATTGCATTGTAATAACATGGAGGTAAAAATAGCGAATAGCTAAAATAAGGAATTAAAAAATAATGAACGCCTGAATCTAGAATGGACATAATTGTGAAATTCGCTATTTCAGCCACTCCATTTTTTGACGATTTGCTAATTTAACCTCCAACCGACTTTGGGTCTCGGTTCTTACTGGGACTTGGTGCGGCTTGTGCGCAGCTTTACAATATCACACAGCTTTACAATTCAGCACTAGGGAAAAAAAGTTTTTTCTCTCGAGTGTTAAAGAGTATATTACGCACCTAGGGCAGTAAAGTAAAAATGTCTCAGATCACATGTAAGTGTCGGCCGTGGCGAAGCCGAGGTCGACAAACATGTGATCAGAGGCTTTCTTATTTACTGCCCGAGGAGTGTATACGATTTTTCTCATGGACGGAGCCGAAAGGTGGGAACTTCGTTCCGTGCATCGTGTTTGCGCATGCGTGCTGCAAAAGACTGAGTCGGACTCAATCTGAGTAAGGGTGAGTCAGGATATATAGGAAATTAAATCGTGGGATCTCGAATGATACTATCAGGCAGTTCAGTTGCACCAATCGTTTTCCTAGACTTATCAACCAAATGGTTTTCTCTGTAATATATGGTTTACTTACTTCGTTAGAGAGCAAATCACCGACGTAACAATAAACGTATAGATGGCTAATCGTATAAAAGCCATGAATGATAAAAAAAATGACATGAAGCCACGGGAAGTTGCCGGTGCCGAGGCTTTCTATGAGCGTCTGCAAGCAAGTATGAACATTTTTAATTGATAACCAAACGGTAAGTCCTGTTATTAAACTAACCGTAAACATTGCAAAACCTTGGAAACAAAATGTCACAGTGCAGACAAGCATCTGAACCAAGAGCATGGTGTTGAATGATTCTTCAACGGCCTCAGCGTAACTTTAAAACATGTCCAATGAATTACCAATTATTCTCGTCACTAAATATTATTATAATTGTATATTGAATTATTTCAAAATTGAAAACCTGTTCAGCTCCTCGTGCTTTTTGATTATGGCGCTGAGCTTAGCCCAATAAATGCTAGGATCTTTCACACTTTCCTCGTCCACCAAATTAACTAAAGCAATTTTCACTGTCGAAAGTTGCCCAACGAGATGTAAGATGAGCATGGCAATGAAACTGTCAGGTCCTGAGTAAGCTGTCATCGACAGTAAAGTGCCAACACACTGTCCAATCCAAGTTGGCGCAAATACCGAGAGTTTGTCGGTGTTAAAGGGAAAATATGAAGAGTACAAAAAGCCTGGATTGAGACGTGTATCGTTGGAAGGATTTTGGCGCTCGTAATATCCATAAAATGACTAGGAATATTATTTCAACGTATTAATATATAGTATATTAAAATTACCATTAAATTACTGTTTAATTACAAGTATTCCATTAATTACTATTGGCTATAGTTAGCCAATGGGAATTAATTTTTTCGCGACCATTAGTAATAAATTCATATTAGGTTCAATGCTCTAAATGATCACCAACACAAATAAATATAGACCTCGTAAAAAAAAATTGTGCGACAAATAAAAAATAATTACTCTTGCTCGGTATAAAATTCGTCTTGTGTCAATAAATTAATTAAATCTTCAGAAGTGACTATCGCCCGTCACGCAGAGAGCCAATTTTGTTGTAAAGAAAACGACCATCTCCCGAAGCATTTACTTGTTACTCAATTGTAAATTTTTAGATTGTAAAGTCAATATAAATAAAAAGTTGCAATTTTTAGTATGCGGTATAAAAAAATGTTATCATTGCTCCAGCACTCAAAATTATTTAAAAAACAAACCATTAGTCTCCGTATAGAACTGCATTTCTAGGATGCAATTATCACATTATTTATTGCAAGAAATATAATAAAATATAAAAGAATCTTGGAATCCTTCAAAGTGTACAATAAAATTATACGACATTAGATGTTATTGTTAAAACATTTGTAGCTCATTGAATAACAGAACTCGTTAATTACCCATTATCAGAAACATGTAACATTTTTTTTTTTATACTTTACTATAATTTTGTTTTTCATTATAAAAAGCTGAACAACCTGCATTGAAATGTAGGCTACGAGCATGGAGTTAGTGAGTGATACTGAAAGCATTGAAATTGCCCTGGCGATTTTCGCCATTTTTAGCATAGGTTTTCGCTCTTCCTTCGTTCTCGAGGGACTCCAGTCATTGCACATCAAGTCAAGGAGCGTGGCGAACACTTTTGCAAAAAAAAAAATATCTCATTATTTCACCGCGCTTGTAAGAAATTTAATAGAAAAAAATGAATTCATTAAGAACCATAATTCAGACTCACGTTTTCGACGCGTGGTAAACATTACCAATTTCATCACGGAAATACCCACTGGTACATTGGTGGAAAGGCACTCGATGGTCGCGTTAAGATTTCCCCAAAAAACAACAACGCTCGCCGTCTGTGGGGCGTAAATTAAAAAGAATACCAGAACCACGTAAGCCCACGAACGTTTCTCCATTATCAGCCCCTCGTTAGGCTCCGGCCAAACGCCAATGATTCGCAGATTGAAGCGATTCCAACCATAGGCGTATTTAAAATCTGTTCAATTTCGATCAAAACTGTGTTGTTATAATTTTTGCCAGTAATTTTAGTGATTTGTGCACAGTGCGTTGCGTAATATCTTCAACGGTACCTTCATTCATTTCGGTCGATGTCATTTTCGTCGTCTTTCCACGATGCACTGGCTTTCCTTTGTCAGAGCATCTTGTAGATTTTATTCGCGTAAGGAGTACGCATGATCGGAATGGATAAATGCCATTCCCATCGTCTTGAATAAATAATTGAATGTCAATGGGTACCTGTAACTCGGATGCAATGCAATCACGGGCGGTGTACTTTCTTCCTTGAAGTTTTGATGATAGGACAAAGTTTGGTGGATCCGTAAGAAGCGGGTGGCGACGTACTATTCGATACATGAATAGATGAAGTTCTTTGTTGGCATGTTTATTTCTGAGACGTTGTCATAGCAGTCTTTGTCAAAGGATATTCTAACAAATACATATCTGAGTGGCACGGTACAGTGGCTCTGGCACAATAGTTAATTCGGTAAATCGACATGATCGTCACGTGAACAATTAAAACGATATTGTTACATTTATGCGATTATACAAACTATTTCAACAAAAGTGATGTGGAATCGCTGAGTTATTTCGGTTACTCAAGCAGCCTGTCCTTCATAGCTAATAATACTGACAGGTACCCCATTGAAGTTTTCATTATCTGAAGAAAAGGGAAAGCATTAATTGACATTTGATATTGTACCAAATATTAGGATCTTCATCTGTGGCGCGAAAAATACCTAAATCTGTATTTGTGATATCAAAAGGTAATTACAAAGTAACACAGTGTAGTTCCAAATTGTATTTGCTTGAAAGATATTATACCCCCAGGTTCTATTTTGTATTAGACTCCTTAAAGTGATCCCCAATATGTTACGACCCAAATATTGTGGTCAGTATAGATCCTTTAAACAAGTATCAAATTTATTCCGATATTCATTCGGATGCACGAGCTGTGCCTTGTGTGTTAAGTGATTAAGTAAGTGATCCCCAATATGTTACGCCCCAAATATTGTACGCAATACAGATCCTTTAAACGAGTATCAAATTTATTCTGACATTCATTAAGATGCAAGAGCTGTGCTTAAGCCTTGTGTATTAAATGATTAAGTAAAATTCCTGACTAATCTTCTGAAAGCACATATAGCTTAAAGGAAGTGACGTGCGACAGATGAGATATTTTTCTATGAGAATCAGTTGCAAAAAACAATACGAAACTTACATCGGTGAACATTTCGAGAGAAAAACTGCAAAATTTTCCAGCTGTTATTTGCAAAGGTGTTCTCGATCGATGAGTGACGAACATGAGTGCTTTAATCTCCGTAGGAGCCATGAGGTACCAGTCGCTTTCGTATGGTGACAATCCGATGTCTGAACTCTGTCAAATCAGATATTATAGTTAGTTCAGCGAGGTGGAGATCAATTTTCAGGACTTACCTCAGCGATGAGCAGATCGCCAACCCAGCAATACACAAACAGGTGCATTATTGTGTAAATAGCAAAAAATATTGAATGCAGAACAAAGATTGTCAAATTGAGGTAGGAAATCTCACCCTCCTTTTGATCCATCAGCGTCTGAAATTGAATAATGATTAGCGTAGAAAAACTGAATTTCTTTCTTTTCACGCTCGATCATTTTTCGGTGTTGCTGAAAAACTTACCGTTAACGTGGCAAAACCTTGAAAACATAGAATTATGGTACACACCAGTGTCTGAGCTAATAGCATCAAGTTAAACGAGTCTTCGATCATCCGATTTCGCCTTGGGTAGGAAGCATATGCAAATGTAATTAAACTCATTAATTAAAGTGAATGAAGTACAATGACACAGTAAAGTAAACATTTAATTTGCTGTAATTGTAAATGTCTCTACGGTAAAATCTTTCTTAATCCACACTCCCATAATTTATGGACCGAAACTAGTTTATATATATATTTTTTCTCGTAACTACTCTCACCAAGATCAATATTAATTAGTGAGAAACGCCCCGCTCCAATAAATTATAAGAGTTCTGACTACCGTTCCTTTTACCTGTTGAGTTCCTCGTGTCTCTCAACGATGGCACCAAGTTTTTGGTGAAAAATTCGTGGATCTTTTAAAGATGCCTCGTTTACGATATTCTTAATATTGAGTCGAACTATAGCAAGTTGTCCACACAGATGAAGGACGAGCATTGCAATCAACGCATCGGGACCTGAGTAAGCGACTAATGAGAACCAGGTACCAGCTAACTGGGCAATCCACGTTGATACAAAGTTGTACATATTCCGCGTGTTGTACGGCAAAATTAAAGAATACAAAAATCCGACTGAAAGTCGGGGGTCGATGTCCGGGTTATTCCAATTTTGGACACCAATCAAGACCTGAAGCAAAATTTGTATTGATTTTTGTGCGAGTTCATTTAATTAATTTTACACAGATATACTTGGATTGCCTTATTGTGCACAACGTAAAATAATCAGATATGTACTATTCAACAAATAATGTTTCTTTCTCTTGATTTATTCGTGCGTATGCCTTCTTTAGGCTTTAACCCCTCATTTTTCTCCCCGTTTGTTTTCTCATAGAAATCCCGAATCAGAACCCGATCAGGCCCTTAATTGCACCTGGATCAGAGCCCCATGTCCAACAACGTTACGGCCCTGATATTTGCCAGGTCAGTTAACCTGATATGGGCTAGATTTGAATTGAAGATATATTTTATAGGGAATCAAGCGGTTCCCGTATAAAATATCCAGATGTGCGGTTTATATTTTTATCATTTTCATCGCATACTTTAACTGAATACAATCAATGATTTGCCTCTTATTTGGTAGTTCAAGTAGACAAAAAAATACGATTGCAGATAGTGCCAAAAGAATAAAAAATAATCACAGTTTTGGAACACCTCTAAACTAAAATTTGGCTTACCGGAAAAATGTATATCTTATTTCACATGCAGTGATAGCGCAGGTTTTATCTTTTAATTTTTGAATTAATTATTCGTGCTTTATTTATTGTCGTATTTTAGTTACTTTTACTTAAAAAATGACTGATAATTGCAATAAATCAGATTTGTTGATAGTGTGACATTTAATCGCGTGTCTCAATGTTATATATTTGGTTATCGTTGTTGTTCGGATAACAATATCAGAAACAGAAACTGGTCCGAAATAGAAAGAGAAAAACTTCGAAAAGCACTGTTGATTATATTTTTTCTCGTTGTCAATATCAATAGGAGCAGCTTCATCCTTTCATTTATCACAGTAAAATCAGTACAAAAACGTTGCTCAACAGAAATGAGCATCGAAGTCACACACGGACCGTGCGATCGCTACTGCTAATAAGGAAATCAACTAAAAATTGCTTTGTCACCAAATAAACGAACCCCTGAAGACACGTAAGCGACCAGCAATGAACTCGTCACATAAACGGAAATCAATGAAATTACTCTGCTGATCTTCATGAGTTTCGTCATGATGGCCTCCTCTTCTTTGGTCCACGGATGAGCCCAATCTTCTTCCACGAGTTTCAGTAGATCGCTCAGAACTTTCAATACAATATTGTGAAACTATCTTCCATTTTAAGAAAAATGAAAAAATAGAAAATGTTCATTTACCTTTCCTTCGGTAACGAAAAACTACGAGCTTCATGATGGACACACCGACGGGGACGTTTATCGAGAGGCATTCTATAGTTGCGTTGATGTTGCCCCAAAAAACTGTGACACTTGCGAGTTGCGGTATCCATATGAGAATAAAAATCAGGAGCGAGTAAGCCCAGGCTCGATATCTGAGAAGTACGTTCTCATTGGCCTCCGGCCAAACCCCGATCACCCCCATATTGAACCGATTCCACCCGTAGGCGTAAACGTACTCTAAGATATCATATAAAATTCCAATGAGAGTCGAAAAACACGATATACGCACATATAGGGGGACACCAAACACAATGGAGTGAATTATGATATTTTCAATATAACGAGTTTCATATACCAAAAAAATTATATTGGAAGAATTCGTAATTTCCGATTTATAACCAAAATTATTTCTATCGGAGTACTTAAAAGTTTACAATGACTAATAATGAGATTCAGGGCTCTATTAAACAACTTTGAGTCGCTTGAATTATTTTTTTCAGTCCTCCGTTCAGAAAAGGAATTTCAATCTCTGCAATCATCATTGTTGAATTCAATGAACAAAACTTCAATTATACTTATGGAAAATGAAGGATCCTCCAGATATATACGAAAATATGATACGTTTGAATATTACATATAATAGCAAAAAGTTCTATTCCCAGTATATATGTTGATTTTTTTTCATTTCTAATATGGATTATGACAAATTAATTTTCATACGATCCAACATATTTCCTTTTATTTCTTTATGGACCTCTGAGGTTTTTCAGGAGTATAGATTCGTATATTAGCTCGTCTAATAATTTTTTGAAAAACATGTACTTGGATTGTCCTTCATCGACGCGAACGCAACACACGCTTCTCGATCACTGCCGCGTTACGATTGATATTTTTTTTTACATTTGGAAGCTCCATGCCTGCTCTTCGTGAAATGCAGAGGAGACAACTCAGAGGGACGATATTAAAGCGTTAAATATTAATCAGCCTAGGCCGCGTCCATGTGAAGTTCATCTATGCGTATCAAGTTTGGAATAAAAAATAAGTTCGCATATAGATAGTGCGCTTGCAAGCTCGACAATGCAGTAGTACCATTACCGGTGTAAAAAAAGATTCGTAGTTTCTCTCTGCGTAGAAAGTTACAAATAAAAATTTACTGTAGCCATACGTGGCCGAGAGCTTGGCTGCGAAATCGTATCACCGCTATGGGGAAATATTTATTATTTCCATGATGCCTAGAAACTTTGAAAATGATACGTGGCCATTCGTGTTCATATATTATGCAAGCAACGGTTAAAAAAAAAGATTTATAGCTAGGCTTCGAAAAATAGTTCGTTTTCTGACATCATTCAATGTGGATTGAACTCAAGCTTGAGGATAATGACATTCGAACTTTTCAACAATTTCCATTAATCGATTCCAATTTTTAACTGAATCTAGGATTCACCGAGTGTTTTCAAGTGATTGCAATAGATTACTTTCCACAGATTCAATGCATACCATTTTTGTTCTAACGATCGTTCCTTTATGGTTGCCATGAGTGAAAAATAACTCAACGATGTTTTGAGCAACCTGAAACAACTCGGACTTATTAGACCTATTACCTTTTTAGTGCTATGAGTAATTGGGAAACAATACTCACTTTGCCGAAGAGTTCATAACAATTGTCGACATATTTTCCTGCTGCGTTGACATCTCGGCAGGAATACGATGCCAGTCCTAGTTACGCGCTCTATAATAAAACGGCATCACATAAGATGAGTTGAATTTACGACTTACAGAAATATAATGGAAAAATTTTCAATGGTTTTGAAATTATTCAGGTGATTACTAAAACTTTGTTCTTTACTTACACCTGCCCAAACTGAATGAATGATAATAGTCTAGAGTGTTATTCGTACTGCAAATGTATTGCATCATTCCTCCAGTTTGACTTTCTTATTATTTAAGAGTTGTAATGCAACGTGAATTTTACCTAACAAAGGGAAACCCAAACTAGAACCTTAAGGGATCTTTCCAGTGTGAAAAAGGAAAAAATTCGATTTTTTTGCCTTATCCATTAGTATATACGGTTAAGAACATCCTTTCCAATTTTTAAAGCGAATTTCGAAATATTTTGCTGGGAATAGCCATTCTTAGCGAAGAGAATACCGAGCAGCGGCGAATGACTTGGCGCGAACGGCACACCCGAGTCCCTCGGCTCCTTCTCCGGATTCAATTTTCATTTTTATGCCGCCTTTATACCTACTGCTTTAGACGTCTTAAAAATTTTGAGGCCAATTTATGAAGATTTAACCGTGGATGATTTGCTAGAGCGATGTACGGGTGCGAATATGCAAAATAATTCAAATTAGCGCCAAAACACGTTTTCAATGAGAAACAAATCGTGGAAATCATGGCTTGCACCTTCAACGAAGGTTATGATCCAATTTTAAAAGTTATGGAAACCAACGGTGCGACAATTGGTCCAGCAGTCGCAGCATTCGCTGCCAAGTATGCGAACCGTCGTCGCTCCTTCGACTCGCACAGGTCGACGACATGAGATAATGGAGGAAAATGAGCAACATGAGAAAGCTGAATGTATACTCTATGAAACTAACATCGCAAATTAATCATAAGTACACTGTTTATATGAAATTTTTATACTCGAACCTTTGAACGCGTTTTTCTCGAAACGCCATTTTTCAAAATGGTTGTCCAATTCCCAAGGAACAGTTTTTTACCGATCGTCTCCAAATTTTAGGAAAGTATTCTTAATCCGATTCTTCATCGCCCTATGTAAACTTTTTTTCGAAATATATCTATTTATTTAAAATGAAAAACTGTCGAAAAAACGGCCAAAATCGGTACTTTTTGTTCAAACCGCCGCCATTTCGCCAATTTGGAAAAAATAAAAAAGCCTCCATAACGCGACGACCAATCGCATACACTGAAAAAAATTTATGGCGCCAGCAATAATACCAAGTGTTGCTAGGTCCATCATTCTTTTTATAACCATGATTTTACTTACATAACCAATGCGCATTGCTCTAGCAGCAATATCGTTTTGCCGGTATTGTATTCGTTACTATATCTATGCGAGAGAGTACTCAGAACCGTATGCTTTAGTTACTGGAGAAATTTTGTTAGTCGGGTGCTGCAAGAATCCCAGTATAGCTGTGGGAGCAATACGCGCCGGTGCAGGAGCTACACGCTCAATTGGAAGAGCGATGCGCGTACGCTAGAAACGTGGGTGGCGACGACCGGCAAGACTCGCGCAGCTCGATCGTGACGCTGGCTATCTTTCGTAACCTCAACATTTTTTCGATCGCTGGAAGTTAGCCATCGTTCAGTTCCTACAGCTATACCGTTTCGCTTCTCCAAGCGGACGACGTAAAGCGGAAGGGTTCAGCTATTGGAACTGGGCAGTTACACTGCTGTGCCGACAGACTTGAAAATAGCTTTAGCAGCAGATATTCGGTTGGCACAGCCGTACATTTTTCTCAGTGTAGTAATTAATAATTCGTTGGATTTTTTTGTTTCAGATCAAATTTGCGACCTCTACAATATCCACCATCAAGGTCGTTTTAAAAACAATGGTATTTTTTATTTAAAAAAATATATACATATACATATATATGAACAATAAAAATCGTTTTACTAAAAATCGTTTTATTTCATTTATAAATGTAAATATATGTATACAAAATTTTAGATCGATCGGCCTACAGGAACGGTCCGAAAAAAAATCGTAAAAATTGGCTATTTTTCGGGCCGTCACACTGGAAAGATTCCTTAAATTGCTACTTCACTTCGTTTTCTTGTTCTGAAGAACTGGCCATCTGCCGGTCAACTGATATCAGCAATATAATAATTACAGGATCCGCAATAATATCTATTTTATTTCAAAGATGAATAAGATTATGCTTTTCGCACCGAATAATTGCAAATTGAAAAAAAAAACACACACACACACTCACGAAAGAAACACATACATACTTGTAATAAAATTGTTTATGTGCAGCGAAAGGTATAAAAAGATAATTGCTTGCTTATTATCAGCGGGAATTTGGAAAGAACCGCTTACGATCCGCGAATTTGCCCTTGTCATTTTGACCATACGCTTAACAACAGCGTTTTCACTGCCTGGTTACCTTGACTTCTGCTCTTTCCTTCACAGCGGGTAAGTAGAGGATTGTCGAGTATGTATTGGATGATTGAATACTCCGCTTATCGTATGTCAAATGTGAGCACAAGTCATATGCGAGAACAACTGCGGCGCGTTAGCCATCTATCGGCCAGGCGCGCACTGCCGGAGCAGTAAAGTGTCAGGTGCCGACCCTCCAACTCGACAACCCGGGTCTTCCAATAAAAAATCGTTATTATCCTTTGTTGTTAATTGTGTACTGAGAGAAATTAAGATCATCTGCTATGTGTTCAGTGATAATGATACTTTATTAATCGAACTGATTATCACTGAATAGTTACCAAAACTATCTAAATTTCACCCAATGTAAATATAATTTTCTAGTATAGTGTTGTGATTTTAATTGCTGTAGGTGTTGTGATAGTGTTTCAGTGTCGACACGATGGTCGAGAAAGGTAAATCTCGCTTTCTTTCCCGTTTTTAAATTGATTCTTTGTTTTTGCCAAGTTATTTTGGCGTTTCCCATCATAGAACCGTCCTTTCAGAGTCGAATTGAGAATAAGAGAGCGTTGATATCTAAAATTAACAAACAAAAATTAACTGATGTTGGATCTCGCTCGATATCCGAATTGGAACAGTTATTCGAGCTCTGCGTTCTCCGTTCAGGACTCGACCGAGGTTATACTGTACGCTGAACATAGCAATAAAGATACCAAGACATTTATGAAAAACATTGTCATTTTATTTTTCAGAATCATGCGGAAAAGTTTTCCACACTCTCATGATATTCATACATAAAAACTTTATAACTCTCAACGTGATCGTCGATGTGATTCCATTTATGATATTAACAAATACTGGGATGAAATAAATATATAATAATAATAATAATAATAATAATATTAAATTATGTTTACGCAATATATATACGCCGTGTTCCAGACACAATCTATCCGTCAGTAACTTTCATATAAGATAATTCGAGTTACAATTCTGCAAGGCATCTCTAGCAGAATATGAACAACTCCAAAGTCGCCTGAAGTTTATATAGTAAAAGACACTTCTGGTGTACAATTCATTGCACGACGACCTACGTTATAACACATCGAAACAAAATAATAAAATCAAGAGTCACCAACTGGTCGAATTGGCTCAGACCTATTCGTATATATGCAAAGAAAAAATTAAATAAAATGTGTGTGGAAGATGATTAAAAACGATCGATATTTACAGTTTGGCGTTGCTTCGAACACTCCATCGTGCAGGGGCTTAACGATACTGACTGATGATCGTACATTCAATAGCACGATTGAACATACGCGATTGCTCCTCACGTATATTAAAATAATATGGTCGTTAAGTCTCCGCACGAGAATTTCGTATCTGGGTTGCCACGAGAAATATATTGCAAATGTTTTCATTCGCTTCTCGGTGATATATTGTGGCTGTGACTGTGTCCCGCGGTGTGTCCATTTCCCGTGGATGTCTTTCTCTCTCGTGAACGCAACGACGACGTCGGCTATCTCAGAAGAAGACGTTGCCGGGCCTCGCCTGAGGGCACAAGAAACTCGAACAATCGTGCCTCCTCACGGCCTCCATGACCTCCTCGAAGTGACTGGACACCTGCAACGCTGCTCCCGGCTGTATTCTATAAGATAACAACAAAAATAACGACACAATGATGGTGGTAGACACAGATTGAACAATCTTGTTGAGTTTAGAAAGCGTTGAAAGGGTGCCGCGAGAACATCGTGCCAGGGGGTCTAAGCTCTTCGTGCGAAAGAACTTGAAGATTTAAGGTGCACGTAATTATAGAAACTGGGCAGCAAAATATCATCTCAGTTTTCTTCTGGTCCATTGTGCCTATCGATAAATTTTTGTATTACCATAAACAGCCCAGTTTTTGACACCGATGATACATTTAGATCTGTAGTAAATAAAGTATTCGCCAAATATTAAAAAATGTACACGCAAATTTCACTGTCGAATATTACCGAGGTACGATTTTTTTTTTCTTGTAATATATTTCATAGCGAGATTTAATAGTGAAAGTTGTGACTGACAAAGTAAGTATTAAATACTCTCAAAGTAATGTAAATATCACGAGTATAAACCGCATTATGAACCTGATACGTGACAATTCATTTAAAGGTTAATTTTTGTCATACATTTTTGTAATCTGTAAATGCGTCACCTAATAAAGATTATGTTGCAGTTTTTGACAATGCATTTTTAATCTATGTCGGAATGTCAAAAACTGAGGTCTGGTTGGTGCCACAAACTGCAACATACATGTCAGAGACTGGGTCTGCATTAGTGTCATAAACCGCGACATGGTTAATCCAACAGTGTCAGTAACCCCGGTATTAGACGACGAGAATTAAAACAATAATTTGATTAATATTCCTCAATGATTTAACTTCATAATCGGATAAATCTCATCCAGAAGGCCTCGATGTGCACAGTAACTGATTTTTTGTTTTTCAGTTTTGTAATATATCGTAAATAATAGAAAACCGGAACCTCGGTTGTAAAGTTGTCCGGAACTGAGCCGTCTATCTGAATTTTATTGTTTGCAAATTTTCTTTCAGAAGTATTTTTATAATTATTTTAAACAGAATGATAAAAAGAATGTATTACAAAATTAACTTCATTGTACTCGTGAAAATGAAATTTTGAATTCAATCACTAGACTTGACGCGTGGACTTACAGCACAATATAAAAAGTTTCAGATGTCTTGACTTACAAATAATGTGAATTCTACAACGGCTGGCGAACGACATGGAAACAAAAAGCACTGGCAACAAGGATACATGCTTGGGGGCTTCCGTGACTGCTTTGCAGATTCCTCTTTAAGCGGGATTTGTATCCCACGCCACTAAGGCCTATTTCGTTCACTAGATAAAACCATGATGGACAGACAACTTGGAGGCGAATTCTTCTTGGTAAGTCGAAATTACCTTCAAGTCGCGGCTTCTTAAGCTGCAATTTCTGATGTATTTTCTTAATTTCATTCGAGACTCGTATTTTAAACCAACATTCCTCCGTTTCCTTATCAGGTCCCATTTCGATTTATGCATGCACGCGAGATTCACGAAGGAAAGAAGGCGCCAAGCGAATATCGTGTTTATACCACTGGCTCTCGGAACAGTACTAGGCGCCTGAGTGAAACTGTGCTAAGAGGTAAAAGTTGAATCAGTCAGTGGGACGTTAATGCGTGCGAGCGAAAGCGGGAGAAGAAAGTTATCCGCGTGTACGGTACACAGTTCCGCTTGGCCACCTCGTGCGTCTTGCTCGACGCTGCACTGTTCAGTAGACATAGCCACGCACATGCAGACGGTGCGTACTACAGGAACTGGACTATTGCAAACGTACGGACTCTTTTCTAAGTGTTATTTTCTATTTCCAATATCATTCAAGCGGTAAAGAATGATTTCCAGAATAGGAACCACTTTAATAATCTCTCGATATCGCACTGAACAGTAATTATTGCCTTACATGCGCAGACAGCGTGTACTACAGAAACTATCGGAATACTTTGCAGGCAGACCTGATTTAGATATGTAATTTCTTTATTTCCAACGTCAGGGACGGGCGATAGATTATAGACAGAAAATAAATCATTCGATCGAGCAGAAATCCCGTGCTTGACGACGAAAAGAGAATCTAGGACGTCATTAAGTATTGGTTTGAATAATAGTAATGACAAAACACCATTAATTAAATAGTTTCTAACCATTTTAACAGTGAAGAAAAAATCAATTGTGACCAAATCATTTCCTTGAATTTTTAACAATACATATGATTTTTCAGACGATCCTAATAATTGAAAAATGTTATTTTCTTGATGGAAAAAATTCCATAGTACATAGAAGAAGTTACGAGGGTATTTAACCGACAGTTACACGAAAAAGACTTAAGAAGTTTTCATAATCGAAAAATATTGGAATTCCCGGTCCAAAGGTTCTCAAAAAATCAAAGAAATCACTTGCAACTTAAAAAAAAAACAGTTCCATTGATCGAATCTGTCAGCCTTTTTTAGACGCATATATTAATAATTTCCGATATTACTATTATATTTTATCCTAAATGAGGTCGACCTTATTTGGCTGCGATGAAAAGAAATTCTGTACGAATAAAAATTCGTAATCTAAATTCGTAGTCTACAAGTTGGACAATTAACCTGTAAGGTATATTGACATGACATTTTCGATACTTACAGTCCCAGAAGTGCGTCCATCTTTTTCTCCATAAATATCGAGGCGTCCTGTCCCCTCTGAATCATAGCATCACAGAAAATCCTCTTGGCACATGGTGTATTCGTCCAGTCACCAGCGATGTGAGCAGCTTCGGAGACTTCGGCGTTTTCGAGATTCTGAAAAGCGTCATCCAATTCCTGATCACTGTTGACGCTTCGTCGGTTCCTCAATTTAGGTGCTTCTGATGGTAGCCTGGACATCTCTTGAGCGACGGTTTCAACTTGTAGAAGATCGTCGGCCGTGGAAGGTTCGTTGGGATCGACATTGTTATCCATCACCGAATTGGATTCCTCGTACTCATGGACATCGTAGAATTCGTCGTCATGGTTCTTGATGACACTTCTCGAAGGAAGAAGGATTTCAGTGATGTCAATTTTTCCCTTGGCAGGAAGGTCGATTTCTACAATTTCCGCCATAGAATCGGGACCCGTTCGTCGAAGGCGTTTGCTTCTCACGAAATCCTGTACATCTTCACCCTTCAAAACATTCAAATAGTCGATACTTCGTTTCCGTCTTCTGGTCTGGACATAGTCAGTCTCGTCAACCATAGGCTTCGTTTGACGATTTTCTATCCTCTGATTGTCGTTCACTTCTTCCAGAACCATGAAAACGCCGTCTTCATTTTCACTTGAGTGAACCTGACCATTCGCTGCATGAGTTGCACTGTCAACTCCGCTATACAAGTTCTTTGGACTCACTTCATCGTAAGATCTTGATTGTCTCCACGCCTCCTGCTGGTTGGTAGATTCACGAGTGGGGAAGTATGTCGGGTTGTTGTAGACGGCTTCCAAAGCTCGCCGGTTCTCCAGCTCATCGTCCTCATCCTCCTCGTCCTGTGATCGCTTCAGCACGTCAACGTCCAGATAACGACCAACAGCAACGGCACCGATTCCGAGAGCTGCACCGGAAGCCACTAAGCCGAGAGCAGGTATGAGGATTGAGGATCCCGTAGCTACCGTACCAATTTTATCCTGGGCCTCCTTACCTTTAGTGAGACCGAGGTTCTGCGATATCTTGTGGGTTGCCTCCACCAAGGGATCGAACACTGGCCTCGTCAGCTGGGAAACCCTCTCCACACCGGTCGAAAATTGATTCTTCAGGTTCTCGGATATCTTCACCCAGAACGGCTGGTCGTTTGGCTGCTTGAGTCCGTAGAAATGCTGATTGGGATAGTAGTTCTTTATTGTGTAAGAGTCCACTACGTTCTTGTCATTGAGCACATATTTCTTCTTGTGCCTCTGCTCGGTGAAGGAGTTTTGGTTTTCTGGAAAATTTTCCGGGCGTCTTTTCTCGCTCTTCAGAATCTTAGCCGGTTGGACACCAAGTTCAGGATGAGCATATTGGAGAACTGGAGTTCGGGCACCTGGTTTCAAGGCCAACGGAGCGATCTTTTGACTGACTGGCGTGTACATCTCGGAGTTTGGATAGATCTGCGTGCCTTCGGGGCGGAGCATCCGTTTCTGGAGATTCGAACGATAGTTTTCGTTTCGGGTGTCGTAAACCTCGGCATTCAGGCTCGCGCTCTGATGACTTTTTGGGTTCCACTCGAAATAAATGTTCCTGTCATCGTCAAAGTTCCTGCCGTATCTGCAATTCGCATAAAAAATGCACTGGATTAGTAATCAGTACTTGCCTAATAACAAATATAATTATTGCGCAATTGTGAGCTTTCAAATTTACCATAAATCATTTGAATTATAACTTGTACTTCTGAATAATTTGAAAATATCCATTATAGCTACCTGCGATTAACGTCATTGAAGAATCGCTCGAACCTCTGCCTCTCAGCCGTATTGTCAGTGGTGAAAAAGGTCGAAGGTTCCAAAGTGACAGTGGTTGCTCCTTCGGGTACAAGTTTATTGTTGATAACCCTGGCGTTTCTCCATGTCTGAATTTTGTCCATAGGCTCATCAGGTACCCTTGTTCCGTGGATAACAGGCGTGCCATCAGCGTCCATCGACATGGGCGTCCTTTTGGGCAGCGACTTGACATTTATTTCTGATCGCACCGTGACTTCAGCTGGCACGTTCTTTCCTCCACGATTTTTCGACAGATTAGCGCCAATATTGGTCCTCGTCAGAGGTCGAGGTTGATGCGGAAGAAACGCATACTGCATGGGCTGATTACCGACTATTTTCGCGCGCATTGTTCCATCCATCTCGAGATTTCTCGTCTCCCGATCTTGAAAGTTTCTTGACACGATTATACCCTCTCTCCGCACTTCCGGACTTTGATATCGGGCAAAACTCGTCCTGTCGTCGAGGACCACGTTCGAGTCAGACGGAAGTGGCTTCCACTCGAAGTACTTCTCGGTCGTTGCGTCATTTGTCTGCAATGCTCTGCCGTCCTGGTTCAGAGGAGTCCAACTTCCGTAATCGATTTTCGTCTCACCGAACGAACTTTGATGCTGAATCTGAGATTTACTCGATGACTCACTGTTGCTTCGGTTCACGGAGGTTTTTGGAGTCTCCGGCTCTTGTGGGCGCGGCTCCAAAATTTCCGATGAAGTTCTCGTACGAATCTGCTCGACCTGTGCTGATTCCGATCTTCTGACTTCGTCTCGTCTTTCTTGAATCTGAGCCTCGGGATTCGTTGACACAGGGTTCGAAACATTGCTATTGTTCTCAATCGACCCACTTCGCGCCTCAATCCTTTTCGAAGCCTCGGATGCTTCCTGATCCAAAGTCTTTTGACTCTTCTCGCGACGCTTCACTATCAGCGTCGCCACGTTTCCCTCACTCGTCCGAACTTTCAGCTCTTCCGTTTCGCCAGGAAGACTCCTTGCGACCTTAAGAATGGTCCTTGTGTAACTGGGCTTCGGAATCTCCGCCGAAGATGCCAGAAGAGTTCCGATGATGAGGACAAGCCCCACAACCATCTACAAAATAAAAGCAAAATGTTTTACTGTAAACTTTGTTAAAGCACGCGTTCAGTAATGGCAGGACACATAGAGGAATTACTTGTGAAAATTTCACTGACATGGATCTCAAAAAGAAACCAAAAATCACTTCGGGCAGGTTTGAAAATAAATGAAGGCAAGAATACGTCCAATTCTATATTATGTATAAAAGTACCTGCCATTCACTGTACGCAGAGTATACGAAAATGATTATTGTATTCATAAATTAGTGATAAGTAAAAAATTATGATTTATAATATAACTCAATCAACTTGTTGAATAAACAATCTTGTCTGTTGAAAGACCAATGTTTAAGTTGGTTCGACTACCAATTAAAATCTTTATTGATGTCATAATTCGCAACTACCATCGTTTGGCCACGTACCATTTTTTTCTGATGGTTATTAACTAATCATTCGATTTCAACATATTATTTGGTTATTATTTTGGATCCGGGGCCAGGAGGAATGTACGTAATAAAATATGGTTAAAAAGCATAATTTTTAATAGTGTTACAAGAATGTAGTAGCAGTAATTTGTAGATTTCACACGTAAAAGCTGACGGGAGCCTTAATAGAGTTGTGTAGTGGTGATAGAAGGTTTCTATGATAATTATTCGAGCCTTGCAAACGTGAATGCTTAATCAATCTGCATACTTTCGTTTCGACGGGCTTTTGCATATTTATGAGTACAGACAGCCGGTAGCTAGAAGTCCAGAAGCGCAGCCCGTTCCTGTACATCCGTGAGCGTAGAATGTGGTGAGAGAATCGCAAATAGTTATGCAGACGATGCGCTCAGTTGTGACCCCCACGCGAATTTTCTACTCGCACGAATCAGCCCTGATCGCGTTGTATTACCGATAAAGGCCCACGGGGAAACGAGTTCCTAGACGATTCAGCTCTTTTCGAAAGCTACATTTATGTCGCCAGCATTTTTTACCTGCAGTCATTGATTATTCATTTGTATTATGGAAGTGAGAGGCATGATACTAATTCAAAAAACCTCTGCAAAACTGAGGCATGTGAAACGTACGATATGAACGACCAGAGAGACCGTGGAAATTCCGCTGACTATAAACTGCTCTTCATTAGTAATTTATGCCATCATTATTTTAAAAAATTGCAGTAACTGCCAAACACTACAAACTATATTTTTATTGTCGATTAAAAAAACGTGGCATTAACTTGAAAATAACTGAAAGTAAATTTTACTCTGAATTTAAAAAAATGTTTACCATAAAAAATATATACTTGGTATGTGTTTCAGAACATATGAGAAATATATTCAAACAGAAAACATGTCTGAAATATCGAAAAATAATCACTACGTATCTTTCTAAAATTTTTGATAAAATACCGAAAAGATTTGCATGTTAGATATGTGTTTTATATATCTATTCTCTAAGTGGGAAGTTCTCTCACCAAGCTAACAAAAACGAAAAAAACAGTAAAAAGTGTATTTTTTATTTTGGACTTATTACCGCGAATGCCATTATATCCTGATTTCTCGGGAAATTCATAGTACCGTACACTAGTCAGTCACTCAATCATACCAACGGTGCCCAGTTCGGATAATCGTGCACCGCGCGTACAGAACCTTCGCGAGTTATTGCGGTGGAGTAGTTACGTCGTGGTCGTCTACAGCGAAATAAGCGACGGGGGGTAAAATACAGTTGACTCATCTGACAGTTGGGCGATTGAGATGAGAGAGAGAGAGGAAAAAAGATAGAAACGCTTATCTCACTCTGTCCCTCACGTTCGTAGGTTCTAATGTCCGAGTAGAGAAATTTAATCGTTCACTGCGAAATTGCGACGCGAGCTCACTTGGTGGCGCGCATTCTTAGTCGGGGATTAGAGGAAATTGTTTTTGCGGTTGACTCTCCGAATAAACAGCCTCAGCTGCTGTCGGGTTACTTTCTATTATTGGTTCGGAATACCCGCGAACCTGTAGCCTCCTTAAAAGATAAATACGGTAACAGAGTAACTTCTTTTTTCCGTCATCATTTTGCTTCCTCGTGGAGGAAGATTAGTTTGCGTGGAATTTTTTTTTTTTTTTTTCGAGGTTTATTATATCAAGACTCAGAATAGCTCAAAAGATCCAGAAAAGTGGTTTTGAAACAATTTCGGAATGAATATGTATATATGCGTATGTGGCCGATTTGCAAAATTCAACCCTTCATATCTCAACAGCGACTTTAACATTCCAGCTACAATTTTGCTGATATGTGGCACAGTTAGACAACTTAATTTGTGAAAATTCTAGTTCTACATTACAAATTTTATTTCTTGAGCTAAATCCCTTTTTACGAATAAAACAGTGTTGAAGGACGATTGGTTTTGAATTTGGACTCAATCGACCAATTGACTCGGCTTTACTTGGACTTTGAAGTTTTTCAGAAAATTAACGTTTTGCTCTGACTTACTTTGAACATCACCAAATAAACAAAAATTTTCTACAGATGAAAAAAAAAAACGATGTTCAGGTTTTATGGTGTTTTAAATTTTTTGAGAACCTGTAAATTTCCACTTTTCACAGAGCTTTTTATGAGAAAATAAAAATTGATTAATGAGCTTCCTAATAGAGCTCGTTTTGTTAAAAGTTAAGATCAAGAAAGAAACAATGTGCAAAATTCTACTTTGTGACTTTTGAAATTATGAATAATTTCAGTCCGCGATCGTAAAAAAGAAAGGAAATTATTTAGTACTCAATGTGGCATGCTCCACTTTGCAAGTTCTTTTGTAATCTTCGAAATATAGACCTAACACTTGGAACAATATCGTGTACTGTTCTGACACACAATACCCATCAATCTAATCGCTTGTTCCAATTCTTAATTCATCTTACTCGTGCGGCGTCTCCCATCGCGATCCTCTGGCAAATTCACTTTCTACGTCGTTTCTTCGCTCGCTCGATTCTCGCTTCGCAAATGGTATATTACCGGACTGCATGGATCGTAAATCTTCCCAACCCGCTGTGGCAACTTTCACCGGCGAGTTCCTGCCTCGCCTACTCGACCAACGACGATTTTTCGACGGAAGGAAAAAGAATAAATAACGTTATTTCCCTTATATGCAGATTCGCGCGAAAGGATCGTCCCCGAAGATTTCATAGTGCATAGACAAATAATAGCCTATCTCGTACATGTGTATCATCGTGTCTACGGAAATATCAGACATTACCTGCGAGACGCATATGTACAGAACATGTGCCCCTGAACCGTGTCACATACACGGAATTTCCGCTCTACATAATGCTACTTGCAGACGTTAATTGCTTGGCAATTAAGCCGATCTAGTTTTTCGATTATAATATAGTGCTGAGGAATAATATTGAACTCTATCATTTTTTTTTCTTTTTTATTTTCATGGGAAATAGGCTAGATCTGTCTGTTTAGGTTTTACTCGATTTAAAATGCAGTACAATTTCAGAAAATATTAACAAATTGTGAATAGCTACATTGCATGCAACAGTTGGAACAACTTTGGTCCAATCCTGAACACTCTCCTTCACTTTTGTAACAATGGAAACCCGGAACACGTGACTAACGACGGGAATTGTGTATGCACGGTTACAAATGTGCAAGTGCGATTAAATAGCGAGCAGGTATGAAGTAAGAGCAAGCATGCACATAACCAGCGCACTTATAAAGCCTTTTATGGGAATGTCTGGATAAAAATGCCGACAAGCAGAGACTCAGTTAGTTTTTAGACAAAAGGAGATTAAGTGATTGGTACTACCAAAATCATACTAAATATGCCCTTTACTCATTCAACCGAAAGTAAAAGCCATGGATGAAAGATTCATAGGATGCCGAAAAATGTTCAATCCAATACTACAAAATCAGGTTGTCACATTGTTTTTAAAAAACTAACATCAAATACATTGTTGTTGAAGTATAAGACAGAAAGTGACGATATAATTAAATATTCACGACTTTCGGAGAAACTGTGACAGGCCTTACGAGTGTCAAGTGAAAATTATTCGTTGTTGCAACTATTTGAACATTCAAATTATCATTTACCATAATTTGTACGCAATGAAAAATATTAATTCGATTATGAAAATACGCCATGGACTAATAAAGAATTCCCATTTTATATCTGCGTGTATCTTCAAATGATATAAAAAATCTATTTTCAAGACATAATAAACAAACGAAAAACTCTGAGAATATAGAATATTATTCAAAATGAAACAGAATTGAATCTATTCACTCATTTATCTAAATATCGATTTCAAGCCATCAACAGTTATTAAACTATCATTATTATTCCATACACCATTACGAAGGTTTATTACCAAAACGGGGTAAAATATTCTAAATTCCATGCACCCTATTTACAAAAAGCACCAAAACCATTTGAAGAAAAATTTTTACCTGAAACTTAGTCATGATGATAAGAATTGTCAATCTTCCGTGCTGATACGAAGTCGTTATTTAAAAACTGTGATTCAACAATTATTGACCGGCGTCGATGCCTACGGTCCCGTCTTCCTGTTATCTTCGATGAATTCGGGTTTCTTTTTCAAGGAATCATCGCACGTCCCAACTCTTCCGTATCAATTTGTACAATGTTTTACAATATATAACTTGTAATGAAAAAAACAAAACAAAAAAAAACGTTGAGTAGAAACGTCGAGTTATTGCATTTGGTTTGCTCGGAGAGCACCTGTTGACTCCCGGAATATCTTCACGAGACTGACGGCAGTTCACCGGCGACTCCTCATGTCGCTGCAGACTTCTCACTGACCCACTTCTCCACACCTTCTGCCGGCATGCTGCCGATGGACATACAGCATAGCCACCAACAGTCAGCCATCCATTGGAGTCTTTTAGTATTTCGTGTATGTATATCTTTCCGCCAGCCATGCGTGTACCAATCCATTGACTCTGCGTGTGAATGAACAATGCATCCTTTTTTATCTCCCTCTCTTAATTCGTAAATCAGTCGGCCGACTAAACGTCTTCATTAATTAGGATTAATCAAGACAGTCACGAGCTTATTAAATGATGATCATCTTCCTCGTTGCATTATGGATATTGAAAAAAAAAAATCCACGGTGTGAATTAATAATTTCTAATGAGTCTTCAACTATAAGAATCCACTTATACTTCCTAATACTGAAAGCAGACGCTTGTAACTAAGTTACAATCGCGTAACTAAGTGTATAACAATTATCTGTACAACTTCATAGAATAATGAGGTTATAATAACAGTTATCAGTGGTTAGAGATGCGGAGTTTTTCTAGCAACTACAATGATAATTTTTCTCACAATAATTATATTCTCTCTTTCTCTCTCTCTCTCGGGAATTCATTTCGAAGTCATTGGCCACCTTGGAGCCAGTCTGTCTGTCAAAATTCGAAAGAAGAAGGTGAAGGAGCCGGCGAGCGAGAAGGCGAGACGAGGGAGAAAGCGCTTTGGGTGAAGAGAATTTATTAAATGCGTGGTGGGGATATAGAAAGAATTGGAAGATGCACTGAAAGGAAATATCAAGTATAATATTGTGATCGGTAATTTGTTTTTTCCATTTATTCATAAGAAAAAAAAAACGATTGATTATTAAAGCTTATTCTTCAAAATAAATAAATAAAAAATTTCTGTATACAAAGTAAAGTAAAAAAAATCGTGAATGGTGACAGTAGATTGGTAATAATTCAGTACGCGACAGGAAAAATTTGCGATATGTAGGTTACGATTATATTTCATTCACACGGTAAAGTCAGAGTTGCTTGTAATGACGGGTATATATTTTCCAATGTGGACTATAATTTTTACACCCGCCACCAGTAAAATTATAAATGTACAAAAATTACTGTGCAGTTCAGTGAATATGACTGCTATACCAGTGGAATTAACATTTCGCATAATGTTAAAATAGCAAGAATGAATGCACTTATTAGCAATTGCATATTCGGAATAATAAATGTCCACCCGTGATCGTTATGCAATTTTTAATGTATGCTAATACCATACTTCGCTATCGAAAATTCTAATAAGATGCCGGTAATACAGTACAAACAATAAAAATGTCTGTGGGCTCATCATGACGAGCCAATAATGACTACTGCACCCAGAGAAATTATTTATGGGTTATTTCCTCAAGTGCTCCTATTGGCTTTTACTATCCCCTCCCCTCTATTTCCCATTACATTTCTCAAGACCCCCTAGTGTTGTCCGATAGAAACGGCTTTATTTTTACCGAGTTTCTACTGTATGAGAATACATTAGAAACTCAGAAAAACTGCTTCCCGCTTAACAATTGCACCGAGAGAAAAGATTTTATTGACGCCAAAGAAATGGGTGGGTTGATTTTGCTTTCATTGATTTCAATGACATAGGACACTTGACTTTCCAGGAGAACATTTAATTGCCTGTAAAGAACCATTTGCTTGGTGAGCATGTAATAAAGAAACGATTTCATTGATTCATTAAAAAGATATACTTGATAGCAGCAAGTGCGGGGAATTTCATCTACCAATTTTAAACACCTATAAGGCTGACTCAAGTCCCAAAAAAAAGAGAATTTCAATAAGCACCAATTCAAATAATATGCTAATAGACGCGCTGGCAAATAAGGAAATTAATTTGTTTTTACCAAATTTTTTTTAAATCTAATAAATCTAATTCTCTCTGGGTGTAAAACGAAGGTAATTTGAGTAGCTACTATTTTATTTCCATCGTGTACCTACACCAACCGAATATTCATTTACGCCGCGAAAAAAAAATTACTCTCAATGAGGAAAAGCGTACCCGGTGGTCCAGCCGGAGACGGAAGAGAAAATACTTGTGGATAAAGACATTAAGGAACGCGGGAAGTAATCATCAACTTCCTTTCACCTCAAAATCTTTTCGCACGCTCTCAAAGGCAATTTTTAGTTAATCTATATATGTGTGTATATATATATATATATATATATATATATATAGGTTATGTATGTGGATTATAGGTTGTAACGAGATTCTGAAATAGCGAGGAAGGAGGTGAGGTATAGGAGAGGAGCTCTCTCGGGCGACGATCTGGTTCACGATGGAAAGTGCTCGCCGTGGCTGATGCCGTGCCGATCCTAATTCTCGAGCACAGGAGATCTCGTTCTACCAAATCGAGATCGAGAATACTCGAGGATTCGGAACACACGAACCTGATGTCTCCGGACGATTCTCCCGCGTTCGCATCAATCGTATTAATTAATTGAAAGAGGAAAGTGAATTGAAAGAAGCTACACCGATTTCTTCCAAAATTACCAGTTTTTAATTTGATATTTTTTACTATATCAATTTCAGTGAATTTTCAACAAAATAAAACTAAAGAAAGTCAAAATTTAAATTAAAATAAAACACCTGACGTGATCACGGGTCAGTGGCTACCGAGGCTCTGATTTGACAAACATCTATTACTGGGTGCCGATTAGTTCTAAGTTAAACTGACAAACTTTATTATTTAATTCACAATTTAGTCGACGATCTAGCTCATAACAAGAGATAATCATAAGATGTGTAATTGGGGGCCCCAAAACTGATCAAAAAATTTGAACCTATACTCTGTAGATTTAGAAAACGATTATGATATATTCAGAAATCATCCCACCATATATATTCTCAAGTATATATTGTTAAACATTTATATATATAGCACATTACAAAATATTTAACAGTCAATAAATAAAGATAGTTAATAAAGCAAATTAGACGTCAGTATTTGTCATATTTATCTACGAATATTAACATCCAACAATTAACCAATTGACTGTATTTAGTACTTTTTTTTGGAAAAATTATATCAATTTATAGCTAAATCATGTTAATCTCGCCTTGAAAAATTATTTATCGAGATGATAAATGTCCATATTATAATGTATAATAAATACGTTTGCCTTATAATTATAAGAAAATAAAGACAGTTAAAAATGTGAAAAAATATCTCTAATGGATTGGATAAATTGCATGTATACCAAAAATCACTGAAATTACAGAGTCAATTGAAGGCTTTACATCGTGACTTCGTGTCTCACTCTCATAGTATAATGACGATATCTGTACTCTGAAATCTCTCGGTTACGCTTCTTTCGTTTTCAAGTTCACGATCATCAGGTGTGCGATTGGATGTCAGGGGTGCCTGACCAAGTGTAGGACAATCTACTGATCAGAGTCACGTCGGCCTCCGCTTGAGCGACTCGAGCACAGGACACCGCCAGAGTTCAGAGACCTTCACAGTGAAAGTCCACTGGCAACCCGTGATGCGCGCATCCGTAACCTCGGAATTCTCTTCCTTCTGATGCACACCGCTGATACATATATTATCGGTATTTTTAAAAACTACTGGGACACGCTCCGTCGATGAAAGAAATCGTAACTTTATCATTAA
Organism: Clistopyga incitator; assembly: GCA_947507545.1. NCBI lineage: Eukaryota > Metazoa > Arthropoda > Insecta > Hymenoptera > Ichneumonidae > Clistopyga > Clistopyga incitator. Next base: position 6,168,243 of record OX382173.1, on the reverse strand, counting down.
AAATGTACTGCTAATGAGCCAAATGTAATAAAAGGAACCTGAATATTTTCATCCTCCATAATATTAACTTCTGGATTCCTAACAAGCACCGGAATTCATCAAGCACTTAAATAAAATATCTTAACATAACTAATTGTTGAATTATACGAATAAAATAATAATAAACATTGCTCGATCCGTTATGGGAACCATGCAAATAAAAAAAAAAATTCCAACACTCATTTTTACTAACTGATTTTTTTTTTTTAATTGGTTATTCGAACTTGATATCATTTATTGCAAATGTATGAAAATTTATATGGCTGCACGACAATAATTTTGTTTAATATTTTCGTTTATAATAACCCATAAAATAATAATCTTAGGTCAGCTGTAAATCCTTGATTACAAGGATGACTCTTATTCCCCTCATCCGTCATATATTCATACGTGACGATGAAAAAAAAAAAATTATGTCTGAGAGTCGAGGCCTCACGACCTTTCAGAAGCACGTGCCCGACCTCGTCTTCGTCACTGCCGATCCGTACATTGAATACCCGAAAAAAAGAAATATCCGCGGGTCTTGACACCGGCTGTGAGTGATTCTCGTGCTGTTGTCGTTTCGGGCTCTTGAATAGAAAAAGAAAGTTGAAAGAAAAGTGGTGGCGAATGACAGAAGCAGGTAGTATTCCTGAAGAACCTGCTACCGCAGGCTATGCGCGATACAATGATCCGTGCGACTCGTGTTACGCGTATCGTCAACGAACCCGCAAATTCGCCTCGACAAGTAGTAGCAAGGAATTTGCGTTAACGTCACTGTATATCTCATTAAGGATGCTTATAATCCCAACAAAAAATTTGTTTACACGACAAATGAATTTTGCGGCGAAAGAAAAATCTCGAAAAAAAAAACCATCGTCGATGGAATTTCCCACGGTCAAACATCGATTTTGAAAAAAAAAAAAACCATAATTAAAAAATTTTCAAATATATTGTTTAAAAAAATGTCAATAAGCTTTTCGATAACATCAATTTTTATATGACATAAACTTTATATGACATTTATTTTATAAGACATTGTTTTTATGGAAAAGAGCGATCGATGGTGCGAAATTTTCTTAAATTACAAATGAAAAAAAACGGGAATCGTGCAAAAATTTTTAAATTATTTGAAAAACTTTTGTCATTGTTATTATTTCAAGTAAATGTTTTTGTTATTGCAGTAAACGTTTTTATTATCTAGTAAATAGGACTTATTTTTATATTTTTCTGTTGTTACGGAGTACTCAAATTGTAATGGTATGAAACTTTTGGTTGGCAATATATGTATTAGGGTGTGTCATTTTTGGGCATTTTTTTTTCGACTCAGAAACAGGTTGTATACTTTCAGGAAGGTAAAATAAGAAGCCTGTAAAAATTTTAGCTCTTAATATTAATATTTAGATGCGCCTCATCGCGAATTTCTATTTCCCATTTAAATAACATGGGAAAAAAATTTTTTCATGTTTGGAATTTTATACGTTGGCAATGGCATATTGTTCGATGGAACGCAACACATATTTTATAGAGAATCGCACGCTCTACAAAAAAGATGTCTTGCATTTTTTCGATAGACATAGTCATTCTGATGATATTTGAGTTCAAAGTTCAAAATATACGAAAATTCATCTTTTTGTTAATTTTTAACATAAACATAAACGTTTTTTTTACTATTAATGGAAATAACGAAAGATATTTTTCGTGAGTATTTTGTCGATTTTTTTTGTAACTATTTATGATAAGTATCAGCCCATTAGAACCAGTTTCGTGACAGAAGACAGGTCTCTACAGCATTGAACAATTCACCAATAAATATTAATTAATCATGGATGAGACAATTTTCATGGTAAATTTAATAATTTACATAAAAGTTGATTGAAGATTCTCAATAGAGTCAATAGTTTCGCTATAATATTAACAAAAAGATGAATTTTCGTATATTTTGAACTTTGAACTCAAATATTATCAGAATGGCTATGTCTATCGAAAAAATGCAAGACATCTTTTTTGTAGAGCGTGCGATTCTCTATAAAATATGTTATGCGTTCCATCGAACAATATGCCATTGCCAACGTATAAAATTCCAAACATGAAAAAATTTTTTTCCCATGTTATTTAAATGGGAAATAGAAATTCGCGATGAGGCGCATCTAAATATTAATATTAAGAGCTAAAATTTTTACAGGCTTCTTATTTTACCTTCCTGAAAGTATACAACCTGTTTCTGAGTTGAAAAAAAAAAATTGCCCAAAAATGACACACCCTAATATGTATGCATCCTTAATAAGGCTTCTCGAAAGAGCCACTCGATGTAGATTCACTTGGCGATTCGTGATCTTGTGCCGTACGAACTGCTTCGTGATCTTGCGATATGATACTGTTATTATTATATTGTGAAAAAGCGCTCGAACGAAGAGAAATGATTGGGGGCATGTAAGAGCGTTTTCTTTTCGGTACTAAAGAAAACGCTTGGCAAATCAGATCAGTAGGTAAATAGCGATGACGAGGAACAATAGGTTTGCCTATGATAGCCTCTTTCTACTCAGAACTCGTGACCAATCTCCTTTGTCGCGGTTGCCGGAGCTCTCCCATAGTCTTTTTCCCAATTAATTCATCCTCTGTTGCGCGAGAGGTGATATCATTTTGTGTTTCCGCTCTCGATGCTGCACGGTTATGAATTAATATATCTCTTTACGGTAATTGCACTACATACCATTTTATGGAGTTCACGAAATGTTTAAAATGCAAAAAAATAGTTGCACGGGAAAACCAGCAAATAAATCGCCACAGAAAAATTTTTGACAGCTGTCAGTGGTAGAAGTCAATTTTAAAAAATTCGTGAACAACGGAAGTTTCAAATATATATTTTTTCTGTACTTGGTGTAGCTACGGCGTTAACTTGTATGCAATAAATCAAATGGTTTACGAAAATTGGTTACATGAAATTATGCAGTAAAAAATTAATAAGACTTTCAGAAAATTAAAATGTTTGTAAATTTCAAACTCGAAGCTACAGAAAATTAATACATTCCGTTATGTTTTATTTTTGCATTTTGAGGTAATATATTTAATCTATCTAACTTAAACAATGTGCTTCCTTAGGACAAAACCAGTCATGACTTTTGTGCACCCGAAAAACTCGATTCCATGAATTTATTTGAATCGAATACGGGATCTATTCAAGTAAAATAAATATTTCATCATAAAATAAAATTATTTCATCAAAATAAAATCCTATCATGCTAGCATTTAGGAAGAAATTTATTTCATTGATGCTCTTCTAGGACTGTATTTTAATCAAATGCAATTCACTACATACGAATAAATCGTATTAATTTTAACTAAAATTGATTCAATGTAAATAAAGTTTCATTTATTTCGAATAAATCCCTTCAGACCGATTTCTCTGGGTGTGCACATTTTATATTCTTGTATATTTGAATATAAAAGCATTATACACTACAATCTGCATAACATTTTATATATTCTCTGTTCAATAATGAATATCATGTTTGTAAGTGTGTACATTTCAGATCGTCTTGAGCAAACGACAATAATTTGAAGATCGACCTTTTATTGCGACTGCGATGACTTCTTCGAGTTCCATGAGTTGCTCGGTGACAATGATGCGAAGACAAACATCAGATGAAAAACCCACGTACGTGCCCGTTGTCTCGAAGACATTCAAGGACTCTCACTCTCTTTCTGTCTCTTATTCTTTTTCTCTGCAGACACTTGCCTCTTTGTTCGTCATTGTGCATCGCACGAGTTACGAGGAGGACGTACTCGTGGTGTACTAAATACTGGTTTTCCTTGACACATCGCGAGGGAATAGAAGGTGCTGTAGAGTTTCGAACCTACGCTCAAATCCTGTCACTGCAGTAGCACAAGTCAATAATCGTTTGATTGTTGTCTCGAGAACCACTAACTTCTTGCCTATGAACATATTCCAGATCTTATTTTCTATCCAAAAAAGCCCTTCACGTAGATAATAATCGTGTGAAATGCAAATAAACAAATTCATGCACGTGAATAAAAATTAAAGACTATTTGTGTATCTTATTTAGAAGAAGAATGCTTTATTCGTATTAGTTTCTCGAAGGTTACAAATAATATTACGTCGAATATTGAGGTACGTTAGATGAACGACTGGTTGTAATGTTCTTAAAAACGATACCACAAAAAAATAACGTCGATCAATCAATACGGAATTACTCAATAATCAAAATAAGCTGTTGCTTATTATAATCAATTGAAAATTGAAGCTTTTTCTAATATAAAACTGGATGCCAATACTGCTTTATTCAACATTTGTACATATCAATGTATTTTTTTCGAAACCCTGCCCGTGATAATATTTATTTATTGAGAACACATACAGATGTACAATTTACTCTTCAAAAACTGCAATTGAACCGGCAAAATTGTTAGAAACGTTTTTAGAAAAATGCTCACTGATTTGACAAAACGACTTGAGATAGTGTGACCTTGATGAAACAATGAAGAACCTATTTTAAAAATGTTTACCACTTGATAACGAGATATTAGCTGAACCTTCTAACGAGAACAAACATTGCGACGTTTGGAGTACGAATAATTTGAATTACCGCGATTAGAAACTGTAAAATTGGTGTCAATGGTACTCTTGCGGGTCTCAAGATGCCAGGAAACACGCCGATAAGAAAACGATTTAGTAGACCACGCAGGATGACTTTTATGACTGTGTTACTCGCTCCGACAATTTGTGGAGGCACTGTGAGACAAAAAAAAACAATTGGTAAAACATGGCAATAAAAACGACTATATCCGCACCAGGAAACGACCAACGAATCGATCTACTGGAAAATGATGGTTTTTTCGAAGCCGCAGGGAATTTATTCCAAGCGGATTAACGTGGGATCTCGTAGTTGTGATCGAACAAGCTCGTCGGCTTGGCTTAAAAATTCCTGAAGTGAAAACACAGAGAAATCCGTATGCATGGTCCACGCCTTTTATTATCCTCATATTCCCATCTCTGTTTACATAACAACCGACATGTCACTGTGATCTTTGGCCTTAAAACAATTTTGGGCCTTAGATTTTCCCATCCTCTATCAAAAGACAAAATAACACGTGGATAAATAAATTTAGTTAATTTCCCTAATTTACATTCTGTTTACATTCAACTATCAAAGTCAGGTGGGGGTAAAAATAGGGAATGACCCAAATAGCGAATGGCTAAAATAGCGAATTTCATAATGATGGCTACTGTAGATTCAGACGTTTGTTAATGTGGAATTCGCTATTTTAAACATTCGCTATTTGGGTCATTCGCTATTTTGACCCCCACTCAATTAATTCAAGAACTTGATATGTAAATGATTGTGGAAAATTGATCGATGCACAGCAAATGATTTCGATTTTTCTTAGGGCTATAATCTAAGAGAAAAATGCTCTTTTCACTTTGTTTTTAACGATGATTCGATCTCAACAGAGAAAACGTTCGAGCATATATTGAAACAGGATAGATCTGAGTTTTCCATTAATGGAATCGCTTCCATAGACCGGTTAGCTGCTGGAGAGCTCACTTACAATGACATCGAAGTACGCACAGCATCAAACTCGATCTCGCTACCGAGCTGATAGGTGGTCACAATTTTTCCCATCAAAGTGGAACTTGTGCGCACTTTTCAGCCTGAAACTTTCCAACTTGTGTCTCTAAGCGAAGCGAAAATCAGCGAAAACATGCACAGACCCAAGTCGCACGTACGAAACGCCTCTGGTTCGCGTGGACGTTCTCGCATGCTCGATATCTCGAGAGGCCAGTCGTGTTGTCGGTGGAATCGTGAAGCACACTCAGCGAGCTTGTCACTCGCGTTAATCGTCTTCGTAGTACAACCAGTAAAGCATTCTCGCGTGGTCGCCGCGATAGGCGACCGACAAAACGATTTCGCAGGCTGGGAAATCGCGCAGAGAAAATTCGAGGCAAGTCGATAGAAAATATAGGTCGACACTTGGACAATATCACAAGAACGATTGTACTAATGTCTTTTTTTAAAGTTAGTGTCTAGTTATGAATCGTACATGAATAATTTATTTAATACATAGGAATAATACAAAGATATATAAAAAAATGTAAGCCGGATCACTAACAATCATCGGTGATTTTAGGCAAAATACAAATAACAATAACATAATAATATTTCAAAACAATTTTCAACGACGGGAGACATATATTTTGACAAAATAATTTTAAACAAGAAATCAATCCGTTTGTTCCTCCTATACAAAATCAGTTTTTCATTTACGAATTGACTGCTGAATTATAATAAGAACTGTGATAGTGTGTGAACAATAATTGTTATAATATGGTCATATTTTTATTCTATTGTCACTATTATTCAAATTTTTTATTCCACACATAATTTATATTTTATCTATTATAACAGTACGCAGTATTATTGTATTATGACGATTTAAACAGAAATCGAACCAAAGTCATCAACAATGCTAAGAGTAATTATATCTAAGAACTTCAGGGGAAAATAATTTTGTTGAATGAATAAAAAATGTCCTTGTGACAGCAATAGAGAATCTTTTGATAACACTAAGTTTATCGTTCAAATAAACAAATAAAAAAAGTGAAGGTTTTGCAGAAAACATATTGTTGGAAAATATGCAAACCTCTTTTCAGTTAGACCTACCTGCATTTTTGCAGCCGATTCCACATTTCCGTTAGCATAATTATTATTACCGTTGTAAATGAAATAGTTATGCAATATCGCGACGAAGAAAATGTCTGAATGGATCCAGCGTGGACTTCCGATGCAGTAGTACGTGCGGGAAGCTAGGTCACGTGCGAGTCATACGTCGAAGAAATGGAGAAGGAAGAAGTCGTGAAGGAGGATGGAACGAGGGAAAGAGAGAGAGAGAGAGAGAGTGACCGGAGCGAGAAGGAATTCTCTGCGCTCCGGCGTCCACCTCTGACCCACTTCCGAGACTACTTTCACTTGCTCTGTGTGTGAGCGAATGTGCCGACGCGACAAAGAATCCAGTAGAAAGAGAGAAGCGAGAAGAAGAAAAAAGAGTATCGAAGAGGTCACTCCTGGGTGGGGAAGTCTATGGTCTAGGCGTGCCTCTCTCGCGTATTAAAAGTTTTCGCTTTTTGTCAACGTCACTTTCACACGATTCTCGGATCTGAGACACGTGCTCTAATATGTACCTCATAGGTATGGAGTGGGTATGTCGTCGGAAAATGCACATTCAACCAAGCAGCTCTTAAACAAGTCTCAGCTGTTGACACTACCAAATGTTGCTTTACATCGCGATTAATAGAAAGAAGAAAGTTCATTTTATCCCATCATTCTGTTAACTAAACCTGTGAATCATACGCTTTTCGTTTCCAAAAGAATTAAACTCATTGATTATCGTGAGAAGTTAGTTTAACCCTTCGTAATCACTTGGGGTCAGAATAACACGTGTTACAGCCAACGAGGATTAAAATATATAAATCAGAGCGAAATAGGTGGGTCACCCACTGTCAGGCAAAGGGTTAACAGCCGTTGACTCAATCATGATTTTTATCTCAAATAAAAAAGTCAAAAGTTGAAAAATGTATGAAATGTCCGTTTTTCGAGATGGTGAAATTATTGTTGACTCAAAGATTAGCACCGTTTATACAAACTTGTGCCAATTTGGTTATTACCTATCTTAACACTGTTTTATTGTGAAGCAAAGAGTCAACATTCAATGGTAGAACAGTCCTTTTGTTTAACAGCTGCAAAAATCTCGTGGAGACCATGCTTTTTTGCTTCCTGGTCCGTCGACCTACAAAAAAAATATATTTCAGTTTTGTGTCTTCGTGAGTAATAGATAAATGTAGTCAATGCACTATGAAGAAGAAACTTGTAATTCTTTTTCGAGAGTAAATGACATTCTGTACTCTAGGTGAATAAAAATCTAACAGCCACTGACAGGATTAAATTATTTTTTAAGAATTCTGTGCAGGAAAGAATCTGTGAAAGGATTTGGGATAGAACTGATGGATTCTCTGGAATATCGGGAAAAAATTATGGTCTGCGTTTCATACATGACTCCGTACAGATTCTCGGTAAGATTTTACGGAAGATTATCGAGATTATCAACAAGATTCGCAGCGAGAATATCAGCCAGATTTTCGGTTGTAATACCCCTAGAGCTTGAAAATTATCGGATATTTCCCGATTGAGATAAGTTTTGCTTATAAAAATCACGAGCGTGTAGCGCGAGGGAATTTGAGCAAAATTAATCTCAATCGATGCTACGCAGGGAAACAAGAGGGAAATATCCGATTCATTTTCAAGCTCGACGGGTATTCGGTTGACTATTTTTTTAACCTCACTTTCGACTAATAAGATTGAGATATTTAACATTTGTATTAGCTGTATTAGCTGTATTAGCCGGGACATTTTGTTTAATTTTTTTAGAGATGTTCTCAAGAAATTCATCACCGAATCGCTTTCCTTACTCACTCATATCGACGATCGTGAATAGCACTTTGACGTTTCAAATATTTGCATAAGTTACAAGTTACAGAAACTTTACTTTTTATCGCCTAGCCACCGTGCCGAGAAATATTCGAAAAATTATCGACATTATTTAGATCTAGTTGTACCACGTGATGTTAAATACCGTGCTCTTATTGGTCGAAATTGAAGGGTCGAATTGAAATGGTCGAGGTTGAAAAAATAATTGCAAAAAATCTGTGACATAAAACTTTTTTCTGCATGAGTACTATTCGTTCCATCTATTACGAATAATCATTTTATATGAATTTATTTGCTATTTATTTGCTATTATATGTAGATAAATAAAATTATGCTTCAATGCAAAAAAAAATGATTACTTTAAAATGCAGATGAAATTTTTCTTACTTGTTGGTAAGATTCCAAAGAATATTTTGTAGTAAATTTGCATTTGGTTCGCTCCCACTGAGAATCAATTCACAAATTGACTTGTCCTCGCACGTGTCCTGCTGCACATTTTCGAGCTCATTCTCTATTCTGCCCCGTTTATGTTCGGCAGGTAAGTCTCTTAACTTCGAAAGAACAATATTCGGTTGGCTGCAAAACGAGGGAACATTTCAGTATAAATCATTGAATTAAAAAAAAAAGCAAAAAATGAAGTTTAGTTCGATCGATTACTCACGTCATGTTCTGTGTGTCGACTTGAACGATATTCGGCCTGAGCGTTGCGAGAAGCAAACCAAGAGGAAGGAACGCACCGATAAGATGAATTATCTTTTTCCAAGGGGAAACCCTGACCAATTTAAAACAGAAATAAAAGCTTCAAGCGCTTCACCCAAAAGAAAAAAATTATCAATTTTAATACTAATATAGCCGCAACTAAAAAAAAATCATTCATCGCTCATTAATTTTGCGTTGAATTGATACGAAAAATAAATAAATTAAAAAGCAATTAAAAAATAAATAATTTATTTATAATCAGTAAAAATGGATAACGTATTTTTAAAACCCCGTTTTTATTGCAGACCTCGAACATTTTTGCTAGTTTTAAGTTACTTCAGTAACACATAGATCACATTCAGCTCAATTTATCTTGCGAAGAAGAAAGTCAATTTTATAATGACTACTCAAGTCCTGAATTATCGAGTGATACCCAATTGAATTCTGAATTCCTCCTTTACCTCATTCTAGGGAGATAGGCATGCGGTTCCTCCGGAACATAATAATACTCATTGTCCTGATGAGCTGCGTCAGGATGATAAAACTTGTAGGGAAACTTTCGCGTCCTTGAGGTAAACGCGGTCTCTCGGTGACTCGAGAGAAATACGACAGTTTCGGGTTTCGCAACGGCGACGGTATCAGTCGGTTGTGGGGCGACCTGATAGCTGCCCTGATGATGACGTAGATCATCGGGCTTCGATATAGATTCACTGCTGCCAGGTGCAACGTATTCGTAATGCTGTAGATGAAGTGGGATCGGTGTCACGACCTCACCATGAAATTTTGAGGGCTTTACATAAATAGTCCGAACGTTATTTATGCCCGGCTCGTAGTGATGCAGGTGTATCTGCTGATCTGTCATTATCGGTGAATATGCTGGTCGTCCCAAGGTCGTGGGTCTCCCAGGGTCCTCTGGTACCGGATAATGGGACACCGGGTATTCGAAGGTCAAAACGGCATCGTGACCAATTGGCGTCGGCATAAGCTGATTATGGTTATCATTATTAATGTTATCATCTTCACCAGCAACGGCTTCTTCAGTCTGTTGTTGTTGGTGATGATGCACCTGCTGTGGTACGTAATACTCAACGGGTAAAGCGACGCCGTACCTGCTGTCGGTATCGACAAAGTTGACTCGATTCTTCTTTCGACCGGCCACGGGAGGCGCGCGATCGTCATCGTGAAAAGAAGATGATGAGGCGGGAAAGAAGGGCGCTCGAACTCGGCCGGTATCGTGATCGTCTATGCTCACTGAATTCTCGAACTTGACGTGTTGCACGTTGTTGAATGGACTTGTAGACGATTTCCGCGTCTCGTAGTCGTGAATCTCACCAATATGCACGCTGGGTCTGAAATCCATGGTCTTCCTGGACGATAACGTTGGTTCTAGCGATACGGGACCTGGAAGATGAGTGGTCGTCGGCGGATCATCTTCAACGTTGTCTTCGGTGATTTTTTTTAATAACGTCGTATTCACTGAGTTGTGCTTCTTCTCGCGCTTTAAAATAGTCGATTTCTCCAGGATTCTTGGCCCCTTCGATGACAATGAAGACCCTGACGCTTCTGACGAGTTCAGCAACAATGGTATCTTTACCACTTCCGGTATAAGTGTCTGTGCAGGTTGATCTGAGCTCTCCAAACAAATCACTGCGTTTCTAACGATCACAAGACACAGCAGGAGACTCTGAATTGCCACATTAGCAACTAACATTGTGGATGATGGAATATTGACGACGAGAGATCGGTAGCCATATGAATGAATGAGAAAAAGTTAATGGACGAAATAAAAATAACAAGAGCTCGAGAGAGTTAACTTGGTACGACGTTGTCAGCGTTGCATGTACTTGACAACTAAACCGGGGCTTTGGGAGTATCCCAATTTTATTCCTCCCCCTTTGTGGTTGAAGATTGTAATACGATTTTTAAAAAGCGTGAACGGTCCCTTTGTTGCTTGTGTCAAGGTGCGCAACATCAGACCTGCTCTGTCTAATATCTTAATCGTCGCGCTCAGCTCCAGTTGTCGGCTCGCGAAGAAAGCTCCCGAAGAAAACCGACGAAATAGGCACGCACCTTTCCAGAGCGTTTACTTCAAGCAGCCTCTGTAACTTGCAACTGTAGAGCACTAATTTAGTGTAATTTGTGAACTACTCTAGGGAGTGAGACCGGGGCTAGTTGGATCATTATTAATTTCCAGTTTAAAGCTTTTCTTCTTCTATACCATTCCGAATGTGCTAAAAATTTCAACAGTTAGATCGCTTATAAAGTACAAAAAAGAAGGCGAAGTATCATTTTGTGCATTGCTCTCTGTCATTATTTTTGGCTGTTTACAAACTAATGAGAAAGTATGTTAATCGATTTCGACTTTCTTACTGAAGGATATTTGAAAAATAAAGTGAAATAAAAAGTAATAACAAATCTGCTGCGTTCTACTTTTCATCCCTATTTTTGATAAATTTTCATTTTGTTTAGCAAACTTGCATACATTTTTTTTAAGTACATGGAAACAAGCTTTTTCTGTAGAGAAGCAAAATCTTAACAATTCTCTTCAGTTTTTCCTCTTTTATCGACACATTTTTATTTAATCCTGAACCTTATTTGATAGTACATTTTTTAATAGAGTTTGATCGCGATATCTCAAAAATTGCGTGAACTAAATGTTATTTTTAAAAACCTACATTCAAATCAACTTTCTTCAAAAATGAAAGATTCTTTCAAATCATGTTTCATCACTCGATTTGTCAAGAACTATTCAGCTCAATAGCCAAAAAATTGAGGCAGCTAGAAAACATATACACGTTTTTCGAATAATTCAAAATCGTATAAAATCTGAACAAATGTTCAAATTTTTGTCGTAAATTTATACATAGGAAGAGGCGTTGCTACTTTACTAGTGTACCAAATTTCCGCTTGATTGTTAACACCGTTTTTGAGATACAACAATTCGAATTTCGCAAGCCTCTCTCACACACGCATACATCCATCTGGATATTTTTTTCTAAACCACTTTTTTTTAGATGTTTTAGACCATTTCGCGTAATCCCGGAAATTTTCTTTGTCACGAAAATAGACCTTCTTTCACAACGAAGCCAACGAGGTTCAGTTATTTATTCAAACCATTGATTAACCTCAGTGCATGTCTATATTTTATTGTATACAATGTGTACATTTAACACGGAGAGCCGTAAGAGTAATGTTGAAAAGTGAGGAAAGTTTAAAGCGCATTGGGCTTATTTTCGCATCGCATCCATGTCAGATGCTTTGCTTCGAATGCATGAATGCTCAAATTGTGACCTCCTATTTGTAACTAGTGATTGTAAGGAAATACTATATATGAACAGTATGAGGATTGAACGTTGCTTTGAGTGAAGAACCGCGATCCTTTTTAGTGCCCAAATAAACCAAAGATCTTGATGCCTATCTATGTGTTACTGCAGCCCTCGTCAAGGCAGAAAAACTTTCTAGCGAAATTTTCAGCTCTTTCCTTTCTATTGCAGTCCACGTTTCTAGTGTATATGTATATTCAGCTATAGGAATAAGCATATAGCAGCGAGATGACCCCGTTTCCGGTTGCGCGCCTGCATCTTTCTTGTCGCATCATCGAATGACGTTGATGTCTGTATCTACATCTTCAACATTTCATCGTCTCATTTTCTCTTCATATATCTCCCGTGACTTCACATTTTAAAATACGTGAAACGGTGTTTTTTTTTTGTCAGGTTTAATATAAATGGAAATCCACTTCTGCGAGTATGTCAAGTGAGAAAAGTTGACAATGTGGCGAGGAAGGTCGGGTTCAGGCATATCAACGTTGGTAAATCAGAATAGTCACGAGCATTCTTTTAATATATCAAGAAATATTTGACTTACTATATGTGCAGGAGTTTATTTAAATTGAATATTCATCCTATAGCTTCGCTCGTGCGGCAAACCTCACACTCGTCGCAATGGCCAACTTTTAGCCCTTCTTTAACCATATACGATTGTTTAGATCGTGTTGAATAATGAGTAAGCCATCTGAAATAATTTTTTTTTTAATTCGATACACTGAATTTTTAAATACACCACTTATTTGAAGATTTTCAAGTGAAATATTTAATATTTAACGTCTTTGATTAAATATTGTGTTGATTCGATCAAAGCATTCTATGAAAACGTCAGACAATATATACATATTCATATTCACTCGTTATTCCTGCCAACTGAATTATTCGTTGAATCAAAATAAATTTTACTTTGCTGTGGACAATGTTCAATAAATGCATTCCCAAACATGACACATCCATGCAAACATTTATTGATTCTTTAAGATCGAATAACTTGGCTTTCTTAGTAGTAGTAGTAGTAATCGTGATTTATTGCCAATATTCACATAGTAATTTTTTTTCGTTTTCTTTGTATATTATAAATTACGTTATAATTGTAATATGGCCAACAATCCATCGACCGAAGTCTATCAGCCCAAGAATTTGTATGTTGGGTGGTTCTCTTATGCTAAATACTTGCCTTCTTATATAAATGACTCAACACAAGTTGACTTAACCATATGCATAGATGCTAAAAATAGTAAGCCACTTGAGTCAATTATATATATATATTTTAATTATTTGGTGTATTTTTTTTCTCTCGGTGTAGGCAAAAAGGGAGCATTCTATAATGTTGAATAGACAAATTTTTGTAAATCTGATCGTCATTATCTGGTTTGGCAGTATCGTTCCGACCGGTTAAAGAAGATTGACGGACAATGAAAGTAGCGTTTGCACGCCGCGCCAAGCACTTTTTTTGCGGTAATCGCACACCGCGTCTGACCCGATTCCCGGTTCGAGTAGGCCGCCGCAGCAAGAGGGATTGATGCGCTTGTGCATTCGCAGTCTGTGGTATTCTCATCCATGCAGTCGTACCGCTCATAGCCAAAACCTGCTATTTGATGATCGGACGGTTACCGATTTTGTTTTCACGGAATATACTTCTGTTCACAGTTGTTAATCTTCCGTAAATATAACTCTCGTAAAATATTTTCACTTCACGGACGCTGCGTACCTAAACTATTATTCTTTATCGACGAATACTCGTGGAAATGGTGCCTCACTCGTTTCTCTCGGGGCGAAAAGAAGAGCGTGAAAAATAACAAGAAAGCAGCCAGACTACGAGTCTTGAACACGGTACAGTCACACCAGGGACGAAAAAGGATAAAATGATAATGATGATGATGATGCCGATGAAGAATGGGAAGGTTTCTGGGCCACTGGACTAGGGAAACAGCAAAAATTTACGAGAGATATCTATGACTGTCGGCTGCATACTGTACCGTGCTCTCAATGAGCGATCGTTAACTGCGATCTATATTTCGTTAGCCACAGGGATTTTCTACTGGCTGATTCACAATCACTAAAAAATAGTATTCCCACGAGGGAAGAAAGTACGTAATTTTTGACGAAGGTTAAGATTGTTGCTCGAATGAAGCGACGAACAAAACCATCAGAGGTCAAAATCACGCAACTTCCTATGTAACATACTTTTTTCCCGATTCTGCTAATACTCACCACATTCCGTGTTTTTAACAAGCTTGCCCAAAACGAAAAATTGCTTATTTTTAACCAATGACGATAATACAGAAGCATGATGAACAGAAATGTACTGAAATCAACATTATTTGACATATTAATAGTACATTACGATACTAGTGCGATAAAACTTTTTCTGACGAGTGTGAGGTTCACGCGAGACGATCGTAAAATCGCATTTTACACACGGAGTGATATAAAATATATAAGGGGCTGAAGGACTACGGTCGATGGCCCGTTGACACGACGTTAAAAAAAATTGTTATATTAGCCTAATGTATGTAAATCCATGTCTCCGTATAGTGTCAATAAATGTTCAAATACTACTACTACTACTAAAATATATAAAATAATAGAAAATTCATCTTTTCCTCGATTGGTAAAAAAAAGGGTTAATTTTTAGAGCAGCGAAGAAAAACCATGATATACATGGATATTGTTAAAAATAAATAGTTTTTACGTTCTTAACGTTCAAAGAACGTGATTTCCTCGATTGATATCTGCCCTTACTTTGCTCGAGGGACAAACTTTACTCTCTGCAAAAATCACGCACTTTCCTCCTACTATTACAACTTCTATATTGCTTACAGCAAATGCATATAATGGAGCTGTTACCGCAAAGGTAAAGGTA
The DNA here is from genome assembly GCA_947507545.1 of Clistopyga incitator. Classification (NCBI taxonomy): domain Eukaryota; kingdom Metazoa; phylum Arthropoda; class Insecta; order Hymenoptera; family Ichneumonidae; genus Clistopyga; species Clistopyga incitator. The sequence goes on along the minus strand of OX382173.1, from coordinate 6,152,830 downwards.
CCGCATTGAAATTTTCGATGAAACATAACGGTATAAATTTTTTTTTACACAACTAGCGGTCACTTCCCTCTCTTATTGCATCATATTCTATTGTTAACATTTTTTATTTATTATCTTTGAGTTATTCATATTTTTTGGCACTATTGTTAAACTGAAATAATTTTCCATATTATCAATGGAGTAAATTTTCTTTCTCTGATTTTTTTTTGCTGTGTAATTATCAATTTTTAATCGAATTAAACGTTAAATTGCAATAATAAATTGATAAACGACATACTTTTTACATCTGAAAAAAAAATTCTAAAATCATGTATTGCACACAACTAATTTCCAAATGCTACGCAGTTTCTTTGTTTTACCTTCTTTTTTTGTGGCCGAAATAAACAAATGGAATCGTTGACCCACTTCCACTTGGTAACCAAAAATATTTATTTTCGAAAAAAAGTGTTTTAGAATATCTTTAGATATTTTAAAGTGTCGCTTGATAATTTATTGAACCAAATCGTAGATAATTCAAAATGTAAAAAAAAAATTGTTTACAGCTTCAGGCCCAGGTCAACATGAGGTCGAATGCATCAGATGCACAATGTATTCTCAATTCCAAATTAAAAAGTCGTTCATAATTCAATTTTTCCTCTCTCAAAAAAGATATCTAGAATCTCGTGAAAACGGACTTACATCTTCCGTCGGTGAAAGTAAGTTCAAGTAAACAAATTACGTGGAAACGAAACCTTTCGTTACGCGTAAAGAAATCCACTTCTTCAAATAATTGCTCGGCGATTTGACTTTTCGAGGCCCGACGAAACAGGGACAGTGGCTAGACCGCCGGAGGCCGAGTAAATGAGTTCAAAGTGTGTACCGAAAGTGTTTGCGGAAGCCTCAGGAATTTCACTTTCCGCTCGTTTGACCCATTGTCCCAGGCCATAACGGCTAACCTCGAAAGTCTAATGATTATGAAGAAAATAATAATTAATAAAACGATAAAAAGCACTGCAACGACAAAAAAAACGTTGCAAGGACAGGGAAAACGAGCTAGATTCGCGGATGCAACACGAAGGAGATCGCAATTGAGATCCGGTCATGTTTCTATCGCTATTTCGATATAACGAAGGCTCTGTAAAGAAAGTTGTCGTGACTGCTGAGCTCGGCGAGCTCGCGATTACCTGTGAAGACGAATGTACTGCTTTGCCGCAATTGCTCGATTGTAGATATAGGCAGTAAGTACCGACTCTGGTATTATCATGACGCCACACGATGACCTACCTTAAAGGGGATCTCGCTATCAATTGCAAGTGGTCACGGTTGCGGCGCGGCGTGCTCGCGATTTTATTTATCCCGAGCAAACGAGTTCTCCAGGTCGAGCAGTCGTTAAACGGTGAAAGTAGGATTTTGATAAAAGTTGATAATATTTACAACTGGCACTGCGTTCCTTATTCTTCTGTACTCGGAAACTTTTCGAGACGTAACGAGGGTCGGGGATATAATACCTTTCTCGCATGCGAGAGCTGAAAAATATAATAGTCGCAACGCTTGGAGGTGCGAGATTGTCCCAATGCTCTTTCCCCGGTCCCCGAGCGCGTTCACGCGACAATTAGGCCGTGACGAAGTGCGACTCTTAGTAGTCGTCGTCGTTGACGTCGTCAGCGTGAAAATAAAAAGAGGAAAAATAAACGCGGCAGATCCTCGTACATCTTTTGCTGCATTTCCAGCGTCAGTCCTCTGCACTGCTCTATTTTTCACGAGTTACGTAGGAAGCTGAAGAAATCCGACAATAATGTTGACGCTTATCCAGGCGATCTTCAAATATTTAGGTGCACTTGAAGTGACAATTGAAATATTTCCAGCGTATTTCTGTAAATGGAGACAACTCTCTCTTATAAGCGCATTTCTAATATCAGTGATTACAGTAGTCGGAGGAAGGCCTGGCATCTACACGGAGAAAACGGTTTCGCTGGACCAACTTTTGCTAAAATAGTGGTAGTATTGTATGTGTTTGCATAGCAAAACAATTTGCTTAATTATCGAGATAATTTTTTAGCCTAACAAAAAAGTTGTTAAGCTGGCAACTAACGCAATGTCGTTACTATTTTGGCATAAGATTCACTGGCGTAACAAAACCTTTTTCTTCGTGTATGGAATAACTATTTGTTATTAAAAAAGTAGTTATGATATTTCATTAAAATAAGATGCTGAACCCATGGAAATAGTGGGAATTGTTTCAAGTATAATGTGATAGTTATTCATTTTTTTGTCCCTGCTATTATTTTTTTATTGCTCGGGTCACTGTAAAAATACAGTAGCACATGCACGTAAATAACTGTGACGTTATAATTGCTAATATCAGATTTTTTTTGGCATTAAAAAACTAGATGACAGTACATTGGATTTTATGCAGATCTCTTACGGAATTTGCATATGTTTGCATCAACGTTTTCTTCACTTACACTTACACTTAATTACACTAAACAGTCCCCAAAAGTTCCACAATTTCCCATTGTGGAAATGTGACCATTGGAATCTCATTTTGATTAATAATAACAGAAATAATGATAATTATTGTTAATGTTACTCTTGAACGAAGCATGTTTTGTCCATACAGATGCATTTCAATAAAAACACTTTAAAACCGCTTCAGCCTTATAATTTGGCATTATTAATCCTTTGGACTTATAATTAATATCCCTGGGAAAACAATGTAATTAAAATTAAGTTGCAGCGTCAGAAGTTTCCCGATAAGAAAAAACGATAGCGGTGAATGGCGAGCAGGAAGATAGGATCGAGAGAGTGAGTCGTCTTCGGGCACAGCTAAGTCTCTTCCTCGTGTTCTTCGGGGCTACAGTGAAAGAGAGTAGGTATACGTTCTCTCGGGCATAAGGCCGGTGAATAAGCGCCAGTAGAACCGCAGCAGAACAGACGAACGAGTAATGGCTGTAAGTGAGCAAGACGGAAAATGTGGACCACTTCGGCAACGAAGTGGGGACCTGGATTAAAAGCAAACGAGGCCATAGACCGAGTCCCAGAGCTATCTCGAACCTTGAAGAGTTAAGGTCATTGTTACACTCAGAGGCTGCTTTTGCGTGGAAAACCGCGGCTCGGTGGACCCGCGCGCAATATCCACTCTGTCGAATATACCCTCAGAGTTGAAGTTTATGTGATTGACACCCGCGGAATCGGAAATACCGCTGTCGTCAACCCTAGTCGACGGTTAGTGAAGACTTTTGTGTGTGCGTTAGCATCATGTGTTAAGGTTAATTATGTTCCATTCACAGAAAAAAAAATAAAAAATTCTGTAGATGATACCGTTCGTTTAAAAAAATGTTACACTCAAACCTCATTAAGTACATATCGAGCATTATGATTCTGCAATTTTGTTGAGACATATAGAGCACCAGAATAGAGTGAGGTAAAAAGTCAAAAATTTTACCTCGTCTTAGTACTCAAACCAAACCGGTAAACTAATTTTAGTGTGCGATGTCTTATTTTATCTGTCGAAGAGAACATTCTGGCTGGAGTACAGGAATTTTTATTTGAGACCTCTATGGAAAAGTTATGAATCGAAATGTATAAATAACCCTTTCTTCATTAAGAACTCACTAAATAATTGATTATCGTTAATCAAATTTCCAATGCATCGAGAATCGCTACACTCAAGCTACAATGTACTTTTCGACAGATGAGATGAGACATCGAATACTAAAATTTGTTTACCTGTTTGGTCTGGATACTACGACAAGATCAAAATTTTACTTTTTACCTCCGACCATTCTAATTCACTGTATGTCATTACAAAATTACAGAATTATGACGCATGACATGTACTCGATGAGGTTTCAATGTAAGATTTTTTAAACAAACCGTATCATCAGAACATTTTTTATTCTTATGATTTGTTTGGGTGATTGGGTCCTTAAAACATAATCATTTTATCGAGTGAAATTTGACAACATTTCGCCTAGTGGATCTACCATTTATCATATATTTTCACATCCACTGGAATGTCGAAAATTGTAAATGATTTTCAAAAACCTACTTCTCGAAACGAATAATATTTAAAAATATCCTCATTTTCAAATTAAATTGAAATTATCGAACGAATCTTATAATTTGATATTTAGTATAAAAACAATGAAATTTTTCGGTTAATTTTCAAAACAAACAAATTTACGACAGGATTTGAAGTAATTGGCAGATTGACGACATTTTTAACAAATTTTCCAGATGATGGCGTCGTCGAAAGGAAATCTAACTCTTCTGCTACTCGTGGCCTTGTTTCTTCAAGGATCGTACGCCGACACTAGATATTACGTGAAGATGCGAACGAATTTTACAGATCCGTTCAAGTTAATGGGAGGCGAAAATGCAAGGATACCACAAACGACGAGCGGCATTGACAGCGTAACGCGAGCTGCTTCACAGGACGAGAAATCTAGGTCGACCTTCCGCATCGACGACGAGACGATGATCCGTGAAAGCCTGAAAGCGAATCATCAACGTCGCAACTCCTTCGTCGAAAGTTCTACCTTCGATCCCGACGTGTTGAATAAATTTCTCGACGAATATGCCAACAAGATTAAAAGCACTACCGAGAAAAGTTATGATTTCCCATTTCGGGTCACAAAGCCTGTGGCACAGCAGCAACTCAACATTGAGAGCGACAGTCCTAAAGTACAGACTTCCACCACTGAGAACGATCGAGAGGCCAACAAAACGACGGAAAACGTTTTTAACTCCACATTGGATTCTACGGGGGTGAGTTAAATTTTTTTTTTTATATCTCAAATTGTTCATCAGAAAAACAGCATTAGTAGGAACTAGCATATATTACGACACAGGGCGGTAAATTGCTGTTTTTTTTTCTCTCAGTTAACTGATGAATTTCAATTAAATTTATGCTTTGAGAAATAGCGTAGTGGATTTTTCTGCCAACGTAAAACCAGTTGGATCAACTGGATCCTTCGTAAGCCAGTTTTTAACTTGTTAAACCCTGAACTTGATCCAGAAGAAACTACGCATGTAATTGCAGTCCTATGTTTTATTTTCTTTCTAGCACCATTCTGTAACAATTAATCGAAAAAAATGTTCAAAGGTAAAACTGAGCGTTACATGATTCGACATGACGACATTACTTAAACATCGCGTAAATTTATTTTCACCTTTATTCTATGTGTCATTGAAAGCAATTCCTCCGCTTCACTGGTGCATAATGATGCTGCGATGAAAATGAGATATCATAAAAAGCAATCCAATGAATAGATCATTCCTTGGTTTACTTTAACTCATGCACAGCTGGAAGAGCCTTAATCTGGTTTACGATGAAAGCAGGTGATTAAACTGGCTTTCACACTGAGGTCGAATTCCCTTCACTCCGATCCTTAAGCAATAGATTTAATATAAATCTATCAATCGACTAGACAAAAAAAATACAGCCAACGAAAAATAGTGACTCTCCATAAACATTGAACAACTTTTGTCTCAACATTCATCGCTTCAAATAGTGTTGACACGCATTATTATATTCATTTTCCAGATAAACCAACAGGATCTCAACGATACCCTAAAAAGGAACAAATACTACGGTGGCAATCCAAACGACGATCGCAATGGCTGGGTAACTTTGGACGCAATTCCTTGGTCGAAGAGTAAAATTTCAAAGTGGCAAGCCAATCCGAGTTCTCAGCGTCCATGGCCGGAAATGAAGATTTGGGAAAAACCTAACACCGCAAAACCATGGGCCTCGGAATTTCCTTCGAGACCCGCTTATGTAAACAATGAACCTTGGTAAGTACTGTCCACGAAACAGCAAGTACAAAGAAAAATATGTGTTCTCATCTGCTTATCGTGACTTACATTACTTGCGTATTATACCTTGACTTATCGATAATTACAGGTACGAAACCCCAAAACCCTTCCGACCGGACTACCAACAAGACAGGCCATCTTCTCCACGGCCAATCGCGTCAAGACCGTCTTACTTTGACGACCGTTTCGACGACAATCCCAACCAGGCGCAAAAGTGGCCACCAGAGAGACCAGCATCCTCGTGGGAGAAGTTTCCATCATCAGACTCCTACAGACCAAACACCGACATCATAACAGACGACAGGCCCTCCAACTTCCCCAACAGTTGGGACAAGTACGGTCATACGTCGAACAAGCCATCGTACCCATACAACGACAACAGGGACAGATTTACAAGCAACAACAACTACAACCAGAACAATAATAATAATAACAACAATAACAAGCATCCGCAGCAAGGCGATCCCCATGACTGGCGCGATCATGAAAACAATTACCCCACGAAGTTTCAACTGGTAAAAGACAAGCCCACGAGTTTTGGGAGACCGGGTGGCGATACTGGCCATAATTCGCCCAACCGACCACATCACTCCCATTATCAGTACACTCCGGAACATCCACCTAGTCATCCTTCCAGTGGGGACGGTCAGTGGGTTCTGCTCTCCACGAATCATGGTTACTCCAAGTCCCGTCAGAGATCCATTAAATTCGACGCACTGAACGGTGATTCGGGGATCCTGCAGAAGCTGCTGAACGTCACGACACCCGCGAGATCTACGACGAAGCAGGAAAACGACGGGACCGTTGCCGTGATGACCTCGAAACGCCAGGTTGGTCTAGGGATTTAATAAAACAAACAAAAAAAAAACAAAAAAGAAAGAAAACCGTCTACTGTGAAATCTGTCGCGATCGATCCCGATGGAATTGAAAACGATAGCGAGGAAAGAACGGAAGACGATATTGGACTTCCTCGTGATTTTGGCTGGTGTAGGCCTTTTTCAAGGCCCTCGCCTCTAGTACCTCGTCTCGACTTTCCATTTCTTCGATGTCTCGGCATATTGTATTCCTACTCCTTGAATTAATGTGCTCGTTCAGGTTCGTTTGACTGTCCTACCGTCGGTTAACGGCACGAACACAACGACCTCGCACGGCGGACTCCTCGAAGTCGAGCGAACTTTCAAGACCGTCGATCAGAGCCAGAAGGAGTACGAGGCTGGGAAACTCGCCGGAACGCCTATAGTACTGAAGAAGAGACCCATGAGGCACACTGTCGTTAGAAGACCCTCGAACTCCGCTGTGCTTGCGGCCGTTGGAGCTGGAATGCTTCCAGCTACGATGGCTATGATGATTCCCATGATGCTGGGACGGAAGAAACGATCGCCCGATGATGTACCGACTATCCGGGACATCTCAGGGCCCTACGAGTTTCTTGAGGAATTTTCGGATTTCAACGCAAATGCTCAGAGAAAGCGAAAGAAATTATTGATGCTTTAGACATATCTAAAAATACGAAATTTCCTCAGTCTTCCGTCCAGTATACATGTAATTTCAACATTTTTTTTTTTTCGAGTGACTATATCGACATTATCTATTCGCCAGTTAAAAATTGTATCTAGTTAGTTACAATTGATTTAGAACAGAAACTTATTTATTTGCTGCTTTTAATTGTCATACATGAAATTATTTATTGCTTCTATTTAAATCATTCATAAACGCGCCGACTCAACGGACCTGTTAGTAGTATTAGCGTTTCCCCGAAACGTATTTAAACTAATCGTTCACACATTAATCCCAACGAAAATTTACTTTTTGTGTTAAAAATGAGCGACGATGCCATGAGACTATATTTCTTGTTTAAAAAAAAAGGCTAAGCATCAGTTTGTAATATTATTTTAATGATTTATTTACATGATACATCTTACAGTATTGAATTGTTAAGAATATAATATATTTATTTATAATTCGTAGATATAATACTTTACAATAAATTATACGATAATTGGTCATCATCAAGCCCCATCAGCCTAATTTGTGATCACGTACAAACAGTGACGAAGAAAAAAAAGATCCATAGACACTCTTCATACGTGATCGAATACCTCTTGCAAACTTCATTTCCCCTACAAAAATATCCTTAAAGTACGAACGAATACAGTTAGTACTTCGACAGAAAATTCTTTTTTACATACAATAAGTTTTATTTTCGAATGAGTCTATAATTCTATCATTAAGATATCTACCAAAAAGCAACCTCACTGCAAATTAAGTTAATTTCGAAAGCATCTATACCATATTACAAAATTATCAGATTATAATTATAGCTCAAGATAAATTCTCATTTTTTAAAATCACTTTTTATCCGCAGCAACTGTAAGACAAATTGTTGTAGAGATGTTTTCGTTAATCAATATGTTAGAATTGCTTTTTGTTAGAGAAATTTATGATAGAGTTATAAATGTACATGTTTTCAGTATATTCGAAGCACATCTTAATTTCACAATATTTCTCAAATATTTATCAATGAAAATGCAGACGTATCAATGCATACTCACCGACATTTATTTGAAACAGATCCTTTCGATAATTCAGATGTGCTCTTGATCGAAAGTTCACTCCACTTTTTGGGCGATGAGAAAGTACAAAATTAATGATAAGAGAGAGCCGAGTACATCATAATCTTCCAAAATCTATGTGCAGAATCAATTATTCAAGGAGGTGAATCATCCTCAAAGATTTTGAAAAATAATTGCCACTTGGAATGCACCTGAGCAATGACCTTTACAAGAAGAGTGTTCAGGTGCATTCGGGAAGCTGAAAAATACAATTTTCATGATCAAACCTATCAGTGTGCAATCAAAATTACCATTAGGCTGGCAATAATCGGTGCGTAAGATTTCAAACAATTTTTGTCGATTAACGTCCAGTCTATAAGGATCATTCTTCGCCATTGACGCGTTTCTGAATGTGACCAATATATCTGGCGAAACCCTCGCTCGCGTGTTTAAGAATCGCCAGGCCGAGCCTGAGTTTAACTTCGGCAATTTTTTTAACAAAACCAAAAACACCGAGCGACTGGTCGTGGGGCTTTTCGGTCGTCGAATGGTCGAACCACTCAACGCTGGAATCTTCAGGATCTTTGCCATTGGAATCCGTCGTGGCACCGAGAATTTCATCGATGGTCAGACTGTTATCTGTCGTGGATGTCGTTGACATCGAATCCGTCATAGTCGTCGTGGATGTTGAAGCCGATTCTGTGGCAGCTTTATCATCGACAGCTGCATTCGCAGTTACATCAGATGCAGTCTGCGTAGTCGATTCAGAAGTCTCATCAGCACTCGGACCCTGTCTGGTATCATTATTCTGAACAGCCTCATGCTTCTTCTTGTCGTGTTTTTCGTTGTGCGTCTTTATGATTTTGCCAACACCCATCATGTTTTCAGGAATTACAGAATCGATGATGTCCAGAATTTCGTTACTAAGAGGTTCCTCCTTTTCGATCTCCTCCTCTTCCTTCTCAATCTCCGTTCGGGAGGGGATTAACTGAATCACGGATTCCCGTTTTCTCCTGAGTCTCGGCGAATCAGAATTCAGTAACCTAGGTCCGTGCTCAACCGCGACTGCAGCCGGTGTAATCTCAATCTCTTCATAACCTTCGTTCGCCTTCAAAGCTTGAGCCTCGGGCTGTCCATAATTCGGAGAAATATCGACGGGATTATTTACGAATTTATGATTCTGGGCTACCCCCCTCTCAAAATCTGGAGGAATAGCCTGTGTGGTTGGTGGAAAATTGCTGTGCCCTTTATCCGCAAATCCATACTCCTTCGGCACGTTTCCAACGACGAACCGCTTCTCGCCGTGTCCAGGTTTTTTGGGAATGAACTCTTCCTTACGTCTCTCGTAGTAATTCGGCGTGGTCGGTATATCAGGATACTTGAATTCCGTGTTTCTAAACTTTGTGTCGTAAGCTGTGGTCTCCAGTGGCCTGTATGCCGTTGCTGAAGATACGGGGTATCTGGGATCTCCCTTTCTTGTCGTCTGTGGGGCAGTGTAAGCTCCATCGAATTGCTGATACCTGTAAAAGTTGTTCTCATAATCCTTGATGCCTCCATATTTGCCATCGTTGTTCGTCATTCCCTGGAGAACCTTGGAGAAAACCTCCTCCTCATTCTGGCCATAATTTCCACCGTATTCATCAAGATTGTATTTATAATTCGGCTCAACTACATAATTTCTTCGAGCTATGACGCCACCGAAAGGATAGAGGAAGTATGAGGCGAGACCAAGACCCAATCCCACTAGAGACATCACTCCGAAGCTAGGCATCACTTCACGACTCAGGAAATTGTATATCTGTGTTCCAATTGGCTTCTGAACTTGTTTCTTTTTGTTCTTCGTATTATTCGGGCTGACCTTCGACTCGGGTACTACCTTGGACTCTTGCATGGAGTTATCGGCAATTCCGAGTTCTGTTAGATTTTCCTGGTTCTCCTGATACTCAGTGGTCGTCGGAACCGTGATCGTAGACAGAGTACTCAAGTCCTGTGGTGTTGTCGAAGTTGCAACTGACGTGGTAGCTGAAGTTGTCGGCTTACGCCTGCGGACCTTGTTCTTCTTCCTTTTGTGAGGCCTCTTTGAGGTCGTGCTGCTCGGAACTTCATGCGTGGACGTTTCCACGTCAATTCTTGTCAATTCGGGATTAAAGTCGAACTTCAGATCTATTTGTGAATTGTCCAAAATAGCTGGAGTACTGGATTTAAGAACACCCGTTTTCACAACCTTGTCCTTGTCCTCAATCTTTTCAATCTTGAGAACAGGCGCGTTGACCTTAATGGGTTCGATCTCAATTTTCGTCTGAGTCTCAATGGGCTTTTTCAGCTGGACCTTTAGAACGTTGTTTGTTTTGGTCAGCTGGGGCTTTGGCTTCATGGATATCTCAATCAAATCACCGCCGGTAAAGTTTGATTTAATATCCTCAGTTCTGAGCACAGTGCTCGTCGTCACTGACTGAGTAGTGGCTGTCGTTTTGGAGTTTGCATCCGCAACAAGCGAGGTCTTGATCTTCGTGACGAAGATCGGTCTCTCGACACTCTCGATCACGCTCTTCGGCGTCGTTATCATTTGAACAGGCCGGAACGTAACCTTTTCGATTTTCGAAGTGCTGGGATTCTTCGTCGACTCGGCGGCAGGTTTTGTCGATGATTTTCTCGGCGGTGTTGTTTTCGGTTTTCCCGATTGATTCGGTCTGCCGAGTTTCGTTGTCATTGGCTTTGACGTGACGTTTGTGGGCTTCGGAGTCGTGAACTTCAGTTTTTGAGTTGGACGACTTGATACCACTGGCTTTTTGGTGGTAATTGGCTTTGGACTCGTAACCTTAACATTCTTTTTCGTTGATCCGCTGGGCGACGTAGAACTCGGAGCTGCTGTCACCACAGTCTTCGTGGTCTGAGTCGTTTTCACGGGTTTTTGTGTGGTGGTTGTAGGACGTGCCGGGACTGTCGTTTTCTTCTGGATCGGCGTGGTGCTCTTCGTCAAGGTAGTAATTCTCTCCATAGGAGTCGTCAACGCCATGGATGTAGGCTTCCCTTCAGTGCTTGCACTTTTCATATCCGTATTAACAGTAGTCTCGAAGATCTTGACAGGTGTCGTTACTTTTGTTTGCAATCGAACTTGGACATTGACTTGCTTATCATCGTTGTTATTGTTGTTGTTGTAATCTTGCAGTGGCTTGCTAGTGGTAGTGGGCGAATTGAGGAGAATCCATGTGGAAATACCTCCCGTAGTCGTAGGATGATTTTTGTGAGCTGTCATCAACCTTGTTGAGGTACTCATCAATTCTCTTTCCAATTCTTCCTCGGTCATCGCCATTGCTTGGCCGGGATGGCTGGACTCGAAGTAACCGAATTTTGAATTCGTTGGCCTGCCGAAACCCACTCCCATTGATTCCAACGAACTTATTTCCGCATTTATTTCCTGAACCAATTCCATGTCACTCTTCGTCTTGCTGTCCAAATTCTGCTGATTGCCATTGGCACTGACGTGTTTTGTAACCGGTTTGCGAAGCAGTAAAACATTTGCTGGAAGCTCCCCCTTGGCTAACTTAGTCGTGACCTTGCCAGACGCCGTTTCATCAGGGTTAGTTACGTTCAATAGTTGCGTCGCCACCGTCCTCAACGACTGATCCATTGACTGAAGATCTTTCAGCTCATGCTGACCGCTGGAAGACTTCAGCCTGTAATCAGAAATAATATTGTGAGAAATGTTCATCGTATTCGAACTAATTCAACACGTGTGTTTAAGATTTTTACTTCTGAAGACACTCAGAGGGAATGCAAAAAATGGATACTCACCGAAATTGATAACAGATGTTACGATAATTTTTAATGACGCAATGTTAGATATAAAAAATAAAAAGACATGTCGTTTCTAATAATTTATTATCATTACAAAAAAATATTAGCGTGGCAACGCTTTTAATGCCCTGAAACGTTAAAAGTCATGGGTTAATGTACACAAATTTTCATCATATAAATAGTAATCCTTTGCTACAGGCGGTTTTTAATCTATTCGCTCTGTAAATACAAAAATAAATAATCTTAAGAGCTATTAAATTTTTATTACTAATTTAGTGTGCGCATTAGGAATCTACAGAATCGTCTATTTTTAATTTAACAATCAGCAGTCTCATCCGGCTTTATCTGGAAATTACATTTTCTTATCCGAATATACGCCCTGACGATCATTCTGCAAGTAATACTAATTAATTCATTTAAAATTAATCGCGAACCCCTCTCAAGCAGTTCATCTCTTCCTCTTCCTTCGTTTGCTCTTCCACTCATGCCAATTTCTATACTTGTACATCGATTGCTTCACAACCTCATCCAAACTGGGCCTAAATCTGATTGTCACTTTGTCAGCAGCCCTTCCAAGATCGAGAACGCCCGGGAGTGCCCAAGGAAAGAATATAGTGGCGATACCAATGACACCTGCAGCCATTGCTACGAAGGGAGCGGCAGCCAGACTGAATATACTGTAGTTAAGAGGATTGAGAAAAGTAAAATAGGTAAAAATCGAACCCATCGACTCCATGAGACCAGAGGGACTCATATCAAAGTCATCATCATCGTCGTCGTCATCATTTACGGTAGCCAAAGCGGTAGAACCTGGAGAACCGACACCATTCCCACCATTTACCCCCGATAAACTGCCAAGACCACCAGTTAAGCCAGAAAGTTGGCTGGCACCTCCAGGAATCCCAGGAATACCTGGTAATTGAAGGGCCGGCGCAGATCCTGAGACAGGAGCTCCTAATGCCTGACCCACGGCCACTCCAGGATCACCTATGGAAGCTGGTGCCGCTTCCGGTGCGGCCGCTGCTACGGATTCAGCAGGTGAAGCCGCTGAATCCTCGGCAATTCCGGACCCTAAAGCGTCAAAAGCGGCTTCCTGCGAGTTACCTGTATTCACAATAACCTGAGACTGAGAAACCACTTCGGAAGTAGCAGTGAAAGCTTCATCCTCGGCTGCCTGACCATCGAACAAATCAATTCTGTCAGGATCCCTGTCTGCCTCTCCAGTATCAGCATAGTTTCCGTATGTGGTACCAGAGTTAGGATCTTGGGTGCTGATGGAATTGTCATTCGGATATTCCTGAGAACTTTCCGCAGGGACATCACCGACATACTTGTCTTCACCGCCGTCGTCAATGCCAGAAAGCCCACCTGGTTTGAATACGTTTGTACTGAGCACTTGAGAATTAATAACGATATTCAAATCCGTGCAACCCTCTTTGCTTTCTATTGTGTTGTTTACTCGCGTTATTGAATTAATCATGATAGTCGGACAATTTGTACCCTGGAACGCGGTTTCTGGCACCTTATCTTCCATAGCTGTCTCTGAGTTCGGCATATCTTCGTTCATAAACATTATATGGACGTTGGGTGGAGCTCCGGTAGAAGAATTTGTCTCTGTGGATCCTAAGGGCTTTTCTAATTGAGGAACATTCACCTCGGTGACCGTTACATTTGGCTTTTTCGAACCTGGATTCAGAATATGAACTACAGTGTTCTGGGAGATTTCTGATGATGGCCTGAATATCGGGCGTCTGTAAGCATTCTGTTTTTTATTAGCTAATTCGGTAAGTAGATTCACAACGGAAGTGGGCAAATTGACAGTTTCGGTAACTGGATAATTATTATTTCCAGGAGGGTGAAAGTTCTGAGTCGACTGATAATTATTGTCAGGCCGCTGATTGTGATTGTCCAGCTGGTCAGAAGGTTTCGGTGGTGGTAAATAGTGATTGTGTTCGCTAGGATTCCCTAATAGCTGATAGTGATCTGGAGCCTGATTAGGATTTTGACTCGGTACCTGTTGATAATAATTACTTCCGTCTGGATTATCCTCTACGTAACTCTGAGCCGTGACTAAGGCGTCAGGATAACTAGTGGGCGGCTCAAATAAACTTCCTAAGGTCGTCAAAGGATTGGTGACACTTTGACTCAACTGATGATCACTATCAGGACGCTTATTGTGATTGCCCAACTGCTCATAAGAATTTGCGGGCGATGGATAATTATTGTGTAGCGAACTGTCAGGTTTTGGACTCTGCACCAGCTGAGGATAATTGTTGCCAACAGGTCGGTCGCTCAAGTGGCTCTGTGTCGTACTAGAAAAGCCAACATCAACATTCTGCTGTTCATAGTGGCTTCCTAAATGCGTAACGGGTTTGTTAGATTGCGGACCGTGGTAATTCGGATTAAAACTGTTGGTAACCGGTTCTCCAGACTGAAGTCCCTGAGCCAAATGACTCTGATTGATGCCAGCAGTGAATGCTGGTATTTGGAGCCACTGAATGATTTCCTGAACATTGGGTTGCATTAGTGGTTCCTGATTGTAAACCCCACCCGACCCAAAAGCTTCGGGAGTTACCGTGGGTATTTTTTGATGAGTCACAACAACTTTGTCATGATAACTCGGAACAGGTCTCTGATTATAATTTGTGCCCGGTCTGTACGTCTGGTTTGCCGGCTTTTTTTTCTTCTTCTTTATGCCGGTATAGATCGGTGCGTCACCGTAATTCAAGGCAGGCGATTGTTCAGAAATACTCTCTATGCTCGAAGTGTACTTTTCATAATTGAAGAGATCCTGAATATCTTGAATTGGTTCGCTCGGCCAGTTTTTTAACTCCTGATTTGTCACGTTACTTTGACTATTCGTTCTGACAAGGCTCACCGGCAGTAAATTCGTCTCATACCTCAAAGGAATATTATGGCTGCTGGGTCTTATCACTACTCTATTCTTTGCAGTTACCGAAACTCGAGATGAATTGTTATGAATCCTAGGCTTCCCATCGTAAATCGTTTCTATTGCTTTTGCTGAATCGTGATCGTCAAGACGAATATCAGGACTAATTATTTTTTTGTCATTGACAATTTCAGGACCCTTAACTGGAGACGAATATATTTTTGAAAATTTGTCGTTGTTAACTTTCCGAAAACTTGTTTGTGTAATACTGCGATCGGGGACTTCAGGTTTTACTACTGAAAATCCGAAACTATTGATGCTATCATTGACTAGCGTGTTCGAAACCCTCAAAAGGTGCCAATTATTGGAAAACCCAAAGTCCTCGTCGGTTTTGAAACTATTGAGAATTCCTGGTGTAAGGCGATAGCGTCTATCGTTAAATTTTCGACTATTTTCCATCCGGCCTCTGTACCTGCTATCGCTTTGGACGACCGACGAGCTTCTCGGCTCGATCGGCCGCCACGACGAAACATCTTTGCTGTCGGTTGCCACCAGCGATTCCTTTTCAGCCACTTCCGGACTCGCTGCAATGAAAGAAAAATACGAATCAGTATAATTTTCTCCTAAGTGGGAATAGAATGTAAT
Organism: Clistopyga incitator; assembly: GCA_947507545.1. Classification (NCBI taxonomy): domain Eukaryota; kingdom Metazoa; phylum Arthropoda; class Insecta; order Hymenoptera; family Ichneumonidae; genus Clistopyga; species Clistopyga incitator. Next base: position 6,137,146 of record OX382173.1, on the reverse strand, counting down.
TTATGTAATTGTCTTCAGATCGCTTATTACAACGTAACAGAAAATTGCCATAAATCGATGAAGGATATCGCGAAGGCAAAGCAAAATCGCACCCACTATTATTTATTCCGCAGGAGCTTTCACGCGGGTAGAAACTGTGCCAAACTGATTGCCGGCTGTTCGATTGTCCATTGCAACGAGACTTACAACAGGACGACCGTTCATGCGAATGGTACTTTCCATCGGAATAAACACAACGTTCTATTGATGTCTATAATTATTTATGGTGGTCGATGCTCAATGCTCGGAAGAGTGTTATGCACAGTGACGTCTTAAGGATACGTTCTACTCGCAACAACTTGCTCGAAAGAATACAGTTTACAATTGACGATTTATTAACCTAGTTACTTCCTACCGTTCATCGAACAGTTTTCATCATTCTGATTTCTTAAACTAAATTCCAATGAAGCAAAGAATTCTATGAAACCCATATTTGCGCAATTGGCATCGCATAAGCGTTTCTTTACATTTTTAATGAAAAACATGAATCAAAATCCAACATCAAATGAAATAATCGTTTTAACAAAGATGACCAGGTCAGTATTTGCGTCATTCAGATCAGGTTACGACTAAACGAATAATGTTAAAAATTTGTAAAAACATCTTTTTTTCAACTCCCCACACAGAAAAATACGAGAGAAACTAGCGTAAAGTACCAAAAATGCAAAAGATCGATGTGAATATAGTATTTTTAAAAATCTTTTGAAAACCAACCTTTAAGAATGAAAATAGAAAAAATAATTTTTCAATGCGTTTACGCTTAAAATGTTGAGTTTTTAATGTAGTGTCTTAGTGATTTTTTGTGAACGAATCGAAGAGGTGTAATAATTAAAATGTTGCATTTTTTCACAGATTTCCGTTCAATGTAATCAATGGCTGTTTTCACTCATATCCACCAATAAAATCGACCTAATCCCCTGACCTTCCAAAGTTTTTGAAACTTACCGACATTTGGTGGCCGGGCATCATTTGATCCCACGAAAAGCAGGACCGCGAGGACACTGAACAATTTGAACCGCATTTTCATACTGAAACAAATAACAAACCCCACACAATGAGTAACCCTTCTACAAACCACATTTTTAGATACACTATATCTTTGCGGGAGATCGGGTTCACGCAAAGATCGTAAATTTTAAGTGCGTGCAAAGATAGCGCGTATGAAGATATTCGCATATAGGTCAATAGGTGTCATGAAGATTTAGCATAAACATATTTGAAAATTTTTGTTATTGCAGCTCACTGAAAGCAGTTCTCGTGTCGAACCTAATAGTGTCACGCGCTTCTCGCTCATGAAGTAGCTCCATAAAAGTTTATGTGTTTCAACTATTTCCAAGGGCACCAAAATAAAAATTCTGTCAAAAAGTACATAATGTGGGCGTTTTTTTACCATCGCTCTTCGTGAATGACTCGATTATTAAAACGAGGTTGAGGCTTTTCGTTGTCTCTTCAGGAATCAAATTGTACCTCGAGTCCGAATATATCTTCACCATAACGTGACGAAATTTCTCGCTATTTGCGCCACAGTACGTTTTCCCATAAGCCACGTACCAAAGCGATTAACACAGCAGAATGAAAAAGACGAATAACCAAATGTAATTTTCGCTGGCTGTGGCCAACGACGAAAAAAACGCGTCGTCGAGTGCCAGGAATTGGAATGACGCAAGTGTCTTCATCGTCGCAGTATCGTCGTCGAAAGAAGCAACATGATACGAATCCTTTATCGTCTCTTTAACGAACCAAGGCTCGATAAACGCAGTACGGAGAGTCGTTCGTATTCGATTGTCGCGCTGCTCATTCGATTGTCGAGGTGATTGTCGTCATTTATTGCTTCCCGAATTCGAAACAGAGTTTTTGCAGTCTTATCGAAATTAAATTTCACACTCGATGTTACATGTTTTTACACCAAGAACATATCATTTCTCTATCAACCCTAAATATGTACCAAAGTTATTTTACATTAGTGTGTACCTAATATTATAATTTAAATCGATTAATTGGATAAAAAATGTCTTTGCGTAATTTATTATCTTAAAATTGTTAGAAATCATTTTTTTTCGTCCTTTCCCGCTGCTCATTCGATTGTCGAGGTGATTGTCGTGATTTATTGCTTCCCGGATTCGAATCAGAGTTTTTGCAGTCTTATCAAAATTTTATTTCACTCTCGATGACACATGTTTTTAAACCAAGAAAATATAATTTCTCTATAATGACTAAATATGTACCAAAGTTATTGTACATTAGTGTGTTACTAATATTGGTATTATTACTAATATTGATTTAAATCGATTAATACAAAATTTTTTGCGCAATTTATTATTTCAGAATTGTTAGACATCTTTTGTTTTTCGTTCTTTCACAAGTCGAAACGATGTGTACACGAATTTTCATGAATTCAATTCATTTCGAATTTGGCTACATTCACCTAACATCGGAAACTCCTAACGCAGCGTAATGTTTGTTTCCTTCAAGAGTACATTTATTGGAGTATAACAGCAAGAAGATAATATTTTAATATATATCGATAAGACAATACCGATACTAATACTATCACGTTTATCAATTAATTTAGACTTCGTACTTAATTTATCATTACAGTGTTTAAACTTTGATTGTACTGTTTTGATTGTTTTCAATAATATTATTCACCATAATTAAAGAAGTACTTTTCTCTCAGTGTAGCATCGAATAAAGTAATGTAGGCCTATGATTATGAGTTTATAATACATGGTCACAGGGTCTCTGTACGTCGAAGCACGTCTTGAATACCTCCGGTCACCATTTTTTTACCGTTGCATTTTTCTGTTCACTTTCGAGAGACTTCAGGCGCCGGGCTAACGGTAACCACCCGTTTACTTCTCACTCTACCTCTTGCTCTCGATACTTCTATCTTTCATCTCTTCTCCGTTTTGGCATGTGTCATTAAGTCTCATCAGCGCGAGTAGGTGGTACTGGAATCTGTATAACTGTCGAGCCCGTAAATCGTACACGTACTGAACCATCCGTAAGCGTTACTGACGATCCCTGAATCTAGCGGTCTGTAATCCTATGTTACAAAGTTGTAAGGATCTAGGAATCACTCTCGAGATTCCGTGGACTCTAAACACTTGACAATTATCATTCTAGTCACGCTGCAAAAATTTCGTTTTTGCATATTAAAATACCGGTTATAAAGTACGGATGCATATACTGTATGTTAATTTTCAGATGCATTCGTCATTGACAAATACAGTATTGGTTTATTGAAATACAGATTGCAATAGTAACGTGCTAATCTTTTCGTAATTGCGTAACTTTCAAATACCAGTGTCGTAGAATCCTTATGCTATTCTTAACTTTGCAATAAAAGTTACAATAAAAATGTATTAATACGAATTCATATATCCGATTTGTAAATGTCCTATCACTTTGTATATCAATTTTAGTACATTTTGAACAGTGTATGTTACGGTCGGTATGACTGTGATTAAACTGTTGTTTACTGTATATTACTGCTGAAAATCATCGTAAACAGCTACACGTTCATTGTTCAAACTTTCCCATTTGGGATGAATATTCAAAGCTTGAGGATCCTTCATTGTAAATTTGAACGTCCGGCCATGAGCAGCCCAATCTACAAATCCAATAGGGTAAAGGAATGCGTCATCGATCAATTAATTACCCGGAATGATCCGGCTGTTGATAATGAATCATAACTTGACTTAACTAAAATTCACTGAATACAACAAATAAAATTATCAACGAATATTTTGGCGTTGGCAAAAAACTTTTAGTTCTATTTCTAAGTTCACAAAAATCGAATTATTGAAAATGATTTTGATCGAGTCAACGATCTAATAACTTGAAATGTCCAAATTGAGTCTCGGTTCTTGACCACGAATCAAAATTTACCTATATTTATTAAATGTAACAAAACAAATTATGGGCCATTGTGGGAATAATAAAAATTAATTATCCTACACAATTCTGTAATGACTTCGAAACTGGATAACTAAATTAACTAAGCGATACAAAAAATCGACTTGATTTGAAATAAGCTCTCTCCTACTCCCCCCTTCACATGTTCACCCTGCCATCATCTATCCATGCCTACATATTTGTCTGAAATAACTATTTCAGCAGGTTTATCGATATTGCCAGTCAGGACTTAACAAATCGATTACCCCGTGTGTCCTAGTTATTAATAACGACCCACAATACGTTTGAATATATTTATGAATGAATTTAAATAAGGAAATTATCAACAACAATTCCAATGACGATCGATAAATCCTCAATAAGATATTCAATAAATGATTTACAATTTCAAGTCCATTTAGCAATAATAAACAAAGTTGATACCACAAATCACAAAAATTTAAATTCTCGACTATCAGTGAACACCATTTTTAAATTCCTCCGCTCAAAGATAAATTATTCGAGCATTCACCAAGCCGTGATCTGTATGCATAATATATTTCTGTTCAACAACTCAATTGCAGCCCGCAGATCGATAGATCGCGGAGTAAAATCTGTATCGCGTTTGTGATATAAACATAAGCAATCCATGAGTAGAATATCAGAGTTCTGCATGCATTATTTCCGGAACGTCGATCCCAGGCGGAACAGATGCTTCAAGGGCGATAAATTCTTGAATTGCTAATTCGCGCGCCGTCCACACCACACTTTATCTCGTGCACCATACACCCCACTATTATGTGGCTTCGCTCTTATGCCCCGCATTAAAATCACCCAGCTGCACATTTATTCGGCGTACCACGCCCCGTGTACCGAGAACTTCGTGGCACTTTCAGAATCATCGGTACCAGCCTTTCAGCATCTAATTACAATCTCAGCTCAGGTACATCCTCCCATGTCCCCTCGAAGGAACGTTCCGCATCGTTCCAGTGGATTTATTTCTCCAATAATGCAACAACAACAACAACAACGACAAAAAATCTCAACCCACTATTTTCCTCGGCACGATAAATTGTGGTCACAGCTGTGGTCTCGTTGACCGCAAGGGTGAAGAAAATATATCTTCCATATTTGTGTATGCAACCACGAAAAAAATAATCATTTTTTTTTAGTATTAATATCTCATAACCATGAAAAGACATTTCTAAGAATATCTTCTATAAACATCGAACATTTTTGGATTTTTTTTTCGGTGGGAACTTACCGCTTAAATTATTGATCCAGGATTCCCTTTATCGCGACATCCACTCACTCGTCAAACACTCAATAAGTAAGAAAAAAAATACAAAAATACAAAACGCTATGAATATTCACAAGAGAATAAAATTGACGATCATAGAAAAAAATGGATATATATATATATATTTTTTTTTGGAACACAGTAAACGCGTGGTGCAACGAGTAGAACGCGCGCGAGACAATGACGAAGTGCCGGGCGAGTGTGACCGCGAGTGTATAAGGCTGGTAGGTGGAAAGAGCTTCGAGCCAAAGCACAAGAGGACGATCTTTCGACTGCACGGCTGACTGAATGTCCGCCTGAGCCCGGTTATACCTTTGTACGCACCTCTCCACGAGGTCCGAGCCTCCAAACCCCGTTACTCGACGTGGAGAGCAGTAACACAACGAGCTGGTGGCCAGCACTCGCAACAGACCGGCCCGATGACGATGCCCGAGCTGCTCTCGTCGCTTCTCGCTCCTACGAGAACGGGTTGAATAACCTTCGTACATACAGCGTATGCTAAGTGGTGGTTATACCTGCGCCTTACCTTTACCTTGCCCGCGAGACCAGCCGGCCGTCCGAGAGTCCAAGAGACTCCGGGAAGTGGGTGAGAGATCGAGAGAGAGAGAGAGACGAGGGAAAGGAAAAGAAATAAAATAAAAAAGGACCACGAGGACCGACTCGGCTAGGTGAAGAGCGAGGTGGGTCCTTGAACCAGTGTTCGAGATGTTGTCGTAGGCTGATTATCATCGCGAGCACGCTGCCATACCACGGCGTTTTGGTCTGATGACGAATTTACTATGGGTTTTATTGTCACGCATCCCTCTGCCGTAACTGCTGTTTTGCGACCTAGTTTCACGATTACGTTTTTTTCCGCGAAATTTCGTGAATAAAAAAAACAAAACATGTGATTCGGTGGTTGATCCAGCGTTCACAGCACTTCCACGTATCAATTGGAATACATGAATCGAGAAATCAATGTTTCTTATCGGGGGGTAATCTATTCGCAGTTTCTAGAGAATTGAGAATGAACTGAAAATTATTGTCGGAGATAATTATAAGGAATATCACGTGCGAAGATGTATCGATAAATTGATATATCGTAAAATGCGTGTATTGAAAACCTTAGAGTATTTGAATTTTTTATTATTTTATTTAATTTGACTATAAATGTTTTGAATCACATTTGTCCATTAAGCTGTATGTAAATATTTTGTTACCGAAACACAAATATCTAACACACACAATTTTTCAAAACCTAGACCATATGTACAAGACCAACCGTTAAGATACCACTTCTCTTTACAATTATGTTTTACATGTACACCCAGAGTTTTAAGACCTAAAATACCAAGGATGTACACGTGCTGAAGGACCTCGGTCGATGGCCTGTTGGTACTTTATGTATATAACTATGTGTTGTTATGTGTTTAAATAGCAATAAACACGTTTATTATTATTATTATTTATTTTTGTTTGTCATTGTTTCTTGTCTGCCACTCTTTGCCTCTCCCTTTCTTTCGCCCCATCGTGTACTGGAGTCACATATCCATTTTTTTAGATTCCAAAAGCTTTTTGTTTAATTACTTCTGTCGGCCACAATTTGCCCGGCTAACAGTCGGACTGAAGTATGACATTCTGCTCGTATGCACCACACTCCAACACAATTTGCTTTACCGGACTGTTACAGTATTTTTCAAGACAAAGTAATACACTGCTGGGAATTTTGTCGTCCAATGTTAAGCGCCTACAGGTCTGTCTCTCTCGCACCTAATCTCACTTTATTGTTCTCCGGTTCTCGCGAACAAATCGCTTTGAATTCCCAGGAGCCAGATTTCTGTCGTACTTCCGGGCGTTTTCTTAAAACCTTAGCTCTATCTGACGAGTAGTTTAGAAAAATAGATATCCATATTTTGAGCTTACGCGAAAAAGTACCATTCACAAAATAACCTTAATAAACCTTCATACCTAGAAAGTTCGAGAATCGTCGAAATACTACTGAACACGACTGAAGTTGCTAATCGGTTAACACGAGTTTTAGCTACACCCAGAGAAGAGATTTATTGGTTTTAACTAAAACAACATATTGGAATTCGGTTTATATGAATGAAAAACATTTTTATTTGCAGGGGAAAAATATTTATTATATTTTATATATCAGCGTTACTTATTACAATTAAATGATTTTGCTAATTTCTTCAGACACCGAATAAACGACATTCAAATTCAATTTTTGAATTAAATATTGCTTCAAATCAAACGTGTATAATATTTTGCTCAAAGATTAAAGTAGAAATATGCATTAGAATAAAAGTATATACCCATTTTAAATAAAATATTAGTAGGCTCCCAAATAAAAAAAATTATCAAATTTCAATGAAATGTCATTTAAATCGAATAAATTTTTTCTCCGGGTGTAATCCAACAGCCAATCAGAGAGCGAATAAACCAACAACAATACTTAGATAAAAAATATAAGATATTTTACCCACTGATTTTTAAACAAGAGAATCCCGCATAAGACGATATCTGATTTGCTCCATGTCTTATCAAAGTTCTAGATAAGAAGCAACACTGAGAGAAAAATATAGTAGAACAGTAGGTCCAACTATACCCAAGAGGAACCATTACTATATCAATTGTACTGGATACTATGTTTTTATTAGTTGAGCTATAATTATTGTATTTTTGCAGCTGTTATTTTTTGTCATTGTCTATGCAGCTATGAAATACAAACGTTCCTTTTGGGAACTATATGGTGAAAGGATAATATTATTGCTTTAACCATGAATTTTTCTCTCAGTGAAGGATGTCCGTTGATCCGAAATTCCATAGCGCAGAGGGCGTGAGTCCGAGGATTAGGTGTGAAACTCGTTTTGTATCGAAAGCCAGAAACTAGTCGAAGGAGTGAAGGTGGACAGCACCGACAACAGCATGCAGAGACGAAGATCCTGAACGACGTACCGTTAGGAACGTTGCCTCGTGTAGATACACCGTGGTTAACATTAACGATCAAAACGAAGGAGAGCCTCGTTTGGTTACGAGGCCTCGGGGTTGTAAAATCACCGACGGATTGACGACTAAGTTACGTCCACGGAGAATATAACTTGGCAATTTATTACATATGGGATATTCCATACAAATCGGACCCTCGGTCATCCGTCATTTTTTTATGCACTCGAAACTGAAGGAAGATCATAGTGACTCCCGAAAAACACATTCATTCCAATTTTTATACCGCTTACTCGAATCCTCTTTAAGATATACTGAAGTCAATTTATTTAAAATCCTTCGAAACTTTTATAAACTATTTGAATTTTTATTATCCCTAATTTGGGAAAAAAAGGTTTCTTAATTCATTTGTTGATGTTACGATAATGTCCCGTAATAGAAATTAAAAAAAAATATTGTATTGGAAAAAACAACATCAATCTATCTCAAGAAGAGAATTTTAAAAGACCCATTCAAAGATACTCGTTTTCAAATAGATCGAATAATTTTTCCTGATGTTATAAAAATACTTTTTAATTATGAAATCTTCGCGATGTAGTTTAAGTAGTACATAAACTTTCCATTTCAAAGCATTAGTTATAACGTTAATCCGATTCAGTATATAAAAAATTTCATTTTCTTTTAAATGTCTTTAATGTTTTGTCTGTTTGTGAAACGACTTGCTTATCGATTTGGCGTTCATAAAGAAAGATGTGAACCAAATGGACATTTATGCGGAAGTAACATGCAAGAATTAATTGATATTTCGATAAATATCAATTAATCCGACATTTATCGAAAAATTTACACGATCATAACATTAAATCGATTCTCATGAAATTTATTACCAATTATCTACTAATTTCATCCCATTTCATAGAAAGTTTCAGACATACCACATATTTCACACTAGCTGGTACGTGAATGACCAGTGAATGAATTTTTAGATCCCATAAAGTTGTAACCGGTCCACGCAAAGTTGAATATCAAATCATGTTCATTGATAGTCCACATGTAAAATTAATTACAACTCGATGTGTAAGAATTACATTTTTTAATTCTCCTCAGTTTTTTTTGTAAGAACGAAAAATCAACAATTACCAGGCAATTCAATGAATCGAATTCACCTACGATTATCATTGATCATGAATCTACGTAGAAAATACGTAAATTAGACAGCTCAAAATTTACGAGTGCACGGACATTTTGAGATTAATAACGTAGAAAAAAAAAAAACAAAAAAAATCCGCGAGTCCTCTCTTTTCTCACATACGTTGTATGTGATCAGAAAGTTGAAAGTTAGTGACAACAAAGTTTTCTCTATGGCGAAACGAAAGATAAGATTCTGATTAACGCACATTTGAAGAGGGTTTAGATTAAAGATTCTCAAAAATTGTAATGAAAGTCATTTTCAAGTGCTGGTATGGTCATAGGTAGGTTTTTGGAGAAGAAAAAATGGCATCCAATAATAGGGTTCCATTGGTGTGGAATACGCTATGCATAGAATTATCACCGCACATCTATGTACTTTGATGGTTTTCCTGGTAGAATTTCCTGCAGGTGCAACTTGATCTTTTCCCTCTCCAATGACTGTCCGGTAAACTAGAACCCTCTGGGCGTGCATAACATCAATAAAGAAAGTCAATACCAACATATTCTACGAGCCGCGCATAGACATAAACATGAATACGTAAATTGCACACTTTCTTATATGCTGATGTGTCTCACGCCAACAACTTCCGGAATAACACGTTCAGCACGATCCCACAACGGTGCACGTGTCTTTGACTCAGCTTTGTTTTGCTGTCATTTGTTTTATTCTTGTTGCAAACCGCGGGAAGAAATGAGTTCTCGAGAAATCGTACATAGATCGATATAGGAAGCAAAAACACTTTGCATTCCACGATTGATGAGTATGGTGCTACTGAAAAAATATCGCTTCTCGTAATCGTTCTTTGTTCTCAGCTGATGGTCAATCAGGGCAATACAAGTCACATGGTAACTCGAATCAAAGATTAGGTGAACCTTATTAAATGATAAGCACGAAATCTGTCACATTTTCATTTTCTGAGTGTTTCCATAGATAGATGGACTATAATAGCGAACGCGCCTGCGTCGAGATTCGATAATAACATTCCGAATTAGAATCTTCATTAAATGCGATAAAAAATTTAATTCAATGTTTACAAATCTACTTCACAGTTTTGGAATTACCAAATAATCGAACTACCTATACAAAGCTTGTGATCATAGTAACATTTTTCTATGGAATAATAAATTACAATTATGTTATTACGACACAAGGGGAAAAAAATAGAAATCTTATACATAGCTGAACACTATTTGAAAATATATCCAGCATATTTTCCACATGATACCCACCGCTAAACAACGTTCAAAACCTTTTGCGCATTATAACGTAATAAGTCATATCACAAATCCGTCATTCGCCGAAGCACCTTCCAATTATCCATTAGTATAACGGCTGAAGAAACTCTCAACAGTCGTATCACAAATCTAGAATAACTTGTTTCTTAGGTAACCCGCATTGCCCCAACCACTCAATGATAAGAGTCCATGAAACGCAAAAACCTCTGAGCCAGCCAGGAACCATGGGTTGCCTACAAAACACCGTAGCCAAGTTCCACGAGTCTTATTCCATGGTAGGAATGAAACTGACCCCGCCTATCGCATCACGATTGGCAGAGTCATATTTTCGAACGAGGCTCCGGCAAACCATTCATCACGATTCCGTTTGCCTCAGATCCACAATAATAGACCTGCGTAGCTTCTCGAACTCGAACAATCGCATATTGCGTATCCTAAGGTCGTAATCGGAGACCAAGAACTCGAAAACGTAATTCCTGTTATCGTAACGCCACATAGCCCGGTTTTATTCACAGAAGAATCTGGTTATCCGGGCATGGATATTATGGCCGAAATAAAAAAGAAGAAAAATGATGCGACTGGCTCCACCGCATAATGGGCCAATGGGGGAGCGAGACCATCAACCAAGAAACTTATTGATGCGGCTGCTGATCCTCTTCGTGGGCGAGTCCTCGTAGCTCAGACTTAGAAACGTGAGCTCGTGTTATGTGGGACATAGCGGCACTTCCTGTGCTCTGCTCCGCAGCTCTTAGGTTATGTAGCAGACGCGGTATTGACGGTGGAAATACGAAGCCTCGTGGCCATTGTTTAAGGGTCCAACTTCTGTTAGTCATAGTCATCTTCTTTTTTTCCTATTAGCATTATCTTCCCAATGAAAACGAGCATCATTGAGACGCAACGCGATTAACTAATTGGCAGATTGCTAATTGATTAAATCGCGGTGCAGTAATCGTCTTATTGTGATCGAAGGTGTGTGTATGATCTTGACTTGCAAGCTTCTTGAGGATGCTTTGCATGCACATTCACAGCTAAAAAATAATACTGATCAGAATTGCCAAAGTTCGCGAGAAGAAAAATGTCTAATAAACTAATAAATTTCTTTGTAAAAGGTTTTGAAAGGATTCATTTCAGGTTTCGAAAATTAATGATAATGCATTTTTACGAATTAAGAAATTTCTTAAGTCAAGCATGGAATCAATCACACAACCCATGCTTGAAATTTATCAAGAAGAAATAGAAAATTGCATACCTTGACCGAAACAAGTTTTTCACAATACTAAACGGGTCATTGTGTCGCCACTTATTCAAATTCAAATTACATGGAATTCTTAATCGACCACGTTACCCCTCGCAAATCTACTTTTTTTAGTTCATTTCTACTAACTTGACAATTTCAAATCCAACCAACGATAATTATTTTGGGAAGCTGAGACTTTTCACGTAAGAGTATGACTTGATCTTTTTCTTCTAGAGATCATTAATCCTGTGTTAAAATAATTTCAAAAAAGAATTCGAAAAAACGCAATAATTTGACACCACAAGGAAACCTTGAAGACACCCCCGGAAAAATCTTTAAAAAATATAAGCAACTATCTTTCACGGTATATTCAACATTAACCAAGACAACCAAATCTACGGGGCAAGGTACAACCGTTGGTTAATAATTGACGGAATCATCCATATATAGGTTGATAACGGGCAATAGTAAACCGACAGGTTTATAGATCTGGTAATAACAGCGATATAGAGCAATTTAGACCAACCATAACGAAATTGCTGGGCGGTACGCTGTCCACAATGTACACACGTGATATAGCTGCGTGTTGAAACGCCCTTCTCCGCAACTAAGGGTGTACTTCCGTTGCCTCGAGACACGGGAAGTTGCATAACAAGCTCCTCGTCTCTACACTATCCTACGACTTGCAGGAAAAGTGGCTTGAGCGAAGCAGACGACAGAAACGTAGTTAAACATTATTATTGTCGTATAACTATAATAATGTGCAAATTATTTTTTCGAATCGATAGCATCGATATTTCTCCTCTGAGAGGGCTAAGCTAAGAAGAGAATGAGTAAATTGTTTAAATAATACATTTTATTAATTAATACCTGTTACGTACTGAATGAACGAAGAATTTTGTTTTTTTTTATCTCCAGTTTAGGGTATCATGGTCCAGCAATAGCCTCGATACAACTTCCTAACAAGATGCAAAAATGTTTCTAACGGCTTCCTTAAGCTACCCAAATCGGCAATGAAATAGATTACGATAAATCAAAGGATTTTATGGCCGATCTGGCTACCGGTGTTTACCGGTCTCTCGCATTATAGTCATCGGGGTAAGCAAAAGGAAGAGACGGCGCCGAAGCGCAGCCAACAAGATGAGTCATCGGCGTTCCAAACGGCAGCGAATGAATGAGCAGATTTTATCATTTTATCAGATTTCATGGTTTGCCATTGTACGCGAAATCGAAATAAATTCGCGAGCTTATTACCTGTCTTTTTTTTCTCAGGCCGTCGTCGGCAAAACCGTTGCCCGACAATTATACGAAAATTTTAACGACAACGTCACTAAGATAAGTAGATACGACGCCTGAGCTTCGGAATTCCCTGGAACCTAACAAGGCAATGACATAAAAATACGATAACCGAGGGAAGTCAAGGAACTGTCGTATGCTGACGAAAAACAAAATAACTTCCATTCTTAGAAGCCTCAAATTTTCGACATCCTGTCTGAAAAGGCCTACGAAGAAATACTTATACATTTTATCCAAGTGAGCAATTAAGACAACCAAGACAATATTGTCGTGATGCCTTGAACAAAAGGTCTCTCGAGTCTCCCATGAATTTCTTCCGTTTCTTTGCTCCTCGTTCTCTTCTATGTTGCAGCTTATGGAGACACAGTGATGCCGAAGTCTAATCGCGTTTTCGTCGTCGCGGTAACGGTGTTTGCGTGCCGCAGGAAATATTACCGTTGAGGAGGCAACGTGAAACATCATACGAAGCACAGTACCAGTAGTACGGATCTTTCTACCTTGGGGACCCACTCGATATGTAGATGCGGTAATTATAGGGAAGTACGGATGGTCGTGCTGCGGCACAATCACGGATGCACAAGTGTAGCCTTAATGCAACGCGAATGTCCCAGATACTGACCACGATCGCGCTATTAAATAATCTTAATCTATGAATAAAATAGCATTAGACACGGAAACATTTGAAATGTTATTCGCCTCGCTGCAATTATTGCTATCATGAAGATGACTGGTTTCCTAGTTTTCGTATTTTTATTTTTGAGCTATTCATGTCAGTTTCTGTATGTGAGTTTGTAGATTGCTTTTTGAAATCTGGGTGACGATGTTTTTAAAAATAACTGACTCAGATTTCTGACAGTAATTAACAGTAATTAAACATGGTTTAGCATTAAATGTTGAATTTGTCATGAATCAATTGGAACATCTCCAACTCTTGTAAATGTTCAGTTCTCGAGTTGATATTCTATTTTAGACAGTGGACTACCATTTTCATGCAGGTTCGGAATTAAATTTGGCATCGACCATTCACAAGTGGTTCAAAATTTATGTAAAAACAATATTTTTTTCTTATTCGATAACATTACAGATATAAAATCTCCATTTTTGCGCTGCAATTTACTAATCAAATATACTATAATCGATTGCCATAAATGAGTTTAGGAACAGAAGTAGCTGCTATCTTGGTACATGTTTATTTTGCGTAACGGAAAAAAAATTTTTTTTTGCTATAGGGCTAAGAATGTTTGCTACTATAAAAAAGATCATTTTTGCAAAACGAATTTCATCCAGCGAAACAATCTGAACGCTACGAAAATTGCATATTGCAATGAATCATTGACTATTTTGACATAAATTCAAATAATCGTTGATACTTATAGAATTTCAAATATTAGAGCAAAATATTCAACAATTTCCTAGTTTCATACCCACAAAATCTCAAAACTTTACAGTACATTTTAGGATCTGATTCGTATGAATATCATCTCAATAAGTACAAATTCTATTCAACTACATTTACACGCTTGAGTTTCGACATCACTCATTTCGTGTGAACAACCTCACCTAATTTCCCGTACTTATTGTCACTCGAAATACCCATGGTGTGAAAAAAGTGCCTTGAATCCCGAATGACAGTGATATATTAACAAAATCAATAAACACATAATAAATATCCTGTTAGAATAATTTTCAACAGACAGTATATTCGAAATAGTCCTTTCATGTGTTGTTTGTGATGAGATATGTAGAGAGTATATATATATATTTGTTCACGGGTACTCTAAGGCGGAGAAGGAAGACTATACTTGTAACGTCTATAGACAACTGCCGTCGTATCGAAAGAACGTTATGAATAAATCAGCGCGAAGCGAAGCCCGCTACGGTCAAGTGCAAAGCAGGCTTTGCATACCACGGTGTTATGTTCCGGACTGTTATGGTCTCAGAACTCGTTCTCCGCGTACTCCTCAGCTCCAAGTTTCATTGATCAACGAAGCCCAAACGGCAAGCCACACGCTGTAACATATCGTGTTACCTACTTCCAAGTGCGAGACGCAAAAAACCTAATTGATCGTCGAGCCTCAACTCGCGAGATACGCACACTATCGTGTAATATCCTTCTGACAAAAAAATTTCTAACGGGTTATGGCGAACACGGGCTACCTGCTAAGAATATCCATTGGGATTTCCGGTTGTCCATAGCCAAATAAGTAATCTTCAATGCTTCGTAAATAAGGATAAAAAGGGAGGCCCACATTTCTCTCAGATTAGTTTTTTCCTTCCAAATTAGCACATTTGTATCTCTGTCATTATTTGCTGTTCCCAAAAATAGCATGGGAATTGTTTTATAGTATACGCCATAGTAGAAATTGCATGATCGCTTCTACTGGAAGATAGAGAGACAATTGTGGAATTAGTAACTGTAAAGTGACGACTATTAATTTTTAGTTCGATAAACAAATTTTTTTGTCGTTGCCACAAATATTAAATAGTTGCTATAATACCAAATAGTAAGTAGCTATTTAGTAGTTGTGACAACCTTAAACAAATCTGTTGATCGAACTAAAACTGAATAGTCATCACTTTATAATTACTAATTCCATAATTTTCTCTCAGCGTACTTATTTTTGTAGCTATTGCTTATATAACTACATAAACAGTAAGTAACTACTTGGTATTTTTTTAATGGTATTTCTGGGTACTTTCAAACGTAACTTTTTGAAAAAGTTGCATGGACTAAAAAATAATAGTTATCACTTTATAGTTAAGTGTGCTATTTCGACTTCTCTGAGTGTATAAAAATATCATTAAAATTTACCTTACTGTATTTATACATAAATAAAGTGTATTTCAAAAGTACCACGTTTATCTGCAAAATATAATATGTCATAATTTAAATAAATGAATATGTCGTACATAAAAAATATATTGTCCCATATATTATATATGTCTGTCGGAAACACTCATCAAACTCATGTATCTCTAGGACATTAACAATAGTATATTGTGATAAAGCGATAGACTAGTACGATAAAGCGGCCATTATAGCGCGGAGGTTAGGAAGCCGCGCACGAGCCAAGTCGAGTGCTACAACGACACGAGGTGAAGCCGAATGTTGTCTGTAGCGTGAGCGGATGCGAGTGCACCGCTTCCTAACCTCCGCGGGATGGCCACTTCGTCGTACAAGTGTCACATACTATTGTTTGTAACGAATGATAACATACTGTCTCCTCGGTAAAACCTCTTGTAGATAGTTTTACACACACCATCTGGTGCGTAAAGTTATCTAGAATTATTTAGATGACTTTACGCACCAGATGGCGTACGTAAAATTATCTACATTTATGTCAGCATAATGCGCTATCTTACGCACGGTTTGCAGGCACGTAATGTGCGACTTTATGGGCATGAGTTACAAAAAATACATTTTAACCGGTTCATACGGTGACTTTCTTCTGTTGTATTTTTGTATATACTTCGTGCATAAATTATTTTATAAAGGTAAAGTACTTCAGACAATTACCGAATGACGATTTATTAGCGGTTTATGCATTTTTACGTGGTTACTTTAACATTTTTATTGTTACCGTAACTGAGTGTAATTATTTGAAAGTTGTACCAATTGATCATTAACGATGTTCTACTTCAAGTGATCTTCGCGGTGATTTACACCAAGAAAATATTTCTACGAAATTACGACTCAGCCATAATAAAGTACTATGGTATTAAAAATATTGCACGTAATAAATCCGCGAAACTGCTGGTGTTAAAAAATGAAGGGTCCTTGGTAAATGGGATATTAACTTCCGACAGCGCTAAATAACCACATTCCTGGCGTATAACACAGGAACAAAATCACATAGAAAAAAGGTTAGTCGGAAAAACTCCCATTTTATGAGTCAGCTATAAATGATTTGCTAGAACGAAACAACCAATCAATGGTCTTAAGGGGATGCTGGACTGGGCGAATTCGTAATATACACTATTCATCATACAGATATACTTCAAATTTTGCAGGGATTTAATAAAAACCTTCGTGCTTCAGCGTCCGGTCTGATTTGACACATCTGAGCCCCAGAAACGTTTATATCTGACTTTAACCGAACTTTTTGACGTCTCGAGCGGCCATATTGGCTTTTGAGAGGTTCAGTAATATACTTTTTTTAAACATTTGCTCTATGTCTTGAACGGTAATTCGACCGGTCGCCGAAGCATGAAGGTTTTTATTACCTCCGTGCAAAAGTTGAAATATATTTGTAGCATATTTATGATGAATAGTGTATACTACGAATCGCCTAATCGACTCCAGCATCCCCTTAATGCCTATGACCATTTTTTGAGTTGAGACAACCAATAAGTGGTTATCCTAACTCTCAAACGAGTGGCTACATGGGCCAATGAAAATTGAGTCAGTGCAATCACTTTTTCGATCAGGATAACTTATTTTCTTTCTCGTGCACTGATTGTTAACCAATTACCAAAAATGACGCCGTTTCCCTTTTTCGTAACATAATATTTATTAAATACGTGTGTCCAAAGTTCGACATTTTGGCCCTCCGATGTAACCACAAAAAATGTTTAATTTATGTAGATAATCCCCCCTTTTACAGACGTTGTGGCAAAAAGTGCTTTCTGGGCGTTAGATCAGAGCCACAAAGAATTAAACTTTTAGGACAGATTGTTTTACAGATAGTACAATGTGCAACACGGGCGTCCTAGTATGTGTGTCCGTCGGCCAGAAAAGAACACTTTTCGCAAGTTGTCCTTGGAAAGTGTCGAACATTCTACAGAAAACCTTTTTTTAGCTTATGCGATTGCAGAACTTACCTTTGACTTGCACCACAAACCCGCACATGCTAAAAAGAGGTTTCTTCTTGGTGTCGGAATGAACTGTAAAGGAGTGCAAGCTAAGAGAGCGCGTTAATTATTGCTATAAATATATATTTATGCTAAAATGCCTTCTTGATGCCTACTAAGTGTACACTTAGTATCATACCGAGAGATTATATTTTGTTTCTATGAACAAGTGTTTCAGTTATGGATATGGAAAATATTCTTAACAGGTGTACTTGTTAGATTTGAAGATCCATATTTTTCTGTTAAATATTCTTTGTGTTTACTTAATAATAAACATAATAAAAATGATTGATAAAGTCTTCAGATATCGTCTAATTGTAACAATGGAATAACCATTGTAGTTATTAATGAGATAAGCGATTTTTAAATAATCGACAGTGAACTGAACTTTATGTGGTCGTCAACAGGGGCAATCAAATTTTTGATTGCACCCATGCGACCATCCAATTAACAAGGATGCAAAGTAGAACCTTGCACATTGCTTCCTCATTTAATTTTGCTCTTTACATAGCAACCTCTACGAGGAAGTATTGTAACTGATTTTGGCTTCCTCATATAGGAAGCTTTGTCAAGAGCAAAATTAAATGAGGAAACAATGTGCAAGGTTCTACTTTGCATCCTTTTTTTGAGTAAATGAATAAATCACCGGCACATCTCATTTTTATTAGGCACAAACTTTATTTTTACTTTATTAACTTTTGCGGAGGTTATAGCGAAAATGGCTATTTTTTTAAAAATTCAAAATGGTGTAATATTTTAACAACTTTACCGATCCCCACCAAATTTGGTACACAGTAGGACTGTATGTTATTTTTCGTTTATAGAACATTTCAGTTAATTTGCTGAAATTCGACGCGATTTATAGCAAAATTTTGATTTTTTTACAAAAATTCAAAATTGTATAAAATCCAAACCGCTTTACCGATTTTGTCGAAATTCAATACCAAACAACATTTAATGTCTCTCTAGTTATAAAGAACTATTTAGCCATATCGGCGAACTTTTACGAAAGTTAGCGCGTATACGACATTTTTCGAAAAAATTAAAAATTCTATAAAATCAGTATACATAGACATATTTTCTCAAAAATTACAGCAATTGAAGAGGAATTAATACTCTACTTGCGTGCCAAATTTGAGCTCGATCGATCGTGCCATTCGCGAGTTATCGACGATTGAATTGAACACACACATACGGACACATACGGATACAGTTTCTAAACCATTTTTTTGGACGTTTTAGGTGATTCTAAGCATACTGACATTAAAATCTCGAAAAAACAATTTTTCACGAAAACAAAGCTTCCTCTAGGAGGAAGCAAAAAAATATCAAAATCACACCAGAATATGTCTAATCGAAGAGGCCAAAATATTTCAATCTCCATTCTAAAGACGATCTTAATTTGCGTTAGAAAATATTGAAAAACCTAGGTGGAGTCAACCAATTACCATTTTGCGTTAAAAGTCTGGAAAGAATTTCCCAATTTTTTTCATTCAATTGACAACCATACTGTTTAATTTCTGCATTTGTAAATTTCCTTTTCCGTCGAAGTGGTCGGTAATAGAAGCTTGGTCGTGAATTTGCCTCACTGCATGGAAACTTTAACGATGCGATAAAAAAAACGTTAATGACCGATGATTAATTGACACTTTTACCAACCAGGCGTAAAAAAGCGCGCATTCCGAGCGTAACAGAGTGACTTATTAGGGGAGCTCGCGTGAAAACGCGTGTCGTTGACATTCGTAACAGTTGTTAATCTGCGTAGTGTGCACGAGCGAGTAATAGAAGCAGCACCTCATCTTCAGCACGAGACTCTTAAGACTATTAGCGCTGTTTTACAGTGAAGACGACTCCGGGCACTGGAAATTTCACTGTATTTGTAAACAGCCGGCGGGCTTGACGACTTATTTACCGGTTTGGCGGATCGACGGTTTTGAGGCTGCCCTCGGGGAACTGAGACGTCGTTCAGTAGACTTCCAATAGACTAATGTACTTTTTGCAAGGTTTCAACTCACCTTAGACCTGTTTGCAATCTTCCGAATAGAATCTATTTACACGCAAAGAAATGATTGGTTACAACAACCACGCGTCGGGTTATATACACGCCGATCTATTTATTACTTAGACTAACCGAGTTATTGGTTAGCGCAATCAAGCTCATTGTAATCCAACCAATACCAATAACTTTGTAGGCATGATCAACGAGTTGATTGGCCTAATCGATAAATCGGCTAGCGCATATTTAACCAAATATTTTTTTCTCCGCGTAGACCCACTTTTGTGTAACTAGAGCAACAGTCACTCAATAGTCGCACAAAAGTAAACCCTGTTATAGATTATAAAAATTGCAACTTCAACTCGATCCGTTAGGTTATTAATGTCAACCGGAGGTCGTTGGTCAGCGGTAAATGAAACTCTCCCGAGAATCGATACACGGCAAAAAGAGACCGGTCGCTTTTTCGTTTACTCTCAGTCTCAATGTAATTGCTCGACTGTCGTTCGATCTTCAGGCGATACCCGTGCGCGTTTCGCACTTCTTTCTTTTTCTGTGTCATTTTTTGTGACTAAAGATGGTGTTTGAAAATTGATACAATTTGTGAGACGACGTGAACCCCTTTTTTCTTTATCCTTTCGATACAACCAACTATCGATGCGTCGTCTTTCTTTACAGAAAAAAAAAATGTATTCTACTCCACAAGTGTGAAAAAATACAACCATTCAAAAGGCGCGCGCAAAGTGGTTCAAAACGCGTCTGAAGTTGGCTTTACGTTAAAACCATCGGCGACCAATCAGAATGCTTAAAATGTGGCAGCAGATTTCGATATTTCGACTTTCGACGTGCCATGTCTTTTTTGAAAGCGGAGACTGGTCAGGTTGGTTTTAAGAAAGTGTATTATAAAAATTTGATGAGAACTTACCGGTCGTTCGTGTCGTTGACGGGCTGTTTGTCACAGCTAAGAAACACATCCGCTGCTCGATGATCCCTGTCACTGTCGTAGGGCTCTCGCTACTACCCTCTAATCTCTTTTCTTCGATCAGGTGACGTTCCATTGGATACGTTTCATCCGCAGAATCTGCGTTCTTTACAAAATTACAAAAATTTTAATTTTAATTGCACAAAGGCAATGTAATTATTGATGATTTTTTTTAGTTAATTTATATCAGAATACTCAGAATTATTAGAAACATTTTTAAAAAGGATTTAGAACAAAGTGCGCATGTATGAATGTGTCAGCTTCGAAAATTGAATCGGCTGTAACTCAAGAATCGTCTTGACAATACGGCCAACATTTCAAACACAAGTGAAGCCCCTTTTTAATTATTGTAATTTTTTATATAGCTTATTAACAAATAGATTTTATGATGATTTGTATTTTTTTAATAAAAGACGTCTTCGTTAATATGTAAAACTTCGGCTATTCTGCTAAATTTATTTTCATAAATGCATGCACACTTAGTGTTAATTACTATTGAATTTGTCTAGGATTGGTCAAGCGATTCTGAATTTTCCGTCATTTTGAATTTTTCGGAAAATTCACGTTGGGTTGTCGTTCACGAAACCTGCGATAGCGAGCTATATTTGCTACGTAAAGGGTACGTAAATATTCAATCATATCAGATACATAATTTAGTGAAAATCAGAAAAAGAGCTCGAGTTTTATAGACATTTTTCATCTTTTTCATCTTTTTCTCTTCCAGACTAAAATTTTGCCACAAAAAGTTGCCACATTATTTTTCAGAACTTCCTGTAAAAATTTAACGTCAGAATTGATGATCGTACTTGCCCATAAAAAAAACTCTGCAAAAATTAAGGAAGTAATGAAAAACTAATTTGCAAATTTCTACCTCCCATCCTTTTTAATCCTGTATAATGTAATTCGGGCATTGTATTGACGTGATTTTCGTAGGATAAATTATAACAAACAAAATAAGCGTTATATTCCTTCGTAAGTGTTCTAATAACTGATTTTTTTTAACGAAATTAAGTACGGAAATAGAACTGTTTTTTTATTTAGAGGATTAATATCTTCCAACCAAAAAATTACTACCAAGTAAGTTGAATGATTTGCATGATTAATAACAAAAGCACTATGAGTTAAAAAACCAAAAGACAGTACACGATCTCTGATAATAACACAAGTCAACTCACTTTTAAAAAATACTTAATTCAAGTAATTTTCATTGTTGTCCACTTGGATACACCGAAAAATTGCAATTATGCCACAGTTACTTTAAAAAAGGCTGCACAATAATTTAATTCAATCAAATAAATTGTAATAATATTAAGAAAATATTAAGATTTATGTAACATATACAATTAAAATGATAGAATAATATAAGTTAAAAAATGAATAATAGTGTCGTTACATTACCTATTACGAATTATTTATTTCCCATGAGAACCTCCGGTACATTTTAGACTACATTGAGAGTCTTCAAGGTCCGCAGAAAATTCGAAAAAATTCCAATGTGTAAACCACCTCCAGTCGCTAATCTTCTCAGCTCCTGGACAACCTCTTCTCCACGCTCTTCACCTCGTATCTCTTCACCGTCACTCTACAAACTGCGACTCCTTGTCGCCGCCACGAGGTTTTGAATTTCTTTAATGGCCCTTTTTGTTCTCGATGAATCGAGTGAGGTCGCTGTGTGAAAGATCACCGAACCTATTCTTCTTTTTCTACCTTCCGATTCGTTGCACCGTTATCCCCAAACTACAAAGATTTACCGTCGAGTAAAACTTCTTGTTGCGTAAATGTCTCTCTTCCAGGATACTCAGTAAGGTATTGTATTTTTATAGATGAAAATAAAATTCGAATTGCACATTTGATTCACAAAACGAAAGGCCAGCTCTTCGATTCTTGAAATCACTGCTTCGAAGATTGGCTTCCGAGCAGATCCTTCGCTCGTTAGAGTCAGCGAGCAAGTGTCGAGAGATGCAACCGAGATCCCGAGTTATGTCAAAGAGTCCAGGTCGAAGGTGGTGGTCGAGTGATCCAGGTGGAAGTTTCCTAGTCGGACGTACAGATGTTGAAATTGTACTGAGGCTGCATAGCGAATAACGCCCCCGTTGTAGCCTCCTCTTCGAGGTTGGCCTTCCCATGCCTCTTCTCATCTCTACTCCCGAGCATTTAATAGTGGGGGTTTAATCCCTTCTTTCGCACTGTATAACAAACTCTGTGTCCTTGGCATTGCTATCCACGCCTGTTCTTCTCCCCTACTTTCCGGGTGCCCGCGAATCCATTTTCCCACGCGGGTACTTCTAGTACACGTTACACTACACCTCCCGTAATGCGTACACTGTACCAACACAAATTCACGGAGGCACTGTGCGTAAATAGTATAAGGTGCTCTTGAATATTGAAAAATTCAAATACCTATATAATACCAATCCTTTTCCCGATCTCCACTAAATTATGTATCTAGCTGAATATCTTATATTGTATAATGTTTCGCTAAAATCAATGCAATAACGTCAATATTTTGATAATTAAAAATTTTCAATATGTTCGAACTGCTGTTTGCTAAAGGACTATTTACCTAAATATCATACATTTTACAAAAGAACCCTCACCCACTTTTTTCAGAAAATTCGAAAAACTTTGAAACGAAATTTGTGGCTTCTATACATTTTGTAAAAAATAGTGGCAATCGAATAATTCAGCATCCTATATAATCTGAACCCTTCTACCGATCTTCACTAAATTATGCATCTAGCATCGCTGAATAATATTCCGTTTACCTAATAAAATTAGGGTAGCTAATTCATGTTTTTCAGAAGTTCAAGCACCTTCAATAATTTACAAAATTTCAAATCATCATGACATCCGGAATGTTTTTCGATTTCGGTAAAATATAAGACCGAATGACGTTAAATGTACCCGGCCTTATGAAGAACTTTATCGATAAATATCCGAAATTTTACGAGAGCAAGAACCCTTACGCTCTTTTATTGGAAAAAATTTCAATCCACGAAACGAAAATTTCTATATATATTTTTCAAAAAATTGTGACAATCAAAAAATTCAATTTCCTATACAATCCTAACCCTTCTACCGATCTTTACTAAATTAATTAGGCTTGCCATCTTCGGTTTTTAAAATTTCAAAATTTCAGGAACTCTGAATCGCTTTTCCTATTTCGGCAGAATACCAAAGGCGTTCAGACGTACCTACACTTCTGAAGAACTATTCAACTAAATTTCGCGAATTTTTCTGAAGTTAGAGACCTTACGCTCTTCCTTTAAAAGAATTCAATAAGTTTATTAAATGATATAAAATGAAAATTTTTGCATTGCGTCAAAAACTGCAACAATCAAAGACGCGTGTTCATCGCTTCTACTTCTACGGTGCCCATGAACCTGTTTTCCCACGCGGATACTTCTAGTACGCGTTACTCTATACCTGATGTATTGCGTACGCTGCACTGCACACACACTGACAGACGCGGTGCGTATACAGCATAAGATCTCCAGAAGTGTTTCGCGAAGCGTTTTCAGCCACGGGAACTACGACTGCAAAGTGAACGAGGGCGCAAAGTGGAAACCTGTGTCACCTCGGAATTTCGTTATACCGCAAGATGCGGAAAGAAGACTAGCATTACGTTCGGGGGTCAACGGTCTCCCGACTCCTGCGGACCATAGAATAACAGGAAAGGAATAAGTAAATTGGATATCATGGTTTTACGAGATTATCGTAGCTTCATACCTAATCGACCTGCGAAGCCACAACAGACTGGAATCAAAGATACTGTAAACGTTCTTGTTGATTCCACGATTGTTCAGTTTTTTTTTTTTCTAGGAATTTTTCATTTGTCATCTGTGTTATTTATGTAATATTCCTGTTATTTTTTTAAAGCGATGTTTGACAAATAATTCGTCTCCAATTTCAAGAACCGTTGGTTCCACTTTTTCATCACGAAAAGTCAGTAAAATGAATTAGGAATTACAAGTTTATGAACATGTGCGCCTATTAACAGATTTAAATAAAGAAAGTATTTTTCTTTGTTTAGTTCTTTAAATTTTTAAGGCAAATTAAGCTCAAAGTAGAGAAAATTGCGTAATTGAGGATTTTTTTTTCTTTTTGCAGTCATTTAATATTGCCTCCATAGGAATATTTTCATACCCAGTTCCATAAGATGATACTAACGTTGAAAAAATAATCCAAATTTAACTTTACACATTTTCTGCGTCTCTTTTAATTTAAGATATTTTATTTTCGTTGCGTTTATAACTATCAAACATTCCATCTAGATACTTTGTTCCAATTTGTGTAGAACAACAAGAACGATGGATAAATAATTCCTCTTTAATTTCCCATATCTTATGAGAGTCGTATTTTCTTTATAGGATCTGAACACATATCTATATTATTGATTATTGATTATAAATTTATAAGTATCCAAGCCAAACTATAGAAACAAACAAATGAAACTCGAATGCGCGAGGGTTTAAAAAAGCGTTCTCTTCGTACTTTACAATCTACTGAGATACACTGCAGATAGACAGATTAGAAAATTTGAAACGTGTCTCCGATTATTCATCTAGCTGTTAAGAACTCATCGACTTGATTTTCCCTAGAGATGGTGACTACGACAAACAAGAGCCTGTTGAATATTAATTAAAAACAGTTTTCAGTAAGAAATCAAAGTAATCTGCTTTAGAATCCTCCTCTCCGATGTATGTACCTATCCGAGAGATAACGTCGAAACGCACGGTGCGTTGCGAAAAGGGTATAACACGCAATGCGTCGAGTAAAACAGATAAACGCGTGCGCGCGTCATGGCAAAACGGAGCGAAGACTCTCCGTTTAAGAAGATGAGGTGAGCCCGCGCACGAACAGCCTGTATACCTACTGCAATTCCTAGTCACACAGGAGTATGCGTGCAGTGAGCCATATTGTATACGGTGTAGCCCATAGATGTACTACACGTACAGTATGGAGTACAGTGGGCCCGTGTGGCGTAATAATTAGACGTAACAATTAGTCTTACGGTAAATCTGCACGTGCATAAGCGTGCCCGATCTCAAGGGGCTCAACGGTCTGGTGTGCCTGGAAGAAGACACGACACGGAGACCCGGAAAGCCCGTAAAAACTCGCACAGTTGTCTTTCCATAGTAATTATTCATTCCCGACGGCACTAAAATGTTAAACGCATGGTTATTTACAATCGCAGTCCACTTTATGGTGCACTCAAGTGCTAAAAACAAATGTTCTACTTAAATAATTTGTACGTTAGTCACTAGATTATTTTTAATTGCGCTTCCAATGGGAAAAAGTCCATTTTTCGGGCTGGAACAAAAAAAACTCGAGTAAAAGTGGATGGACGAGTTACTGAAATCAGCACGCTCAGAGAAATCGTTCCAGTGCAGTCAACTATAAATTCACAAATATTTTTTTATAGGGCTTGTAATTATTTGATGGTTGGGGAAAGTATGGAAAGATTTGTTGTGCGAATAAAAAATTATTAATTGTTACTTATACTTACTAATACTATCATTTCTTTTAGTTATATTGAATCATCTTCCTCTGTGACATGACAAGTTGACTTAGAGAAAGATAGATGAAAAATACGTAACGAAAAGGCAAACGAAAAAAGTACAGTCATAAAATTTGAGAAAAATGGCCTCGGGTGTTTGGAATAAGGCGCGACACGAATACGCGAGAAAATCATAAACTCATGCAATTTTCCTGTCATTATTATTATTTCCTGGCACAAAAATGTTATACACGTTATTTATACCCGCAATCCATTTCATGGTGTGCTCAAACGATGAAAATTAATGTTTTACTCACATCATTTATGTTGCTCATTGCATTACGAGGGGAGGATCAAATAAACGGTCATTTTTTTCTCGAAGTTACTTTAGAGAATAAAAAGTTCATTGCTTTGCAAATAAGGTCGTATTATTGTTTAGCGGTTGGAATAACTTCTTTATAAAAAAATGTTAATAAACAGCTAATCAGTGGCTACTTAAAGTTACCTCCACTGAAATGCGTCGAGGAATTCACTTGTCGATTCCAATGAAATAAAATAAAGAAACCAAACATTTTCTATTGAAACATACTCAGCATGAATCTCCAATAACAATAACAAATTATCTCCGAAATCCGAAAGGGCGAGGGTCAGCTCTCGAACCACGGGGAATTTCCCATAAACAAAAAGCCTTGAATCCTACGATAGAATAAAAAAATTCAAGAAGAGTTTCCGAATACAGTAAATGAACAATAGAAGAACAAATAGAAAGAATCGTTCTCTTTCGCTCCACTGCAACTGCCTAATGAGGCTTTCTCACTCGCAGACACAGCGACTCAATCACAGCACATCATCAGCAATACATAAGAAGCCCATATGAGGCTCATATGGTGTTTTGTATGGGGTCCGTGATAAGTCACTCTACGGGTTCTTGTAGAGAAGTCTTTAGAGGATCTTACACAAGGTAATTCAAATACGAATTCCTGTATGTAACATTACGAACAGAATAATCAACATCACATAGATATAGCAATCCAAAAATAAACAATAAATGTATTAAAACATTAATTCAACCTATTCATTCAGGAAGTTCTTGCTGAATGATTGTTTAATGGAGTTTCCAATCTCGCTTGTCTGATGCACGAAGGAAAGAAGCCCAAAACCATAGGATTTATGTGGCCCACTGGAGCGGTAGTATTTCATGGTTCGTTGAACAGGAAGACGATCCCCACGCCTAAAATATATACCACAACGGATTTCCTGTTAATCGGATGGTTAATATCAAATGGCGGATTATTTCGTACAAGCACTCTAATATTGCCACATATGAAAGGCACAATTCAATTTTGTGATTCATGAACAATAGAAGAACAAATAGAAAGAATCGTTCTCTTTCGCTCCACTGCAACTGCCTAATGGGACTTTCTCACTCGCAGACACAGTGACTCAATCACAGAACATCATCAGCAATACATAAAAAGCCCATATGAGGCTCATATGGTGTTTTGTATGGGATCCGTGATAAGTCACTGTACGGGTTCTTGTAGAGAAGAATCACCAACACCACATAGATATAGTAATCCAAAAATACACAATAAATGTATTAAAACATTAATTCAACCTATTCATTCAGGAAGATCTTGCTGAATGATTGTTTAATGGAGGTTCGAATCTCGCCTGGCTGATGCACGAAGGAAAGAAGCCCAAAACCATCGGATTTAAGTGGCCCACTGGAGCGGTAGTATTTCATGGTTCGTTGAACAGGAAGACGATCCTCACGCCTAAAATACATAGCACAACGGATTTCCTGTTAATCAGATGGTTAATAACAAATGGCGGATTATTTCCTACAAGCACTGTAATATTACCACATATGAAAGGCACAATTCAATTTTGTGATTCATGAACAATAGAAGAACAAATAGAAAGAATCGTTCTCTTTCGCTCCACTGCAACTGCCTAATGGGACTTTCTCACTCGCAGACACAGCGACTCAATCACCGAACATCATCAGCAATACATAAAAAGCCCATATGAGGCTCATATGGTGTTTTGTATGGGGTCCGTGATAAGTCACTGTACGGGTTCTTGTAGAGAAGAATAACCAACACCACATAGATATAGTACTCCAAAAATACACAATAAATGTATTAAAACATTAATTCAACCTATTCATTCAGGAAGATCTTGCTGAATGATTGTTTAATGGAGGTTCGAATCTCGCCTGGCTGATGCACGAAGGAAAGAAGCCCAAAACCATCGGATTTAAGTGGCCCACTGGAGCGGTAGTATTTCATGGTTCGTTGAACAGGAAGACGATCCTCACGCCTAAAATACATAGCACAACGGATTTCCTGTTAATCAGATGGTTAATAACAAATGGCGGATTATTTCCTACAAGCACTGTAATATTACCACATATGAAAGGCACAATTCAATTTTGTGATTCATGAACAATAGAAGAACAAATAGAAAGAATCGTTCTCTTTCGCTCCACTGCAACTGCCTAATGGGACTTTCTCACTCGCAGACACAGCGACTCAATCACCGAACATCATCAGCAATACATAAAAAGCCCATATGAGGCTCATATGGTGTTTTGTATGGGGTCCGTGATAAGTCACTGTACGGGTTCTTGTAGAGAAGAATAACCAACACCACATAGATATAGTACTCCAAAAATACACAATAAATGTATTAAAACATTAATTCAACTGATTCATTCAGGAAAATCTTGCTGAATGATTGTTTAATGGAGGTTCGAATCTCGCCTGGCTGATGCACGAAGGAAAGAAGCCCAAAACCATCGGATTTAAGTGGCCCACTGGAGCGGTAGTATTTCATGGTTCGTTGAACAGGAAGACGATCCTCACGCCTAAAATACATAGCACAACGGATTTCCTGTTAATCGGATGGTTAATATCAAATGGCGGATTATTTCCTACAGGCACTGTAATATTATCACAGATGAAAGGCACAATTCAATTTGACGAAACATAAATTTGTCCCGGTAGTCGTTAGGCTTAATGCTGGTCGTTTGTGCACCAAAGAAACGAACGAGGAAGCTTCACATCGCCGGGAACAGTATCCGCCTTTCGCGGCCAGCAACCCCTCGCTCAAAACCGGTAGCAGATTATCCAACGATGTTCACGTTTGATAACG
Source organism: Clistopyga incitator (assembly GCA_947507545.1). Taxonomy (NCBI): domain Eukaryota; kingdom Metazoa; phylum Arthropoda; class Insecta; order Hymenoptera; family Ichneumonidae; genus Clistopyga; species Clistopyga incitator. Next base: position 6,107,534 of record OX382173.1, on the reverse strand, counting down.
CACGAGCGCAGCTAATGGTCCTCTGGTAAAACTGAGGTTTTACAGGTGCAACTGAGTAGCGATAAATTATACGGACATGCAACACCACGATTTGGCTTATCACTTGTAAGTATAGGTGAGAATAAAAAAAACTCGATGATCGATGAGGAGCCGCAGCGACCTCACCTCTAACGATCATTTTCTAAGCCTTTCCTGTTGCTGTCTAACGATAAAATGAAGTGTGGAAATTTTACAACATTTTCAAACATGACGATCTGCATTTTTACGTATCAAGTAGTATCAGTGACTTTCAGAATTTGGAAAGTATTCATTGGTTTTCCATAACACAATTCAGAAATTCATCGGTTTAAGTTTTTAACACCACGTTCACAGACGTTTCTTATATATACCTATCTCTACCGCACTCGTCAAATCGACGGGTGAATAAAAAAAACGCACTTTCTTTTAAAACAACCGATTTATTCGAGTTAACTCCAAATGGCACAATATATGCCTTCACGTTTAAATAAAGTATCAATAAATAAAAAGTCAAATTGACGGGTTCTGTAAATATAGGGTTAAAATAAAGAGTGTGAATATTGAGTCGATTGCTTTGTAGGCAATATGATGGTTATTGTGTACCTTCACTGGCCTCTAGAGTTAAGCATCATTATCTGGTTGGTTGACCCTTAACCGCTCACTGGTTTACGCGCCAACTGCTCAGCGGAAAGCAATTTTTCTGAGTTGCTGATGTATTCTCGTACAGTAGAAACCTAGTAAATACAAAACCAGCCTGTATCGGTCAGGCTTTCCGCAGTTTCCTTGTACCGTCGTACAAATGCAATATAGTAATGCACCAGGACGAGTGGCTGCGGATAACACTCTATGAAGGAACGGGTGAAGAGGAGAGGGTCGGTCAGTGTAAAAGCCTGAGTAAGCCATACAGATGAATAACCCACCATATCAAACGAAGAAAAATATTTTGAGAAAGTATACAATGAAACATGATCTGAGTCGAGTGTATAGTTTTTGAGATATCAAGAATTAAACAAATATTGACTTTTTGTGACTCACGTGCGGTGCGTTTTTTTGTATCCCACCTCTATCTTCATCATCGAACTACCTTAAGGCGGTATTATCGTCTAGAAGCTTGTTTTTAAAGAAATAATAATTTTTAAACTTAAAAAAGTTTTTTAAGAAATAATTTTGCGAAAACTATTAAGCCTACAATGCCGGGGTTTTTCGCACGATAAACGATAATACCGCCTTAAAGCCTTAAAAATGTATGATAGAATGATTCGTAATAAATGATAGAGTCCAGAGACTTACATGTGGATCACTTGGAGCATTGTGTTACATGTTGTGCAAAGTAAACTAGCATAAATGTGTATAATACGTTTTTTTGATACAATGCCTGACCTCTCTGTATATTCGCAACGACGAGTATATCTCACAGCCATGTCAGATATTGTCCGCTAACGGTGTTTCAACTCAGCTTCCCGGAATGTCTTCTCTAAAGTATCGGTCAAAGGATATGACGTTAATGAGAGGCACCTCCGCACGATGAAGTCGTTCCCGTTCATCCCAGGCCCAGTAACGGCAAAAAGAGTCCATGAAGGATACAGAGACCCGGAAATCCATTGTTAACTTCTTCACTCGTCACAATTTCGTGAATACGCCTTAGCCAGCTTATCCACAGTCTCACACGTGTATCTCTTCTTTTTATTTTTGCGCTCCACTTTGCGGTTTCGCCCGGGCTCTTGTATCCGGCGCCGCTCGAGCGTTAATTGCTTTACACTGTCGATGCCCTTTGCAGAGTACTCACTCCGCTAGGCGGTCTCACTTTATATGTAATGTCCTCATGAATATTGAAGGGCCGACTTCCTAAACGTGCGAGTTTCAAACGTCGAACACGCCCGCTGAGTGAAGTTCCATCGTTGACTTGTTCGTTCTCATAGTAAATACTTTATTTTATTGACATGCATTTCGAAAATTATAATTACTGAAAACTATTAATGCACACTCAATCAATAGTAATTTCGCGAACTGCTGTTATCTGCACTAATAGCACGAAGGTATCACTTACCGAAGGTGAAATGTTGCTTTAGCCGTTGTAAGAATGGTATATGTTGGGAAGCTTCGGCGAATGACGGCATTCCCAACATATACCTGGTATCACTTACCTTCGTACTAATAGTGATACCTTGGCACTACTAATGATTCCTTCGTACTAGTTGTGATACCTTTGTATTAGTGGTAAAACTTTGAAAATATCTTTTTGCGCCGATAAATAGCTGATAATTTGGGTATAGTTTTGATCTGAAAAATCGAATGTGGATGTCCCAGCTTCTTCGACATACCTTCCTACTAGTAGTGATAATTTTGTACTAAAAGTGATACTTTCTTACTAATAGTGATACTTTCGTACTAGTTACTATTGAACATCCACCAGTTTTTTCTGTGAAGCAAACATTAGTATTTGTCGATGTAGCATAGATGATAGAGTACATCGTGGATAATTCGAGAAATCCTTAATCTACCGGACTAAAACTTGACACGTTAACAAAGCAATTATTACAATGCAAAATTAAATTAGCTCAAAAATGAATTAACCATACCTCGCTTTTAGCATAAACTTTTTCTTGTCTCTAAACATATATATTAATTTTGAGAAGCATTTTTAAATTAGCAATGCAAGTTTACTACTACATCGTGGCGAATTTAATAAAAACTGAATGAATTGGGTAACGGTTCATCAGATTTTGTTATAGTCTACGACCAAAATTGGCTAGGTATTCAATTTGTATATCAAGGAATAATTATAATTAGCAGTCGTTGTAAAATTCACTATAAAAATAAATGCTTGATTCATTATCGTAAATATCACGCAAGTAAGTTAGAGTAAGTAAGTAATACAGCATTCTAACAACCCTGCGAAATAGAAACTTGAGCATGGCCTCCTCATTATTATCCACTTTCCATAAAGCTGCCTCTGTGTGAGAGCCCAAAGCGACCATTGCACTTCATCATACAGGTCGTTTTGTCAAAGGTGAGAAACAATAAAGATGCATTGTGCTAGGTTCTACTTTTCAGGCTGAGCGGTTCTACTTTTCGTCGCTGGAAAAAGGATGGTCTCAGAGAAAGGTTTATGCAGGGTGCTTTCCTAATTGAAAAGACTCCAGTCACATTTGCCTTAACTTCATTTATTTACACGCAAATATATTATATCACTGTTATCGTTTATACCCCTCAAGATTTACACGTAACGACTACAATCTTTGCCTCTCTCGAACATGAATTGTGTATACACGAGAATCGTCGACGAGCGTCCACTGTGCGCTCGTGGCTTCGACGACACTCGAATAAAACATATGCTGTTCGCCTCTCAGTCAAACCTTGTTTCTTCTTTTTATTTTGTAGATAAGACATATAAACCTTAATCATAATAAAAATCGTTCGCGCAACGGAATCGTTGCTAGCACGCGTCGAATTGGATCGTTTGGTTATACGATATTTAACACGAAACTCGGTTATCAAATATTTGAAACTCTGGCGCCGCCGCGACGCTCTCACTCTGGCAAGAACCCCCGGCTTTGTAAAACAGCTTGGGCTAATACTGCGCGTAAATTCTATCTCATGAGATTAATGAAATAAGAATAAAATACGATTATCGCGTTTTGCCCCCAACACGTCGTCCAATTCTCAACGCGTACAGATATCATCCTCGCGCGACGAATCCGAACTCGAAACGGGCATCCCGCTTAAGCGAGAACTTTCCTTGTCTAGCCTCTGTGTGAAATATATTTTCTTTTTTTTTTTTCAACTTTATATTTCTTATTTTTCATTCGACAAACTTTGCGCCAGAGTCGAGTGCCGATTCCTCACAAAAGCAACAAAATCTCGAGTCGATTTGACTCTTGTAAATCATCAGTGTATTTAAAAACAAGTGTGTCAGACTTTAAAGAAGTTACAAAAAAAGACGCAGTGTCGTTACATAATAAGAATAAAAGAGCTGAGTGGACGAGTCTTAGGTTCTCGACGATCATATTCGTGGCAGGAGCACTGGACTTGGATTAGAAAAATAACGTCGTCGTTTTTCTTGAGCAGAAGGGGGTGCGCTCGCAGGCACTCAACTGAAACGGCATGGAGAAACAGTGGGGAAAGGCGTACGAACGATTGCCAACGGTGTCTCAGTGACGCGCCGCCGAACTCGCGTAACTCGCATGGTCAAAATTGGCACACGGAAAATTGTTGCTTCTATACTCGTGAAGCTCACGGCGGCGAAGCGAGTCGGAGCGTCAGAGAGTGCACCGTTGATAACCCTTTGCCACAATATTTAATGAAATACAAAGACGGGTTAAAACTTTGTCATTCCCACAATTATGCATACCAGTCATTTGAGGGAAATCGTTTTTTTAGAAGTAACATGTATAATTTGTTTCGACGAATTACTATTATCCTCGATTTCTGTCAAGAGTTCGCCATCTCCCGCGTCTGAGGCTAAGACTCGTAAAAATAAAAATAAAACAGAATTTGCATCTGCGTCACATTATGGCAATCGCGAATCGAGTAAAATAAAAAAAGAAGAAAAACGTAGAGAGGGGGAGAAAAAGAAGTCACTGTATAAGTTAGGAGATTAGTCCGCGATTAGCAGGAACTTGAAATATGTACACATCGACTTTGGTGGGTCACACATGCTGCCGAGGAAAAAAATTATTAATAGTTATGATAATATAATAATAATAAAATAATAATATTAAAAAATAAACAATTGCGGAAGTGTTGATCGGTGAGGGTTTCCGTTAATACGAGGCTTTCGCGCGGCGCAACCGCGTTTGCGTTGTTTGGTCCTTTCGTCTGAACATTTTTCCACTTTTTTTCCTCCTCTTTCTTTTAAAATTCTACAAAGCGCGCATTTCGAAAAACCGTGTATAAACACGGACTTAACATAACCGCGATCGCCAGAGACACCAGCCGCGAAAGCTATCATCTCCCGATTGCACGATAAATTTCTATCTATAGTAAAAATTATCAATAATAGTAGTGTCTTTCTTAATTCTTATATATATATCATGTTTTTTTTTTGTTGTTTTTGTTTTTCGATTGTTTATGTATATATGTACGAATAACATGTTTATGCTATTACCAATGGCTCGTCGTCCGAGAAGCCGCGAATCACAGGACTGTCTTCCTCGTCTGCTGCGAACATCCAATTAAATTCGGTTAATAAATTATTGCAAACATTACTCACGAGTTGTCATAAGGGACGGATTTATCCATAGCCCATGTCTGCTATTGTAAGCCAATTTGGGGCGGTAGCAAAAACTCAACGATTTATTTATTTATTTGGTTTTATCAGTGGCCACCCTCCTTTCAACCGCATTTCAATTTCCTGCATTGCTAATCAATAAAACACTACAACTATTCAGTAAATGTACCTCCGTGCAGATTATCGTTATGATAAATTTTGCGGCAGTTTTAATTTTACTGCAATAGTCGTTAGCCAGATTAAAGTTACCATTTGTTTATTTCACAGTATTAACGGACCGCATCCCCTTTGCTACTTGGCTGCACACACAAGTTCATGTTGACGTTGGATCTCTACACGACTACTAACGTAATCTTGTGCGTTGCAGCTGTGACCGACTTAAGATTGTGATAGACACTGGCATTATTGCTTTAATCAACGGATCATAAATAATCAACGGCGGAAATGTAAAATTCTTAGCAATCAACAGAACCTTATAAATGAAAACCACGATTCCGACATATTTTTACACAATTATTCAGTAATAAACGGTTTTCCTTCTTTTTCGAAATTTCAAAAATACCCGTCGCCATTGGATGATTATTTTATTTTTTGATTGAAAATTACATGCTTACTCAAAGCTTATCAAAGCATCGTGTTCATCGATCGATGTTCGAAAGTCATTTTCTGTTTTGAATTTTCGGCGGATATTTTAACTTCAGACATCTTTTGTTCTAGATGTGTTATCGCAGAAATATAATTTTCCAAATATTATATCGAGTACCCGGCTATGGTGTTAAATCCGCCCGTGCTTGTACTTGTGCAATTACGTGTTTGCTTACCTAGACCGTCCGTAGTGCCCGGGAAAGTCGCCTGCCCCCGTCTTGTATCATAATGACTATTGGCAAATTGTGTGAAGCTGTTCGATAGCCTTCTGTGCCTGACGACGAAATAAGCGAGACCGGCGCCGAGAGCGATGATCAGCAGACAAATCGGTATCGCAAGCGACACTATATTCGACGTATTTATCGTAACTGGCCAAGCTGCAAAGAAAGAAGGACACATGATTTATCTCGAAAGGAGCGAGGTTCAATTCAAAGAATTGAAAGCTATGCTATATATTTCCTAATTGTCTTCCTTGTCTGCTTGAAGTCGGCTATTTTTTTTACATCTTTATAGAAGAAGCTTTGCTTCAGTGACCCTTTTTTGTAGATCTGAATATCGCAGAACTTAAAATTATGAAGACTGATTGAATTTGACGTGAATCTATCCATCGTTCCATAGAAAAGTATCATGGAAATTAGATTGATAATTGTGAAAAAGGATACAGGCGTACTAAAGTTACGCCTGTATCCTTTTAGTATTCGGCAAAAATTCGACTGTGGGCAATTTCCTGAATATACAACTTGATTTTGGTTGATTACATTTATTAAATTTAGTTATTGCTCAATCCATATATGTGTATATTTTAGTAATGCTATAGAGGCTGGTGTGGCGCGCACACTCGAGGTTGTTTTCGTTCATAGGAAATTTTAGAATAAAGAGGCTCTGCATGAGCCGTATAAGGGGACTCAAAATAATTTAGCTCAGGGGAGACCATGGAATAATCTGTCTGGGGAGAAGGGTCAACTCTTCCCCCCGGACGTTCGCTGTTTGCTAGATTGTGAGACCAGACCCGGGGATCTAATTTTTCATTAATTTGTATAACGAGGGGCTTTGGATACACAAACGAACAAACAACTTGCCGAAGTAAACATGTATACAGATTTCAGAAAGTTGCTTGTACCAAACCGCTCCGAGGTCAGATTATTCTGAGACCTTTGATAATTCCTCGTCCGAAGTGGACGATCTTAAGTCCCTCTTATGAGCCTCAGAAGGGACTTTATAAGGCCACTCAGAACATCCGAAACCTGGGGCGAGATTTTATAGAGGAACTAAAAGAACCCTGACTTCTCAGGGGTTGCTTACTCAAAGTTTTCTCGTAAGCGCCACATAAAACTTAACTTATTCCCACTCAGGCTTTGTTTGTTCTGAAATTTCTGAAACAAGTGCGCGTAACCCGCGAACCACTATAACATGCTAGCAAAATAGATAAAGGCTAATTTCTATCAAGTTTACGAAGGTTGAGAAATGATTTTGAAAAATTGCAAAATTCGTTATTAAAAAAAGGGTGCATAGTTAATCGTTGCACAGTGCCGCCTTATTAATTGTTACTTTTATCAAAGCTTCTTCCGTGATCAAGCCAACGTTGTTCAATGTATTTTCCCATAGAGGTGGCTTTGCGGTTAAAGTTAATGAAGAAAATAGTATGCAACGTTTGACCTTGCATCCTTTTTTTCTTTTGCTCTGATTCATTCTCTTACCGGAAGGACTGTGTATGCTGACGACTTCGCTGCGCAAACTCTGATAGCCCTCGTCCGTGACGAGACGTACGGCGAATGAGTAAATAACGTGCGGCTTAGGTTCCTTGTAAATGAAAGGCGGCTGATCACACTTGTATACTTTGGCACTTGACTCGTTAACGGTGCGTTCGGCCTCACTAATGAGAACCTCGTAGTGGTACTTGACGTTCTTGGTGATAGAGTCGGGCAAACCGCGCTCCTGCCAGTAAAGCACGTAACTATTTTCATCGTGCATCACTGTCAACTGATGAGGCGGCAAAATCGGCGGAGCCAGATAAATCACCGGCTGACTCGGTATGGCATCTTCCACGTCTGTTGCAATGGTTATACGATACTTTCCTCCGTGTTTAATGCCCTTGAAGGTATGTTTGATTATGGTTTCGTTGGTCGGCGGTAGCGTTACTGCCGATGTTTTATTCAAAGTCATTTCCGTCACGGATATCTGTAAATTTATTTCACACATGTTCATATTTTGTGATATTCTTTTGACTATGTAATTATCAATTGTACAGAATTTTTCTGGATTCACAATTTTGTTGATAGCCGAAACATAAGCTTAACATTACATTTTCCCGATTTCGTACTAAAATGTTTCGTTCAATATTCTCGAGAAAATCTATTTCATAGTGTTTGTGCAAATGAGATACAATAGTGCATTACGGCGAGTGGCTGCAAATGATACTCTAAGGAAGTCTCTAATAAATATTTCAAAGAGCAAATACAAGGAGAGAGAATTCATCAAAGCCCGAAGAAGAATGTATACAAATTTCATATGCATCTTTTTAGTGGGTCCACATTAGGTACACTGATGATCACATCGGAAAAAGAAAATAATCGACAAATTGAAGTGACTCACCGTGTAGTTGACTGGATCGACTATCATCGGACAGCTGGCGCTCCACGAAACGATGATCGTGTCCATTTTGTCAGAGGCGGTGACCCTGAGTCTCTTGGGCGGTGCTCTGACATTGTAGTAAGTAGGCACGGTGACGGGTGGACTGAGAGGACCGGCGCCGTAAGAACCCTTCACGCCGACCGCAAAAACGTAGGATTCGCAAGCCTCGAGATCCTTCACGGTCGCAGTAAGATTGGTAGTCAATAATTTAGGCTCCTTGAAGAGATCCTGCATATTGAGAGCGTAGTGAACGGCGTACTGAAGCTTTAACTTCCTGGGGTTTTTCGGTGGATCCCAGCTGAGTTTTACCGACGTACCGGGCTGTTTAATAGACTGTGCAACAAGATTCGAAGCTGCAGGAAGCGGCTGGCCCTTCGTAGTTCCCGTAACCATAACAACCTTGCCCACGTAAGTTTTCTTCATGGCATTAACTTCAAAAGTATACTGCGTGCCCGGCGCGAGATCCTTAACGTCGTAAGTATTCTCCAGCGTCAATTGCGTCGGCAAAATTGGATAAGGCGAGGGATAAGTCGGTCCTCTGGGTGTCACATGATAACCATCGACGTCCTTCAACTTCTTCCAGGTCAATTTAACTGAATTATTCGTGGAATCGAGAACGCGAAGATCCTGAATATCATCGACGTTGGCCGAGCCATCGAAGGTCAGCGTAGCGACGTTAGACGATTCCGATGTGAATTCTCGATTCTTCGCTACAACCCAGAACGAATAATTCTTGCCAGCCTCGAAGGGTATATCTATAACCATCGATGTTTTCTGGAGAGAAAGCTGCATAGGAGGAATAGGAGGCGTAACGAAGCCCTCGTAGCCAGTAATTGGCCCGTTCGGCTTCACCGGCGGTCTCCATGACACTTCGACTCTGGTTCCGTTTTTCTGGACCGCAGTGACGTTCCACGGCTCGGATGGCACGCCCTCGCCAGTCTTGACGATCCAATATTTGAACGGTGGGAATACGGTCGTCTGTCCCTTGATTTTGACGTAAACAGTGAGATTATACGCAGTATAGGGCTCGAGTCCATTGAACTGATGCTCAGTGTCTTCGATCCAGTCGGTCGCGTTCGTCCACTTTGCTCCGGGTTCGGAAAGAGCGATGGAAGGCAAAAATTCGAAGGTTATATTCGTCGGAATCGGCATCCACCAGAAGATGAAGAGGCTGGTAGCGTTGGTCGAGCGTTCGTCCATGCCCATGACCATAACTTGATAAACCCTCGAGTTCTTCTCGCAGTTGTTCTCGTCAAATCCGTCGAAGCAATCTTGTTTACCGTCACAATAAGACGAAAGAGCGAGACAGCGACTCTCGTCGCAAGGGAAAAATCCAACGTAACACGAGGGGGTCGCCGCTGAGCTGGGATGCTGATTGTTGTGGCAGCCGAGCTCGTCGCTGCGATCCGGACAGTCCTCAACGCCGTCGCAAATGTTTGTCAGGGGCACGCAAGAACCGTCGGTACGACACATAAATTGATCCTCTCGGCAACCTACGTGTTTCTTGTCACAGTACAACTCGTCTTCGCCTGATTTGCAGTCTTCAGTGCCGTCGCATACCCAAGCATCGTCGACGCACTTTCCGTCGAAACATTGGAACTGATGATCGCGACAGACACGAGGTTGTTCCGTCGTATTTGGCCATTCTGGCGAACCGTCGGCATTGCCGCAGCCCATTTCGTCGGAGCCATCTCCACAGTCGTCGACGCTATCGCATTTCCACCAATAAGGCACGCATTTCTTATTCTTGCACATGAACATCCAGTCGTTGCACGAATTAGTCGGTAGCATCGGTGGCAGTGGAGGCGCAAGTGTAGTGACCGTACAATTAGCCTCATCCGAGCCGTCTTTGCAATCTTTGTCGCCGTCGCACACCCAGGATTTGTAGATACAGCGATGAGGCTCATCCTTGGATCCGCAGTCGAAGAGCCAATACTCGCAAACCGCGCTGGTGCAGTCTTTCTCGTCGGAACCGTCCTCGCAATCTATTTCACCGTCGCATTTCCACGTTTTTGGGACGCACGAGTGGTCCGCGGTACAAGTTATCTCTTCGGCTTTGCAGGTGCTCGGTTGTACGCTGCTCGGGCAGTTCAACTCGTCGGAACCGTCGCGACAATCGTCCTCGCCGTCGCAATGCCATCTGTGCGAGATGCAGCGGCCGTTAGCGCACTTGAATTGCGATTCAGTGCAATTCGAGTACGTGCAATTGAGCTCGTCGCGACCGTCGGGACAATCTCTGTCGAGATCGCAGAGCCAGTATTTCGGTATACACTTGTCGTCGTCACATTCAAAGTTATTGGGACTGCAGGTGGTGCGGTGACAGTGCTGCTCGTCGGAATTGTCACCGCAGTCGTTGTCGCCGTCGCATTTCCAAAATTCGGGTATGCACACGGAGTTACCGCAGGCGAATTGGTTGGTCGCGCAGGTCGTGGCAACTCGAGGACAAGTGGAATTGTCGTAGGGCTTTACGTTACCGGGACACATGCATTTACCGTTCGTCATCTCCATTCCGTCGGGACATAGACAGACAAAACTGTCGTTCGGCGCACCGAGACAAATGTGCGTGCAACTCGAGTTCGCGCATTTGTTGGTGCCCGATTGAACGCTGGGGGCGAATACTTTCAGGTCCATCAGACCCGCCAATTGGCCGAGTGTCGTTGTCATGCCTACACCGTGATCTTTGTCCGCCACGAATATCATCGATTGTTTCCAATCGTCCCAGTACATGTTGTCTTTGAAAACCGCCACGGCGAACGGATGAGAGACGCGATCGTCCCCAGAGATGATTTTCTTGAATCGCTTACCGTCAAAGTCCGAGGAACCGATGTAATCCTCGCGAGCATCGACCCAATAAATTCTCTCAGCTATGTGATCGATCGTTATACCGTTTGGCCACTCCACCGTCGGTTTTGTGAAAAGGCGCTTGACGTTACTGCCGTCGAGATTCGCTCGCGATACCGACGCATTGCCGGGCGCCCAGTCGGTCCAGAACATGTAGCCGAACATCGGATGCACCGCAATTCCACGCGGCTTTTGGAGATTGTTTGGACCGAGAATGGTGCGTCGCATTCGGCCGGCAATTGTCAGATCGGTTCTTATTATTTGGATTCGCATCTTCACGCCGTCGACAAAATAGAGAACGTTCGAGACCCAATCAAAGGCCATACCCTCGATCGAGCTCAAATCTGTTTCCACGAGTATTTCCGGGTAACTGCGACCGTCTCCGAAACACTGACGCCCTATTGTATCGTTCACTATGTCCGCCCAGTAGAGGCACTTGTTTTTCAAGTCAAATTCAATCGCTATTACATTCTTCAGATCACGGACTGGTAGCGTCTCGAGCGTCTGGTCGCGAAGCATGATTCGTGAGATGTGCTCTCGCTGGGCTACCAGCAAGAATTCTGAGAAACCATCCATCGGACAGGGAATCTGTAAGAAAAATGTTCTTGATTGAAAAAAAAGTGTACAGTACGAAAAATATATATTAAAAAACAAATAGATGTTAGCGTATTACTGAGAATCTGATCGGGCAATAAGATCGAAGATATCGATAGCCTGTACCGTTATTACAAAGTGTTCTTACCTCGTCGGGCTCGAATTTCTTGGCAAAGCCGCCGACGCACTCGTCGTCCGTTATCTTGCGGTAACCCTTCGTCCGATTGTAATATTTGCCCGGTGGGCAAGGGTGAGGAATAGCGTAAGGATCGTATTTCGTAATATTCTTATCGCGTATGCAGTGATACGGAGCGCCGGTGCGTACGAAGCCAAAGTCGCATTGATAATCGTTGATGTCGCACTGACAGGTCTCGAGTTTCGTTGGCCTGTCGTAATTGATACCCGTGTAGCAGTTGGTCGTCGCCGAGCGTCTCTTGTATGTTTCCTTACGACCCAGAACGCAGGCCATCACCGGTTGCTCGGTGCTCGTAGGCGACCAGAACTTGAAGTCATCGTCTGTGCAGTTACGCTCAAAAACTTTCCGGAGATCGACCTTGATTATTAACCATCTGTGTTGACCGGACATTGATCCAAACATCGTGAATACCGTTGTGTTCTCTCCTGGCTCTGTCATCAGGCCATAAACGCGAAGCATCTCCTCATTGAACTTATAAGTTTTCCAGGTTTTCCCCTCGTCCGTGGAATACGTGAGCTCCTGGGTCTCACCGCGCGATTTGAAGTACTTGACGGCTACCAAAACACCACCGTGATCCCCCATGTTGAAGAAATAAAAATCTTTGAGTACCATTTTCCACGTGAGCCCCGCGTCACGCGATACAAAAAGTGCCGGATGTGATTTAAAGCTCTGGCCTATCACTCCCGTTGCCATTATTATTCCAGGCGCTGACTCCGAACTCATTATCGATACGGATCTCGTCACGGGATACAACTGACTGAACTTCTGACACAGATGCAACGAACAGTCGTTCGTGCAGTGAACCCAAAAACCTTCGTGATTAACCGATGGAGCTTTTATCTTGTTCCAAGTCACTCCGTGATCGTACGTTATGAGAGAACCGAGATGTTCCGGACCAATCGAGCCTGCTTTTGGATTATGCTTCACTTCGGAAGCTATGTAAATCCCACGCATTCCCTCCACTTTGTACAAATCGGTGAAAGCTTCGTCGGCAACATCGCTAGACAGATAAAAATTATATTTATACATATATGTATGCATATGAACGCCAGACTTCAGCCAAATGATTATACCCCAAAATATATCTACACATGAGGGTACGCATTTTTTCTCGGCTATCAACGCTGATACGAACTTTATTAGTCAAATTACGCCGATTTCTTGATTCTTGCTTTAAAGAAAAAATATCTCGGCGAAGGTCCTTCGTATTGAAAATTACAACTAGTGCAAATTTTATTTTCTGCACTCTGCGGTAAAAAAATATTAATAAACTCTTTACAGCAAACTATTTTTTGTATATTCCGCAGGTGAATTTTATGACGTAAAATGATGACGTACTATTCACTTATTTAACTTCTGCAAGGAACTCAGAAAATTCGAGGCTGTGAGACCACTTGAAGGGACTTGGAATAAGCAGAGTCACGAGAGAGATTATCCTACATGCAACGGCAACAAGATATTTTCATGATGAGGAGAGATATGCAGACTTGAGGATTTTCAAACTATATCAAGACTACGTCGTTAAATAGACGATCTTGATGTGTGGAAAATAATACTGAGAATAAAGAATTACTCACTTCAGCCAACTATCCTTCCACGTTGAGTTCGGGAAGAAAGTGAGAATATTTTCCAGCGACAAAGCGAATCTTACAGCGTCAGAACTGATCCCTTCTAATACGTAGAGGTTCACCTGATTTTCACTGTGTGCAACTGCAACAAACACACGGTTGTTCGAAACATCCGCAATGTGATAATCGCGACGATCCATTTCGGTGTTAAATTCGGCTTTAATGAAATTTCTGCTCTTGAAAGCGACGTAAAGATCCAGATTTGGTGTTGTGCTGTTGGAGGTCTGTTTGAAAGAACAACAACAAAAAATGTTATGATTACCAAATATAATTGTTCCAACTGTCGTATCACAGCTTCAAACGATCTTAACGATTTCTCCGATAACTTACCGGATCCTGCTTTTTCGTGGCAAACATCCAATCCCCGCGGATCTGGAAATCTTCGACATTGGCAATAACCGACTTAACTTCGCGATCCCGTTCACCCGTGGTCGTCAGATTCAACTCAAGGACAATGTTTTTTCCAGAAGGTTCAGCTCTCTCGACGAGCAAAGTTTTCGGCTGCGAATTGGACCAGAAGAAAGCCTTCACGTATTCATGAACAACGAACCACGATTTTCCAAGGTCACGAGTCATCCATAACTGCGATAAAAAAAAATACAAACAATCGTTATAACGGCGTAAATTCATAATAACAATCAAATAATAATAACAAGAGTTCAACGTACCTGTCCAGTGGGATCAATTTTGTCGAAAGCCAAAAAGTGGGTCGGATTGTCCTCGTAAAAGGATATTTCACTGGGATGAAACGGCAAACTCTGACGCGTGATGTTTTTCCCATTGTCGCTTGTGATGAAGATAACTTTGTGGGTACTATCAGCGAACACGCACTACAAAAGACAATTACTCGTAATTACTTCCGCACCCAGCGCGTTCCAAACACCTACACGTTGTGTTAGACCCAACCATAATGCTGTGACGCAGTGGTACCATTCGAAGAGCGTATACATTAGCGTGCCTCAAAATAAATGCTTTATATTTACATTATATGCGTAAATATGTGCCCCAGATATTTTGGCAAGGATCTTTTCTGATGTGTAAGAATTATCTGGAACGACTGAACGGAAAAATGGATGGAAAGCATATTTGTAGCTTTCATATGAAGCATTCTCTGTCAATTGAGTCACGTTTTTTTTTCACCAACGCCAAATCTGACCCATAATTAGTGATATTAAAATCTACCACTAAAGAACTCTCTATATATTTTAGAGTAGGCATATCTCAGTAATCTGAAATTCCTGAACAAAAATGTCTCCACCCAAAAGTTTTAGGTTTGCGTTAGCCTTTGACCGGGATATTTAAAATTAATTTAACGTTCCGGCAACTATGACTTATTACCGAAAAAGGAGGGAATTATTTTATCCATCGAAAATTGCTGTTTCTTCTTACATACTAGATTTAAAAATTTGAAAAAATCACACGAAGTACTTTTTAGTAGGACTTTGATTGTGGAGCAGTTCTAAGAAGGTGAAAATAAGTGGTTGGATCTGCAAGGAATGCTTCGAATAGGTCTCTAAAACTTTCCTCCAATAGCTGGTCGAAGTTTGATAGATTATGTGTTACTAAGATTATAATTCAACGAGAAATGCTTTTTTGAACGTCATAAGCGTAAAAATGGATAGCCTGGTGGGTGTTGAATGCTCACTGATGGGCCCTTTGGTGTTATCTAAGATACGTACGTAAGTATTGAATTTTGGATGATTGTAGAACTTGTCGAGCTGAGCGTATTCCGCATCCGGGGCGTCCGATAGCTTGAAATGTTCGTTTTTGTTCTCGAACGTATCGCCATAGTCATAGCTTATGTAGACGGTGCTCGGGTTGGCCTTACGCGTGAGCCTCGTATCTTGTTGGTTGCGTGCAGGCGAACTGTCTCTGGCTAGACATATTATAACGTTGGATTTCTCGCCGACCCAGTGGACCATCAACTGTTGATGCGTGTCGTTGAGAACGTTGACCTGTGAATGTTCGAGAGTACGATGGTTAGAGCCCCGCGTCAAAACGATCAATCTGATTGAAAAGGCTCCGCACATACGGGCGGCTCACGCGCTCAGGGACAAGCTGAGCTTGCGGTTCCGAGCCGTATGCGCGTAACGTCATTATTATTATTACACAATGGTTGAAAGTACATTATTGCTGCATGACCGTCTGCTACTTTGTAATGAATCATCTGATGCATCAAAGGATTCATCATCGTGTGGCTGGAGAGATTTTAATCCGATTTGAGGTGACTGGAAAGCCAGTTGCAAGCTACCGTCGTTTATTGCAAATCGAGCTGTTCATCAAAAATTCAAGAGGAATTTTCATCAGCTTGGAGAAACCTTATGAGAGCGGTTCCTGTGTCGCAATCGATAACATTGAATTATTTACCGACACGATACGTTGAAATGAATACCCGGATTCTTCGTAAATTACTTGTTTCTAAAAAAGATTACTGAGTTTCTGACTCGGTTTATATTTAATTGGGGTTCTCATCACGATTCGGGCATAAAACTATCCTTCTGACCAATAAAAAGAAACCGACTTGAATGATATTTTTTTTTCCTTTATAAATGATCGAAATCAAAATCTGTTTTTTTAATAATTAAAAAAAATTACTTATTTACAGATTACACCGATTATAATAAGTAAGTAGTACTTTAAAGTATGTACGAGCTTATCTCAATATCGTTATATTTTTGAAAATCACAAAAATATATGTGGATGTAAAAAAGTGTGATTCCTAAAATTTCTCAAAATCAGTACGAATAATTTACCCACGCGATACGTCGGCATGAATATCCGGATTCTTCGTAAATGACTTGTTTATAAAAAAAAGATGACTCACTTTCAGACTCGTTTTATATGTTATTGAGTTTCTTATCACGATTCGCGCATAAAACTAGTCTTCTGACCGATTTAAAAAAACAGCTTTTCGAGTAATAGCCGATTCCGGAAATTCGACGTCCACTCGAATAATAAACGTTTTTACTTTTTACGAAGCATCGAAATCCAAATCGGTGGTTTTTAAAATAATTCAAAATAAAAATTACTCTAATAATTTTACCTATAATGATTAATAAGATATATTTCTAAACAAGTACTGGCTTATCTCAATATTTTTATATTTATGGCCGTTCTGGCCCTTTTAAAATCACAAAAAGTATATGTGGATGTAAAAAAAAAGCACGTTCACTAAAATTTACCAAAATCCTGTACTGTATTTAAAAATTACTTAATAAAATTGTTTATAACCATGAAGAAACCATAATTTTGAAGATTTGTACTATCATCAAGGACATTATTTTTTAAATTCCATCAACCTTCTATCGACATCAACATGATAACACATAATAAGTTTATAAAAAATGTCCGTTACAAGAATAAAATTACATCCATAAAAAAGTAAAGAATTAAAGTCATTTTCATATAACCGATAGCTTATTTGTGTAGAAAGTTCTCGTCTATTTATTTATAACGACAAAGGTAGTGTCAGCGCCAGAGGAAACGCGATAATTTGTCGTAAGCGTATTTCGTTCCTTTGTCCGACGTCTGATACTCAGAAATATATGTATCTTGTTAACCGGGCAAAGAGCGCAACGTGACTTACCAGTGACTAATAGTAGCGCGGTAAGCAACTCATCGACTCGCGCGAATTAAATTTCCTCGAGTTTGTTATCTATCCATATTCGACACGAATAAAAAATTTTAAAAAAACGAAGAGAGAGAGAAAATAAATCAACACACGCCCAGACGAAAAAGACAATGAGTAAAAGTGAGTAAATAGAAAGAGGAACGGGAACAATTGAAACAATTGATTCATTGTCTCTGCGCAGTTGCAAGCGGCCCTCGCAAATTGCCTTGCTAATCGTTGAGATTCGGCGTTCAGAGTCGAGATAAGAAGACTTTTATGTTCCTTGTATCGGTGTCGCTTCATTAAAGATACGAGCGATATGGACTCGGCGAGTCATTCGGGACGAGCAACCGGCTCTCCGACGTCTCGCTGTCCTTACAATAACGGCATTCACAGTGACAATTGCGTCTACTGAAACCGGCTTGAAAAGTCTCGTTACTCGAGTGTCACGAACCTGAACGTTCGCCAATTACCATCAGTAACTCCTTCCATCCGCAAGGACTCGTCCACTCAGGACGGAAATACACAGAAATGAATCCTCAAGCTGTGCACCACCAAAATCTAAATCTTTACTTTCCTCTATTTCTCAGTCCCTCATCATTTTCTCCCTAAGATTAATAATTTGAGAGTATTTTGAAAATTATTTTATGCTTTTGCGCTACACACACAAAAGTTCTCTAGCACCACAATCAAAAACATTAACATGCGTCTACTCCGAGCAAATTGATCTGCCTCCTCAAACTGTGCACCACCAAAGTTAAAATCTATTCTTTCCTTATTTCATTCTCTCATCATTTTCTCACTAAGACTAACAATTTGAGAGTATTTTGAAAATGATTTTATCAAATCAATCAAAGACATTAACCCGGCTAATTCGAGCAAATTGATCTGCTGAGGATATTTTATGTATTCTTAAAAATACCAAAAATAATGTGTATCGACAAAAATATGTAAAATTTGTATGAATATACAAATACATATAATAAATAAATGAAATTCAATAATACTAAATCACTCGCAAGGTGCAGAAAATTTTGCTCTACTCATATCAGTTGTTCGATACTAATTTCTCAGAGTTGGACGCTGTTATCATGAAAACCTATGGGGAAACAACGTTTTAAAAATTAATTTCTCAAATTTATAAACTGGTATATAAATATATTGGATGCATAATTCATATATAAACTTTTTAATGCACTTGTCATTAACAAATATAATACTGGTATACTAAAATAAGAATTATGGTACCTACGTACTATAATTTTTTAATACCACTGTCGTGGAATTCTTATGATCCTAATTTGCAATAAAAGTATATTGGCATATAATGCATATTGTATTTAATTGAATTAGCTATTGTATATGACAAATAAGTCTTCATTATCACAAGCCTTTATTCGAGAGGTACAAATACAGGATTATTTGCAATTAATGATTCAAAATTACTTTCATTGGAGCGCCGGTGCAAGTATTTTATTTTTTCACGTAGCATTGACACAAATGCATTTGCCATCAGATGTCTCCATGTTTATATAAATAAAAGTTTATTCCTACATCTGAATAAACATTCCTGATAAGCAAATTCTGTACATCGCAAAAACGTGTTTTTATCATCCACTGACAATACGCCGTCTTCCAACAATGAATTATTCAGAAAGGTAACTAGTACCAAAGGATGAGTAAGATTATGACGTTTGTCAATAATGATGTGATATAATAGCAAGAAACTTTAAACACAGAGTTAAGCTTCATTCGATAAATTCAGTACATCAAATTGCAAATAACTTACAAACTTCAGCAAGCTGCGACAAAAAGAAACTACTCAACCAGATGTTATCCCTCAGATCGACGGAAGAGTTAGCAAAAAATTATTGCACTGTTGTCATAACATCATTGTGTACATGATGCAGCACTTGAAAATCTTCTCGTTAAACTAACTGTCAGAATATTGTGAAAATTTGAAATTGCTCTCTACTATCTTTAAACACAGAGTTGAGCTTCATTCGATAAATTCGTTTCATCAAATTGCGAATGACTTACAAACTTCAGCAAGCTTCGACGAAAAGAAACTACTCGACCAAATGTTATCCCTCAGATCGACTGAAGAGTTAACAAAAAATTATTGCATTGTAGTCACAACATCATTCCGTACATGATGCAACGCTCGAAAATCTTCTCGAGAAAAGAACCGTCAAAATATCGCGAAAATTTGAAATTGCTCTCTACTATCTCCATTGTTGATAGAAGCGTCGTCGAAAACCTCGAGAGCTCGACTATTGTGAAAACAGAGGGGGGCGGAGGGAGGGAACGGTTACCGACCTCTTATCGTCAATAACAAACCCTTGAAACGATTCGTGATACGCAGTTTCAGTGCGAGTCTGAAAAACCGTACATTTTCAAGATAAATACCACGAGATCGGTAAGGTGAAACCATAGAAAAAAAAATTCGTAATCAAAGCTACCCAATGGCAGCGTGGAAAACAAAATTTTCCATGATTTCGGAGCACACAAAAGGTTGCGTCGAGGGTGGAGGGGGGGAGGGGGTAATAACACAGCTAGCGTCGCACGTACAGGACACTTTCTAGTAATTTCTAGAATCTCGATCGCGAAAATTTTGAAAAATCGAGCGATAAACGATATTTACGTATTTTTTAAAAACTCACCTTGGTGGTAATGTTTGGATTGTTATCCTTGAATTCGGTTGCATCCCTGCGTTTTCGTACGAATGACGTTTCATCGTCGTCACCTAATATGTCGTTTTTGTCGACGACGAGAGATCTTCCACTCGCGAAATCTTTTTTATCCGCGCTCAGATGAAGATTCTTGGCAGCGTGACCGTATCTCACGCCGTTATTACAATTAACGAGTTGCAATATAATGAAAATAGTGGTCAAGTGATAAAAGGCCGATGTCACCCGCGCGGCCATCTTGTCCAGACTCCAGACTCGACTCTCACTTCGATGGTCAGTTTAGCATCTATTTACGCCGACGACGAGCACGACGATCCTATCGCCGCTTGCGCTACTACTGCGAAGTAGGACAAACGCGCAACTATTGCGGCCTGTAGCCGCGCTGTACCAACGCAGAAATACGGACTGACCGAAATTGCTTCTGTCGTAGTCGCGTTCGTAGCATTGCGCATGATCGACAGCTCGGTAGCGTGCTCCCGAGATTGCACTGCGACCATAATCGTGCTTCTCCTTCTTTCTCTCTCTTTTTTTTCTCCTCGCTGCCTTTTTCACTCTTGAAGCGCGCGCGCTGCAGCCGCCGATATTGGTCGGCGGAC
This sequence comes from Clistopyga incitator, assembly GCA_947507545.1. Lineage (NCBI taxonomy): Eukaryota > Metazoa > Arthropoda > Insecta > Hymenoptera > Ichneumonidae > Clistopyga > Clistopyga incitator. The sequence goes on along the minus strand of OX382173.1, from coordinate 6,086,855 downwards.
TGCCGACAATTCAAGTGCCTCCGACCTCTCAGCCAATAGCGTCGCGCTTCAAATAACGACGGAGCTTGCGCAGCAGTGAGAGCGTCGTCCACGAATCAACAGCGTCGGAAAAAAAGCGCTACCTAATGCTGCTGCTGCGCTTTGTGCATCAATATCCGGTTTTCTAACACACCGACTTATTCTCAAAACAAAAACGTCACTGTGCAACTGCGTATGCTGCGGGCGAGGCTTATTAGTGCTCCGACGATGCCTCTTGTCTGCTTTTCCGATCGATACTCTGCCCAACAAAGTCCTAAGGTTTATGGAGTATATATTATAGAATTTAAAGATATCCAAAAATTCAATTGCTCACGTTCTGCAAGTTCTGATCAAACAATCAAGTGGGTTTTAGATATCAAAAGGATTAATTATATATAATAATGATCAATGTTACCAATGAATGTGTGTAAAGTTGTTCTGCAAATTGTTTTTTTCATTAATGCTAAATTAATATTGTTTTTTCAGAAAACTGCGATTTTCTTTTTTCAATTTTTTCCAACGTTGCTTTTACGTTTTAACAAAGATTGGAATGGTATTTGAATGTGAAAATACTTATATGTAATCTGATAACTATGCAGACATATTCGAATTTATAAGTTTTCAATAACTCTTCAAAGTTACCGAAGAATAATTTTAGAGTTTGGAAAAGTAAAAAAATATGATCCACAAAAAAAAACAAATTTTCTATCAAATTGATTAGGAAATTTTTGGCACTGCTACCGTGCAAAACAATGTTTTTCTGTATCTTCATTAAAGTTGATTTCCGAAGGATTTTTTTCCCTGTCTCATCAACAATTGTATCTTTGAATTGTTTTCCTTAATTAATTGAATCTCCGTCATATTTTTACGTAGAAATTTGACTTTTAGCATTCTTTATTGACTCATCTTAAAATAAAATTTAATTGAAGCGCAGTTTAAGTGTACGAAATTGTATGTTTTGCCCGCCGGGAAAAGTACCAAAATTCTAATCAAACAAAATTTTTCTTTGATAAAGTATTTGTAAAGTATTGTTGAAGAAACGACCTTGCTGCAGAGTGTTTCTTACGAATACGATAGTAACGCTTCCGATTATTTTCATCGAATGTTACGAGCGTTTTGCGCATTGCATTAAATATATAAATATACTCGTCTGTTTAGAGAATTGCGGTGATGATAGTTGGGAAATGCCGAAATAATGGCAAAGCTGTTGGACGAGAGCGCGCAGGAGTGACTAACCGCTTTTAATGAGGACCCCTAGATATAATCATAAAAGTATATTAGATAATGGGTTCCATTTCCTGATGGCTGGAGCGGCCCCTGCTCACCCTCATCAGACCCATTTAAACCTAGCTCTGCTTGGGCTCTCGCTGGCGGCTCGCTTTGCACGTCACCGATACAAAGCTCCTATCGGACTGGCATCGTTGCTCCCACTGCGCATTTGCCTTACTCCCCTTCTTCTTTTTTTCATTCTTTTTCGCTTCCTTACAGAAGAGGCTCGTTTTTTTTTTTTTTTTCCAAGTTAAGCAACAGACCAAATAGTTTAACTCCTCAAGCGACCTTGAGCATTTTCAAATGCATCCCAGACTTCTATTATTTTTGATTAAGCATTTCAAGTCTTGAGTGGGAAGGAATGTAATAAATATACCATTATATTTTCATTAGCAATACAACGGATTGTGACTACATTTTCATTTGTGCAATGTAACTCTTAACGTGAATTTTGAAACAATGCATTAATAATAAATGCCTAGTACTTATAATCTATATCACTCCTTTCACTAGAGTACTTAAAATTGTGCGAAATAGCGCAAATTGAAAAGTTGTTTTTACAGCGCTTCCGGCCAAAACTAAAAATCTCTTTAATATACCCACTATTCTACAAGAGATCTATCGAATCATTATCGAATATTTCATTGTTTTTCATGGTATCACCACGACTTTTTTCCAATAGTCGAACCCATTAGGACAGCCATGAATTATTCTTTAGAATATTAATATACATACTTTGATATTAATTAATATACTCGTCATGTAAATTCCAGTCATAATATTTGGCTATTGCTTTTTCACAATAAATGGTATTTATGACTTTTGTATCACAAGAAGTCAGAGGCATAGACGTTGACTTAGAATATGAAATGATGACAAGTATGTTAAAAACAGTCCACCCCTAATATAATGAATAAATTTCCAGTACTGATTATCTTACATATAAATTGTGTATGCTGTATTATATTTGTTACGCTGCTCGCAAGCACTTCCTCCGTTTTACGCATTTTCCGCAACGGCAGTTACGATTTTACAGGACACTTCTTGGTAGAAAAGTGCGCTTGACACTGTTTTCATATGAATAAAAGAAAACCTTTTTTATCAATCGTAAACACTTCTGCATTCATTGCCATTGTGATTATTCTGAGATTACAGTTAAATTCTGTTTTTCCCGGTGCAATTTGTAAAAAAATTAAATAAGCTAATTCAACAGCAGGAAACTGCGAAGTTAACTCATTTTGTGAATTCCCGACGTAATTTACTATGTAATTATAACATTCATACTGTACCTTATGAACAGTTAAAAATAGTTGAATAACATCAACACTCCTCATTTGGAACATAAGTAATACTTAATTTTTTGTATTCGTTATATAAAATGCAGGCTCGCCAGACGGTCATAATCTCCCTTAATGCCTTAAAAGAAACTGCTGAAATGAAATTGGCTGTCTTGCAAATACCAAAGTAACACGTCTGACTATCTACGCAAATAAATGTTGCGCACAGCTTGTTTTGTATAAAAAATATAAATATACTTATCGTTCTCCGTTTAGCAAATTTCAGCACTGATCCTTGAAAACAATACCGGAATAGTGGCGAATAGTTGGCTGAGAGCCTAAAAGAATGACTAGTCACTTTTTACGAAGACCCCTGTATATAAAAATAAGAGTACTTCAGATGATGAACTTTGAATGAAAAAGTATTTAAATACTGAATGATTCTTCACTCATTATTTATCGCTTAAAATATGTTTTTGTTTTTAGTTTAAATAATGAATGGAATTCCACTGATTATTAACGAGAAAAACGTTATTACTAATTAATAATAACTAAAAATGAATAGTGTTTGTCTCGTTTCAGAAAACTACTAGGCATTTACACTCGAGATAAGTGAGTCGTTTTTTACTCATCAATTAAACTCAGAATGCCTGATGAGTGGGTAAAAAATCATTGTTTAAAATCAAAATAAGTTGTGAGTGAAAAACATAAATTCTCAATTCATTTTGAGTTTAAGTGATAAGTTGAAACCAATTGACTATTAAAAGTCAAAATAATGTCGAGTGGATCACCACTGATTATTTATACCTGAAAAGATAATGAACGAAAAACCACTCTTGGTTTAAATTCGGAAATAATGATTAGAAAAACCTTCACTATTCTGTTTTTTCTTTAAATACATTTTCCCCTTTCCTGGTTCTGTATATCTTTTTTTTGCAATGCCACTGATGCTCACCTTCATCAGATTTATTAGAACCCACAGTATTTTTACTTATTCTCTCCCTGGACTGTTGTTTTCCATCCAATTGCTGGGAATCTGGCAGCGGCCTCTCATCATCGCCCCTTCTTCTTATTTATCTTTTGCTCTGTGGCATACATTTATTTAAACAAAAGTAGGAGAAACGAGTTCTTCGGCCCACGAAATAGTTTAATGACGTTAGTGTCTGTTGGTACAACGATGCTGTTCGCAAGCAGAATTATTCGCTACAGTCGTTCCAGTAGATTGGGACATATGTTTTGTTTTTCAAACTTAAACATATATTTTATATTATATGTCGATAATATATATACATACACACATGTATATATTCGGCGTAAGCCTCAGTGATGTCTTATGTATATAGTTGGTAATGTTAGTAAATAAATTCCAAGGGATCGTTGAGAGGGAATGCTTCTTGCCCCGACGAAATCCAATTTACAATGGATTACATCTTTGAGAGTAATATCGAATTTATTTGCGGTCCATCATTAGTTTCACCATGATTCGCGTGTCAATTAGCAATGGGATATCGAGCGAGAGCAAGAATTCTTGTTTTATTATTATCATTAATGTTTTTTGAGTTACATCGACGAAGCGGGGCCTTGGTGTGTAAAGCTATGAAACAGTACAACGATTCGTCAACTTTCGAGATACTTCGTTAAGTTCTTTTCCTGTTAAATCGGCTTCGATTGGACATGCATAAAAATCTCTAAGTTCGCTACATTGAAAGCTCGCCGATGACGCAATCTCTAAATGAATGAGTGAAAGAAATAAACTAAGATGTAAGATATTTGGTGAAAAAATGATAAATCTTAAGACTGTATTCGCGAATAGAATGCACTGACTAAACTGGCTCATGCATATATCATTCACACAAATTCTGTTTTGCAGTTACACGCGTAAATCGAACGGTAGTCACTTGCGGAGCGGGTGGATGTTCAAGGAAGGCCGTTTTAAAACGAAAAGAGCGAGCTATTAGTTTTACAATTATATATTATCTATAATAATTTGTTTCTTTTTCCATCTCTTATAACTTATTTTTATTTTTTTCTTCTCTTAATTCTTCATCTTTTTTGTTTTTATATATATATATATATATAAAAAAACACAGAGCGATGACACGTCAATTGGTGATTTAATTTGCCGTGCGACTTGGATATTCCGAGGGGAAAAATGTAGTTTTACTTTTTTGTTTTTTTGTTTTTCTTGACTTGCTGGAAATCATGATATTTATGAACGCGTGTACAGCTTTGACGCATTTTTTTTTACCGGTTTATACCGTCGTGGGCATCTCGTGCATTCATATGTACAAGTCCCTCGTGCATGAAAACTCTCATTCGAGAAAACGAAAGTAGTCGATGCGTCGCGCTCAACCTCGCCAATCGTCCCCCTCAATAACTTTTCCTCCCCTCTTCCTTCATTCAGGAGAGGACTAAACTCGCGCGTTAAGTCGCATTCGCTCTCGAAAGTATAGTAGATATAAATTGAGGGGAATACTTAGAAGCAGCAGCGTTCTGATAAAACGTAAAAAGCTGATAGTGTATGAAAGAGTTTTTGAATAGTTGACTGAGACTGTTTTCTTTGTTTTTAATTCTTTTTCTTTGCCTTTATGCGAATATTAAAATTTGTCACTTACATCCTAGGGAAACGGGAGATGCGTTTGATAAATATAATATCGATAAAAAATAACAGAGATAGCTCGTATGCTGCGCAACGCAAGAAATCGCCACGGTCGTGATATTTTCTTGGCTCGACGACGAGTTCTCGCGTTAACACAGCTCGAAATAATCAAATAGTAATCGCTTATCGTTTCGTAAAATTTTCTTTTTATACTTGGGATCGTATAGGAGGAAACTCGTGGTTTCTTTATCTTTTTTTTTTTTTTTCGTTTCGTTATTACAGCGGTCAATTTCTTTTTGTTCTGTTTCAATATGACTTTTTCCCTTAGGGCATTGCATCTATAACATTCTTTAAAAGCTATTTAATATAATAAGTCATCCCAGGTGAGCGCCTTCCTTAAAATATATGGCAGTCATCGAAACGCAAACGGGTTGTTTGCACGAGCAATACAGATGAACAAAATAGGTAAACAAATAAGCGAATAATCGTCGCCCTCGTGGCTCGTTACCATTTCCTTTCGAGTTGTGCGTTGCCTTGAACGAAAAACTGAACATCTCATGCACTTTAAGGTGTCCCGAAGAAACTCGAGAATTAAAAATCGATAAAAATCGTGAAAATTGACTCTTACGTGGAATTGTCAAAAATTAAGTGAATATAAAAAGAGAACAGATTCGCATAAGTCTGTCAAAATTGTTTTTCTTTCTCCCATTGCCAATTCGCGCGTGTGAGAACGTTCGTAACAAATATTTTACACAAAAAGCCTGCACGTGTTACGCGCACGTTAGACATTCGTAGGTTGCGTACTTTATGTTATTATTACAGTTATTTGCGTTTACATGTTGTTTTCCTTTACTTCAAAATCTTCTTTCGTCCGAGACAGACAGAGTTTGCGAGTCAACAATTCCGAGAGATACGAGAGTTCGAACATAAAGGTATAGTGTATATTTATATATTGATGATGGTCGCGCTAACCTGGGACGGTTGAATGTTATTTCTCTTCTATCTTAGCGATATTGCAGACAGTCTGAAACTCAGCGAAAAGCCAAATTCGATCGGGCTTCCGGAAGGCTACTCCCGTCAATTGTTCTTCCTTTCTCTCTCTCTCTCTCTTTCATGATTTCTGATTATTTTTTATATATTTTCTTGTTACTCTTTTGTGTATAGATGCGCGTCGATCGCACGCACACACACACACATACACAACACTCGTGTCGCTTCTACTCGTCAATCTGGCCGCCATCGAGGTCCCGAAAGTCTCGGTCAATCTGGCTCTCGACTCACTTCGAGACTCTATGGCTTGGTCTTCTAATTATATAATTTTTTAAATGATTTTTTTCTTCTTATTAGCGTTGCTTTAACGTTGTAGAGCGACGAAATAAATTTTGCGATTTTCCTTCCATTCTTTGTTAGTCTCTTGTGGACGCTGGCCCGCGTATCGACGTCTTACGATACTTCACGGCTCCCGTTTAGCTGAAAATTGAGAAAAAGAAGAAAAAGGACAAGTCCGATTAGTTATGTCGCCTGGTACTTTGTACTCTTTATAATTCTTCAATATACTAGATTTCAACGTGTTTCGCTAGGGCAACAATATTATTCGATTGTACACGGTTCGTTCTCTATGGTGGGATGAACTGTTTAGTGGCAAGTCAGTGGATTTATTGTTATTTAAGTGAGTGAGAATCCTGCTAGTGGATAGTTCTAAAAGTGTCTCTTATAACAAATTGCATTTTAGTTTTCATCATTATTATTCGAGGAGGTTCGCACCGATGCAGTTCAATGAAATAGTACAAAAATTGGAAGTTATCTACATGAGCTCTCTAAAGCAAGTTTCCACCAATCAGGTCGCATTTATAGTGTAGGGATATTCCTTAAAAACTTCTCTTAAGTTAATCGTCTTGATCTATCATCAAGTCTCAGATTCTTTATTACACAGAAATTGGAATATATGAACGTTAAAATGAATGAACGTTTGCCACTTTATTGAGTTCTATTCATTTTTATATGCAATTATGCGCTGCATAAAATCATACATTTAAAAATATGGAATTATGTATGTAATTAATTTGATTAATTTGACCAACACAAGGTAAATCGACTACCTTGAGCGAGTATATATTCTGCATTAAGAACGCTACTTAAACAATGGTTTAAAAAATTTTTCGTGACTTGCTCTGCGAACAACGGGCCGACTCTCCTCTACGAAATCAGAAACTCATCGTTCTAAAAAAAGTTTGTGAACATTTTTTGTATCCATGCTAAATACGTGGGTACGAAAAATGGGAGGGCACTTTAATATACGGAGCGTAAGCATGACGAATAAATGATGACATGAATATGAAAGTAAAGCGGTGATAACGATATATATATATATGTGTTATGAGATATAGCAGTGTAAGCTAAACAACGATACACAATACTTGTAGACAACTACATATCAATACGAACGATTAACTAAATGTTTTCATAGCGAATAAGGAGAAACGCAAGTTAACAAGCACCTAATACATATGTGCGAGCTGCTGTAACGATTGCTGCACGGCTCAGCTGCTGCATTGCGTTAAATATTTTAACAGAATATAAATAAATAAAACTGAATTATTTTTCTTTCTTTCTTTGTCTTTTTTCTTCTTCTTTGAATTGAGAGGCCAACATATGGACGTAACGAAGGACGTAATGCCATTAGACACCGTGACTGTCTTGGTCTCGTTAATGGTCGTAAAAAATCCGTTTTACTTCATTCCGCATTCACAATTGGAAAAACATTCCTCTCGTATTCTCAGTGGTATATCATAACTAATCCAAAAAATGTATAAATTATAATGATACGAAAAGTAATAATAAAAAAATAAAACAAAGATAAACGAAGAAGGATAATGAAGTGGGAATAATAATCGTTGAATCGTGCATTAATTGTACGACGGTAACGAGCTAGATAGTTCTGCGACTCACCGCATCTAAATGTTGTTCCAATTGTGTACTCATTTTGTTCTTACGTTCATTGGTTTTCGCTTTCTACTTTTTGGCTTTTCTAAAAATATATGATAAATGCAATATGATCGAAATGCGGGTGCGCTGCTTGGCTCTATGGCATGAAAAGGCGCAACGGGACAAGACCTCGCTGATTTATTCGCGAAAAGCGATAACGCGAAGGTCTCTCGCCGTAAGATCGCCAGAATAATGTCTACGATAGCTTATGATCTCGAGAAATGACGGCGGTTGAGTATCGAAGATGAAAAATGACTTATCGGTGCAACGACAACATTGATTAAACACACTCGTGAAGGTTGTATATTCATGGGTAGATGGCAATGCAAATTACAGGGACAAAACGCGGGGTATGAAATCAACGACTTTCGCACGTATCAACATCTGCGAGAACGTATCGCAGCAGATTTTCACGAATATTTTCATTACTCTCAACATTTCTGTTTCTACAAACATTATCACCATTCGAAGGCCCAAAACTTTTTTCTGTTAACAAAACAAGAGTATAATTTATAGAATTTGCCACAAGTAATAGTGGATTTTCCATGATACATTCAAAAATAGTTGATCGATTATTACCGGATATTTTATGTTCGTAAACCACGTGAATTTTACGCAAGTTCTCTCTTGAGGAATTCGATGAGTTTTTACTCATTTTTCCATCCTAATTGATGGTCGATTCATTTCGTGATTCAATTCGTGACTATATTGTAGAAAAACATTCATAACAATGGTCTCACAAAAATATTAATCGATCAACGACAATTCCCGAAGAGTTATATTTTAAAAACTTTTCTCAAAAAGTAACTTATAATTTTTACATTCTATTTTGGGCTCACCCAATTTCCTAATCATTTTTAGGCAATGAACATTAATCAATAATTGAATGCTCAAGGAGAGCTTCTTTGAAGAAACAGGATATAAATACCGTTTTTGGCCATTTAAGTACTGGCAAATGTGAACATGAACTTTGAACATAATTGATTAAACAATTAGGAATTTTAAGCATGGCATATTCAATGCAAAGTTTGTCTTATTCATTTAAAATAATCTCATTTAGTAATTTGAATAGATTGAAGTAATGATAAATTAATATATACATTTCTTTGTGGCCACAAATGGTACAACTATTCTTGTAAAAAATTCATCAAAGGAGTAACTGCTCGGAAATAAATGGAAAAAATTATGCAGTAATTCGTCTATTATAAAACACTCCTATCATCTCAATACACCATTTTCTTTGGATTAAATTGCGTAAGAAGACCTTGCAGAGTATTGGTTCGTTTAAACGGTCATCAAAAGAACGTCGATAATCAACGTTTGCAAGAGCAGAAACGTTCAGAAGTATTTTTTAACAGCAAGGAAGAATCGAGGAGGGAAACTTACTTTTTCTTGAGAGTGAAGAAGCTGCGCCGTTTGGTTTCGGCTTGCGTCGGGGCAGGTAGTGTATGCGCCCTCGAAGTGCCGGCTCCTGATGCTCCTTGCGCTGCTTGATTAAGCGCCGTCACCCATTCTCCCATTTCCGCATCGTCTTTGGCCTGGAACAAGAAGTCCGCTCCGCCTTGCGACCTTTAAAGGACGAACGCGATTATCATAATGTCAGAAACATCCTAAAATATCGCGTCACATCGTTATGGAATATAGTCGTCGACTTACTTGACTCGGAAGACGTGTTTCTTCTTAGTATAATCGCTCGCCACGATGATGGTCGCGCCTCTCAGATCCAGTGAGGCTTCGCCCTTGTACGGCTGATCCGGCGCAGATTTGTATGATTTTTGGTCCTTGTATGCGACCAAATTCTGTCCACGCACGACCATGTATACTTTGTCCCAAGATCTGTTGGACGCCTTCTTCGTCGTGCTCTCCCATTCGTGTTTTCGCACAAGTGTGCCCTCGAATTCATCGTCACTCGGACTTCTTTGCTCTGCAGAGAATTAATAAGTATTAATCTTGCCGTTCTTGTCTACTTTTTCACCATCTATGATTCCGAATCACTAAAACTAATGTGACAAAAACGGCGATCGGATGATGCGTGCTGTCCCTTCTTTCCTGTGAATGTTAGTCAATTGATCCAGCGAATTGTTTTTATTTAAATCAACAAACATGCTGTTACAGTTATTGATTGTTTCTAAAGGCAAATTTGAATGCGGTGCTTTAGGATATTTTATTTCTTTTCGCGATGCCATCCATAGTCGTATCTGTAAGCAGAATGTACAAGAATGGCAACCGTTGAGTCTGACCTCTCAGATAATCGAAGAACTACACTGTTTATCTTGTATAAAGACCTAGGGATTAAAAAATGTCGATTAGAAAATTCGCGGCTTCCCTTCAGAGACCAATGTGATATCTGCAATTGGTAAATAATTCTTAATTGCTATGACTTACCACTGAAGCTATGCTCGTCATCGCTCACGCCGCTACGATCTAAGCTCGGGGACTTGGCAGATTTTTTCCAACGGAAGCTTCTGAATGGCGATTTACTGCGACTGCGTTCCTTACGTCTTAACGTACCGGATTCTGAGCCGCTACCTCCTTTTGGAGCTTATTGGCGTACATAACACACGTTTAAATTAACTACATGCTACTCACATACAAAATACTTTTCAATATATTTTTGTTCTTGTTTCTTCACCGGAGATCCCAGAAGACTTTTTTATAGTGTACACAGCATTACTTTTTCCATTATTTAGATTAACTATGTTTTAATATATTCATGCTCATGCGAGAATTCTACACTGGGAACTACGATTGAGAAGGTATGCTAAGAGTCGACGACAAACTACGAAAAACTTCGAAAATTAACGAAGAGAGAGTGAAGATTTTTCACAGATCCGTCGTATACAGTACTGTATAAGATATAAGCAGAATAACGAATGAAAATTGAAGTGAATAACGCCCAAATCCAAACCTCATATAAATAAATGAAAAGAAGCCCACACAGTAGACTTCTGATGCCGATTTTTTGCAAATGGCTTCCCGAAAACATTTCGAACTCAGGCCATTGCAGATATTAAACCTGATATATTATTGTGAACTTTTAATCATAAACCCAAGGGGCTTATATACCAAATGAAATAATTCCGCGGTGATGTGTATTTTATGCTTTTATCGAAAAACGGAATACGAATACTACGTAATACGCCAAATACTTCAACATTGAGATAATAACGATTGAATTTGTTCAACGACTTGTGATTTCGCAAAGTGAAATTTAGTTTCCGTGGATTTCATAGACGACATGATTTTCGTACCATGAGTTCTCAACATTTGCCAAACTAAAAAAAAAACTAAAAAATGTGTTTTACGAGCTTCCTTTGTTTGGCCAAATCCTGTTTGCCTATTTCCAAATCCACGTCTCGTCGATGAATTCCTAACGAACAAAAAAGCATCATAAAATGCAGTTCAAAACCGAGCACGATAATAGATTTTATGGTTTCCAAGATGAACGGAACATGTTGTGACTACGAGGAGCATAGTTCATCAGTCAAAAACGACATCATTTTAACCTCGGGAACACGTGTACCATTGCAAACTGCACCAAAATGGTCGGGGGTCGCGGTGAAAAATTCTCAAATAGTAAGTATATCGTCGGAGGATTATCGCGGTAGGTATTTCGTTGTTCTCTTCTACCCTTACGACTTCGACGTCGAGTGCCTGGAGGAACTCGTGGATTTTAGTGATTGCGTCGATGAATTTATGCTTCTAGGTTCGTATCTACAAAGCTATGTTCCCTTACGTATTATCAGTTATAATAATTCATTTGATAATTGAAGATTGCGAAGTTGTGACAATATCTACCGATTCGGAGTACACTCATCCTGCCTAGGCGACAACACCGCGAAGTCGGTGTGGTCTCCTCCAAATCCGTATTACAATGCTGTCAGATAAGACTCACAAGATATTCAAGGCTTTCGGAGTCTTCAACGAAGCTGAAGGAATATCCTACCGTGCGTTATTCGTTATAGACGATAAAATGATTCTGCGTCACATCTCGATAAACGATGTTGCGATTCCGCGATCAGTAAATGAGGTTTTGCGCGTTATCGAAGTTTCCAAATTCGTAGATACGTTTGATAATATTTGCCCGATCGGCTCGAAACGTGACACCACCCAAGACCATAAATCAAAGGAATACTTCAGTCCCTTGTGAAGAAAAACTGACGCCGTAGATCTGTGAAAAATCTTCACTTCGCAAAGGTATTATTAATTTTTGTTTTTATTTGACGAAATAACTAACGAACCACGTGCACTTACTTGTCGGGGTCGACGGGACAGAGGCTCGAGATTTCGGGGTTGTCGGTGTGACGGGTCGAGTCGCTTCTCCGGGGGAGGACAGTCGTGCAGGCTTCTGAACATGCACTACACCATACCAATTGCAAAGAAAATCATGCTTGGATTCAATTACATCAATTGTGTTTAGTAATTCATTAACCGATGGACATTTTGTTTGACGAATTTTTTGGAATGAAGATAGGATGATTGAAGAAAAGACATAGTACCCGTTACATAATAGCACTAAGAAGCATGGGTTGCAGAGATAAGCAAAACATAATTCTCTTATCACGTTCTCAAAAATAGTGTTTTATATTTCTACGCAAGTTGTGGTCGAACTGTAATGTCAAAATGAGTTTGGTACATTTGTATCGTTCGCTAGAAAAATCAAGGAAACTTTTTTTTTTTTTTTCATATAATATTTAGTGATATTCCTTCTACAATACACGCATTTGAATGAAATCAATTGCTATTCTTGAGAATATATACATAAAGTATCATGGGACTGTTATGGCATTTTCCGCGCCAACAAATTCATCGTTCTGAATACCAAAAAAATATTGGAAGTAACGTGATTATTATTTATTAGAAGTCATTATTATTTGCCAATCTCTGATAGAAAACTAAAGATAGTGTTTATAGGAAATATAGTGTTTATAGAAAAGATTGACATGCCCGCTTACCTTGCTCTACAGAAAAAGAGTGAAGTCTAAACAGATTTGCCTCTGGACGAAGCGTGTGTGACTGATAGTGTGCATGACAACGATAAATTTGCTTCTTTTGTACATGAATAAAGAAAGCGTGAATAAACTATGACTAAAATTGCATAGACGAGAAGACGGTAGAAAACCCACGTGAAACCTGCGGAATTAACAGCTAAATATGTCTTAGACTAAACAGTGACAATGAAGAGCCCGAATTGCGCCATCACCTGCTGAAAAATAACGTTAGACGGAAGCATAGAGGCTTAGAAAAAACAGTAATTGTGATATCGATACATGTGCGGCATCTGCTACTGTGCTCCCCGTATTGTTATTCGCTGAAAGTTTTGTTATTTCACTGATATCGAGGAAAATTTCGTGAGTAATGAGATACAAATATTATTCTCTATATTACTATCATGATTATTATTATTATTTACCCATCACCAGTTGAGAATTAAACCTGCGTGAATAATGAGACAACGACCGTGATATTAAAGAAATAATTTGGCGTGTCCGGCGGCACAAGAAATTATCAAGATTCTACGTTACATCGTAATCTCTACCGAACACTCACCTTCCTTGGGTTTTTCTTGGGATTGCGGTGTTCGTGTAGAAGCCTTGCGCAGTGCCACTGCGTTTTGTGCATTCCGTGCCGCGTTTTTTTGATTGGGTGGGGTTACACATGGAAATTTTTGTCACCGGGATATCGAGGGACATAATTTTGGAGGGGCGAGGGTGTGAAAGGGTTAAGGTCGGTAGGAGTAGCAAAAACAAACGTGCTGTTAGCAATGTCATGCTTCACCATGAAACCACGTTTCTTATGTAACACAAGGGAATTTATCTTTCTCGTCAAATTCTGTATACCAGATCACAAATTTTTCCAACGAAGCAATGATTGCTACTTTCGAATTATCGTTTTAAATGACACACAAATGAGATTTAGAAAACCAGAACCAGAATATCTTCCATTATATCGGTTTATCGACAATGCGAATTTGTTAATTTGTAAAATACACGCAACAATGATTCTCTTTCTTTCATTTTAATTGAACAGATGTGCCGTACTCGGTCGTGCTTCTGATATGTTCTTACGGACACACGGTTTATTTTTGTAATTGCGATAAGTTGAGTAAGATTCTTACCGTGAGAGTCGTCCTCTCCGCGATCTCCGCTTGTAACCCCGTCGGCTTCGGCTCTGTAATAAAACATTCAGATATAGTAGAAAAATACTTTGATTTTATTCGGTGAAAATCTGACCGAACCCTTTATTTTTAATCGGTACAGAAATTTATTTTTCAATTTTCTTTTAACCTCGTTAAATTCGTTCAAGTAAAAGAGGATGGATGATATGCTCGGCAGCCCACAAAAATCGGAGTTCTTCAGAAATTAATAAGAGAATTATTTGGTAAACCGACTTCAAATATTTCGGAATATTTTTATTAATATTCAAAGGTAATCGTTAATTCTTTGTGAGTTAATTTCAGTCATTTACATGACAAACTGCGGCAGCAAAAATTACATGCACTATCAGTTTCTACAATTTTACTTAAGATTCTCGGTTAAAGTACCAACCAGAAAAAAAATTTGTAAAAAAAATAACGTCAAATTATTCGAGGCTTGCGGTTCTCTCTCAATAAATTTTATCCACCGTGTATCCATAATATCATGGCAATCGGCTAAGTATGATTCAATACTTCTGCATCTTTGTTTGTAAAATTGTTAAACATTAGTAAAAACATCTCAAAAAGTTTGCGGTTGCTTTACATGGTGTTCCGATACCCAATAGCCAATTTCCTATTGAATTGCATAATAAAGTGACGTTGCGTTTTTGAAACAAGATGGATGAAGAAGTCGTTTTTGTAAACGAAATATACTCCCTCAAGTAAGCGTTTTAAGCAAGTGCGAGTATTTCAATATTTCTGATCTTTCATTAATTATTAGTTGTAATGATTTATCGTTCTTACCGTTCGCTAGGTGGTTCGTCCGGACTGGTTACCGGTGTTGCTCTCGCCTGTCGTGCGGCCTCAGCAGCTGCAGCTTCTTCCTTCTTGCGCCTTTCTTCTTCCTCTTGTTCTTGTTCTCGCCTCTTCAACTCCTTCAACTCGAACTGCAATGGCACAACATACAGTGGTGATAATAGTCTCATCGCGCCGTCTCAAAAGTGAACAAAACTTTCACGAAAAGCGAAAACACGCTTTCTACTTCCCTCACCACCATTCGTACCAAAACCTTTTACAAACACGTGCAATGAACTTACCTTTCTATCGGTCAGTCGCGTGTACAAATTTTCTAAAGTGGGAATGGAAGTGATAGGATTTTTCGCCGACGAGTCCGTCCTCGGAAATACTACGTCCACGCAGTCAGAGTTGTAATTCGATGGATCCGCGTTCGGCAAATCGTCAGTTAATTCTTGTATCTGATTTTGAAGTCTCCTGATATTGAAAATGGAATTTTCTAGATTCAAACTGCCTCTGGAATCGAATATGAGGCCCGAATCCTCGGATTTCCGTTTAACTTTTCCGCCAGCCTCGTGCTTTATAAAATCGTGAATGTATTGATACTTTCCGGAAGAGCCGATTTGTTCGTTACGTCGTACGATCGGATCGTAGACATCGGGTTCTTTAATTATCAAGCTTTCGTTGGATTGTTGTGCAGAAACAGAAGCAGGATCGTACAACGGATTTTCAAAATGTTCATACTGTTTGCAAGTTTTGAATAGAGGATTTTCCGGCATTTTTTCCTCTACGCTAGTTCGAGCACTTATCGTCATGATCCTGCGCGAGTTTTTAACGTCATCCGGAGTGATAGGATCCTCCTCGAAGACCGGATTGTCCTCGAAGAGATGCTCGAGATTCGGAGACGTGGGTTCGAGATTCGAGCTAGATGAATTTCTCGTTTTCCAATCGGAATTCCAGAGAAAAGATTTGTGACGACCGTGTTTATGCGAATTATCTTTAAGAGTGTGAGGATAGTGAATTTGCGTACCCGTCGATGTAAATTCGCGTCTGTACCTTCGTCGCGGTTTGTAAAAGCGATCAGAGTCTAAGATAATGTGACGAACAACTTTACCCTGAGGACGGATCTGTTGTGGCAGAATGTGGACGGAAATGTTGGGAGATTTTGGAGGATATTCTAGGACGAATGAGAGATTCTTTTCGAATTCCAGCACCGGCATGCCCAACGTGAAGTCTCTACCAAGCTCCTTCTCAGACTACGAGGATCACAAACGTGTACAAGTTGCGAAGGTGCATGCAACACAAAGATTAATACAAAACAAGTGCACAGTTACGGTGTTAGCATTCAATTTTAAGGGTGTTCGATTTAACCTCTACAAGACCTTATTTTAGATTTTACAACATATAAGCTTAATGTTGATTAGCAGTTATTGTACATACAATTGGAAGATTGACCAAATATACATATGGATATTTTTAAGCGCAGATTTCTCAGACAAAAAAACCTTTTCCATGTTGAAAGTAATTACAAATAAATTTGGCAGTTTTTATCTGGTGATCCTTGCCTTAAACGTCCATTCAATGATTTAGTATTAACCAATAATATCTACCATTGAAATAGTATAACCATTTTCCAACGCAAACCATATTTTTTAGTATTCTGAAATGACTCCACCATTTTCATTCCCAAGCAAAATATTTTAACGAAATTACCGTGGTGAGTCGTTCCAAGGCACTGAATCTCTCCTCCTGTGCAGCTGCCGATTTTTCGAATGCTTCGTGCTTTTTGATCAAGTTTTCGACCTCATCGATTGTGAGCTGTAAAAATTTTGGTATAATCATAAACGCACCTTCCTGCTATATATTCAGCCGCAGTAGAAAATAATTGAGTATTGCGAGGAAAATAAAATTGATAAAACACTTACGCCAAGTTCTTGACTCATGAGATATGGTTCTTGGGCTATGAGCCATGCCTCAGCGACTGCAGCGTCTCTGGCAAACTGATAAACTTCCAGAACTGCAAACGAAAAACGCATGTCGTAAATAATCGCCAATTATAATCAATTTCCAATTACCTCTTTAAAAAACTTTTTTTCTCCGCTTCAGAAAGGTTGGAGCTCTCAACATTATTTGCCTCAAAGGGATGAAATTCTTCTTACAATTGAGGAAGCCTCTATTTTTATTTCGAAGAAATAGTAATATCACAAAGTAAACATTGGGGTGTTTAACAACTTATGCACAACCAGTATTTATCTGTTACTTCGTTGAGTTATTTTCTCACAGGCTCCTCTAATCATCACTTTAGTGTATTTATTAATGTATCTAATAAAGTTTATGAGCATTCTACTTTTAAATCTAAATAATCGACAGTAAAAGTTTCAACAGTGAATTGTTAAAAATCAAAACTTACTGAGCTGCAAATTCTCCCAGCGTTCCTCCCATCTGTGTAGAAGTGCGTTTCTGTGGTCCGTGAGTGCCGATAGTTTCTCTTTGATCTGCGAGCTCGCGTAATGATTCCGCGACAACAGATCCTTTCCAAGATTTATGCAAGCAAGCAAATTGTCTTCTCTCGTGTCGATCTCAGCCTTCAAGCTTTGATGATTGTTCATAAGGAGCTCAACGCCGGAGACATCGCGCGGTTTCTCCGAGGTGTTCATCTGCCTCACAACGTCGTCCATCCAGATCATCAAGGTTCTCACCATATTGAAGAATCTGAATAGATCTCCGGTGTCCTCGAGTTTGGTTTTTCTGCCTTCGCAGAGTGCTTGAAGGTTGTTCCAAGCGGCGACGACTTCAGCCTCGCGATTCGTGATTTCGCTGGCTTTGTCACCGGCGTAACTTGCCTGAAGCTTAGCAGATTCTTCCTGAATCTGGGATACCTGATTTTGCAGTGTCGACAGATCCTGAATGAAGTTGCCATGTTTGCGTTGAAGGGCCGATACCGAACCGGCATCGCGTCCCAATTCGTCGGACATCGCGTTTTGCTTCTCGAGAATTCTTCCAAGCACGTCTTTGCAATCGTGGAAGAACTTGTGAAGCTCTCGGCTGGCAGCCAACATCTGAGTTCGGGTTTCAATGAGCTCGAGAAGATCCTGCCATACTTCGTTGAGTCCGTCCTTCCATTCGGCGATCGTAGCCGCATCGGAGTGTCCAGTTGCAATAAGAGAATCGGCTATTCCATTAACAGCGGCGACTCTCTCGGATCCTATAGTCTCGGTGTCTCTCGCGAATTCCTTGAATCTCTCCCAGAGAAGCGTCACATGATCGTAATCCTGTCCAAGCTCTTGGCTTCCTGCGACCATTTCTCTTTCGGCGATCCATTGCTCAAGATCGTCAACCTCGCGATTCAGCATAAACAGTTGAAGAGCTTCGTCCAGTTTGGCTCGTCTCTCGCCCGCCAGATCCTTCAATCCAGCGTACAGTTTATCAACCTGCGACTGCTTAACGGCGATTTGATCGGCTAGAGGATGTTGATCGTTGATCAACTGCCTCGAAGTCTCGCCAAGTTGACGTATCGTATCGGCGTAGTCCTCCACAGCATTTTCCAAAGACTCGTGTTTCTTCATGAGATTCTGCGCCGAAATTTCGTCCTTACCGCGATCTTCGACCATCATATAGAGCTCCTGTTCGCTCATCCATGACTCCGCCTCGGTGGAATCGAAGAAGTATTGCTGGGCCTTTTCGTTCTGCAGAAGATGCTTGTTTCTGTCGTCAACCGCGTCTTTAAGCTCTCGCCACTTCTCCGTTAGTTCGGATATCAAACGCGTGAATTCGTCGGAGGCCTCGTGACCCTCGTCTATCAATTTCTGTCCGTTGTTGCAGACGGAATTGATGCGAGGCTCGTGATTCTCGATTTCAGTGCGCAAAGATTGATTCTTCTTCTTGAGCATGTGAACGTTGAAGAGAGAATTACCGTACTCGCTGCTCGTTGCCTGTGGCATTTTTTCCGCAATCCAGAGTTTCTCGTCCTCGACGTCGCGTCGGAATTGGAAAGCTTCCTTCTTCTTTTCGAGCTGACGCTGACGATCGACGAGCGGTTCTTTAAGCTGCGCGAAACGCTGAGCAACCTTCTCTTTCTTGCATTTTATCTCCTCCATTTTCTCGTCTGGCGTAGTGCGCTGAAGATGTTCCGCTTGCTTGTCGAGCTCGGTGACTTGACGGGCCTTAACCGCCATCTGCGTCTCTATCATCTGCTGCTTCTGCATGAGAATATTTACAGAAGCGAGATCGGAGCCGGTGTCGGTGCTCTCGATTTGTTTCTCGAGTTCGTTCATCCACGAGTCGATGTCATCGCAAGTCTGGTGTATGAGCACCTCGCGATTAGCGTCGAACAGACGTTCGCCTTTGTCGCGAGTCGTGGTTTCGAGTTCTTCAAATTGATCAGCCAATTCGAGTACTTTCGGCGTTATAATCTCCGTGAGTTCGGGTTTCTGTTGAATGAGCTCATCGGCGGCTTGCTGAAGCTGCTGAAGGCGATCCTTGTTGCTAGCGATTTCGGCCTCGAACGCTTGATGTCTTGTCCACTTGCTGTGAACAGTTTTCGCGCTTCTGTAGGTCTCGTCTTGAGCGGTGATGTGTTTTTCCTGCACCCACTCGCCGAGTTCTTCGCAATCTTGAAGGAACATCTGCAGCTGCAGTTGATCCTTAAGTTTCTCCATCAACTGATTGGCCTTTTCGCGATTGGCGTTTCTCCTGTCACTGATGTTCTCTGCCTTCTTCTTAACTTTATCAGCCGCGAAGTGTCCTTCGTCGACGAGTCTGCCGGCGAACTGCACAACCGAGTTGATCTTCTCATCGTTGGCGTCCATAGTCGTCATGAAGGCCTCGTGACGTTTTATCAGGTTCTCCGCCTGTTCGAAGTTCGTCGGAGTCTCGTCCTTAGCGAGAATATGCTCCTGCTGAGAGAGAAGAACCTCAGCCTGTCTGGCGTCGCGATCGAACACCTGGAGGTTCAGGGAATTGGACAGAAGGTTCTGCCTGTTGGCCCACATCTGGTGCAATTCCTCCCAGCCCATCTTGAGGGCGTTGAGTCTTTCGCGGAGGAACATGTACTGCGTGTCGCCATCGCCAGCCTCGGCGGTGAGCCTCTCGCCGTATTCCATCATCTTCTGATAGTCGTCCGTGTAATTATCGATCTCTTCCTTGATATTTTGATGCTGTGTGAGAAGCTTTTCCGCATCGGCGAGACTCGTGGGAGTATCCTCGCTGGCAACGTCCGTTTGAGTCTTGGTGAGCCACGTCTGGAAGTGATCAAGATCGCGAAGGAATCTGTGAAGATCACCGGCCTCCTCGAGCTTGGCGTCTCTCTCCTTGAGCATCTGCGTGAGCTGTTCCCAGATCAATTGAATCTGCGTGATACGCTCGCGAATAAGAGCCGCTTCTTCGGGATGTTCCTGCTCGATCATTTGCGCCTCCTTCTCCAAAGCATCGAGTTTCGCCTGAATAGCAGCGAGATCGCGTTCCATGCCGCTCAGTCTTCTCTGAAGCGTCATTACACCCGTGAGATCCATCTCGAGGCTGTCGGTCTGTTGAAGAATACGCTTTTTGTCCTCGATCCAGGAAACTGTCTCGCGACACTCGATGTGGAAGGTTTGCACGCCGTGCGCCGAATTGAGAGCCTCACGCTTGCCTTCGGCTTTTTCGCGCAATTCCGCCCACTTCTGATTGAGTTCGTTCTGACGCGAGACTATCTCCTGAGAATTGGGATGCTCCACGTGAAGAAGCTGTCGGGCTAGCTGATTAACAACGGCAACGCGAGACGCGTTGGCGTTCATCTCCTTCTCGAAGCCGTCGTATCGGTGCTTCATTATCTCAACGTCTTCGATATCCTTGGCTGGCACCATGGTGTCCAACATACGATTCTTCTCGCCTATCCATTGTTCCACACCGTCGGACTCGCTGAACAGCTTGTACAGCGACAAGGCGTCCAGTAGTCTCTGTTTTCGCAATTTAGCCAATTCCAAGAGTTCTTTGTATCTGGAATCGATGGAGGCGAGCCTCTCCAATACCTCGGCCGACTTTGCGTCCTGTTCGCCCAGAAGGGAAGCCTGTTGATGCAGTTGTTCGATCGTAGCTGCGTAATTCTTGAGTTCGTCGGTGACGTCCTTGTGCTTCTTCAGCAAAGACTGTACGTTGGCCTCGTCGCGACCCACGTCCTCCGACGAGACCAAACGAACTGTGTCGAGCATCCAGATGTCGATATCGTCGGCATCGGCGAAAAGTTGGTGATAATCGACAGCTTCCTCGAGGCGTTTGCGCCTGAAAGCCGCGAGATCCAGAAGGTGATTCCACATACCGAGAATCTCCTGGAGTCTCTCTTGAATCCTGTCGGATCCAAAGTGCTGCTGTCGCACAAGTTCGTCGCCGACAGCGGCTACGGACATAAGCTGTGGCTCGTGCGACTGAATTTCGTTCTCCAGCGCCTTGTGCTTCGACAAAAGAAGATTGATCGTCGTGAGGTCGTGACCGATGTCGCCGGTGGAGACAATCTGCTCCTTCTCCTTAATCCAGTTCTCCTCGTCGGCCATGTCCCAGTAGAACTGCCAAAGTTGACGTGACTCCTCGAGTCTGGCGCGTCTTTCGACAGCCAGACGCACGAGCTCTGAATAAGCGTCCTCGAGTTGCTGTACACGCTCGACGATTATCGTAGGATCGCAGGGTCGATAGCCCTCGCCCTGTTCCAAGAACTTTTGGCTCTGCTGAACAACGGCCTTTACACGTTCACCGAGAACGTTGATGTCGGCTTCTACGAGTGAATGCTTCTGGAGGAGATCCTCGACGCCCATCAAGTGTTTGCCGTAATCGTCGGTAAGAAGGCGCATCTTTATTTCCTCCATGCTGTCGAGAATGTATAACATCTCCTGGAAGTTTTGCTGTAGCTGGAGTGACAGCTCGAGCCTCAAACGACGAGCACGCAGCAATTCGAGAAGGTAATTCCAGAGGCGAAGGACGTTGTCCTTGCGGTCGTTTATCCTCTCGATGTCGTGATAACTCTCGGCCTCCAGCTCCTGTGACACGGCCATCACTGCCTGCACGCGTTCCTCGTAAGCGAAGATGTCGGTCTCTATCGCCTCGTGTTTCTTCGCCGCTGCTTCGACCGCCGCGAGATCGAAACCGAAATTGTCTTGAGACACGAGACGCTGATTCTCCGACAGCCAAGTCTCTCGCATACTCGCTTTCCTGTTGAATCGAGCCGCCAGCTGCTCGAGCTTCTCCTGGCGGATAAGCTCTTCGCGAAGAGCAAGCTCGCGCTCGTGTTCCGCTTTCTCGAGTCTTTCCCACGCTTTGTTAATGTCCGATATCATCTTGCCTTCTTTCGGTGTGTATGGCTTCTGATTATTCGCTCGCATCTTTGATTGCAGCGTAAACAAAAGTACCTCGAGATTTCCTTTTTCCACGAATTTCGGGGGCTTCTCGATTGTTCTGTAGTTGGAAAATTGGGAAAGTTGGGACTGCACGCCAACGAGGGAATTGGCGAAACGACGGTCACCCAGAGCCTCGATCGTTCCCTCGATCCAGCGCAAAAGATCGCTCGTCAGACTCTCGTACTCGTGAATCATTCGGTCGTTCTCCATGGCTATGCCAACGACCTTGCCGATTCTCTTTCCGTGCACAGTCTCCTGCTTCATCTTCGAGAAGTAGTGATAATACGTTACGACGTAAGTGATTATGGATTTTTCATCGGGATGGTCGACGAATATGTCCTCAGCGTCGAGGAGCTTCGTGAGACCAAGTTTTTCCTCGGCTACGTTGAACGCATTGTTTAGATTGTAGATGGCGTTTGATTTCGAGAGTCTGTCGAAGTGTATCAAGTCCGGACGATGTTTGTGAATTATGGCGTTGAACGCGAGACCGTCGCGCCACGAAGTCGTGAAATTTCTCACATTCACGTTGTGATAACCGGCGGTTTTCATTTGACACCAGAGCAGCAAAGCATCCTTTGCCGATTTTGTTTCCTGATTGTCGGTCTCCTCGATCGTGATGTCTTGGATTTGGAAACGAAGAATAATCGTCCATATGAGACCGAGGGAGAGGCGAGGATTTCCATCGACTATGTCGTGCGAACCCATGTTCTCGAGGTGTACGCGCTGTTCTCGAAGGAATTGCAATGCCTTGTCGACGTTTTCGAGACAGTGAATTCGCATTTTACCCTTTGTCGGACGGGGCAAACGCTCGCCCGAAAGTATCTCGAGGAGTTTTATCAGCATCTTGCCGTCTCGGAGATCCACGTAAAGATCGCCGATTCGGCAGGAGCAACGGACCAGATGAGAATTCACCCATTTTTGGAAAGTCTTCTTTTGCACGGATTCTCGCTCCCCTTTAAAAAAAATTAGCAACTATTAAAACACTGATTAGCGTGAGTACATTCAGACTATAAATCAAAATGCACCTCGAAGGTCCAAGACCACTTTATCGTAGTAATCCTCCAAAGAATCGTGTATCGAAATTCTATTGCTCATTGTAACCCTCTGGAAGATTGAAAACGTAGGCGACTTCGTAAGGAGACTGAGTCACTTGACAAGGACTGAGAAAATTTGTTATCAAATAATTTCGGATGCTTGCAAAAAAATCTTGAATTTCAATATTTTAGAATACCATCACACGGTGTAAATCCGATTTTGTGCAAATGTTGCGAGAAAATCTTAACATTTTTGAACTCGTTGTAACGTTTAGATCAAACTAATGAATGAATTTCACTGAGGCAATTAGCAGACTAAATTAAATGACGATCCAAATCTAAAATCCGTTTATCCATTCGACTCAGCATGCATTTATGTGTGTCTTTTTGAATTTTCATTCAGAAAATGACGTATTTAAAACCCTTAATGAGATTTTTTAAAGATTTAAATGCAAGATCTTTAAAAGCAATCTTATCAGCAATAACAAATTTTCTCCTGCACTTTAAACAGTGACTCGGACGCCTAAAAGTAATTTCCATAGAAGCAATTGCCGTCATACATAAGGTTTTTCTAAAAATAAAGGCTCTCATCGCGAGCATCCTAAAAGGAATCGCTTCTGTGGGAATTTCTTTTACCTCGAATGCAATTTCCCGTGGAGTATTATCCTCATTCGTTTCGAATTTTCACAGAGTGACTATATGTTTATTAATACAACACTATTCGAGTATGGTTTGAGCACGAGTGCTCAGATTTCTCGGAATATCGTGCGAAATCACGTGCCAAGTGGCTTCGTTACTGTTTCACGGTAGAGCAAGAATCGCAAGGACTCTAGGAACTTGGCACGCGAAACCACAACCGAAACGTGAATTTTCACTTTATTTATCTTTTGTCGAATCCAATAAATTCGCGGTGTATCCGAAAAATCGAGAGACTGGGCGATGTTCGGACTCGAGCTCGTGAGAGCGATATTCGCGACTGTTATAGAAAATTCCGAAGAGTTTAACAGCTACCGTTGACTGATAGCTTGCGCTGCCGAAAGATAAGACTATCAAAGGATGCGGTCACGCGTTTCCCCTCGTCTCTCCAAATCAACTTCATTCTAGTATTTTTATTCCGCTTTTTTCTCATTGTAAATAATTATATAAACCTACCGGCCAGAGCCTTAATTCGCGAACGCTCAAAGAGCCTCGAACTCGAGTTTCCTCCATCGTATTCGTACTCGTCGACGATCTCTTGTTGTAGCGTCGGGTCCCAGCCCGTACGCACCACCGAGATGTCGGTCGTCATTTTGCCAATCGGACCAACAGCTCACTGTTTCTTTACCCTTATGAAGGGCGCTCCTGAAACAGAAAAATAAAACAAGTTTTAGAAATTTCGTTTATACAATTCGACGCCGTATCTCGAGGCCACCTCATCGCTCGCTGCTGATTTCCAAATATGCTTATCTTGAAAGAATCATAAACAAATATTTTGAGTGGTGTCCGAATTTATCTGCGATACCCACAGTCAGCACTTATACATATGTGTTATAATTTTTTTTATTGATAAAGGAATCATATTAAAATCCACGGGATTTATTTTCCAAAACGAGATTCTCCTCATGTAAAAAAACCCCAAGACCTCCAATTCTATAATTGTGTATTACTTCTCGAAATATGTTTTATATTTTTCAGACGATTATTAATCGTTATGAGCAGTCGATAGCATGATATTTTTTACAAATCAACTACCGAGATATTATATAGTGTAAATTGCTCAATAAATGTAGAGATTCGTTGAAGACACAACTTTTTTGTTAGGCAAACCACGGCCATTTTTCAACGGTCAATGAAATCAAACATATAGAGGATTCGTTTTCAGTGCGTAATTCAACAAACAGAATGTGGCGTTGCATATTATGGAAACGATTTAAATACAGACTATTCTTAGTCTCTATCGACAAAATTTTTTTTGGCAATGAACAATAACATGGTCAAGGATTTTTGCATATCCATCACTGTTAATGTTTTACTGTATTAAAGGCTGTAGCGCAAATTATCTTACACCGCTGCTCTTTAAAAACTCAACAGAAATAATAACAAAATTTTATCCTCGTTTCGACTAATGTAAAAGCCTCCAGCCTTTTTAAATGAGTCATTATTGACTCACGAGTTTTTTTATAAGCTATACGTCATCGTAATGCCGAATTGTTTAAAAATATATATATATATATATTCGCATAATTCTCACGAAAAAATACGAGTGCCTTTGACAGTGTTCCATCACAGTGAACCTGCTCAACAAGAGGCGTCACCGCAGGTAAGTGTGCAAGCACCTAGACTGCCGCGTTACGCAACAGCATCCGCCGATAAATTCTTTACCCGTGCATTATTCAATGAGTTTCACACACGCATGGGCGGAAAAGATATTTATAGTGGCCGCTATCACGCAAATGGAAGATTAGGCGGAAAAAAAGCTTTGGAAAATGGTCATCGACGACCTACCGGTAATAAGCGAGCGGGGCGGTGGCGAGGCTCAGTGCCACTGTACTTTAAATTAAAGGAAATTATTTTACGAGCTGTTACCTAAGCCACTACTATAGCTGCAGTATAGTAACAGCAGCGCGTGGGCTCCAGCGCTCGGAGAGCATCATCGCCTTGGATTACGTCACTTGCATGATATCACGAGGCGAAATATATATATGACGATGATAGGCACCGGTCCGCGAGCCGGTCTCGAGCGAAGTCGACGAGCGTCCAGCCTTTTAAATAATACATGCGAAGGTTCTCTGCATTCACAACTTTGGAATAATCGAAAACCCGTTGGCAGACACTATGCTTACTTATCTCTGGACATTTGTCTATTGAGTAAGAGTTTGTGCATTGTAAAAAATGTTCGTGATTGTCCCACATAAACGTGTATAAATAAATTTCGTAAAATAAAAATGTTATAGCAAATCGATGTAATTTGAAATTAATCACAATATCAATAAGAGTTTGCAAAAAAAATTGTGCCATATTGAAAATTTAATATACAAGATAATTAAATATCAAAAGTAAATTTTACAAATTTTCAAAGATATTCATAAAAAAATATCTGATATCAATGGAAAAAGCAAAAAACAATTGTGCCATAATATTATCGAACGCTGAATGCTTTCCATCATCGTTCATACGAAAATTCCAGATAAATATTTACGAAATTTAATACACACTTTAGGAATATGGTATTTCCAGTACAAGTATATTAATTTTAAGAATTATTTTTTTTTAGTAAGGCTTCTAATCTTTTTCTCGATATTTTCAAGCCCCTGCTCGAGTACTCGAAGACCTGCACTCAGAAACTTGACGTCCGACTTGTCGACCTCCGCCCGCGAGTGCCGCAGAGTGAAGAAGAAGGAAAAAACGGTGCAGTAGCTGCTACTCCTAGTGCGACTCGGCGCGTACCGAGCGTAGCGTAAAAAGTTGCGAGTTTCAAGGAAAACCACAAAGGCCAAGATGGGAATACGCGGGCTTAACGAGCGAGGAATTTCACATTTCACTCCACGAAAATGGAGAGAAACGTTTTCTGCTCTCAGGATGTGTTCTCCTAATGCCTTACGGTGCATGGACGAGATTACGAAAATGGTGAATCAACTTCGTACGTAATCTCGTATGTTAGATCTCTCTCGCAACCGAGAATAAACTCCGGATAGAGATTATGGCTGATCAGAAAGGAAGAAAAAAAGAGGCTTAAAAAGATTGACGATCAATCAAGGCCAAACGCGTGCGAGGAACGTCGTTGATGTTTGCTCTCGGTGATGCTCCCTCCGCTCCTCGATCCTCTAATGCGTGCAAGTCATATGCCACGTACGAGAATCCACACCCACTAGTGCCTCGTTACTCGCTAATCGACTCCATCAACAATCTGCGGCTCAAATGCGACATCGTGCTTCGCTTATTGCAGATTTTTTATGAAGGTCGGATTCACCTTACACCTGAGAAACAAAAGTTCAAACGTTTTATTAACTGTTCACGTTTATTAAAACAAAGAGCATTCTTGTGTTCAAAATGAATTGCATTTTATTTCTATGCTTCTTAACGCGATGATAACAAAATTAGGAAAATTAGGATAGGAAAATGTACAAACTTTTGGCATCACAAGAAAAGTATACATTTAAAATCGTTCAAAAATATAATTCAAAATTGGATTGAAAAATTGGTAATGAAAAAATAATAAGAAGAATAGTTTGTAACCTTTCCCATTGGATTTTTAATTAAAATGTTTTTGTTATCATACACGTTGTCTGAGAAGATATGATGTCAGACTGTAAGTAATTTTCTCCGCCTTCTTATCAATGTTGTAGGATATTCTAAACGCATAATAAATATTAAATTGTTTATCATGTATGCATAAATGAATAGAGAGAGCAACGTGGATTACGCGCTCTGGGACAAGCCCCCTCAAGCGCTGTTGCAGATAACGATTAATTATTACAATTAATTAACGAGAAAATACGTTTGTAAATAAATTACAGCAAAATATACATGATAGTGTGGCACTTTACAGTGATATCCCACACCAACTGAGTTGTATTAAGTAAGTGTGAATAAGCAATTGCTATTGACGGTCGCAGTAGAGCGAAAATATAAGCGATAAATAAAAATTGTAACAGAAGAGTGAAATAAAATAAATGCGGGGCTAACAGAAAGCTGTAACGGTGACACAACTTCCGAAACCAGTCGGTAACAGAAACAATAGCAAATTCGGATTCACTTCCCCGATTTGTTTGACAATAGAACCGAATAAGCCCATTCCTGAAACACGAATAGTCACTGAATACATTGTCACAAATTAACAGGAGCTTGAACTCATGTAATCGCTTCACGAGCGAGAGCCAAAACTGTACAACTCTTTTATTTTTCGGCACCAGAATAAATAAATAAATTTAACATCGTTACACTTAATGCCACATTCACTACCAAAATTGGATCTCTGACAAACAATCTGTTTCCCATCAAAACATGTTGAAACTTCTCAGGTATAAAATATTGGGATCAAGTCTCCCCTTAAGGCACTTTTATTTCTGTAATAATTGTTTTTCCAACTTTATACAGTTGTAAAATTAAATAAGTAAATAAACATGGGTAATATTCGGAGTAATGAATGACATTCTTAAGAGTCTGGTGACCACTTACGTTGAATTTAGAGCAATTACGCAAGTGGCGTCATATGCTTAATGCAAAGGGGTACAAGCCGTGGCAGAGCATCACTCGCGCTGCTTCTGAGCATTCGAGCGTCGTCGTTCTCGATAAGCCGACACGAGGCGCGGTCCAGAAAAAGTAATGTGGTGGGGGCCTCGGAGATGTATATGAATCACGATGTGAATGACCATTCGTAATCGCGGAAGGTTCAAGTTTACCGAGAGAAATTCTTAGTCTCGTTGAACCACCGGAGAATACGAGAAGGTCTCAGTGATCTATAAAATGAGAGCCTAGCGGTCACGGCGACAAAGTGTCTCATCGGCGGCAAAGTCAAAATGAAGAATATGCTTAAAACAGGTATTCCAAGCACTGATAGCAGAGAAGTAACGCGAGATCGAGCGACTTCTACTATATTACTACCTACGAGTCGCTTTATTTTCAACGATAACGTCACGCTCGACAGCCGGTATCTACTACGGTTTTATGCCACGACCGCAAAGTGCGGTACAGAGAACCACCGAGCTTCATAGTCATAGCATAGCGAGAGAATATGAAATGCAAGTGTCCGAGGTTGGTGACAAGGCAGCCTTTCAGAGACCAGTGAAACTCAGAAGGCGAAGAGGGTTTTGCTGCTCGGGAACGTGGGAAAACAATGACCCTTTGTCGGCTAAGAGGAATGAAGAGCAATAGAATCTATTATAGTATGCCATTAAATATACCTCTTTGATGCTTCTGCCTGATTTCTTTAAAAGGGTACAGAATACATGAAGGATTTACCGTACGTTCAGTGTGCATATCGTTATTGACTCTAATGCAATATGCATCAAGGAAGAGGAAGCAACAAAGTCCATAGCTCAATTAAATATAAAGCTCAAATCAAAATAAAAAATATAATGTATTGTGAATTTGTGATTTTTCGAACACATTCGTACGCTTATCGTATCTTTCCAGAAACCATGAGATTTGTCACTCTTCCCACGTAAAATTAATTATGTGGAATTAAGAACACAAATTGACATATGACGAAATGTGACATTTTTGAGATTGAGACGAAACATCACAGGTAATTACAAAGCAATTTCGAGATTTGACTTGATGGCACTTTTAATGACTAATTAGAACGCAATTCGTGATTTGAATTTAGCAACTGTTGTAGAAGATTTTACGGTGGATTGAAAATCTTACCATTTCGCTAATTGAAGCGCTGTTTAAGAATAAAAGTTGCGCATAAAAAGTCATAAATTGCGATCAAATTACTTTAAAAACTTAGTATCATATATATATGTATTTAAAAATAGTTTGAATTTTTCTAAGATTTTTCGTCTTTACGCTTCTTAAAAATGTAACTTTTTGAGATATGTCAGTTTGTGATCCCAATTTATAATACTTATTTTTATGGGTACGTTTGCAGAAGCCAAATCTACCATGTTTACATGATTGCTAAACTATCATTCTAACGAGTAAAAACTCTTGTCTTTAAACAAATTGACTTATAGCAGACATTTTTTAACAGTTTTAAATGTGACAACCCTTCAAAGATTGTTATATATTTTGATTAAATATCCTTGACTCTGGATTTAAAATCAACTAAATCCTCCTCTAACATAAATTTTTAAAACTTGACCCATTCAGTGGGATGATATAATGTCAACGATTAATGATGAAAAAAAAAAAAAACAAAATGAAACGTAATGTTTATGAAAGTTGTTGCGATTATATTACAGCTACATTCACCTAATGCCAGGTGTAATAGAAGGAAACGTGAAAACGCTCGGTGCCAAGGTAAGACGAGAAATACTCTCTCTCACGCACACAGGACAACTATTGATTTTCCGATGCAGTCAACGCGGCGCCGGTTTCATATCCACGCGAAGAGGCGGCGGCGCGCGTCCACCTAGCCACTGCCACCTACACCACTACTACCACCGTTATACGGCCTACGACGGGAAACAAGTCCGGAGGCAAAAACGGCCAGAAGTACAGCGACAACGTGCCGAGACCAACCGGAGCTCGTCGCTCAGCTATCGCAACTGATGCTAGACGGCTCTACACCTGCTTTGTCAGCCTTTCGTTCTCGTTGCATTCACGAGAAAATTGCCGACCTCACAAACGACAGAGTCAAACCGATTATGGCCATTTTCACAGACAAAAAAAAGAAACGCTACTGAATAGACGTGAAATACTAAAACCAAAACAACGGCAATGAGCATCCTTTATCTCGATTACAAAAGCCCAGATGGAACCTTAAATTAATCATAATGTTGTCTTGTGGTTTTTTTTTTTCAATTTGCTAAATAAAATTGTGGATCAGTAGCCAAAGTTTAAAAAAGAACTTATTTAAATGGTACTTGTCATTTACAAGTTTGAGGAGAATATATCAAGGGGACAAAAGGTATTTTATGAAAAATAAAAGGGAGTGTTTTCTTGACAAGTTTACGTTTTAAAAAATATAAAATGCTAAATGTTTCACTTCAATTTAGGAATATCTGGCTATCTATCCATTCTTTCGTTTCTGTAACATCATATTGAAGTTGGCAAGTGTCAAGAGAATACCGTAAGTAAATTAACCGGTAACAAAAAATACTTTCATGATAAATTTCCCAATACCTCCGTCTGACGTCATTAAAAAATGGCAGAGCAAAAATTACAATGAAGACCCAAATTGAAAACAAAACCCGTTTTCAGAACCACCTTAAAACCATCGTCAATTACAGTGTTACAATAGTATTTTCGTTCGCCTAATAGTTTCCTTTCGTGAGGGCCAGAAAGGGCTCAGCGTGGAGAATCGATCGCAGCCTAACGAATACGAAGGACTGTCGAAATCAGTGAGGTCGTCAAACCCAGTTCCCCGCAGCGTACTTTCTCCAACACCCACGCCTTTCATCGTTCAACGACGAACAGGGAGTGGGCAAAGTAACGGAAGAAAGGAGAGAACGAAGAAGAGCCCGTTGACGTTGGTGGATGCCAAGTGTGCAAGAGTTTGGGGTCGACCGCGCGACGGTCACGCGGGTCAATTCCTCATCTTGTTTGTCTTGACCTTCTTCGACCAAACTCCGTGAAATTCGTTGTCCGTTGCGTTGCAAACCGGCGTCACCATGGCCTCTTTTTCCGTCGTTTTTCCTCGATCCACGCCTCAAATTTTGTGTCCATTCGGTCGCCGGGAAGACAAAAAATCCGTTGAATATCTGCGAAGAGGAATCATAACCGAGTATAATTGATGATTAATTCGACTGTTAGATCATGACTTGTTATCTCTAGTGGGTAGCCTGTAAATACCTCGTCCTTGTAAGTCGACACCATTTTTCTTCTTCTGTGCCAATTGTATCCGTGCGGTGAAAAAAGAAAAAATTGCGCAGAATGGAGAATATTGAGAGAAAAAACTTTGAGCATTCATCGCGCATCAGCGTCCAATCGTGAATCAATTCCTCGGGCGCTGGTGGAACCAATGAGGACCGCCTACCGAGTGTCGAGATCGAACAAAAAGAATGGCAAGTACATAAAATGCTAGAGAAAGAGAGAAATAAAAACGAGGAAGCTGGATTGAAGTGTGCTGCCAGTCCGCACCACTCTTCGTCGCTTTGTCGATGTATTAGTTAGTACGAGACTGCGGGACTACGTCACGTCCGCATTTACGTTAATCTACCACGGCATTGCCGTAGATACCGAGCGCGTTCGTCATTTAGTCTCAAGAGAAATTTGTCCGGAGCTCGATTACCGTTGCCAACCGAGCTTTCATCGAGCCGACAACATTTTCCATTCAATTACTCGGTGATAAAATAATCTGTGATACCGTGATAATATGATTATTTGTCAATTAGTTAGATACGTAGGAAGCAAATATTTATCTATACAAATTTTACTTCCATTCGTTTTTTTGGGTTTACGATTACCTGGCAGCAAAAATGCGATTACAGCTCTTTGCTGGGTAAGTTTAATAGGGGGTTTACTGGGGAAAATATATATATATATATTTTTACGTTCTATTTCTGGGTGGAGTATTTGAGTTGTCGACGTAAACTGAGACAGGAAGTATCTCTTGTCGGTTTCCCTATAAAGATTTTAAATCTTTATGGCTTTTATCTTATTTGAAAGTATCCTAAAAATGGTACGCATGCAAGAGTTTGCAGAATCAAAGAAAAAAGTCAATATCTCCCCGCACTCTAATTGATCCAATTTCTCCACACAATCTGTAACCATTAAAAGAACGAAACTCGATGGTATTAGTAAAATTTGAGATTTTTCAGATATTTTTAACACCCATCCCCGATACTAATCGTTATAATTTCAATAATAGTAAACTACAAGGAAGAGAAATGCATGATTTTTGAGTGAATGTCACAACTATTCATTGAGTTTGAGATCATTGAAGTCAAAGACAGTATTAAAACTCAAGTATTTCATTTAATTGGCAAAGACTTTCGTGGTTCACCGAAACTCTTTAGGGTTATTTTGTTTCACCCGTTAAATTAGGAGTATTGAAGCTAGGAAGTTTAGCCAGCAAATTAGTGGACAACGGGCTTTGATTTAGTAAATACAAAGACTGGATGATAATGAGTGCGTCGGCGTCTCCGTGGGTAATCTCGGGTTACGTTCTGGAGCAGTAGAAGTAGAATATACGACACAAGCCAGAGACAGGGCGGAAACTCCCTGATTGAAGCCGATGCTGGTGGCTGCGGAGGAAGGTTTGCGTGAGCAACAACGAGTGGCAAAAGTGGGACAGCGAAAAAGGGTGCGTGGCCATGCGTGCGACGACGATGAGGTTGATGATGATGATAATAATAATGATGCACGTTCTCGCGGAAGGTGCGTCCGCTGTTCCTCAAGCGTACCGTAAAAATTAGTCGACAAAGGCGGATGTGCGTTAAACAAAAGCGGAAGACAAGAGGTTTTGGCGGGAAAAAATTGTAAGAAATATGTGAAGTGGAGAGGAGAGCTTTCCTAAAGGCTCTCAGCCTCGGCGACAAACAACGACGAGTACCTAGAGGCATCAACGTACATGTGCGCTTGCATGCGTATATCAACACCACCGAAACTTCAAGTGGCAACGTTCTAAATATATATTCACCGTTCACGACTTCCCTCTTCCATGATAGAACGGGATATTCTTGGAGCGGTACCCGATGCCCCACGACTACGAGACTCTCCATCGCTTCGCGTACTACAATCGTGTGGAGTGAATACCTCGTGTAACTAAAGTGTATGTGTGTACATATGTACATCAAAATTTCAACCTCTGAGTCATTCAACTTTTTTTTTTGGTCGTCATAAAGAAAATCTCTCGACAGGAGCTTTCTCTCTTATTTGAATACCTTAAAAACTTATGTTTCGAGATGGTATCTTATATACCAGCGTTTCCTCATCATTCACTAATAAATTGCTACCTTTTTCAATACTTACTCGTGTGCAGAGAGAGGTAAACTTAATTAAATGGACTCCACCGAGAGAAAAAAAAATCAAAGAAATGGCTAGATTGCATTTTTTTTACTCGTTTCCATGATATATTTCGTTGTTTCAAAGATATAGTTTTTTTTTATTTGACGAAACAATCAATTTGACGGTGCCCAAACTGGCAACGATTAGCGTGGCGGTTTTTTTAATTTGATTTAATTTCATTGCGCAAATGTACCTTGATTTTATATCACAACTGTACATTCAATTTGATTGACAAATTTATGAATAAAAATTTTCAGTCTTTTTTTTACAATCTATATACAACAATTGAACTATCCCCAAGGCACGACTCGCATCCTTTCATGTGTTTATCTCCAGATTGTAAAATGCAATTTCTATAAACAGCGAAAAAAGTTGGCTAAGTTGGGCTTTACAAATTGCTTCCTTAATCTTCAGCATCCTAGCTCTGCGAGGAAGTACACGTAACGAAAAAAAGTTATTTCGACAACTAATTCCAGCGTATGCTGTGGCGCGTGTTAAACACTGAAACTAAACCGGAATCGTATTCTCAACTTTTTTCGATTGGCAGCAAAAAATAGTACGCACGACCAACGACTTGATTCCTGCAATTATCGCGGTTGTTGTCCAATCCAAATGATTCGTTGCACTAATCAACGGCGGTGAATTGAGGTTACAATATCAACTGGTCACTGTTACTAGGGTGAGGTTCAACAAGGCGCATGATCAAAATAGCGAATTCAATAAGAATGGCCATTTTAGATTCGTTCATTATATTTTAATTCGCTATTTCAGCTATTTTTATCGTTCGCTATTTTGACTCCCATCCTATTCAAACGCAAACATAATAGCGAATCACTAAAATAGCGCTGGTCATATTAACTAGACTAGACATAGTTTGTACCATAAAATCCAAGTGTGTCATTTAGAATTTATTAATTTTTTGCACACTGTCAAGGATGTTTTTACGTATCGAAACGATGCAATAATAATATATGTGCTTATAACCATTGGCAATGCACTGTACGTTATCGATTCGTTAGTTGAAATTTTTGCACCGGAAAATATATCAAGGTCAATGTCTCGTTCATCAGCCATGCACCAATAATCAGCGGAGCATGCTTGGACTGCAGTAAAACCCACAGTTAAAGTACACAACTGTTGATCTCTTGTTCATGGCCGCTTACCGAAATATCCACCGCATATTAACTCGATAAGCAGAACTGCAAGAAGGGTTTTCAATCCACACGCGACAGCGCAAAAAAAGTCTTCAGGATTCAATATTTTTCATTCGATTCATAATGACACTCTAAGCCTTTTTGTTTTCTCAGATCTAATTGTTGACAAGACAATATTTTTCACTCCGTCGAAAATGTTCATCAGAATTCTGACAAATTTTTTATTGCGTGTCCACCCGAATGAAGATTTATTAACGCAGCTTTCATGCACTGTTTAATAGAAATTATTCACTGAAGAACTATTATAATTTTTCTCATCCCGATGCTCTTTGAATTCACGAAAATGAAAAATTTTGCAATTTCACAAAAATGAAAACGTTTTGACAAAAGATAAAATCGCACGAAGCTTTCATGATGATAATGAGAAAAAAGAATTTGTAAAACAGTTATGAGAGATGAAATATCGCGTTTACCGCTAAGAAGTAATAGTAGAGGAAGGCAGTCTCGAGAGTCGGTTCAATGCTAAATCAAAGATTACATTGTGAATCGATGGGCTCGCGGAGTTATCGGTACCGCGTTCTGCTCGCAGTAACGGCTCGTCGAGAAGGAGAGTTCTCTCAGTTTATTGGTATATCTCGAGGCGGTATCTCTATATCGCTTTAACGTGTATACTGGCATCGTACGAGACCCGCCCAACAGTCTTGTGCCATGCAACGTCGACGATAATGGAAAGTCTGTACGACCGAGGAGAGTTAAAGACCGTCACTGTTGCTGAGCTCTACCGAAAATGCGGAGGTTCTTCAACGGCAACACGAGATCCACATCTAATTTCTCGGTAGTCGTTAACGTAATTACAGGTCTAATAAAATTAGACTCGAAGCTTAAATCAACATCCCGGTGTAGCAAACTTGAAGAAAAAATAAATGATACACCAAATTAATTATTTGAAACGTATATAATGGTTTCAAATAGCTTACTGTGAAAAAAAAAAAAACTACTTGGAATTTAATGTACATGTGCTTAAATTTCATTTCAAAAGCACCTTCATTTTATTCCTAATTATACATTCAATTTAATTCACGAGTTTATGCATAAAAACTCGCATTCTTTTCTGACAGTGTATTATTTTAAGCAATTATACATTACAATTTCAATAACGATATATTTCGTTGAGTCAATTGTATCAAAATGCTGAATTTGAATTTAAAGAAACGGTACAATTAAGGTGGTTGTATATTTTTTTATTACTCTAAATAATATGATTGAAAGCAATGAAAACAGTACAATTAAATCAGGAAAATTCGTTCAATTACTCGCTTAAAAATAAATCGGATATGTGTTTCATTTAAAAATTAATTTAATCGAAGTAATTAAATATTAATCAGGTTCAACCAAATATTGTCCACATTAGAGCAAATATTGCTTTCATTGAATAATAAATTTAGACGATAGTATTATGGATATAATATAAATCCGTATATTGTCTGGTGTTTTCATAGGACAGTTTGATCAAATGAACATAATATTTAGTAAAAAAAAAATGAAGTATTTTGTTAAGTCAATAAAATATTGAATCCATTCATAAAAAAAATAATTATATATATAATTGGCTCAAATAAAGGGTTTATTTGGGGCATTTCTTCCAATAAATGGTTTATTTGAAAATTCCGTTGATCCAATTGTATATTTCTTTCAGTGTGTACAGCTCGTAAAGGGCACTCGATACCAACAGAAACAGGCCGTGCGGATGAGTGTCAAGCTTTAAACACGTTAACGTCAATTCAGAGACCGGGCACACTAGAACCACACACTGATATACTCGTTTAAATGCGACCCACATTTAAAAGGCGTAACGCGAGAAGCAAAACGCTCGCTCACGAATAATCCTGATGTCATTCGAAACCGTGTGTTGTTACGTGAATTTGCAGACAATGCAAAGATGTTAAGCATCATCGCGAGTGATAACAAACGGCTAAGGAGGCTTACTATTGCCTATTACAGCAACAATTCATGTTCACTATAAATATTTAAATGGATGAGAAACATACGAAGTGAAGATATATAATAAACAATTGGAAAGGAAATATTTAATTAGGATGTGTCCGCCGTTTTGAGTTTGGATATTACATGCTCGGTGTCAGAACCCAAACCACTTAAAAATTCGACCGATACTATTTTATGGGGATCCAACTACTTTTCTTTTTGTAAGCTAATTTTATTCGTGTTTTTTTTTTGTGTTAAAATGTAGCCGAGTATGATTTTTTGCAGTTCTTTAATGTATCATTTTGAATTCATAACTATTTAATGATAAATTTCTCCAAAATAACGTCCATGAACGTTTAACTCACGATTTTTGGGCAGATTTTATTTCAAATGAACGCTGTTATTCTTTCAAAGGGTTAACTAGACAATATGTCGAAGGTCAATGCTATAGTAAGGTCAGCAAACCCGAGAGATTTTCCGCGTGAAGCAATTACAACAATTTGCCGATTTTTTCAAAAGTTCTCGATTTTACATCACTCCTAACTTGCTACTTACTAAACAAAAAAAGTATTATAATGAAGCTTTTGTTAAAAAATGTGTAATAAGGGCTACAGAATTACAGTCGACGGCCTAAATTAAAAATGCATTGTTACACAAAAAGTAATATATAATTTTTTTTTTAAACCTACATCATTTATTGTTAGTAACTACTACTTTTACTGTGCCTGATAAATCCTCAAATACGTACTTCTATCGGGAAGAAATAAAAAGCTCTGCAGACAATAAAAGTTCTAAGCTCTAACATGTAAACAAAAAAACCAATATCATCGATTGTTAATAAATATTACTATTACTATACATGATAAATACTCAAACCCGTATTTCCACCGAGAGAAAATGAAAAGCTCTACGGATAACGATAGTCGTAAGCTCTCGCAACAGGCAGGCAGTCCGGAAGACGCCCAGTCCTGATGCCCCCGTAATATATTCATTAATTCTAAGCGCGCGCGCGAGACGCACGGTAGTAGTGCCATGACTGACGTAACAGTAAACAGTATACGCCTTGAAAAAAGATAAGTTAAAAAGAAGATGGCTGTCAGTCCTTTCTCCATAGAGGCACAGCATCGGGTGGGCCTCAAGCGTAAGTCGCTCGGTCATCTGTCAGAAATCCGCAAAAAAAAAAAAAACCGCGGCGTTAAAATTCCCTATTGACAAACATGGCTTTTCTACGCAAGCGTTCGAGCAGCTAATTTGCCCTGTGACACATTGTCACAAACGCCCGATTCACCTTGGCTTCGATCCAACGTACTTTTCAATGTTTTAGGCACGTATATTAATAGTACTACAAAACCGGCAATAAGTCAGAGCTCGCTGATTCTCGGGGGGCACGTCTCGAGGGTGCGTTTACGCAAACACAGTCCCCAATCGATTAACAACCGCGCATATTGACAGCGGTACACGATTAAGCATCTCTCAAGTACCTCGCGGAGACTGGTCGCGCTGCACTCGTATCATTGATAATTATATCCTCTGACACATTTACCGAACAGCATATAGCAAAGGCGGCAGCAGCAGCAGCAGCGAAATCGCGCGCTCGCCGATAACTCGACACGATAAACGAGTTTTTATTGTTGATCCCGGGACAATAGGTAAAAGTCGGTTGGGGGAGAGCCGGAATTGGGTCACCGGCGGACAGGTTGTCTTGACAGGTGAATACGGAACGTCAGGGGAGTTGGGATCCAACGGAAATGACTTTTCATCCCATTGTCACGTAAACCCTGGCACTTTCCTCAAAGGTGCACAATCACCTCACCTCAAAGCTCGAGGCTGCTCGAACGATTGTTTCAAGCTGCGGAATTGTCATCGGCCGTCAAGTGCGAAACGACGCCCCGTGAGATGAACGGGAATATAATCCGCCCGAGGTTGATCGCCGCTTCCACTTTACTCTCGCCGCGACGTCGATCTACCTTATTATAAATGCATAAAGCGCTTTTCCCGACTTCCGCCGCGAGATAATGCTACTATCTCGAGGATCGGTGATTCAGAAGGCGAGCAAACGGCCACAATCACCAACGAATCATCGTCGAAGCGTCGGAACTATGAAATACCGTGTTAAACGGTAGGCGCACGCCATTTTTACATCGGCGTATTCAACCGCTCTCGCGCTATCAACGAGCGAACTCACTGCGAGTATTTAGGCCTTTTTCCATAATACATTAGAGAGAGTTATCGACGTAAAACTTACCGGCTATTGAGAACACCCCGTATCACTGTTTCACCACGTAACTCGCATATAAACTTCACGCCAAACCACGAAATAATAAATTCCACCGTAAGATCCCACACTCTAGTCCTTCCACACACTCGACCGGCGCGCAACTGAACGGAGTCTCCGCGGCGTCCGACTACGCCGATGAAATGTAGTCCCTCGGATATGGCGCGAGGGCGCTTTGCGGCTTGATCGAAAATTCCCAGGTGTACACGCTCGTTACCTTGAATTTATCATTAATTATCAAAAAATTGCATCCCTAAAGACTTGATAAGAAAGAGGATGAAAAGTTTATCGCTTTAATGACCGATTCGAAGGGTTACGGAAGTTAGAAATAAAAAAAAAAGGATTTTTAACACATAAATCAGAGGCTGCCGGAGTTTTTTTGTTTCTCGTTACTTTTTGCATTGTGGATGATGCTAATTGGAGAGATTCGAGAATGCATTTATCTCGAACGATAGTGAGCGGCTATTCCGAGCTCAGGGAACTTCTATTATCGCTAGACCGGACGCATATAAGCCGCAGACTCGTTGCCCTGACGTTAAAATGCTAAGGTCCACGTATCATTCGTGTTGGAATACTCGCCGATAAGACGATGACTAATTCGCGTCCACTCGTTATGATTTATGTTTATTTGCATTGTCTGGTAACGAGAGACGAATCGGCATCGCCACGGACTGTACATCAATCAGGAATTGCAAGCGGGGCTCGCCTCGTCGTCTCGTCGCTCCTGCATTTTCGTGTGCACATATAACTAACCGCGGGCGTAGTAACACAAGCTCGCCTATGACATCATCAGCCCCGTTTACACGTTTTCTGGACCGGGCACGCCCCATCCTTCGGCACCGTTTGTTATTCGCGTTGTTTTATTGGCCGCGCGGGCCAAGAGCGAATTCCATCGTTTGAAATTTTAAACCTGTTACAACAATCTTGTGACAGTCAAATCGTTTTTTTTTTTTTTTTCATCGTTATTTTATTTCGTCTATGTACATGAAATGATTTTGCTAATTTCGCGTTCTACCAGAAACGGCGACGAAAAAACTGCTGCCGATTCCATCGGCCGTACAAAAATGCATTAACT
Source organism: Clistopyga incitator (assembly GCA_947507545.1). Lineage (NCBI taxonomy): Eukaryota > Metazoa > Arthropoda > Insecta > Hymenoptera > Ichneumonidae > Clistopyga > Clistopyga incitator. Next base: position 6,046,295 of record OX382173.1, on the reverse strand, counting down.
TTCCATCTCGCGTTCGATAGATGATAAATGTTATACAATTTATATACATCGTATAATTTTCTTGTTTATTTACAAGCGGGAAAATATGCGAAAATCATTTAGAGCCGAATTTCTCACCCATAAAAACATAAAATGTGGAAATAATACATCTGTAAGATATTAATAGTTATACGTGACTATACATTTTTTATCGGAGAAGCACATATCCTGAGTGTATTTCGAAATATGTGAAGTATTTCATATTAATATAGTTACCCGCATTTTCAAAGCCGAATAATAAATTCGAAAATAAATAAAGTTAAGATTTGAATAAAATACGAATTTTCCATTGTCTCAACAATGTTCATGATTTAAAAAATATACTTTCCTGTTTATACCGAAGATATCAACTGTTAATGAGTAAAACTCTTTTTGTTAAGTAAATTCCTTGTTTGTAAAATCCTTTAAGAAGGAAAAATGACGCAGATTTACCTAATAGTTTTTTGTTGTTCTTTTTGTCCATGGATTATAATTAGAAAAAATCGATAAATAAATTGAATGAACCAAGTTAGCAAATATCGAAAAATATGATCTAAGGATTAAAATGTATCAATCAATGTATAAGATGTATATCGACTGGCGTCTAGATGATAACAAATTCTGCATTTTTTTCGAACAATTATAAACCATCAATGCAGTCTTTCAAGAAATTATTCTACGATTATCAGTTGTCTAGATATCGCTGATACAAAAACGAAGAAAAAAATAATTTTTGGAAGCAGAACGTTGTAGCAAATCAACTTCAAATATTTTCGAACCAATTGTGCAATATAAATGTATGTAAATGGAAATTTCATATCCGCACAAAACGTTTATAAGATTGGGAATCCGACCGATTGTTTTTATGGAGAATACTGCAACCGATAAAAATGCTGGTTCGTTTACTACAGTTTTCTTCCTTCGAGACATTGAAGCCCCAATGACGGTGTCAGGATTTTTTAAGGCAAATTTATAATTATTAAATTGTTTAGAATAATTGTTATATGCCGTTTCCTATTATATATTATACACAGTGATTAAGCTTATAGTAATATGTTTTGGTAAGTTGCACGTCGACAGGTTGTCGGCTGTTCCTCTAAATTTACCGCTCCTGGCACGAGTAATGCACGATATCGCCATTTGGATACCTCGCGAATGCGCTGAAAGAGGTCCCAAAAAAAGTATGATCAATCGGTCTGAGAAACGATGCGCAGTATCGGCATAGATTGAATTGCAATTACCTCTGTTTGCCAAAACGCTTTTTGCACACCGGACATATATTGAATTCAGTCATGAGAACGCTTTGGGACTCGTAATGCATTCGCTGCTCTTGGACCTGAAGATGCTCTGCATGCAGCAGGCCCCTCAATACCTGAGTGCGTCTTCGTTCGTTCAACTGATTCTGCAAGCTCGCCTCCAGAAAATGTCGTATACGACCGATTGGCACACTGTCCGGCAACACCGCCAACGCTTTTATCGGGTTTATCTTCAATGCATACTCCTCCAGGATTTCCAAGGCCGTTTCCAAATCGGGTTGAGCTGTTCTTTGCAGTTCCGGAGGAATACAACCTAAAGAGATAATGAACTTACGATTTATCAATTTTCCGTGTGTTTATTCGTTCCACCTCGTTGAAACGGTCATGTATCACTTTAAGAGGACATAAGATTTCAGGTATAAAATTCTGGGGTTCGGTTAAAATAGATTATGTTGGGAATCCTGTGCAATTGATTGTTCGTTGCGGTTCTTTCATTACGCGAAAATGTCCAAACCCTATGTAACAAATTGTAGGAGAGGTTACAAATAATAGCTACAAACAGGTTTTCAATCGAATATTGGAAGGTATCGCGAAAAAGTAGAAAAACAAAGTCGACTCTCCTAATATATCAACTACATTTCTTCTTTATAAAAAGAATTTTTTCCTACCATCAGTCAAATATTTGTATATTATTTTATAATTGTTGCAAGTTATTATTACAAAATCATTATTATGAAGCAAATTATACCATAAATTTTATATGCAAAAGTGGTGAGAGTTTCAAGCTCTTTTTTCGCGACACTTGGTCCACGTTACAAATTGTGCAAAAAAGCTGTTACGCTTTTTGAGAACATCTGCGTTATTTTCAAAACTTTCCGAAAGGTCAATTTCACTTCTTTAAACTTCGTAAAATGCTTCGTCTCACAAGTTTTCTTATAAGCCCGTGTATGTTGTATAATGAGCTAGCAAATACGTTTTCACACAGAAAAAAAAAGATAGAATCTTTCATGAAATATGAAATATAGTGTACTCACCAGCCATCATAACCAACTCGGGTTTCAATAGTTGTTGAATCAGAGTAACGTATACTTCATCGGATCCGTCTTGGCATGGACCACTGCCCATGTTTTTCTGATATCTGGAGTACACGTTGTTGCAGTACTGAATCGCTTTGGGTACGTCGTTTAGCAAGTTAACGTAAATAGATATGGGCTGATGATGACGGCCAAGCCGTCCAAGAATTATGGCACGTTCTTCAAACAAACAATCCGACGGAAACTGGACCAGAACGGTTTCTGGGGTATAGTGCATCGATTTTTCAAGAAATTCTTGCAACTTTTGCTTTATATGCTCGCCATTCTGTTTCTCGGCTGGCGTAGCATTTGGACTCATCGACGCCAAACATTTTTCTTTGTACTGATGAATGAGAACATTATGGAACAGCGGATTTTTGTCCGCCCACACATGAACCACATACTCCAGATACGTTATTACCAAGTCTTTGTGGCATCGCAACAAGTAGTCCAGAACTTTGGGCCTGGGTAGCTGTGCGTCTTCCTGCAATAATTTTCATTATTCCGATATTTTTATTCCGAGCGATTTTCAAAAGCCCTAAAATATTTATTGGAAACTTTCTATTGTTCATGAGCGTAAAACCTTTGTTATATTTCGATTGTTCACTGACAATACGTCGGAAGTGGCTCATTAAAAAATCAGCCGCGTAGACAATCAGGAAACGATCTGTTGTTTTTGGGGGAGGAATGATAATTGATTCCAGGATAATTGTTGTTCTATAAAAGATAAAAGATATGCAGCTTGCCTGAAGGTCTTCCATGAATATTCTCAGCCCCTGTTCGGGATCCTGCTCGAGGACCCAACCGGAAAACTTGAGTATCAAATCTATGTGATCCTTTCCCAAATGCTGAAGGTACTGAATCGTCCTTTCGGTCCCCTTCAGACTACTATCGCTTTTTTTAGACTGTTTCTCGAGCAATTCGAGCGCCTTTTTGTGCTGTCCTTTTGTTTGATACAAAATTATGAGCTCGGGATATTTTTGATGCATCAGGAGAGTTTTTTCGGCTTCCGCGAGATGACAGTGGTTGAGTCGTAAAAGCGGCGCTACCAGAGCATCGTTCGTCTGAAAACTTGTCAGTTAAAGAACCGTTGAAATAACTAGGACGGTTATAATTCGATTTCCGAGCGGAAAATAATCATGTTTATCGTTTGTACCTGTAGATAACATTTCAGAAGTGTCGTGTCGATTATTTTCAAAAGTTGCTCGGTTGCAACGGCCGTCATATTTTTTGTCTTGTCCTTGTCTTTGCTCTGATCCTTTTTACCGTCTTTGTCCTTAGAATCGCCTCCCATAAGCTTGTGACGCACTTCAGTGAGATATGCTATGAGTGCAAGAAGACCGTTTTCAAGATCTCGATCCTGAAGTTTGGGCGACGTTGTGACAGGCTCGTTTGCCTCATTCGCGTTCGTAGGCTGCGATACCAAATCGGGAAAGAGTCTAATGACTTCGTACGGATCGGTGCCCAAAATTTGAAATTGTTTCATGGCCTCCTGGAATTTTTTGTTTGCGAAGAGATAATGCGCGTGGAGAGTCTGAATTTTGCAAATTTTTTTTGTTTTCTCCTCATCCGTTACGTCCAATAAACTCTGAGAAAAAAAAACCCGTGATGGTTAGAATTGACTAATTATTATCAATTGATTATCAAGCAGTTTGAGAATTTGAAAGTTTACCGTCAATTTTACAGCAAGTTGGAACTGATTCTGTTCTAGCAGTGTTCTGATTTGTTGGCCTATGTCTACCGCGCTGATGCACCAAACTTGACTCATCGAGGCCACGTAAACTTTGCCTTGTTTGCTTCTACATATTAAACGAGCTTTGTTGAGGTCCGGTAGAGTTTGAATGTGCAAACATCCTTCGAGTGTGTAAACCTCTAATGTGTCGTGTACGATGCCCAAAAGATATGGCTCGTCCCAGGCTACGGCGAAATACAGATTAATCCGATTAACAGAAGGAAAAAAAACATGAACCCTTGATTGAGACTGTTAAGTCAATTGCTGGTATTACATAAAAAATAGTTACTTTTGATTCTCTACACAAACAATTTTTTGTAAAGCGACAAAAGCATCTGATTATTATGAGTCGCTGATAATCATTTTTGTTTTGTTTTTTCATTCAACAAACTATCTTGAGAAATAAAGAAGATCAAGTATTCTAGGGTAATTCTTAGGATTTATTTCTTAAATAAATAATAACTTTTGTACAGTAGATGTAAAGATGTACAAGTATTTTACAGTCAATGTAACGACGCTTTACCTACGCCTTGAAAAGTTTTAACGAAACGCATACTACTTCTACTTGCCATATTAACAACCTTAAATCAATTCTTAAATAAATCATTCTGCAGTGGGATTAATTGTATTTGTTAACTTTATCTTTGTTTTGCCTTTTATTAAAGTGCAATTGTATCCCAAGCATAACCCTGGATGCAATTGCCCGTAAGTTTGTGAAAAAATGTCTTACCAATGGCGCTAGGCGACTCCGTCCATTTTACGGGATTGTACTGCACAAGTTCACCAGACGTGTCCATTATAATCGATTGCGAGTCTTTGCCCAGTGCGAAAGAATTTTCCGTTAATTTTGTTATGCTCGGTTTCGGGGGTTTACCCGTGGGAAACAACTCTTCAGTTTTTCCATCCAATTTCAAGAGTGTGTAAGACAAACCATGAAATCCTACTACCAATGTATCCCCGCACCTGCAATAGAATAATGCGTTCTACCGTATACACAAGTGTTTCTAAAAAGCACTAAGGCAATAAATTAAAAATTATTTCTTATTTCATTAAATCATTTGACATATAAATTGTATCCCAAAAATCTACTTTTTCATCGATAATTCATCATTCAATTATGAGACATGTAATATTCTTCACACAGTGTTTCAGGTTGATGCTTATTGTTTTTTATTATTTTTTAACATTGATGAAACTTACCAGGCTAACTCACGTGGTACCTCTGATATAGTAAGTTCATTCAGAGGCTTGGGTCCCAAATCCTCAAACTGATGTTTCTTCCAATAATACAGTTGGAGTTTTCTTTTCACAGCCACACACAAACGTACCCCAGTTTCACCTGTTGAACTTTTGGTTCGCTCGATATTCAAGGCAAAGAGTGAAGCTCCTTTGGTCTTTGGGAGCTGGCTGATTTGTTGAATGTTGAGAGAATTCAGATCATGAACACAAACAATGTCATCTGAAAGAAATACAAAATCGGTAAGTCTTGGAACAATTCATAGCTGCGTGTTCCAATTAATATAATTTTACCTGTCAATAGGATTAGTAGATTGTAGTCGGGCACAACATCCACCTGAACTATTCTCTTCTTGCTGAAACTTTTGCTGTATCTTAACAATTCCAGTTTATGATGATCGTCCGTTTTGGGTGGTACATTGTACATTAACAATCTGCCTTCTCGAGTCCCAATTAATAAATGATCATCTGCAGAAATGGAAAGAGAACATTTTCAACTGATCATCATAGCAAATACTTTTTAAAAACCATACTTATTCTGAAAAAAACAAACACTATATTTCATACAAAAAAGTTTTAAAAGATTATACTAAACTGTATAAGCAATTTAATCTAGGATGTTCAATGGCATTCATTTTGTTCACAGATTTATTTTCCATTGCAAAGTACTGAAATTCTAATCAAAATTTTTATAAAAATTATATATCTAAAACACTGGTAAACTGAACTATTTCATGACCATTAGTTCCTCTACAAAATAATCAATTTATGACATTAAGGATTATGGAACCAACAGCCTGAATGAGAATATAGAGGAAAATTTTTTAAATATCAAAAAAATCACAATCACTGTTCTATGAACAACCAAATTTAACTTATACTTTCAATTTAAACAGATCGCCTGTAAGTAACTGAGGGAAATAGATGAAGCCACAAAATGGGTGAATTTAAAAACGAATATTCATTTTAATCATCACACGTTTTCATGTTTTTTAAAAAAGCTTTCACCTTTAAATCACTGACGCAGTTATGCCAATATCTGTATTTACAATCTGTCATTGCCAGTAATTAGCAATTACTTAGTTCCTTACAAAATAAATACAATGTATTATTGTACATATTATCAAAAGAAAAGACGATATTTGCAAAAAAAACGTATACAAGGTTATAAACACTGTCTGACTCACAGAAAAAACAGTGTTAATCAAACGATAAAGGAAATACTGTACCATATGCAGCCATCGACTCGATTTGCACTGTAAGGTTCAAAATTGCAGCTGCATCATAAGCGTCGTGCATCTTGACACTCTGTATTTGACAGAAAACGATAAAATTAATAACAAATTAGAATGAAAAAAATGATGGAGAGCTGTCAGTGCACTTGACAGAGCGAAGATCAGCGACGCGAAGTTGGCGTCGAAGAAAAATAGTTCACTGACTTGACGTTTGGTGTAACATCGAACACTTACGCGAAGTTTGCTGAAATCCCGACAATCAGTCTAAAATCTAAACAATTCTGTCAAAATATGCTTATTTAACGCAATTGCGTATTGCAAAATAATTGAACGATAATATTGTAATCATGAAAGACGCTGCAGTGACGAGTAACGAGTCCGTTCGCGGGAATGGAGAGGTAATGAACAGATTCGACGTATTTTTTCATTAAGGAGGTTGGATCACGTCATTTTTGCGGAGGAGTGCGCGGGTTGTTGGGGAAGTAATATGCGAGTAAATTCTTGCAAAACTGAAATAGTTTTGTTTCTACGTTTTCTCGACAACCAAGCAGACGAATCATTTGAATTAACATGTAAATTTTTTCTCGAAAACACGAGCAATCATTTTGTCCTGTTGTCAAAATTTATAAACAATTTTTTTAGTGTTTTTTTAGTCATAAAATTGTACATGCGTATAGTTTTTGCTGAGTCGTCCATTTATAAGAGTGAAACATGAATAATTAATTGGCCGATAATCATGCAGATGATTGATGTGATCTTTGGCTCGGAGATGTGATTTTTATGGACGAAGACACTCCAAAAATTTGAGCGTATTTTTATCATTTTTCATTGGGTATCCAATCTCCTTAATCTTCTTATGTCGCTTATGGTTATATGAGATATTTTGCAGACTCCGGCCACGGAGGAACCGCTCGCAAAACAAAAATTACGAGGTTGGCTGAATCGTCATCTCAGGATCAAAATGACTGACGGAAGAGTTTTAACCGGGGCATTTTTGTGCACCGATCGAGATGCCAATGTTATCCTAGGTTCTTGTTCGGAGTATCTGTCCGAAGAACACACAGAAGCGAGAGGTCTTGGCCTTGTGATGGTTCCTGGACGTCACATAGTATCCATTCATCTGGACGCGTGGTTTGACGAAGAACCACCGACAAGGAAAAAACTATGTTCCTCACACAGCGAATGAATATCAAGGAAAACACGGAATTTAAAAAGAGGGAGGAAACAGAAAGAAAAGACTATTTAGCTGTTATAAAATTATGTACTTCTAGTCTCCTTCACTAATTCATCTACATCAAGGCCCTCGTCATTGTCTGTCTTCTTCAATGCTTCATCTGCATTGGCTGAAAAAGAGTAATAAAACATTGTTTTTTTATTAGAATTATGGTACGAACATTCGGACCTCTGTTTTGTTATTTCTCAGGGCCTGATATCAACAGAAAGTACAAAATTACTTGCTCCAAGTATTAAAGATTCAAAGTCAAATCCTAATCTGTGATATGCATTAATGGATATATTGTTTGTTTGGTTCTTGTGTAATGCAATTTTTTTTTCTCATACATTTTCATAAGGAAGCTGATTTTAAAAATTCTATGTAACTCTTCACTATTTGTTACAGTATCCTTTTGGACTGAGTTCAAAGTATTTCATTTTCAATATTGAAGAGTTCATTAAGTATTTGAGATCCTTTCAAATTCACTATCTAAATTAAATGTTCAAACTTATATTAAAATGATTTATTCTACACACATCTGATAATTATTTGAGAATAATTAGCCATCTGGGTTTCCTGTAAAGGTATGCAGTTATAAAAATAATGAACATTATTGTGGATGACTCAAATCAGTCGGGTGCTTTCAATCTTTTGCTGAAAATTTCGCCATCCAACAAATCTTATGATTTTTTTTTGTACAACCAGCATTCAGAGTTCAATATTTATTAACAAATATCACTGATTTTAATTTTACACCCTTAACATGCACAAAAAATATTAATGTTAAAAAGTCAGAATCGATACTTTCTGTACCTCCTATTCTTATTCTCACTTACTAGATATAAATTTGAATATTATTGATAATCATAATTTTTGGGACAGAAATAAAAAAACGTTATAAAAGATATCATTCATGGAATGATGAGATTTAAGTTACTTTCATTACAAATCAAAATTATTTCCTGGATATCGTCTCATTAAAGGCAAGTAATTATAATACAGATAGAGTTTGATTATCTGATGAAACACAAAATATCAAAATTACACTGAAAAAATAGGCGATTAAAGAATATTGTCAACCTAATAAGTGATTTTTCTTTCTGCACAAAAATCTTCTACAAATTGGCTTTTTTTGCCAAAATTTTCAACACATCTGCTATTGGATAAAAATGGATCAGCTGTTGATTCATTGAAAAATCTGCCTTCAAACTTTTTTCTCACAACTATATTTACCTTTCTTTACACATTCCTTCTGGAGGATGATGTATTCCTGTTCAAGCAGCAGATTGTGGCTCACTTCCTTATTCATATTATTGAGAGCATCGTCCATTCTTTGGCACAGGGTCAAGGCCAGATTATCCATACCAGCCATGTAGCCAGCCTCTGTTGCTGCTACACCCAATTTTTGAACATACTCCATGTAGCTTACAAAGTGCTAAAACAAAATTTACCAGTGCTCTCTTTTTTTTCAAATAAACTTTTATCTTTTCCTCAAATCAAAAAAACTGATGAACGACAACATACATTCACTGTTTGCTTCTTCTTCTGCATTTCAGATCGAGCTGCAACTATTAAATCCCAGTGTAAATCACTAACATTATAGGACAGAGTTTCTTTGGTCAGGCTCATCAATTGTGACAATGATTGCCTGCAAAAAAAAAAAAGGTTATTTCATTTTGTTCTTATGGAGTTAGAAATGTATTTTTTTATTTCTACCTATATTCCTTGCTTGTACTTTCTATCGCAGTGTATGCAATTGTTAGAGCCTGGCTAACACTGTTTATAGTGTCCACTGTAGATTGTTTGATCATGTATTCGTGAGTGAACTTTGAAGGATCTGGTAGCTCCCAATGAATCTTGGAATCTATATTGGATTTGTCTGTTGTTTCGCAAGTGGCGAAAATCGAAGCCGTTGCATACTAAGGGGAATATTTTTTAATAAATCATTATATTAATAAGAGATTTACATAAAGGCAGCTTTCAGATATGAGGTTATGGACATGCTTGCTGATAGAGTAAAACGTGATTTTCTAAATTACCATTGCTGGGCACATTCTCCTGAACAATACTTTAAACAATTGTTTAAAAGCCATTTCTACGGACGTACTGTCAAATATCAACTATTTACTTTTCATATTGCCTCCAAAAACCGGTCCTCGAAACTTTAAAATATTTGAGAGGCAGTCGGAGGATCGCAATTGGAGGGTTCGCGCCACGTGTATCACGCGGTGATTTCATTGGCCGATATTATCGATGATCATTTCCAGAGATGCGAAATGACCGTCATTTTGAGCTCGCGTCAGTCACGTGTCACCTGACCGTAACGTGACGTCATTTTCGTTTCTCATAATTTTCTATGTGAAAATGATGGTTATTTTTATTATCGTCATATGACGAGACCGGCCTGATAGGAACACCTATATAGATGGGGAATGACCATCCGGATTGTTTCGGTCATTTTGTTCGGTCACAAATTTTTTAGATTTCATGACAATATTAAAATTCATTATTTCTGTCGTTAATTGTTTGATTACAGAGATTTCTATATCGATGGAAAATTACTGCCGGCCGTCTACATAGATGGAAAATGACCGCCGGACATCTATATAGATAGGAAATGACCGTCACGGTTTTTTCGGTCACAATTTTTTCGAAATGGCCGCGGTGTTCGGTCATTTTCGTCATTTTTGCATCCGTCATAAGACGGTTCTGTGACCGTTACGTGACGGTCATACGACGGTCACGTTACAGCTTTACATCACCAGTGATGTAAGTCATATGACGGATGCAAAAATGACGAAAATGACCGAACGCCTGATATGATATCTGCGCATGCGCACGCATTATAAACACCGCGGCCATTTCAAAAAAATTGTGACCGAAACAATCCTGACGGTCATTCCCCATCGATATAGGTGTACCTGTCAGGCCGGTCTCGTCAGATGACAATAATAAAAATGGCCGTCATTTTCACATAGAAAATTGTGAAAATCGAAAATGACATCACGTTACGGTCACTCTGTACATCACTGATCATTTCGGTCCGGTTCAGCCAAAATCGCTGTGATTGGTTCCGGAGTGTCCAATAAGCGCGCGGAATTCTCGAAATATATTTGTTGAGAATTGCCATGTGATGCAGAAGTGCAATCCAATGAAAATCTGACTTTTCCTCGACACCGGCCAGCTGGTCTGAATTTACCCGAAGCGTTATTCTTCGCCATGGTTGATTTTTCGAACAAAAATCGAGATGTACTGACTGCAGAATGTTAAAGCGCAGTCAGTACTTCTCGTATGTTTCCCGACACCTTAATTGTGGCGAAGAACAACGCTTTACAGTTTTCGTTACCGACCGAGTAGTAACACATCGTCTTAGGGGATGCAGGAGTAGATTTTGTTACCAACATTGGTCGGTAAAAACAGGCTTTTCGTAGTTTTGATTTAGCTTTGTAAATACGCTACAGCCATGTTTCAAATTGCACATAATTGTAATATCAACAAAACCTAAACTACGTTCATGTTCGTAGTTTAGGTTTTGTGTGTATTCCGTTTGTATAATTGACATTGATACCTTCATGATCGAACCCATGGAAACTAGAGTAAAGGAGGCTGAACGTAATGCTAAGAAACTGGTCTATAAATCTTGCCCCAAATGTTTTAGCTTTCGCCGGCTAGAGGCGCGACGAATGATTAGGTCTCTGAGAGTTCGAATTTTGAACGGGGCATTTCGTGGCCATGCTCGAATATTTCTATAAATCACAACTATATTGCTCGCGCGAAACATTTTCGGAAAATAATTGTAAATAATAACATATTTGATATTGAAACCTTAGCAACAGATCCTTGTTGCTGAATGTCCTAACCTGAAGTTTGTTTACTGTCACTCAAGATTATCCTATAAACATATAAATAATTAGGTCGTCGAATTACGTAACTTGACTTTTTTTATAAGTTAAGAATTCATTTTAAACGATCAAAAAAGAATTTCATACGTAAAAAGAGTTTGCACTATTATTATTATCATTATTAATGTCTCTTACATTCTGCCGTATGCGTATGGCTCCCTAGCAAACCAACATCCCGTAGACTTTACATAAAACCTACGGTATGAAATTTTCACTCAACCTACCGTAGGTTTTATCTGTTTTGTAAGGAATCTTTCGTAATTTTTTAGCTCAAGTACGGCACTGAAGGAACGTACGGCAAATAATCTACAAATTGGGGAAAGTTTTTCGGTGATTCGAGCCAAAAACCATCCGAAAATCCTAACGCCTGCATGTGACGAAAGGTTTTCTTACAAAACTAATAAAATCTATGGTACGGCAGGTTTTACAGGAGGATATTTGGAAGGTTTTTACAGGATGTTGGTTTGCTAGCGCTTCCCTGACTCTATTGAGTCAATACGCGTGAGAAGACTATAGTCTCCATGTTCGTATTGTTCACGAAGCGACCGAGCGCTAACTTCACCGTGGTACTCATTGACGCGAGCGACGCTTATGGTGGTAACTGGAACTATTCTCTGGGGCACGTTTTATAGACCAAAATCTGAGAGCCCGCACCGTATGCGTTCTTTACTCGTCTCCATGATCAAGCCAATGGCAATCTTCCTACTCATCTTTGCTAGTAGTGTCGTCGGCGTAGCGATTCGATTTCGCGGCGATTAGCGGTGTGCGTACATGTGTGTGTGTGTGTGTGTTGTAAAAAACAGTATGGTGAATGGATGTTGCACGGATTGTATCGCGGTTTTACGATAGTCAACGCGTTACAAAAAGTTCGCAGCGTTTGTTACTGCGGGATAATGTGTTGGGCAACAACGCTCGCGCATTGTTGAGCGCCGAGTAAAAGCGACGAATATATTTCACCGCCGCGCGTCTTATTTCCACACTTGCATCTCTCGACGTATCGCATTTCGATTCGAAATGTCTTCGCCTCGCGCTGAAGCCCTCCATAAGAATGAGGGAAACCAGGAAGACTCTGCTTCGGATGATGTGAATGTTGAAGACGACGTGAAGAAGAAGTGCGAGAAGAAGAGACGGCCGGACGAAGGACCACCGGCCAAAGTACCCAAACTTGCCAATAACTGTACAGATCAACCATCACCCGTAAGCAATTTTTACATTTTTGAGATTAATGAACAATTATTTAAATCGATATGGATATAGATTATTGTTATTATCGTATTTCAGAGTTCTGGCTCTCCGTCCGATCTCTCAATCGGCACGAGCAGAGACATCGAGGAGCCTGAAAAAGTCAATGACAACACTGCGCTGGTCGCTGACCACTACAAGTCTTTGGAGGAGCCAGGCCACGCTCAAAGAAATAACTGTACAGATCAACCATCACCCGTAAGCAGTTTCTACATTTTTGAGACTAATGAACAATTATTTAAATCGATATGGATATAGATTATTGTTATTATCGTATTTCAGAGTTCTGGCTCTCCGTCCGATCTCTCAATCGGCACGAGCAGAGACATCGAGGAGCCTGAAAAAGTCAATGACAACACTGTGCTGGTCGCCGACCACTACAATTCTTTGGAGGAGCAAGGCCTCGCTCACAGAAATCAGAGTCGTATTGTCTACATGAGAAACTTTAACAATTGGATCAAGAGTATGCTCATAAGTGAGTATGCCTTGCAATGAAACAAGATTTTTCGGGTGATAGAAAAAATAAGCACTGCTTGTTATTTCCAAAGCCCTTGTTACTTTTTACTAACTGCTTTCCTTGCAGTTATTTTATTATTTATTTATTTCAACTTTTAGGAAAGTGAGTTTTCCTATCAATAACTGTGTCTGTATATTATTTTCATAATTATTTGTTTTATGTCATAATAAACACACAATTGATACAATATTTTCAATAAAGCTGCTAAAAAGAAAACCAAAAACACAATGAACCTATCAATGTTGCTGTCATTTTTTAATACTTTTTCGTATAAAGTTTATGATATTGAAAAAAGTAGTGTTTTTAAGAAAAAAAATATATAGATGTGCAGCTATTGGTTACCTTCTTATAATATTATTAAAATTGGACAAATTCTGAGATTGACAAAGAGTACCTATTTTTAAATAACAATAGAGATACAATAATGCCAATGGACAATAATGAAAAATTCATTTCCATTAAATGTTGCTCATAAAAAATGAATAATCAGTAATTGCCATACACGAAAATCGTAAAATCTTTGATAGGAAAATATTTAACAACAATTATTTTGAAACAGATGAATATTTGGCAAAAGTAAGATCGGACAACAGTCACGGTGCACCGTTGAGAGTGCTGGACATGTGTTGCGGCAAAGGCGGGGATCTTCTGAAATGGCGTAAAGCTAATATAACACATCTGATATGCGCGGATATCGCCGGAGTTTCGGTGGAACAGTGTCGGTCCCGTTACAACGACATGCTCGGTAGAAGTAGCAACGATCGCGGTTTCGCTCCCATATTCACTGCTGAATTCTTGACTTGCGACTGCACCAAGGTACCGTTTGAATGAAACCTTTCGATTTGTCCGTTTTTCATTGTGTCAAATAAACGTTGATATCGGTCAAATACTCTGTACGCCAGAGAGCAGGCGATTGACAATAGGAATTCGTTAAAATGGAAGGTTTCAGGTGCGTTTAAGGGAAAAATACAAGGACCCCAGTCTAAAGCTGGACCTCGTAAGCTGCCAATTTGCGTTCCATTACAGCTTCGAATCGCTTCAGCAAGCTGAGTGCATGCTTCGAAATGCCGCCGAAAGTCTTCGACCAGGTGGCTACTTTATCGCTACTATACCCGATGCGTATGACTTGGTGTAAGTTTCCTCGAAATTGTCAAATTGGTATCATCGGTACAGTCAGCTCGGTTGCGTGACATGATTTCAACAAATTATTTATACAAGAGTAAATATAAATTAAATGAACGCTACTTAACATAATATAACAAAACAAAAAATAAGCTACCACTTGTCAAAAATGAATTATGATTACGAATTTTACTTCCAAAAAGCTGGGAATAACATGTTCCTTCGATTATTGGCTAATTTACCAAATATCCAAATATCGAAAGTAGGATCCCTTTATTCTGTATTTACTTTCAATTGAATTAGTTTCCTTTTGAAAACGTATACAATAAATTGTTGAAATCTTGGCATTCGACTGACCCGAATGTACCGTCGATATCTTCGTAAATTTTCTACCATAATTTTTCTCATTATTGAGTTGAGCTATAATGGAAGTCTCTTAATTTTTCAGTTCCCGGTGGCACAAGTGCGAGGGCAATAAATACGGCAACGATCTGTATAGCGTTGATTTTCAATGCGACAAAACAAAACCACCGCCGTTATTCGGAGCAAAATATAATTTTAATCTCGAGGGCGTCGTCAATTGTCCCGAATTTCTCGTTCATCTGCCCACTCTTCGTAAGCTTGCCCTAAGATTGGGCCTTGATTTCGTTATGTTTGAGAGATTCGAAGAATTTTACGAGCGCATGAAGGGCGAGGGCAGATCCCTTTTGGGAAAGATGCAGGCTTTGGAGACTTACCCGCCCTATCTCGAAGCCCCTCTTTTGGGTCAAGCTGCCGGTGATTATCTACATGCTATTCAACATATGCAGAGCTCGACTGGGCATCGTAAGATCGGCACGTTATCTCAATCGGAATGGGAAGCCACTTGTGAGTTATACATTTCCGTAAAATTCATCGTTTTAGTTGAATCAGTCATTAATATTTTTCGTTGAGTTTACAAGTATTTCTGGATTGATCAGCAGTCGTAAATATTGATTCAAGGCAAGCTCACAGCCGTAAATTTAGAAAAACAATAACCGATTAATTAATTTTCTACTAAATTTGATACGGCAGTTTATTTCTTCAATAATGTCCTACGAATTATTCACCTAGAAACGTCACCATGCCACCTGATGTTTAAGGACTATATTCAAGACGAATTTTTCTTTCTCTCGCTTGGTCGTAATTCTTTGATCGTCAACTTAATTTAATAATTATATCAATTAGCAAATGTTTTTTGTAAATTGGACAGTTTTCGTATTGTTGTTTGAAATTTCTCAAGATACAAAGTATCGATAATGATGGTCTTTCGATATTGCAGCTCTGTACGCGGTGATGGCTTTTAAAAAGCTGAAGACCACGTGGAACGCGGAAGGCAAGCCCGAGTACTCGAAGCCGTGAATAAAGAGGGGAGAAAGAAACTCCGTCACAGAAGAAAAGAAGATTGGATCGGCTAAGGCAGCAGCAAGACGCGTGTTCCGACCGTCAGCTAAATGTGTCCGTTACTGCCCACATATTGTACAAACTATTTTGTTACTGTAAGGATTCATCTAGATAAGCGAAGCGTAGCGTACAGAATCATGTCGTACATTGTAATAGCGTCGGAAGCATTTTTTTCCTTGTACATCCGACCTGCATGTTATTATTATTTTTAAGGAGGAAGCTATTTTAACGTATCATTTGATAGTAATAACGACAATGCCTCGTGTAAATGATGACGATGATTGGGAGTGATTGAGAATATCGAGCGAATAATAATGTTTCAGTTCGGTCCGAATGAGGGTAATGAATACAAGTATTGTACATGCAAGTTGTCTTTATCATTTTATACCCACTAAAACACATAAAATATCTCCCGATCTCCTTGGAGGAAGCGTACACCTTTGAATTCGAGGCTCTCGAATGTGTTGCGGAAATTTCGAAATTTCGCGAAACATCGTGACGTTCGTACGCGCGATCGAGGGTACGTGGACCAAGTGTGACGAGCGAGGAGACTGAGGAGGAAGAGAGGTGGACGAATGCCGAGTCGGCCGTCGACAGCGGCGGTGTGTACCGCCGAATGTCGGTGGGGAAGGAGGAAGCGGAGCGGGGGGAGAAGAATAATGCGCGACGCATGCGCACTAGAGAATTTGTGGCACTTAGCCGCTTGGCCCGAAGTCGCCGCAGTCTTGCGAAGTAGCGATCGAGGTGACTGGTGGTGGCGTGCCTCCTGTTAACTCGTCGCTGTTAGAGTTCTCTCCTTCGGTGCCAGAGTCTAACACACAAGAGCTACGCGCTTGTACGTCAGAAATGGAGGTCGAACAGGCCGTATCCCGGCCAATTTCCGACACGGTAAGTACCGATCCAGAGCATTCCCGAGCATTCCGATAGCCCTACGTGCTCGGTTTTTCCCTAAACCGAAGGGTTTAGCCTGCTTTCTCTTGAAATACTGCACGCGCGAGGACGCGAAATTTTTCTAAGTCCCAAAATGGCGTCTGCGGCTAAGTCCGTACTGTACACCTCGTTTCACCCGATTATGCCACCCTCTCGGCTATACCGAGGCTCGAGAAACCGCGCGTAGCCCCGTATCGTTTCACCTTTTTTCAAGTTAACTCAACTGCTCGGCTATATATATATGTATATATATATATATTTGATTAATTTCCAGGAGAAAATATCGAAGGAGAATAGCAGCGCGGCCGGGAATCATGGAGGTAAGTTGAGCTTGGCATGGATACACGTATTCGAGTATCGTGCTCGTCGGGCAAAGAGCCCAAGAGACGATGTGTCCGCGCTTCTCTCTCTCTTCTCTCCGCGGAGATGGTCAAACTTACGAACGCTACTACTGCCGCGACGAATCCTCAACGCCGAACGACCCAAGCGCTCGTAACGACACGTGCTTCGTTTCACATGCTCCAGATTTTCTACCTATCCCTTGGATTCCTCTATTATTTACGACTCACCGATTCTTACCTCCGACTCAACAGAAATAACGCGACTTTTTCACCGCTTCGTTTATTTTATTTATTTAAACGACTCTGCCATCGACGAATACATTTTTTTTTTTTTTTTTTCGTTTAACACTGTCGGAATATTCGCGGAATTGCGCGTGGCACACGAGTACGCGAGCCAACTACTCGCGACTAACCCTTTCGCGAACGCTGCTTTTTCTGGTGTTGAAGTTTAAGAAATTTTTTTTTTTTTTTTTTAGATAGAAGTAGAGACTTTTAGTGGAAGTCTTGCTGTTTGATTTTAAAGGGTTTAGATTTTTTTTTAACACAATTTAGCCAAAGTAAGTAATTGCACTTTTTTGTTTGAAAAGGAATTTTTATTGGTTAATGAATTTTCAGAGTAAAATATGGCTTTATCGTCAATGCACAGCAAGTTTTGCAAAAATATCAAACGTCAAGAGTGTAGCTTGACTTTGGGATAAAGAATAAAATGTTGCTGTTTTTAAATTGCAGATGCTCACATGAATGGTATGTCCAATGGTTTTGATCGCAAGAAGGAGCATAAGTCGGAGCATAGGGACAAGGACAAGGATAAGGAACGTTCCCACAAGTCGGAACACAAGGACAAGGATCGGAACAGGGACAAGGAAAAAAGTCACAAGAGCGAGCATCGAGACAAAGATAGACATAAGCATAGTTCAAGTTCCTCAAAGGACAAGCATGGCAGCAGTAGCAGCAGTAGCAAGGACAAAGACAAAGACAAGAAGAGTAGCTCTTCGTCGAGCAAAGACAAGGACCACAAAAGTAGCAGTAGTAGCTCCTCGACCAAAGACAAGGACAAGGAGAAGAGTAGAGATCATCACAAGTCTAGTTCCAGTTCCAAGGATAAAGACAAGTATGCATTACAAAATTTACGCGAAAAACTACACTTTTTTTTCGATTTTTACTTATGATATTACAAAATACATTCATTATTTTCGCTTTTTTTTTTTTGCAAATAATAATATCTTTTCAGACATCATGTCAGTTCCAAGGACAAGGAAAGTAGTTCAAGCAAGGACAAAGAGAGTTCGCGGAGCAAGGACAAGGACAAGGAAAAGCATAGAGACAAACACAGCTCCGTGAACAGCTCGAGCTCCCGTGATAAGGACAAGGACAAGAGTTTGTCGTCCAAAGACAAGGATCGCAAACATTCCTCAGAGAAGGACAAGGAAAGGCATTCCAGCTCTCACTCGTCGCCCGATAAAGAGAAGCATCGCTCCTCCGACAAGGACAAGCATCGTCACGACAAGGAAAAGGATCGTCATCGTCACGACAAGGACAGATGTACGATGCAAAATGTTTTGTTAAATATATCGCGCCCATTACTTTTTCTTATCGCACATCGGCCACATGACATATATATATATGTATATTTTTCTCATATTTACAGCTAAGCACCGCGACGATAAGAGCAAGAAGGAACACAAGGTCAAGGAAGAGCCAAAGATTAAGGAGGAAGCTGAAACTAAGACTGAAAGCTACGAGAATCAAGTGATTGATCATAACAACCTTTACTCCAAACCGGAAGTAAAGGAGGTGAACAGCATTTTTCTTTTTTTTGCATTCCTAGAATGAGAGGAGCAGGATATACTAAATCGTTTGTTTATATTGCCTTTTTCCAAGGAACCCTTGTCGTATCCGGCGGTCGAGCCCGAAGAAGACGAGGATAGTGGCGAGGAGCCACCGCTATATATAAAAGAGGACGAAGATGAAATCCGCGAGGATGTAAACTTGGATTCGACCGACGCCAACGACACTCGTCTGTCCGAGCTTCACAACACGACCATAAAAACTGAGGATGACGAGTCCGATGAAGATAAACCACTGGTACATCTCGCACTATTCCGCTTCAATTGTTTCCCATTTCGCCTCAACATTAGGCTGTCAACCTTAAAATTTTATCGTCAAACTTTTTTTTTCTCTCGTTATTATTCGAAAAGACGCAAAATACGCGATAGTTTATATTTTCACGTGGCGTGACTCGATGCGAGTCGTTGACAAAAAAGCAAACAAACAAAATGGCTGGTGACGTAGGATGTAAAATTAACACTGTGTTGTACACGAATCCAAAGGTCTGTACCTCTGCTCTGTCGTTAGATAGTAACCGCTATGAGTTAGAGCCAGAACTCCGAGAATCTTCGGCATCATCGGTTCGTAAACTCCGGCGAACGGTCCATCGACGCTCGACGATAAGTCGCCAAATTTTACGTTTTTTTCTTTCCAGTTCGCGAGGACACTGACCTCGCCACACGGTAAGAGAAAAAAAGTTGAGGATTCCGAGGACGAGGAGGATCTGCCTTTATCGGCCCGAAAGAAGTCCAAGAAACTTGCGACAAAGACGAAAAAGAAAAAGAGGAAGTACTCGGAGGACGAGGAGGAGGAGGACGAAGATCAAACTCAGGTGAGCAGAGGGCATCCCGTTTCTACCTTAAAGAAATATTAAGAAATTTCGGCCCTTGGGTCAACGACCACTTTATTTCACGTTCATTCATCGAAATTAGAGGAAAAAACAAAAAAAAACCTGTTTCTGATTTGCAGAAGCGGAAGAAGAAGGGCGCCAAGCCCGCGAAACCAGAGACGAGTCCGAGAAAGAAGAAAAAGGTGGAAGAGGAAGCCGAAGTTTGGAAATGGTGAGGGAACACGGACGAGCACGAGGCTTTCCGAATATAGACGAAGCTCGTATCACATGCTCGAGTCGCATAACCTCTTTTCGTTCTCTCTTTTTATCGCCACTATAATACCTTAACGGACCGATGTTGTGCTCGTTCTCTAGTCGCGGATGATAATGAGGAGGTTCGCGCCGACGAGTAGAGAATGACCAGAACACTAGCTAATGCAGTCGCTGTAATATCGACTGCATTTTTAGTCAATTTACCTCGATTTAAGTACACGCTACGGCCAATTCCGTGTGTTCACGTTGTCGCGAGGTTATGTAGTATTAAACACAAGCGCCGCATCGTGCCCTGCATAAGTAAAAAGTGAGCTTAAACGCGAGTGATTTTACAATTATTCCGAGCCTGAAAAGCTCCTATGAATTTTCTTTGCTTTGTCAATGGACAATTAATGATTGTCATTGAACATTTAAAATCAGAGGGCACATTTACCATTGATGTCTGCTGAAATTGAGTTGAAAAATGATATCCTTTGTAGTATTACAATATTATAGAGACGAATCAGTTTCTTTTTTACCTTCAGTATAATGTGTTGTAAATTTGAAGATATTTTCTTTTGTATGTTGACTAAGAAAATGTAATTGTTATGCAATTAGGTGGGAAGAGGAGAAGAAAAATGATGGCACCAAGTGGCATTTCCTGGAACACAAAGGACCTATATTTGCGCCGCCGTACGAGCCACTGCCGCCTAGCGTTAAATTCTACTACAACGGTAAGGAAATGAAGCTCACTCAGGACACCGAAGAGGTGGCGACCTTTTACGCCCGTATGTTGGATCACGACTATACCACCAAGAAAGCATTCAACGAGAATTTCTTCCACGATTGGCGAGAGGTCATGTCCGAATCCGAAAGAGCCAAAATAATGGATTTGAGCAAGTGCAATTTCAAGGAGATGCACGCATATTTTCTGCAAAAGTCGGAGGAACGAAAGGCTATGTCGAAGGAGGAGAAAAAGGCGATAAAGGAGCAAAACGAGGAGGTTCAGAAGGAATACGGATTCTGCACGATCGACGGTCACAAGGAAAAGATAGGTAATTTCAAGATCGAACCGCCCGGTCTATTCAGAGGTCGCGGGGAGCATCCAAAAATGGGTAAACTGAAGAAGCGCGTCATGCCCGAGGACGTGCTCATCAATTGCTCGAAAGACTCCAAGATTCCAAAACCACCGTCCGGTCATAAGTGGAAAGAAGTGCGGAGCGATCCAAACGTCACTTGGCTCGCCTCGTGGACCGAGAACGTACAGGGCCAGGTCAAATACGTGATGCTTAATCCCTCGAGCAAGCTCAAGGGCGAGAAGGATTGGCAGAAATACGAGACCGCGCGAAAATTGGCCAAATCGATCGACAAAATTCGTGCCGAGTATCGAGAAGACTGGAAAAGCAAGGAGATGCGCATCAGACAGAGAGCCGTGGCACTTTACTTTGTCGACAAACTTGCCCTCAGAGCGGGTAACGAAAAGGACGAGGATCAAGCCGATACCGTCGGTTGTTGCTCCCTGAGAGTCGAGCACATATCGTTGCACGAGCAAAAAGACGGCAAAGAATACGTGGTCGTATTCGATTTTCTTGGTAAAGACTCCATCAGATACTACAACGAAGTACCGGTGGAAAAACGCGTCTTTAAAAATCTCACACTCTTCATGGAGAACAAAGCGCCCGGCGACGATCTCTTCGATCGGCTAAACACAATGGTTCTCAATAAGCATCTCAACGAATTAATGGAAGGCCTTACCGCCAAAGTATTCAGGACTTACAACGCCTCGTGGACACTGCAACAGCAGCTCGACCAGCTCACCAATCCTGACGACACCGTTGCTGAAAAGATTCTTTCGTACAACAGAGCCAATCGCGCGGTCGCTATACTCTGTAACCATCAACGTTCCGTGCCCAAAACTCACGCCAAATCTATGGAGAATTTGAAGGCAAAAATCGACGCCAAGAAGGAAACGATTGCGGAAGCGGAGGTGCAATGCAAAGATGCCAAACACGAGGCAAAGAGGGGCTCTGTTAAAGAAAAAGTGTACGTTTTTATTTGTACAATTGACTTTTACTCTAAACCGGCTTTCATCCTCACTAAAAATTTGTCTCTTGTTTTTCTTCAGTAACTATGAAAAGAAGAAGAAAGCGCTTGAACGACTCAAGGACCAGCTGTGTAAGTTGGAGGTTCAAGCTACCGACAGGGAGGAGAATAAGGAGATTTCTTTGGGAACCTCCAAGCTCAATTACCTCGATCCCCGTATCTCCGTTGCATGGTAAGTTAAAAAATCTAACAACAACAAAAATACATTCAAAGTTTCTCGACGCGATCTCGTTAAATTCTTGCAGCGTGAAAATTGAAATTTACTGGAATTTTATTATGAAACAAAGTGTCGAAATTAAGAAAAAAATTGCCCAATCGTGTGGATATCTCTTTATTTTATGTTTTCCTTTAAGTTTTTATTATTCACTTGATAATGTAAAAATTAATCCGGCGTTTTTGCGAAATTTCAGGTGTAAAAAGTTCGATGTCCCAATTGAAAAGATTTACAATAAGACCCAACGAGACAAATTCAGATGGGCGATAGACATGGCCACTGCGGATTACGTATTTTAACCCTTCAACAGTGCAGAAATCATGGAGTCAAACAGTCCCCGTCGCTGAAGATTGTAGTAAAATTGACTTGAAGGGCCATCAAGGGATTGTTTGAGGGAGGGACAGAGGAAAAAAAGATAGAACAGTATAATTTTTTATGTCTACGTGAGTATTCGCGAGAAGTGTGTGTATGTTTGTGTGGGTGCGTGTGTCTGAACGTGTTCTAAATGAAGAAGTGTGCTGTATTAAAATTTCAAAGGAGAGACTCTTATACCTAATGTAATTAGTACGTATTTGTAATTGTGACATGATCACGTTTCAATTGCTCGCATGTTTATGTGAGAAACAATGGTGGGTAGAAAAGAAATTGCAAAAAAAAAAAACAAAAAATAACAAAGTTCAAGCGTGTTAGTGACGCTTAATTGTGTGAAAAAGATTGTAGATTCAGGGGAGTTTGCGGTGTATCGTACATTACACTAATTCGGCAATGAAACTGTCCGTGACTCGCCAAACCGACCGATTAGTTAGATCTTTCGTATGTATGACAACTTTAAGAACACAACTGTACATAGAAAAAATTAAGAAAGAGAAAAAGTAGAAACTACAACAACTCGATTTTTGGGTAACTCTTATCGCTGATGAATCGGTTCGAGTAGTTTTCTCAACTTACTTCATCACTCGATACGGGGAAAATTGTCACGCCTCCCTGTGTCTTTTTTAAAATAAATCCAACGACACACATAATGGCGCGACGAAATGAAAGGTTGAAGAGTCACATCGAATATGAAAGGAACATTGAACGAGTATGTTTTTAAACAGTTTTTGCTCGCGATTCAAGTTTTATAGACGCTAAAAATTAGACTAGGATAATTTTCAAAGTAATGTGTGCTTTTAATTATTACTCGAATGTCATTTGCACACGTTCTCCTCGCAATAGTCAACTTCGATAGCGGGCCCTTCGTAACGGGCCCCTCTCGACTCAAGAACGTATATCGATCGCATTCACTTACGCATCGTGCTTAGATGGCGATAAGTCATGTAACACGCGACTGTCTGACGTTGAAATGCAATGTGAGAGAATAGAATGCTTCGGCATGGTTGACCAACGTTGAATCCCTCTGATTGTCCTGTTATATCAGGACAATCGAGCTTTCGATCGAGTCCCTGCTACTCGACGAAGTAGCCCTTAAGAGAATCGATTCTGCTACTGACAATTTATTTATACACAGAATAGCCATTATTCTGAAAAGTTGCAATGTATGCACCTTATATATATACATAAATCAACATGTACACGCATAATTATATATAAATATATATTTAAGGAGATAACTGTGCTAAAAATTCGTGTACGGTATTGGAACAGTGGTTTTTTCACATACTTGACGACAAAAATTTCAATATCAACGGACGATTAACGAATTATTTTTTATTTTCTGGGACGAATATTTGTGTTCTATTGAAGAGGCGCGCGCTTTCTTTTTACTCGTTAAAAAACCACTGTTGACTACAACTGCCAATCCTTTAGATCAATGATTCACCGTCGATCAGTATAGTATTACATTGACTCGACAGATCCTCGTCGCAACTTTATACACCACAGTGTGCATTAATTCCTTCTTGGCCACAATCGCATTAACTAATAATGTTACGACAATTTTTAATATTGTACGATCATTCGGTCTCAACTGACGATTAAAACACTTATTTCTGCCGAACAATTTTATTTATTCTAGGCCAATTTTTTCGTATTATGGAGGTTGATATTCGATCGGTTCGGTCGTTACAGTTGAGTCCGATAAGCATAAGGTAGATTTAATGAAAATCAATAAATATCATGTAGAATATTCATGTGAGAATCTAGATACCGAAAAACAATCTTTATTTTGCAATATTTAGTTTAAAATGAAAAGTTAGTCGATCACCACCCATCGCAGAACATTTCTAACTTTTGACAAAACAAATCTTAACATAAGTAGAATCGATTTTTGTTGTTGTTGCGGATAGGCTAGCCGAGCCAGCACAAATTGTAGGTATACGTGTATTTGGGATATCGATGTTTCTGTACAGTACAGAAATAATAAACAGAAAAACAAAATCTTAGAAAAATTACCAATACTCGGTGTATATCACTTCAGACCTCACCCCAGCGCACAATATCCTTTTATCCATGGTCCTGTGTACCGACGATATAATAGCTCCTTCGCACTTGTTTTCTTTTGTATTTTTCAATTTATTAATGAACAATACAGTACAATAATATCACTATATTACTGTAGTTAGTGTGAATCGTAATAAGTTAGGAAAACAAATCACCGCTTTACTTAAACGTGGCAATAATAACAATAATAAGTATTATTATTCAACCTGATTAATATAGGCGCGGTAAAATTATAATAAATATTAAATTGGTTGTGTGTAAAAACTCTTAGAAACATAACAGAATCGTAACGATAATATAACTGCGTCACCTAAACCATTATCAGAGAACTCACGAGAAACTGAACTCTTCGATCACGTTAATTTCATTAACCTGCTTTTTTTTATCATTTCAGCCAGTCGAGTGAGATTAGCTGCCTCGTTTGGCGGGTGACACAATACTGTCCTGACGTACAAAATATAAAATCACTTAACAAATCTTTTATTTTTTTTGGCATTAGTAGACTTAATTTGGTTATCGTGTCACGATTGAACGACTACCGGACTAGCAGTTACTTGTCTCTTCTTTTCCATTTTTCTTCTTTTTTTTAAATATATTTAGACTAGACTATGCTAAATCACGTATTCGATTTTTCTTTCACGGATCGTATTGGCGCGCTAATTGTCATGTGCGCGCGGTAATGATACAACGGCAGATTAGTCTTCAATAAACTTGATAAATAATGAATTTCAAATACAACGACACGAATATCTGCCGTACCGTATGTTAAAACTAAATTGAACACTCGAAATTTGAGAAAAAAAAAAGTTTGTGTTCCTTGAGAGCGAGGATAGGCACTATCCATAAGAAAAACTATTTTTTAATACTTTTTAGATCCAAGAATTATGGCTTGTTACGTCGACGAAATATTCATAATCCATTGTGAACGGTTAATTCTTCTAATTTGATAAATATTCTGGAAGCGTGAGAATTGTGCAGACACAATAGTTTCTGCACAATAATTAGTAACAATGATTTATTGTCTTTAAAATATTCACAATGTTTATGAATCCGGGGATAGTGCCCATCCTTGCTTTAGAGATCGATCGTATCGATCTTGACAAATAATAATTGGCTTCCCGATATTCTCGTGGCAAAAATCGTGCGTCTCGAGAAAATAAATATTACGCTTCCAACGGGATGCTATAATAGTCGAGAGCTTGACAAAACCATGCACGAAAATGAAGGAGCGCGGGACGATCTTTTTGTAATTGTATAAACACCCACAATGCCGAGGTCCGCACAGAGATAAATTTTGTAAAACCATTGGCTTACTTTCACTCTGGATCGTTGTCGATTTCGCCGGCTGGCAACAACGTAACAAAGCCGGCGGCAGCCACCTTCGCTTTATAGGCCTCCGGTTCGAACCAGCGAATCGGTATCTGTTGGAAGAAGATAGCATATTTTATAAACAAGGCCTTTATCGTCAACTACTGATAATATTAACGTTAGAAGGTACGGTTGATTTTTCATGAGGAAGCAAACAGCAATCATACGATCTTACCTTTCGGTCTCTGAAGTAGCAGCATGCATTCGACAGAATATCAAATTCCTGGTGACATGCTTATGGCAGGAAAATGAAAGAAGCCACATTCCCCATACGGAGTGCGAGTGTTATTGTGATGAAAAGAAATTAGTTTTATTACATGTTGGTGTATATGCCAATACGCAGTTTCATCATTACCACTTTATTAAAACACAAAGTTTTGTGAGTTTTTGATCTATTGCTTGAAATTAAGATCTTACAACATGTCCGCGTTACAGATTGTTTCGACTATGGAACTGTGTGTGTATGTAAGCGAGTTTGTATGCATTTTTATTCACCATTACCGAGTGACCCTAAGAAAATAACGGTAAGTTGAGCTTACACTGTACACTCATGCACACCACAACAATCGAGGGACGCGTATGTTTTCTTCTTTCCATGCTTCTATTTACGATATTTTATCGAGCCCGAACACCGTCTTTTTTTTGTTTCTCTTCTTTTCTCTTTTTGATTGTGCAAATCTACTAAGCAGTTATTGCCTTGAGCAATAAAGGCTCGGAAGTTTGAAACATTATGAATGTAACAACATGTAACAAGCCCTTATTACACTAAAATTAGTTCACAGAGTAACGACTGATCGTTCACCATTCGTGTCAAAATATTCAGAATATTTTTTTTAAATATCTAAAGCTCGATATCCAAAATAGTAAAGATTAATTTTGACTATTCTACGTAATAACGTAAACTATGACAATTCGTAACACAGAAATGTTCTTTTCAGCTTCTTTTCGCGGTATATTTCTCGGTGAACCGAGGACCCACGGTTGCAGAACAAACAAAAAATATCACTCGCGAATGACCGTTTCGTTACAGTTGCAGTCGAACGCTGGAGAAAATTCATTAGCCTCTGTTTGACATTAC
The DNA here is from genome assembly GCA_947507545.1 of Clistopyga incitator. Classification (NCBI taxonomy): domain Eukaryota; kingdom Metazoa; phylum Arthropoda; class Insecta; order Hymenoptera; family Ichneumonidae; genus Clistopyga; species Clistopyga incitator. The sequence goes on along the minus strand of OX382173.1, from coordinate 6,018,946 downwards.
GCAGACATGAAAAATTCTTCGTTTATGCTTATGCACTCAACTTTACACGACGTGCCGATATATCCTTAAGCCTAATAACAAATTTGGGAGTGCTTAGAGGAATGAAACAATATTATCGTCGAAAGAGATTCGAGGAATGAGGTTCGCGATCCTTTGAAAAGGTGATCCTCACGCCACTCAAAGATACGGCGGACCGTCACGAAGCGTTCTCTTTGATTCGCTAGCTTCTCCAATTAAAATCAAATAACATAAATATATTTGTGACTGAGGACAAGTTCCCACGTAACAAAGGCTTAAATTGCCAATGGCTCCGATCCGCCGCTATCTCCAGGGCGACTTATGGCACAAAGGAGACTTTAAAATAAATCACAATATCTTTAGCATCGTTTGCTTGAAGAAAAAAAAAACGAAAATAGGAACTTAACAGCATTCGTAATATTCATTTTTTAAGCCCTTATTGCCTTTGAAGTATTTAGACTCGAGACAACATTAGTACGAATTATAATGTAGATATATATATATATAGATATATCTCTTCAATCTTTCTCACTATTTATCAAAGAAAATCACCCGACGTCGGTATTATCGAAATACCAAATCGTTTAATACTATATCGATACGAGAGTACTTTGCTTTGCTTTCGGATTTTCTTGCTATCACCTAGGTTTTAATAAAAACGCTTTAAAAAAGAAGAAAAAAAAATGAAAAATCTTTGGTCCTGCGCCAAATAGCTGAGACTCCACTTGAGGAATAGAAAATATCACGTAAATCAGTAACAGTATCTATAGACAGTGTGGGGTACAATCTCGGAATCGTAGACGTCAAAATCGCAGTTAGAATTGCAGTTAGAATGATTGTTAATTGTGCCGGTAGGTACATAATTATCTGTAGGGAAATAGGGAGGACGACTATCTACCTTGCGAACGATGGCTGGGCACGTTTTCTGTATTCGGGCCCAGTCGGCTGGAGCCCGCTTCGCGTAAGGCCCCTTGGAACAGAGAAGCAGGAACTCATAGGTGAGTTTTATCACTTCTGAAATAGTGTTATTTTTCTTCATGTATAACGTACCGAAGGATATAGGAATCACGCGATGAAACCGAAAAACCAATAAACGTTTCGAGGCAATAAAACGAAAGTTATCATTAAAAATGCTTGACACTCACCCTTTTTCGGAGCACTTTCGTTTTCCTTGCTTATTACGGGCTTAAATGTCTCGTCGCTCTCAGAGGTTGCGTTGCTTTCGAGACTACCCTCACGACCGAGAACGTTCATGTTTATCGGAGTTGACGGTGTAATCGCAATCAACGACGACAATGGAGTCCCGGTACTCGGAGTAATCGGAGTCATCGGCGTCAGAGGTGAACTCATTGAGGTCGGCGTCACAGGTGAGAACGAGGCCTCCTCTTCGAAACTAAAGTAATCCACTCCTGGATTCAGTTGTTCCATGTCACTCGAAAAGTACTCGTCCAAGACCAATTTTGCAATCTGCAAAAATGTGAGCCAACCAAGTTGTAAATTCAAAGCTTACTTGTGCTGTTATTGTCGAATATTAATTATTGAATACTAAATTTACGATCGTGTTTATGAATCGTTTTTGTTCTACTCAAATGAACGTCGACCAATAAAAATCAAATTTTCTTCATGCACGGCCTAATGTTCAGCCTCAATAGATATTAAATTTGTCGAAGGTCCATGAAGGGATTCAGATTTCAGACAATTCTCTATTTTTCGAATGATTGCTATCGTTCTCAATCAGGTCAACTTCGCTAAATTTGGATCGAATTCTCTACAATGATAAACTAATATCCAAAATGACAGATGTCAAATTTAGTGAAAATTGATGGAAGACTCAACATTTTATGGCAATTTGAATTACACAACTATATGCCATCTTTGCTTTTGACGCGGATGACAAAAAGAACTGAATATTTCGACTTGCACGTGCATGGATATTTGTTACCAGATTTGGTAAATAAAACAACTGACGCGTCAACACTTACTAGAACATTAAATTATTTTCAATTATTTTTAAAAGCAAGTTTGTAAAACCGGGCCTATTGCCAAGCTTAGTAAGTATACTTATCAAATAGCAAAAAACGTGCAAGATCTAACTTCGCAACCCTTTTTGATAACTTTTTGAACTTCAGAATCTTTATTCGAACGTCGCGAATTTCAAGGATCTTTCCGTTAAATGAAAGAAAATTTTCAACAAGAAGGAATTCTAAAAACTTATAGATAGATCTGGAGAAGAAAGATTTTTTGGGAAATAATTTACATTCAAAAAAATGAGCAGACATTTCATAAGACGAGAGAATGGAGTTTAAACCGTTCTAGAATAAGTCTTTTTTTAATTACCTCAAAATTGAAATAGTATCTCATTATTTGATTCGTGTAAATTCGTGAGCGAAGTGATAATGTTATTTTAACCGAGCAATAATCACCCTGACAAGATCCAGGTTCGAGCCGGTGACTTTAATGGACTGATGGCCAACCGTCACTGTGTACTTGTATTCGCCAATACTGGCGTCGTTGGTGGATAAACTGTGGAGAAGCGTTGAGCGGAGACGAGAAGTATGTTGCTGCTGTTGCTGAAGACGATTACTTTCGTCGGATGCGCTGCTGTTTAAGGACGAACTTGATCCTCCGATACCGCTTTTCTCTCCACCTTGTTCGAATCTCACCGGCGATGCGTTTCGTTGTATAGTATCTTTTATAAGATCCTTAGCGTAGCTGTATAGCAACGATTTTTATGAATATCCCGAATTCCATTGGCCTGAATAATTTGTTACATGGGAGAGGCTTAATTTCAGGACTATACTTACTGTATCTTGTCCTCGGAAGTTCCCGTTATTTGGACAAGTCGTTCTTTGGCTCCAGGGTTTACTGCAAAAGTCTTGGCATCAATAACCCTTTTATTTTTCAAATAATGAGCTGTTAAATATTAATTAATCACAGATTATATGCACTTGCCATCAACGGCTAGCCATTGTTAATCCGTTATTTACGGAAAGGGATAATTCACGATCGCAGATAGTTTGTTACGCTCAAGACATGCTTTACAGTAAAGGTTTTTTCACCAGGCAATTCGATCGCATTATGGGATTACTAGAAAAATTATTCAAGAAAGAAGAATGACTATCCCTCAAACAGTGCAAATATTTTATACATGAAGTCATTATAAATAGTAGTTTAATCAGCGAAAGCCGTGTCGCCTGTTTATGCTCAAGAATTGCGCATTTTAATGTAGGAGTTTTATGAAGCACGATGAAAGGAAGATCATTTTTGTATTTCACGACAGTCGCATCTATGCCAAGGATTTAGTATCGTTCTTACAATATTTTAAGGATTAATTGACCACAGTGGAGATTACTTGTTTATATCGCATGTATCTATTACCCAAAAAACATACACGATGATGGATTTATTTTTTAAATGCAGACTAATCACAATTTCCGATGGAAATTACTCATGTTTAGTTTGATTTCCAGAGATAGTCCATCATTTATAATCGTTTTCAATGCCTGTTTAATTTGTACGTTTTTTTTTACTTTGGTTGACATTTTCCAATACAAATCGTCCTCCATTACAGTCATTTAATGTATAAAACTCGAGAGAAATAATTAAACGTTATTAGCAGTGATGCGGCGGGTGTGACAATTTTCCAATCTCCTTAATAGAATCGGCGTAACACACCAGATGAACCGTGTTGCACGCATGCATTTTCATTCAATCAATCAGACAGCAATAAAGTAATTCGCCAGAAATTTCACACAGTGATTGTTATATTAACAATGGCTGAAAAAGTCGTTTTAAACGAATTCGTTAAGAACGACAATTGGAGACGCCATGAAATTAGACGAAGGATTAACGTTAAGGAGAAAAACACATCAGTCATGTTAATCGTAGTTGCGATGCAGTGAGGCATGATGCAGACAAGCTGCTGCTTGCATGTTTTCTTGTTTATTCTTTTTGCTTTGTTTTGCTTTTGTTCCTTTTTACCTCGCTGGAAGGAGATGATCGTCTCGCTGAGCTCTTCGATCATGTGAACCCGTCTCCCCTTTATTCCCATCACTGTTTTGTCGTGCAAACAATTTTAAGAATACGGAAAAGACAAAAGTACCATTCGTCTTAAAAAATCTAGAGGGAATTTACACGAGACCTCGTTGCCATTTTTCATCGGCTCGATGAGAACAATTCATATTACGGTAAAGATTATTATTATTATCTACGGGCCTAATCGTTACTCACCTTTTCCCGAATCGCTGTTACGAATAACAACCTCATCCTTGCAGTAATTCTTTCCGGGGATTCGAGTAGGTTTTGCGAATTTTCCACTGTTCTTTATAACTTCACCGATGGCCAGCATGGGTGCCGCTTGGGGAGACGACATCCCTATTAAAGGGGTCGCAAGTGGAGTAGTCGGTGTCTCCATGATCATAGAGTCTGCTTGCTAAAGTTATTGTCAAAAAAAATGAAAGCTGTAAATCCTCGAGAAAATTATTGATAAATTGGTAAATAGATCTTACATTGTCCGCAGAAGAGAGCTTGTGACTGTAATAAGTGTCCATGGAATCGTTGTGACGCCACTGTTTGGCTCTGAGTTCAATGAGCTCCAGCAAGTGCACCCTGGTCGTCAGGTCCAGCCTTTCGTCCTGGCTTCCATTTCTAAACGCTACAAAAGCCCTATCTAGCTGGTCTAAAGAGTGAAAGTAATAATCACGTTAGTTCCACATATGGGTTTTCTTCTTTTATTTTTGTTTCCATTTTAATTTAATCGTCGCGTTACCTTTGTAGATTGCTTCCAGCTGTAGAGCATACAGTTTCAGGGTGTTGCACATCGTAATTATGTTTATTTGAAGCGATTGATCGTGAAAACCATTTGTAATTTGCACAGCAACGTTTTCGATTAGGGACACCAAGTCTTCCACTGTGCAAAACCATTTAAGTAAAACATATTAATGTGTTCCAAAATAAATCTGGATTCCAATTGAACAATAACTTGGACTGGGTGATTAATGATTTAAATATTTGCTTTTAATATTCTATAATTATTGTTTTCAGCTTAAGCTTTCACTTTAAGCTTAAGCGATGTAACTGAATCATTAAATTACAAATTTCTAAACCACTCTTGATTTCTTTTATTAAACTTATACTCTGAGGGGCTCAAATCCAGGCATTTTCAATGAAAAGTATGTGTCTTTAAAATAAATCATTTATGTATGGCAAATTGTTTTAAAAATTGACTTATCGACACAGTTCTATTCTGAATTTATCAAAGAGAATAAACTTACTCTCAAATCATTGATAAGCCTTAGTTACAACTGCTATGGCAACTTTCAAAGTTTCGTGAACGACATACATCTGATCCATTTGTATCGATAGGATTAAAAAATATGCTTCTCCGGTTTAAGCGAAGAATATTTTTTGCAGTTTGCGCACTTCCACCATTCTTATTTGACACATAATCAACAGTGGAAACAGTGAGAACAGAGTGTGTGGCTTTTACATGCATCCATATGTTGCATATTCCGTACCATTTCCCAAAATAAAAAAAACAAAAATAGACGAGAATATGCATTACCTGTTGTAATCCGCCCATCGATGATAGAGTGGCGTTGACTCAGCTTGAGTGGCCTTGGTTTTTCGAGTTTCTTGATCATTCGGGGCCTGGTTATCTGTGTCGTGGCCATTGTTGTGTTCTGTACCAAACAAAATTTCAAGAAAATAAGTCACTGCCTGGCATAGCAACAGTATTTAAAAAAACAACCTGAGCTTCAGTTTTTTATCGCAGCCAGACTTTATGGAGTCATCAAAATAGGTAACTCGATAGCAGTGATATCAGTGGCGATGATAACATTCATATGCTTACGATACTCAAAAAGTAAGTCCCAGATGAATCCAGTTTGTTCAGATGGATCTAATCGAGCGGTGCTTACTTAACAAATATAAGAAATCCAAAAAAATTCAAAAAGATATGGCAGAGGTATACAGAGATTTAGCGATTCACAACACTGCTCGGTGGATCCATCTTGAAGACTGTTTACTTTAGGACAAAGGGATCACGAAGAAAGAAGAAGAGAGAAAGGGGGATGACCGGAAGTAACAAGAACAAAGAAGAAGAGCGATTGAATTAACACTCATTTTTTTTAATCCAAAAGTAGGTTGGTAAAAAAAAAAGAAAGGGAGAAAACGAATGTTTGTAGCCTCGTGTGTTTATAGTAGAGTGGCGAGCGAAGACGATGAAGAAAGAGATCGCAATTTCGCATCGCGGGCGTTTTAAAAATAACTCATTTGTAAAAAAGAAAAGGGTCGTCGGTGAGGTTTTTGAGTGAGGAAGTGTGTGCGGGCAACGAGTGTGAAAAAAGCTTACGTGAACGAACGGTATGCCCCCGGTGAATCGGTTTCTTAAGCGCACTCGTGAAGATGTTGGTCGAGTGCTTCGGGGCTCAACAGCGGACACGCGATGTTCAACGCACTCGGGAATCAGGGACGATCAGGGTTATGATAAAAATAATTTATACATACGGAAACCATGTGAGATCCTGTGACGATTCACAGAGCGCGGCGTTGTGGCGGGGAAAAACGGTGCCTATGGAGGGAGGAGAACCGAAGGAGAAAGAGAGAGAGAGAGAGAGAGAGAGAAGTGGGAGGAAGTCAGGACGGTGTGAGATGAAGAGCAAAGAGAGAGAGAGAGACGAACTGAGGTTTCCGAATGAGGTGAGCGTTCACCAATCCATTCTCCACACTATATAGTCACAATTGACAGCTGAACGTTGAGATGCAGAAGAAGAAGAAGAATCTCTAAAAACGCATTTTCGCATGACTAGATAAAAAGATAAATTTTGAGTCAGCGCGACACCGATTTAGCAATTGGATATCGCGCAGCAGAGAGAGAGAGAGAGAGAGAAATTGTTGGAGAGACGTCAAACGTTCCTAGGGAGGGTACATTTTGACAGCTGCGAGAAAGCGCACGCACATGCGAGAAAACGAAAAAGGAATAGATAACGAGGAGTCAATAATGGTGTAGATGATTAGACGGAGAGATAAGGAGACTTACCTCAGCGGTCGTGCCACAGGTGTACGATAGGCAGATCGTCGTGGGAACGTCTCTCTCTTCGATGCGATGTGTGTCGTTTTGTGCGGTGTGTGTCGTCACCGTACGTCGCGAATAATGCTGATTATTTGGAAGTGGACGGTAGGTGGTGAGGCAACCTGGCGATCGCAAGTCACTAGACGACGGACTAGAGAAACGGGGCGATGAACTCGGCGACGCTCGCAGTCCTCACCGTGCGACTGTGCATCGCGAGAGGGGGAGGGAGCGGAACCACCTTGTCTTATCGGACAAAAGCTCTGCTGTTTTCCTCTGACACAACTATATAACCGCAGAAATTTTATTCGCTCAGGAGAAAATGCCCGAGCCTCAAATCGCTCGAACCTCCGTAAAAAATCAGTTTATCGTTAAGTTAATAAACAACTCTTGATTTCTTTGATTAAACTTATACTCTGAGAGGCTCAAGCCCAGGCATTTCCAATGAAAAGTATGTGTCTTTAAAATAAATCATTTATACATGGCAAGTTGTTTTAAAAGTTGACATAACGACACAGTTGTATTCTGAATTTATCAAAGAGAATAACCTTGTTCTTAAATCATTGGCAAACTGTAGTCACAATAGCGATGAACTCGGCGACGTTCAGTCCTCACCGTGCGACTATGCATCGCGAGAGGGGGAGGGAACGGAACCACCTTGTCTTATCGGACAAAAGCTCTGCTGTTTTCGTCTAACACTAAACTATATGAGCGCAGAAACTTTATTCGCTCAGGAGAAAGTGCCCGAGTCTCAAATCGCTCGAACCTCCATCGAAAATCAGTTTATCCATGAATTATTAATTTCGCTTTGATTAATTTACCAACTCAATTGGCTGGTTTGCGCAAGAAACCACCCAAATGCCTAAACGTCACGTAGGATGATTGTTGGAATTTGATGGGATTTTGTAAAACTAAACCGCTCATACTACCAATTGTTTGTACCTTTGTATAAAAGTTTAAATGTGGTAGAAATTTGTAGGACAAATTGTTAATCCAATTGTAAACTTACTCTTAAGTTAGTGCCACTGCGCACTATTTTATTTACTATATACTATATTCTATTGTTCTTGGTTGGTTGGACGTTGATTTTTTGCACAAAACAAGTAGGAATTCCCAATTCCTACTGAAATTCTACCCAATATCGGCCTTTTATCAAATTTTAACGAAATCCTATTAGGATTCAACCTTATACCAACCAACAGAATAGGATCAGTCCGCGACGGCGAGGAGTTCCTCTTAAATCATACTTAAGATTCCCCGGTTAAAAACTCCATGAGTTATAGTTTAAATAATTCTAGAGCGATTTCAACGAGAAAGAAACTGGGTTTTTTATTTAAACGCACGCAATGTGTACGTTCATCGGCTATTCACGATTTTTTAGCTTAAATAATGGATTAATGATGTTATCTGGTTTTCGATAGAATAATTGTAGTTTAAAAAAAGCCGAATTTTAAATCAACTGCAGGTTTGTAATTCTACAACTTATTTGGTAATACTGGACACCAATATGCATATTTTCAATTTATAATGTGAACAATTTCATTAAAAAAAATATTCTCATGAATTTACTTAATTTGTATGACGTGGAAACAATTGATGATTAACTATACATAGACAGGAGCTCTTTAAATGATTTCCAAATGCTTCTGAAAAGATGAAATGTTGCCTGCCGATTTGATGTACACACACACATATATATATATATATATATATGTAATATATTTTCGACGCTTCCGGGTTATCGAAATGAAGAAGCAATAAAATTGACATTGAAAACATTTTATTCAGTCAGTAAGAAGCCTTCTACATAAGAATAATAATAATATTAATAATTCATTCGCGATAACCATTTGTAATCTACAGGTAGACTCTTTCACACACCGACCTGCCATGTATTATATAGTAAATAATAACTTATAGAAAAATTCATTTGAACAACGAAAAAACGTTTAATCGTTAGATCCTTCGGACTCTATACCAATGTAATCAATAAAGTTATTCCTATTTTGTCGGTTTATCGTTTGCTGCAAAGATATCGTGGTTTATTTATTTTTTATTATTTTTTTTCTTTATTTATTTTAGTATGCAGCATTATCGGATTTGTAGGACAAGTTTTTGTAATCTCTCGTTCCGCAGCTTTCGGACTATGTTTACATCGTTTACGTGTATTTGTATATAACAATTCGTATGATTCATCATAGTCAAGTCTCATAATAGGAATCTAGGAATATAATCTGAACAAACATAGACATCTCATCTGTTGCAAGAGCTATAGTCTATTCTTTTGGCACAATAGTTAGTACACTAGTAGTATATTGAGATTGTATCGGAGCTGCAAACTATAGCTTTGATATACATATCGAATTTAAACGATGTAAACATAATAGGATCATCAGCCTCGTTACAGTTTACCAATATTCTATTGTTCTGAGGTAGTGAATTCAATGTTTGGTTATCCTATTATCTTTGCTGCTATACGTCGTGTGCAGATATGTGTGTTTCAATGGAATATTACTTTTTACGCCCTTCACACGTGTCACCACTTTTGCTACAAGTCCAATGCATCGAAAATATCGTGTTGTGCAAATGCAATTCATTCCTTTATCGAACCGATAGACCGTAGCTAATATATACTTTTTTTTCATTACCTTTTTTTTTATTACTTAATAAAGTTTTAGCGCCTAGGGACGCAAATATTTCTGGAATAATACAATTCAATCCCTGTGTGTGTGTGTGTGTGTATGTGTAAAATATCCGCATTGTTTATTTCACACGTTCGTGAATCATAAAACCCTGTCCACTTGGCAAAAGGAATTTTTGGACTCGTAGTTAGTCTCATTGTAGAGGGCGTCAAAAAATTATCATCGTCTAGGCAAGAAGTAAAGTGCGCCGCTCGTTTAGCTCGGGGTAAGGACGCTAAGTACATAACTCCGCACCGACGAGCACGCATAACTTCCCTCACCGAAACGCGCACGAGACTCTCTGCTGACAGTTAGGCTTTTTTGCTAGCACTTGTAAATAATGCCCAGCAATTGTGCTATTTTGTAGTCTTATTTGTTTTTCTTTTTTTTTTTATTTCTTCTTCTTCTTTTTTTTTTTCTTTCTTTTTTCACTACTCTTTCAAGAATTATTTATCACATTTTAATCATCTTCACAGATCGGAAAGGACAAGTCGCGTGTGACGTCGCGCCGTACCATCCGGCTCAATCGGTGAACACTTCTGTAAAAAATATAAATTCTATGGATGAGTTGAGCCGTCCGGTGGCAAGAAGCAAATTGGTCGCTTGCCGAAGATTACGCGAATCTCTTCTGGAAGAACGTTTAGTTTCTATTTGCCGACGAAAAACGCATCGTGTTTGAGCGCATTTGCCGTTGAAATATTTTGCAGAGGATTTTTGCGCTGGGGTTTTTATAATCCGGTTACTCTTTCTGTACTGCACACTAGTGGGGATTCCAAAAAATGATGCAATTCCGGTATAAAGCTACACAGTTGCTTCCTCAGAATAGACCGTCGCTCGAATCTCGGTTTATTCAATTTGCCTCTAGACGTCACACGCAAAATCTCCCCAAGAAACTCAAAAGCGTTTGAACGAAAAAATTAGTACTTGAGAAATTCTTCGTTTTTTTTTCTTCTTCTTCTTCACATTAATTTTGAATTTTGACACGTCCACGTTATCCTTATATTACCATCAATATAAGCTTAACAACCCAATGGAGTTCGTTTGGATAATGAAAAACAATGAGTGTGAGGCGCGACGTTCGAGTGCCGCGCGCTCACACGTACAAAACAAACGAAACTTAACGCAAGATCATAAATGAACGACATCGAAATGCAATAGCCTCAACATTTCACCAGGAATATAAAACGACGAACGTAAGAATACGAGTTAATCGTAAAACTATCACCTACGTACCTACTCTACAAACAGCGAGAAAATCCTAAGACATGCGTTGCCAAAAATGAATTTCTGACCATAGAAGTTTTAAACTCCATGTAACTCCGAAACGCTAAATTTAATTTCTTTGTTTGTCTCTTGTGTCGAGTACGAGCTTCCGGTTTATTTTTCTTTTTCCTTTTATTTATGTGTTTTATATAACTGTCTGAATGTCTTGTGATTTTTACGCTCTCGTAACAATTAATCCAATATCATCATCGCTCCCGCTAAATGTCATCAGTTTGTTTCTTCTTCTTCTTCTTCTTCTTCTTCTTCTTCTTCTCTTTTTTGTTTTTATTTAACTTGTTTGTTTTTCTTTTTCATTTCACCCTACAACTGGATTATATCTCAAAATAAAGCAGAAGAATCTGCTTTTTGTTTATCCTTATGCTTTAAGATCTTGGCGCGGGAGACCATACTTTATTTTGTTAACGTTTTTTGTTTTGTCATCTTGTTTGTGTGTGCTCCCCCGTTCGGACGTAACTCTTTCTCGCAGTCAAAGGCAAGCTCGCGAAAGTTTCGCTACGCGCGATCATCGATATTCGTATTGTTAGAATATCCCACCCAGAAACCCCGTTTACCCCCTTTAAATGTCCATGATTGTTTGCCAACTATACGGCTCCATAGTTAAAAATTGGTTTCAGACAACAATTGAAGATTTAAACCATTAGTAACTATAATTATCAATTACACGACCATTATGTGATTCCTTATCAATAATAAATTACCGCAATGGTATTTTTTTTTTGCTTTGTCCTCGACAGCTGTGTGTGTATGTGTGTAAGACTGTGCGCCTGTGTTCGTGTGTGTATGTGTGTTTTTTGTTTTGTTTTTTGACGTTAATACTAAATTTTTATCCGTTAATTAGCATAACTTAGTAACGAGAGTATTACCGGTTTTCCGCTCTTTCGAGTTAGATGTCCGAAGAAGTTTTTCAGAATTTTACCTTATCGATAACTGGTGTGAGCGGCTCACGGCTCACGGCGAGTCGAGGGCCAGAAACCCGAGACTGTTTAATGGTGTCGTTTCTTTTTGAAACCTGCGATGAAAATAACGATCCAATAAAACAACGAGTTATTTTGGAATAAAAGAAAAGATCAATAATTCACACGGTGTGACGTACTTTTTTTGGCCTTTCCCTTCGGAGCTTTTCTCTTTTTACCGGAGACTGCAGAAGATCCCGAGAACGTTGTGATCTCGTCGCCGAGAGTACCGAGTGTCGTGATCTGGCGATTTCGGTGCTTCTCTTGCTTTGTCACCGGCAAACGAGTCATGTAATTCTCCTCGTACTCGATCTTCCGCTTGTTCTCGCGACCCATACTCGCTTGTTTATCACCTATACCCTGCGTGTCCTCCACCGGAGCGTCCAAATACTCCTCTCTTAATTCCCGCAATACCGCACCGGATACCGCACGTCTGCGTGCCCTTTCGCCCGCTTTACGCATTTTTTCTGCCATCGTCTCGTCACCATCTGTAATTTCATTGCCCAAATCATTAATATTAAATCCTTTTTTCATCCTACGGCGTGTATCATCATCGATTTTGGTTTCCTTATTGGCGAAACTTTGTTAAAACATTTGTAACGTTACGAGAGACTTATGACTCGTTAATTCGCATCGCTGATTTCGAACAAATTAAGAAATCAAAGTTAAAAATGATAACTTGCCACTAAAAAAGTATATTTAATTTGTGATTAATTACTCGAGCTATTTGGGAGTCACAATTTTCTACGAAACATGCCTGTAATTTCTTTTGGAAGCCAAAGTGATAGACAGACAAAATCCAAACCATCCCATCCACTGAACTTTATCAAAATTAATTTGATCGTCGCAAATTTGTGTTTTGTTTCGGTAAAAAATTCGAGCTTTTTCAGCCAGTAAATAACGTTAAATATTCGCGACATTAAGGATTCTATAAAATCCCAATCTGTTTATAAATTCAGCTTCAGAGTTTGATCAGGAGGTAAGAAATGTTTGAAGGAGACAAAGTTTTCATTTCGGGATCTATTCTTTAATCCCATTTTCATTATTGAAAAATATGTTATTTGTTGATTTTAATAGTTTTTTATGTACGTTTTTCAATAAAACGAATGGAAAAAAGACAATAAAATGAATATGAATAAACACTGACCATAATGAACGGCTGCCAATTTTGGTGGAACATAAACACCGGACTTTCTGGATTGTTTAGACTTGACGGCGTCTTCGTCGGCTTCGTCGTCGCTGTCGGACTCGTCGTCACTGGCCTCGATCTTGCCCATGAGCGCATCGGGATTAGCTTTGAAATTACTGGGATCGCTACTACTAGTTGTACCAGTTACAGCAGTCTTGACTAGTTTGTCTATCTGGTACTTGAGCTTGTGATCTATCGGCCTGATTTTCTCCAGCACCGTTCTTATTTCCACCAGCCGATCTATCGAAGGGTCTCCCTCGATGCGCTCTCCGGAGCATTTCCTTAGCACTACGTACGTCAAATTTATGAGATACGAAAGGAGCATGTGATACTTCATCTCCAGGAAACTGAGACCCTTGTCCGTTGAAATTTCGCCGTTCTTCACTCTTATCAGCATGTTGTCTACCAGCTGATTCACTTGCAGGACATTGGCGTTCATTTCGCCCAGCAGACGGAAAGCCTGCGGCAGGTCCCGCTGCTCCATCTCGTCGATAGCCTGTTATCAAATATCTTTACCGTTTATTTTCTCCTCAATTTAAACATTACATATCAACATATTAATTTTCAAAAAATTTCTTATACCATTTTTTCGAAAATGAAAGGAAAAAACGTGGTTCAACAGTGCGAAAAAGGTGGGAAAATAATATTCCAAGGGAGAAGTTGGCGTGTGTGTGTGCGCGGAGATTTTTTTTTAATCGCGTATCAAAGGCCCGCATATCCCATCCCCATTCGATAGCGCGACGAGTGGCAAAAAATCTATAAGTCGTAAAAGTGAATTCCCATAAAAATGAAATATCGGCGCGTATAAATTGAAAAAATGATAGCAGCGTTGAAATTGGTTCGCAAAAACGATCGCGTAACCTATCGTCGAAGGTAAAATCGAGTGAAAATTCCGTGGAAATCCATGGTCCGGAGAAAAATGTCGGCCCCGCGATCGTACGGGAAAAAAGCGCAATAATCTGCTGCCATCTTTCCTATTTACTAATGGATGACAGCGAAAAAAAAACAATGAAAAACTCCCAATAGCACTGGTAGAAAAATGCCCTCGTTTCCCACGTCTCTCATCTTCACCGTGACCAATAATATGCTCAAAAGTTTCCACTCACCTGCACCATTGTTCCCAAACAAAAATTAACTCAACAAACACATATTTAAACAACGTAACTTGTAATTAAACGGCTCCCCCACGTGGGACGATATTTTCCTTTTCAGGGGTATATTTTTTCTCTCGGAAAAGCCTCATCAAGTGTACCACCAATATTCAAACATCGGCATCCCCCAAACGACCTTAATTCCCCGTAAACTAATAAAACGCTACTTCTAAATCGTTGAATCACTTTTGCCATCTATTTCCAAGCATTATTTGCAATAATAAACTCTTAAATATGAAAAAGATGTGTCGTTGACTCTTTTTCGCTTCTCCCTAGAAAAAAATGCGCCATTATTCAAATTCTATCAATTAACCGCGCATTACCGATTAATTTGGCCCTTTTTCCAACGATTTTTTGAATCGTTACAGAAATATTTCGTGGCGTTTGCGCTGTAATTATGTTTTCGTGCGTTAATTGTATTAATGGGATAATTGACGAGTGAAATAATTGGGAATGCCTATTTCGCGGGGCGTGGAGCGTTTCATTGTTGGCACACCTGCGCAGTGAGCCCCGGTGTCAGTCGCTCACACACGGGACAACTTCGGATGCGTGGAAATTTCATTTTTGATGTGACGGAGGAGCAGCAGCGGTGAATGTCGTGATTCCTCGCGAGTGCCAATTGAGAATACACAATAACGATAGTCGGCGTGGCGCGCCTTTAGCCAAAGTAACGTCAAACAATGGTGAGTTATCGTCGTTTATTCTCGTTAAATCGCATCTTAAAACGTGTACAACGTGTCGTACTCGATACTCCGAGGATGAGACCGTTAATCGACGATTGACAACACATCAACTTGTTAACAAAGTCCACGGGGCTTACTTCAGTTACGAATTTCCATTTATAAACTTGAACACGATGATTTTCATGCGCTTATCGAGTCTTGTCTTTTCACTTTGCTCTGTAATGAATTTCCTGTTGTTTTGTGGATGAAAATAAGACGTTAATACGAGAATGATTGAGAAAATGTGACAGCGACGTGAATGAGTAAATGTGGCCTCTGACTGTCAGGATTCTCCAAAAATTGCCACATTGTAGTGATGTCATATTTTGTTTTATGTAGGAAACACATCGAGTTGTTAACATAGTCCACGGGGCTCACTACAGTAACGAATTTACATTTATAGAATTTCTCAATCGTTAGGATGGGCTAATAGAATCTCGTTGTCTTTTCATTTAGCTTGACAATGAACTTCTTGCAGTTTGTAGATGAAAATAAAACACTAATGCGAGAATGAGTGAGAAAATGTGACAATGGCCTCCGACTGTCAAAACTCTCCAAACATTGACACATTGTAGTGATGTCATATTTTGTTTTATGTAGCAAACACATCGCATTGTTACCAAAGTCCATGGGGCTTACTGCAGTAACAAATTTGCATTTATAGAATTTCTCGATGATTTACATGGGCTAATCGAATCTTGTTGTCGTTTCGTTCAGCTTGATAATGAAATTCTTGTAATTTGTAGCTGAAACTAAAATACTAATGCAAAAATGATTGAGAAAATGTGACAGTCGTATGAATGAGTATAATGCTGGCCTAAAACTGTTATCTATCTAAAAATTGCCAGATTGCGCTGATGTCATATTTTGTTTTATGTAGGAAAGGTTACGATGGAGCGGTATACTTCTCGCTGTGTTTTTCTTTGTGCTGAGAGTCGATGGATTTTACGTGCCTGGAGTGGCTCCGGTCGAATTCAGGAAAGGCGAGAAAATTGACGTTAAGGCTGTCAAGATGACGAGCACGCATACACAACTTCCCTATGAGTACTACTCTCTGCGCTTTTGCATACCAAAGAACGGGACCATCTACAAGTCTGAGAATGTGGGAGAAGTTCTCAGAGGCGACAGGTAAATAGTTGCTTTGTTATAACCACCATTTGGAATGCTGAGTACCTGTATTTGTTATCAATTATTTTTTGAAAAAAATGGGAAACAAACAATGTCTCTGTAGAACCTGTTTTTACAACTTCATATTTGTTTTCTCTTTATTCAAAATTGGTATAAATGATCTGAATAACTTATTAATTCTTCTTTCAGTCATCCGCATCGTATCGTTTTCAGTAATTTATTACAAGCTGCTTATAAAAGGCACACCGCAAAGGTTGTTCATATGGCTTTGTAAATTCAGAGAAACATTTATCTACATTAGATAAAAGCTTTGTTAGAATTTTGGTCGTAGAGTTTCCACACTTAACGAGTTAATAGTCACTGCCCAATTTAGAAAATTGAGGTATCCATGCCAGGCTTACATAAGCATTTTTCTGAAACTCAGATCTTTATTTCACGAATATGAAGTCCGAAAATAAGAATCAAAGTATGCTTTATAAAAAAGGAAACTTATAGGTTGCTAGAGACCCAAAGAGTTTTGTGAATAAGGGCATTGAAAATGATATTCTCTGATTACATTAACTCATCATAAAAGTGCCAATATATACATTAAACAGTTTGTAGATGAATAATTTAAATTCGTTATTGTGCATTGTACAGCTTCTTTCTATTTGCATATTTGGCGATGATTGCTGTAAGATTTGAAAATCTAATTAATTTTTGTATTCCCTAGGATTGTAAATACCGCATACGAAGTTGCAATGGGCGAAGATGTATCTTGTAAATTATTGTGTCATCTACCAGACGACCCGATGAATTGGAACGAAGAAGATTCCCAGCGAGTTATAGAGCGAATTCAACACGAATATTCTGTCCATTTGTAAGATTAATTCTGCACTTTACCGTCCTAAACTCAACCAAGCTCCGGAAAGTCTAATGCTTCTCTCGTGTATTTGAAGATTGATCGACAATCTACCGGCTGCGACGAAAAAGATTCATAAAGAATCGCGCAATGTAATCGTCTATCACGGGTACAGATTGGGTGAAGTCAGAGGCAAGCAGGCATATATAAACAACTATCTCAAACTCAAATTGAGTTATCACAAGCACGGAGAGTATGTGTACCAAAAATTGTTAATTTACAAACGAATAATCCAGTTTTTGTGGATTGTATAATGAAAAATATTTCGTTAACGCAGGAATCAATTCCGCGTCGTGGGTTTTGAGGTAGAGGCGAGTTCGATTGACTTGCATCAATTGCGATTCGACGGCAAAACTTGTATATTGCCCGAACAACCGAGTCCTCAACTAGTTAATCCTAAAGGAACGACTTCACTCCTTTTCTTATACTCCGTTGAGTGGAAAGAGTCGGATGTTAGTTGGGCCAGCAGATGGGATATCTACTTGGAAATGAGTGACGTCGAAATCCATTGGTTTTCGATAATCAATTCTCTTATCGTTGTGTTTTTCCTTTCCGGTAAGTAACTTATCAATAAACGCAATACCATTGAATTATCGGTCACAACAAATTCTTGGTTTTTCCAATTTCGAGACAATATTCTAGGCAAGACGGACGCTCTCAAGATAATGTCTTAGAATAATATTCTTGTGAATACTTCGACCACCTGAACTGTTATTCCGTTATTCATATTTATACATTAAAGTAAAATTCAACATTTTTATACGGTCTTTTTTCAATTTGTCGAAGTGATAGTTCGATCGCGATCGTCCGAATCGTCCAAAATAAATGTACTTTTTAAAACGTCGAAAGTTTTTGAACAAGTTTTTTTATAATGATTTTTATTAAGAAAATGTATTTCTTTTAGAAATCTAAACTTATAAAACTCTTTAAATGTCAAAAAGTCAAATGCTCGTTTTTATGTGGTCATATATGTGCAACATTACAAAGCTTATGAGAGTGAAGAATATACACCACATTTGAAAAATATCGGCTTAAGAAAAATATAAAGAATCATTTTTTGAGCTAGAACAGAGCATTTTACAATTACAAAAAAAAAACCGGTATCTACTTTTTGTAACAATATCGAGTACGCACAAGAAAGCAAACTAGTACTTTGTTACAGGTATTCTTACAATGATCATGGTGAGAACTCTGAGAAGGGACATTGCCCGGTACAACGCCGGGGATTGCGACAGTTTGACGGGGTTGGATGAATCTATCGAAGAAACTGGCTGGAAATTGGTTCACGGGGACGTCTTCAGGCCACCCACTAATTCGCGACTTTTTGCGGCGGTCATCGGCAGTGGCATTCAAATATTCTTCATGGCACTTATAACAATATGTAAGTCTACTTAGCCTTGCTAACCATTTAATGACCTATAAGTACTTAAGATTTGGTCAATAACTGTTAAATTCGCAAAGTCCTGTCTCGAATTATCTATATCCACGAATAGTGCAACCAGTCCAAGGGTGTGACTAAAATTTTATGTCCATGGGCGCCTCGGGACTTCCCTTTTAGAAAATTGTTAAAACCGGGGTTGTGTTAATACTTATAAAAATGAAGATGAATTCGACAGAGCTGCAAAAATCATTAAATAAAATTATAATAAAATTTCACGTTAATCTTTATGAAAGAATAGAAAAATATATAGTCGATACAATAAGAAAATACTGGAAGACCATCTTCCAAAAATTTCCATTGTTTCTTCTAATATTCAAGCGAAAATTAGTTTCTTTTTCAGCTATTCAAATGTTTACACATCATTTCATAATCAGTACAGATTGTTATGATTAAATTATCAACTATAAACGATATTTCTTGAATTAATGTGGATTGATTGAAACTCTAATTTAGAACGGACAATGTCCCATTTTTCAAATATACCAGTTGTAAATTATCCGTCGTTACGCTTGACTAAGATATATTTACACAAATATCCTTGAGAAGTGTGTTACTTTTATGCCTAAAGAAGAAAAGTTAAATCTTGTTTCCATTTTAGTATAATAAATTCAACGAGTACTTATTAATTGAGACGATGTTAATTCAATTGTCATTATAGTCTTTGCCATGCTGGGAATGCTCTCGCCGGCTAGTCGGGGAGCTTTAGCAACGTGCGCTATATTCCTCTACGTATTTTCTGGCCTGATTGCCGGATACTTCTCTGCCAGGCTTTACAAAACGATGCGTGGTAGAGAATGGAAACGCGCGGCACTTCTCACGGCGACCCTCTACCCCGGAATCGTATTCGGCACGTGTTTCTTCTTGAATTTCTTTATCTGGGGCAAGCACAGTTCCGGCGCGGTACCCTTTTCCATGATGATCGCGCTTTTGTGTCTCTGGTTCGGGATATCGCTTCCGCTCGTCTATCTTGGATACTTTTTTGGATATCGCAAACAACCGTTCACACATCCTGTCAGGACGAATCAAATTCCTAGACAGGTTCCCGATCAATTGTGGTATATGAATCCGATGCTCTGGTAAGTCTTTCACGACGTGTAATCGTGTTAAATTAGATCAACCTTCGATCGACCTCGAATCACTTTATATTTAAATAACACTTTTAAATATATAATGTAATTTTTTTACAGTACACTCATGGCAGGTATCCTGCCCTTCGGAGCTGTATTCATCGAATTATTCTTTATCCTAACCGCTCTCTGGGAGAACCAATTTTACTATCTTTTTGGCTTCCTCTTCCTGGTCTTCTGCATTCTCGTTATTTCCTGTTCTCAAATATCCATAGTGATGGTTTATTTCCAATTATGCGGAGAAGTAAGTAGACTGATTATACACATATTGTCATGAAATCCATTGACCTTTTTTTCTAAATTAGGGAACTAAAAGTACTGAACTTTCGGAAAATCGAACGAAGAAAAATGAACTTTAATAAGTATATAGTTATAAAAATGAGGGGATCTCTCTTTTCGAATTTGGCAGAGTTAATGTTGATATTTCGTTGAGCTGAATAACGTTTCTAAAGCATCTTGTTATCTTTTGCATGCTATCTTTGCTGAAGCATTTTTTTATCTTTTTCAGGACTACAGGTGGTGGTGGAGGAGTTTTGTAGTAAGCGGAGGCTCGGCAGTCTACGTATTAGCATATTCCGTATTCTACTTTATGACGAAATTGGAGATAACGGAATTTGTACCGACCCTCATGTATTTCGGCTACACAGCTCTGATGGTCCTGACGTTCTGGCTTCTCACCGGCACTATTGGTTTCTTTGCCGCCTACGCTTTTATCCGAAAGATCTACGCGGCTGTGAAAATCGATTAGTGAAGAAAAAAAAACACGGAAATACTAAAAGAATCAATGAGCAGTTGCATCGATAACGATGTGCAAAAGGACTATTTTTATTTCTTCACACATAAAAAAATCGGACGCTCCATCGTTTCGGTTTCGAAAAAGCTGAGTGATAAATACTACGGCATCTGCCAAACAAACAAACTAATAAACAAAAAAATCAGAATAACGAACATCGAAGGGCGATAAGACATGAGTGAGCGATCCAGGCGTGAGACGAGCTTCTAGTGAGCGGACTTTATTATTACTTGATTTTGCGAAGCAATTAAACCTTTCCTTTGTCGCAATGTACATCAGTGTATCGAGAGAATAAGTGAGAGAGTAAAAAGGTCGGCTTATAGCTGAAGCGCAATGGAAGAAATGGGAAGATAATGGGTTTCTCATTGCTTTCATGGTAGCGCAGTTCTTGGTGCGGCGACACGATTAAAAAATTAAAGCTTTGTACACTTCTCATCTTAGATAGAAGCACGGCGTACATTTATAGCTCGCAATAACCCTCTAAACTTCGGATATAGCCGAGCAAACAGATCGAACATGAGACAAACGAAATAGGGAAAAATACTGTGCATTTTTTAACGACTTCAATGGGGTATCGTGTTTGTCCAAAGACGCTCATCAATGTACCCGTCTAGATATTTGATAGTATTAATCATCTATAAATCGTTCAACCTAATTTGTACTGAGACAAACAAAATCTTCGTAAATAATGATCTATAATTATAACATTTTTAGCAGTATCGAATATCCAGACGGATTTGTTTTCGGGACGGCAAGTAGTGAAAAAATGCAGGTCTTAGTACAGAAGAAAGTTTTCCCGGCAATGAAACATAGATTGAATCGATTGCTACCGAGTTGACCGGCTTGCAAATTGCTTCCAGCATCGGTTAATTGTCCGCGTTCAGCGGGTTCAAGCAATAAGTACTTATTGTACTCGCGATCGTAAGAGAAATTCCGCGAATCGACGCCCGGTCAACATTGTCCCTTGTGAGTGTCGAGTATATGTAAATCTCCTCTACGCTGTAAATACGACGATTGACGGTTCGGCGATGCAATTATTTAGTTTGTTTCATTCATTTTTAGGAATAAATAATACTTATATTACCGATAAATTTATTTTTAATTCATCGATTTACACTAGGCTATTGTTTTACGACGATAATGAGTGTGGAAGATGCAAACACGTCGGTGACATTTGCCTCGACGAATCATTGTTGAACCTCGCGTGACTTCAATGTACAATTGGTAATACAGAATACGAGTATTTACGTACGTCTGTCAATTCATTTATCTTATTTCTCTCGAAAATTCATGATTTTCTTTCGCGACAATGTGTCCAATTATTTAATCAATTCTGCTATTCCGTTGTACACATCTCCCCACAGTTTGGACATATCGCTAAGGCTTTTCTTTATTTATCTTCAAATACACTACAAAATCCTAGCCATAGTGAATACTGAGTCCCATGATACAGCCGCTTTTTGTGCATTAATTTGACATCTGTGTTTATCAATGTAATCAGTATGTCATTGAACTATCAAAGGTATAAATGCGTGTAAGGCATGTCTGATTGGATTTATATTAAAAAAATGAAAACCGTGTAAAGAGCAGTCCATTCAGATCTTGTGACAATAAATCTGCTACCCTCGCGCATTCAACCGGACGAGCGGTTGACATATCACAAAAGCTAATTAGATATTTTTCATGATATTAGCTATTCAGCAAAAAGGTACGCATAGCCCGTCGGGCTAAAATTACGTTACGCTATGATCAATGAAGTTTGAGGAAAGGGTGACGATTCATTCGTTGTCTGATTTTGGCTATCAGGTAGATGGCTATGCATACAGAGCCGAGAATGTACAACCGTATAACCGTAGATTCCACGGGCATATGGCATTTCGCGAGCATAAAGTTGTTCGGCGTGAAGACACCCTGTAATCACCAATTGATTAATAAAAAAAAGCGCAACAAAATGCAGTTAAAGGAGATGCTGGAGTCGATTAGGCTAATGTCGTTGTATACACTATTTATCGTCGATATGCTATAAATATACTTCATATTCCGCAGGGACGTAATAAAAACCTTCATGCTTCGGCGAACGGTTGAATAAGCGTTCAAGACATACGATAAATGTAGAAAAATGTATGTTACTGAACCTCTCAAAACCAAAAGCCGCTCGAGATGTCAAAAGATCCGGTGAAGTAGAAGGATAAACGTTTCCCTTGCCCAGATGTGTTAAATCAGACCGGACGCCGAAGCGTGAAGGTTTTTATTACATTTATTGCAGAATTTGAAGTATATTTGTAGCATATTTGCGATAAATAGTGAATACTACGAAATCGCCCACTCCAGCATCGCCTTAAATGATCAGCGTAAATCAGTTGAGCTTATCTCACTGTGAGAAACGAGGGATTATCTTTGTTGCGCCAACTAAATGATGGTATCGTTATCTCCAACATATCTTCGCCGTGAATCTTTCGACAACCGTGGTGCGTATGGCCGTCAACGATCAGTCTTGGAGTTAATGTGTCGAGAAGCTGTGCCGAGGCTACTTTCGACAGGCACTCCCAACGCTCACGGAATTTTATGTCCTTAATTTCAGCTGGAGCTTCGTCGTATTCGTTGCATATAGAGTCGGACTCGCGGTACAGTGGGTAATGCTGCAAGTTTAAAAAATTATCAAATCCAAGCGATCCTAATTTCCGGTGGCATCGTCGATATAGTCAGGTCAATTGTGTGCCAAAATTATAAAAATTATTTTTCCATATTTTACAGAGGAAATTAATGCAATCTACAATCAATCTGAATTAAAGGGATTTTGCTTGATAAAACAATTTTATAGAAAGAAATTCTGCAAAAAACAACTTCGATTACGTTGGTAAACAATTATTTCCATAATTCACAGTTTTTTCGATGTGAAATTTGCAATTTTAATTTGATCTTAACAAGCAATCACTCATTATATTCATCAATAGATACTGTATGATTCTATCGTTGAAGAGTTGTTATAATATTGATCGTTTACTAATAATCGCTATTTGTTCATAAAAGGAAGATAAATTTTCGAAGTTTTTTCAATTTTCCATCAACGACATGAATAACACGGTAAATTGATAGAATATCCTTTAACAAACAAAATGAGCTACTGCTTGTCAAGATCGAATGATAATTAATAACTTGACTTCCAAAAAACTGCATATTATATGACCTAGTGGTAACTAATGTAAACTACATTACTTTTCTGTACATTTTTTTCTGCATTCTCCACAACTTTTTTCATTCATATTTACTTTCGCTTTTAGTTGTTTTTTTTTTTTTTAATTAGTGGAAACAATTTTTGAAAACTTGCAATCGATTGACCTGACTGTACGATGTCTCCTTAAGTAGATGTATAGAAAAATTACTTGAAGTAAAATTGGTCGACTGTACTGTTTGATAGTATTTCTGATCGGGCAATCTGCGGTAATACCCTTTGCACACTTCAGCTGCTCTGCAAACATCTTTCAATAGAACCTTGCAAATGGTTGTAAACGTTCTTACGCAAATTTACTCACTGGCGATCCTGTTTATGGCTACTTCTGTAGGATGGCACAAAAAGCATCCGTCACCCTCCAAAGCCATACTATTCAGCAGTACAAAATGATTACCCCTTATAGTGACTCTCTTGACATTCGGTGCTTTCATACCATTCACAAATCTCTGATTCAAATACGGAGTTATTACTGCAATGTGTAACACACACTGTTAGAGGAATTGGTATCCACTTTTTTTTAGAGAAGAATTTTATGCGTACAACAATTTACAACCATAATGAAAACCCATATCGTGATTCCCTGCCACCACATAAAGCTTGGTAGTCGATGGAACGGCAAACAATGAGTGAAATCTTTGTATGTATGCCTCAAACTCACTCGAGCCTCCCCAGAGGCCTTCGTCAAACACATCCCCTGAAATGAACATAAAATGTTCCTAAGATTAGTCCAAAATTGTCCTGCATTTTCCTCTTTAAAAGATTCCATCAAAATCTGTTGGACAAATGAGTCATGATGCATTTTATGTTGATGCCATTTGCAACAAGGCATTTTCTCTCATTCCTCGCATTTTTTCTCGTATTGAAGTTTTGAAAAAATCTGGCAATAGAATTTTCTTCTTACAAAGGAGTGTTCTCTGACAAAAAGAGCTCTACAAACCTAATACAAATACCACATCTGGTTTTAGCAGGTTCATCGCTGTTTGGAAAGCTCTGTGCATCTGCCATTCCCTGAATAAACATTCTAAAATGTATCTCCATTTATCTGGTAGATAAGGAATGTATGTTAAATGCAAACCTTCTGAGCTTATCAAACCAGTGCCCTCTTCTAGTGCCCAACAAATGCGTGTCCGCTATAAACATAGCATTCACGGGTCTTTCCTCGGGAGTAGATGTGTGAATTGATGGATCTGCTTTTTCTGGGTCCAAGAGAGGCCATCGACACTGTACCAAATTCAGAGAACACAATGAAACAATCATTTTATGGATGAAAAAAAAAGTACATCTACGAAATGCCTACCTGCAGCAGTACCAAGTAATATATGAGATATTCACAGAAAAACAAGAGAGCCATGCAGCCAAAAAAACCTTTGACAACAAGTTTCTTGTACGACAATTTCTTAGCACCCAACATTTTTGATAATTACAACTATACAATGAAGACAAGAGCCAACCAAGTTAAAAATCATAGAGCTACATATTAAAATTTGGATAAACTATCACGGTAATCCGACATTATCGCGGGAGTAAATAATTATTAAAGCACCGATTATCGTTGAGTAATGCATTTATGAGAACACACAAATCGAATGTAAACAGAATGGCCATCTGGCGGCGAATTCTTGCAGCTGATGCGAATTATGAACGCAGGATGATTGACAACTACGTATGATAGAATTTATCCAAAATTTGTACATCTATGAAATACCTACCTGCAGCAGTACCAAGTAATGTATGAGATATTCACAGAAAAACAACAAAGCCATGTAGCCAAAAAGAACTTTAACAATAAGTTTCTTGTACGACAATTTCTTAGCACCCAACATTTTTGATAATTACAACCATACAATAAAGACAAGAGCCAAAAAAGTGAAAAATCATAGAGCTACATATTGAAATCTTAATAAATTATCACGGTAATCCGACATTATCGTGGGAGTAAATAATTATTCAAGCGCCGATTATGGTCGAGCAATTCATTTATGAGAACACACAAACAAAAGTAAACAGAATGGCCATCTAGCGGTGAATTTTTACAGCTGAAGCGATTTATAAACGCAGGATGAATGACGACTACGTAAAATGAAATTTCTCCAAAATTGCCAGTCAACATCAACGTTGACAGAGACAAAAAACGATTCGATTATTTACTAGATAAGGGACCGAATGAATTTCATGACTTCATTCATATGAACAATTAATGCGAATGACGCAGTATATGGTCATTAGATAATTTATGCAATCTTTTGCGAAGCCCTCTTATCTTTTGAAAACTATGCGATTACATCGTGTCAAAAGCGTGGCGAATATTGCACATATGAAACGTGCATTTCGGTCAAGGGGTCAAAGTCCTACCGAAATGTGAAGTTCATCGTAGGTTAGTTAACCGGCCGGCTGTGATTGCGCATGCGTATCGAAAATTGAGGAAAACGCGCGTGTGTGTGTGTGTGGGTGCGCGTTGAGCTCGGAGAAAAGATCGTGTGGATTTGAAGTGGCGAGTAGTGCGCGTGAAGGTGAATTTCTAGCCGAAGAAGCAGCAGCGGAGATCTTCCAGTTGTCTGACCCGTTAAACCGACTGGTTAAACATGGCGAGCTGCAGATTGTTTGGGGCTTTAAGCCAGTTCTCGCGAACGAATGTGCATTTTGTAACACGAGCAGGTGATTATTTTTTAACCGAACTTTCAGTCACACCCGTGAACTCTTTCGTAACGACACATCATGTCCAGCCGATGCACGATGATTTTTGAGCATTACTATAAGCGTGGATTAACCTTTGCTCCTACCACTCTTATCGTCCATTAACTATTATGTCTCAGCCAGAACATTTGTTAACTAATGTACAGACTTCTGCTCTCTCGACTTTACTAGCCATGAAGATCGATATGCCATCCTAATCACGTTATAATTTGTAATGTGAAACCTCACATGGGTTTTTTCTCTTCCATTTACAGTTCTACTTGTTGCATGTGCTCATCTTCTTCTACCAATTGATACAATATTGGTTCCACTATTAGTTTGGACTATTATCCGTGAATGGATTTTAAGAAAGTTGGATCCAATGTACTCTAAATATCATGTGGATATTTAGACAATGCAGATTACTTTTGAGTTTATAGAATTAGTATTTAATCACTTTTATATATCTGTTGGAAGATTGATACGCGATCGTAATCCTGTTAGAATTTGTACTGTGGAATCTCACATAGGTTTTTTTTCTTCCATTCACTGTTCTACTTGTTGCATGTGCCAATCTTCTACCAATTGCTAGAATATCGGTTCCACCAATATTTTTGACAATGGTTTATGAACAGATTTTAGGAAAGTTGAATCCAACGTACTGTGAATGTCATATGGATATTTAGGCAATTTAGATTAGTTTTGAATATTACAGAATTAGTATTTAATCACTTTTATATATCTGTTAGAAGACTGATACGCGATCCTAATCCTGTTAGAATTTGTAATGCGAAACCTAACTTAGGTTTTTTTCTTCCATTTACTGTTCTACTTGTTACATGTGCCCTTCTGCTACCAATTGCTACAGTATTGGTTCCATAAATATTTTTGACAATGGTCTATGAAGGAATTTTAAGAAAGTTGGATCCAACATACTCTGAATGTCATGTGGATATTTAAGCAATGCATATTACTTTTGAATGTTACAGAATTAGTATTTAATTATTTTTATATATCTGTTAGCTACACAACATTTATGACTCATTTTATAGTTTGGCATAAAACAACTCAAAATACTTATATTGTAACCCATAAAACAGTATTCATTGTCGAATTTCATATTTTGCTGCAAATGTAACATTATAAAATTAATTCATTTTATGAATTATATTCCCTTACTCAAATGTATTCTTCTCTGTCTTTTTCATCAATGTTATTGCATTATTCTTACGTAATTCGAAATCTAAAAAATTGAAAATCACATTAAAGATACTGCTTGAGCGATTCATGAAAAGTATAAAAAAGCAACAAAAACTATATACATATAACAGTTGAGGATTTAAGTTTCTTCTCAGTACAATAATAAATTCATTTAGAGACGATCATAACAGAATTGTGTAACAATATATATATCGAATATTTAATAGAGGTAAACATTTTATAATTTTTCATTTTCAGCACTCCACATGCCCATCAGAACTCTTGCATCTGGAGTGCCCCAGAAGCATTTCAAATGCAAATTCGTCGACGATGTTGCAGTTATCACGATAGACTCGCCCGGTACCAAGGTAATAATTGCCATAAAACAAAACCACAATAAATCATCACTCAACCGTTTGTCAATCATAATTGGTAATGATGTTTAGGTAAACACCTTGAATGCCGAAGTAATGGAGGAGGCCCGTCAGATATTAAAAGAGATGGAGGCAAATTCGACCGTCAAATCAATTGTATTCATAAGCGGAAAGCCAGGCAGCTTTATCGCTGGAGCTGATGTGACTATGATACAAAAAGCCAAGGACGAGCAGGAAGGTTATCAAATTTCAAAGTCAGGCCAGGAAATTTACAACAGTATAGCTGAAAGTAAAAAGCCCGTTGTAGCTGCTATTCAAGGATCTTGTTTGGGTGGTGGCTTGGAGGTGAGTATTTTATACATCAAGGAGAAACATTGAAATTGTTCAATGAATGAGTTTAATACTTTCTCTGTTTTTCGAGGCTTCATTCACAACAAAATAAACTAAGATTTGAGTCTCCTTGAGATTAGTTCAAGATTTACACCTCATCCAAGGGATTTCAGCATTTTTTTACTTTCTCCATATTTTTTTTAAATACGTTTTTTGGATGATATTTGATTGAAATTTTTAGGACACACTCACAGATAGTGTAGCTATACTCGGTGTCTCAGTGACGGATATATACATCCCCAAATCATTACGTATAAGCATTTTTTACTTTGAAGGAAGCGTTTCTTTCGTGGTTTGCCTTTTCAGTAATAATTAAAAAACAAATATTCAAATATTGTTATAATTGAGACACCGAACATACAGATGGAAGTTGGAAGTATGCTCAATAAATTTCAGTCAAATATCTTGAAACGTTAAACAAATATGCGGATAAAGTGGCCAAAATTTTTTAAATTCTGAGGTTACAGACTAGGTGTAACTGTGTAACAACTACACTTACAGGCTTGAACCTTGGTTTTTTTTAATCGTGAAAAAAGTAACTACCAGAAAAACCATTGATTGAACAGTATCAACGCTAAAGCACCCAAAAAATACACATTGATGTACGATTTCAATATATATGTTCCTGCTTATTAACTATTGATGTTACCGACTGAGTATACTAATTATTTTTCATGTGTGAACTAGTTAGCATTAGCCTGCCATTACCGTTTGGCGGTTAAAGACTCGAAGACGAACCTGGCGTTACCGGAAGTGATGCTCGGTCTTTTGCCCGGCGCTGGTGGATCTCAGAGATTGCCAAAACTCACGGCTCTACCAAATGCCCTTGATATGATGCTCACGGGAAAGAATATCAAGGCTGATAAAGCGAAAAAATTCGGAATCGTTGATATGCTGGTAAACCGTCTCGGACCTGGCGTCGCGTCTGCCGAAGAAAAGTAATAATCTAAACTAATCTAAAGGTTCTAAACCAACTAGCAGTCTCGAGTTTAATTTAATACTATCCCTAGCAAACTGTGTCGCCGAAGTGTTAACCGAAAATAACTGAGTTTTACGACTTGTCAACCGAGAAAAGTCACAATTAGCTTTCTGCGTGACTGGGTTCAACCGACATTTTAACCGGTTACAACCGTTTTGATCGATAAATTGCCAGTTAAAATCGGTAAATTTCAACAAACAAAATCTATTTTTTGTAAAGTTCGGTTAAAATGTCGGTTAAAAAGTCGATGACCCATCTTGCTAGGGATATTATGTAACAAGTGCGTAAAGCAGGTCATTTCCGTACAAGTTGCACATACATAATTTTTTGTAATCGTGGTTCGTGAACCGAGTATTCTTCGAGAAGGTTGAACGAAGTTACAGCTCGAGTTTTCCAAAAAGACGAACTTTAATCACGATATTTCAAAATAGTACATCACTATACGAGCACGGAAAAACTTTTTCTCACGAGTCTGCAATCACACGCGCTAAGAAAAAGGTTTTTCGTCGTGTATCGTATAACATTTTATTTGACAAGGTGTTAAAATGGTGTTTGACGGAATATTATATTCATCATAATTATTTATTTATAAAGAACTTTATTCTATTGTTTACACCAAGGTAGTAATCGAAATCAAATTCAAGGGTACGTTATTAAGCTAACTCTGAAATGGTTTTTCCCTCGAGGGACCTCATAATTATCATTACCACAATTTTTTTCGCGAGGATCATTTCGTCAGGTTAGAATCAATCATGAACATTGGTGCACTTAATTTGTTTGGATGCGGATTTTATATACAAAATGTTTGTTGTTGAGGTTTTGAACGGAGGCATTTATTCCACTCGGTGCGAGAAACGCGTTTTCACGCACGCTCCGCGTACATCAAGCCATTTTCGCGCCTTGTCAAATAAAATTTTGTACGATACTTGACGGAAAATTTCTTTCTCAATTTGTGTGATTGCAACGCTTTCTTCCGGCTCGTACTGCAACCTCACACTTGTGAGAAAAACATTTTCTCGCACTCGTATCGTAATGTACAATTTGGTAGGTAACAGAAGTTGATCTGGAAAAGTTCAGAAATAATTGGCACATGAGGTAATCCGGCATAATATTAGCGATTTCATATGAAATTACAATTTCGACAATTACATGGTTTGGGTGTAATTATAAAAGAACAAATTTATGAAATTATACGTTGATTGATTAAGAAAAAAGCTTAAGTCATGCCGTAAGATAAAACGTGCAGAGTCTAATAAGATAAGATAAAGAGAATTCAAAATGTGAGTCTGGGTTTTAATCAACCTTCGTAACGAGACTCGACATTAATTTACAACTTTTGTCGAATTCTCGTTGGCATAAGGAGTTTCGTTACAATATATTCTTTTCACACAATATCGGCCGTTAAACAATAGAGATATCCATCAACGGATGTTACTGATGTTAATCTGAGTATTTTCTGGCAATTGACGCAAGAATTCCGTAATCTAATTTTTGTATTATTGCATCGAATACAAAATGGCCTACAATTCATTGAGGCCCTCGTTAATGTGTATCACCAAATCCCTTTTTTTCTTAAATTAACTGTATTTTGTTTACAATAGTCCACGAGGATCGCAGATGTAAATTTAAACTTATTTTTCGTTTAAACGCACTTGTAAAGTAATGTAACGTAAAGCGCGAAAAGAAGTGGCGGTAGCGCTGTTCTTTATAGATACTCTGACGATAGAGTCATAAAAATTCTGTATTTTCATCGTAATTTCTATACCCGTTTGAAAAAATGAGAGGTAAAAAAGTTTGGGTAGCGGCCCTTGCATAAAATACAATTAATTGTAAAAAATCCTTGTCCTTTTGCAGCACAATGAGGTACCTTGAGGAAACGGCAATAAAAACAGCAAAGGACCTCGCAAGTGGAAAGCTCAAAATCGATCGTGGTCCAAAGTCGGTAACCCAAAAGCTAACAAATTGGGCATTCTCTACGGACTTCGTAAAGAATCAAGTATTTTCGAGAGCGAAGGCACAAGTTATGAAAATGTCCGGTGGTCTCTATCCCGCACCTTTGAAGATCTTGGAGGTCGTTCGCACGGGACTGGATAAAGGGCCTGCAGCGGGTTACGAAGCCGAAGCTCGAGGTTTCGGTTATCTCGCAAACACTCCTCAAGCTAAAGGTCTAATAAGTCTCTTTTTCGGCCAGACAGCTTGCAAGAAGAATCGCTTCGGCGCTCCAAAGAGTGCAACAAAGTGAGTAATCAGGATTATATTTTCCCTTTGCCTCTCCATAATGTTACCAACCTCATTCCTGTTTAACTGCGTGTTTCTCAGTAAAATCGCGGTAGTGGGAGCGGGTCTCATGGGCGCAGGTATCGCCCACGTGAGCATAGACAAAGGCTATAGCGTAGTATTAAAGGACACGAATAGCGCTGGATTGTACCGAGGTGTTGGACAAATTCAGACTGGTATGGAGAACGCCGTCAAGAGAAAACGTATGAGCAGGTCTGTACGAACGGCGAATATTTCAGGGTAACAAATGCCTTGTCGAGTCCACAATCCATCGTTCGTTTATTTATACGTTTTTCTTTTAATGCTTCAGCAATGAAAAAGATAAATACCTTTCGAATCTCGAACCGACATTATCCTACGATGCCTTCAAAAACACCGATATAGTTATCGAGGCTGTGTTCGAGGATCTCGCGATAAAGCACAAAGTAATAAAAGAGATCGAGGCGAACGTGCCGGAGCATTGTGTCGTTGCAACCAATACCTCGGCCATACCCATTACTAAGATCGCAGCTGGAAGTAGCCGTCCAGAGAAGGTGCGAACGCTTGTGTTTCACCCGTTTTAATCTAACAGCTCAATCTGCATTTACCGAGTCCCGTTATCCTTCGTTTGTACAGGTGATCGGTATGCACTATTTCTCGCCCGTCGACAAAATGCAACTTCTCGAATTGATAACGCACAAAGGTACCTCCGATGAAACAATCAGAACGGCCGTCGATGTTGGCCTGAAACAGGGCAAGGTCGTTATTACCGTTGGCGACGGTCCAGGCTTTTACACGACGAGAATTCTCAGCGCTATGATGTCCGAATTCTTGAGACTACTTCAGGAAGGCGTCGAACCAACGGATCTCGATAAACTTACTAAGAAATTCGGCTTCCCCGTGGGTGTGGCCACGCTCACCGACGAAGTCGGCATCGACGTGGGCGCGCACATCAGCGTCGATTTGGGCAAAGCTCTGGGAACCCGGTTTTCCGGAGGAAATGTCCACATTCTCGGCGACATGGTGAAGGCTGGATTCCTCGGTAAATCATTCAATTATTACGTACACTGTATAAAGGGCAATTCACATCAATTCAACCTTGTTCTGACCTTCGATTTCTTGGATTTCGTAGCGGATTTTTTATGTGGGTGCTTTGAAGGAAAAGAAAATTCTCTTTTTTAAATTTTCGGGACTTACCATTCTTTAACCCTTAGAGGGCTGGGATGACGCCTGTAGGCGTCACCCCCCCCAAAGTTTCGACCCTGGTTGGGTGATTGGGGGATTTCATTTTCCCCCTTTTCTATGGGGAGAAAATGCCTCAAATCCTGGCCCTCTAAGGGTTAAAGAAAATTTTTAAAAGGTGTTGGCCATTTGGAAAAATGTTTACAGATGGTTTGTCACAATTCAAAGTTTTCAAGCCTGGAACCAAAGTGGGCGTACGTTCAGACCCATTTTTTAAAAACTTGTATCCAAAAAAATTTATTTACATTTAGCGAGTAATGCGAGTGCAGTGCCAAATACATGCAGTTCATCTTGTAATTCATGGCTTTCGTAAATTATGATTTAACTATAAAATTAAGAAAATTACTTTGGAAAAACCGTAGCGAATTTTTGAAAATTGATTCAATACAGTTTTGAATTTTTTATATTTGTTTTTGTGCAAGCGAACGCACGCCCACTTTGGATATAAGGTTGAAAATTTCACCAATACTGTTTTTTTTTTAAAGAGTGAATAAGTAAAAAAATCTTTTAAAAACTTGTTTCCCTTTTAGAGTTGGAACAACAACATGAAAAGGTCACTGACCAACCCTGAGAGGTCGAGGGTCAGAGTTAATTGGTAAAATTGATGTGGATATATAGATATTAGACTGGGCCAAGAAAAACGAACAATTTTTTTTTTAATGGTACTGTGAAAATATTGTTCATGATGACAAAACAAATTATCCTGAAAGTTTGAGCCCTTAATATTAATATTAAGGGGTGTATCATTACAACTATCGATTTTTTTACATCTACCGTATTTATTATCCAAAACTCGTAAATTATGAATCTGAAAAATTTGATCTATTAATATTTTTGACGGAAATTGAATTTCCTTGAAAAAAAGCTCTCTTAGTAAATTTACGTAGAACGAGCCGTTTCCTTTTAATCGTGCCTCAAACATTGATTTGTTTTTTCAAATTTTTGTATGAATTTATTATTTTTGTAAGTACCAAACAAATTAATATTTTCAAAGATCAAATGATTATTTTTTGTGGGAAATTTAATGTTCTACAAAAAAGGTATCTTAACATTTTTCAGAAAATTCAATCTTTCAAGAGTTATTCGACATTTTTTATGTCGATTTTAATTATTTTAATGTCGAATAACTCTTGAAGGAGTGAATTTTCTGAAAAATGTTAAGACACCTTTTTTGTACTTTTTTGACTACTCGCTGTACAATTTAAAAAACCTACCGAATGTTAGCAAATGCAATGATAGATGTACCCAACATCATCATAATCGATATATCTATCTTATGTTGCATAAGAAATTTATGTTACTGAGACACTGTCATAAGGATTTCGTTTAGAGTAGAGGTCGATTTTCAAAACTTAAAAAAAAAATGCGAGTATCAGAAAGCCAAAGGCAAGTTTTTACTCACAGTAAAGATTTTATGAAGTTTCAGTTTTTTTTAATGAAAACATTACAACACTGCGGTTTGGTCCAACGGTTAATTTCCTTTCAGCCGTTGCAGGAAACTGAAAATTTAAAAACTAAATTTGTATTTTTAGAAAATCATCTTTCGACCAAGTTTGAGATAGGATATTCAACCTTGTGAAAAATGTAGTTTTGAGAAAAACGCAAAACATCACAGGGTATGAAAATCTACCTTTTCGTATTGCACATTAAGTGTACATTTTTGAAGCTCTTTGATATTGCTGATGATTTTCCTTCCTTAATTTTTTTGTAAACAATTTTTAATTTAAATTAAATTAAAAACTCATAGATCAGGGGCAGTGACCCGTTCAAGACCTTCTCCTCTAAAATCGTGATAACGCGGTGAATTTTTCAGAATTTCGAAAAAACTTTGTCACAAATTAACAGACCATGTCAGACACACAATAGGCATGTAAGATGTGGCGAAAACCAAAAATTGATTTTTTGTAAATTTATTTCTTATGACAGTTCGGTCGGTCTTCTGAATACTGAGTTCTTTGACGAATTCAATAATGAAACGAGGCTTGTCTGAATTCTTGTTTATTAGGACGTAAATCTGGAAAGGGAATATTCGTCTACGAGGCCGGTACCAAGCACAGAGACGTGAATCTTGGGGCTCTCGATATCTTAAAGAAGTACAAACTCGAGCCGAAAGGCAGCACTTCTGACGAGGATCGTCAGTTGAGGATGGTCACGAGATTCGTGAACGAAGCGGTGCTCTGCCTGGAAGAAAACATTCTCGCCAATCCTGTAAGTAGCCGCAAGAAACGGGACTTTCTTCTCATAACGAAATATCATTTTTTGCGCTATCTTGCCACCTGTGGCGCCAGCAGTCTTGACATTCAAATTATAATTGGCTCGCAGTTGGAGGGTGACGTTGGCGCTGTCTTCGGGCTTGGCTTTCCTCCATTCACCGGCGGACCTTTCAGATGGGTAGACTGGTATGGCGCCGGTCACCTTGTGAGAAAGATGGAAGAATTCCAGTCGCACTACGGCGAGGCCTTTAAGCCATGCCAAATGCTCTACGACATGGCTGCAGACTCCAAGAAAAAGTTCCATCCCCAGTAAATAAATAATCCTTTGTCCATTTTTACATTCACACATCGCAGTTTTCTCTACACTGCCGTGCATTTTTGCTTCTAAGCGAGATAGCAGCAACGCGAAAATAATCTAAAGAGAGATTGGAACGAAAAAAAAAACGACGAACGAAAGTCGCGATCTTAAAGTGATCACCTTTGCCTAGCGATGGTTAAAAAAACAGCAATTTTCCGATGCCAGGCATCGATCGTTGATATACATATATAAATATATATATTACAAAGGTTTTTACGCTCCTTAAGAATTTAGTACTTTCATATTTTTGGAATAATATTATCCATGTTATAGAGTAGAGAGCTACTGTAAGTATATATATTTTTTTCAACGCGAGAAAGAGAAAGCGAAAGATACAGAGAATTTGTAAAATAAATTATCCATATTATTATAACGGTGTGTGAAATTTCTAGGGTCCGAATGAGAAGACTGTGGTGGTGGCCCCCGTGAATCCTTTCCGCTCGATCTCTTTCTCCTCACAAAATCCTGAAATCTTCCGAGAGACTGATGTGTAAGAAATTTCATCGCTCGCGTCGACGTTGCTTTCGCATTTTACAACAAAGGTTTTTAAATTCCGGGATACTGGTAAATCTAATAATCGGGAATCTTGTCGCCAGCGAACGACGTAACCAACTACAAAACAGGTGACATTTTAACGAATGCAAGAGTTCTTTTAATTTTTTTTTTGTTTCGTTTTCATTGAATAAAAACAAATTTCAATAATCTAGACGGATTGGCAATGAAGAAGGCATTTTGCGTCATCTACCGGTCCCGCACACCTTGTTTGTGGCATTTGCGATGCGAAAAGAGGTTGGGTCCTTGGCTGACGCAAGACCCCAAGAGGTTTCGCGAGACGCATGTGTAACGTCTCTCGCGAGCGGGAAATGCGTATACCTTGCCGGTTAACCCGATCTAATGCGTCCTACAGCCCCGATACCGAGCGAGACGGAGGATTATCCGGTCTGAGCACCTGAACGAGGAAATGCAATAATATTTAGGCGTTTATTTAGTCTCTGGGATAATGAAAAAAACTCTCCGCAACTAACCGCTGTACTCGGGATCGCGGCCTCAAGTATTACTTGGTATTACGATCGGTCGGTATTCGTTTTGGTCGGTTCTACGACTTGAAGCAGTAGAAATGGTCAGTTATAGTAAAGTCAATACAGAGAACAAAATAAATACCCTATAACAATGAGAAATACAAACCGGAAACAATATGTATCAA
The DNA here is from genome assembly GCA_947507545.1 of Clistopyga incitator. NCBI lineage: Eukaryota > Metazoa > Arthropoda > Insecta > Hymenoptera > Ichneumonidae > Clistopyga > Clistopyga incitator. Next base: position 5,982,368 of record OX382173.1, on the reverse strand, counting down.
ATTTTACAGATTCTTTTAGTATTCTCTTTTTCATAATTCTTTTTCTAAAATCCACCAAAATTGTCATCCTATAATCATATTGAAATTGGATCCCGGCTAGAGGTTTCATCCTGGTCTTTTTAGACCAGGCCTTCTTTTGAAGGATGCAAAGTAGAACCTTGCACATTGCTTCCTCATTTAATTTTGCTCTTTACATAGCAACCTCTACGAGGAAGTATTATAACTGATTTTGGCTTCCTCATAGAAGAGTGGCTGGCAAAATTGTGAAGAGCAAAATCAAATGAGGAAACAATGTGCAAGGTTCTACTTTGCATCCTTGTTTTGAATAAATGAATAAATCACCGGCACATCTCATTTTTATTAGGCACAAACTTTTGTTTTACTTTATTAACTTTTCCGGAGGTTATAGCGAAAATCGCTATTTTTTCAAATATTCAGAATGGTGTAAAATTTGAACGACTTCACCCATCACCACCAAATTTGGTACACAGTATGGCTGTGTATTATTTTTCGTTTATAGAACATTTCAGTTAATTTGCTGAGATTCGACGTGATTTGTAGCGAAATTTTTATTTTTTACATAAATTCAAAATTCTATAAAATCCGAACCGCTTCACCGATTTTGTCGAAATTCAATACCAAACAGCATTTAATGTGTCTCTAGTTATGAAGAACTATTTAGCCATATCGGCGAACTTTTACGAAAGTTAGAGAGTATACGACATTTGTCAAAAAATTCAAAATTCTATAAAATCAGTATACATACATATATTTTCTTCAAAATTACAGCAATTGAAGAGGAATTAATATTCTACTTGCGTGCCAAATTTGAGCTTGATCGATCGTGCCATTCGCGAGTTATCGACGATTGAACGATTGAATTGTCGGTCCTGGGAACACACACACACACACGCACGCACATACGGACACATTTTCTAAACCATTTTTCTCGACGTTTTAGGTGATTCTAAGCATACTGACATGAAAATCTCGAAATTTTTTTTTTTTTTTCATGAAAACAAAGCTTCCTTTATGAGGAAGCAAAAACAAAATTTTTGACGGGGAACAAAATTTTTTTTATTTGTAATCATTTTTTAAAATCTAATCAAATTATGCAGGCAAACATTTTGTTTTTCGTTAAATACTGTTGTTTTCGGAATATAAATTATACGGTACTGTTAATTGCCCTTTAAAGGGGTTAACGCCCTTTACAATAGTCAAATGAAGGCTAATATTTTTTAAACTTTATGACAATTTCAAACCGTTCAACAATCGGGTCCAAGGTGTTAATCAAGTAGTAACATTATGTTTTAATATACAAATATATTCACAGCTGTTATATGAACAACAAATCGATCGATATCTGCTAGTGTCCGATGTCATCTTGTTTCAACCAGTTTTTTAACAGTGTAAACCGTTATATCAGACCAACTATGACGAGCAATAGTTTTTTTTTGTATGCTGAAAGATGCTTTGTCGATTGACCGTCCACATTTTTAATTCTATTACAAGTTCAGAAGATACTACCATTTGATTATTATACAATATGATTAAGTATACAAACAGCTGTAACTTTTGAAAAACTCATATTATTTCAAAATGTGAACGGTCAGTCGATCAAGCATTTTCCACTGATCAAAAAGACCCATGGCTCGCTATAATTAGAGTATTATTATAGTTTATTCGTTCAAAAAACTGCAAAAAAATATGACATTGAACATGCGCATATATCAGTGGATCTTCTGATCGAATATTGTCTGTGAATGTGCTTATATGTCAAGAGTTATTTCTCCTACATGAGTAACTGCTCGAAATTGTTAATTAAACTACCACAAACTAGAAAACCGTTTTTCAAAATTTACCACTCATTTGACCAGTGTAAAGTGCTCCGACCTCCTTGAAAGCTTTAGTAGACAATGTTTTGATTGATGTGCGGGTTTAGCAAGGCGATGACATTCGGACCTTCTTAAGAGCGATACAATCTCGGCGGATTGCGATAAAATGTATTCTATATGCATGGTCACTCAGAGCGGAAATCTATCCCGTCAGGCAAAATGTTCATGCGAATGATTGCGATAACGATTTTTTAATCCGTCATGCGGCTAACCAGTGCGTCTAGCTATCTGTATCGACGATACGCATTACTGATGAAAGTATAGTCCTGATTGCGTGTTCCCGCGTAACAGTAGCGCGGGGACTCGTGAGGAGGGGGTGGAGTGCGCAAAGCTCCCTCGTATTATGTACGATACTAACGGCACAGTGATAACGCGTCTATGCTTTTTTTTTCTTTCTTTCTTTAAATGTAAAAGTCCCGGACGACTCCCACAACCAATATCCAATCGACAATCATATCGTATCTCCGTATCTTCATAATAAAAAGATTGGGCGATACTCAAGGTAGAGCACCGTTCAAGAGATATCTAAATATAAACCTCGATTGAGGCGTTGTCTTCCTCAGTCTGTCTAGGCCGATTGTCTGTCACGTGGCGAACATTCCTCCTTTGTTCGATTTACACACAGTTTCCTCGTGATCGATAACAACAAAAATTTCCGATTTCCTTGGTGCAATAGTATTCATGGGTTTTTCCTCCTTTTATTATTATCATTCCATCAATTAAACCCACTTCTCTAACAGGAGTCTCAAGCGAACAACCTAATAATCGGCAGATCATGCCAGATTATTCTATGTTTGTTACATTTGTGAAGAACATTTTCATTTGAATGTAATCATAATCGCATGGTTTTTTGAATAATTGATAGGTGAAACTATTGAGCGGTAAAAAAGAATTGTTTCCTCAAAGCGATTGCAACGATTAAGCTCGCTGACCGGATAGACGAACGTGCAGTACCATGCAGTACGTTGTACCGTCTGAAGTTCATTATGTTACTTACCGTACTCAACAGATACGGTGACACCATACTGTAGTAGAGTTTTTTCGGCGTTAATTAACTACGAGCGTACACTGCAAAAAAAAATCTACTCGAAATTTAATGTATATGTAATGGAAGTATTTATTCATAAACTGGTACACTAAATGTATTGTACAATTGTGATGTCAAATTTATTTTTCGCACAGCAATTTTAATAATTTTCGTTAATTCCGCTGTAAAAACAATTTATTTTTTTAAATTTGCTCTAATTTTATTGTAAAAGTAATATTTATTGTAAACTCTACTTTAAAAAATGTTCTTTACTTTCATTGCAAAAGTACTTAAATTTTATGTCATAATTGTGAATTAAAATCCATTGACGAATTTATGAATAAAAATTTCCAGTCTTTTTTTCACAGTGTACAGTTACGCCGCTGTGCACTCACCGTGCTCAAAAATATTTGTTCGCGCCACGAAATTATTGACACACATAATTAATTTGTTAGCACAAATTAACAGCGTGAAAGGTATTCAACTATGTGGTTAATTACAGCAACCAAACAACCATACCTCTAATTTCATAATCAAAAAAATTATTACGTGAAAATTTCATCGTTGGTAGTCCATACAACTATTTTGATAGCTACAATTAATTCAAACTATTTACAGTAACAACCAAGTAGTTATTGCAACTACGAAAAATAATTGCCTGGACGAGTACTTGTCGCAATTAATGACAATAATGATAATAACGTCGATCGCTTCGAGTGTGTCACTCAATCCAATCACAAAAAATTAATGAGTATTATTATGTCGCGTTGCGCATCATTAATCATGCATCGACTACAAGCGCTGCGGCGGAGGAAATCGTTCGTGTCAGCTACCCCACACGTGCCTCCCGCATTCACATCTTATTCAGTAATTCCAAGGGTGGGAATTATAATGTTCCAACAACTGACCTTTACACTCAATCGCTTTTATGCTTTACAGAAGACAGCGGTGGAGAGGGGAGTCCATTGGACGATGATGATGATGATTTTCGCAAGAGACACGCAGTTGGAACGGGGCCATGTGTGATTTTTGGGAACGCTACGCATGATGCGCTGCGAAAACTACAAGATTACATCGCACTGGGAAGATCGTTGTCTCTGGTAGACAGGCGAGCGTCGTGGAATCCGCCACGCCTGCGAATCATTCGAATCACAATTTTGCAATGATAAATTATTCTTCCACTTGCAACGATTAAGAATTTTTTTTTTCGGCATTTATCTATCGATCTCTCGTGCTAATAACACTCGCGATGACAAGTCGCCCCTTGCGGCTTCTCTACGTCGCATTATCGACTCAGACGAGAAAGAATGTTTATATGATTTCACCGTGATACGTTTTTCTATCTGGCCATTCAATAATCCAGCGATACGTGGAACAAAGCTTTATCAAAAACGTGAACGAAACCACGGACGCGCATCGCTCGCGGACAAACGCTATTGAGATTGGAAAAATACTTCATTCAATCTAAAATTGTACTTTTTCTCGTCTCGAGGCTCGTGTTGTCGTTGCAATAATCGCGGCGGTATTTTTACCTGCTCGCAATACGGTATCATGCATTTTTTTAATTAATAAGAAAAATGATTCAACTACATTGTGGCAATGACCAATCTACACCTCCAAAGCGATCAATTTTCGTGCAGCAAAGCCGATATTCATAAACCTATTTATTGACTTACAGATGGATTTTTTTTAGGATGGATTTAAGTTAAATTTAATCGGTTTAATAATCCGATTTCTTCAAATTATCCCAATCGGATTATTCGTATTCGATATAGTAAAAAAAAAGTATAATTATTTTTTCAATATAATGATATTGAAAATATGTCTCGTCGTCCTGTATTTATTTCAAACCAAAGGGCTGCTTTTATTACATGCATTATGAATGCACGAATGCGTAATGAATGCATTATGCAATCATTAATGCATTCTTTTTTCCGAAAACAGTAGTAGTAGTAAAACGCTTTTTTTAACCATATAAATAGTCACATTTCTATTTTATATTTTACAAAATATTTCTATATTACTTTTTCCATGGTTATGTGGCCATCGACCGGGGTCCTTCAGCCTGTTTATTTATAAACGTAGAGATTTTTTTTTTTCGTTTTATAATCGGCTGTTACTGTTTATTTTCATATTTTGTGAACTTTGTGCAGTGTGCTTATTGTATATTGTTTATATTTGACCGAAGACATATTTGTATATAAACAATTCTTCCTAATTCTACGTAATTATTGAAGGGCTGCATAATTTTGAACTTTTTGTAGTTCGATTCCACATATATATGTAATAAGTTTTTTCCGTTTAGAAAATGACAGAGGATAAAGAATTTCGCAGCAAAAAACGCGATAAGTCTATTTTGTTTACAAGGTCTCAGAATCTTCGACACGAATATATTATCACAACAACGGCCTCGAAGAATTCTCTCAAACGGAAATTAAGATAATATTAGAAAACCCTTTTGAAAGTGTTGAATGCATGTTTGAAAAAATCTACTCCTCCATATCACACAATGTACACCTGGTTAATTGATAATCATTCGATGTGACACCAAGATAAACAACGTCCCTGAATCGAACTCAGTTATCCGCGTGATCGGTTCTTAAGTTGTAGGTGACGAAATTTCCAAAGCCCACGCAAAAGCTCACATACGGACATTCTCTCCAATCCCATTTTTCGAAATATTTTATACGATTCCACGTTTCAATGTGCCATAAAATCAAAACATCGAAAGCCACTTTAGTCTAAATCTAAGAATGCATAAATTTTATCGCAAGTATTTCCGTGTTGGGTGCATGCGGTTGAAGTTTGCATCGTTGGAATGCAACGACTTAAAAAACAAACTTGAAAACCTAATGATTACCGTCTTATTAGGAAAGTTATGATATAGGGTGATATTTAAAACAAAAATGTAATCGCCATGTCATTTAATATGTGCTTTCTATGATAATTTGGGGTCGCGAGACTTTTTCAACATTTATTTCGTTGCATCCCAACGATGCAAACTTCAAAACCATTTGGGTGGCATCCGGTATTGAATTGCTTCGATCGGAAAATCAATTTCCATCGTTGCACAAATTGACCATCTACAGTCTATAGTAAAAAATGCGAAAAATGAATATGGAGCGTATAGAGAGGTGACCAAGCGCAATTTGGAGCCTAATCCTTGGTTGGTCACGATATCGAGCGCATGCAGTGGAGCACACATTTCTATGTACACGAGCGTAGCGTTGGCGTTCGCACGCTGCGTGATGGAAACTTTTCAGTTGGCGCGATATAGAGTCTTCCGAGTGTCGATGACGAGAGAGAGAGCGATCGCGTTGCGATGATCGCTGAAGCGCTCTCGTGACGCGTCATATACGTCCCGGAGGGGCGTATGCGCGCCGCTTATATTTGTGTACTATGCGCTGTGTAATGCGAATTTGGATCGAGCGACAATGATCGAGCATAGCGAGAGCATCCCGCGTTCACGTGCCTCCTCGTAATACTCAACGAGCATCGTATTCGACTCAACCGCCCATATATCTATGACGTCACGTCCCTCGACCTCCCAGCCAAAATATGTGCACGGCGCCAAATAGCGCCCGCGAAGGCGTGCACCAATGATGATGTTAATGCTCTTACCCCAACAGCGTGTGTACTTGACCATCCGCCTTCTCATATAATGCCTATATATATATGTGTGCGTGCGTGTATGTAATGCATATGTGCAATTCTGTGCACCGTGCACGCACTCAAGACGCGTGGATTTGCGCAAATTTTGACTTTGGACTGTGCGTCGCGTCTTCGTCGATGAATTTGATGCGAGAGAGAGAGAGAGATATTTGTTTGTTTCCGTCGACGACCTCGTGGAATTTGCTTGAAAATAAATATGCCTCCTGATCCGAGAATAGAGCGCACTCGTTGATCGTCAATTGAAACACACGATATTAGATGGTGCTTTATTAATATGCGTGGAATCTCGTGGGTCAATAGTACACGTTGCCAGTGTAATTTGTATCAACCGGAGTAAAAAAGTAATTACGTTTCTCGAAGCACAAGGCGTCTCCGTTGCTCGTTATATTTGTTAAAGTAACAATTATTAAACGCAACGTCGTGACAATAATCTCACGATAATAAGGAGAAAGGGAGAAAAATGGGAAAAAGGTCACTGGCTGGGGTTCCGAGCTGACGAAATAAATCATGGAGAAATAATTTGTTTTTATAAAAATATCACAAGCAAGCTTGATACTTTTTTTCATTTAATTCTCATTTTTTCTCCGGCATATGTACAAAAGTCATTTTCCTTAACATCGATATACAAGGCTTGCCTACTTTGTTTCTTCCTGTTTGTTTCAATAGGTAAGTGCATGTGATTGTTTGTGTATTAGAGGAGAATGTGTCTTACAAAGATCTCAAACGTCATAACGTTATATACAATGTTACAGCGGTATATATATATTTAAAAAAAAACGCATCTAAAATAAATACTCTTTTTCTCTGGGTCACGCGATTAATAACGCAGGATTCACAGAATCACAGACGCACTTAGGTACACGTGTATTTAAGTGATTTATTATCATCGATTGGACACCAACTCTACTTTCGTACTCGCAATATTTTCAACAACAGCTGAGAGATATCCATTAGAATTTTCAGGTAAAGCCTGAGGCGCTGGATGCGCGTTTGCCGCCGAGCGACTAGAAGAACAAGAATGCAAATGAGCTCGACATCCGATGCAAAACAGCCGGTAGATTTAATCCTATCGCTCTGTTCGTTGATCCGAGAGCATTTTTTAGATATTGCTCCACTTGTTTCTTGTGCCCATTGACGTCGAGTGACATCCCGACGTCACGACGAGAGCACGGTGGTTCTCCCGCCCCCCAACGAATGTCAAACGAATGTTGAGGAGATGAAGAGAGACAAGGTGCCAGCCTGTCTCCAAAAGCGCGTGCCTGAGGCGCGCCCGGTGCGAATATTTCGCGTTAGCTTTATGTGCGTACACAGGGTAACAGGACCCTCGACCCTTTTTCAGGCTGCGAGCTGTGGTGGAAGCAACTGCGAAGGGTAATGCTGACGTTGTTGCATTCTCGGCGCAAGAACGGGCAGAAGGCTTACTCGAAGAGGCGCCGCGGTTGTCACTTGTTGCAGCGAATTCTGAGGAGCGTTACTTCCGCTTCCGGTGACGCGGTCGCGCGCGTGACGTTTAACGTGCTTGGCCAGATGATCGCTCCTCATGAACCGTCTCTGACAAACCGCGCACACGAATTTCTTCTCACCGGTGTGAGTTCTCTTGTGGCGAGACAATTCGTCGCTTCGCGAGAATTTTCTTCCGCAATCGTCGTAGGGACAGGGAAACGGTCGTTCGCCGGTGTGCGTGCGCGTGTGGGCCTTGAGATGAGAAGATTTGAAGTAATTCTTGCCGCAACCGGGATGTTCACATTCGTAGACGCGACGACGTGCCGTCGATGCATCGGACGTAGTCGATGATCCGGAGCTTGTGTTTGTCGTTACCGGTGAGGGCGCGGTGACCAAGAGAAGCGGAGGTCCTCGAGGAAGGATCATCGAGGAACCGAGGAGGCCGGTTACCATTGTTATCGGTGCTGGTTTCGGTGCGAGCGGTTGCAATTTTGTCTGCGCCATGCCTGCCAACGTGCATTCGCGATCCGTGTTTTTGTTGTTCACGATGATCTCCTCCTTTCTCAGGCTCATCTTGAACTTGAGACTCTTCAGGATGTTCTCCGGCTCTGCGATGGGCTTAAAGGATGGAGCTCCGGAAGTTCGTTGCTCCGTGGGCTCCCTCGATGGAATCACAGCTCCCGAGTGCACCGACTTTGTCACTGTTAGCCGCTGCGCCGATACTGTCGAGAGGCTTGCCGGACTGCAGGTACCGTCGCGGTTCGCTCGCATTATCACGGAGGCACGCGCGGGCTCGGGACTCGCCGGAGGCGTGCCGTCCAACAGTAGCTGTAACGTGAAAAAGACACAAACCGGTTCAGGTACATACGCACAATACAGGAAACGCGTCACACCCCGCCATTTATTTAACATTATTAAATAGCCACTCGCCACTCCAACCAGATTACATTTATCATTGCCAGCGTTCAATAAACGATCCTGTTTCACAACTAATTTTATCATCCCACTACTATCATTTTGTACTTGGCCATAAGTATGCAGATACTATTTATGGAAAGTGAATGTATCTTCTTGTTAATTACCTATTTTTTAAATTATTTGAAGTGTTGGCAATTTACATTGCTTGCAGCAATTATGGATCAATAATTTATCTTTTTTTTTTTCCACTGATTTAATATTTTTTATTCCAGGGCTCTTCTACTTAACGATCGTTTGAATACCGCCTATTTTATGGCGGCTCGAAGGATAAGTGAGAGTGCAAAGGCACGAGAGAACGGATCGTTGCACGGGCCGCTCCCGAACCTTTCGTTCGGTCGGTAGTATTTGCCGCTTGCCGATGCACGGCGACGGGGAAAAATGTCGAGGCTCGGTGCAAGTACATTTTGCCGCGGTCGATAAAATACTTAGCGAGGCACGATATTTACCTTGGCCAACTCGCAGTTTTCTGCGCAGAATCTTTTCCTCGGAGGCTCGTCCTCCTCGGTGTCCGACGGCTGGGGCGTTGGTGGCAAATTCGGATGGGATTCTCCATCGCAATTGAACCTCTTCGAACCGGAATTACCGATTACGATGTCTTTGGACAACAACTTTTCGCCGAGAAGCGCGGCAACGCTGAACGACGATTGCAGAGGTTCAACCTGTAATGCACAAAATAAAATATCGAAACATTAGAAACGCGAAATATTGCACGATTTACACACAATTTTCACATTTTCAAACCAACATTCATACTTTCGTGGACCATTTTTTTTATCAAGCAACCAATTTTTTAACATCACTTTAGTCCGAAATATTTTGATCTTGTTATTATTTTAATTGGTAAAAAAAGGTATTTGCAAAAATATTTCGCGTCGTTCAAATTTCGCGGGCCTCGGCGAATGACCATGCGATTCGTTGAAATTAGAGCGAAGCAACGACAATTTTCATTTGACGTCACACTAACCGCGCCAATTCGCGAGGATAGTTGTCAAATTGGGAACATGGGTAACCCGCGAGGTAATTTGAATTTAAAAATGAGAAGAAAAAAAATCAGTATTCCTACGCAAACATTGACGCGAATTATTGAAAATATAAACTTACATGAACGTGTCTGGTTTGGGGCGATGCCGGTGGGGACAGTGGAATTGGTGCCGAATTCATATTCGCTGCGCTTTTTCACAATCACCTTTTGACCGACGTAACAAAAAAAAACTCGTGAACTTGCAGAAAAAAATATATATCGCAAACTCGCGATATAAACTCGTGAGCGGAGTTTATACACCGAACAACGAACACCGCAATATTTTCAATATATATGTATACATATATAAAACTTAAAAAACAAGAAAATTAAAGCTTGTGAATTAATTTTCAGGATAAAGAAAAACTCGACGAATTTGCTTGGAACAGTAACACTCGCGTTATTCTTATTGTTGGCGAAACGAGAGCAAAGAACATACTCGTCGTCGGCGGTCTCAAATAGTAATGAAGCTTTCTCAGGTCAGGCGGCACGATGTGTTGTTGTCGGGTGTGTTGGTGATCATGCAGCGTGCGGTCGATCGTCCAATGAGAAATAGGGGCTCGCCCCTCCCGGCCAATGAGCGCCGAGCCGTCAGTTGTTCGGAGCGTGATCAGCGGCGTGCTGTTCACGTGCTCACAGTCTGACTGAGGTCGTGATCGTGACGTCAGTCCGCGTGTAGCGAGTGCGGTCGATACGTCATGGCGTCATTGCGCGCCCGGAGCGTCATGCAACTCGCTCCTATAGCGCACAGTTACAAGGAGGCCCGCGGGAGCGCGAAGCGACGAGATCACCGGGCGCTCTTCTCCCTTCCTCTCGCCGCCGCCGCCGCCGCCGCCGCCGCCGTCGCCGCCGTCGCCGCCTCTGCTCTTGACAAAAACAGATACGACTCTGTTGTGTACAACATAGAGGATAGAGGAGCATAGGTGCGTGGTTTCGCGCTGCTGCATCGGCCCGCAGCGAACGACTACGTACTACGCGACATCTCGTCAGCTCCCACCGCCGCCAGAGTCGCCGCAGGAGGACGCTCACCGGTTTACTATAAGTAGTATTACTACAGCGACGACGACGACGTGTCGAGCCTCCAAATTCCTATTTCGCTACCGTCCCTCTCGCTATAAAGAGAGCTCCTCTTTCATTAAACTCCGCGCGTCGCTGATACTTGTATACACTACGCTTTAAATTCTTTGATACTATAAAACTGTGTTATAGGTGTACGCGGAGCCTTGCCAGTTTGTTCTTCGTGCATTACCGCTCCTATCTCGAGGCACCATCGTTCCTTGATATTATAACTAGTTTGGCTCTCAGTTGCCGTTGCATACTTATGATTCGTATGATTGTATGCACTACAGTGCATATACTTGTTGGCGCTGTGGACGCTGAAAAATTTGCGCCTTGCGTGCCTCTGGGAAAGCGATACTGCGGCGATCGAGTTCCGAGGCATTCTGGCGCAGTCCCTACAGCTCACTTTTAAATATACCTAACGCCCACTGTGGCAACGAGCGAAAAGGAGCGCAATGTCTCTTTTTTCTCTTTCTTTCTTTCTTTTTTTGACTCTCCGATGAGTTGGGTCGGGTTCTCCCGGGCATAGTGTAACTGAGTTAACCGAGGAACGGATCTTTTACTTTTATCCATCGTCTTCCTTCTCTTTATATACACTGCCAATGTGTTTTCCTTTTGTTGTTCTTCTTCTTGGCCGTTCTCTCACTTCCCTCGTTTGTTTTCGTCCACGCAACGGCGAGAAGTCATCCGGGCCAGGCCCGCGAGTTACGAGCGGGACTTTCTCGATGACTTGTCCTCGCAAGCTTCGCCATCAGAGTCGACATCTAACTCTTCGCGTATGACCTTGCGACAAAAACATTCGTGCATTACTGAGCACGAGCTTGCAATAAGAACGAACGCGAAGAGTAGCTGACGAGTACAAGTTGAGTTAGGTTGTAGGTGAAGAATGGTGAGTCGCCAATGCAAATGCTACGACTATCTGAGTTTAGTTTGAGGTAAAAACCCGGAGATGCGAGTATCATAACCGCTACACAGGGTGAGACACATAAAGTGTTACAGATCAATAGCACTCAAACTATTGGTCTTATCCAAAAATGTTGCAGACAGCTTCAGTGTTGGAGAACGCCGTCATATTGGATCACCCTAGTTTTTTTATTGCCCGAGGCGCTGAAGCTACGTCAAGGTCAACTCCACTTGTAGAAATTTTTTTTAATTCGGTAATAATGTTTCGAAAAAAAGTACGTGATTCCATTTTAAAAAGTGACGATGACCTCGACACGCTGAGTCTGCGTATAGCCGTTGCTTAACTACTTCTACTAGGGAGAAATAGTACAATAAGCTGCAAAAGCGAGGGAATGCATGATTTAACTGAGGGTGAAGTTTGTTGCCTCTGAGAAGAGAGGACAGAAATAACACGTGATGAAAGTTAGACTCTCTCTCGTACTTCTTTCCGATTTTGCAATTTGAACACATTTCGTGTTCGCAATACGGACATAAAAATAGCACATTTTTAATCAGTGACAAGTACGCTGATGTAGTACGATTTTCATTACTCCCTAGATAGAAATTGATCATCTTCTTCCCTAGGGGGTAATAAAACCGAATGAAACATGGGTACGAATAAAATATTAGCAATTTTGCGGTCGGGTTACGTGTCAAGAAATGAGGTTATTTTGAAGAATTGGGTTGAAAAACAGGATTTTTTACCATATGAATGTGTTAAAACTTTTTTTTACGTATGTGAATTTGCAGGGAGAGTTGAAGGTGAGTTTTGCGATTACACGAGTGGAGAAAATGTTTATCTAACGAGTACTGTACAAAATTTTACTTCAAGGTGTAAAAATAGGTATTCAATGTACTCGAACCGTGCGTCATACGTCCTTTATCACGCCGAGTGAAATACATTTTTTTAACGGGTATGAGTTCATAGTCGAAGGCAAGAATGACAATCACACGAACTAAAAAACACTTTTTCTCTTAAGTGTTGACCGAAACTTTTCCACAAATGGTACCTCGCGAAAAGCGCAGTTTTCTAGATGGAGGTATGAAAACAAAGTTTTTCATCAGAATTTCGAACAACATTTCTTAGTACGATGTCGGAACCGAGGAATAAATAAAAGTTTTTTTTTTAAATGTTGAACGAAACTTTTCATTACTACACCGAAAAACTGTGCATTTCTCTGAAGGCCTAAAAATATACTTGACTGTATTTGTAACCACCACTCGTGCAACGATAGACTTTGCAATCGTAATTTGATAATTTATTTATGAAAATATTTAAATTGTACCCTCACACGAGGAAGCATTTCAGAAATATACAGGGTGTAAAACAGTCTGGAAACGGTCAAATATGTCGGAAAATATACATCAGATCGAAAAGCAAAAAAATGTGTGTTAAATACCTTTTGAAACGTTATCGAAAGACACCAATATTTACACCCTGGGTGGGGGTGGAGGGGCAATATTGGTGTCTTTCGATATGACCATCAAAATTTCTGCATCTTCAAAAATATCCGCCATCGGGGAATTTAAAGAGGAACAAAAAGGTGCTAAACATTTTCCTCTCAGAACTAATGTCACGGCGCTACAGCGTGCTAAAGTTTTTTTCTGAAGATGCAGAAATTTTGATGGTCATTCTTTCGATATGTTTAAAAAAAATACTCGACACGTATATTTTTGTTTTTGGATCCGATGTATACTTCGCGAGATATTTGACCGTTTCCAGACTTTTACACCCTGTATAACAATTCAGTAATTATTTTTACAATGAAATGTCTCTGAAGTAAACAAATAGAACTTGAATAAGGTTGTAAAATACAGATATCCCTAGAAGATCCGATACTAGTAGAATATAACATAGAATAGAATAGAATAACATTTTTATTCAGGTCCTGGAATACTAAATTCCCTAAGAACCAGAGCAAACAAGAAAATACAAAACAAATAAAATGCATGAGCAATGTAAGCAGCGGAGTATCGAGAAAATCTTAAACTAAATGGGGCGAGACAAGAAAAGTCGATGAGATGCGAATAGAGTACAAATAACAATAATAATACTGTACTAGTAACATTGTGTGAGAACATTTTTTATAGCCGTTATAACCCTTTTTGAGGAAACTGCTTCGTTTTACAAATTATCTATTAGATCTATCACGGTTTTTAAGGACTTCTATGGATTTAAAAAAACACTATATTACACAAATAAATACTTAATCATCATACTATAAAGAGTTTCATTATCGTTATAGCATACGTTTGCAAAAGCTTTGTTTGGAAAAGCTCCATTTGACCGGAATAATCAGAATGACTCGAAACAATTTCAAAGAATCATGTGAATAACAATAGTGGAATTCTCGTAGTTGTATTGCATTATACTCACTCGACATTTTCGAATGCAGATTATGCATTGCTCGAAGCTGATATTGACGAGACTCGACACCCAATGCATGGTTTTTTTTTTCACGGATTTAACTGATCTGGATGCAATTGAGAAGTCTTTTGGACGGCACAACATTCTTTTGACCTAATTCTTCCTATGGATTGAACTGCTACAAGGACAACACTCACGGTCACTCAGGCTCGATTTTATTCTAATCTTTTCTGTTCCGTTCTCTATTTTGATGACTAACATCACTGTTAGTCACCATATGTTGGCACGGATGTCGTTTTCACTGCGCAGATTAACACTGAACTGTTTTGAAGCGCGAGGACGTAAAGTGTTAAATTCTTTTTCAATTTCCACTGCAAATGTGCAAGTTGTGTAAAATCGTTTTCCTGATGAGTAAGAAATATTGGAGTATGCAGAGATCTAAGACATTTTAAACGACGACTTTCTTATCATTTTTCTCACCCACAAAAGTCCAAAAGAGTGAATTTTTATATTTAATGACTATTTAAAATCACTAAATGTGAATATCAAAAAATAGACAGTGGTCTCCAAAATGCTGTTGGTCCATTCTGACATCATCATGTTTGTGGCTGCGAGATGAAGGAAAGACTCGTCGAACAAATGCAATGATTACATCGATTGTTCGATTAAAAAATATATGACAAATTCAGAAAGTCGGAAGTGAATAAATTCCATGCTGTTTTAGAGCTTTAATTGGTCTTCAATAGCATTAGCACTAGATGTAGTCGCAACTGCATTGGTAAACGCACTTAAATGTTACAAGATTTGAGCTTCAATCGCAAAAATACAGAATTGGTAATTTCTTTTCCGACGCCGAAAGGTGTTGTATTCTTTTCTACTAATCACAAATACACTATCATCTTTTCTTAAATCGTATTGTTTTTAAAAGTTCTCTTTTGTCTTTCCTATAATTTATAGTAAAATAATAATTGAAATTCCGCAGGTCATCGCTGGTAGAAAATCAGTTGTGAAAACGATGACGTTTCCTAGGTAGCACCAACACGTTAATTTATATATACAACGTACTTCATGGCTATGGTGACGCCCTTTTTCATACGGAGTTGTTGACACACAGCATCGCGAAATCGTCACGCCTTGTTATTTTAGAAAACAAAATCTATGTTGATTGATTTAAACGTATGCATCGCGGGTGTTCAAGAAGATGTTCAGGTAATTTCACTTAACATTTTGTTTTACTTAATAATGTTCAGGTAATTTAACTTAACATTTTGTTTTACTTAATAATGTTTAGGTAATTTAACTTGACATTTCGGTTTTAGTTCGACTTTGAAATTTTAAAAAGTAACTGACAAAAGTTTGGTTTCCAGATAGACTATTATGAGATAAGGTTTTAATTTCACGTTTATTTATTTATGGTTATAAATTGTATGGTCCTGCACACATGTTGTGCAACTGCGATTATTTCGTACTCTAAAACTACCACAAAGCAACAACGAAGTGTTACAGTAATATCCAGAATACCTAGACTCATGTAATTCAAAAAATGTAAAGGTACACATGAGAATTTTCACTGAAAAAATTAGAACACTAGCGAATTAAGGAATATATATAAAAAAGTGCGCCCAGCAGATCTCTGCATGTTTTTGCAGCTTAGCAATGATTTACAAGGATTTGTTTCTTATAGTGAAGAGGGGTGCCCCGTAAAAAAAGAATATAATGTGTAAGAATGGACGATCTTAATACCGACATATATACGAGGAGACCCAAGCTTTTAAATTCCAACTCAAAAATATGATATTCAATACATCTATTATTAAGCACGTTTCTTTGGTTCTGCGTCAATGAACTCATCAGACTGGTGACGTAGCCAATCAAATCGAGTTCATTTATAATTTCCTGAGAAAAAAACGGTTTATTGGCATTCTTGCCACACATTCTAATCAATGTTATCCGATATTTAATAAACTGCGTATGTAATTAATTCAAAACATAATTTTCTTGCATTGGAAGTGAAATTAATTTATTGAAATATGTTGTAACACTTGTATTAACTCGAGTAAATTACTGCTTAGATTGATAGAACTTGTCTATAGAGCAATAGTAAAAATGCTTAATCGAAAGTCAATAATTAAGCAAATGTCCAATATATTCTCATTGAAACAAATATATTTGTGCTCTGATAGATTATATAATCGATAGTATCGATTGCATTTTCCAATCACACGGTAAACTTTATAACAATTGTATGGTTTTGGAAACAAACGCGATGAATGATTGTTTCGATAGAGGTTGTTCAATAAAATTCATTTTATGTATATCACTTTCATTGAAACAACGAGTTTTGTTTTCGTGATTTAATGCAAAAAGTCCGCTCAATTGCTATCGAATATCTCGACGTCGAGCGTTGTTGCCTCGGACCTCGGACGTCGAGACGACGCTGCGAAAAGACGGTCAAGTACATAGGCACGAGGCGCTATCGCACAGTGCCTCGCAAGTTCCGGCGAGCCGACGAGACGTGAGGTAAGTGCACGTCCGTGTTACTGGACAACAGCCACGTCCCCCAAGTCGCCCTCCATAAACTGTTACTTAATCACCGGCACATTAACGGGGCACCGAGCTCGGTTATGATCGTCCAAGAGAGAGAACGCGATACCGCAACGTAACGCAGAAGGCGTCTCATTTATAACTGCAATCTGTACACAGTCAAAAAATAAATCTTTCTTAAAATAAATATACTTGTATTGAAAGTTCCAATACATGAACCGTGTATTAAATTTCATAAAGCATGACATTAGATTTTCATATGAACGGCATTAGGAAAAATGTAGCGTTCGATAATATTACGGCACATTTGTTTCTGGTTTTTTTATCGCTGCAAGGTTTTTTTTTAAATGAATGTGTATGAAATTTCATAAACACTTATGTTGAATTTTCATGTGAATGGTATTTTAAAATTCAAATACATACGTGTTGGACATTTTAAATGGACTAAACAAGGATTAAGAAGAATTGAAATGTCACTGGAGCATATTTTTTTCAGACAGATTATGTTATCAGAAATTGTTGAGTTTTTGCCACAGAAATTTGTTTGCCTACACCGCGGTTTGGATCTACGACATACACCTATACCTGAGTACCTAATAATGCATGCACGTTATCAATGATTTAATCGTTTTCAGTATCTAAATTGTTATTGGACAGTATGCTCGACGTTCAGGAATGACACACGATCCGGAACCCCTTCCAATTCCGAATAGGACGTCCCTTTCAGGGGGATCCTAACAAACACTGGTCGATAACAAATTGCCATTCAGTGCGAAACCCGAAATCTATTCGTGATCTATCCAGCTTCCCTGTGGGATAACCCATTTGGGATGACCGAGCCTGAAACTGGGATTCCCAGGCAGATCTCTTCATGATCGGTTGCGATATGTGTTGTTACCGTTGCGTTATGCGCGTCTAAATGTGATACAAATCAAGTGTTCAGTGTGACTAAGAACGTTCTAACGGCACAATAGCTGTTCTTCGTACCTCGCTGTTCAGACAGCACAACGTGAAGTCATTGCGCCGTCACGGTGTCGTTACAGTATTGTTATCCACGCTGTAGAAGTAGTGGTGCCAGATTCACGGCAGATTCGCGACGTACATGTCGGCACCGTGACATTGCTCCCAAATTCATCACCACGATGTTTCTTTCTGGGTTTTTGCAGTCCCTAACATCGATATCGCAGATAAGAAGAAAAATTTGTAATTCGATAACGGAAAAATCTTTCTGGGTTTTTGCAGTCCCTAACATCGATATCGCAGATAAGAAGAAAAATTTGTAATTCGATAACGGAAAAATACGTGAAGTAATCGTATGTTTTTATCGTATTTCGTTTTCAGTTTGCATTCTCTGCTGTAAAGTGCTAACCAAGAATTTTTTCATTGGATCTGTTCTACTGTACAACATAATCTGCATATACTTATTGAACACAGCAAAAAAGAAAAATAAATAGCAGGTGATGCAACCTGTTTATGCTTTTAATAGAGATGCTTGAAAGCCAGACATTTTCGAATTTATTTTTGAAATAGCGTCTAACAAGGTTTATTTTCAGTTCTGAAGAGAGACTTGCTGACGTTTCTATTTAACTATATATATATATAAAACTGCACTTTTAATATAAATTGCTAATTGCAACAGTCCGTAATACTACTTGGTATTCTTCATATCTAAAGTTCAATAAGCGATAACATATGAAAAATTTAAGCCCCGGCCTGAACAACGCCTTGACGACAGAACTACCTTAATGTAGCCCACGGTACATCGTCCGCCTTTCACACTTCTGCTCATGTAGCTCAGAGAATAGTGTGTTGGATATTTTTATTTAGACTTTATTCATTTACTCAGCAAAGCCCAGTCTAATATTTCGTATTCTCCTTCATCCCGTACACCTAGAAAATAAAATCGACTTAACGGGATTAGAATCTATGCATTGGAAATAAATTGTTTTATATGAATGTTGATCTAATAAATTTTATAAGTCTCAAATAAATTTCTTTATTTGTAAGTAATTTACTTTCTTAATTTCCGATAATTTCTTAGGTTTCAATATATTTACTTATATACATTTAATTAGAAATTACATTAGAAATTACATTACATAAGATAAAGATGTGTTTGATTAGTTCATAGCGCAAATATTTTATAGTTATAGTGGTAGAATGAGTTTTATTTGCACAACTTTTTCAAAAAGTTTTTTACAAAAGTTTTTACCAAGGTTTATACATGTTTATACATTGTTCGTGCTATCGTTCATTCTCATCTTTCCATCTTTCATATTATCCTCAATTTAACATTTCTTTTACACCCACAGCTCTCTTTACACTCTATTTGCTCTTTCTTTTTATTCATTTGCTGCATTTATTATCACTTCTTTAATTTCTCTAAAATAATTACATATGCTTCTTTTTATTCCTCCCTTTAACAAGCCAATCACATTTTCTACGTTTAATGTTTCGTGTTCGCCTTGCACACTTTCTTCCAAATCTGTTCTTGTTTTCTCTTTCACAATCTCTCTTCCAGATCTACATTTTATTAGGTGCTCTAACGTTTCTTCTTCTATTTTGCATAGTCTGCATTTTCAATCTTTTTCTCCTTTTTTTTCCGCCCTCCCTACATTACTACATCTTAATCTAGCCCACATTTCCTTGTCCTTGCCATTACTATCCTTTTCTTCCCAATATTTCTAAGGTTTCTCTTCGTCTTATTAATTCCCAATATATTTTATTATAGGTTGACTTCTTTATCTTATCCTCCTCATCTTTCATGATTTTCTTTTTTTAATTATTTAGTCTATTGTTTATCCTTTCTTCAATTCTGTCGCATTCTTCTTTTTCGCTAATCATTTTAAGTATATCTTTATTATCCATCTCTTCTATTACTGATTCAAAGCATTTGCCCCATTTTAATGGTGTTCTATTTATTATTGTTCTAATTTCTCCTAAAAAACAGATCTTTGGCCACCTTGTCTCATCCATTCTTAGCACTTCTTTTAAATATCTTAACGCCTTTTCCCTTATTGTATATTCCATATCTACCACTCCTAACTTTCTTCTCCACATGTATTTGGGTGTTGTGTTTCTCACTCCTAATATTTTACAGTTATATAAATATAGATTTAATCAGAATAAACTTTCACATCAATATACGACAGGAATTAAATCAAATCTGTAAATAT
Organism: Clistopyga incitator; assembly: GCA_947507545.1. Taxonomy (NCBI): domain Eukaryota; kingdom Metazoa; phylum Arthropoda; class Insecta; order Hymenoptera; family Ichneumonidae; genus Clistopyga; species Clistopyga incitator. The sequence continues at coordinate 5,962,243 of OX382173.1, read as the reverse complement.
TGCATTTTTCAGAAATTGATAGTGCATCAAATAAAATCCATTATGCGTACAAATTCACTCTATAGAATTATATCTCTCCTTTGAATGAACAAAGACGTATAAGAGCTGAATTCAGTTTTTCATTATTCGACATTATCACCTAAACGTTGAAATAAATGGATATTGGATTAAAGAAAAGTTTCAATCGATTTCCATACAAAAACCATCAATTAAATGCATGCAGTCAATTTAACTAGATTTTTTTTTTCGGATTCAAGGAAGTATTTAGTAGCAATAAATAGAATATTTGTTTCAGTCTCCATTGCATAATTTTTCGCGTCAATTCCGACAATAATTTTCAGTTGATTAAAGTAAAGAAATTTTGAATAGATCATTTTAGTTAACACTAAAAAATATTTTTTCCGGGTCTATTGTTTGTTAAGTTCTTAAGCCAGCCCAGTTAACTCAAATACAACTGTAAATGTTTTCCTACAGTCTTTTCTCACAATTTCCTTAGTCTCGTAATATATTCCTTTTCTCGCTTGATTATTGGAGGAAATTAATTTTTTTCCGAATGACAAGCTGCATAATATCTGCGGTCGCTTCGCAGAAACGAAACACTTAGCGTCGACCCAATATATGTTGCCTCTCTATCGCTTCTTGATAGAGGAAATAATTTATAAAAATGTGGTCCGGTATAATTAATTTGTTAGAATTTGCGCGAAAAAAGTTAGAGTATCTGGAATAATGAAAAAAAAAAAAAAAAAAACAAATCAATAGCAAGCTCGCGATGGGTCAACCAGCCGAGGACTATAATCTTGCTGTGTTGAAGACTCGCACATCCGGTCGAACAGTATCACGAACAAAGCGCGTGTTCGTATTACGTGCTCTCTCTGCAATTGGCAGAACTTCATTCTTTAAGAGCGAGCCCGCTGCGTAGGGGCGGGAACTAATGCGCCGTGTGTGCAGCGAGAGTGTCGCACTCAATACCGTTATCACGGTATGTGCAGGCGCTCCTTTCTATTTGCTCTCGTGCAATGCTTTTTTATACGGCTATTTTCATTTTTCATTGTATTATGCGAATACTTTCGATGAAATTTCCAGGAGCGCAGCAATAATCGCATATTTGCAAAAATTCGCATTAGCGGAATTTTTATTTGTACGGGACTTTTTATTTTGCTTCCTCGGGAAGCTTTGTGATAGTAAAAAAAATTTTTTTCGAGATTTTCATGTCAGTATGTTCAGAATATTCCAAAACGTCGCGAAAACACATTTATAAAAAATGTCTGTCCGAATGTGTGTGTGTGTGTGTGTGTATGTACAGATCATTAATCCTTCATAACTCGAAAACCGTTTGAGATATCAAACTGAAATTTATATCACATGTTGAAGGATTGAATTCCTTTATTTGGTTCAATTTTTAACAAAATCTATACATTCGTTTGTTTTTTACAGCATTTTGAATTTCCCCGAAATTCTCTGTACGCTCTCTAATTGTCATATTTTTTGAGATAACGGGCTAAAATTTGTTATAAAGTTGAACTATCGTGATCCAAAGATCGGTATTGAATTTGCTGAAAATCGGTACAGCGGTTCAAATTTTATGCGATTTTCTATTTTTTCAAAATTCTCTGTATGCTCTCTAACTGTCACATTTTTGGAGATATTAACCTTAAATTTAGAGCAAACATTGTTTATCATTGGACAAAGTTTGGGATTGAATTGGGTGAATTTGATGACATTTGTAATTTTTCGAAAAAAATTTGTTTTGCTGCAAAGTCCGTACATATTGAAATATCCAGTTGAAATTCGGACTAAATATGGGTTTTCATTTTGCAACACAACGCGACACGAGAAAAGTTTTTTTAAAAAGGTGACAGATTATATGTAGCGTAAATTTGTTCGATTGACCGATTGAGCGATCGATTGAGTCGATTCACGAATCAAACTAATGTATCACAAAACAAAGCTTCTTGAGGAAGCCAAAAGTGATAAATCTAATTTCCTACAATGAGAGTAGGATACACTGCGACAAAAAAAAGAGAGGAAGCAATATGCCAATGTAGTTGGCAGCATTTTTTAAATTATATTATGCGAATACTTTTGATGATTTTTCCAAGAGCACAGCAATAATCGCATACTTGCAAAAATTTTGCATTACGGAATTTCCATTTGGCTCCGTTGAAAAGTAACTACGATGAAAAAGTATTGTTGATGATAGATGCTCGCTGCTTAAAATGTATACAAAGTTGCCATACACATGTAAAAAACAAACGCACGGTAAAATTCCATGAAAAAACATTCACGGATGTTTGTTTGCTACATTATGATGGGCAATTGGGCAATCGACCTAAGCGATCGTGCGCAGCCAGCATAGGCTTTTGCCTATCGTTCAGACACGCAGGCAAGTGAGCTCCTCGCACGTCGTGAAGAGTCACGTACGCTGACCTCGCTATATAATCGTCAGGGTTTTTCTTTTTTGTGTCACCTTCCAAGCTCCGGATAATTAAATGCTGTATTTACCCAAGTGGAGTTCTTTTAATCGCTGCAACAGGCCCTGTCGTTATAATGATGCTCCCTAACACAATGCCTTGATGGAAACGGTTCTGGGCCATTTGTAACGCACCAGATTTTTTTTTTTTTTAAATAAAATAATTAATCCTCAAATTGTGGTAATTGAGTAAACTCGAAAACGTTGACATACAAATTTTCATAGACATTTAACGATTTCCAATGTTCGCTAACATCTAGATCAGCGATTCGAACAAACCGTAATCATTGATTTTCAATGTGTTTATCAATGTTATGAACATTTTTTGCGTTTTATTTAATTTAGAATTTTCGTCGGAATCGGTAATTAAAAACAAATAAATTTTTCTCATTTTATTGAAAATTGGTTTTGTCGTTGGCCTAACTGAGATTGTCTCTTGGAATTATTGCTTGTATTTGATTTTAAGGAAACAATAGCTTTTCCGGGATTTAAAGGCCACAAATGAATTCCAGTTAGAAAATCACTATAACGAGGCGTGCGTGAGTGAATGCTGCGTGTTTGTAACATTATTCGCCACGTGTGTTGTTTACGAGTCTAACCGCTGTCCTCCGGCTATATATATAAATACCTTCAAGTAGCATCGTGTTATTTGGAGGAACCACGTGGCGTTTCGGATTTTAATATCTTGTTTATAAAATATTCGTTCCAACGTAAATGGCCGTGACCAAATTCAGAATAGTTCCGATAGTTGGAAAAATTGAATAAATCTGATAAGTCAGAAGTTATTTATTACCAATAAATTATAGCATAATGTGACAATCGACAATACGCAAAAACAGTTGCCAGACAAAATGTGCTGCTAGTGGTTTAGCTATCAGCTTGCGTCTGAGCATCATGAGTCATGGTAATTAAATATTTTTCGGCTGATCATGTTACCCTCGGCATGCGAGCCAATTATTGTTATTTTCGAAGTTATAAATACTCTTTGCTCAATGATAAACACCTCACCCTTCTTTTTGGTTTATCGATTTTCCTAAACAAACGGGTTTGCATATCAAAAACACCGAAGCTTAGTCCAATTCTGCAATGCTTGCGCACATTCTACCAAAATTTGATCTCTTTCTGCCGAGTATTTTGGCTGAAAATAGGGTTGAAAATGTATGAAAGTGGTCGAGGAAGTATCACTGCCTATTAATACGAGTAAAAGATAAAATCCGATTATTCTTATAAAGTGGACTCGAATGCAATGTGACGTTTTCGTAATAACGGATAACCGATTGGGAATCAAGAACTCAGAAAAGGATTATTTTTGTTACGGAAAAGCAGCAAATAAGAAATATGGGAAAAAAATCAATGTACACCCGAATAATGATGAATGTGACAAGATGAATCTGTCAAGTTCCGGATCGAATTAGTTGACTGCAAGATGAGCCCTTTTTTTTATTACAAATTTGTTCATTGAGTAGGCGGTACATGATGAAAGTAGGACTAAAGATAGAATAAACACTATTAACTTGAAAAACAATAATTGTGGCACACGGGTACATACATTTGTTATTGTTTTTTAGAAGGGTTTTTTAGCGTTTACGCTGGTTGTTGACGATGTAGTTTGAAAACATGATAATATCTCTCGAGGTGGAAATTTTATGTTTCTGTTTTTTGAAGGGGCACTCGTGCCTTGAAAGAGTAACCCTGTACGCAAGAGGAGACCTTAATCGGCGAACGCGGTGGCGCGGAAGAAAATTAAAGAAACGTGCATCACAGTACGGTAAGGTCACGTGTTACTGCTCGGTCGGTAATAAAAACTGTAAAGCATTGGCGTCTCAGCCACAATTGGTTTTTCGGGCAAAAGATGAGAAGTACTGACTGCTTCTTAGTACTCTGTAGTCAGTACTTTTGGCTTTTTGTTGTAAAAATTAACCGTAGCAAGAATAATACTTCGGAAAGATTCAGCTATCTCACTCGCACTTATAGTACCTCGGCATATGAAATATGTACCACGTGACACGTGAGTGCGAGAGATATAGTTGCTGCACCACATGAAAATTTGCGGAGTTGCCGACAATTATTTCGGAAGTGCCTTTAACTTATTCATTACTCTCAAATTGTAATCGGAATGCACATATCATGCGTGATATTTTATTATCTAGTGCGTGAATTATTCGCTTTTCGCAGTTTTTGTCGAAAAATTGAAAAAAAAAAAAATCGAATTTTCATTACAGATTCCTCTGCGGATAATTGACCCGTAATTTTTTTGTTCGAAAATCAAAATTCCGACTAATTCACGCACGAAGTTCACATCACTGGCGACTGTATTTAAATTTTCGCTTCGATCCATTCATAATTCGCGAAAAACGGCGCTTCCGAACTTTCGAGGTGGAAAGTCGGTATTTCACATTCCCTGAAAGTGTCTTGATATTTCGGTCGGTATGCTGGTAACTATTCATATCTCAAGATGCTTTTATGAATATGCCTATGACTCGAGCTCATATCAAGGAAGCCAATGGAACCATTAGCAAACGACCGACCGACAGTTTGTCAGATATCTCAAATGCTCACAGCATCAACATCACCTGTATTACGCACATTGGGTTTTAGAGATTCCTTCCTTACCGACAGTAGGCTCCAAATCTCAATATGTTTTCACCGGCGACGTAAACCGCCATCGGTGGTCCATCTCGGAACTCTTGGTCCGAGGGGCTAGGTGCATCCGATAACATGCCTCATTTTCAAAACAGCTGACAAAAAATATTGTCGGACCTTCATCAATAATGATATGTCTTAACGAAAAAAAGAAAAAAACACTCGCGTCGACGTCTTATCAGTTATTTTTTATTTATGTCGAATGAGGAATAATATCATTTCCAACCGGTAATTCAGTAGTCTACAGTGATGAGTGACGAGCGCGGAGGTCGAAAATAGAGGCGGAGCCAGCTCCCCGCTTCTCGGGAGCGGCGAATCCCCCGCTGCCGGCGCCGCAGTCACGCCGTCACTCGGAGTGGGGGATTGTTTAGCATCGGGTTTGTTTAGTTGCCCGCTGACAGCGGCCGAGGGACGGTATGGTGTTCGTGAGTGTCCGAAAATCGAGTAACGTCCGTTCCATCGTGCGCGCGTAATCGTCGGAGAGATCCGCTGGTGCGGTTGAAAACGCCTTTTTACGATAGCCGTTAATGTGGCATAGAAAACAAATAAAATAAAGAAATACTCTCGCTCCTTTTTCACGCGACGTGAGAGATATACATATATATATATATTAAAAATAACAACAAATTTGTGCCAGTCTTATATTTTCCGTGTCGCTAGAGAAGTGCGCGCCTAAGCGATATCCAAGCTCGATTTTCTTATCGTCTCTCTGCTTTGCGCTATTACCTCGCTTAAATAGTCAATCTGTAGACATCGTAACTGCGTTGGTTGCATCAAGAGTAGACTTGGGCAAAAATTGGTGAATGAAGAAAAGGAGGGATACTCTCTTGAACGTGTTATTGTGAGCTTGTATATCGAGAAAGTTTTTCGGCACGCGCCAACCAACTCGTCACCTCTTATCAACGTCCTCTGCAAGAATTTTTATCAGCGACGTTAGGGGCTGCTGCTGCTGCTGCTGCTGCTACTGCTGCTGCAACAAGCTAATCGTTCGATATGTCGCCGGTCTTTTGGTGATGGCAGATATTAGAGGATGTCACGTCGCAAGCAGAGCAACCCAAAGCCGCTGAAACGTGAGTCTCCAACCGCACATTCCTATGACCTTGTCTTTTGCACTCTGGCCCGTTGTTGTAGCAATATTACTATCCGAAATGTTCGATGTTGCTTTTTATTCACTTATTGTTTTTCTCTTTGCGATATAATGTGCTTTTTTTTTAAATTGAATATAAGAATTATCAGAGAGCGTTAATATTGGCGGAACCGGCGTGTCGGCCAACCTGCGCACGCGGTGTCAAGCAGGTCACGTGGCTGGCTGCAAGCTCGCCAGCTGTGCGCTGGATGTACCGGGTTGTCGCCGCAACTCCTTACCTTTATCTCCTTAACTTTCAACGCCTCTTATTGCCAATTCATTATCACTGTTTAAATGTCATTAATAATTATGTGCTCACTTGTGTGGAGACAAGTTTTTCTGTTTTCACAATCGGAATACTGAATTTTCACGCCGAAGAAATGAAATTGTTTGTTCGTATAGCCTTCGATAAAATTCTAAAACTATGCAAAAACATACGTTACTTGGTTCTGGGGTATTAAATACGTCGACATTTCTTTGATAACATGGAAAATACTAAAATAAATTAACGTTCGTCACGATAGTTAAAGGCATGTTTGAAACAGGTGTATCATAATATACGTATGTCAAGTCGAACAAATGAAATTATTCATTCGGATAGTTTAAGAAAAAAAAAAAATTGAAACTATGCAAAAACACAAGTTACTTGGTACTGAGGTATTAAATACGTGCAAATTTCTTTAATAACATGGTAAATACTAAAATAAATTAGCGTTCGTCACAATAGTTATAAAGGCATGTTTGAAACAGATGTATCACAATACGTATGTCACGTCGAACAACAAATGAAATTATTCATTCGGATAGTTTTTGAAACAAAAAGGAAATTATGCAAAAACATAAGTTACTTGGTACTGAGGTCGAAATTCCTTTGATAACATGGACAATACAAAAATAAATTAGCGTTCGTCAGAATAGCTGAAGGTATGTTTGAAACAGGTGTATCATAATACGTATGTCATGTAGAACAAGTGAAATTATTCATTGGGATAGTTTTTGAAAAAATAAAAATAAACTGACACTATGCAAAAATACGAGTTACTTAGTACTGAGGTATCAAATACGTCGAAATTCCTTTGATAACATGGAAAATACTAAAATAAATTAGCGTTCGTCACAATAGCTTAAGGCATGTCTGAAACAAGTGTATCATAATACGTATGTCACTTAGCCGGTCATGGTACAACGTTCTATTAGAAATGTTGATACTTGAAGTCACTTGGAAAGAAGACCGTGAGAAATATGAAGGAAAAACAGTCAAGGCAATTAATTCATCGGTCGTAAAATGGAACGGAAATTAATTAACGCACGAGTTGTTGAGATTCCACGGGTGTATGTCGAGATTAAGCGGTTATAACGCAGCGATATTTGACGCGAGAGGATTTCTTTATTAACGAGGAAGGAAATGTTACGTTGGGGAAAAAGACGGCGTGCTGCCATCGCCGGGCATTATCGCGGTTTCCCATCAAACCAAAGCGTCTCACTTGCATTGCTGCGCTTGATTAACTATAGATTGTCGCGTTAACGCAACGTCTGTTAACGTCACACGTGCTCCATGAGAACGTCGCCCCGCAATGATGCTGAAGTTTGCATCGTTGGAATGCAACGAAATAAATTTTTAAAAATTCTGTGGACCCTAAACAATTATAGAAGGTACAAATTTAATGACATGACGATTATTATCATTTTTTTAAATGTCATATTATATTGTAGGGCCCTAATCTTTGATTTTTCATATTTATTTGTTCAGTCGTTGCGTTCCAACGATGCAAACTTCGACAGCATGACCCCGCACATGGCTGCAATCGCGTACTGCGAATCATTGTACCAATGGTTGACCGGTTGTCGAAAAATCTCTGTAAAATTTATATTTAGATTAAGCAACTATGCCCTAAAAACTAAGTGTGTTGTGCCGAAGATGTTATATCCTAATCGTTATATTTTACTCGCTTTTTGCACATATTGCAAAGACCCAATGGTTTTTTGGAGGTTGAGAAGAGAAACCGAAAGAACCAATCACATTTATGTCGGAAGTATTTTTTTGAAGTACTTTTGTTTTATTGGATCACTCGTTCATATGCCTTATGCAGATTTTCACATTGCACTTCTCCTCTTTCGCCCATAGGGAAATCACAGGGCACGGGAATCCTTCGGAAAACCTGGCCAATACCGGCAGTTTTATTTTTACTGAGTTTCTACTGTATGAGAATACATTCGAAAGTCGAGAAAATTGCCTCCCGCTCAGCTATTGGTGCGCAAACCAGAGTTGTAAATCCCCGTTAATTCGTGAGATGATTTCATAATAGTGATATTTAGCAATTATAATACGATGCCTTAACTTTTGAATAGCTGCAAAAATGATTATTTTTCAATAAAAATTCACAGTAATTCATTTTAAAAATGGGAGAAAATAATTAATGCATTAATTGCTTCTTCCATTTTTTTCCACTATTTCTTTCTACATTAAAGCAAAAATTTGTATTTATTTAGCTATTCAAATGCTTACACACTATTTTATAATCACTACACATTATTATTATGAAATTAGAATTGCAAAACAAATTGTACTGTAAACTATATCTCATAAATTAATGGGGATTTACAAGTATGGTGTACCGCTAAGCGGTCATCAATCCAAGTTATGAGTGCAAATGATGTTACTTAACTCTGGGGACCCCCAAAGTCATACAGCGACCACGTGTCCACTGTTGTCGGTTCCATCTTGGAAATGTAATTTCCAGGCTAAAAAATGCATGAATAGCCACGGGAGAAATTGCAATTTCTTTTCCTTATATACGACAACCTGCGTCACATGTATATCGAGTTTTTGTCACATAATAGATTCTGATAATCATAATAGGATACAATAATTTGAACCTTTGGTGTCTATTTATTGCTGAAATGGTTGTAAAGATTATTCTGCTATCTTTATGCGTTAAATTGGATGAAAATTGAGCGTTGGAGGAGAGAGAAAATTTTTCAAACTTGAAAGTTACGGGGACAGTAAGCGCGCGCGCGATTTATTAAATGATATTGAACATAATGAAGTCGTGTAAAATAGTTTTATGTGATTTGTGTCGCGCCGCTTTTGGAGTAACGTGCGTCACGTGGTACGACGAAAGTCGCGCCGGCCACTTTCACGTGTTCTCCCTCACGGTATATGCCATTGCGCTGTCGTTGGGAGACTCGTCGAACTGGTCTCTCCCTCTCTCGCTTCCTCACTCTCGTGGTCCGTGGATCTGTAAAATCCGATTAATATCGTATCATATTCCGACGTCGAGGAGGCGTGTAAGGACGCGTGATGGAATTAAACCAATCGGCACCTTGTCAGTATTATTTATTATTAAGTTTGATAAATTAACGAGTACGAGAGGTAAAAGTTCAAAGAACATTTAATCGCGTGATGAAAACTCATTCATAGCTCAAACCTCTCGGCACGAATGTATCTCGTTACACGATTTTTTTACACACTTATTATAATAATATATTATAATATTACTCGAGATTTGCATAGACATTATTAAAAAACACACACACACATTGTTTCGCAAATTAATGTATTCCCACTAGTAACGCAAGTGAATGAACGGATTAAATAAATAGGCAGTTCGTACACTCTTATAGACTTCGTCAGTTAATTAGTTCCGTGTATTAACGGAGAGCGGAACCTTCACTCGGTAATGTCGCGTAGCGAGAATGCACACACAGTGGTTTACTTCCACCGCCAAGGGGTTAGTCCTCCGAGTTAAATAATTCAGCTGCTGAGCACGCGAAATAATCGGTATCTTTCAAAAAGTGAAAATAAAATTCTCTCAACAGCAAATAATGAATAAATGCAATAGGAACTTGAATAACAGTATTTTTTCCATCATATGGCTTCAATTGCCTTGTACATCCCATCCCAGTACATTCTGCCCCTTTTATACACGATAAGTTTCAATACAATTATCCAACTAACAAACAAAACAGAAAGCTTGAGACTTAAATTTGTAAATTCAATTTAAACAGAAATAGCAACACCTTAAGGCCTATTATCACCTTTTTGTAGGAACACACACGTCTTATCTAACTATCGCTTACATCAATTCTCATTTGTTTACTAATTGTTCTTGAATAATATAATATTCATTGTCAAAAATTACTTTTTGTAAATCAATAAAGTGCTCAGGAAGATTATTTGTAGATACACTGTCGATTAAGTTGAAAATACGAGTTTGGCATAAAATTAATGTGTTATGCATTTTTTTAATGATAAATATCGTGCTTATCATATAAATATTGTTATTTCATAAAATACGTATATTTTAAACGAAATTAAATACGCGAAACCTATAAAAAACTTACCATACGGTATATTAATCTTCAAAATATTTTCATCAGTGTTGATTACTGCCAGTCAATTTCTATATTACCGAATCACTTATCAAAAAAATTCTCGTTTCAGTATATTATCAAGTTTAGGCGCTAATTTATACGTTGTGTCATATCAGGATTTATTTGTTTGTCTTCGTACTCATAACTGGGGTGTGTCACACCCCACACCAAACTCAAAACTGTACAGTGTAAATTTTAATGTCAACATGCAAGTGAAGTCACGACTGACGTGACACTATCTCTAAAGGTTCAAATTGAATTATGGTCAAGGTAGGGAGTTGATAATATCGCTCGTCACCTTAAGAGCATAGTTCGAAGTCCCCGTGGGGTGCATTGCACCCCAGTAATGAGTCGACGGGTTCATGTGATACGAAGAAGACCACCAACTAAGTGACTCATTGGATGGGTTTAAAAAAATATAATTGCCATTCTTTTGATTTAATATTGTTCCAAATGGATAATCATTTCGGAACATTCATTTTCCAGTGTATGGAACTCATGATTGTAATTTGGCTTCTTTTGTTTACTGCTGATAAGAATAATACAGTACTGATGATTTTTTTAATCACAAACTATGACACTTGTCGCTTGAATAATTAGAATACTCGATAATAATCATCGAGGAAATCAACAAGTAAAAGGTTAAAAAGCATAAATAGAATATTGCAGATAATGAATAATTTACTAATGGAATGAAAAACTTTCTGACGTGGGAATGATTCCTTGTTATTTAACCACTGAAGAAAAAATGTTTGTAATATCGTACAATACAAGTTTTGAATTACATAATGTTAGAAAGATTTATTAATCAATCTATCGATGTAGTTGATGGATCGTTTATATTAAAGAATCACTCTGGGGATAAGTGATCATTAAGAGCCATCACACGCACGTGACCAACTTCTTTCACGGTGCTACAATATAGCGGGTATCTCAAAATTTTTTGTACAGAATATGCTTCGACTAATCATTCGAATCGTATGAAACTTCTTTCACAAATGCAGCATGCATTGCGTTCAACTAAGATATTTGGTGCACAGTGATTGCGAGGTGTAAACGACAATAAATTGTATTAAAATTAAATTCCGCACATCCAGACATTTTGCCCATATCAATTTCCTGGACTTTTTACACTGTTTTAAGCGCTATAGCACGAATATCTCCTGAGAAAAAAATTTCCACTCAAACAAAGCTTTCTTTTTAACGAACCAAAATAACCATAAGCGTCGAGTACAAATTTCTATAGCGCCTTTGAATTTTTTCGCGTATCACTGTTGGTGACACTAAAGTACCACTTCGCCCTGGCAATTTCTACTATATGACTTGTTAATTTTTGCCAGTATTCTTCTCTCCGTATCGTCGCTTCGATAACTGTAATAATCGGTTAACTAAATAATATTCAAAAACGGGAAAAGGTGGATGAAAGATACGAGTATCGGTATCTCGTGTGAGAGTTGGATATCTCGTTAGTAATCTAACTTGATAGGCAAGCGTTACCGAGCGAGGCATCGGTGAAGGAAGGGTTGAGATAGGCGGAAGCGGAGAGAACAGAGGAGAGTCGAGAGAGAGAGAGAAAGTCGAAGAGGGAGAAGACCCCGTGCGGTGAGGCAGCAATCACCCCCCGTCGAGCCTGAGCGTCATATTAATAACCGATGATTTTATAGAATGCTTTATTGAATCGTGTTCACGGTAAATAATATCTGAGCACACCATCTCTTGGTGTGCCGCGCAGTTGTTGGCGGGAGCGAGATGAAACGAAAGGAAATAAGAGGCGGGTCGAGAACATCGCGAGAGTACCTGCGCGCAGCTGTCCGGTCTTGTTTCTAAGATACTTCTTCCCGATTTCCCCCTTAGAGCGCTACATCGATATACATACTGTCCTGCGAACTGCATATACATGTGTATATATATATATATATGTACATCTGCATATATAACACACATATATAGATGGTTGCTCAGGGGAGTCTCACGCTCGTCACTCCACGTCTTTCCCAATCTCACTTCTTACAGTTGCTGCATTCTGCCAGCTTCTGGACGTTCCGAGTGTCAACCCTCTCACGGTTCGTTTGCCTTCGGACGACATTCTCGCTCCGCTTCGTGAAACCGAGTATCGTTAAATATTTCCTACGAACAATCGACGTTCGTAATAATATCAATTTGTTTTTCCAGTAGAAGTTTTGCAATCAGAGCTGAAACACTCTTATTAACGGAATTAATAGTAGTAGGACATCGAAACGGAAGATTTCATTGACGCCAAAGACGTGGGTGGGTTACAGAGTCGTAAATTTCCATTAATTCGTAAGATATAGTTTGCAGTACAATTTGTTTTGTAATTACAATTTCAATACTAACTTTTGCTTTAATATGGAAAGAAATAGTGAAAAAAATGAAAAGAATAATGATTTTCTTAATGCAATCATTATTTTTTCCCATTTTTTCATATGGATTACCGCGAATTTTTTTGTTAAATAATATTTTTTGCAGCTGTTCAAAAGTCAAGGCATCGTACTATAATCATTGAATATAATTATTATGCAATGATAATTACAAATAGAATTGTACGGTAAAGTATATCTCATGAATGAATAGGGATTTACAAGTCTGGTGGGTTGATTTCGTTTTCATTGATTTCAACGAAATTCTTCTTTGATTTCGATGAAATAGTGCAGTTCCATTCCAAAGAGAAAATTTCATTGCATGTAAAGAAACAGTTTCGTTGCTTTAAAGAATTTTTTTCATTGATTCAAAAAAACGGTCTCCTTCGTTGATTAAAAAGATATATTTGAGGGCAGCCAGTGCTGGGAATTCGATTGTCCGACGTTAAAAGGCAGTGGTACTTTCGCCATCACTTTCACAATTTCAAAACGTATTTTTTTCCAAAGAATTGTACCTATTGGGTTTGCATTTTAATAGAATACGCAAATGGTTCGTATAATTGGGCTAAGCTTTTGGTTTTCCGAAATTCAAGTTCTTTCATTCAGAAGTAGCACAAAACCGAAAGTGAGGCGTTAATAATGGCGTTTAATATTGAGCGAAGAAATTTGCATCGCTGTATCACTAAGCGTTCAACACGTATAGGGCTGTCTCTCTCGCACCTAACCTTATTTTTTTGTTTTCCGGCTCTCCCGAACAAACGGCTTCGATTTTTAAGGAGACTGTACGTTAGCCCATTTCTGGCATACTTAAGCACATTCTCTCCAAATTTAAGCTTTATCTGCCGAGTAGTTTAGGAAAAAATAGATCTCAAAATGCTGAGCTGAGTGATGGAAGAAGTGCCGCGAACTCTTTAGTGATATCAAAAGAACTGTGGCGGTTTCTTTGATTCAATGTCACCACTTTTCATCGAGTTTGAAGTCATTCAATGAAGAAATCGTAGTGAAATTCAAGTCTTTCTTTTCATTGGCGAAGATTTCCGTGAATCAAGGAAATATTTTTTCTCAGTGCAGTAGAATTCGGCTTCACCAAGTCGAGTGATGGTAGGACTGCCAAAAAAAATCCAATACAATTTGAATTTTAGGTGCCACTATCAAAAAATATATTTGAATTATTTAACGCGCGCTTAATAACCAATGTATGTTACGCTAATTTTTGTTACAATTGTAATTTCAACATCTTGTTTTACACACGATGATGATTTTACACAGACGTAAATAATTTTCAATTAGAAATTGATAATCATACTTTTATTTGTTTGCTCGTTTCTCAACAAAATTGACATAAACGATTCTTTCTCGAAATTATTCAAATAAAATAAATGTAATACACATGCGTTATTATATGACGCATTGGATAACGAAATAGAACTTCGTGATATAGATGTGAACAAGCGGGCTTCCGAAGAAGGTTACGAATGCAGCCCGCACCTAGGCACCGAAACGTCAAATATCGAATTTTTTTCTTCGTTTTTTTACCAACTCTCTTTTTGGCCTCGCTATTACCGAATACTACTACTACTATTTCCGTTATCATTATCAGTCGCCTATTTCCTTTATCATCATCACCCTCTCTCATTAACCCCTCAAGTACCAGCATCGTTAATATCCGTTGCTCTTTTTCAGCGATATTTCGACTGTTCACTGAATTTTTAATGCAAATAAAAGAAAATCATAAAAAAATTGAATAATTTTGAGAAATCGTTAGTGGAACCCGGGTTCCGTCGATTCACTTTCCACTTTTAATTTTTTTTTCACCTGGCTGCATAGGTCGGGTTAAATGTCAAGACGTATTGTTGCATGGATCATTAGCCGTGTAATCTGACTTTTATAAGCTGTGATGAAATGGCTAATTGTTTTAGGAAAAACAGCCACGTAGGCGTTCATAATCGAAAGTGCATCACTAGGGAAGACGTGTTAATAAAGAATTGCATAAAAGTACAGATCATTAAAAAAAAATACGATACGAATCTTGGGACTAAGACTTAATTTATCGAGTGTTTTTTGACGAGTTTAACGAGCAATCTATGAAACCTTAGTTTTTATATTGCGAAGTATTAAATGCTATTAAAAAATAGTTTCAATTTTTATCGATTTTTACGTTAAAAATCATCAGAGAAGTGCAGAATTTAATTTTTACCGGGTTTTATTGGGTTACGAAAAAAAGTTTTTGCGACTTCTAATGTCAAATACTTTTTTACTAACTTCCACTGTTTAAAGCGAACTGACTGGAAAGGTCCTACACTACGATTAAAACATTTTGTTTCTCTTTAGATGAATCGGTGATTGTGATTCGCAGTAGAAAAATAGATATAACACACACGGCCGAATTATGTTCGTATAACCAAGGCGGTAAATTTTTGTCGTGCTAACGCAAAGTCGCTTGGACTCTCGGGGTCGATGTTCGATTAATTTATTCTATGCGACTTGGTTCGGCTTTTAAGCAACTGAAATTTGCATTTAATCTGGTAATTGAGAGCGAACAATGAATAAAAAAGAATGAGACGCGAAGTGGTTTATTAATTAACTTTTTAGTTTCTTGAGTTTGAACGGTAAAATGTCTGAACAGATTTTTATCGAATACAATTAAAGATGTTTCAGTCATCACCGATCACGGATCGGTGGTGAGATGGTTTTAGAGAAAAAGTGACCAGTTATTGCGGCCATTTTTTGGTGTGAACTCATAATGAACTCATAATGCAAAAGCTGACATTCATGGACATAACTTAAATAAACTTTCGAAAACGTACATTTCTCAATTTTACATAAGGTACTTTCAAAATCACATGGATACGGGAAATTCAGCCGAGGAAAGGAATTCATTTTTATAAAAGCAGACTATTTAAGTGGTGATCTTTTGATCGACAATCAACATTCTTTCTATTATAAACCATATTGATGGTCCTTTATCTCAATTCCAAAATTTGAATTAACTTTTCTGGTCGTGAGCCCATGCACTGTGAAAATGTTATGTTTGTACCGGTATGTAAAGTTCGGATGTATATACAGTATATTGATTTTCAGTCATTAACAAATACAATATCGGTATATTAAAAATAAGCTTACTGTAATTTCCAAATCCCAGTATCTCAATTTTCACAAAAAGTATATTACCGTGAAATTCATTAATTCGCTTCGTGAATCTCAAATAGTTTTGTATATTAAAGTTACTTGGATTTTTACCGGTGTACTTGTCGGAGAAATAAAATCACCGACTATATGCAGATTATTTGTTGTTTTTTGTTAGTGTTGTATTGAAAACACGTTAGCTTGAGCGCGCTCGGCAGGAGACGCGAGTACCACGAGGTGTTCCACAAAGGAAATTGCGGCAGTCGGAACAGCGGTGACATAAAGTTGCGGTTGGTGCGCGTACAGAGTTGCCGCGCGCTGCGCGTTTATCAGTGTCGATCGTCTTCGGTGGCGCGGGGTGTGCGAAGAGCCGGCGGCGGTCGACTCGGTGTCTCTTCTATAGCCGCGGTGAGAGACTCGGCCGCCGCGCGTCTTCGAGAAGGTTGCGATGCCGCGACGAGAGAGGCCTATGAGGACGCGGTGACGGGCGAAGCTCCGCAGCGCGCAGAAAAAGGGACAACAAGAAAAAAAAAAAAAACAAAAAAAAAGGGACGCGACAGAGCGATATGTATAGAAAAAGGGAAAGGGAGGAAGAATCGCACGGGCCGGAGAAAAGGTCCATCAGGAGCCGCGGAGGCGTTCTTCGTTCTCTCTCCTCTGCATCCTTTCTCTTATCTCTCGCCCGGCTTCCCTTATTTCTTCGAGTTTCACCAGGAACGCGAACGCATGAATCTGTTGCGTCTCGCTGATGCGGCGGTTTGAGCGCGCCGGTTGCGCGCGGATCGAGCGGTAGCGAGCGTTGCTGCTGCTGCTGCTGCCGGACTCTGTCCGTAACAACCGGCCATCGCAGATGTCTCACCGCTAGAACGCGCCGCTCTTTCTCCCACATGCTCACCCATCTTTGTATTCTCCATCCCTTACTCTCTTATCTCCTCTCTCGTCTTCGTATTCCGTGGTCCTCTGCTCCTCTTCTCCCTTTCCCGAAGCAAAGGACCCCGAGATGGACCTATCGTTTCCTCTGATCTCGCCTAGTTAGCCCTCTTCGCGTTTTGTGCACCTTCTCCGCCTCCCCCTCCCCCTCCTCCTCCTACTCTTGGTTCGTCTCATTCGTTTTACATCTCTTTCTTTCTCGCTCTATCGTTTCGTGTCGCTTTCAAACGCTTTCTAGCGATATTACGTTTTTTATCTACTTTTTCCTTTATCTAGTATCAATCGATAAAATTGATATGAGTTACGAATGTAATTCGTATTTAATATAGCTACATAATGATTTTCCAAAAATTGTGTTTTTCCACTTGGAAGTCTGCGGCTCTTTGTCAGGATTTACCGAATTTTTTTATTTGTCCGATGAGCCGTATACACGGTGAGCGTGTCCTCCGATCGTTTCCCGCGCAATTGCTTTGCCGCGTCTCACGAGCCGATATACAAGCGGCGAGTGAGGACGGCTCATAAATGCAGCGGACGGGTGCCGCAACGTGGAGGTCCTCTCGTACATATATATACACGCAGCTCCGGTCTCGGTGTTGGCTAGCAAAGGGAGAAGAGATACGAGAAGAGAACACCGTGAGTGCAGGGGGCAGCGCGCGCGCGCGAGTGTACGCGAGAGCTGTACGTTAGGTGCTCGCGCGAGGGGAGAGCCTCGACGGAGGACCGCGAAGGGCGAGCCTACAAATTGCTACACCGCATTGTGGTGTCACTCCAGACTCCCGCGACACGGCCCTGGCATCGCTGGAATGGTGTCCGCGGGGAGAGCCCCCCACCTCTCCGCCGCTTTCTTACTTCTCTCTCCATCTTCACCTCTTCTTCCTTTATTCCCATCCTTGCGCACCCGGCGAGAAACCCATCACAACAATCGTTTACTTTTTTCCTTTCTCCTTTTATTATCCTATCTTCTCGTTATTTGACGATGTAACTCACATCTGTTACATATTCGTAGCTCGTAACAGATTCGAACCGATATCAATTCGGAGAGGAATCTAATAATACGAAGTTTGTCTTGACTCGTCTTGAAAAATAACAAAATTATTGGTCTGTATAAGATGAGTACTAAATACTATAACAGCAATAAAAATATTAACTACTATTGTTGCTGTATAATAATAATAGCAACGAATTATCAATCGATTGGTAAACTAAAATTGTTCACAACAAATTTGATGGAAAATTATATGTATATATTTTTTGTTTCTGCAAAATTTGACAGCATTATGAATTTGCGATAGAAGCTTATAGAGATTATAAGAAAGACTTAGGAAATACTTTGAAAAGAATCAAAGAATTGATATCATAAAAATAAGAAAATGATGATGAAAATCATGAAAATCAATGTACGTAATATTTTCGAAAAAGTTAATCGGATATAACTTTTATTTGTGATTGTTAGTGTAAAGCATTTTGAAATTACGGTTGCACTGTAAATATTTGGCGGTATAAATTGTATTCACAGTGAGTAGAATTATAAATTCCATTTAGAACGTCAAAAGACGTTGATGTAATTCAGACGATTCTCTTATAGCAATCAACATTTTTGTTGTTATTGTAATCGTCATTGTTGTGTTTCATTATAATGCGGTCGGTGGCCCCGATTGTTGATAACGGAGTAAGCGCAAAGTACCGATTAAAAATTTTCCACTCGCTTTTGTCTTCCTGCCACACGCTCGCTTACGGTATCCCGGTAGATATTCCTAAAGCCCGTTTAATGTGCATATACGCAGAGCGCGCGACTGATATATCCATATGTGTGAATATATAGGTATATCTATGTAATTTGCGATGCATAATGTTGTATAACATTCCAAAATCCGAGGGTCGACGATTCGCGGGACGGCAGACTGGGCGCGCACGGTTGTAGAAAGGCCAGCGTGACGCTTTTGATCGACGGATCGACGAGCGCGACGAGCGTGTGTACATACGGGGTACGTGACGGGAGGACGAGGTCGAAATCTCGTATCGGGCTACTATCGAGCTCATTACGCTAATATTCACTCGAAATGCCGGCCGATACTGTATCTCGATCGTGCTCCGCGCTCCGTAAAGGCCTTTTCGCGATTCCACTAACCCGTGCGCTACTATACTATACATATACATGTTATACCATACTGCAGCCGGTCTATAACCCAATGCTGCTGCTGCTGCTGCTCCACCACACTGCCTCGTGTCCCCTTGCGCCCTCTTCACTTCCAAGGTCCAATAGAATTCCGCATAAGTGTGCATTACAGATCCATTCCACGCAACCAAATATGTGTACACCACTATGCATCAGTGCACGCTGCTGCTTCGTCCTCTACTATTTTCAGCTTATCGGTCAGTTGTATTAAAATTATTTCATTATCAATATGGGTGATATTGTATTAAATGTGTTATATATTAAACCCGGGGCTACTGAGTTTTATTGGCTATTGACGAATTTTAGGAGTTCTTAACCTACTTCAGTACTACACGGAAAGAAATGAGTAGTTGGTAAAACTGAAAAATAGGTCTTGGCAACCAACCGTAATAGTTGATATAGCGTCAACTACTCAGCTAGTTGAACCGTCTACTTGGTTGGTTGAAGAAACTAAAATGTCGTTGCTAGAATACTCGTAGTAACAGGAACCAATTGAAATCGTAATCCCAAGTATGCGCTTAGTTAGCGGACGCAATTTATTTCAGTCCAGTTCTAGGTTAGAATTCATAGCTCACAACTCACCTCTAAGATATATAATAGAAACAATGAGGTTAGAAGCGGGATTGCCATACATTCATAATGGCATAGAGCATTACTAAATTCTAATCCTTTAAATCTACTTCTAACTGTACACCATTTACTTACTGTATATTTAGTACGGTCCGCTGTAAATACACGATTCGGATTCTCCGGTTGGGCACTTTGGAAAACTCAGGTTTTTCACACCGCACAATGGCGTCTCTTGGACAACTTTGTTTTTCGCGTACACATTATTAGTTGCAAGAATCAACCAATTAGTTTTAGGCGGGTTGTGATCGGTAGTAAAAATCAACACGGAGGATAACGAAACCATTTGAACCGTGTTGACAACTGTTGCTAAGGTATTATTTAGGGAGGTATGGAAATAATCCCTTAACACGTTGACTGCCACGCGTGTTTACAACACAATCCCCGTCAGGCCACCCGTGCCACTGTAAGCCGAATACGGGTGACGTGGCCTGATGAGAACTTTTGCTGTCACCCGAATACGGGTGACACGGCAGTTAACGTGTTAACTGTTGCCGGCGATAATTGCGCCACCGCACGGCTCTTGTCAAAGGCAGAATTGCTATTGGTTGTCGGAATCAACGCGTCGGTATTACTTACTTTTTTCGACAACTATTCACGTAATAGTTGCCTCAAATAAACTGCGGCGCAGTATATGCTGGAAATGGTTCTCAAAACTACTTTTTTCTTTCTGTGTATTTTCACAGAAAGATGTAAGGTAGTTTTGATTGTTTTCTGCGTTTTTGCGGATTATTTTTGTTTCGATAAATATTTCGTTCAGATTGGGTGATAAAAACCGGTGACGATGTTACCTCGAGATTGAACCCTAGCCTTTTTTTATTAACACTCTTCATCAAGCCAGTCTAACTTACAATGCACTCGCAACCGACTTAGACTACACATACCGCAATCACCATGAGCGAAACTGCTGACAACCCATACCGATATAAGCGGCCGTATGTTCTTCTGATTTTCCGGTGTTACAGAAGTTTACTTAGAACGCTGTTTATTTGCTTTCAACACCGGTAAACTTTGAATGTCGGTCGCGTTTGTGTTCATCGCTCATTTGACTATGTTATTATACAGGGAAAAATCGTAAAAATTGCGTGGGTCTTCTTTCGACTCTCAACTATACGATCTAGTAATACTCATACCCTTGAAACATTTCACACGGGCGCAAAGTGAACCATTTTCTCCAAATCCCTCATTTGCTGATAATCCTGTCTTTATGTGTCAGGCGAAAGCAAAGTAACTTTTATGTCAAGTGGCGGTCCAAAAATGAACAAAAAGTGTTTAATTACATTTTTTCATATTCAAAGCAAAGCACATACCAAATATCACTGCAGCCCACAGTTGTTTTCAAATAAGTATCTGCTTTCTAGACAGACAAAAATTAGTGAATCCTTTTCTTGGAATCCAGAAAATTCAAAATCTGTGTTTCCATACAAATTTGAGAGTCGATTTTTAATATATTTTTTAATAATTTTTTTGCAAGACTCGTTGTCACAAAGCAAGACTGTGTCACTGTTCTTAACGTGAATAACTTCTCGTTGTTTCTCTCTCGCGACTGTTTTGGGTTATTCCGATACTTGATAGCGATTAGAGTGTCGTTCGGGGGTGCGGTGAACGCGAGGGCACCCAAGAGTATATAAGGACGAGAGAATGAGCAGGAGCGTCTGTGTTTTCTCAAGCCCGCTCGCACTCGAGAAACAAGAAAGAAGGAGATAAAGAGCAGAGAGCCAAGTCGCC
This sequence comes from Clistopyga incitator, assembly GCA_947507545.1. NCBI lineage: Eukaryota > Metazoa > Arthropoda > Insecta > Hymenoptera > Ichneumonidae > Clistopyga > Clistopyga incitator. The sequence continues at coordinate 5,940,665 of OX382173.1, read as the reverse complement.
GCCGTTGCCGCCGCCACACTTTATTACATACTATACAGCGGTTTGGTAGCCGTTCTGTTATAGTGGGCCGGCTTCTTCTCAGCTTCTTCTCGGGTTCGCTGCGTTCTGTTTCTCGATACATCGTCGTTGTTCACGATTATCTGTACGCACGTGTACGCACCGCGCTTTGCGCTCTGCACACAAGACGAATATAGAGGACAAACGTACGTGTCGTACACGCTTGAACTATTTCTCGTAAACCCTTTCGTGTCTCTGACAACTCGGACCAACTCCTTTATTCATATCTTATAACTCCTGTACAGTTGTAAATAAGTAAGGAAAATCCGAATCCGATGTTTATAATTGTGCCTTAACATTCCCGAGTAAAAAGTTGTCCCAAATAATTATAAACAATTGTTGCTTTTGTGATTATTCAACTGGTTTGATGGCTCAACAAATGTTTTAGGTATCGATTGACTTAAAAATTCTTAAATAAATTTAATAGAAGAATATGCTACAGCGGTTTATCTTCATTTTATTCAGCAGCTTGATTAGGCAAGGACCTTTATTAATGTCCAAAAAAGACGTGTCCCTTCTTGCGAGAGCGTCTATAAACGTAACCGTATAAACATTGGAATAATTGCATAATTTTTGATATAAGAAAGTATGAAATAACATACGTATGTATAATTAAATAAATATGCAAATGTATTTCTGTATACAATTTTTCGAGAACATATCGTTGTACATGATTCGGCTCACAAAAAAAGTCAAGACGCAATTTCCATTGACTTCGATAGTTTTGCGAATTTTGATCTTCCCATTCTTTCAAATTTTAGCGGGAATACCCCATATATATATATTTTTTATTTTCATTTTGAAATTGAATGCTTTTTAAATGTTTAAAAAATATTTTATAAATACTAGACATTGCAGAAGAACTTTTATGCTTTTTTGACTGTCATATTGGATCGGTAATACCGAATAAAAATTTGTTGACCTCAAATTTGAATTTACTGACTCCAAAAACCTAAGAGTATTGAACATACGGGATTTGAAGAAATTTGATTTTTTGGCCGCCATATTTGATCGAGCATTTTGAATGTTTTTTATTTTGACCTCAAGTCTGAATTCAGCGACTCCAAAAATATTTGTATATACAGTTTCATAAATATTGATTTGGCAGAATTAACAAATGGCACGAGAATTATATATTTTTTTAAATAGTTATTTTGATTCACAATTCATATCAATATGCAACTACAAAAAACTGGTGTACCGTAATATCGAAAAACTAACCATGATCCTAGTGTGCTGTGTTTTAATGTCAAGTTTGTCGTTTTGAAAATTTTTTAAGAGTGATAATCGCTAAATGAGAATTGAAGGTGACGAGTCGATTGGAGAGGTGTTTGTCATGGAAATACTTTAGGTGGTGGAAGGAGGACGTGGCTAGAGAGAGAAAGTGAAAGAGAAGGCAATTAGGGTTCGCACCAGTGACACGCCGCGCGTGTCGCTGTTTGTCCGACCAAACAAGATATTGTTGTACGGCTACCACCTTGCCGCCACCTCCATTCCTCTGCCTCTCGCTCGTATCCTCTGCGCTCTGCCCCAGCTCTATGCCCCGGAGAGAGTACTAACTTGCTATACGTATGCACGCCGCTGTACACACAGCGTTATCATTATCTGCGGTGCTAACCAATCGAGGCAACGCTCGGTGACTCTCGACGACACTCGGTGACGCCTAGAGAGTTAAATTCACTCGAGAATGTGGACACCTGTTATTCATCGTGTATAAACGTGTGTCACACCCTCATCCGACGACATACAGTTTCTGATGTTCTATATATTCGATATTGGTATGAAATTCGATTTATTATATTTTGTATTTTATACGAGTACGATTTGTAGAGGAAATATTTCTTCGAATAATTTAAACTTCGCTTATATTTCTTATCTTCCGTCAATTAAATTAACTAAAATTAGCGTTGGAAAAATAATATTGGAAAATATATTTCCGGTACATGCATAGTATATGTGAAATATTTTTTTAGCCAAAAAGTAGTTATTGCATACATATTTTGAATGTTGGTATGAAATTGGATTTATTATATTTTGTATTTTATAAGAGTGCCATTTGTAGAGGAAATATTTCTTCGAATAATCTAAACTTCGCTTAAATTTCTTATCTTCCGTCAATTAAATTAACTAAAATTAGCGTTGGAAAAATAGTATTGGAAAATACTCCAGTATATGCATAGTATACGTGAAATATTTTTTTTAGCCAAAAAGTAGTTATTGCATATATATTTTGAATATATACTTTCTTTAATATACGTATATTCCATGTACAATATAGATATAACATATATTTTAAGTTTATTTTCGATATATTCGTGTATACGTTGATAAATATAATTTTCCCATGGACTTTATTCGCATGGGGAGCATGAGAAGAAGAGGGAGAGAGGAAGCGAGTTAATTTCATCCCTAGATGGAGTTGGGCTTGGGGATGTATATTACGTCACGACATCCAAGACGGTATTTGCCAATTTCTACGTGTTTGGTCATTGTTGTATTTATTCGATATGGATATCCTGACGTATCGAGTACTAATTAAACTCACAATTTGTCACAATGTTTCTAATCTTTTGGTGGAATTGTACTAATTTTTTCACGGCCGCCACAGAATTTCTATCTTACAAGTCTGAATTCTGTACGACCGAAATTTGATTCGGTCGGAATACCACGGAAAAAAACTTAAAATTATGGAGTTTGGTTGGGCCAACTACGTTTTCAAGTTATTGCGCCGGAGTTATTTCGAATAAGTTGTGAAAACTCATGTATTCATTAAATTAATCATTTGGAATGGTAGCTTCAACTACTCACGATTAGTTCTCGTTATATACTGTACACTGCGAATCTAATCGTTGAACCTACTATTCGAATCCTTGGGAATGCGTGTGTAATGCATCACTGAGAGGGCCAAGACATCTAAGAAACATGTAAATTGCACACATTAATCTTAATGACAAATATTACCGGGCAATTACAAAAAGTGAAATATTTTTTGAGTGGATTTTTTTTTATTGCCACGTTCATCTGTGCCAACATTTTTTTTTCATTTCGACACTTCTTCTGTAGTTTAGGTCGTGCCGCTGGACGCATTGGATAAAAAATATTGAACTCTCTTCACTGAAGAATTCTGTCAAGTGGAAGCATACAAATTACCATTGCAAATTATTTGAAAAGGGTTACAAAGCATTTGGTAAAAAAAGTAACAACAAAGGAAAAAATTAATGTGAAGGTCCTCTGGGAAAGATCTTGCGATGGGAATTTTTATATCAGAACGATGCAGAGTCCAACTACGAAGAAAATTGAACCTGCTTGTTCTGGTGACTGAACTACAACTCTACGACAAGAACAAAATGAAGGATATATTTCAACAGTTGTCTACAATAATAAAAGATCCAGTAAAGAACATTTTTCAATTTCTATACTTGGGCTCAAAGATCTATTTTGAAAATCGAATTTGGTTAAGTGGAATATCGAAGCCGCTGTGCGTTCCTTCTATACAACCAACAAAATAATGTTTTTGACATCTTAATTATTAATACATTCTAATACAATAGCAATAATCCAACTTGCATTATGCAAATAAACTGGTATTTGAGCCCTTGCCCACTTGAATAGTTGTATCAACCAATTAATTAGGTAAGGTTGCAATCATATATGGTTACCTCAACTGACAGGGATTCTACCAACAAAATTTGGTTCGTGCAACCAATACTATTTGCATGCCATAACCAAGCTGAGTTATAGAAAAATGAGGAAAATCGGTTGGTTGTGTCAATCAACACCGTCGTTGTGGCAACGCATTATTTTTTTCTGTGTGAAAGTTTCGTTCCATGCACATTTCTGAACGACCTATAATTCGGGATATTATAAACAATGTATAAGTCATATAATATTAACACGATAGGGATTCATTTATCAAAATTCTTTTGATAGCTTCTTTTGCAATTTTTTTTTTTATATCAAAGTATTTTACTGTGCAGAAATTTATTTTTATTCCTCACATAATCGCTTTGTTAAGCTCTCTCACAGATTTTTGCAAAATCAAACTCTCATTTGTCATTTCAATGAAAAATATTGAAACGTGGTATTTTACGTATTTCGTATGGGATTTACCCGTTGATCTTGTCATGGTCGTGTTTTTTTTATATCTTTGGTTCGGTGAAAGTTTTTTTAAGTTGCGCAGACATCTACGGTGAGTGCGTGTAATCAAATTTTTTACGAGCGCTATTAAAAAAATAAACCGCGCTAGGATTGCGTAAAGATTCGGGGAGTGAATGTTGCGATAAAAAAGTCTAGTGAACTAAGCTGCGTATCGATTTTCTGGAGGCTCTTTTACTATATAAATGCCGACTCAATTGCTTCAGCGTTCCAGTGCACCCGAAAGCAATTAAGATGCGTGTGATATTGTAGGCATACTAATCATGACAATAACAATTTTCAAAAGTGGACTTCCCAATCTCATACCATCGTTTTTTACAATCCCGGAAATTGTTTAACGTAATAAAACGAAAACTGAAATATTGATACGCGATCTTCGGCATATTATTGTTTTCGGAATATGTTTTATGATACTTGACAGTTTTTACAAATTAATTACAAATACTAATTAAGACCGTATCACCCATACCATAGTGCTATGCTTTGATTTTAGAAACAATCATTCGTTCGTTCGAGATTTTATCTGATCTAATTACCTATCGATTTCTATTTTGGTTTATATTTCTTACCTTCAAAATTAAAAACTAAAAATCCTCTTTCCAAATGCAATATGTGATCTCGAAAATATATGCTATTTATCAAGAGTCGCGGTAGCGACTCGACGCCAAGTTAATAGTTTTTTTCACAATTTTCCTGCTCATATATAGTACATCGCTCAAGTTGATTTTGTATTTTGTTAAAAATATTAACAACACTTACGCACTTACATGTACTTGTCTCAAATTTTCCACACGGTGTGTGTATTTCGGGGTATTTCATATATAAAAAATGTAAGTCTCGCGAATGCCTGGAAAAATATGAGTGTTATTGGAGGTGTTCATCTATTCGTAGATTCGAAATTTTTCGCATCTTTTTTGGTGGTCACATATGGTGTATCGCTCAAGTTGATTTTGTATTTGTTTTAAAGATATCGATAACAGTTACGTACATGCACTTGTCACAAGTTTACCACGCAACGTGTATATTCGTGGGGTTTAATAGACAAATAAATAGAGTCTCGCGAATGTGTGGGGAAATATGAGTTTTGTCGGAGGTGTTCATCCGTTCGTAGATTCGAAAATTTGCGGAGCGCAGAGTTGGCGGTCGTTCGATATCACAGTTACGAATCGTCTGCCTGATGCTGGCTGGCTTATACCGAGTAGTGGACTGGCTCCTCTCGCCGCGGCTGCTCTCGCACCCTGAGACGCGCGCGGATAACGCGTCCGCGAATACTTGTCTGTATGGAGAGTCTTACATACAGAGTGTCGAGTGTAGCCAGTCGAGTACTACACTTACATGCGATATTCTCTGGGCTATTGAGTAGGACCCACGCACACGCGGGTGTGCGTCGGCGGGCGGGAGATGCATAGATTAGACGATGGAATGAGGTGATGTGCTGCTGTTGCTGCTGCTGCTTCTGCTTCTGCTACTACGGAGAGAAGAGTGCGCCAGGCCTTCTTAAATGTCCCTCTCTTATTCTCCCCCTTCCTTCTTTCCTCCCTTCTTATCTATCTCCCTTTCTTCTACTGCCTTTTTACTCCTCCGGAGAGAAAGATGGAGATTGAGATAGAGGAAGAAAGAATCTTTCTCCTCGTGCTTTTTTTTTTCTTCCCTTTTTCTCTCCAGTTAACCCCTCCCTCGCTCTTTTTATCGCGACTCCCTTTTCCGTTTTTTTTTTCTTCTTCTTTTTCTTTCCTCTGCTGCCTTTTTTTCCTCGTTCTCGTTCTCTTCTCCTTCTTGCGCTGTTTCTTTTTATCGAGCCTCGTCACGGCTACTCCACCGTCTGATTATACACCATAGCTCGGAATATAGTGGTACCACGTACTCCTTCAATACCCACTCTACTTTCATTTAACTCCTCGGTCTCATCTCTCGCCTCCGGGCGCGTGCAACCCACCCACGTGCTCCCGCACACTTTACCCTCCAGGATTCTCTCTCTCTCTCTCTCTCTCTTCCTCTACGAATATTCGTTCTAGTGTAGGCGTGCGTGTCCGCGTCACGGTTACACATATACTTGACGCAGCACCCAGAATCCGTACAATGATTGCCTTGTTCAGGCCAAATATTATATTCTCAACTGTGAAATCCGAAGACGACGAAAAAACTCGCGGATCGCTGTTGCTGACCCTCCACTGACACTAATAACTATAGATGCTTCATCGCTTCCATTAAATGTCACCACTTCAATCGGTGCCATTGAAAGCAATCATTTCTTTTTCTCAACGATAAAGCTGCCTCTATAATGTCGAAATCCAAAAAAATACTTTTCTCTTCCGAATAATCCGAATCATTTCGATAAACGTTGGTGTGATTGCAGTAAGGTGCTAAATTTTACCTTACATCTTTATAAGAAAAAGTTACGTGGGAATATTGAAAAAAAAAATAATAATAATATTGCATATATATTCAATTGTAAAAAATATTACGATTTTCGGCGTTGAGAAAATTCATGAAAATGTTACCATTTTTTAAATAAGGATGGGGTTTCTTTTTGATGTCTCTTAAAAAAAAAAACAATTCGTTCATTTGCAATTATAATTTTTTGGTGCAAGCTGCACGGTCGTTTTCAAACTCGTTAATTTGCTGATAATGTATCGCTGCGACAACAACAATGTGACCAAAACAAGGAAAAGACGTAGGTTTTTGAACCCCTCTATCTATTCATGCAGTGATTCGAATTTTCAAACGCATTTATAGATGCAAGGTCCTCAAGTGACTTATCATTTGATCTTCACATGACGGTCAAAAGAAAATTGTTATTTATTTATTTATTTATTTAGTGTAATTAGGGTAGATTCCATAACAATTGACGTGCGTTCTGTCAAACGAAACTCTACAATTTTCCCCCTCCCGATAATTATTACAATTTACTATAAGATAAAAATTGCAAAACGTCAATTTGTTAATTTTCGTTTCACTTTTTTCTTTCTTTGACTTTCCGATAAAACTGCAAAGATTAGAAGTCGAAATGAAATCATAAGACACTGTTTTAGTAGCTGTTTAGTAGCAAGCGAATCGTTGTTGAATTAGTGGTTTCTTTCCAGTATTGTTTCTCTCTTGTAGCCATAGTGTGCATTACATTGTCTCAATCTCATCCCAATAGCCAGCAGGGTGAGTGCGTATTTTTGTTAGGGGTCGTCACATCGGAGAATGCCAATGGCATACTATTAAATTGAGGTGCTTGAATTTTACTTCCCTCGGATAGCTCGTTTTAGCTAGTCAGAATTGAGGATTGCAATATGCGTTCACATCCGATATGCATCGATAAAATGAACTCGCACAGCGGATCGAAGCCAGTAAGTGTGTGTTTATAGGCTTGTTCTCATAAGGGCGGAGTGAAGCAGCGGCAGCAGCAGCAGCAGCAGCAGCAGCCGGGGAGAGTTGTGGTATATATCTACGTATGGGATACGAAAGAGACGAGGGGGGTACAAAAGGCAAAGGGGTAGACCGTTATCTACGCGGCTTTGCCGCACAGACGACGTTGAGGACGATGAGGACGACGAGGCCTAAGAGTAGAAGAAGAAGAAGAAGAAGAACTACAAGAAGCATAGAAAGGGAAGGCAGAGGCTCCGCGCCGCTAAAGAAGAATGCTCACAATGCTGTAATTTCAGTGTTTGATCTTTCTCCCATCTCTACAGGTTCTCCCGCGTGGCGCGCACCACGACCGGCACTGAAATCCGGAGAGAGAAAGATTGTATTATATGGGGTTGTGGAGCGCTGCTTTCAGCTCGCCACTGATGGTCAGTTCTGTGCGAAAAGCGACGAAGATGAAGAGAGAGAGAGAGAGAGCGAGAGCAAAGGGGCAAGAAACGAAGGGGTGTTTATATACCGTACGAGCGTTTTATTTTACCCGCATTATTATTCTGTTGAAGATCGCGCGCCGATCCGTCGAGCTTTTCTCTCTCTCAAGAGCCCTGAGAGGCCGACTCTCCGTTCTCTTTTCACTATCTATCTATCTCCCTTATTCTTCTCTTATTCTCTTATTCTCTTGTTGAGTTCTATAGGTATAATGCACCACGTGCCTTTCTCCGTCCTCGCCATTGGCCTTATTATGTATGAATTCCCTTTTAACTTTTGGACTCTTGTCTTTTTATCATCTTCTGTTATTTTACTTTTTTCCCTTTTGTTTGGTTTTTTCTTTATCAAGAGTATGCAAGCTTTTTGTGACGCGTGCCAGGCTTTCGATCGACGCGCCGAGATGCCGAACAGACTATATAGACGATCGATCGATTTGTGTCTCGAGCGTATCACCGATTGCAGGGTTATTCGCCTGTCTGCTGGGAACTTTCCTTACGACGACCCTCGTTATTGTTTAGTATCGCCTTCGCGTTATCTGCCAGCTTCGCCAACGCGCTGCAACATCGCGGCTGATTATCCTGTACAGCGTATATTTAGTTGAGCATAACGAGTCCAACTGATCAACAGTCATTGTCATGCTCAACCGAGTATTCGCATAAATCGAATATCACCTGGATAACTTCACTTATTCTATTTTGGCAGTTATAGAGCTAAGGCCTAATTTTGTCAATGCGGCATTAAAAATGAACCCTATAAATTGAAGAAGAATTTACATGTGCCTGGAACGAAACTTTCACCCGAAGAAAAATAATGAGTTGCTACAACGACAGTATTGGTTGATACAACCAACCGATTTTCCTAATCACTCCATAACTTTGCTTGGTTATGGCAACTACACAGTAATGAATGCACGAACCAAGTTTTGGAACTGATCAACAGTCATTGCTATAATCAACCGAGTATTGGGATAAATCTATAACATCTGGACAATTTCACTTATTCTATTTTGGCAGTTATAAGGCCAAGTCGTAATGTTGTCAATGCGGTATTCAAAATCAAGAAGAATTCATTTTATCCACGCTGTCATTATGCACTAGTTGCTTAGAGGTTATTACTTTTCCTGTACTTATTCCGGACATAAACGGATGTAAGTCTTGAGATTAGAGCCGAAAAATGTAAATACAAATGCTTGTGGGAATTAAGAATTCTGGTTAAGTTTTGGTTGCAAAAGTTAGCGCTGGTTAAAATTTGAACACACTTTCTATTTTCAAGGAAACTGAGTCAGCCAAAGAAAATAGTTTTCAGTTGAGTGCATTTTCTTCGTTCATCGACTGACAAATTCCAACTAAATATAAATATTCCACTTTGAAGAAAAGGGCGAAAAATTCTTCTGCCATAAAAGAATCTACTTCCTCAGCAAACAAGAGATTTAAGGTTTTCAAACCCTGCGCATAATCCAGAAAAAAAATGACACCCAAGGCTTCTCAATGATGTCCTGTTTTTATCACGACAGTATTTTACACTAGTGAAGCGGAGTGTCAAAATTATTTTGACACTTTATCAATCGGTCGATAATTTTGTCACAAGCGTCGGTTTAACTCGTATAGAATAATGCTGCCAAGAAAATAAGTCAACATAGAGAGAAATGTCGTGAGCAATTCATCGTGAATAATGCACAGATTAGGCGAAGCCTGTTTCGATTTAATGAAGAAACCGGTTAACTTGACTAGCTTTCATATTTACACTTAAAGGATAATAAACATTTATCAGTCAACTACGCAAAATAATACGGTCAATTGATTTTTTTTTTTTTACCAACTTGGAACCCCTTGGCACGATCAATTTATAATAATTTTATAACAATAATAGATACAGAGTTGAATACAGATAGCAGAGAATGCGCTGACGGTCTGTCAGCTTTTTTTCTAGCCTAAATGGCTCGTCCCTCGTTGGGGACCTGTGGCACTCGCTTCCGGTCTGTGAGTTGTGGTATCGGCTGAGTTAAGTAGCATTTCTTCCGGTCGTAATCTAACGTTGGCCGCAACGGGAACCTTTTCCAGGTTCCCTTTGGATAGTGGAACCTCTTATAGCTTTCTTAATGGGGCTCCATGTAAGCTCCATGTAAGTAGCCATTTTTAGCGTTACATCAGATACAAATGTAACGCCTGATAACATTCTAAATTACCACTTGTGTAAGTGAAGAACCGATCAAGTATGCAAAACATTCGGCCGTCTCATTATTTCTCTCTCTTTTGGAGCCGTCCAATTGAAATGCTGAAACATGTGCGCCTATTTGCCGATATAAGGTACGTGAAGGTAACCTACGAGCCGTTTTAGTCAATTCTCACAGATACGAGAAAAAAGTTTTCCGCAGTTATTTTTTGTGTCGTCGTGCAAATGCGACACAGTACAAATGATTCGCTGCGTGCGATACCCTGAAGAGATCTCTAATAAGGAACGAAGAAAATGACGAGGTGGGCGTAATGTTACAGTCTGAATGAGGCATAAACGGAAGAACCGAATAAAAAAATGTATATATATATATATATGTATATAATAAAAACATACAAGGTTCAATGATCGTTCTCCGATAAAAAAAGTTTTCAAAAAATCACCGAGCATACTGATAACCATATAATACTTTTTTCGATGCCGCTAGAAATTACCGCAATATTAAAAACATCGCTACCCCAAGCGCATATACAGTGCACAAAAAGACGGGAAGTTTTTATTCATAAGCTCGTCAATTAAGTTTAATGTACAAAACTAAAATGTACTTTTGCAGGAAAATTAAAGCAAATTATAAAAATTACAGAACCAAAAATTAATTTGACATTACATTTGTATAATAAATGTAATGTACCAGCTTATGAATCAAGACTTCCAGTACATGTACATTTAATCTCAAGTAAATTTTTTCTCAGTGTACGTTAATGGTACCATTTTGCGAGGCTTGGTTTGCTATCAATACCTAATTTTCTGTAAAAGAGATTTTTTTCAAAAAAATCCAAAATCCAACCTACCGTTACTACGTTGATTTCCGATGTTGAGAGTAGTAACAAGTGTCCAAATGAGTAACCGTACAATTTCGCGGCAACAGGCGTTATAACGCGCAATTATCACGGATAACGATAAAGTATTTTTCATAACGCAAATCAGCGTTAATTAGTGTTTTCTCGTCGACTAAATGACTGGATTGCGGACTCGGTTGCATTGCATATTGCAAGTGCAGACGTCGTGATAGATACTGCGAGAGAAAGCAAGCGATAAGCTCGGCTTTGGCTCGGCAGTCCATCGAACAAGTGCGAAGCCATCCCTGCGTACCCATATCCGTCTATGTAAATTGACAAACGGATAAATCAATTTTCTATTTACACCGTAAATAGCATTCGATGATTAGATCTTTGGGGATGTTTGAAAAAGCACGAAAAAAACGATTTTTCCACCATAGATGCCACATATACCTAAACAATATTTCGTATTGGTCGATACTGCACACGGTGGTTGGTGGCTGCGTTAAACTGCCCGTTGCATCCCGATATCGCGAAGGCCGATACCCTCCCGGTGATCTCTGGGACAAGACAACAATGCAATCTCCGCGTTGTTCGACTCGAGTCTTCGGTTCGCCGTCTCTTCGGACATCGTCGATCGCAACGTTGGAAAACATCAGTCCACGTACAATCGCACAGTGGAGAGTCGATGAGTGAGCGAGAAGCAACCGTTATCGTTAGTTTTATCGGTTTGCAGCAAGAGCTCCGCCTCCGGTGCCCAGTGAAATATCAGGGAGATTCACATTTTCAGAGTAAGATGACCTTACGAGTCGATGATTTTTTTATTTATAATTCCTCAATCTGTACTTTGATCGCTCGCAGGGAAATTGATATAAACAACTATTTCAATGAAAAAGATCAAAAATTATTATTGCGCGTTGAGAAAATTCTGAAGAAAAGTGATTTCTATCCGTACTTTGTCATACCGAGAAGAAGAGTTCGCTGAGACTGAAAGACATAAATATGGCACGCATTATGGCTGTTAAATCATTTTTTAATTAGTATTCTTTAGAACCTCAATTGTGTATTAGTTGATCCAAATTTTTGGTAAGGGAATGAAGCATCTCGTTGATATGTAACTAAATATTTATTTGACAAGCCGCGAGCGCCTGATTCAATTGAATGCACCTTTTATCTGAATATATAGAATCGACGAAAAATTCATATTTTTCTCTTAAAAATTTCATTTGGGATTGAATTGAAATTGAAAATCCATGTTTTATTATCATACTAATCTGCAATCTCAAGGTATAAACACAACTGTATTTTTCAAAATTACATCAAAATAAAAGAAAATTCACTTGGCATCATTCAACAAGACCCGAACCACTTTTACACAGATAAACAAACAAAAGTTTCAGGTAGCCCATAAAGCGAATCCGATAAGTGCTAAACTGCATGACACAATATTATTATAAAGTAATTGCACTGATTATGATCCAGTGGGACTCATAGGCTTTTCCTTTGAAATTTTGCGTACACTCGGCACTCTTTTAGCTCCGCAGTTTGTGCATGGCACTTAGTGAGGCATCGAAAGTCGCGCTCCGCAAGGTAGTCGAGAGAGCAGCGAACGAGCCACGTCGGGATAATGAATGAGCGTCCCCGTGGCCCTCGGTATTCCCCCGTCCCGAAGCTCACACCAACCATGGCGCTCTCCTCTCTCTCTCTCTCTCTCTCTCGTGCTTCACCTTCTAGCCTCGGCTCCGGTTTCAACAGGTGGGCGTGCGAACGCGCCGCACGGCGTAACCGGCGGCGTGTGTCGGCTCGAGATCGCCCACGTCGTCGACATCGTGCCTTCGCCTCTTTCTCTATCTGCGCACCTCGTCCTCATTGACATCTTATGCATCCGTATAGGTATTCTAGCCTAATATCATTACCAATGGTTCTCGATTGCATTCAAGTTGCTTCCAGTCTCGATGTCGTCGCCTATTATCTCACCGTACAACGATTCAGTTCAGTTTAATTTCAGGAGGCCTAGAAATGGAGGAGATAAACATTTGGAATCAAGTTTTGTTTTCTTAAATATACGATTAAGATTCCATGGCCACTGATAACATTGTATTGTGATTGACAGTTATGTTTACTTTGAATTTTGTGTCCAAAAGGACACACTAAATTTCCGAACTTGCATTACAATATTCCAGATGATATAGCAATTCGCCGTATGGCGATTCAGTCCACAATAAATCTCCCACTTGCGGTCTAAATAATTGATTTATTTATTTTCCAATAGATTCACAAGATTTTATGCTCAACAATATATTATTATGAATTTTTAATGTAAAAAAATTTCCACTTTCTCTATTATCTTACAGCAGTTTTTTAATCCACGCACCAAAATGCTTGTACAGGTTTATTCAATATTCCATTCCTCCCATTAAATAAGACTTTAACAGTTCAATTGACATTCTCCAAGACCCAATGCTCATAAATTGAGAATAAAAAGTAGACAATACGTACTTCTCGTTGTTAAACACCTCGTTGTGAAATTATAATAAAAATATTAATAAAATATTTGAAAATTGGAGAATGAATTGACGAGATATTGTAATCTCTGAAAAATATTCAGAATCTCACTGTCATTGATAAGATCGCACTATTAGCAATTATCTCTGTTTTCACCCATCATCCAACACTAGAATTCATGTGGATTTCCAGATTTCAAGGTTCATCAATAAATACGTAGATATTTCGAGAGATAATCCTTAATTATGGAGTGACGTCACGAGTGTTATCTTTTTGAGTCACTATTATTGGGTCAAAAATATTTTTACACCGACCAGGGGCATTTTTAGTCTGTATGAAGGACAGAAAGTGCTGCTGCACTAAAGAATACATAAAGAGAAAAAAGAAAAATAACAATAATAACGGTGTGGCGGTAAAAAAGCAGCTTTTGGTGCCTTGACTCGCATGAGTCGTCGTTTACGTTTTCGAGCGAGCGCGCTTCCATTATTATTTCTCGTTGCTGGCTTTGGAGCGCGTATCCCATCGCTCGGAGCGATCGAACGTTCGGATATCGACACGAAACTGTCATTGGCCTTTTACTCGCTCGAAATACCTTGTATTTCTGTAGCTGAAGTCGATTCGACGAAAAATATCCGAGAGACATAACCGGACATCGTACATACCAATTTGCATCAGCGTCTCTCACTTATATTGATGCTTCGGCACTTTACTACGTCTCCTATCGTTAAATGTCTCTATGTTTCTTTTATATTACGTTGTTCCGTCGTTATACTCGTGTGAGATAGCGAGCGTATTAATAGACGCGTGCAATTCACACCTGTGTGCGAATACCCGGTAAAACGTGTACCTGTATGCACGCAGGTGGATACGAAGGCCGTACAGAGTGATTCACAGGTCAGATTCAAATCGTTTCAATCTGATAGACATAAAGTACGATTTATCACTATTTTTTTTCTTCTCCTTTACCTTGCATTTTATCTTTTATACTCCCAGTTATAAATTGTCATCTGTTGAAACTGCGATAATGGACATTTATTCACTTATTCTTATTCACCTACAATTTCCAACTTGACAACAATAAATATTTCAATAAATTTTAAAAGGAAATAAGTTGACTTTCATTGTGGATTTAATAATCCTTTGGATTAGGCTAGCAAATAATGCTCCATGTATTTATCATTTATCAGTAACCCAATTAATTCGTTGGCATCAACTGTAATCAGCTGATCGGATGAACCAGCTCATTAGCTGCTTCGCACAAATTACACCATCAGTTGAACACTACAAATTCCGTAATTCATAACAACTTTTTTCGTGATGTATTTTCTTTTGGTTTCACAAAAACTTTCCATTTATATGGATGTTTTTTTTTGTTAATGGGGGGATTAGAAAAGCAAGAGTCGATAAGTTTTGACAGAGTTCCGCGGTACACGCGGTGTTGAGTCGTTGTCAACGATAAGACAAACCGGTGGAAAGGAGTAAGTTGAATCAGCCTGTGGCGTGTACGTTTGTTGTCGTATAGGTATAACAAGCGAACCTGACGTTCGCGATCGATTTCCGATCGCGACTGGCTTGCGGCGCGGCTTACCTGTCCGCCCACACCGTTTCCCCGCGACTTATCGGCCCGCAGGCGTGTGCTCACCGAGACACCGAACCTATTCGTTATAAACCTCGCTTGCTCTCTGTGTATTTATCCATTTCTCTCGACGCTGCTCCTGCTACGCTCCCGCTCCTGTCCCATTATATCCTTTATCTCATTCGACATAAGCCTTTGTTTCGATGTTTGCCTTCTCTCACTCGCATTCACACAGATCCACGCGTCTCTAAAGAGACCCGCTATACCTAGATAGATACGCGCCTATACTTTACAGAGATATACATACATTAGGCTTAGTTCACTATGTATATCTCATAGACTGTCTCAATCTCAGCCTCTATGGCTTCTATCTCGCTGTAGCATTGCTTTTAAGAGATATTTCTCACATCGCCTCAGCAACGGGAGATAAGTCACGGTATAGGCACTATATTGAGTACTCTCGCTGTGAACAGTTTTTTTTTTTTTTTTTTCTTTTCCTTTATGATTTATCGTGTTCCTTTGGCTAAGCTCGACGATTTAAATTTTCGAGATTCCTTTACGAATGGATTGTAATTCATGACGAGGTAAAAAAAATCCTAATTATCATTATGATTTATCGGGTTCCTTTGGCTAAGCCCGGTGACTTAAATTTGTGAGATTCCTTTACGAATGGATTGTAATTCATGGCAATTAAAAAAAAAATAAAAACATATATTTTTTTCTTCACATTTTGCCAACGATCTGTGTACATATTTTTGGGGAGCTTGGAGCGTTATAATCGCTCCTGAATTTTTGTGGCTGTTTCTGTACAGCTTTTGTTCATGTTTCGTGCTTATTTTTTTTTTGTCAATAATTATCGGCATTTGTTTATCCAGTTCGGTGTGAGGTGGTGGGGTGAGTGAGGGAGGACAGATAGCAATTGTTTTCCGTGCAAGACAGTCAATCAACGGATTGGTGTGAGGGAGTGCGATAACCCGAGAATGCATGAGTCAGGGAGAGAGAGAGAGAGAGACGCGCGCCAAAACTTTCTCTGATGATATCTTAAAAACAAAAAAATAAAAACAAAACCAATGGACTTGAAGTTTGGAGACAAGTTTGGGAAAAGTACTCTTTTCGACTCAGTTTTGTGACTTTTTCAAAATTTTATTATCCTATTTCTCAAGAATTGAAGCTGATGGCGTATACTGTGTGTACAACATTAATATCGAATATTTGCGAAGCATAGTCGGCGCCCAAATTCAGATTCGGCGGAAAATTTCGTACATTCACGAATATTTGATAAAAAATTTCAGAACGATGTCATTTGGAGCAGGAACTTCTTGACAGGCGCTAGACGCTTAAGATACTATATATCGTTGACTGTTCAACAATCATAGCCATTTTCTTATGAAGGAATTTTTGCACTCGATAAAGAAAAAGGTGTTACATTAACGATTAACATAGAAATATGTAGACGGTTTATTAGTAAAGCACCTTTTAAAAAGAATGTAAAACAACGGAAAATCACTTATAAGTTTTTATTTAAATTAGAAATCGGTGTATGCAATTACAGATAACAAAAAAAACTAAAGAAAAAGGTGTTACATTAACGATTAACATAGAAATATGTAGACAGTTTATTAGTAAAGCACCTTTTAAAATGAATGTAAAACAACGGAAAATCACTTATAAGTTTTTATTTAAATTAGGAATCGGTGTATGCAATTACAGATAACAAAAAAACGGTGATCGTTTACTGGATGTTTAGTCTTTTTTTTTCTCTTTTTTTTAATCGTAGTGAGCGATAAGGAACGTGGTACGTGTTCCCTCGAACGAGATTTCTTCCCATGATCTCCCGTCTTTTTTGCCTTCACTAGACTCCTTGCTAGAAAAATGTAGAATACGGCAGAAAAAAACACTGTTTTCGCGAGAATAAAGAAGCCCCCGTGCGTCCGTGCAATGTAAGAGGATACGGGCGGACGATAGTAAAGGCGACCAGGCTCGTTCGTGCCTGACCGAACGATGCGATAGCGCGAGCCAACTGATAGTGCCCCGAGTTTAGTGCGTCGTGGAGACCGAGTTTCAGCTCGCCGTGTGTTCTGCACCTGTTCCACAAGATCGAAGAGTGGAAAAGAACAAAAAAAATCAATGTTAGTTTTTCACGTACACTGTTAATTGTGCAAGGAAATTTAATATACAAAACGATATGAGATTTACGAATCGAGAATATGAATTCCATATTAATATAGTTTTATTTAAGATCTCAGAATTATACAACATATTCTGCGATACTGATGTTAGAAAATTACAGCACGTGAATATTGTAATCTTTATTTTAATATATTTATTATATACTTTATATCATATTGTGTTTAATTGCAATCAAATTTTTATTGTAATATTAATGAACCTAATATATATATTGTATTTGTGAATGACGAATGCGCCTAAAAATTAATATACGGTAGATCCAGCCCAGTTTTATATACCGGTATGTTAATTTTTAAAAGTTCCATGGTATAGTTATGACGTGAAATTTCAGATTAATCGTTTCGATCCATTGGGGTATATTATGCTTTATTATTGCGTTTTCGAAAAAAAAAAGATGAAGGAGATCGGTTCACTTTCATGGAAAATTCATTAAGCGAAGCATCCACTAAATACTGGTGTGTTTGTTAAACCGGAAGTACACGGAGTGGAACCACCTCGCGTGGTTGTCTACGCTCCAAGCGACTAAGTTGACTGGACTAACCAATTGTTTCGTTCAGCTGACAAACTCGTTGCTTTTGATACTCAATTCGCTGGTTAGAAACTAATTGATCTGTTAGCCCAGCCAACGGATTTGTTTCGATAACTAACTAGTTAATTGACCAACCAACCAATTTTATCGCTTGGAGCCTATCGCCAAACAATCAGTGAATTCAATTCATGATTTCAGCTGGTTATCATTCCGGTCGGTACTCTGTAAACTTGGTTGCTTGTCGAAACGATTTTTGCACGAAAAATCCCCTTGTTTGCGTCTATGTACGCGTGGCGAAAGTTTAACTTGTTGGTTAGGGATGAGAAAGTAAGAGTGTATCTTCGCTACTTCTATTAGTTACGTTTAAACACTCTTTTTGATTGCCTATTTCCTATTAAGTACACTTTTTTCCGCTAGTTACGTTTTTGCACATTTTCGCGATACTCTAGACATAAAAAAAAGGAGTTTTCATGCATTTGTTATAAAAACTATTATGTGATATTGGCACGAAAAAGCAGTCTTCTAACAACGGTTGGGAAGCAGCCAGCATTGACCTCCTCTCAAGCTAGTTCTAACCTCACTCGGCTTCGCCGCGTTTTGTCGTTGCTCTCATCCGGCTGGTGCGGCCAAATTTTCAACCCCCGTCGGAAAGACCACTTTGCCGTACAGGGAAAAAAGACGAGTTATATATGCGCGAACTAAAATATTAATTAGACCGATCAAGTTATTAGTTACACCGAATAAATTGCCTTGGTTGGTCTATAACTTGGTTGGTCTAGCCAATAACTTGTGTAAATATTAATTAGACCGATCAAGTTATTAGTTACACCAAATAAATTGCCTTGGTTGGTCTATAACTTGGTTGGTCAAGCCAATAACTTGGTTGGCCACATATATAACCAAGCGCCTTGGTTGTTCCAACCATGCATTTTTCCGCGTAATAATATCACAAAGTACTATTTTATTGCAATAAATGTTCAAAGTAGGTAATTCGAGACAAGTGTGAAATTTGCCGCTCGAGCGGAGCGCGGGAAATAATTTTCTTTCAATTGCTACTATTCCCTCTATGAATATTCTTTCTAAATTCATCTTACCCCTATATACATGGAAAGAAATGAGTAGTTGGTAAGACTGACAGATGGGTCCTGACAACCAACCGGAATAGTTGATATAGCGCCAACTACTCAGTTAGTTGAACCGTCTACTTGCGGTTGGGTGAAGGAACTAAGATGTCGTTGATAGAATACTCGTAATAACAGGAACCAACTCAAATCGTAACCCCAACTATGCGCTCAGTTAGTGCACTCAAAATGCACAATTTATTGCAGTGGAATTCTAGGTTAGAATTTAGTGCTCACAACTCACCTCTAAGATAAATAATGAAAACAATGAGGTTAGAAGTGCGATTCCCATCCATTCATAATGGCATAGATCATTACTAAGTTTCGATTCTGTAAAAATTAAGAGAATCTACTTCTAACAGTACACAATTCACTTGCTGTATATTTAGTACGATCCGCTGTAAATGCATATTTTACACCACACATTGGTACCTTTTGGACATCTTTGTCCTTCGCGTACACATTATTAGTTGCAAGAACCAACCAATTAGCTTTAGCCGGAAACCGATTGGTAGTAAAAACCAACTCGGAGGGTACCGGCACCATTCGAATCGCGTTGACAACTATTGTTGGCAATAGTTGCGCCATCTCACGGCTGTTGGTAAAGGCACAATTGTTATTAGTTGTCAGAACCAACGCTCTTACTATTTTTCGATAACTAATCACGGAGTAGTTGCCTCAACTAATCGGCGGCGCAACATATGTTGGAAATGGTTCCCGCAACTACTTTTTTCTTTCCGTGTAACATGAGCGTGTTAATTATTGGTTTACTTTTCCGAAAAAGTAATAAGCCCTGTAACGAACGCAATGAATGCTACAGTGAATTACCAAAAATGTATGAAGCACTATAGTTCAAGCTACTAAACATTACTATATTTAATAAATGTATATATGTATATTTAATAAATATAAATGTATAAATATTATAAATGTATAAATGTATATTTAATAAATGTATATTTCTGGTTTGCACAAAAAATGGGATTTATTTAATACTATTTCGATTGTGGACTGCAAAAATTCTTTTATCATTACTACTCTACATACGATTCTTACAATTGCACCTAAGATTTAAACAATAACTATGAATTGTACAATCGAATATTTTATTGTTTCTATGGTACATGGAAGTACATAACTATGGTGAAATGCCACAAGTAGTTTTGGAGTCAGCAATCGACATGGTATTAAATGATTTACAATTTCGTATAGGCCAGAAATATAGCATTCATTAGCTTAAATTACAATACCGAAAACGTACTTTTTTATTTCTATGAAATACGTATGTAATACAGAGTAAGGAGAATAAATATTGATATTGATATTGTGCATCAGTGCAACGGAGTATTCGTCATAATTAGGCCGTGAGGGTAACAGAAGCGGGTAAGAAGAGGGTAACAGCGTTTTTCAGAACCGCTTTTGAATCTTAAGTATTCTTGAGATTGAATTAATCTATAATTCAAATTCAGTTAATACTTCAATGCCACGGCGTGAAAAATATTAATATGAATTGTGGAACCGTGAGAAGTACTTTTTGTATCTCTGTGTTTACTCTCGAATCTTATCAAATACTTATTCCATTAACTTTGTAACTCGACAATAACGAAGAAAAAAATGATATTTCGGTCTAAGACACTTTGGGAATTTTTCTTTCAATCATTGGGGTGTATATAGCATATAGTACAAAACGCAATGGGTTTCACTCAGAGAAATTGTAAAAGCACAGTCGACTATTGTTGCTTTATGGTTACTGATACCATAATTTTCTCTCAGTGCAGGACTGCGATTCAAGTTCGGAAATAATGCAAAGAATTGATGTTATGAATTGTCCGAACAGAGTTTTGTTTCCATTAAGATCAAAGCTGACAAAACATAATTTACCATTTGTATAACACTATGTGAAATATAATTTGGGAATTTTTTTTGTCTCATCATTATTACGATGTTGCATACACTGTAAAAAATATTTGCAAAATTTATATACTATATATTAATTTTTCACTTATTCACAACTCGTATGACGTATTCAGTATAATGAGCGTTGATTAATACCAGAGTTGTAAATCCCCGTTACTTAATGATATATAGTTTACCGTGCAATTTTTTTTTGTAATTATGATTTCATAATAATTATATTTAGCGATTATGATACGCTGAATTATTGAATAGCCGCGAAAATGATTATTTTTTAAAACAAATTTACGAATTCAATTCGTTTTTTCCACTATTTCTTTCCATATCAAAGCCAAACAATTTTTTTTCAGCCATTCAAATGCTTCAACACATTATTTTATAATCACGTCGCATTACTATTACGAAAGTCTAATTACAGATCGTTTCTGTGAACGAGTTTCCTGCACGGCGTAATAATTCCACAAACATTTTTGTTAACAGTGTAGTAATAATTGTCATCCGTTCCGTACTTATTCTTATGGTTTTCTCGGTGAATGTACGAGAAGAGTGAGTGCGTCGCGATGGGGAGAGGGGTGAAGGGCGTCTTGTCGGTATATGTCGAGCGTCGCAGTCGGACGTGTGTCCCTTATCAGTTGGCGTCGGGGCGCACGCGCTCCACAGCTCGCCCGCCTGCGGTATCGCATACGGGTCGCTAATGTCTCCTTATCGTGGCTACCTCTACCCACCTCTGCTATTCCCTGGTGGGTGCCCTGCTCCGCTGTTACTGCTGGTGGTGGTGGTGGTGGTGGTGGTGCTGCTGCTGCTGCTACTGCCGCCGTCGCGGAAATCCCGGTCGGTTCGCATTTGCGAAGCAGGAGCAACCGCAGCACTCGTTGCTACATCCTTGCCTTAGCGACTTTCCAACGCCTACCGTTTCCTCGGAGATGCACCGTAAGACATTTCTAAATGAAGGCGTATACACGATATGAGAAGCGAACAATGAGTTGACAATCTCTCGCGTGAGATTCGAGTATTGTCCTCGTTCATATTGCGCAGCTGATAAATTTGTCGAATCGCGAGATTCGAGAGGAGTGTAATTTCATTGGGATTTGCCGGAGAACATGGAGGTACGTCTTATCAGTGGCCAATGAAGGTGGAAAGAGATAAGGAATGGAGAGGAAAAAAGAAACATTGATGGAGGTTCACCAATCGGGGTGCTCGAAATTTTTCTCGGATATATATTATCTTCGCCGCGGGGAGGTACATGGGATTTATATACCCACCCACGACAGACACGTGGTGTTTGCATAGCTGTAGTTATCTCGGTGTTGCTTGGTCGTGGGTGTAAACGCCGGGAGGATTGGTCGTGAGTTTGTCCTGTAATCTGAGACCAATCGGCGTTCTTGAGACTTACCTGCTATCTTACGCTCACTTTGTCTACCTGTGTCAGAGATATAACCCTATAGTTTACGCGGAAATAGGCTCAACCTCATTTTTCTTTTTTCTTCCATATAAAACAAAAGTTCAATATTAATTATCAGTGCTTCAACTATTATATAGTGACTTTATTATGCGTTCAATTTGACAAAAATTCGTAAATAAGTTTTATCTAATGGGTTAACTAGATAAATAAATTTGATGATTTCGTTGTTTCGCCATTGCAAGAAAAATTCCTCAGAATTCTCTTGTTCAACTTTCAATTCTCAATTTCGAAAACAAAAAACACATTTCGTCAACCTGAAATAAAATGCATCATCAATTCAATTAGCTTTGCGCAATTGTTTAAATTTCTTATGAATTAACAAAATTAAAAAATGTTGTTATCTATTTTGAATTTAGTCGTTTTCTAAACTTCGAAATACGTTTGAAGTGAATTAATTGTTCTAGTAAAATTGTTGCAGTGTCGCAGCGTATCAGAAGCTTCGAATACGCGCGCGGCCAATTATAATCTTCTTTCTTGGAGCGAAGAAACGGCGGGCGCGCGTACACGCAGTCGATCCTCCCTGGGGTTCGACACTCCGAACTGCGAATAAGGATCTCGAGGAAGATAGAGACAGAGTGAGAGGGAATGAGAGAGCGTCGAACAGGCTGGGCTCACTGCTATCTGATTCTGCGGGAGAGGTGTTAATTCACGCCGTTCCTCGTCCGCCCTTCTGTTCTCCGCAGCTTCTCTCGCGGCTCAAACTCCATCCCGCAGGCTCACCCTCGCTTTTATGGTCTCCCCGCACCGCGCCGGCCAACTTTACCGGAAGAACTTCGCTCCGGTCTTCCGCGTGTTCGAGATCCTTGTACGCGACTCTCGCGAAAATTATTTAGCTCGGTGTTGTCCATTCGGAGGTATGCAACAATTACTCCCAACGTCCTTTTCCTTTCTCGTCGTAGTTACTTTACCAAGACCTGCTTCGTGCCTTCGTAGAGCCATAAACATGACGCCAGCTTCCAAGACACTATGTGGCATACCCACAGCGAGTCTAAACTCTCGCTTGGCACAAACATTACGCGCATACCCGAGTGTGATCTACACCGCATACACGATCGGGACACTTGGGTATAAATATATCTGCAAATAAGTTTAAGAAATGTAGATGTATTTATAAGTGTTTTACGCAAGATTGTGGAGGAAAGATTTAATAGAGTTGAATTAGCCGCAACAAGATTTTCATGAATGAGCGGGAGAGAAGGATGAGTGAGTCTTGGAAATTCTCCTCGAGAATTTAACCTGTTGATCGGCGCTAAGATCCAGGATCCCGATCTCCAGTTCCTTTCCTTCCCTTTTCGTATAGCGGTGAAGCAACATTTGAAATTTGGCAATGAATAAGATCTGTAAAATTCTCGTAAAATCATTAAATTACAAATGATTTACAACTACACTTACAAGTCTTAACCCAGATTATTAGTGCAAGTATTTTGCCATTTTACCAACGAAAATACACTTCAAAACGATTCATTCTCTTCCTACAGTGTGGACATTACGCGCATACCGGAGTGTGATCTACACCGCATACGCGTTCGGGACACTTGGGTATAAATATATCTGCAAATAAGTTTAAGAAATGTAGATGTATTTATAAGTGTTGTACGCAAGGTAGTGGAGGAAAAATTTAATAGAGTTAAATTTGCCGCAAGAAGATTTTCATGAATGAGCGGGAGAGAAGGAGGAGTGAGTCTTGGAAATTCTCCTCGAGAATTTAACCTGTTGATCGGCGCTAAGATTCAGGATCCCGATCTCCAGTTCCTTTCCTTCCCGTTTCGTATAGCGGTAAAGCCACATTTGAAATTTGGCAACGGATAAGATCTGTAAAATTCCCGTAAAATCATTAAATTACAAATGATTTACAACTACACTTACAAGTCTTAACCCAGATTATTAGTGCAAGTATTTTGCCATTTTGCCAACGAAAATACACTTCAAAACGATTCAATCTGTTCCTACATTGTGGACATTACGCGCATACCGGAGTATGATCTACACCGCATACGCGTTCGGGACACTTGAGTATAAATATATCTGCAAATGAGTTTAAGAAATGTAGATGTATTTATAAGTGTTGTACGCAAGGTAGTGGAGGAAAGATTTAATAGAGTTAAATTTGCCGCAAGAAGATTTTCATGAAAGAGCGGGAGAGAAGGATGAGTGAGTCTTGGAAATTCTCCTCGAGAATTTAACCTGTTGATCGGCGTTGAGATCCAGGATCTCGATCTCCAGTTCCTTTCGTTCTCTTCTCGTACAGCGGGTGAAGCCACATTTGAAATTTGGCAATGGACAAGATCTGTCAAATTCCCGTAAAATCATTAAATTACAAATGATTTACAACTACAATTACAAGTCTCAGCCCAGATTATAAGTGCAAAAGTATTTTACCATTTTGCCAGCGATTCATTCTCTTTCTACAGTGTGGCTTAAATATTACGCGCATACCGGAGTGTGATCTACAACCCATACACCATCTGGACACTTGGGTACAAATATATCTGCGAATAAGTTTCAGAAATGTAGATTTATTTATAAGTGTTGTACGTAAGATTGTGGAGGAAAGATTTAATAGAGTTAAATTTGTCGTGACAAGATTTTCACGAATGAGCGGGAGAGAAGGATGAGTGAGCCTTGGAAATTCTCCTCGAGAATTTAACCTGTTGATCGGCGTTGAGATCCAGGATCCCGATCTCCAGTTCCTTTCGTTCCCTTCTCGTGTAGCGGTGGAGCCGAAGGAGCCGCGAGCTAGGTAACACGAAGTTCGCGTTCATAATGCTCAACAGGTTAATCGGGCCGACGAGAGGGTAGCTAACCGGGGGAAGTTAGTGCGGCACACTCTGGGAAACACTTTGGGAAAGCTTCGTGGCGAGAGGGCAGCAAAGAGGAAAAGGGGGAAAACACTTCCATATAGGGTGGGGCAATAACAGTTCCCTGAAAATACGCTACGTTAAGCTGGATCACAGACATACTTTTATTAAACTCGCTATCTCTCGTAATTGCACCGTGTGAAAGTAACGAACCACCTGATATTAATTTCAAGTTCAATATATTGTATAAACGGATCATCAACGTGTATTTTATAATCAAAGAGTGGAGTAGAAGACGTATTAATATTAGTATTACGCTGAAAAAAAAAAATGTCATCGTCAAAAAACAATTTGCTTGCGGGCTACCGCAATAGATAATATTTACTTGGATAAACGCTTGTCTAGAAGACAATGTTTTATACCCATAAAAAGTTGAATTTTTTCTTGTGTTCATCAAGTGATTGTTTTGCATAAATATAAATTTATATAATTATTTGCACTTGCATCAGACTTTCATTTTTATAATTTGTAGGTGACTCAGCCCACTAGGGCTCGCAGTTAATTTCTCACAGTAAGCCTCAAGAATTGCAAATATAAATTTAACTAAATATTTGCATTTACGGTAGACTTTCATTTTTATACTTTACAGGTAAGTCAGCTCACAGGGGATCGTAGTTTCTTTTTTAAAATCTTTATTTCTTCTTATACCTCCTTCAGGTTTTTACGTTTTCCCCACTCCCCTTCATCCCCTTCCATTTATTGAGTTCCCCCCAGAGTGTTACGCGTAGCCGCTTTTTCCTAATGCACTACTGTTCTCACATTTGCTCGAGGGCACAGGGAAACTGCGGAAAACCTGCGCTGATACAGGCGGCTATGTTTTACTCTAACGTTCTGCTGTAAGAGAATACATCGGAAAGTGAAAAAAACTGCCTCCCGCTCAACAGATAACGCGCAAATTGATGCATAGTTAAGCGGTCACCCATCCAAGTACTGCCCGCGAGAGAAGCTGCTTGACTTGGGAGATCGCCGAAGCCATACCCCGACCGCGCGCCCATTCCTGCTGGTACAAAGGGTCGTAGTTAATTTCTCACACTAAGTCACAAAAATTGCATTCTCCATTGTCGATCGATAAGTAAATAAAAAAAAAAAAAAAACGAATATATTCAACGACTTCTCGGTATCGTAGGTGTATCGCATGATGGACAGACTGAGAAGAAGTTGGGGGGGGGGGGGGGGGGGGGACTGTTGAGGTGAGACGCGTCGCACGAGCCACACCCGCGGTGTCGACCTCGATATTACAGTATTATCACGAAGCTGAGAGCTCTCTCTCTCTCTCTCTCGGGAGACAGAGTGACGGGTAGCAGCAGCAGCAGGCACAGCTCGTCAGTCGTGCGCCTGGCATCGCGAGCCTATGGCCTGCTGCTGCTGGTGGCGGTGGTGTAGTAGTGGTAATAAGTCGTTTGCATCAGTGTCACGCGCGCTTATACCTCATCGTCATAGTACGTCGCGACGTTCCGCGTGCGGAGATCGACACGTACCGGTATCTCTCTTCCACCTTCTCTGTATTACATATAACAGACGGTATAGTGGTTACATGTTGTGCATATAAGCACTCTGGCTGCGATGAACACGACGACAAGGCGACACAAGAAATCACCAGAAGAAAGATAGATCCCCAACTAGATACATAATCCTTGTATAAACCTGTAGTTATGCGTACATGATGTTAGATATAGAGAGTCGAATTCATTATTGAATACTCGTTCGCACCGATTTATATCTGCCAATACCCGGTGACTAAAGATTTCTACATCAAATCAACACGACCTGATTCTCATTTTATCGATACGTCCTATTTAATATTACGAAATAAGAAGTAACGCTGTTATTTGTAAGATGAAAATCTATATAAATTATATAAAAACTAATTAAATATACGGTAACAATGAAGAGGGAGTAGAAATTTCTGTACGAAAACGTTTCAAAGTTGTCTTTGATATTTGTATCTGTATCTAAAATCGATATATAAGAAACACAACTGTAGTATATTATTGTGAGTTATAACAAAAATATATATTCAATATATTCCAAACGAAAATATGTACATATTATTTTACGTGTCGAGTGCACCCTTAGGCTATATATTTCGATGCGTTCAACTGCTATTTACCTTATCTCAACCCTTTGGTAACAAACGCGAGGGGAAGAAACTTCGTTTATAGTTATAATATGAAATAGAATAATATTGGAGAAATGTGTGAAGTATGAGGCTGCGGAGAATGGAGCACAAGGAGCGGAAAAAGGGCGTTAACTGAGCGGCTATAGAGTCAGAGGGAGAGAGAGAAAGAAATAAGGGATGAAGTAGTGGATATGGGCTCGCTCGCTCACTCGCCCCTACCGCAACACGCTTCTCGAGAGAGAAAGCATCGTTGAGGGAGCTTAAGTAATATAAATGCGAGTTAAGAGACGCGACGACGTGAGAGCCACACCGAGAACCCGGGAATTTCTGGCTCCCAGCAAGTGAGTCGAGGTTCGAGTGAGAGAGTCGCGGGGAGAGCATCGTACATAACGGATGACCGGCTGTATCTCATTGTTTTCATTTCCTTCGGCACGCCGGGTTGCTGTAAGACGCGGAAATGAAGTGCGCCCGACTACGAGGGCTCCGTGATCTAGAGACGGGACGACAGGGATTTGCGCTCTCTTCTTCCTCCACCTTTCTCCATCTTCCTCTTTCTCCCGAGGCTCAAATGCCCTCCGAGAGAGTTTGCCGACGACTACAACCCCTACTTCGCGTACGCTATGCAGCAATCGGCGCGTTGAAGAAAACCACGCGGGGGTGGATTCATCCCTCGCATCCTGCATGACAACGAGCATCCACGCTCGTATAGTAGAGTATATTACGGTATTACGGTGCACAGCAGACGCCGAGGATGGCTCTCGATGTTTCCACCACATTATCCTACTTGCCTTCGTGATGAAGGTGCACAAGTGTACGGATCTCGTTTAAATTAACCTCCCTAAGGTGTTTCAAAGAATTGGCTATTTATATTACATATTATTCTCTTGTGAAACACGTTTTATGCCGGTGATGCATTATTTAACACGTGTTAGAGCTTCGCAATAAATTTCCTCACCCGATTCACATACAAACAGGAAATAAGCAAATAAGATACTTTGTAAAATGAGGTTTTTGCTTGTTTTTTGGCCCCGAAAGAATTTAAGGACCATGGAAGTCACATGGTCAGATAGACCATCTAAGATATCTTGAAGAGATAATAGTAATAGTTATAATGGAAATGGACTACAAATCCTTGATCATAATTGTGAGCCCTCGAAGATAAAAAAAGATATTTAAGGGATGCATGTTCGATTTATTTTTAGGAAAGAATTTAAGGACCATAGAAGTCACATTTATAGTAGTCATATGATAATCACTTTTTATAGGTTAGTAATGTTAAACCAACTTGTATAAATGTAAACCTTAACTACAATTGTCAGATTTGA
The DNA here is from genome assembly GCA_947507545.1 of Clistopyga incitator. NCBI lineage: Eukaryota > Metazoa > Arthropoda > Insecta > Hymenoptera > Ichneumonidae > Clistopyga > Clistopyga incitator. The sequence goes on along the minus strand of OX382173.1, from coordinate 5,912,006 downwards.
CAGTAACTCTGCAGGAACAAGCGTGCTTTCCCTATATCCTTAATACTGTAGTCACTTCTTATAGATAACGTAACGTTAAACCAACTTGTATTAAGGTAAAACTTGACTGCAATCGGCAGATTTGATAATAACGCTGCAAGTACAAGTGTGCTTTCCGTATATCCTTAACACGGTAGTCACTTCTCACAGGTTAGTAACGTTAAACCAACTGGTATGAATGTAAAACTTAATTACAATTAGCAAAATGCTTGTTTTTACTTAGGCTTTAGGGGCCCAATGAGGCACCTAAATGAATTCGGGCTTGGGGACCCAAGTCCCTGGAGTCTTAAATCGGCCTGATATCTTAAATTGCCTTGAACTCCAACTCTCAAAGTTCCATGGCCAACGGGATTCAATTCTCTCAAAATTCCATGTGGGGTCTGCGAGACTCCAGACCGGGGAGTGTCTGTGAGACCCCGTGTCTAGATTCATGTGCACGGCGGCGACAACAGCGGTGAAATCTTTTTATAATATAGAGATATACGTATATGTATATGTTGTCGAGGTTGTTTGGAAGAAAATTGTGATCTTTCGCATTGTCACTGAGTAATTTATCTTAGCGGGGCGGCACATACTCTGGAAAACATCGAAATTCAGTGGAGGAGCGGGAAAGATAGCTTTCCTCGTATTATAAACTCTTGCGGGGTCTTATACGGTCTCGCGGACGGTAGTCTGCCGGCGCACGTCCCGCGCGTCTGCGGAAATTATGAAATCAGAGACACAGGGCACGTACTACACTGAAGCGAGGGGGATATCCGCACGCTTCCAGGATGACTGCGTCCCTCCTCGTCCTTCCGTCTCCGCAAACACACATACACCCTTTCTTTGGTCCTCCTCCCCGAACCTTTACCCTTGCTAGCGTCCAGCGTGGTGGTATGTACTACGTAGTACCACAGGAGATTGGCAAAAGTCTCGAAAGTCTCTAGAGATGATGCATCGCTTCTCGACCGTTCATTCTCGATAATCACCGCGTTATATCTTGCGCGTTCGCGCCCCTTCCCCTTCAGCTCGAAATATAAATGAGCGAGAATGACAGCTCGATTCAGCGAAAGTTGCATTTTCACTATTAACCACGTTTTCACGTGAATTGTTCTCGAACATTGGCTGTGCGCGTCGTTGTCCTCGCATGGCGTTTGTGTCTCGCCCGTTCCCTCGTTTTATTGTCATGCTTTATTTTTAATCGGCATTTGCGCGAGAATCGTGAGCCACCCGCTATGGCATACACGCGCCTTTTGTCGTCGCTTATCCGCGTTAAGCTCCCCGGGAAAACGACCGCGAGTGAGCTTCTGCTTTCTGCATCATCCTCGCCGTCTACATTTCCTCCGCCAGGACGTTTATTTATCTCTGCGTTTTAACGACGTGCCAATATGTACCTTATTGTCATGTTCCTTCGCTTTCAACCTATTCAAAACCCTCTTTATTAATAGTAACGCCAGGTGCGACCACTGATTAAATAAGAATCATACACTGAAACCTCATCAAGAATATATTATCAAGCACCATGATTCTGCAAGTTTGTTAAGATATACAGTTCACCATAATGGTGGCAAGTAATTTTTTTTTTACTTGTTGCAGTTTTCAGGAGAAACCGGTGAACAAATTTCAGTGTTTGATATCCTATTTTATCCGTCGAAAAGTGCATTCTGCTGCACTGAGAACAAAAAAATGATTGAAAAAAATCTAATGATTTATTTGAATTCTGTATAATTGGTTCACTGAAATCGTGTTTTTTGAAAGAATTTAATATTTAGTAATAGAAAAGAAATATTTCATTAAATACACTAAGTGTGTATTTCATAACTGAGATCTCATTTCTATAAATTGCAGTGAAATTAAGTTAATGTAGATTCTTCATTAAGATGAAGTTTTAAGTTTGCGCCAATTAACCTATTTCTTATGAATTCGTCGCACTTTTGACTTGCAGCTGAGTCTTATAAAATGCATATGCATGCGTATGCATGAGAACTCAACTCCTTGACTGGATCTATCAAATTCAATAGCAAACCTCGTTCAAATGTTACAGACTTTGTGCTATCGACGAACATCATCGACTTTTTTTTAATTTCTAGCAATAAGTCGAATATTTATTTTCATTCTTTTGCTAAATGATTTCATAAAATAAAAAATGCCTTTTAATTTCTCTAAAAATGTCAAATATTTAGTGTAACTGATAGGAAAAAAATGTACCGTCGTTTTTTTATTGTCTTACTGAAATCGTTTATTTCGAAAACTAGATAAGTCAAGTAATTAGCATCTGATATAATCCTATATGGTTAAACAAATGAAAAGTAACATAACATTTGGAGAGCGGACATAGCTGTCGCTCTCCTTTAGCTTGTCTTTAACCCTTTGAGGGGCACATTTTTCTGTTGAACGAAATTTTAAAATTATAGGTGATCTAAGGGTTTTCGGGGTCGCTGATTATGATTCTGGAGTCAGAATTACAAAATTCAAAATGGCGGACCCACTATGGTGACTATTTTAAGTTAAGTTTGCGGTTTTCCATTCAATTGGCATAAAACTTAGTATAAGGGGGTTTTCAGGGTCGCTGATTACAATCTTAACGTCAGAATTGCAAAATTCCAAATGGCGGACCCAAGGTGCTCGGAAGGAGAATTTCACTTAAAAATTTATTTACAAACAGAAATGGAGATTTTGTACCAGATCATGAATACTAAAAAAAATTTATTTCAAAACTCGATTTTTGAACATTTTTTTTTGAAAAATCTAGCCTGCCGAAAAATTTGGAAAAAATATATATTATAGTACTAGGTATGAAGTATATATTACAAAAATTTTCAGAACGATTTGACGCTTTGTTTAAGCACAGCCGAATTTATTTTTAAAAAAACGAGTTTTTCGCGTTTGAATTGTTTATAACTAATTATGAATAAACAATTACATAATTTTTCCATACAGATCTTATAACTTGAACCTTTAAGGATGTCGGAAGCCCTCACAAGTATAAAAGTATAGCAAAACACAGCGGGAATGATGAAAAAACTAAAAAAATCTAGGTGGGACGTATATGTCCCACCGCCCCTCAAAGGGTTAACGGCAAAATGTTAACGTGTATTTCATTAACATTCTTTAATAAAGGTCAATCAGTAACGGATGCGTATAAAATTCTTCATAACCATTCCGAACAGCACCCTCCAAAGGGTTAATTGCATGTGGCGATAATTCTTCTTGCGAATAACGTAACGTGATGGAAGACTCGATGCTGCCGCCGCCGCCGCTACGACAACGCTCTTTCGCAGGCCGCGAAGAACAAGTCGAGATATCGATCTTGGGTAATTGAATGCGGAGCGATCGGAAACTCGGCGGCGCCGAGAAAACCGTGGCAACAGTATTCCGTACACTATGTGTATCTGTACAAAGTCACGAACCTATACACTGTTATACAAATTTTAGTAAAATTACTACATAGTGTAAGAAGCTCTGTTATAGAAACGTGTACCGAAAATTTATTACACGAGGATAACGTAAAATTGGTGTATATTCTTTTAAATCTGTTACGAAAAGAGTAATAATTATAAGTGGCTACAAACGCCCAAGAGAGAGATTGATTCATCATATTTGTTAATGCCTTAGTTATAACTTTGGGGCAATTTCAAATGAATATACAAAAAAGTTAAACTCAAAATTAATAAAAAAGAAAAACAGAAGAAACAGATTCATACACGGAAAAATAAAAAATAATAAAAATAAAATAATAAAATAATAAGTGTAGATAACATTGAAATAAGTCTATAAAAGAAAACAGAAAGAAAAAACATAAACTATAATAAGGTGTAACAAAATAAAATAAAATAAAGATTTTTAAATACCACGAGTAAGACTCCATATAAAATAATCATAATAAGGATATAATAAAAAATGAAATGAAAATGCAAGAATATCAATAAGAATGAGAGAGAGAGAGATACGGAACGTATATATTAGGCGTACAAAGCATAGGTGCATTCACGCTTATTGGCGAGCGACATAGAGCGGTGAACGGGTACGAACACCCGCGAAGCTCGTAACTCCGCGCTCACGTTAATTGAGAAATTAATCCTCGATAATTGTCTGTGGCTACCTGTGAGCTCTGGCGTACGTCCACACTGCCCGCCCGCCTCCCCCTCCTCGCCGGCTCTCTCGTCGGGTTATAACCTGGCGAGCACGTCGCGCGCCGCCTATTCCACTACATATAGATCGCAGTGTTATACTGCAACGAGTGTGCGAATCCGGAGCACTATAGCGACACACGGAAGCTCGCCGCCGTTCCGCATACGTTTAATCTGTGATAGCCAAGGGTTCATATCGTTGTCTAATTAACGCCTGTTTCACGATTATACGTTATTCTGCTATGGATTTCGCAATCTTGATTTAAAAAAAAAACGAAAAGCAAAAAAAATTAGGAGGCTCGATCGGAGAATTGTTAAAAAAGATTGTCAATTTATTGTGACAATTAATGAAAATTTACAAAACCGGTGTATGAAATAATAATCAGTATAACATTCACACTAATATTAACAACAGTAGCGTAATTTTATGTACGTTAAGATGAATTTTTCAAATATTCTAGTGAAAACTACAAAACTTCGTAGTAATCTAGTGGAATTGTAAAATTTCAGTTAAATTTTTACTATGAGTTGGGCGATTTGTGAATTCATATGCATGACTTTTATATTTCTATAGAAATTATGAATTAATTGTCATTGACACGAAATTGCCAAGTATATTAATAATGTTTATGTGTCTTGGGAAAAAAATTGAAAGCAGATAATAAATTATTCGTCTACCATGACTGTTATTTTCGAAATTCGAAGACTATTTTCATTGTAGGTGGCCTTTGATTCTATAGTAAATCCGTGTACGGAGTTTAAAGGCATAAAAAACAAAAATCAGAATATAAAATCCCAGTATTTCGTAACAGTAAATTTACAAAATTTCTCACATCTTTTTCGGCACTGTTGCTTTAAATATCTAATACAGATGGACAAGAAATTTGTGGTGCAGATTGTGAATAAAAGTTATCAGTCCGGTATTGCAATTTTCCAGTAAATTTTTTTTCTCACAGTGAGGGACGAGATTGGGTATGCTCTCGTAAATATAAAGGAGCGCGGTGCTTATTCGCTTTAAAAATTTAGAAACTAAGTATTATAGGAGATAATAGCGCTTCAGTGCATTCACAAATACTAGCAAAATATTTAGTGACACTTGGCTATATCAGAAGACTTAAACACCTCATGGCGTTTAATTTAATTATATATAATAATAAATAATTTAATCACAATTCGCTATGAATACAAAAAATGTGAATTTCAGGCAAGGGCTAAATAATAACTTATTATTATTTTTATTTCTTTGATTTTTGCAGAATTGTTAATCTACTTTTTTATGGAAAACCCTTTTTTCTGAATTGTAAATATTAGGAGAAATATGGCGAGGTTAATTAAAAATGCATATTTAAAGGCAATTACTGATGAAAATTAATATATGCATTGAGAGAATTATACAGTAATGAGATAATTACAACTGTGGATAACTTATTGCGCGATCCTACAGATCCAACCCAATCTGGTTAAAAGTGTGACAATTCCATTTGTGAGCAAGCAAGTTTGTCATGAGTCATCATCGACTTGCCCTCTGTGCACCTCTGACTAAGTCACGATACTATGCAGAGAGAGCCACCGATATTCACAACGTAATCGCTCTTTATTTCATCAACAGCATCGTAAAGAGTCTCGGCGCGGTTTTCTTATCTGGAGATAAAGATACACAACCGGGGAGCCAATAAATGCATTTTTAATCAAACTTGGACTATATCCTCGCGGCTAGCTGCATAAAACAGTAGCCTGAAAATTCGTCAACTTATTTCAAATTTCTTTTTTGTTAAGAAAAAACTTTTGTAAGGAAAGTTTTTTTTTGTGTTAAGAAAAAAAAAATGTTTGCTACAGTTAAATTACAGTTCGTGATAACAAATAAGAGTCATATTTCGATTTAGTGCTAATTATAACAGTCGGGTTTGTATTTATAACAAAATATATAGACAACATATTCATAAGTAGAACTAAGAAATTTATACTCATTGGTCAATTATAATTCATTCAAAATACATTGGATCATTTAATTTTCGCTTACAGTTAAAATCATTAGCCTCATCATTGCTACTTAATAAAAATGTTGGCCGCGAATGGTTAATAGAAAACAATCAGATATTTAGGTACTTTCAAAGTTACATTTCTCACAGTGGATAAAGAATGACGTCCATTTACATATATATATATATATATATTAGGGTGTGCCATTTTTGGGCAATTTTTTTTTTTCGACTCAGAAACAGGTTGTATACTTTCAGGAAGGTAAAATAAGAAGCCTGTAAAAATTTGAGCTCTTAATATTAATATTTAGATGCGCCTCATCGCGAATTTCTATTTCCCATTTAAATAACATGGGAAAAAAATTTTTTCATCTTTGGAATTTTATACGTTGGCAATGGCATATTGTTCGATGGAACGCAAAACATATTTTATAGAGAATCGCACGCTCTACAAAAAAGATGTCTTGCATTTTTTCGATAGACATAGCCATTCTGATGGTATTTGAGTTCAAAGTTCAAAATATACGAAAATTCATCTTTTTGTTAATATTATAGCGAAACTATTGACTGTGTTGAGAATCTTCGATCAACTTTTTTGTAGATTATTAAATTTACCATGAAAATTGTCTCATCCATGATTAATTAATATTTATTGTTAATTGTTCAATGCTGTAGAGACCTGTCTTCTGTCACGAAACTGGTTCTAATGGGCTGGTACTTATCATAAATAGTTACAAAAAAAATCGACAAAATACTCACGAAAAATGTCTTTCGTTATTTCCATTAATAGTAAAAAAAAATGTTTCATTCAATCTTTTTAAGTAAATTTATTAATGAAAAATTATAAATATTGAATAATTTATTACAGTATGAACATTTTTTTATTTGTTGTTGCCATTATTGTAAGTCTTGCTATACCGAGTATAAAAAATTCGCCAATGCATTAATAATTATTCAATTATTTTTTTATTGCAAGTCGGATATTTTCGACGATGCTCCTTCACTATTCGTAATAAATACTGGAACTGCTCTTCATTCTTTGTCAAACATGCATTATATTGTTCCAATAATGCCACTCCACGTTCTGCAGCGTCATTGACTACTTTCAATTTTGTGAAAAAGTCCAAATTTTCTCTATAGCTCTCGTTATTCGGCCATAGAAGTATATCTTCTTCGAGAAAATCAGACGGCAAATCAAATTTAATCATGGATGAGATAATTTTCATGGTAAATTTAATAATCTACAAAAAAGTTGATCGAAGATTCTCGACAGAGTCAATAGTTTCGCTATAATATTAACAAAAAGATGAATTTTCGTATATTTTGAACTTTGAACTCAAATACCATCAGAATGGCTATGTCTATCGAAAAAATGCAAGACATCTTTTTTGTAGAGCGTGCGATTCTCTATAAAATATGTTTTGCGTTCCATCGAACAATATGCCATTGCCAACGTATAAAATTCCAAAGATGAAAAAATTTTTTTCCCATGTTATTTAAATGGGAAATAGAAATTCGCGATGAGGCGCATCTAAATATTAATATTAAGAGCTCAAATTTTTACAGGCTTCTTATTTTACCTTCCTGAAAGTATACAACCTGTTTCTGAGTCGAAAAAAAAAAATTGCCCAAAAATGGCACACCCTAATATATATATATATATATTTGCATCATATCAGATTAGCCCTTTATGTGTCATAAAGTTACTCGCAACAGTTTTTCAGCATAAACAAATAACGGAAAAAAGGAATAAATATATACCACAACCCACATTATGTACATGTACTGGAAGTTTTTATTAATAAACTGCTACACGAAATTTACTATACAATTGTGATGACAAATTTATTTTTGGTACTGTAATTTTAATAATTTCTTTCAATCTTACTATAAAAGTAGTTTATTTTTAAAAAATTGCTTTAACTTCATTGCAAACGGTACGCTAATTTTATATCACAATTGTACATTAAATTTAATTGATGTGGTTACGAATAAAAATGTCCACTCTTTTTTCGCAGTGTATATATATATATATATATATATATATGCAGATACAGAGGTGGCCAAAATTGTGTGTAGCGACAAGCGACAAAAGCCCAGCTGGAAAGTCAGCGCGATTACTTATAGGTGAGTACGAGAGCCGGCGTAGCGCACGGACACACATTACGACGGTATCGATACCCGCATTCGATAGCCGGTCTGGGAGACACGGCTCCTCCATTACCACTCGAGAAAGTCTCCTCTCCTTTTGCTTTAGTCAGCTCGTTCGTATACGATTGCGCGCCTGCTTGGCTTGCCGCTTCCTCCCTTCGTTCGGTGCTGAGCGTTCAGTACAGCGATTGATGCGAGACTCTTGGCGAGTGCGTGAGCGATTTATACGCGACGCATATGCACTCACGCATCGCGAGCGCCGTGAGTCATCGTGACGAGACTGCCGGATAGCAGGAGCATCAGGAGTAGGAGGATCTCCGAGTACATGCTCTCTCCACTGGCCTTTTCGCGTGCTGCTGCTGCTGCTTCTCTTTCCGTGCTTCTCTTTTTTCTTTCTCTTGTCTTTCCTCGTGTATCTTAACATGTACCTACATATCCGAACGAGAAAACTTCTCGACTACCTTCTCGGCTTATTCCCAATCGTACACTATAAAAAAAACTGCAAGTTTGTATTCATAAACTTGCTAATTGAATTTAATATACAATTGTGATATAAAATTTAAGTACTTTGGCAATGAAATTAAAGGAAATTTGAAAAAAAGTACTTTTACAGTGAAATTTAAAAAAATTTGAAAAATTGCTATGCCAAAAATTAATTTGACATCGCACTCGTGTATAGTAAATTCAATAAACGATTTTATGAATAAAAACTTCCAGTACATGTACATTCAATTTCAAGTAGATTTATTTTACAGTGTATTGCCTACGCACTCTCACTTTGCGAATATTAAATGTTTCTAACATTGGACGTGACTAAAATTAGTTAATTAATATTAAGCTACCAACAAGCCGTTCCAAGCGCCAAACGACTGCTTTTTGTGGTTGCCTGTGCGGGTTCCTCAATATTCTCAAACTTCTGAATTACAATACAATGCGATTAGCAAATTCGCAGTTTGTAATAAAACTTTATTCTCAGAAACTCCGGTTAATCTCTACGATGTACGATGCATCCTCTGCATATTTTATATTTCCGACGTTTCACGTAAGAAATATGCAGTGGAAACGCGGACCTTAACTTTTTGCATATGGCTTTGTGCTAATATTTCTCTTTTTTAAAGCGATAGTATTTATTGTTGTCAGTCCGGTAGAGCGATTTTTTTACATTATCCTACCTGATAAATAAATATTATGATGGAAATAAAAGTAGAGCACAATAAAAACGATTTTAGAAATAACAGATGTCATAATGGTATTTATTAAATTATTCGACTCGTGTTGTTATTATCTTGCCCGGTTCAGTATTATAAACAATTTCAACACCGTTTATTTAAGAAATTATGGTAATGAAATTCAATATTTGAGAAATGAAATATCCGAATTCTACATTATTTTATAATGTTTTGAAGAAGAAAAAAAATTGACGGATTTTGATGGCGGAATTTCTAGCGGACGTATTAGCATGCAGCGAGTGTTGCGTTTTTTCTTTCCGCGGTGCGATCGATTTTCTTCGTTGGAATGTCGGCGCACAATTGAATGCCTTAGCAAAGGCACTCGCGATTATATTAGTAACATACAGCACCGTTACGTCGCGATTGAATCAGCTCAATTTGCAATTACGACGCGGCTGCGTCGGCAGCAGTGGCGGCGTCGCGAACCGAAGCGAAGCTCGAACCGCGCGTGTTTCCACGTTGATACACCTCTGCGGGTCTACCTACGCGCGTCCGTTACGATCGAGAGTCCGTCGCGCGATTAACCGACGCGGGCGGCGAGAGATCGCCTCCGTTTGATGGGCCAACAGTGCGCTTAAAGTACCCGAGCTCCGCGAGAAACCTTGCGAACGCGCCGGCTGCCAATCAACCGAGGCGTCAGCTCGCCAAGAATGCAATTCTCTGCACTCCGAGACTTCTCTGTTCTCCTGTGCGCTGCCGGCACTCGGCTCGCAGCCTTCTCTCGATCACCGACGGTTTGGCTCGTGCCCCGCATAAAAATCGTGTGCTAATTACTTTAGTTCGCCGCGCTCTTCTTCGTTCCACTCTTCTCCTTTATTTCCTCGACCATCGAGCAATAATTCAATGGGGAGGGGGGGCTTTATACCCAACCACCACCTCCACTCTGCTCCTTTTTTTAACGCCATTAACATTCACATTCGCCTTCCACTCCGATTCCACTGATATCTTGTCTTTGACATTATTTCATTTTATTTATTTTTTCTGTGTGTATTGTGCATTCACTATATATATATATTTTTTTTTCGAAAAAGAAGAACTAATTTTTGTAGCTGTCATGGCAATATTTAAATATGAATTCCTGGACTATATATGCGTCGCATTTTTTGTTGTTTATTCCCTGAGTATATTTTAGAAGTATGTTTTTGTAATATAGCAGTCCGGAGGTAGTTGAGAAAATTTTGGAATTCTTGGAAGTCTTAGGCATTATAAGGTTGCAATCAATATATAAAATTCGGCGGATTATTAACATCAATGTTGTTTTAGAACAGGATTAAAGTGAATTATTGAAATTACTGCATCGTACATTAATTTTACATCTGGGATATAAAAATTATTATACGAGATCATTAATTATGACGTGAATTTAGTTCAACGTAGGTAAATTCAGGCTAACGATCTACGCACGTTCCCTCAGTGCATTGATATCGTGATTTGTATATCGAAACTTATCGAAAAAAAATTTTCATAAGACGCCTTTCGCAGGGCCGGGATGCCAACCAAACGGTATCCGGTGCGTGAATAATGATAATAATAATTGTTATTTTTAAATATTGAATGACTGAATTAGAAACAAAAGTGAACTGCTTAATGCATTTTTAAAAATTCATTATAGTTATATTCACTCAGATTCAGTGGTTATATCAGACTTCCGTAGTCTTGCCTTTTTTGGTGGCCCGGTAAATTTTTGTATTTGATGTGAAAAGTGATCGAAAAATGATTGCATCTTTTTATGTGAACAGTGATAGAAGAGTGATTGCATCTTTTTATGTGTAAAGTGATAGAAGGGTGATTGTATCTTTTGCTATCTTTTAATTTGAAAGGTAATGGAAAAAGTGATTGTATTATGTGATGATTTTTATGTTTGAACAAATTCTGTCGTTCTTTTTGTGAATTCTGTGATGTACATACATAGAATATATGCCTTCTTATCATTGGAAGGTATATAGGATATCCGTGTACATATAGTGCACATATATTTTATATATACTCAAGGTTATTTGTTTATTCAATGTACATTATCACGATCACAACGAAATCGATTGTGAAAATGCTGTATGGGTAGTATATATCATTGCATCTTGTAAATTTCCGGAACATATTTTCAGAGACAAAGTCAGTAAATTTAAATGCAGATTCATGCAGGGAAAGAAATGATTTCATTGATTTACGAAAATCTTCGCCGCGGAAAAGAAATACTTGAATTTCAATACTATGTTTCCATTGAATGACCTCAAACTGAGTAGAAAAAGTGACATTGAATCAAAGTAATCGTCTCTGTTCTTTTCATCGATTTCGCTGGAGAGGCAGCGGCACTTCTCCCACCACGCCTCAGAACTTCGAGACCTATTTTTTTCTAGACTACTCGGCAGATAAAGCTCAAATTTGGGAAGGATGTCCTCAAGAACGGCAAAAGTGGACTAGAGCACAGGCTCCTTAAAACTCAAAGTCGTTTGTTCGGAAGAAGCGGAAAATAAAAAGTGAGGTTAGGTGCGAGGCAGACAGCCCTATAGATTTTTAACATTGGGCGATAAAATTTTCAACATTTGCTGCCATCAAGTAGAAAAGGTGCTCAAGTACAGCACAAATGGGTTACAGTACAGGCTCATTAAAACTTGAAGCTATTTATTCGGGCGAACCGGAAAGCAGAAAAGTAAGGTTAGGTGGGAGAGAAACAGCCCTGCAGGTGTTCAATATTGAGCGATGAGATTCTTAGTTCATGCTGTCATCAAGTTTATCTTTTCTATGAATCAAGGAGAGCGTTTCATTGAATCAATTAAAACTTTTGCTTAAGGCACTGAAACTATTTCTTCATTATATGCTCACAAAGTAAATATTTCTTTACAAGTAATGAAATGGTCTTTTCGAAATTTAGTGCACTATTTGATTGAAAACAAAGGAATATTTCATTGAAATCAATGAAAAAATAAATCGACCCTCCTATTTCTTTAGCTTCAATGAAATGAAGCCAAAGCTTCATATGATGGAAAATACTAGAAGGAAAATTTCATTGTCAACCATTTTCAGTCGAGTTAACGCGTTTAATCTCAATATCGTATATCAAAATAAAAATGCCTTGATTTTACCGTGTTCGCCTTAATACAATAGCGATCGGTGTTTTTGATGCATGTATATAGTGTAACTCTTGGATAGACTGTATAGCATCGAGGGGTAAAAAGCACGGGGTGGACCTGGCGCAACAACCCTTGTCGGGCCGTCGGATCTCCGGTCGGCTATCCACGCTCATCTCTCTCCGCGCGCCAGAGAGGGCTATGCATTTATGCATGTTTCGCGGGTATCGCATGCTTCTTGCCAATAACGCCCATTCCTCGTGCTCCCACTATCATGCTCTCTTTCTATCCCTTTTTCATCCATCCTTCTTCTCCTCTCTAATCCGGGAGTGCTGGTAATACGTCCGCATAGCTGCTCCTATGTATGTCTACCGTTATCGTATCTTTGAATTCTGAGACACCTATTAATAACCATAAATTACAATAGTTCATCAAAGTCTGCAATGCTCAAATAGTTCTAAGCTTCAAAGTATCTAAATAATTTTTATATCAGTTGATTGACAAACTTGTTGCAAACGTATCTTTGAATTCTGAGACACTTATTAATATCCATGAAATTCAATAGTTCATCAAAGTCTGCAAAGCTCAAATAGTTCTTAGCTTCTAAGTATATATATGAACAATTTTCATTTCAGTTGATCGACAAACTTGTTTTTTGGGCTAAGTTTGCCGATTTGTTTTAAGGCTTAACAAAATACTTTTCACGACTTTCTACATCGACCCGCACAAAAACATTCGGGATATATAATTTTTTAGTGGTATGGCAATATAGCAATATAGCAATATAGCAATATAGCCTACCGGTTCTGTTACAAAAGTTTGCACTTTCTACATCGACACGCAAAAAATCATGCGACAATCTCTTATATACCAAGAAAAAAAAAAATCTTGGTATATAAGAAAGAAACCAAAAAAGTTGGTTGAAGTATTGCGGGATAAGTTGTGGCCAGGATGTGTGCATGCCTAATTTATCTGACTTCTGGTGTTATGTGAGAAGAATTTTTGTTGCCTCTTTTTTGGCCAAGGGCATCGAATAATCCGGTGTCACCACCAATAATTTTTCTCTGTTTCTGCAAATATCCATGAAAAAATCTGTATGTTCAGTAGTAACAAGTAATCTTCAGTTGAAAGAACGATGAAAAGTCCGGCAATGAGTAACGATTTGATGTAAAATTAGTATCAAGAGAACCAAGAGAATGGATAACAATAGTTAAACAAATAAAAAATCTTAAATTATGAGTACATCAATTGTAGAATACAAAAACAGTCCATGCTAACAAAATACATCTTATTTACAATTGAGAATTCTTCGCTGGTTTTTGGCCTACCGGTTTTTTTACAAAAGTATGCAGAGCCTCCACGCTTTTGTATGGATGTTATAGTTGACTCAAAAAGACGTGCTTTCGTCACTTACCAAGAAGAAAACTTTTTTTACGAGTTAACAATATAATATTTTCTCTATCAAAAAAGTGATGTCTCATGAATGACGATCGCTGTTTCTTACCTCACTTGATTCGGTTATGAAAGGCTGTTTCAATTCAAAATGTTGAAGTTTGTATGTACAAAAGTTGGGAAGTAAGTCTAATGATCGATAATTTATATAGTATACAAGCTTTTCGCATTTTCTAACCTGCTTCGTCGGACTTGCAACGTGAACGATACGCGTGTTTCCGTCTGATGTACACACACTGAGAGTAGTCGCATTTTGTCATATGTATTCGCATGCGTGTAGATTAATACACGTATGTGGGTGCCAGGCGCGCCTTACTGTAGACCCAACACTTGCAATCTTTCTGACTCTCTCTATCGTAATTTTATGCACTTAGAAACGATGAATATGGATTCATGAGGCCTGCTGACGTCGTGACCCCGCCGATCGTAATATCGCACTCTCCTGATCCTTTCTGTGTACCTCATGAGCCACTTTACACGTGTATATACACGGTTCCACATTTACAATAGGCTCAGCAGCGTTGTGCCGAGTTCAGAGTGGAAGTTAGGTTGCAAGAGGTGGTGCAACCCTCGCTGGTCAGCCCGAGGATCTCGAACACTGCGCCACAATTTTTTAAATTTTTTCCATCTATCATTTCTCTCTCTACAAATTCTCATTTTCTTACAATCGCATACGGATATTAAACCCTGAATAGACGTTTGCAGAAAATTTGATAATTAGATCCATAGATGAGATTGCACGGAAGATAATTAATTTTTTTCGTTACGGATATTGTCATGAAACTGCACCGTAAAGTGAGTTTACTTATTGGAAAGATGAAGGACTTTTTTTTTCGACAATACTTACGAAAAAATACTTTTTTGAAAACTGGGATAAATGTGTCGATTTTTTTTACATTGATGATATAATTGTTTTCCAAAATTAGGAGCACATACTAATATGAAAACGGTCCTTGAAAATAGGCAAAGAAATAATAATTAAAACAGTTACTTTGACATTAGTGTGAAATATTGCATTCTCATCAAGTAACATATTCGGCAATCACGTTAATCAAATATTAACGAATGATCGATGGTTTAATTTTAACAACAAGACTAAGACTTGAATGCACACTGGATTGCTTATGTATGTATGGTTTGTATGGTGGTTTTGATTTTTAACCAATCGTAACGTCGCACTCGCCTGATTCTTTCCGTATTGTTCATGAGCCACTTTACACGTGTATATGTACACGGTTATTCATTTACAATGGCCTCAGCAGTGTGTAACATTGTAACGAGTTCAAAGTGGAAGTTAGGTTGTAAAGTAGTATAACCCCCGCTAGTCAGCCCGAGAATCTTGGATATTACGCCACAACTCGTTTTTTTGTCTTCAATTTCTCTCTCGCTCTAAAAAAATTATTTTCTCAAAATCGAATAGAGAATCGAATAGAAAAGCGAATAAAGAATCGAACACAGAATCGAATAAAGAATCCAATAGAGAATCTTGGACATTGCGCCACAACTATTTTTTTCATCTACGATTTCTCCCTTTTTAAAAGAAGTTATTTTCTTACAATCGCATATACCGATAACAAACCCTGAATAAAGGTTTGCAGTAAAATTAAATAATTAGTTCCATAGAAGAGATTGGATGAATGATAATTAATCTGTGAGCTTGTGGGCGCGATTAATAAGAGTTACGAGTCGAGATCGATTATTCTCGGTAAAGCAGCGAGTCGTTAGTCGGAATCCCGCGAACTCTTACTCCAGCTTGCTCCAGCTTCTACGCTACATGGAGACGAATAAAAAAAATGAATAGCACATACAGAGGGAGAGTTGGTGAGTGGGGACCGCCGCGCCTGAGACTACTCAGCCCGGCGAAGGTAGAAACGTTTTTCGAATGTGTTTTTTTTTTCCCTTTTTTCGTGTCCGCTTCCACCCACACCGTTTGACTGCTCTCTCTGCTTCAGCATGTAACGCGATCGTGGTCGCGCTCTCCCGTGTACATACTTGGACGGCGAAGAGAGGAGAGCTTATGGCCTGGCCAGGAGAAGAGAGAGGGAAAGGAATATAAAAAAACGAAGGGATAGCGAGGAAGACGGAGAGGGTGACGCGAGGGGAGTGAAAGAGAGATAGAGAGAGAGAGAGAGAGAGAGAGAGAAGGAGGGAGGGTAGCGCAGATACGCGCGGGACAATCTGATTAGCGCAATCTAATTAACGCTGCTTTTAATGGCGTTCATTAGCACATGCCTCTCCCCTACGGCCTGTTTGCCTCCCTGTTTGCCTCTCTTTCTCGACGATGTTCTCTTTTTTTATTTATTCTGTCTCTTTCTGCTTCCTCGACTGTGTCTATTCACCGTCCGTTCTACACTCGTGTCGGGAATCGCACTTTTGCGAAAAATCACTTATTTCCAACTAAATATTGTTGCTTATGTTGCTATGATTAATGTAATGGTAACAAAAAAAACATTTGTCAGCCCTGTTCGCATTTTTGGTATTCCGAAGAATCGTCGAGTTTATTCATCTTCGATATGAACATTTCATTGCATTTTTCCCCCCCGAATATCAATAAAATTATATTTTATCCGATGGACGTTCTGCTTAGATTGTTTTACATAGAAGCTTTAGGCTCCTTAAGCAAATACCTATTATTATTGTTCAAATTTGAAGACATTCATTTGTTTGTAATGCTAGAATTTTCGTTGGCACGAAGAACTATAGCGACCTCGCGGATTATCGATTAGATTAAAAAGAGGCTTTAGCTTCTCGTACCTCAACGTACAATTATGGATTATAAGTCTTGTTTGAGAGAAGGCGTGCGAGCGCGCAGAAAAGGGTTGAGAATTAATAGGAATATCGATAAGAGAATGTTTATACCGCGTGCGTTGCACTCCTTTCGCTTCTTTTCTTTTCATTTAATTCTTCTCTGTTTTTTCGCCGTCTCGTTCACTCTCACGCGCACAAGTTGTTGTGTGATTTATGCACCGAGAGGTGAACTTTGACAGAATTCTCCGAGCAGGCTCTCTCGCTACTTGGCTGCCCGCGTATTCAACACACAACGATCTATTTATTACGATACATACACGCGCGTAATTCACATGTAGCTTCTGAAATAGTACAGTGCAGAGACAGATTTTGTGTATTGTAGCACAGTCAACAATGACACAGTTTGCGTTTGACATAAAGGAATTCCAATGCCTCACTTTTAGCGTTGCTCGAGATTCTGCAGTACTATATATATATGCGTGCAAACATTTTTTAAATCATTTTCCTTACAGCCCTCGCGTAGTAAATGACGACCATAAATTATTAATTATTGAATAGCTTATATTTTCGTTACGAATATTTGTCACGAAACTGCACCCCAAAATGAGCTCACCATAATTGAAATGATGAACTACTTTTTTCATTCGGCAATACTTACGAAAAAATACATTTCTGTAAACTGGCATAAATCCGTGAATTAATTTTGTATCGATAATACGAATTTTTCTCAAAATTAGGAACACATACCGCCATTAAAACAATCCTCAAAGATAGTCAAAGGATTAATAATAAAAAAGTTACTTTGACATTAGTGTGATGTTTTGTATCCTCGTTGAGTAACGTATTCGGCAATCACGTTCATCAAATACTAACGAACGGGAGATGCTTTGATTACAGCAAAAAGACTAAAACTCGAACGCACACTGGGTTGCTTATGCATGTATAGAAGCTGGATTGGAGAAGGGCGACGCCGCGAGACGTGAACGTGTACGCGAGACGGTGCGTGACATTGTATGGATATGAGGCGATTTCTCTGAAGATATAATACACGACTATATCTATATAGGTATTCATACACACCAGCCGTTTTTTATCGTCAACTCCCGCGCCCGGGACCGTCCGCTATTCCGCGCCGCGCCGAGTCAATACACCACCGCGTAGCTAAGAAAAAATGACGAGACGTGAAAAGTATACTAAAAAAGGTATTTAAGCGGCGATGACCCCGCGCGATCTATCTGTACTTGAGGCACATGTTAGCTTGCAAGTTAATCGTGTCGAATTGCTAGTAGCTGGCTCACGATCGCAGAATCTCGTTCGGGCGACCGCGCGCGCGCGCGCGCTTCTCTTTCCCCGTAGTATTATGTGTACTATAGTCTCCGTGGTCGTCGTGGTCTCTTCGGTGCACAGTAGTCGTAGAGTTGCCATTGCGGTGGGCTAAACGCGCGTGGCTCGCGCGCAAGAGCTGATATCCGACGCGTATCTAACAACAACGTGTGCCATGCCTTATCTCGCTGCTGTTGGAGAGTGAGCGAGATAGAAGTAAATCTGTCTATCTCTCTCCCTCCATCCCTCCCTCCCGCCCTCTTGCTAGCCTTCCTCTCTGAGTATATATGGATTCCATAGATATATGTATGTGTGTGTGTTGCTAATGCAGTGTATGACCGCGTGCTCTGCGGCTGTAGCAATGCTTCGGTGCTGGTAGTCGCTTAGCATCGTATGGATATCAAATACATACGATTGTACGGGGGGCCACAGCACGAGGTACAACAGCCCCTACCAAGTATATCTACTGCTGCACTGTACATACACGGCAGTCGGGTGGGATAACCTAGAGATTTCTATCGCTGTACGTGTTATACCTTCCTGCATTACGTTATAGCTTGCTTCCACAGTACTATGTTTACTTATCTACGAACATGTATATATCGAAAGCTCGCACATGTGAGACGACGAATGCACTCTTGCAATTTTATTATTCGTTGCACCTGCCACTTTCATTTTTGCGGTGGCGAAAAAAAAAAAAAAAAACATTGTGTTTCTCTTTGGTGTCCGTACTTCCTCACCAAATCCCGATTCATTTTTTGGGGAGAGTACGATTTCCGTACCGTCAAGACTGCTTGTTTCCGGTAGTACTTCTCCTGGGGAATAAAAAAAGTTCATATGTCCTAACTACTTTATTTTCCGAGAGAAAATTTTTTAATAATTTTGAACAAATATAATATACCCGTCCTTTACCATAGTTGTTTCCAATGTGGAAATGCGAAAAGGAGTGCCCAACGAATGCGGGGGGGGGGGGGGGGGGGGGGGGCAGCCGGCGTGGTCCAGAGGTGGAGGCCGGTGTGTGTGTGTGTGTGTGTGGAGAGGGAGCCCCCCTTAATAACCAGGCTATTATAAATATTATTATCATTATGATTCTATTTATATTTACACGGTAAAAAGTTTGGCGGGAACAACCAAATGCTTGGTTAAGTATGCGCCAGCCGATTTATTGGTTAGGTAATAATTAAATTGTTGGTTATGCCTACCAAGTTATTGGTTGTATTGCAACGAGTTTGGTTGGACTAACCAACAGGTCGGTTGGGCTAGCTAGTTATGGTAGCGTATTTGCAGTGACGATTCAGAAAATTCAATGCGAACAAAAACCAGTTACATAAAGTAGCAATCAGTAGCTGTCAATTAATAATTGCCCCAGCTTGGGCGATTTCTCGTCGTGGGAAGAGTGATTGGCGTCAAAGAAACTGCACGCGTTCGACTCCACAGATCGGGGAAGGAACTGCCGTCAGATTTGCGGGCAAGCTTTGCGCAGCCCTCGAGTGGAGGTCGTTCGGGCGATGAATTCCTTCGATACGAATTAACCGTGTGTGCGATCCATAGATCATTGCATGGATCGAGTGGTGCGGCTTCTGTGGGTTCGCGTATAGCAGCGGGGTAAGGCATAGGCACCAGAAGCAGCAGTGTGTAGTTCAGGTTTCTCGCTTGCAGTGCGGTATTTTGCTGTTGCTCGCGCTCCGTTGAACGAGATCCTGGGGGTTCCTGTGCCGTTGGTGTAGTCGACGGAGAAGACGACGACGACGCCGACGACGAGAGTGTCGTCGACACCGCAGCCGCCGACGCCACCGCGGGGTAATGACGTGCGAACAGATATCGAATCCCTCTCGCCTATCGCCCGACCTCATCCTCCTCTTCACCCAACTCACTCTTGCCTACCTACCTACCTACCGGCTTAACAGGCTTTACACGCATGGAGACACTAACGCGTGTTCTCGAGCGAGCCGCATCGCGGTACCCAGCTCGCGCGCTCGCGCGACGACGTGCTCCAACAAAAAGACGATTCTCGCCACGGATATGGCGAAGTTGAAGTAAGAGGAGGAGGAGAAGGACAGGGATCGAGCGAAATACGAGAACGAGGGCTACTCGAATTAGGAATACTTGTAACTGAGTATATCGACCTGTATATCGACGGAATAAATCTTGACAATTGGCTAAATTATGAATTTCTCTTTTTTTCTCTTCGATTTTATGAGGCTGAGATTTTTTACCTTGCCGGCCACTTTAACTGGAAATACGAGTGAGTTTCCATGTATGGAAGGAATAATTCTTGACAATGGTCACAATGATTTATATAATAATTAGTTGTTATTGCTAGTAGTACTAGTCGTTTTAATCCACGTATATCACATCGAGGGTTCGTAAATAATTGGAGGATTTTTCTTTTCATTCTATTTTCATGCCTTCTTACGTCTTGAGGCTTTTACTTAGAATTCGCAAAAGCGATTTTTAGCTGCCTCGTGTTTAACATATTGCCTCTTTTACGTTGCACATGCAAATCTCTATTATCTGCCTTTGTATTCTTTAGACTATTTACCAGATTTTATTGTGCTATGATTACGCCTAATTAGTGAATAGCCAAAGTTCTGCTTAATTAGTACTTAGTTTATACTTTCTCGTCATGCATCGTGGCACATATCACGGGGATTGCTCATAGTTTCTTCTTATCATTTGGATTATTTTTCGAAATACTAATCGGTACACTTGACATAATTAAACGGTGTAAACGAATCCATAAATATCCACTGACAACTGATGTATGGACTAGATCATCCCACTTGTTAAAATTACGTAACAACAGCAATTCCAATTATTATGACTCGTGCGATCTTGGACAATTGGTCTAATGAACATTTTTTTCTAGTATTTCAGAAAAAATCGTTGAAGATCGCCCGAAAGGGTGTACCCAACTCAATATTGCATTCCTTTTTCGAAAAATTCTTTTTCCCACCAGCAATATAATTCAAATACTCAAACGCGGACCGCCGACATGAATCGAGTACGAAAGAAGGGTTTCCAAAGCTAAGTATGATAAGGTATAAGAGGGGGAAAGCCTCGGGAATTTGCGATCGTGCCGATGTCTGGTTCACCGAGGGCCTCTGCAGAGGCTCGACGAGAGAGAGAACGTAGAGCAGGAGAACGAGATAGAGTCAGGGGCGGGGGCAGGGGGGGCGGGGTGGACCTAGCGTCGGGCCGGCAACAATAATCGTACCTCGTATCGCCCGTGCACGCCCGTTATCGGTCTTATCACCGCGTCCGGTCTCTATCGACTATCTATGCAAATCGCAGCTAATTATATTTAATTAGATTCGACTCCCGCGCTCCCACCGATTGCTGGATCGCGTTCGCGCGGCGTGCCGCGTTCACGTATATCTGCTACATACGTAGAGTATGCTAGTACACTATCTGTACATGCATGCATCACAAGCTGCGCGTCTCTATGTGCTCTCCGTACGCTGCATGCGCTCCGGAGCTGCCGTCGGCCACGATACAGAGAGAACACACCTTCTCACAACAACAATTCCACATCGAAACTCTGTCCCTTTTCAGATAGAACCGAGAGACCACCCTATACACACAGACACTTTATGAACCGTTCTGTACACGTGTAGATACATGCTATACCACCGCCTGTACCTTTACTGTCACCAGGAGTTTCGTGTAAAAAATCTTAGGAGTGTAACCAATCGCGTTACGAATACCAACTGCTGTATAGGCACATTGTACATACTCTTCAGCATCGGTTCGACTTAGCCCAAGGATATATACTTACGGGCGTTATCCGTCTTGACCCCCGGAGATCGTAGAAGAAATACTGATACGAATGTATCACGGAGTGGTGATAACTTAGGGAAGGATCAGCCAGACAAGGACCTGGATTAATATTTTTCATCCAGACCCGAAATATCAAGGATGTCCATTCTTGCGAATACAATAAACTGTCAAATCGGTGCCTCTATCCAATGGAATTCACCGCGAGGATGACTTCAACTTTTGCGTTCCACGCTGCTGATTTATGTCACGCGATAGGCACTGCCTGGCAGATCATTTATTTTTCACCCTCATTTCCGCCCGGTGATAGATGAATTCTTGATTACGAATTACGTCGCTCAGCCTACTGCTATAACGCACCGTTCACGCTTTAATGAATATTTGTTTGAGTTAAAATTCGTCGATTGTCGCTGCTTGATTAAATAATTTGCTTAATTAAGAAGCCACAGTCGATATTTCTAAGGATTCGGGTTGGTGAAGTTTGAATTAGGCTTCGGTTTTCCGCGCTTTGATAGAGAGGTGCTTCGTGAAAATTTCATTACTTGTAAAATTGATCGGTAATAGTCGATTAAAGATCAATACTAGGAGTATTCGGTCACAGTCTACAACATACTATGTTTAAGAACGAACGCCAAGGTCCATGCTAGAATTCACTCTGTACTCCCGCCTGGATTGCCTGGATTCCATCCGGGGCACCATCCTGGACTATTTTATTCCACGCATTGTCCCGTGAAATTGGGAGCATTTTAGGAATAAAGGTAGTGAGAAGATTCGTTTATTCCTTAATTTTTCCGGGACTTAAAGAGAAAATGGGGGCAAAGAGAACTCGTCAACCTTCCGGATTGCTTCTCAATCCCTCGAGCCTTTGGGATTGTTTTTTTTTATTTCACCTAAGTGAATTGAAATTGATGCAATGATTAGTATCTACATCAGTTGACCGTTATCGAGGAAATTTGTCATATATGTCATCGTGATACATTTTAAAAAACGACAATGAAACGAAATCGAATGTTTATAAAAATATACACGATACACAATTGTGAGATTAGTGGGTACTTGTGATAAGAGAAATCAATGTCTAATATCCTTTATGACTTCATTTTACACCGCTGGAAAATAGTGGCCGCTACTAATTTTGAAAACGTCAGGGTGATAGGTTGTACATTAGGGTCGTAGTGTCCACATCACCCAATTGACGGACCTAATTAATCCATTATCGAATAATTGTGAACTAATCTGTAGACACGATGTTTTGTCCATTAAAAGGGGATAGTAATCAATAAAAACCACAGATTCAAATGATTTCTTTATTCTTAATTCTCTCCAGCGACTCGATGAAAAGAAAGTGGCAAAGTAAACTCGTTGACCTTCCGGTGTGCCTGGCCATTCTACAAGACCATAGGAATGTGTCTTCACTCTCGCGATAAGACGTCGCTCTTTTCTTGTTCGTCGGTTGCACCCGCAGCGGCAACGACGACGACGACGAGAACGACGACGACGACGACGACGAGTGTGTTGCACTGCTCTCGCGGATCTCCGATATGGGCGCATAGATCCCCTCGTCGTCGGTTTCTGTTCTCGCTGAGCCAAGACTCCTCGTGAGTACAGTGGTGGTTGCGCGCGGTTTACTGGCCTCGTTGGAATTAAATGGCGAGCCGCACGGTCGCCTCATCCGATACGATCCTAACGAAGGCTGACGCCTCTATCGAGCCTCGTAACTATAAAGATTATTGACCACGTGGCCGTGCGGCTGCTAGCTCCCTACGATCCCAGCATACGTTCGTTCATTCGTTCTTCCTTCTTTCGCACATTCGTATACATATATTCACATGTAATGCAGCTAAAGCACACACGGTCTCGAGCACAACGCACCACGAATCTCGAACGCGTATCACTCCTGCACTTTCCGAGTTGGCTCGATGCAGCAGCATATGCCTCCTTCCTTGCGTACGTTGCACACGCAATACGATTCACGAGGGAATCGCGCTTTATATCGCCCGTGTAGTTGAATCACGCACAGCCCGCAGTGACACACTATAATTCACGTGTCGTAGAGCTGCTGGAGAAGTTTTCCAAAGAAGAGTGCAGCATATTAGTTGGCCCCGCTCTCTCACTCGTACCAGTACAACTCCAAAGTGCATATTTGTAATGGCGGACACGAGTCGCATTGGTGTGTGTTGACCGATAGGGTTGGAATGCTGAATGTCCTTTTATCGAGTGAGAGCGGCGTGGGTTTTCGAGCAAGTATATTATGCTCCCAAGAAATCTATCTGCCGCTCTCGTGCTTTCCTCATCTCTCGAGATATTTCTCTAAATCTTATCACCAAGGTTCTTTTACCGTTTTTTTCTTTTTTTTTCTTTTTTAATGTGGCTTTTGGATACTATGCGAGATAGCTTTTGTATTCTGTCCTCTACCTCGGCTAAACGTGTGTATGTATTTATATATGTTTGGGCTACTATACTACTAGCAAAATCGTAAACCTTGTGGTAAATCGTTGACCCATCGCCGCGCGGTGCTCTCGTACAAAAGGTATGCGACAAGAATGGGCGACGGAGGTAAAAGAGGTGGCCGGTACCTATGTAAACCCCTCTATTCTCGTTATCAGGGGGAATAGGAGGTATTGCCTCGCGATACAGCGCACTGAATGCCTCGCTTTATAGCCTGATCCTCCGGTTGATAGACTCGAGAGAGCGAGTAACGCGCGTTTATTCTTCCCGTCGAGCCTCGCGTATTAGTGGAATATTCAATATTATATATTTATCCAATATTTATACTTATTATCTTGATTAATGAAAGATCATATAATAAATATTGCATATTTATTCTTCGTTAAATCGGGGGATAACAAATTTATCGCACAAAAAACTAAATCGCACCTCATGATAAATCGAGTTTCGTCAATGCTACGAATGGTAAAGAAAGATACGCGAGTGGAAAAAAAAAAAAAAAAAAAAAACGCACCGAAACACGGATTTTCAGTCTCACACGCGGCTCCACCGTTTCGTATAGTTAAACTCTGCCGGTGCTTGAGCGCTCTCGACGTGAGCCGGCCCGGATAAAGACCTCTGGCCTCGGTCTTATCGTCCCACGCCACTCTCTCTCTCTCTCTGCTTACCCACGGAATGAATATTAAACTCGCAGCGACGAGAGAGTCCCGAGAATAAATAGCGCAGGGGGGTAAAGGGGGCGGTATACTTTTGCGAGTAGGCAAAAAAAACAGCAAAATTATACCAATACCCTGATGAAATTTGATGTTATTTCAAGAGATTTCATCCACAATTCAGTGCGATATTTTATATACAGAGCAGCTCGGACGAAGAGCGCGTATCGTGGAGGCGGAGCCCTTTTGGCCCTTCGCACTGCATAGTTGTGGTCCAAAGCAATGGTTCAGCGCTTGCTAAACGAGCCCTCCGGGCCGCAGACGGATAGACACGATGAGAAGAAGGACGAACGATGACCGCTACCGACGACGACGACGACGTCGTCGAGGACGGCGACGGCGACGAACGAACGAACCGATGAGGGTGTGTTGGTGGGGAGACGGAGGGGCTGGTTTGGCGCGCTATCGGAAAGCCTCGCGCGACCAATGCCGCGTCGCCTTTATCGTTTTACAACAGAAAGGCGCACATCAGTCAAGCGGTATCTCCTCACGGTTGATTTCCCGTGGCCGCTCTCGCACGGCGCGGAACTCCTCCTCCTCCTTCTCCTCTTCCTCCTCTCCCTTCTACTCTCGCCCTCGCTCTCGCTTTGACTCTCTTGTTGGCCCGCAGGCCCCCGGGGGCCGCAACCCCTCGCTGCCGCCGTTGGTGCTGCTGCTGCAGTGAACCAGGGTGCTCGGAGCACCGCGCGATTTCACCCTCTTGCTACTCCTCCTCCTCCGCTACTTCATCCTCTCTTCCTCCTGGCTACCCCCGGCTTTTCGCAGTCTTCGAGCGGGCAGGCAAGAGCAGAGATAGAGAGACAGAGCCTCGGCTACACGGCGAGGAAGCCAACCTCTACCGCAGGCTGCTGCTGCTGCTGCTGCTGCTGCTGCTGCGGCGCTGCGCGCTCGGTAGTTATGAAAACATATGAAATATATTCAATCTGGGCCGACGCGATAACACCGAGGCTCCGTTGCCGACCACCAACCAACCGCTCCGACCCGAGAGCGTCATATATCCGGCCACTGGACTGACTATATAGCAGGTGTGAAAGAAAAAGAGAGAACAAATCTCCCACGATCTGTCTCAAATAGTAAGGGCTGACGCAGGATTCTCTATTCTGCTTTATGTCTATCTTATGTATGTGTGTGTGTATGTGGTTCTTGATATCTTTCTGACTGAAGCTCATAGCATGATACTAAATTTCCGGCTGATTACGACTATAACCAAGGTTTTAATCGAAAGCTTTGAATATTCACATGGGTAAGGAAGTACAAAATGGTAAGTTGGATATCGGGCTGCCAAAAATGTATCTAATTCTTTTAACTACGTGTGTAATGATACGATTTTTCGAATGAAGGTAATCGGAAAAATATCGATTCTTATTGTAGGAATAATTTGTATCGTTTTCGCATTAAGGTCTGCCTGCCAAATGATTCAACTTGCACTTAAATTGAGTACTTATGTATTTGCTTTAAGCTCCTCTATCGCTGAAAGAAATATACATGTTTTAAAATGAATATATTTTATTGGTATTGGTAAAAACGGTATCGTCTACGTACATTATTTTTTAGCTTTAGCTGTTTGGAAGTGACATTTACACATTCCGAATTTAAGACCTATGGACCTACCTAACTACTTAACGGCTGAAGATGCGGACACTAACCACTAGAACAAACCGACTACATGAATTTTCTTCGCTTTTATCCTATCATAAGTGCATTGAGAATAATGTTTTCAGTAGTGAGATCTCAAGAGTTTCACAATTATCGGGTATTTCCCGATAACTTTGTTCCATACAAACAAGAGTGTCCAGTTTTTCAGTTTAAAAAATCCTGAGTGCTTGCGCGAGAAATTTTTCAGGACGAAACAATACAATAATGTGTGTATTAGTTCTGATTGCACTTGTATTCGAAATAACGACGAAGAATCAATAAGTGCAATGTAGGTTCTTAGAAATGTCGGGACATTCAAACAAACCTTTCCGTATTTTGATTTTGATGGATTATATAGGGGATCATTTTAATTGCATTTTTGGAGTACGCGGTGTTATCGAAGAGAATAACACGATTGTAAAAGAAACCTCGCATGCAGCCGTCCTGTTGTCAGTACTACATTGAGAGAAAAATATAGTAGAATAGTAGGTCCAACTATATATACCAATATCATTCCCAGGAGGAACGATCATATCGATTGCTACCAGTCGTACCAAAAGAAAAAATTCAAGGTCCGCGTATCGTAATTTATATATGTGAAATATAGTTTTCAAATATATGTATAACAAATAGAAATTAAATGAAAATTTTTATTTTTTGCATTACCGCCCAGTCTTCAGGCATTCTACCTGTCGGTCCATTTAGCGTATTTTCTTAAATTTTTTTATTAGTACTTTTGAATAACCCGGCCAGTCCCCCCACACAACTGCAGAGGACATCCCTTCCCGATCGCATTCGCCTCTAAGCAGTGAGGACAGGAAGAAAGTGCAGAAAAGCTCTGTCAATATAGTCGTTGTCGGAATCGGTTCGTGCTGCCGGCGCGGATCGTTTTTAGCAGAGAATATAAACACTGGACTAGGGGTATATATATATGTATATATACATATATACATACATTCATTATATATATATATATACTGAAACTATGCGACGTCCGGATATCTTTATTTTCCGCAAGATGGCGGCAGCAGGATTTGAACCCTCGACCTATGCCCCGATGCTCCGATTTAGAGCCAAGCACACTAGCCACTCTACCGGTAGTAAAAATGAAATACGGGCCAGATATATTAATTTTTATACAAGCAATATCCGTGTAATGTATGTGCTAAACATAAAGACCATATATATATTTTCAGCATATATTTCATGTGTATAACATTTAATGTAGGTACTGGACTCAAAAAATTCACTGAAGGAAAGGAAAAAAAAGGTAAAAACTCGAATGATTTCAACTTCAAGCATAAATTCCAATTCCTTCGTACCCTTAATCTGAAGATATACTGAGGCGATTTCCGTAATTCGCAATCGTGCGAATCTTCGCGACTGATAGCACAATGCAGGCACGACACACTGACCGAATTCTTATTCGCCGTTCCGTAAAAGCATAAGATATCCTCCGCCCACGATAAGTTTAACACGACTCTGAGCAGGATGGAGTATGTAGGTAGTGGAGAACAGGATTCTCGCGCGCCTCAATCGGTTAGGTTGTAGGTTGCCTTGCTGCCGTTGTTGAGTGCTGAATGCTGAGTGCTGCTGGTAGGCGTACAGCCGTACAGAGTCGTGCACGACACGACGTCGAAGCTCTCACCCGGGTGAGAGAACGAACGAGCGAGCTGACGCACTCCCGCGAAACCGAGTGTAGAAGCGCGCAGAGTTTGTTATCGTTATCGCGGGCGCAACGTGGCCGCGCTCTCGCGGTGATCGAGATAACGTGGCTCGCCACCGCGTGGCTCTTATCGCCGCGCCCGTTTGCTTCGCGCGCGTTCCATACTCTCCCCCAACCCGTGCATCCTCATAGTCGGCGTCCATTCCCGGACCTTTGCCTCGCCAACCACTTGGTTTCATACGTTCCGCACTTCTTATGCCCTTAGACACATACATTCGCCTGAAGAAATTGATAAAATGAGACAACAGCATTTTTTCTTTTTCCATTTTTCTCTATGAAATAAAATTTTGATTTGTTACCTTCCAAATATTCGATAATTCAAAAAAGTAAACTCAACTGCGTATTAGGTTTGTGGATAAAGTATCGATCGTTGTCGACGAGTGAGCTGCGATTGTACCGAGTTTGATTTTCCTATTGAACAAATCCGTCGTTCGGATTGGCCTGTTGATGCTGTGACGGCAAATATAGAGCAAGTGATGAAGATTTTTGCCGATAATGGCAACCAAGTAAATAAAGAAGGTGATCTTCTTTCGTATACGTTTCGGCCCTGATCAGTACGCTGCATATTATGTCAATAAATTATTTTCTTTTAATAATTTTCGTTACCGGATTTCTTGGCCATGTGGTGCCATTTAACAAAAAAATGTTAGGTCCTTTCACTGGACGATGTATTTTTTGTTAGTGTCGAATATCGAAAAAAACACACGTTATTTTGATGATCTCCATATTGTTTTCTCGCTTGTCACAAAATGATGGAGCACCGTCACAGACTTCGGTGAACGATGATAGCGTGCGTGGAGCCCCGGTTGCGTGGGAGAGACGCCGCATCCATCGAATGGTTGGGTATTTTTGTTTCTCATTTCTCTCAATACACAGCACAGGCTCGTGAGGATCGCTTACGGTAAACGTTAAGAGAACGGGGTTCGAGTCGTGAGCCGAAGCGATCTTTGAGGAGGAGGAAGCGCTTCGAGATACATGTGTGTTAGATAGAAGAGATGAGGAGCACACGAGAGTATAGGAACCGAGCGAGCAGAGCTATCGATCGGTGCCAATTAATCGTGCAGAGGGACGATTCGCTGGCTGTGCGAATGAGACCAACAACTCGCAAATGTAGCGGCGAGATATCGACATCATTGGTATCTCGTAACCGAGCGAGCGAGAGAGCATCTCGTACATAGGACAACCCAGTGGATCATTATATCGATTGAGAGTGCATTAATTATATCGGAATCGTTGGTTCAACGACAAACGATCGAATCGCTCGATCGAGTTCTCGCATATACACTCGATTTGCGTTGCTCACGGTGGGAAACGATTCTATCTATTGCGTTCCATCGATCGATAGCGATCTCACTCGCACCTCAACGCGCTTTTCCAGCCTATTCATTTATTTATAGCATTTATCTTTTTTTTCAAACTTAGTATGTATTGCAGAGTGTCTCTTGGTAGCGATTCACGCGATAATCCTGCAATTTGCAGTGGCTATCATGCGTAACATTCAATGACTGTAATACGTATATTATGTTAACCACGTTCCGAGCTCTCGATCGCCACCATGAAAAATAAGACACATGGAACACACGAGATGGACGAAGAATGTCAGAACAGGAGTGAGCGAGGATTGAACGTGCGACGAATAGCTCCCTTGCACAGTGTCGTTTGCGAGCTGTCGGGACTATAGCGTTTCGCAAACCTTTAACGATAAAGTTTTACGAGAGTCACCAGCAGCATCGATGCTCTCCCCGTTCTGCGGCTTCTCCCGAATCTATATCAGGTACATCCTTCACTATAAACGTGGCTTTAGCCAGTGTTTACTTCTTTCCCAGGCTCTCTTTACATCCTCCGCAATGAGAATCTACGACGGTATGACATGTACCAGACATTTCATCCAAATTCACTGCTTTAAGTCCAGACGAAAAATCATGCTATATTTTTAACAATTCAGCAGGTCAAGGACGAGAAAAAATGGGGTCTCATTGGGTTTCCTCAGCACTGAGAAAAAAAATTAGTTGTGCCAACTACACTCTAGAGTTATTGTGCCGGAGTTTTTTCGAATAAGTTGGAACAACTCATATATTCAATGACCCAACCACTTCGAATAATAGTCTCAACTATCCAATGATTGTGGCTACTATTCGAATCTTCGGTAGCACAATATGAGATATAACCAGTATAACCGTACTTTTGCCGGTATATCCTTACTTTTTTCATACCACTGCAATTAATAATGATGTCCAAAATATTAATAATGGCATTTGCGATTAAGTGTAGTAACTGCTTCCAAAACTTGTTACAGAAGATCTCTGTTTTTTTAGTTTTCGATGTTGAATTTTATCTGTCGGTCCTAAAATGTACTCTTCGGCAAGTACTGTCGAATGAACATCAAATGCTAAAATTTGTTCACCGCTTTATCCTGAAACTGTGATACGTGCTACATTTTACTTGCAATAGGAATTTTCAGTTCAGGACCAGGCAGAATTTTCCTTCGAAGAAAATTAGATGCTTACCAAAACTGCTTGCTGTGTAGTGGTTGAACTGGAACTCTACGACAAGTTAAAAATGAAAAATATATTCGCACAGTTGACTAAACAAATATAAAACCCACTCAAGAAATCGTTTTACTTTTTATTCTTGCGTCAACAGTACTATATTTTGAATCAAATTTGATAAATCAAAGAATCGACACTTATTGCGTGTTTTTTCTACATAACCTCCAAAATGCATTATGCAAGTGAGCCGGTATTAGAGCCCTTAACCACTTGAATAGTTGTATCAACAATTCAAACAGGTGAGGTGGCAATCGTACATGGTTGTCGCAACTGATAGGGCTCCTACTAATAAGGCTTAGTTCGGGCAACCATTATTGTTTGGTTGTCATAAATAAGCCGAGTTATAGGGGAATTAGGAAATGTGATTGGTTGTGTCAACCAATATTTTGGTTGGCCCAAATAATTTTTTTTCTCAGTGAGGGTTTGGGTAATAGAGGTTCTATACTCTAGTCACGTTACAACCCATAAAGGCTTCCGGAATGTCATTCTGGGCTTAAATCTGGTAAATCTAAATAGGCGGTGTTTACACTTGTTCAGTGATTTCATAATACCGATGACAAACAAGGGCCTCACTACAACCTGGAGCAGATCCCTAAAAATCAGCCACCCATCTAAGTATCACTACCAGACTACCAGAGTCAGTCATCCGGTTACCCCATTAAGTTGTGACATTTACGGTCAACCCAATGGTCCACCTATTGACCGCTGAAATCGGCCAACTGATCACCTATCCTGGTACTGACCCATACACGGAGAAAAAAATTTACGTGACATTTAATATACATGTACTGAAAGTTCTTATCCATAAATTGGTACACTAAATTTACTGTACAAGTGTGATGTCAAATTTATTTTTGATACTGCAATTTTAATCATTTTCTTTAATTTGACTGTAAAAGTACTTAAATTTTTTTATCTTGTCTCAATTTCCTTGCAAAGGTACTTTAATTTTATATCACAATTGTACATTAAATTCAATTGATGAGTCTATGAATAGAAATTTCCAGTCTTTTTTTGCAGTGTTACGTCAGTCAGGCGGTCACAAGTACTTTCGTCGAATGTATTAATATATGGGAATAGTCTTTGTTTTTAATCACCTCAGACGCAATCATAGGAATCCCTGTACTGGTATATTATACTTATTTTATTTATACATTTCATATTGCCATCATTGAAATAGAGAAAGAAAATTGAATCTGAATATCCGAAATATATGAGTGCTTATTTGTCAGAATATCATACAACTAACAATTGCAAAGTCATCTCCGATCGCCGCACTAGAATACCGTTCACCTTTACGTCTGCACACATTTTTTTACAGACACAGTATATATTTTTGCAGAAGTGGGATATAAATGTGTTGACCACATCAGGTACATCGAAACTCCGGCCTTCAGGTTTCGCTTATCTTATTATTGTAATTCGGAATCGTTCGGAGATGGCTCCAAAGATGATACGCCAATATATACACGAGCAGTTGAGAGAATAGTGCCGACAACGGGAGATCAGACTTTCGTTTTAGTGCCGGGAAGGGAACGTTCAGCACATATTTATACGTGTCCGAGATTCAGCGGAGAAAAGGATTCTCTATCAATGACCCGAGATTGCTGCTCGACTGGATGACCTGGAGACGGTTTAGCATCAATCAGATATGGCTTTCCGGTTGTCCTTGTCTCGATCCATTGAAGCGATCTCAGTGAATCGTTCGCCGATTAGATAAATTCGATTAATCGGTTCAACATTAAAATCCACTATTTTAGTAACTTGAATTTCTACTAAACAAATTGATAAACCAACCCTTTGGTTATTTCTAATTTATTCGTTTTTAATCTATCACCATCCTTTTTTCTTCATTAGGGCGGAATTATGTAACGATATAAAAAGAAACATTTTTGTTCGTCCCCAAACTAAGATTAAAAGAGAACAGAGGGGAAGAAAAAAGTAAAATGTACCTCGACTGTATTACATGCACGTTAGGGGGACAAGAGAAGGATAACGCTTGGATTGTCGTATCGCTTTTGCTGGTACTGTAGCCGCTGCTGGTGATGCTGGAAGCTAGCAGATATCGTGTTGTATATAGTGGCGTACCTACGTCGTGTGTGGAGCCTCGCTATACCGCAGATAGTAGTTAGTACGTGTGATGTGGCTTCGCGACTGGCTCTGCTGTACTCTGCTGTTCTGTTCTGCTATGTTCTGTGGAGTTTGGAAGGCCTGGGTCACACGAGATTGCGATGGTTAATTTATCGCGCGACCGCACCTTATCGGCAACCCGGGGGCCACGATAACACTTGCGGACGCCCCCCAGATCACTCGATAACCACGTTATCCCGAACGTCATCGACGCGACTAGGCGCTTCCATCGTTCGTGCTCCGTTGCCGCATCAATCTCGACTCTCACTCACTCTCATTCTCGTTACTACCATCAAAATGTTTCTCCTCCACTCTCACAAACTCTCCATTCTGCTCCTTGTGAAAAACGAAAGGATTCCAGCAAAATCTCCTTTTATACTTTATCTTCAATTTTTATCTCATACAAGTTTCATAATTCCATTACTCATTATGTCTCTTGCTATCTAAAATACATTATATGTACACTATGTCCTAATGAACAAATAATTATAACTAATTTTTTGGGTTCTAATAACAACCACAATAATGGATGATTAAAAGCTATTATTTTTTGTAATGAATAATCACATTACACAGGTAATTTTGTCAACAATTGTTTGAAACTCTTTTGCAGAATTTTTCTTTTCTTATCAAAGTGATGTTGAACACTGTAAGGCAGTTGAATCCGACAAACTTTTACTTAATAGAGGCTCGATTTCAGATTACGAACACCGATAAAAATTGTCCGATCCTTGACGGTTCACCGTAGAACTTTGGCGGGGTGGAGTGAGACCACATTTTTTCATTGTTAAATGTACTCAAAATTTTGGTCACCAAAAGCTACTATTATTCGCTAATTTCTTTGTAAATATTATGAGATATTTTGAAACGGAAATGAAACACGTCCACGCACACATCCGAATTGTCCCTCGTTTAGTCTAATGACTTACAACCGGAAGTATGACTGAGCAGAAAATATTACGTAATATCGCAAGCACGATAAACGTCCTTCCAATAAAACGATGCCAACGAAATTTTATAAATAATATGGCGCACTTCGTTGAAATTCCTCACATTAGACAAAATCATGAATAACAATCGGCACACGCAACACAATTTCCAGGACATCTGCTCAACGATGAACCGCGCACACGTCAGTAACATCCAAACATTTTACACTAAATTGTATTGAATGACAATTGAAATCGTTGGATATCGCCAGCGTAATCATTTTACGTAACAGAAAATTCATGTAACAATATCGCTTGCGGGACCAAAAATCCGCAAGAGGACGTGAAATTTACAAAGATCTCGCAATGATTCATTCCTCCGAGCGAAAAGATGTATAAGACATAGATCGCCTGAAGAGGAAGTTCGACACCGACACTTTGACTCAATACTTCCAATATTGTTCAGTTGGAGCTTCGATTCTTGTTGCACTTCGAGGTCGCAGACTCACTGCATGAATTCAGTACAAAATTGGTTGTACGATATATTAATATTTTGTTTTATTTTACATTTTCTTATTATTATGTTATTTTTCCGGCGACACTTCACGTGAGACGAATCTCCACAGAATATCATCAAACATTAAAATCGCACGGAGAAAACGAGGGTCCCTGATTGAAGTGCTTAGTGCCAGAAATTAAAGTTCTCAGTACTATGATAGCATAGCAATTTGGAACCTTTTAACCAAGTGAGTTGAGGCGCAAGTGTAACGAGACCATACTGAGGCCGTGAGGTTCAGTTCACGAAGACATTATATCTAATTGAGAGTGCAAAATTACTCCATTTAATAAGGAACAAATTAATATTTTTCAATTACATCTCTTAATGCCTTCAGTAGGGCCTGAATAGGTTGGCCTGCATAGGCTCCAACAGGGAAACCAATAAAAGCCTCGTACTCTCATACGTGACTAGCCTCGTAGAACAGGGCTTAGATTTCCATACTGAACCCCTAATATAATTGGGGCGAATTTGAAAGGGTCAAGTAAGAGCCCAAACTAATTTTCTTCATTGTTTGTTTATTAGCCAGCGGGTTTAATAAGAAATACCCGTGGAGAGAATTTGTCGGGGCTTCTATTTGGCCCTTTCTAATTTACTCTCATTATATAAGGGGTTCAGTATGGAAACCTAATCACACCCCTAATATCCTGGTTACACTCGAAAGTCGAGGGCCTTTATGGGTTTTCTCGTTACGATCGTTCTACAATAGCGATACCCCACACGGGCCTTATTAGAACTCGTGAGCAATTTCCAAAAATCGGTTATCTGTATAAGGATCGAACACTAATATCGACAAATCAGTCATTCATCTAAGTATTGATCTTTAGGGTCAGCTGAGCAGTTGTCCATCCCAATATTAACCGGGAGAATAAATTAGGCGGTGATCCTATCGAGTACTATAGTTCTTAGGTCGGTCAGGTGGGCACCAACTCAAACACTAAACAAACAAATTCGTGCAGACAACGAAGCAAGCACAATATCTATGAAGTCCTTATGGCTTGTAACGTGGCCCTGGTATGGAATCCCTAGTCTGGAAGCCTTGACAAAACCTAACAAGGCCCTATATTTTTTCACGGTCGAGCGGTTAAATTTCTGCACGGGTACGAATCCAGCGCTTTGTGGTGTTGAGAATTGATGTAGTCGAGTTCAGAAGAATGATATTTATTATTTCGGACATGGTTGCCCATGCATCGCGGCTGTAGCCGCGGCTCGCAGCAATGGAAGAAGAGGACCGTGAGAGAATTCGCTTTCTCTCGAGCGTGGAGCATCTCTGCCGATCGATCTTACCAATCGATCGGTAGGTGTTTCTCGGTCAGGTCTCGTTCGCGGGTCCTCTCGGACTCGCGCGACGACAACTGCAAGACGAGAACAAGAATGAGGAGTGGGAAGCGCGTCAGCGTCGAGTGCGGGGAGGGGACACATTCGAGCGAGGAAGGATTGCCGCTTCTCTTGATTCTCCCCGAACTTTTCGTTCCGAGATTCGGCCCGAAGAGATCGCAAACTACCGCACCAGCGTATAATACTATTTATAGTGTATATATGTATATACTTTAATATGGGTGTATATATATATATATACGATATGTACCACAGTATACACTATACTGTACGAAAACTGGTTCGTGCAGCATCAGATTGCCAAGATAGCCGAATTTTACATGCGCCCATGCCCGCAACTTCCCCTCACCACGATCCGCTCCCTTCGCTGCTGGTCCGTGTGCGGCTCCCATACTATCGGGCGGACCGATCGCGCGCTCCGGATGGCTTTCCTGTTGGATTCTTTCTTTCCCGTGAGTTTTCGATGTACGTACTCCAACTGTTCCCTCTGACACGTACGTTCATCGTGCGTCATACATTAACGTGCACGTGAACATAAAGGATAAATAATCCATCTTCATGTTCGTGATACGGATGGTGGAGTTACAGGTGGTGCGCATGAGATTGGAAAATCGAAGCAAGAGTCACACTGCGGTAGAATGTGAAAATTGGTGCGGACAATACTGTGAACGAACAAGAGCAAATTAACCTTCCAATTTCTATGGCTTCTTGTTAAATAATCGATGGGAGAGTCCGGTGGGTGGCCAACATCGACCCACACCGCGCCACATCGCCCCAGCCATAGCTCTCCTCCCCTGCACCTGCAACAGGTGCGAGGAACGCGTCACGCTGTACACGCTTGCCCTTCGGGTCGCACGACATCATAGTTTACACTGGAATACGCAAAGCTCCACTAGTAAACGAAAATAGAGACGAACAGAATAACAGAGAAATCGGCTTGATGGGATCGGTTGAATCAAATACACGGATTCTATTTTAGATTCATAACATTTTGTTCCAATTAAATAAAACTGTTTTTTGTTTTGTTTCAAATAGTAACTGTTTGATTCAAATGAAATTTCATTTGTTTTAAGGGCACTTTATATTTATCGATTTCTCCGAATGTGATGCCATTTATACCTACATCCGAATAAGCTGCGTTTAGAATTAATCGATTATTCATCATTACCAAATCGAAGTTGAAGCGCGGATTTTCACAGAGATTCAATCTTCACGTTACTTCATTCATGTGTTTGTTTATTTCTTCCGCAAATTCTTCTATCTTAATTATGTTGTAAATTGTTTTGCCTCTTTGACATTGTTAATAAGATCAAATTTACTGCATTGAAATAGTGATTAAATCCTCTACGTTGCTTTACGGGTTACTCAGCAATTTTTTATGGCATTCTTCATAAATTATTTTGTAAATAATTCATCGCTTGTTTTTAATACATTTTCCGAGCATTTGGAAACACTGTGGAGACAGTAGGTGGAGTTACTGATTTGATACTACAATCATCCATGTTGAGTGAACCCGAGTTTAAATTATAACCCTTCAAGCGTCTTTTGTTGAATCAACATAAATATAATATGGTACTTTTGAGGGTTTATGCAAGGGTATCAGAATCTCACTTTACTCTGTACGGCAAATTTAATGTATTTACGAGTATGAAATTTACAAACTTTACACTTCAATCTGTTATCCAATTACCGAGTACTGTAAAATTCCAATTCTTTTGCGAAGTGAATTTACCTGACTGTGGGTTTAAGCGATAGTTCTATATTACAAAACTTGTGAAGTGGATGTTCAAATAAATTACAAGTATTCGAAAATTGTTGTATACGAAAAAATGACTTAGTTCCAGTAAAAAAGAAAAAGAGTTGACCCAACCCAACTAACTATATCTTACTATGCAAATTTCGTTGACCCGACGGACCATGGAACAGTAAAATCAGTCTTATCAACAACCAATCAATTGCCAAGATTTAAATGGTTCATCATGGAAGATCCAGCGTTCACGCGTTTGTAACAAATTCCTTGTCTATGAACTAATTGTAATTATTTTATTATTTCACAACCTTTCGATAAGTTACGGAAGAATATACTGATGGAAATTAGTTTATTATCAAGTAACAAGTCGTAAAAATTTGAACAAACCTAAAGTGCATCTTTGATTAGGCAAGGTTCATTTTTCAGGTCTTTGTAACGAATTACTTATCGACATTCTCATTTCAGGTGCTTGATTGTTTTACAGCATTTCGACAAATATGAAGCGATTTAATGAGAAAGTTTGTTGTTTCTATGAAACAATAAAATTATTGGTGCGAATTTATTATCAAATAACGGGTTGCAAAGATTTCAATTTAAAAAAAACCAAAACTTTTTATAGATGTACGTTTATTTTAGTTATTATGCATACTGTTGGTAAAGTGCAGCACCAACAAATTATATAATTTAGTACAGTATATAAATTGGATGGCTTTACCAACAATATGTTGATAATAATACGCGTGCAATATATGCAGGATGGAGTGTGTACTTACACGCTCTGGTCTGCCATATCGTACACGTGTTCGTATGCCGGCCGGCAACAGGTAGTAAATTAATGTGGTTTAATGAAAAATTTTAATAGCATACAGATGCCAGTAAACAAACAAAATTCCACATGATTTTCACAGCATTTCGAGGCTGTATTGGATGATTGACAACGTTATAGTATATTATTTGAGTAAAAATTGACCTTTTCATCGAATATCCGACATATTTTGAGGCATCGACATGATAGGTATCTTCTTATGTTAATTTCGAACGGAATACACATCAACTTTATAGAATTCACCTGCAATTAATTATCTCGGACTGAAACACTACGCTTTCAGATCGCGTCTACGCGGCTTCCGAAACAAAAGAAAATTGTATAAGGATTGGGTTGCAACTTCAATTGGCGCGGTAACGCTTTCAGTTGGCTGTGCAACATGTGCGCCGAAGTTGTTCACACTGATAACTATAGTTGATTGCAGTACCAATTAAGTTTGTTGCTCAACCCTGTACCATCCTGTCCACCTCTTATTTTAGTAGTGAGTTCGAACATTAGGATTTGTTGTATTTGCCATTCACCTCAACTAACTTTTCATAGTCGACGTTACTAATGGTAGGTTCCTGCATTGACGAAACTGATAGTTATGGTAACTGGTTTATGCCCAAGTAACAAACAATTAGTTGTTCTAATTAAGTATTTTTCTCTGTATACTGAACAGAATCTTAAGAGACAAATTTGTTGAATTTAAGTATACGTTTGACCGTAGTGCTCTGATTTTTTTGTTTGAAACGTAAAACACGCAAATAATACCCTTGAAAGTGTGTAAACATTCATCACTATGTAAAAGATCGGAAACAAAATACTCGCAACATGTGCGCGCCAATGTTGTTCACACTGATAACTATAGTTGGTTGTAGTACCAATTAAATTTGTTGCTCAACCCTGTACTATCCTGTCCACCTGTTATTTTAGTAGTGAGTTCGAACAATAGGATTTGTTGTATTTGCCATTCACGTCAACTAACTTTTCATAGTCGACGTTACTAATGGTAGGTTCCTGCATTGACGAAACTGATAGTTATGGTAACTCGTTTATGCCCAAGTAACAAACAATTAGTTGTCCTAATGAAGTATTTTTCTCCGTATACTGAACAGAAACTTAAGAGAAAAGTTTGTTGAATTTAAGTATACGTTTGACCGTAGTGCTCTGATTTTTTTGTTTGAAACGTAAAACACGCAAATAATATCCTTGAAAGTGTGTAAACATTCATCACTGTGTAAAAGATCGGAAACAAAACACTCGCAACATGTGCGCGCCAATGTTATTCACACTGATAACTATAGTTGGTTGTAGTACCAATTAAATTTGTTGCTCAACCCTGTACTATCCTGTCCACCTGTTATTTTAGTAGTGAGTTTGAACAATAGGATTTGTTGTATTTGCCATTCACGTCAACTAACTTTTCATAGTCAACGTTACTAATGATAGGTTGCTGCATTGACGAAACTGATAGTTATGGTAACTAGTTTATGCCCAAATAACAAACAATTAGTTGCCTCAATTAAGTATTTTTCTCCGTATACTGAACTGAAAGTTAAGAGAAAAGTTTGTTGAATTTAAGTATACGTTTGATCGTAGTACTCTGATTTTTTTGGTGGAAACGTAAAACGGGCAAATAATACGCTTGAAAGTGTGTAAACATTCATCACTATGTAAAATATCGGAAACAAAACACTTGCAACATGTTTGGGTTTTAGAGTGTTGGAACTCTGATTTCAGTTGCCGTCTAATATTTTAATAACTTCTCTAATATATATGCAGACTCAGTTTCACGAGAATCATTCCTGTCCTTTACTACGATTATAGCATAATGAGGAGAAATAAAAATTCTGCGACGCGGACAGATCGGTCCAGTAATCATGTCGATCAGTAAATTACCTAGCGCTCGGAGATTGATTAATAATTCCCGATGGTAATCACGTGTACGTTTTACCCGGAGGTACGGCAAAAGGGGGAGGTGAACGGAGGCTTCTTTAACGCATCTCTCGAGTATCGCGCGCGGTGGCTCATAAGAGGCCCGTAAATCAACGAAGGCTTCGGGGGTTCTAGGGTGGTCGTCAAGACTTGAAGCACACACATACAGACCAACAACGCGGCAGCCGCACGAGCAGTAGCAGCAATATCTTGTCCATTATACCGTCTTATGCCGCATAGTAGCCATTTACTTTGCTGCACGGTGCATAGATTAATCCACAAAATCTTGCTGTCAATTTATGGCAAATTCGCCATACACAAAACACTATATCTGATACGATATCAGGTTAATTTATCGGTACATTTATGAGCACTATGAAATTATGTGCAAATACCGGAGTTTATGTTTCACGCTTCCTCAGGGAGGAACCTGTCGTTGTACCAAAAAATTAGGTTCACGTACACTTTTCCCGTTAGCATTCTCCAAATAGTTATAGACGTTAAAAAAGCTTAGAAAAATATCTGTTCATTTTTACGTGCTAAGAAAAAGCGAATTTTTACATCTCAAAAAGGTCTTTGTTAATCGAATTGAACATTGGCATTCAGGGATGCCAGATTTGGCGATGATCGATAAAAGTGTTTGGTCTCTGCAGCAATAAAAATGTTTGGTTATTAAATGATTGCTTTCGAAATATCTGACAAAATCAGCAATAATGTTAGCCACGTAAGTAACAACAACGCTCAATGATTGTATGTATGTATTTGCTACGTAATTAGTCAAAATCGATAGACGTGTCCGAATTTTATAGAACTTTTTTCATTCAAATTGAAACTTCTAAAGATCGTTTGGGAATAAACTAAAGCAATTAGTGAATGGACGATTAAGCGGATGACAATACTCCGTGAATCAAGCTTTTTATGCCCGTGCTCTTGTTGGGCAGTATTCATTCCCTGGTCCATTTACTCTGGGTTCCCACCAGGTTAAAAAATTATTAAATTTTTGTTATTGAAATTAACAATGCAAAGCCGGTTCCTTAACATGGTTTCCTTATTTTTCCACCAATCTCAGACCTCAACGATGAAGCGAAAATGGGTTCACATACCAATATAGAACGGTAGGAAATGAGAAAGCAATGTATACAAAACTTAATGATATTGTTACTGTGGCCGTGTTATATAATGGATTGGTAAGTTGTCGGCTATTGGCATTGGCCCATCAAAAATAATTCACACAACAAGATCTACAACAGTGACTTAACCTAAAAGAGCGCAAACACACGTGGGTCCAGGAGCCCAGTGATCAGGTCTCTAATATCATGAGATCTTGTAAAAAACAAATCAAAGTAAGAAAATAACCACACCAAAACACTCAATAACAAACTCTAAACCAATATCAATAATATTCACAACACGTACCAATTAAATTAATGACTGAAGATGACTCGGACACAGGGTCGAAACGTCTAAATACTGACATTATCATTAATGATCCGCCAACAACCGACAACTTATCCATTCAGCAATATACAAAGCTCAAAGTTGTACTCTTTCAAAATTATTAGTTATTTAGCTGCCGATGTGGTTCAGGGAGCCCGGTGTCCAGGTCTCTAATATCATTCGATTTTATAAAAAAACAAGAAAATAACCACACTATACCAACATCAATAATATGTACAACATGTACCAATAAAAATAATTACTGAAGAGGGCCTAGACCCAAGGTCGAAACAGCTAAATAGTAACTTCATCATTGTTGGGCCGCCAATAGCCGGCAACTTATTCATCTAGCAATGCACAAAGCTCAAAGTTGCACTCTTTCAAATTTATTATTTATTTATCCTGTTGTTCAAATGGTTATAACACAATTAAATTTAGCGCCCGTGTCAGGTGCTGTCTATGCGGTTCAGTATTATAAGGTGTACAATAATGCATATATATATATACATATATATGCACATTGTACAAAATACGCCTGTACGCATTCCACAGTGAGCGATGCCTACCGCTCAGTGACAGTAGTCAGATTCGCTGTATGTTACGACTGTCGCTGTTGGTCTTTAGTATACCTGTGTAGGTAGAGGGCCCAAACAGAAAGAGCTCGGTAGCTACCCACACGCCAGAACTCACGTGGCAGAGCAATACACGCGAGTTGAGGCGAGTCGCCTGCTTGCCGAGTGTCCGACTGAATAGAGAAAAAACCGCACAGGATCTCACTCTCGCGAGCGGCGGTCGTGCGTGATCTCTCTTTCTCAGTCGCTCATTGCAATGGAGTTAAATATGCACAGTTGTGTATTTCCCCTCGACCTCTCGACGCGCCTGCAGTGCAACACTCGTCGCGCTTTGGTAGTCGTTGCCGTGTCGTTCGGTATGTGCACACTCCTGTTTCTCCCATCAGAGATTACGATTTGTCGTTGGCCTTGCGATAAACTTAACGTTTCAGCTGATATCTGTCGATTCGAAACGTATAAAAACATATGCGTTAGAACCGAGTTAGAAGTTCGAACGTCGACGAAGTTCTCTAATACGATATTTACCTCACGATGATTATTGTACAACTGTAAATTATACCGATTGTCGTGGAAATTATTACCCCAACCGATTCCTATCCTTTTTAATAAATAAGCACCCTTAACAGATAGCTACTGTTTTATATGTTTTATAATGTCATTTGATATCCCGATTAATGTTCTGCGGTCTCTATTACTCGATATATAGTTAATTTTATCTCTATTATTGTTTAGATACTGTGAAGGTGCTCAAAGTATTTGTTACTTCCGGTTGGTATTTTAAGTTTCGTTAGAGGCGTGTTCACTGATGTTTTATATACTTGTAATTTGAATATTTAAGAAAAACATAAAATCATTCCGAATTGGTTATACTAAAAGAACGGTCGACAGAATATTAGAACATGTAAAATGAATAATGAGACCTACGTCTGTATATTGTTTTACATGCTGTTGAAGTTCCCATCGTTGGAACGCAATGTTAACATTTTTTTAAATACTAGTTATCACCATGTAATTTCATGTACACCCTTTATAATAATTCAGGCTCATCGGAATTATTCAAAATTTATTTCGGTGCATGCCAATGATGCATATTTCAACATCACTGTTTTTTCTAGTTGTATTTGTCTATGCTATGCCATCTCAATTATTAGGTGTGCGCTCGGAATGGTGGCGTCAACTATTGTTGATTGATTTTGTTCTTGCAACTACCGCGGTATTGTCCAATCGAAATAATTGGTCGGGTTGAGGTTACACAGGAGGGATCTATTCATCATTGACGGAAACCAAGAGAGTCCATGGTAGGCCAGGTGAGAGTCCGAAATGGACATGAAGATAGACTGTGCGGCCGGGCTGTCGAGACTCTTGGATCGTTCAGGATGAGGTCTGAGAGAGTTTTTCGTATCCCGAAAGGAATCCCAGATGGAGTCCCCGAAGGAGTGAAAGACTCCAGATTGGACTTCGGGATCAGATCAAACCCCAAAGTCCATGCTAGAGTCCACTCTGTACTCCCGCCCGAATTGCCCGGATCCCATCCTGGATTCCATCTGCGACACCATCCTGGAGTCTTTCCTGAGCTATCTTTTTCCACGCAGGACGTTCATGCTTCTTGTTCGAGCTATAAATATTTTCGCAAGGGCAGTGCGCATTTCTATAATGTAACAACAATCTCACTTAGCTGCCTATGTATTGGTCTCTAGATTATTTTTTACATTAATTTTAGTTCCATTTTCAAGGTACATCCGTGAGGTTTTTACCTTCCTTCCCCGCCTAACCTTTCCTTCCTATCATTCGCTACCAGCACTTCGCTAAGCTAACCTAACTTTCAATGAGTTCCCAGTCGACTTAGCTACATTGTACGGCATTCGCCATGGGCACGGGAGAACTGCGAAAAAAACCGTACCGGTACAGACGGCCGTATATTCTTTTGACTTTCCGGTGTGTACACAAAAGTGGCTTACTTAAGTATAT
Organism: Clistopyga incitator; assembly: GCA_947507545.1. NCBI lineage: Eukaryota > Metazoa > Arthropoda > Insecta > Hymenoptera > Ichneumonidae > Clistopyga > Clistopyga incitator. Next base: position 5,867,637 of record OX382173.1, on the reverse strand, counting down.
GCACTGAGGTTTCAGAAAAACTGACCTCTTGCTCACTGGTTGATAAGTCAGCTGATGCACGGCTAAGCGGTCACCCATACAAGTTATGGCGGCAAACATTGCTGCTTAAGTGGGTAGGTCGCCAACGTACACCGACCGCACAACCATCAGTGTCGGTTGTATCGGTCACTACAATTATGCGAGGAATTTCTCAGAATAATACACTTCAGTTATTGAAGAAATTTCGTTGATTGGATGCGATAAACATCCTGGTACAACTGTGGAAGTTATACACGAGGATGGAGAATCCATACCCTGAGAAAAAAAAATAATTGGAAGAATTAAATGATTGTCATTGAATTCTGTGCAATTTGTTCAAGTGAATCGTTTCTTGGAAGAATTAAATATTAGGTAGAAGCAAACAAATATTTCATTAAAGACACTAAATATGTATTTGATAATTAAGATCTCAGTCGTTATGCAATAATTATTCTAGAAATAATAATTTCTAAGATAATAAAATTAAATAATTATTTTGATGACTTTTCCTGTCGGGGTTTCTATACAAGTCGTTTTTTTTGTAAACCAATTGTTAAAAAAGTCAACTGCGTTTGAAGAAGGGATATTAAAAGGACGTTCGAGGGAATATCCCCGAGATGGTATAGTGGTAGACGCATAATCCGGTGTAATTCTCGAGGAACGAGCGAATGCACACAGAAATCTCGTCAATCTGGCTGGACGATCGCTGAGAGAAGAGGCGAGGGCTCGGGAGAGTCTCGCGTTATACGCTCGCTGCGCAAAGTTCGATATCTCAACGATGCCGTATACCGAACGTTCGTGAACCTGCATGTATGTACGTTCCTCTGGAAGAACACACGTGTCTGCGAGAGTCCGAGCTTACAGAGTGCGCGTATGAGACAGAAAGAGAGCCCAGGGCGAGTACCTCCTCCGCCGCCGCCTCCTCGGTACTTCCATTCGCGCATAATCACGGGCAATAAATCTCTGTTGCATAAGTGTAACGAGAGATACGTGATCGCAACGCACACAGCCCCGAGGGTCCTGGGCTCGTACGCGTTTGTACCCTCCACCGCCGGACTATACTTGGCGTGGTGTACTCCGCTGTACGGTGGATATCTATACTCGAGAACTCACGGGGGATCTCGCAGGGGGATATCGCCACACGGTTCATCTCGCGACATTACTAAGTTTTCCTTCTTTGATCACGATTCCCAAATTGTTTTCTCCAATTGAAAGGGACGATCGGAATTCGCGATCGATTTTCAGTGTGAGAATATCATGATCCCTTTGAGTACGCGAATGCGGAGAGATCTCCGATCGATTCTCTCACGCGTTCTCGCATGCCGCCCGCCATCGCGATCTATACTACAGATTGCATTCACACTTGCTCGCTTTGCGGTCTCGCGGCACCGTCGCTAAGTAGCAAAGCGAACTCTTTCTCCTCCTAGCGTGAAGGTACACAGCCCTTACAGAACTCTGCGCCGGCAGACGTAAATCATGCTTTTGGTCACTCAATCTCTGCTAGCAGCTCCTGATTCATGCACGAAAATACATTCCTTAATCTGCGACTGTTTAATTTGAATGTCCGCTTGATGGACGCTCTATGCACTGATAAGTCACGGTTGTGGCTTGAACTTTGAATGGGACAAAGTGAGGCACACTATTTTTTCAGTGAATTTGTGCTCTTCGGTATGTAATACAGCTGAAAATGTCACGGTAAAATAATCGTAGATATTTTAACCGTTCGAGTTCTTCCAAATTGCCGAATGACACATGGTATCCTACTAATACGCACGAGCAACAATACCTTTCGTTATCACCGAATATCTGGGCTGCTTGGAAAAGTGAGAGTTTTATATTTTTACAAGCGAAAAATTTCTTAGCTCACTCAGTCATTCGTATCATATGAATATATAATTTTTTTGTCTATTGGATCGACTGTCATATAAAATATAAAATCAAATTATTGTTAAATAGTCAGCTCTTAATAGATTCACATGATCGCGTCTGATGTGTCAACAGTAATTGACACATCCAGTTACTTTTCATGGCAATTGATTATATTGAGGAGGGTATATTGTATGTTTATATGTAGATGCATGGTCATTTAACTGACCTGAGGGTCAGTAGTAGAATGTGTGATCGACTCTGGGTGACTCTGGCGGTCAGTACTCGGATAGATGACCACGAATTTTGCCGAGAAAACTTCGGATTACCGTATAAGTTATTGACTGGTTCCCTTGATGCCCTAATTGAGTCTGACTGGAACCTATCTATCAAAACTATCAAGCCCTTATTCAACTAAGCTATGGAAACCGAGAATTGATTAAAAAGACGCTTATCTGGCAAAATCATTACTAATTGGTGTACTTACTAACTGGGTCTTCAACTGATTAAACTCTCCGATCATGGTGGAATTCTTATTGAACTCCATCATGGAAGCCTAGAAGTGCCTTATGAGGTACTTATGTGGCAGAATTATTAATAATTCTTTCACTTGGTTCCACGATTAAGCCCGACTGGGGCTTGAATTCGTTGCCCTAATATGGCCCCATCCGATTTCACGGTATCAGTGTTAGAAAAAATCTTGATTAGAATTTAACAGCAAACAGACGTGTAATACAAAACGATAAATAGAAGCGTTTATAATCAATAAAATCCATCTCACAATCAGAGATCCATGTAGTCATTTAGCATGGTCGTTACAATATGTTTTTTTTTTTTCAGCAAATAATAAGGACCATTGTACCAAGAAAAAAAGTAGTCGACAGAATAAGTGAAAATTAATGTTTTAAAATAAAATTTATTTATTATTGTCATATTGGCTGAATATGGCAGTCATAGCCTCTAACAGGAAAGTCAATACAGGCTTCCTGTTTTTTTAAGCGTCTTGAGCCTAGTATTCTACACGGATTTGTCTACGGGGAAGTAAAACGTCATTTCGATAAACCAACTAACCGACTTGTATACTTACTAACAAAACTAAATCCCATAATTTACATAAAATGTCCCTTATTGCAGTGATACAAACAAAGCTATCGTTGCTGCGGCGGCTAACGTGTGTCTATTGGAATGTCAAGGGGAAGTGGCTAATGAATGGTAAAGATAAACCAACTAACCGACTTGCATACTTACTAACAAAACTAAATCTCATAATTTACATAAAATGTCCCTTATTGCAGTGATACAAACGAAGCCATCGCTGCTGCGGCGGCTAACGTGTCTATTGGAATGTCAAGGGGAAGTGGCTAATGAATGGATTTCATGTATCGAAGCCAAATTCTTTCAACGGAATTTATTGTCTCGTAATGAGAGAGAGAGAGAGATATGGCGACAATAAGTCTCGCGAAGCGTGCTTCCCTATCGATATCAGTTCGATAGTTCTGTATCTGCTCGGGGACCGGGAGGGAAATCGCACGAATATTCGATGACGATATTGGCGATGTTGGCGGCGCGGCGCGACGTGGCTCGCGCGCCCGGCGTCCCGCTTATCGTTTGGACGATCGCGAAACGGCAACGCGATAATTGTGAAATATTAATAATAATGAGGAAACTGCGAGACCAAGAGCGCTGCCGCGCGTTTCTCTCGGTCTGCCTCGCGCTGTGTACCTACATACTCCATATACATAGGTCTATGGTTTGTTCTGGTATGGACGCTCGGCGTGGCGCAACCGGATCGGATCTAGCCATCGTGAGCAGGAGTACCGCGGGCGCGCACTATCCGCACGATCGACGACGTTTCGTATACCATCGCTCGTTTTCTCCTCCTCCTTCACCTCCTCTCCTGTTATCTCGATTATTTATGTTCCAGTTCGCTCTAATAGTCTCGTCGTCCTGTGTACGTACCGTACACGTAGGATTTTGCGGTTATACACTAGACACGGTAACGCGAAACTCGTTGTCATCTGGAGATAATTATCCGACGGTGGCGTGCGAATTCTCACAGTCCTCCGTCGAGTTTATCTGCTTTCGTGGTCATATGAAATGCAATAAGCCACTAGAGAAAAGAGTTCATTTAATTCCTAACTTACTGGCTCGTGTATTAATGTTGGCGCCTCGGTCATTGCATTGAATTACTCCTCGGAACTTCCTTATGAATGAATACGCTGAAATGCGCACGTTCCATCTACCACGCGCGCGTTTTACTCAAACGCGCTTTTGTGAATGAATTTTCGCAATGGCTTCGAAATAACGAGTGCGCGTTACGCTAAATGAATCATCCTTGGCAATTGTCTATTATACCGGGTAAACGTACGTCTTCGTGAAAATATTTACCATTGAAATTCACACTTATTTTATACGTACAACATACGCAATCGTTTTTCATTATTAATTGCTTGGATATCGAATTTTACAATGCACTAATTTTTAGTGATTGATTATTTCCCTACTGGACGAACGTAATTATAATATTGCATATTTTAGCTTAAGCTTATTTCTGAATAATCATCAATTGCAAATTTCACGAAACACGATTACATTGAGATATAAGGTACAATTAGTTTTAACCAATACAAGCTTATCTCATAGCGTCCTCATACTTGTCCCTAAATTTAATGAATATTTCAATTGTCAAGAGGAAACCGGAGTATAGTGTTAAATGAATAATACGAGAGAAGGAAGGAGCAGAAAGTTGAGAACGTGGGTCTACGAGTGACGTGACGTCGAGGTCCCGGCGTTGCGACGCCAGTGCAGCGAGATAAAACTGTGATAGGTAGATCAATGAATGCGATAGTCCAAGTTATTACCGGATAGAGGGAGAAAGAGAGAAACGAAACCAGACGTGTTCTGGTGTTCGGGCGAGAAGAGAGACGGATAAATACCACGAGTAAGAGAAACGATGTAGCGAAATGGTAGAGACAAAGACAGAGCGAGAGTGAGAGTGAGAGAAACGATGCGAGAGACAGCGAGAGAAGAAGTGAAAAAGGTGGGAGTTTGCGAGACGCGACGAGCGGGACTCTGAGCGCTTTCGCTCGGACCGTCCGATAAGCAGAAACAGCTATCAAGAAATGGAAATGACTGATAAGCCGCCACGGCCGGAGCAGCCGAACTCGCGAGAGCGAACGGCGTGTTTTTAATAACGCATTAAGTCGAACGCGACGCCATAACTACTTCGCCTCGACAGGAATTCCCGACTTGTCATAATTATTATTTTTCTACCGATCACTTATAATTTGTTATCGCGTTCCACCACGATGCCGTACATGACAACACATATGTGTGTATATATCAGTCTGTCGATGTCGAGAGAGTTTTGTGTTTATCAAGTCGATTTATTCGATACATATATGCTAGGATATTATTGTTGCCCACGCGCTCGCGCGATTGCATCGCGGATTCGGGGGTCCATTGAAAGAGTGAGAATAATCCGGGTTTCGGGTCTCACAGACCCTCCTGAATTTTTCCAAGTTCCTCAATTGATGACCCGGCGGCTGTGGTGAAATCTTTGATTGGTTATTGAGGGCTGTAGAAACTGTAGATACTGTAATGCCGCAAAATTGTGCGGTACAAGAATTAATATGGTCCTCTTTGCTCTTTGACTCAAAGACGATTTTACAGAGTCAAAATAAAAAAATGTTGACATTTATTAATTATTTCTGGACTATTATTTTTTAAATCTGTGACTTTTCCGTGGCAAACTAGTGCTGTGCAAAGTTTTGCAGTGGACAAGTGTAATCAGGCAGTGTTTCGACGTGAGAATTGCTACTGTGGAATATAAATGTTTGCCGAATTCATTTATGATAGAATTTTGTCACAACTATGTTACTGGTGTACAGTGCTTTCGAGTGCAGTTCTTGTCGCACACAATTTGCTCGTGCGGTTTTATCGTGTGGAGTAAAAATCGGCGCGGAATTGCGCGTGACAAATGGGTCTGTGTAGAGATAGTTTCTGTAGAATCGACGCATTGCCGCCCTTAATAGTCCCGTTAATAACGTTACTTTGGTTTTATGCGAGGGACCTTACTTCCAGGCCATGTTACGTATGATAATCGTTATTAAGTAATTTCATTGGCCGAGCTGTTTGTTGCAATTTGGAAATTGTAGCCACGTCCCTTATGGTCTTTGTTAATTGTTTATTGGAGAGACTGTGTGTGCATGTGAGTGAGTAGTCGCTATCTTGTCGGAAATATTGTTAATATTAATTATATTAATAAAACGAACTTCTTGCCCCCCCCCGCCGCTCTTCGTATTGCAGATGACACCAAATCTGGCCTGGCAATTGTCATTTGTTAACGTTCCTTTTCTTCTGAAAACGCCATGACTCTCAGTTCTTTGAGAACCAATAAAACGGAAGAGAAGTAATAGTGGATAATTGAAGGTGGTAAGTGTAGCTTGAATTTTTCTGCGCTGGGTAAAATTCACGTTACACTGCACACTGTAAAAAAACATACCTGATACTAATGATATATCCAATGGAATAGCTTTAATGTCACAGTTCGTCGATATAAATTATATGATACTTAAATAACATTGAATTTTTATAATCAGTAAGTTTAGTTTTATCGAAACCGGTGCGAGGGTCTAATCCAGAGCATTGGTAGGTCGCCGGTTGAAATCCTCGTGTCGTAGCTTTGTGACAGGTATACAGTTGTAGTCCTTGTTGACACTCTCTCGATTAATGTGACGTAATTCTGGCACCGTAAGACGACCTCGAGATCGGCTATATCGGCATAGGGAAGTCGGATAGTTATATTAACCCCGACCAGGCCCTCAGGGAAATTGGCTATTGGCTCGGGCCGATCCTGACTATGTGCAGACGGGGAAAAATGCAAATTTCACGCAAAGTTTAAGTCTATTAAAACAAATAATATCTACATCTCAAAGATACATTTTATTGAGTCAAGAAAGTGAGCTACTGCAAAAAAAAATGTAATTGATTTCAGTTTTTGCCCCCCTCACTGAAGGGCTTCAAGTATCTGATATTCTGCATAAATATTCTCGATTTATATTCGAAATACTCATTTGGCACGCAAGTAGAGTATTAATTCCTCTTCAATTGCTGTAATTTTTGAGAAAATATATCTATGTATTCTGATTTTATAGAGTTTAAAATTTTATTGAAAAATGTCGTATGCTCTCTAACTTTCGTAAAAGTTCGCCGATATGGCTAAATAGTTATTTATAACTAGAGAGACATTAAATGCTGTTTGGTATTGAATTTCGACAAAATCGGTAAAGCGGTTCGGATTTTTTAGAATCTTGAATTTTTGTAAAAAATCAAAATTTTGATATAAATCGCGTCGAATTTCAGCAAATTAACTGAAATGTTCTATAAACGAAAAATAACATACAGTCCTACTGTGTACCAAATTTGGTGGTGATCGGTAAAGTCGTTCAAATATTACACCATTTTGAATATTTGAAAAAATAGCGATTTTCGCTATAACCTTCGCGGAAGTTACTAAAGTAAAACAAAAGTTTGTGCCTAATAAAAATGAGATGTGCCGGTGATTTATTCATTTATTCAAAACAAGGATGCAAAGTAGAACTTTGCACATTGCTTCCTTATTAAATTTTGCTTTTGACAAAGCTTCCTCTATGAGGAAGCCAAAATCAGTTACAATACTTCCTCGTAGAGGTTGCTATATAAAGAGCAAAATTTAATGAGGAAGCAATGTACAAAGTTCTACTTTGCATCCTTTTTTCGATATCATATTGCGAGTTTTCACTGCCACTTAATTTTCTACAATTTACCACATCACCAGATAGTCTTGCCACCGCTTGAGATAACACTCGCCGCTTCTTTATCATCAGACTTTGTTCCATCGGTATTGTTGCATAATGGTTCCTAATTTCTACAAAAATCAATGGTTAATTCATAAACAAGAAAAATATCATGAAGTGAATGTCTAATAAAGTCTACTTAACAAGTGTCCATAAGAGAATGTATAAAATAAATATGCGAATATAGAATTTCCTAAGGTTGTTTATCATGTGAACGAATTATATATCTTCGCTTGTACGGTATTTTCAAAAATATGGCGGTAAGACCTTCGTTTCTTAAAAATTCATGCCGTTATCTTCTATACTAAGTATTTGGATTTTTTAAGGTAATTACTGTTATATATATATTTGAATCGCCGATTCATCTTTGGATCTCCGCGAATCGTAAACGTGGGTACAGGAGCGCATTAGATAGACACAGTGTGAGACTGCTGATAATGAACGTACACTACACGTGCAGGGAAAGGAAGAAGTACGCATATGAAAAATGAAATACTTCTCGGACAATTTATTTCTCTGGGAGATCTCGCGGGGGACGGGCGCGAAAGCGTCGGGACGAGATAGCGGGAGGGACACTGTGGAGCTTCGGTTATATATATATTCATTTTTTTTGTTCCGCGTAGCCTCAGGAGGAAGATAGAAAAGAGCTAAAGAGCGAGTGAGTGAGTGAGAGACGAGCGTAATGACCAAGAACGCGTAGTGCAGCACGTTGCACAGTTGTAGAGTATGAAGGCTGAACCGAGAGGGTAAGAGAGAGGGAGAGGCGCAGTGAGAGAAGAGAGAAGCACTATGGCAGCCACTGGACTAAAGTAATCAGATGTTATCAGTCGAGTCGGCGATTGGCCGCAGATCGCTTATCGCACCGCGACGGCCGGATAAACGTACTACCCGTCTCTCTGCCTTTTCCCTCCTCATATTCGCACTCCACAGCCCCTGCCTCTCGTGCTTGTGCCGTGCTAAAGAGAGACATTAAAAATTTCATATTTTTTAAATAATCATTTTAACTATCATAACATATCAATTTAATCGAATATCATTCAATTTAATAGACTATAAAAAGTCGCCAACTACTCTTTTTCGTTAAGCCCAAGTATTGAATGATCATTCAAATTATATTAAATTATAAATTATTTATCCCTTATAATTAATTATTTTATTTTATCTTCCTTTAACTCTAACTTTTTGCATACCGACCGAAAAAAAGCCCATTCGTCGTTCTCGTATTTTTTATTAATTAATAACAGTTTTATATTAGTTTGAAATGAATATAATTGAATTTAACGTTATTATGAGAGTCAAAAACTTTTGCGTTCGATCAATTTACAGGTGTGAATTAATCATTTACAATTATATTCAATTGCAAAATATTTGCGATCTCGATTAGCTGTTTTATGGAATTTTATGGAGCCTTTGATTTTGTGATTTCAGATTCAATGTATATAATTCGCACGATTTTAAACTATTACGCGTCATACTGTCTAATTAACGCATTGTTCGTTCGAATTTCAACGGTATTTAATCGTTCAGAGATTAGTTTAATATTTGCTAGCGCATATTCTCTTAAAATAATTATATGTAGGTATGCCACGGAGTCAGAGATCAAGTTTAAGCATTTTGATAGTGGAATCATCTCTGAGAGCTCGACGCGTAAACACAATGATCGCATCTCGATCTTTCCGATCGGATCCGCTGTCTGCTGTCACCACGTGTATATATAGGGCAATCCCCACCAAGTCGATTAGTCTTTGACTCTGATCATCGTGAATCGGATGTCTTTAATGCAAACAGGGTCGTTTGCTTGTGACATAACTCAACTTTTTTAGAGGATTACACCCACCTTCCAGTTTCGAACCGACACGGAGCAAATTTTCTAGCTGAATTGTAGCTTACTTCATTTCAATCAAACTTGACGGTTACAACTGTTCTATTGCTCTTTTCTATTCGTTACTCGCATCACCTCTTTTAATGAACAGCATGAAATAAATATTAGACCAATGAATGATGAAATAATCTAAAAACAAAAGAAAATCAGTGTGAGATCATTCACTCACATTCAGATATACAAAAATAACGTTTCATGAAGAACATGTAAAAAAATGTGTAAGCTTTGAATTCGCCTGTAGTATTTTTGACAATTTTTTCAGAACAATAATAAAGTACCAACATTTTGAAAATTCGGATTTCAGCCTTAATTGTGTAATACCATGATTTGTGATAACCAGGATTTTGAATTTTTAGGTCATTTTCGCATGATTATCATATGAACGGACACTGTGAAACAAAGATTATTCGCACACAATACTGTTTGGTATTTGTCACATTCTAAAGAATTTTTTCCCTTCAGCTTTCTCTTCATTAGCTATGAATTTCTAAAATAAAAAAAAAACCTTTGTTCTAAAAGACCCTTTCGTTTACTTTGTGAGTAATGAAAAAAATCTGATGCACGATGGTCAGATTTGGAAGCTGGTTGAATTGGTATAGAAGGCCCCATATGCACTGCTCCGAGGATCCAGCACCAAAATATGTGCATCCTTTGGCACGTCCGCAATATCTGCATGCATCATCCAGTACATGTTTATACACGTGCTTTCTCGTTTGGTTCATTCGTGCTGGTGCTGTTGGCAGCTTCATATCGAGATACCAAGAGAGCAGCAGGGCCTTCGCTTATTATATATGTACCTATCGCCCGTCTGGTTTTCTCCACATTGCTAATCGCTCCCGTTCGACGTCACGTCAAAATCCATACGCCGATAAATACACACACACACACACACACACACACACACACACATAACCGTCTCGAACAAAATATTTATTTATAACTTATCAACGAACATTTCATTAATATAGAACCGTGCACTTGAATGATAATGGGAGAATCTTCTCCAGTTCCGATAAAATCAACAATTATTCACTGTGACGCAAAGATGCTTCACTCCCTTATCGATATTATAGTATTATCGAATATGTGCTTGCTATTATTAGGCCTGCTGCTGAAGATACGTATTTTTCTCACGATGCTGAAGTCCTTGACATTGCAATGAGACGGTTGATTGATATGAAAGTGAGTGGCCTAAAACGAGACGGAGGGACGCGTCGCTAAGGGGGTGTAGATAGAGCAATTGGGTTTGCCTATATACCCTCGCTCTTGGCCGCTGCTCGATAAGATTGTCATGATAGATGTAGACAAGACGCGATCAGGGTTAGAGGGTATTGCGAAGTCCGAGGTATGAGCCCGCGTGTGGCATTCGGGATGTTTCCGAGTTTCCTCGCGGACTCCTCAGAGCGAAGATATATAGAGATAGTAGGAGACAGACCCTGACGAGACCTTCTCCTCGTCGTGTGCAGCAAACCGCGCGGCTACTACATATCGGGACCCGCTATCTTCTGACATTGAGGAGTCCGTGTGCACCCGCACCGGTACATAGCCGCTATCTTTGCGACACCAAGAGCACTGAGTTGGAATGAGACGGAGATATCACCGACCTGCACCACCGACCAAGATACGCGTACGTTCCTTCAGCGGCGCACCAACTTTGCGCCGCGTTTTGACATCTCAGATAACCGGTGCATCACCGTGTCTTGGCCTGGACTCTCCTAGCGATCACTTTTCTGTCACTCTATGTGTCTGATACAGTTTAACCCTTGTATTACTTACCGACTACCGATCGTTCTCGTTAATACTCTACTTGCTTTATCCATTTTTACACTTTTTTGTATTCCCATATATTATTTTGACAATTCATTTATTAGATCTTATTTATTAGATCATTAGATAACCGGTGAATCACCGTGTCTTGGCCCGGACTTTCCTAGCGATCACTTTTCTGTCACTCTATGTGTCTGATACACTATAACCCTCGTATTACTTACTGACTACAGATCGTTCTGGTTAATACTCTATACTTGCTATATGCATTTTTCCACTTTTTTCTATTTCAATACATTATTTTGACAATTTATTTATTAGATCTTATTCATTAGATTAATGGATAACCGGTCCATCACCGTGTCTTGGTCCGGACTCTCCCAGCGATGGCATTTCTGTCACGCTATGTGTCTGTCTACAGTCTAACCCTTGTATTACTTACTGGCTACAAATCGTTTTGGTTAACACTGTACTCGCTATATGCTTCTAGTTTTTGTATTTCAATACACTATTTTCACACCTTATTTATCAGATTAATTTAATCAATCATAGGGAACAAGAAGATGTGATCGTAGGTTCAATTTCGCAGTTTATTTCGAGTGGTGCAGGTTGGAAGTTGTTTGGGCGTATCAAATTTTGGCCCCTGTTTACAGATCAGTTGGTGTGAGTTTCTCTGTTGTATTCATCCAGGGGAAGCTCTTTTCTATTATCCTCTTGAGTTTTTGATGAAAATAATCTAATAGATGATTGCTGCCAATTTTTCACTAGTGTACACCAATTAACTATTGTTCGTAGTAACATTTTTTCACCAATGAAAACGCACAGATGACTGTTAAATTATTAACAACGACAGTAGCTATTGGATCCCCAGAAAACATCAATCCAAAGAAATGGTTCGTCAATGCCGTAGGTTAGTGAACTTGTGTCTGTCGCCTCAAGTCGGCACCGTATCGATCGTAGCATTTTGCTTTTAGTGCCTCGAAGACGATTTTTTTAGCGTCAATGAAAAACGGTTCATTAGTTTGATGGAAAATGTTGCCTTGATACAATGTCATTACTTTTCATTGTGATCATTCAACGAAAATGTAGTATCGAAAGTCAAGTATAGAATTTCACAGGCGAAGATTTCCATGCGCCAAGAACCCTTCATCTTTAGATGTAATTTAAAGGGACGCTTAACCAATGGTGGTTCAAGTGAATATTTCTTATGTTTATTTGAGGCTGTCAATGCACTTAATTCTTCGTCTTCTAGTCACTATATTTACCACTAACTTGATCAATATCGATCGGTCGTTGATTTACGTTGCTTCGAACTGAATGTCAGTGTCAAAGGTGCATATCCTTCGTTTCTTCGGGATTCTAATCAATTCCCTGCTAGACACCGGGCACGTTCGTTGACGCTCGATACGGAGGATACATTCTCCGCGCGTTCTGTCATTCGCATAATCCTCACGAGTTCGTTCGCACGACGTACGAGCCCTGCATTCGTTTGCAATTTGAGCGAGTGTCCATCTCACCCTTCCGGGTGTTTAATAGCTGCGAGGCGTGTTCAGCTCTTGGCGCCGGGTAGCGATATTCAGGATGCATTGCTGTTCTATGATAGTGAGTCAACAAAAGTTCGTGCAGCAATCTCCGTTAAAACCTAGAATCGACAAACGCAATGAAAACAGAAAACAAAAAATCGAATAAAAATTTATTCGTAACTTCTGTCGTTGGATCCTAAGAAATTCGTGAATTGCGGGAACATAGCAACGATGAATACGTCGACTCGATGAGGTCGCTCTCCTCCTCTCCGGGCTCACTCGTTTGGCGACACAAATGAATTATTCATGTACAGTGTTTCCTCATACAGCTCGAACGTTCTTCTGAGAACGTGGCAGGACACAGGAAAGTGCTGATAACGATCGGCAGTGTTGCTGTGCTACTCTCTTGCGCCTCTCTCCCTCTCTCTCTCTTTCTTTCTCTCACTATATCGCTCTTTATCCCTTTTTTTGCTCTCTGACTCACACCCTCGCCTCTCATCGTCGTCATTGGTATTCGTCACGATCGTATTTCTCAGTGGTGGTAAAAGGACGATTATGATTAGCGTATAGTCGAGATGGTATATAGTAGTACTATACACCGGAGTCTTGTGCAGTGCGTCAGTCTTTCTCTATCTACTCGTCAGTCCGCGACGTCGAGGACGCTGATAGTCCCGGTGTGACGAGCACGCATCGCACCCATACGAGGCCGCCCCACACATTCTCGCGCCTCTTCAGCCCATCGCATTATATAGTATAGCTGCCAGGCAACGTTTATTTTTTTAAAAACCCGTAAACTCATATTGGTATATCGTAAAAACTACATTCGTTTGACTACTATTCTTTTTTGTTTTGTTTTTATTATCCTTACACAAATCGTGCGATATGTAGTACGTTTTGCTCGAGCCGTTATTATCTTCTTCGCTCGATCGCATATTAGACGTGTCGAAATAAACACGCAGGTACGTACATACAATAAAAATATTGTTTCGTTAAAAAAAAACATTAATTCTCGGAATGAATCAAATACTCAATTAATACAGGTGTACGGTCGAACTCGCGATATATTTTGAATATTTTCACGGAAGTCGTAGATTTCCGTGCGCTGTTGCGGCGAAGTTAAACAGTACGGGTTGCAGTAGAAATTAATCGACTACAACTAGTTTCGTATAAAAAGAATTGAATGAAATGAGAATTCGGTAATAGTGGATAACAACACTTTAATAACAATAACAGTCACGATAAAAATACAAGTGGTGCGTGTGGAAAGATTTAACCTTAGATGTTGACTCGACCGAAAGTCGCTGAGGACTGACTAAAATTGTAGACAATTCAACGCTTGAATTTTCGCTCCCTCCCTTCGGAATCGAGAACGAAACGACTTCAAGAGTTTCGAGTCGCAGATATTCATTGGCTAATTTTTGTAGAGACCAGTATTCTTTATGGTGATTGGTTTTAAGGGTTGGCGTCCCTCGCGGGTAGGACGCGTCTCGATGCGAAGGCGTCGCGTCTCGCGGAAAAACCTTAACGGTCCGCTTGACTTGAGCATCTGCTTGCCAGACCACCGATCGTAAAACTCCTACGAGTACTTCGCGTATAGCATCCTTGAATGTTTCATAAAAGACTGGAAAATCCCAAAAAACCTTTGAACATCTGCGGCTATAATTGTTGAATATTATAATTTTTCTGTTTTGTGTGTGTGTGTGTTAGTGTATAGATGTGAATATGTCTTGATTTAAATGAAAAATTATTACATATCGTCGCTGTCGACGATCCAACAGGGTTGAATCCGGGATGGAATTTAAGACAGTCCAAGTGAGAATCCAATATGGATATCAGGATAGACTCTGCGAATGAACCGCCGGGATTCGCGAATGGTTCAATGTACTATACGGGATGGAATTTAAGACAGACCAAGTGAGCATTCAAAATGGATATTAGGATAGATTTCGCGTGAAAATCGCCGAGACTCGCGGATGCTCCAGGGTAGAGTCCGGGATGGAATCTTAGACGATTCAGGTGAGAATCAAAAATGGACACCAAGATAGACTGTGCGATTGATTCGCCGAACGTCCGGGGTAGGATTCCGCGGAGTATTTGGTATCCCGAATGGTGGCCGGTAAATATTTGGGAGTTCTGGATGGAATCCAGATTGAATCCTTCCAGGAATTTCGGATGGAGTGATGGACTTCAGGATAAACTTTGGAATCGGATTAAAAGCCTAACTGCACTTGGGAATCCATTTGATACCACCGTCCGGACTGTCTTGTAGTCCGGATTCCATCCATGACTGCAAGCCGCGGATATCAAACGGGACACTAGCCCGGACTATTAGAGAGTCGGCCCGGGTTACAAGCCAGTAACCCCTGAGAATTTGGTCTGAATCTGTAATCAGATCACTATGCCTCCGCATCCGACTTCCTCCTTTATGTCGCATTCGCCATAGCATTTGTTCTATGGACATAGGAAAACGGCGGAAAACCTATGCCCTGTGAATGTAAACACGAACTACAGCTGTATACATGTGACCCGTACAGGTACAATACCTGTGTGTGTCTCACGTATATATCTGGAGCTACATCGCACCTCGATTTTCCTTTTCAACAAAACTACGACACCGGGATTCGAGCCCGCAACCCATCGATATTCTGGACTAGAGGCCAATTCACTAATCACTAGACCACCGCACCGGTCCACGTAAGCCGGTATATTAGACACTTATTTTCTTATCGTCTTTAGAATGCACTATTCATCATTTTTTCATCATACTTACGTCTTTAATTTCATATGCACCACAAGAATATTGATTTTCATTGACAAAATGTTAACAGTCTATGTAGAAATATTATTTCCATTTATGCGAACAATTTGTATTTAAAAATCATAATGATTTTCAAAAAAGTAAGAAATGAAAAAAGGTAATCTATCCGTGATTTGCGATTTCTCGGTAGAATGATGCAGCGTACATTTTTCTGGTGGTTGCGCAGTTTGTGGGAGGAACGGAATGACTTGTTTGGTAATTTGTTCGTGTCTGCGTGAGGGCAGCAGTGCGGAGCTCGAAGGAACGTGGGATATACGGTAGAGTAAAAAAAAAAAAAACAAGAAAAAACGACGGGGATGGAGGAGGTTTGCGGACAAAACGGAGCGAGAGAGACGGGAAGATAGAGAGCAGTGGTGAAGAGAGGTGGGTGCAGCAGCGCGCTTTTATTATCAACGACTGTGATCTAATCTCTCACGGTAATCTGGCATCCTATCCTTCTATCGTTCGGAGAATCTCTCGGGCCCTCCCTCCTCCACGCTCCCCGTTCTCGTCGACCCCCTCGTGCGCGATCGGTAAGCCGGCTGTGTCCCACTTTATACATGTATAGACACACTTCGATATCCGACTGATAGCGCGCGACTCTTTCGTATTCGCTTTCTATCTTTTTCTCTCGAGTCTCGTTCTCCGGACTCACCCACCCACGCTACGCCTATATACCCTATTATTCTCGAGATTTTCGAGGCGTGTTTACGCGCATCACCTGGAGGCCAAGTTCACAGGCTGAATTTAAATAAAATAAACGAGATTGCATATTCCGTTTGAAAATAACGTGTTGCACACACGAGACGTTAAGATAATTCATTATCAGCAGTAGGAATCTTGTGTGTGCGTAATATTCAAGTGTAAGATCAACATTTTCCTCCAATACGCCAAAATTATCGTGTCTCCATTTTTTCTTCAGTTTGGCCCTTTATTCAATAGAAATATCGCGATAATTAGTAGTGTCCGTAATAATGATAGCATTCACAGCGAGTGAGTTTATCGAAAAATATATATCCCTTCGCGTGTGCGCAGTTCTCGGAACGGGCTCACTGCCTGGGATTGATATCTCTCGACCGCCTTCTCCTCGTCTCGTTCTTTCTTTAATTCGCTCTTACCCCCCCCCCCCCCCCCCCAACGCCAAACAGTTCCTTATCTTCAGACTAGTCTCTATCTCTTTTTCCCTCGTCTCGCGCGCGCCTGTCTTTCCTACTCAATCTTTTTCTCTTTCGTTTCTTATCGGTTCCCGGTTTCGCATTGCCGTATTATACGAACCGCGGCAACCCAATGAGTTTTTCAATCGTTCACCCGACTTTGCTCTGCTTATGTGTCCCATTGCCTTCTCTTTTCTTCTTCCTATACCCACATATACATACATATATATATATATATACACACATATGTAGGCTTTTGTATTTGGTGAATGCATCCGTGCATGCGCGTACAGAGACGAATTTCGAGATCGCGGCGCGACAGACGTGGAAAGAGAAGACCTGAATATATAAAAGCGAACACTCTCTTTGGCTAGACTCTCGCGATATATATCAAAGCCAGCAGCCAGAAGCAGCAGCGGCAGGAGCAGCAGCAGCAGCAGCAGCAGCAGCAGCAAGCAGCGAGCATGGTTAAAGCCTTGAGAGTTGCGGCGCCACTGGACGAAGATAAGGGAACGTTATCGGACTGCGCGGCTGCCCTTATCAGCAATCGCTCTCCGCTGTCTCGCTTCCTCCACTCTCCTCGTATCTCTATCCTCCAGTTAGCTCTCCCTCTCTCTCTGGCACTGCTAGTTAATACGAGTAGTTTCACTCTTTCTGTATATACTTCTGTCTTTCTCTCCCGCCCCCTCTTCCTCCTGGTACCCCAGCCCCTCGGCCCCTCCGCCGCGCCATCCGTCCGTCCGTACCCTCGCTTCGCGGCTCGGCGATGCTATCATCTAACTAGCTCCAGCTACTGATGCTATCTCGCGCGTTCGCGCGAGCACTCGCGTACCCACCCAGCCAGGGCCGGCGTATCGCGCGTGACGAACGCGCCAACAGAATCAAGCCACAGGGCCGCCGCAACGCATAGTCTGTCGAGTGTTGTATTTGTAGATCGTCATCTTTCTCGGACTGTCACATCGTGACGAAACATAAATAAATAAATAGGAATTCTTTTTTTAAATTGAGGCTCACATCAAGAATTTTACCTTCTTAATGTTCCGTTACGTTGCGGTCAACTTTTTATATTGATGAACTTTGAATTGTTAAAAATTTCTGTAGCGGTTTAAATGACACGTATTTTTGCCACGTCGATATAGAAATTCAAGAACTTACAATAAAAAAGGTATTAATTAATAAATGCAAATTGATCCAATTTCAAAGGCTGTCTACGCCAGTGCCTGCGAAACTCGCGATTGCGCTGTATACGTGAGCTCATGTGTCTCGATACGGTAATTCAGGAATGAAGCTATTAAAACGTTGGAGTGAAACTACTATATCTTGTGGAGATTTGCTGGCTTGTGGAAGAGGAGCGGGGGATTGAGATTTGCAGGAAGCGAGTAAACGGTAGCACGTACAAGAGTTAGCACACGCGGGGCAAGATCTAATTTAAATGGAGCCTCTGACGAGGCTGCTGAAGTTGCTGTTCGATCTTTTCCATCTCCCTTGCCGAAGGTGAAGCGCGAGATGCAACCAGAGATCGTGGAACGAAGGAGCCGTGGAAATTAACATATCTACGACCAATAGCTGCTTTGCCGTCGTGCGTCTGTTATACTCACCCGCGCATGTACCTATCTGCTTAATATATCAAAATTTGTAATGAAACGCACAGAAGCGATCCAACTATATCCAAGATAAGCGAGTTAGTCCTCCATCCATGACAAATTGTTACGACTCGACCGGTGAACCAGTTTTAAAATAGTCAAGTAATAAATTACCACGAGAACATGAAAAAAAAAAGAAGATCATCAATCGTATTGTCGCGATGAGCAACTTATCTACATAAATGAAACGCTATTCTAATACGAATTTACACGGTTGAGTAGACTTCAGGTCGCCAGATTAGTTAATTCAAGTAATTAACGCCTATCTAAATAATGACCTTTTTCTCTATGAATCTACGAATGGAACTACGTAATCGATGCATTGAAATCAATGAGAGATAACCGGCAACAAGTCACTGAACAAATAAACATTGGTATTATTGTTTTTATTAGCAGTTTACACGTGCATTGAATGATTTTTATTTTCATGATCGACGTGTCGAATATACGTACACAGAAATATTATTATTTCGCGGAGTTCGTGTATTTAACGAATGCAACACGTCCGGTGAAACGGTCACGTGCAACAGTATAACAAACAAAGTAGTGTGTAGTGCTATGTAACGGGGATCGTGGATGAACTCGTGCCTGAGCCACTGAACGAGATACTCGTCGAGTGTTTGTGTATATATCGTATACAGTTTGTAGGCCTCTATCAAGCGCGTGGAGAGCGTCGCGTTTTGTCCAACAGGCTTTGCGTGCAGTTTCGTATGTGCATCATAGCTGCGTATTGCACGACTAAAGCGGTATTAGGTGTATCGCGATAGGCAACGGCGAGAGTGAGCGAGGGATAGAGAAACAATGCCAGTCTGCGGTATGATATCTCTGGTACAGTCGGGAACAGAGTTCGTGGTGACGATAGTATCTGCCATCGCTTTTGCGCGGCTTCTTCTTCAGCTATTCTTTCCAGGCTGAAGACACCCTCACTCGTTTTCCCAATTCTCTTACGTTTTGCGGTTACGTTTCGGCTAATAAGCAAACTATTGTTTCGGCGAAAACATCGTATGTTGTAATGTAAATGACCCATGCGGTTAATGACCTTATATGGACAACTTATTCGTGGTCACCGTGTAAATTGATGCAGATGAACAAACTATTGAAGTTTTTGCACAACGAAAAGTTTGTACAATGTATGGGTGAAATATGATATGAATCGACGTATGGTATACATTCGGTATGTATTTTTCGTATCCCACTATATTCCGGCCATGAAAATAACATATCTTAAATGTAGATCATTGAATTTGTTCAACAGACTTCTTCGGGTGCAGGTCCAAATAGCAAATGGCTAAAAGAACGAATATCAAAATAATGAACGTGCCAATTTAGAATAGCTATCATATTGGAATTCGCTATTTCAGCCATTCGTTATTGAGGTCGTTTGCGATTATGACCCCTACTCAAAATTAACATAAATCTCTTAACCTTATACATGTAACCAATAACGGTCATTATTCGCTCATACCATCATTTTTGTTATTGTTATTCCGTACCATGTAAATTGAACCCTGAATACTTAACAAGGCCGAAATTAAGCCTGATCTAACACTCAAAATTTGTACAGTCCGCAAATCTACGGCATTTTAAATTTGTGCCGTTATTCTTTCTTTGGTGTGCGAAATGTGTATGGAATATTTAACGGTGTGTATATTTTACATGTTTAACTTTTCGATATTTTTGGTATATTTATGGTATCGATTTCACTTACATACATTTCCTCTATATAAGAATTTAAAATATAGTAATGAAGGATAATGTTACGCATTGGTTCGTTGTTGAAGAGCACGAAGAGTTAACCGTGTGAAGACCGTGTGATGTCTGTACGAAAGCGGACTAATTGGTCCACAGTAGTTTTGTGGGCCGTTTACCTAAGGACTCTCGAATTCTTTTTCATCCCTTCGACTGTCAAATGTGCTATGGGAGGGGGGGGGGGGGGGGGGGTCGCATAAATTGTGGAAGTAGAAGAAAATAAAGACAGAGGATAACAATGTTGCCCTATGGAGGTGGCAGCGGGCACTATCTGCAAAGATAGCGCGCGAAAAACACTCATTTTTATACCGTCAAAATGAGTTATCTCATTCGCGCGGGCCGACATTCTACCCTTCATCCCTCTCCGGCTTTTTTCTCCTTCTTCCCCACAACTGGTTTTTACCACCCCTCGACTGCGGAATTAACTTGCTAGCAGATATCTACCGCAGGCTGCTGCTCTACCTCCTCCACATTTTTCCTGAATGCCCTGCGAGTTCCAGGGTTCTCGCGTAACCACCCGCAGGCATTTGTATCGTCTGTTGGTTGCCTCAGGACTGAGGGATGAAATAAAAATATTTGAAATTCCGCTCTACAATTGAGCACCCTCATAGTAACAATAAAATTGTATAGGTACAACAAAATATTTAACCACATATTTGATCTATTTTTCCTTAAAGATTTTATATTTTAAATGTAGTCCTGTTAGTTATATCTTGAACAAATTATTTCGCATTTTTTAATGGTATATGAAATGTAATCCGACTGGAATGTGATGATTGATTTCGGTTATATGCAGGTTTTAGAGCACATCTAACTCGGATTTGGCTGTTACAAAAACAGATTTCTAACCTGTTCGGTCCTAATTCGCTGGCTATTTTGACAATGCTATTTGAATATCCACAACCCGAATATTACCAGACATTTCCCTATATCCAAATAAACGAAAAACAGTAATCAAACAGGTGTTTGTTACGCATTCACGTAATCGTCATTCATCGCATTTTGAAATTACATTCGACTTCATTCCGCAGATGGCTATACATCAATACTGAAAAAATACATACAAAATTTATTTACTTTACCAGTTTGACTCGACCCGGAAGTCTGGATTGCGCCGTGTCCCACCCGAATATTCTTATATCTTTGGAAATGTGTAAAGTAAACGTCCCATTGGCTCGCCTTGGGATGTTTGGTACGTCCAATCTGTCGTACCTTACTAATATCAGTTTCGTTTCGAATCAGGTTGGCATCGCACGCTGTTGGATTAGGCGTTCCAAGCAAAAATCTAATCCAGTTTGGATGAGACATCAAGCTGCCTGATTATATTTCTGCTCTGAAATGGCGTTGGGAATTATTTTTGCCTTTACAATTGGATTTTCGTAATCATGCCGGAGTACTTCAGGTATTCACGAGGATATAAATTTTGCGATAATAATAATGAGGTGAGGACTGCAAGAAGCTCTGCGAGATGGTGCAAGTCCGAGAGCTATCGACAAGGAAAATCGACGAGAAAAGAGAACATAAGGGGTGCTGCACCCTCGCTTTCCATTTACAGTTTCAAAAGGTTTCAGCTGTATGCGAGCTGTTCTATGTACATACATAATGTAAGAGAACTCGATTACTTTACTGGAAAGAGATTTAAATGAAGGTATTGAGAGGAAAAAGCACAGTGACAAGAGGAGTACGTTCTTATCGCCGTAATATCGCGTGTGTGAGACGAGAAAAAAAGGAAATTACTTAGGAACAAAGAAGAAAAGGGAAACGAGATTTCTGATGTATTCGGTAGAAGCCATGGAAGGTGGAGAAGTAAAGCGTATATCCATCCTTCGAAAATGGCAGAGACCACGCTGTGAGACCAAAGCCTAAAGCCAGAATAACCAGACACGTTCGTTTAATTATTATCGTGCCTAATGAATCTTTCAACAGTAGCAGTAGCTCGCGCATCCTTCTCGTAATGGATTTCCACGCCAAGTTCGCTGCACACCTCCTTCTTCCTTCGGGCGTAACTCGCCCACTTCGAACCCCTATAATTTTCTCCTGTCGTGTTATTACGATTCTCAATGAAAGTGATGCTCTTCAAACATTCACTTCTGAGAGATTGAGAATGTTTTACACAGATATTCCCAGCTCATATTTTCAATCAATAAAAATCGACTATCAAATTTGTAAGTCTATTCGAAATTCTACGCGGACTTCTATTCAATATATACATTTTCGTTGAGTCGTATAAATTATATTTTTAATTAATAAAGTACATTCATTTTTTAAATTATTTTGATGGTTAGAAGTTATAAATGAATAACCCGTGGGTAATTTAATAATAGGCGTAGCTTATAGTCTAAAATGGAATATCATTTTATTATGTGAGAGGAAAATGAATTCCTTCTCTAAATTTCATCCCCGACTTCAAAATCTCGATTAAACTTTTGTAAGGTATTATTTACTTGGATACTAGGAATCCCAATGAGGTGGTGATAATTTCTTAGATTGGATAGAAGTAGAAAGATTATTATTGGGACCTATTTACACAAAAATTTATAATTTCTGTATGACGGTAATAGAATTTGTATAAATGATGATTATTGATTGTCCGATTGTTGAAACGAGTATGGTGAATAATTTTTTTCAAAGAGTTTTGGCGATTCAGTTTAAAGGCCTATATTAAATCTCAATTATTTTCATAAAATACAGTCTAATACACGATAGATGCACCAATTGCCCAGCGTCTTTCTTCACGTAGTTATCCAAGGAGTTGATGCCTCAGCTACATGCTATTTTGTATTTGCATACACTACATTTTACATTTACCCACTTTTTAAAATGAGGAACGGAGATGGAAAGTCGGGACAAACGTACTTGATGCTTTTGCATTCTTTGTCGATTAGACAGACCACTTCTTTCTTCATATTCACACGAACTTCCAAAGCACACGTCGACATAAGTCGGCCGGCTGGCGAATCTTCGTGACAGTACACGAGACCATACGATGCATATTCGACGACACGTGTTCTTTGACAGTATATCAATTCGAATGTCGAACAATGATATACACAGAGAAAAGATTTCATCGATGCCAAAGAAATGGGTATTTTGATTTTGTTTCTATTGATTTCAACGAAATAGCGCACTTGAGTTTCAAAAAGAACATTTCATTTCCCGTAACCAATTATTTACTTAGTGAGCATATAATAAAGAAACAGTTTCATTATATTCAAGAACACTTTTCATTAATGCATTTCATTCGGTCTCCTCTATTGAGATGATATACTTACTGCCAGTAAGTGCCGGGAATTTCATCGTACAATGTTAAACTCTTATAGGGCTGTCTCTCTTGCACCTAATCTTCTTACCTTCTTATTTTCGATTCTCCGGAACAAGCGGTTTCGAGTTTTAAGGAGTCTGTACTTTAGTCCGTTTCTGCCGTACTGGAGCGCCTTCTCACTAAATTTGAGTGGTGGTGGGGGAAGGGCCACTGTCTCTTTAGTGAAATCAATGAAAAGAACAGAGACGATTTCTTTGATTCAATATCACTACTTTTCGTTGAGTTTGAGATCATTCGATGAAACGATAGTAGTGAAACTCAAGTATTTCTTTTCATTGGCGAAGATTGCCTTGACTCAAAGAAATCTTTTCTCTCGGGGTAAAAAATACGGATAAACACAAAACGATGCATATTAGATGATACTTCAGCATATCACGATACGCGGGGAGTCTCTGTGTGAGACAGGTGGCCGCGCTAGTGTAGTCCGCTGCGTGATATCCCAGCATGCCCCACGATTTGTCCGCAGCGCCATCTGTCAGTGAAAATTGTGCACTTTTTCGTATGCGTTAAAAGGAAGGTGTCTTAATTACTCTGAAGTGTGTTGTTCGGTACTGAAAATATTAATTCAATATGTTTTAAGTGTGTTGCATTTGTCGTTTAAATGTGCATATGAATGTGTATAAAATTTAACGCGACGTACACGTTTTTAAATAACGTATTTCTTCTGGACAATACGTTTTTTCCACGTCCTTCCACGTGCTAAGAGTATTATGCGCTTTTATAACGCACTTCGTAACACACTTTGTTTTGCAACGTATTCGTAACAGTTAAACGTTTAATGTTGAATGTACGTTCATCCCCTTCTTCCCTCCATCCTAATGAAAATGGAGATTTTCTTCGTCTCGAGAGTGATAAAAAAATATCCCCCTGGCAATGCATCTCTACTCTGGGTATCTCTTTACTTTGTACAAAGCTGCGGTGTGTCTTTTCTGGTAAAAAGAACGTTCTTAATAACAAGGCACTTATCGTACTTTTCCGAGTTTGATCGTGTGCTGGCGAGAAAGCTTCTGAGCTAGCTTCGAGGAAAAGAGAGCTACTGTATAGGAGGTAAAAGGTATAAGATGAGAAGACGGTTGTCTCGCGCAAGCTCATGCCAGAAAGAGAGCGATTGCGTCCCGTAGAATTAATCGGTGACGCGGGGGCTCGCCGAGGCAAAACCCAACGTCCAATTTGTCATCTTTTCATGGTGGCTGCTGGCGGGTGACTTTGAAAGTATTTAAAAAGTTGGCCGGGAATATTACCCCGGGGGACTTCTCGACGACGAAGCCGTGTCGCTTAATCGTTCCACCTCACATTTTTCTTTTTCTTCTTCTTCTTTTTTTTTTAAACCGCGACGAGTGTCACCCTCATATTCCAGTCCTCCTGCCCGCCGGGATATCAAATTCGTCCACTTCGCTTAATTCTTGATTTTCTTCCGCTAACCTGCAAGCATTTTTTTCTCTCGTAAGGCTTTGAAGAAATACCGAACAAAAAAACAGAACCTTTGCTTTCTCATTTCCTATTTTTTTGCTATTTTTAATCGATGTTGGTTTCCTCACAGAGGACGCTTTGTAATAACTGAAAAAGAATGAGGGAGCAATGTGCGAGGTTCTATTTTGCATCCTTGTTTCAAATAAATAAATAAACATGCCATTATTCGTCGAGTATTATTATATGGGCAACGACTTTTCTCAAAAATAGTTAACGACTGCGATGATGAAAGCCTCAAACGTTTTTTGCTTTGCATTGACATGTGAATTGTGAACCTGCTTGAGTATCCGAGTGGCACTTTTCGCAGAAGAGGCATGTTCCGTTATTCTTCAATTTCTCACATCCTATTATATATCTCTACGTTTCAATTTACGTTGCTATAAAGTCGGCGCGATTACCGTTAGACATAAATCCCACGAGCGCGCAGCTTTAAATGGGGCATCAATGATTAACTGATACAATATGTCGTTAAACAAAAGCGACACAGTTTTGAGTCAGTTTTTTGGCACTTACGATTGCTGCGATATTGATTTTTTCAATAATTCAGGATCGGCAAAAATTATCGGCGAGATGCTATTGTGACAGTTTCAAGTCTCGACATTCAGCGTCACAGCCGTCGTAGTCGATATTTCAGCATTGGCGGACGCTTACGTATAGATATCAGTATTTCGAAGAAAAAAAAAACTGATGGATGGCGTGCTTTGTGTAGAAGCAAAAATGCCAAGTAGGAATCGGTAGTGCAGAACAAGTTTCGTATCATAATCCGGCTCGCTTTCACTGAATAACAGGGAGTCATCACTCTGTCAGAGGCGATGAGTGTTCGATAAAAAGAGGAGTTGAAGACGGAAGAGGAGTAAACTATCCAATGAGCATGGTACAGGCGGGTGGCAGTGCCTATAGCTACAGAGAATTACTATCGATGAATCGTGAATCGATAACAAAACGCGCAGACCTTCGCTAACTGTAAATCATAATTTAAATCGGACGAAATGTTTTTTTCCTTTTCTTTCACTGCTCTTCTCCTTTAACTCTTCTCTAGGTTATTATTATCCAAAGCGATCTAGTCTCGAAGAGTGAATGGAGTGGGTGGAAGTCGAGTCGGACCATCGAGCTTGGATATAGAGATAGATGGATTCGCCTCATCCTTCACTGCTTATATTCGTCGAGCGAGCGCCAGTGCAACTCTTCTGATCACGAGAAAGAGACTTCGCAGCACCGAGCTTAGATCGTCGATGAGAGAGAAATTCAGATCGCGAAAGTCTCATCTGCTTCTGCCACGCTTGGAGGCAGCGAAGCTGCTGAGATTGCCGAGGCTCCTGAAGAATCCAGAACGCCTTGCCACCCGGATATTTTCATATCTTCTCCTTCGGTCTCTCTTCTCGACGTTTCCCAGCTTTCATATCATTTCGCTATGAGTTAGATCGCACTTGTGTATGCCATGTTTAATAAAAAAAAACACACGTCTTGCTTAAATCGCGATGTATACAATATTTAAACGGGGAAGCAATTATGTCGATGACAGCGACTAAGCACATCAGCTCCTCTTGACACAGAACCTATTCATTATTTCTCTCTTATCTATCCTGTCATCTGTGCAGAGCACTTGTGGCTAGACTTTGAGAAAGCAAAGGAGTAACGAACCAAAAAAAAAATCGAGCTAATACCGACGTTTGTGCGGGAAAAAAAGTATTGCGAATCTGAATACAATCGCGAGAGAGCAGTGTACAGAGGGAAAAGAAGGAATGACGGAAAAACGTCGAGTGTGTACATCAACCGTGGCGAGAACGAGGGATTCTCGGGTTTTCTACGCAATTGCACACGTGCGTGCGAGTTTATGTGCTCGGGCCGCAAGCAGCCGTAACGAGAGCGCGATATCGCGAGAAGGAGGCTCCTCTATATGCTTTGGACCATTTAAGGGAACCGGCTGTTTGGCCAAAAATGGTGCGTGCCAGGGAAAGCCTTCCTTCCTGGTGAAATCGTAAATCTTGTTCCCTCTCGAGCGCCGTTAAGCGTCGTATACTCACTATCGTTCCTATTACTGAGACATGCTCCTGTATGTAATAATAATACGGTTATTAAGGTATAAAATCCACATTTCAAACTAACCTATGATTTCCAGCATTTTTAGTTAATTTAACAAATTTGCCTTGGTTCGCAAAAAAGGAAAACCATAATGTATACTACGTTTAAGCTGCGTTGAATAAATGGATATTTCAGAAATCGTTTTTCAACAATCCGAATCAAGTGTACGTTTTTTTGCTTTATCGAAATTATTTATTGCCTTTTCATAAAAGGAAGTCTTCGAATAGGCCTTTTTTCATCAAATATTATGGTCCGCTAAGTTTAACTGAATTTTGGAGGAGAATGGGGGAATTACGATGACTAAATATTCCGTATCTTCTGACAACAAAACTTTTTCGAGCTAGAATCGATTAGTCCACAGGTAACTCACCAATCATTCTTTAATGTAACATTAAAGTGGAGAAAACGAGTTATTTCCCATGTGCGAATGTCGGCATAAAGCCAGAAGTAATTGCCAAAGCTTGTTCAGCGACTTTTGCCCAGTACTCGTGAATAATAACACTAACGGGCCAGTTCTGTTTGCAAGTAATCGGCAACGATCAAAGCAGCCACTTCAGCCCAAAACTGGGAGTTCCTGTCGTCAAAATTCTTGATTGGGTGCTTTCGCCCAGTACTGGTGAAAAACTTTGCCGAGAGTAGGTCAAACTTGATTGCCAGTATTGCGAAAGTCCCGTGATGATACCGGAAATAAAATCTATCTTAGTCCTGGACTAACTTCGAGTCGATGATTATTTCTTTACTATCTTAATAGTATATTACACTACAAGGGCAGAAAGTTGGACATTCCTGCACTGACTGACATATCGTGGAGTTCAGGGCTTTCCAACTTCTGCCCGTGTGGTGAATACTATTTTTCTTTATAGCCGGTCGAATATACGGAAAAATAAAAAGTAAATAGTATATTACACACCTAGGGCAGTCAAATAAGAAATGTCTCAGATCACATGTAATTGTCGGCCGAGGCGAAGCCGAGAAACATATGATCTGAGGCTTTCTTATTTACTGCCGGAGGAGTGTATACGATTTTTCTCATAGACGGACCCGAAAAACGGAAACTTCGTTCCGCGCAGCGGAAATTTCGCCTCTGCATCTAAATTTCTTAATACTTCTTCCTCGTCCATTGATTCTCCCGATGGGCTTGTTTCGTTCATTTTTCTGTTCTGAGTTAAGCGCTTCTCCTTGTACATTTGCGCGACTTATGTACGATATATACGAACGTATATTTGGAAATATTGTACCTGCGATTATTGAACCGTGTATGAATTATTAAATAAATCAATCGCGTGTTTGCTTGAGCAACTCTACAAAACTCTATCGTGTCAAGTTTTGCAGAAAAATTCCTCGCGCAAGCGCTCTGGACTTTTTAACCTGCAAAACTTGACACTCTTGTTTGCATGCAACGAAGTTATCGGGCAATACCCGATAATTTTAAAGCTTTTGGGGTAGTACTACTGATAATGCAACCAACAGCAATGGACGCGTGGTCGGTGGATGGCTTCGGCAGTCCTCAGAGTGAAGCAGCATTGCTTGACGACCATAACTTGGATGGGTGACTGCTTAACCGTGCACTGTCCAGTGGGAGGCAGTTTTTCTAAGTTCCTAATGTAATTTTATATCATGGAAACGCAGTAATAGTAAAACAAACTATATCGACTACGTTTTTTCGTGAAGGGGCGGGGTAGTAAAGACGAATAGACATATTTGAGGATTAACAAATAAAAGTAATAATAATAATTTTGATGCTTCAAATTTGTTCAATGAATTTGAAAAATGAACATAAATACAGAAAGCTAATCCTTTCTTTAAAATAAACCTCCCCTTATTTCTCTGGTCGAGTTACTTCACCACTTACTTATCCTCTAATGAATTTAGAATTTGGCTCAGTTGCGTCTAGGTAGACTACAACAGTTTGTAGATGTGCTATTTCCTGTGCTTTCTATTGAATTAAACAATTGTCGATTCGGAATACTTATTATCAAAGAAGTCGTTGGAATTGTGTCGTTGTTGCAGTGTGGAGAGTGGGCGCGCGATCTAGAAATGCAGAATCTTTGTTGTCTGAGTCGGTGCTGTCTGCCACGTATGTACGTTTCTCTCAGCCCGTCCATCCTCTCGTCCTCGACTGATTCGATTCGAGAGGGTTGGAAAGCTGACTCTCGAACGGGAGAGGCGAGGTACGTGCTCGATACGGTTGTACACCCCCGAGAGTTCCTCGATTTATCCAGCTAACTCAGTACGTACTTCATATAGCATTGAATGGTGTACGTAGCATATGCCGGACGTACACCCGAGCTTACGATACTACACACAAGGACACGGAAAGACAGTGGATAACGGTTGCGACTCATGCATACAAAATACATATACACTTTCTTTACTTGAACGAGCCGTGGCACTTGTAAACCGCGAGAGTGCAGCCTAATCTCTTCTCTCGCGTCTCCCGGCTATAATACGTGCCATGCACCGACGAGTATACCACGGAATGAAAAGGCGCGAAGTGGAGTATCGGTAATAATCGTGCCGCTTGCTTCTGTACACTCCCGCGGTTTCCACCTCGATTCCAATAGCTCAATACCAACGGACTGTGAGATATACGCCAAGTGTACATGTATAATAGGAGCTATAAACGGTAAGCCGCGTTGCGCATAGGGAGAAAGGGACTTTTCCCTGTGAATAGAGCTCGCAGCGAGAACAGCAGCCACCCGCTCGACGGGGATGTAGATACGCCATGTTTCGCTTCGTTCGAGAAGTGCCCGATTCGTAACGGGATGCTCCTTTGTCTTTCTCGGGTTCTCCCGCGCAATCCAACCCGCCACCGCTCGAGCCAGATCCATCCGTAAGCCCACCGCGACAAAACCTCCCATTCGATTCCGTCTCGTCTCCACTCCACGACTCAACCACCCTCGTTCCCTCATTCCGCCGCGCACCAGCCAGACAATGCTGATATTGCTGGGATATATGTAATCAATAAGCTCTACGTACTTTTCAATATTCTCCACTATTGATAAGCTAAATGATAATGCGCATAATGCTCAATTCGCGTAGGAGGGATTATGAATCCAGAAACACAACTGAGGGAGGCTAAAGAGCATCGCTCTTTCATTTGGAATTATATCGCCAGAATTCTGTCTAGAGAAGTATTCTACTGAAGATTTGCTCTCGAAGTGTTTTCGTTCTCGGGGTATATAGTTTCCTGACCGAACTTGATACACTTCTTCAGCACTGACGTTAAATAACTTTTTTATGGCATATCAACTATCCTTTCATTGGCATGCCGCATAAGAATGAAAGTAAAGCAATTTTGTCCTCCGGAAATGAAAGATGAGGGGGAAGTGAGGGTGGTTCGATAATGAATCATCGGTGAAAGGTGAAAGTATATATATATATATATATATACTGTTGAAACGGGGTTGATAAACCAGGGGCCCCTTTGAGGCTCGAGTGAGCTTCAACGCAACTCGTTTTTGTCGTCTTCTTCTACGCTCGGGGTGTTAGCCGGTGTCGTGGCACACGTTCTTGGACGCCAGCGAATAGGGTGCACAGGTTGACGCGGCTCTAATTTCCGATAGGACACGTGCCTGGAATCTTGGCAAGGTCACACTGGCCATTCGTGGCATCGTACACGCTCTCACCGAGGGTGCTTTTTCTCTCTCTCGCTCTCACTCTTTTCGTTTGGCCTGTTCCGTGAGAATAATTTAACGATTTATCAAGGTTCCCCACGATCGCGCCCAGTACTCTCTATTTTTGTAGAGTCTGGACGTCCAAGATTTCTTGACAGTCGCGAATTTCCAAGGCAAACAAACATTTTAATATATCAGAATAAGCTCCGGAGGAACGACAACGATAGATTTAACGTGTTAGAATCTTCGTTACATAGGGCTGCTGTCACTGGGTCTTCGATGAATCGCGAAGAGAACGAAAAATCAAACTCCCAGCTTTCGCTGAGTCACATAGAGTCTGAAGCTGCTGCGATAGTGCGATACGTGTTGACGTATCTAATAACGAATCCAGCACATCATACTGATCTGTTAGGGGGAGACATGAACTAAAAAATAAAAAAATTATGGGACGTGAGATATAATAAGTACAGCTATATACGTCATATCACATTATATATATGCAAAATAGAGTGAAAAAAATCGCTTGTCACGGACGGCTCGTGTCATAGTGAATTATATAGATTCTCAATTCGTCATTATAGCCTCGGCAGACAGGAGTACGAGCTGTCTTACCGCTTATCGTGGTGAGACTGGAGGTAGAGGAAAGCTTTGCCGAGAGATGAAAAGAGCAGAGAGCGAGTGAGTGAGAGGGAGAGTTTGACAGATCTTCATAAAAGCACACACAACTGTGCTGCTGCGATAAGGGAATCGGGCGCAAGCATCTCGCCGCCCTTTCGAGTCCCTGGACGAGAGAGAGTGTGAGAGAGTTAGCAGCAGCGAAGCACCCTCCGCGACACCGCCCCCGAAGCGCGAGAAGAGCGAGAGGCGCGAGGATTCCCTGGTACCCGGCCACTCAGTCAGTACGGCGCTATCATTTTTCCACACGAGTGAGCGACCGCGGTGCGACGCGGTATGCGACGTGACATGCGAGCTAGCTTCCTCATCGCCTTCCTGCACTTCTCCTACGTCTCCTGGCCCTGCAGCCCCCTCTCCTCCCCCCATGTACTACGTGTCTATATGTATCGGTAGGTCACACGTATCAAACTCATAAAGTCACCTAAGAAGATCTAATCATGAGAAAACTAATCCGATCGTGGAAGCGACACAATCCCGAGTGCTTGTATTTGAGGCGTGGGTATACCTATACTGTGAATTGATTCGACTGAAACACACCCCATCTTCAGGATTTCAATAATTGTACGATTCAAACGAAATACTATTTTAACAGCACTTTATTAAATTCTTATCCATGCGCTCTGTAATATCGCGGCAAATACACTCGCTCTCGCACATGAATATCACTGTAAACACTCTCGCTCTCGTTCTGTATTCCATGATTATGACATTCGCTCTGGCTCGGTACTTCTTCTTAAAATCTATTACATCTTTCGCGTCGCATGATCGTTACCCGTCCTTCTTATGTTCTCTCATTGATTCCTTGATCGATTGTACTCCCCCCGCAAAGAACTTAACTTATCGTTTTTGACGATATTTCATACATTGCAACCAAACGTGATTTCCGAAAAATGTATTTTTCGCGAAGGTTTCTTTGATTGTTGAATACGGTTTGTGTATTAGACTGGAAAGAAAGTTAATTGCGTAAAGGAATAACTCTCAGAAATTATTGCATTTTTTAAGACTCGTAAGATTAAAATTCTCGTGTGTCCTGAGTTGGGCTACCACCTAACAGAAGTTCTGCATGAAAAACGATGCACAGTAACTGAGGCTGCTGGCAACTACGTATGCAAAAGTAGAATTTAAATAATAGAAATTGTAATATTATTTTTCCGATTAAATAATTCTGGTGAAGGTTTAAGTCGACGACGAGTCGCAGATGTACAAAAACTAATAATCGAGTAAGAGTGAGAACTCGGACGAGGGGAAGTTTGATGATTGGTGTGAGTCATAGGCTCGAGCGAGACCGAAGCCTAAGTCTCATACCGATGTATGTGCGAAATGCGGGCAAGTGTTGGAACAGTTCCAAGCCAAACGCGCATAAAGAGGTTCGGCTGTGTTTATCTTTTTTCTCCTAGCTCGTAACAGAGTGCCAACCAGGCGAAAATCAGAGAGTTCGCTGGTTATAATATCGGATTATCAGAGATAATACAATGTTATAAACAACACTAAATGGACCAGGAAATAAAGATGGATCCATGAGTTTTTATGCAATATCAGGCCAAGTAGTTTATTTAATGTATTTCTGGAATGCATATGTTGATGCATTATCGAGCCGTGCAGGTAATTTAGGGTTTTTCCTATAATTAAGAGAAGGGAAAAAACAAACAATGTTAGGTTTCGGAGCTGGGCTGTACTCAAGGAAAACTTGCAAGTGTCAAAGTCGTTTCGAGCCAAGTGAGAATCGGAATTGTTATGTTTAGGAGGTGCTATTAGTAAAATGTTTGCAGAGTAATTAATCGGGGAAATCAATCACGTGGTGAGCTTATATGCCGGTTTCCACGCTAGGCGAGAGTCGCTAAACGATTGCTTTGTGCTTATTGGTTCAATTTTAAGAGAGTGCGATCGCTTGTCCGGCCAGGTATACTACCTGCTGACCCAGAATTATAGCAAAAAATATAGCATGAGACAGCAAAAGTTAGTTTCTCGCTGAGGGTAAGTCGGCTCGTTACAAAATATTTCGAGTAGAAGCAAATTAGTTTCATATGCAGGATGACCATGGCGAGTTCAAATCTGATTCACTTTTACTAATTCGCATTAAACTGAGCGAGGTTCGCTTGGAGAGAGCTTCACTATGTTTTATATTAATGACACTCACGGTTTCTATCAAAGTATGCAAAATTGATGTAATTCAATTTCAATGGCAATAAGAATACTTTATCTCAGAAGAGTGAATAGTAGCACAAGATTCGATTGTTGCCGAACACTAATAGGTTTTTTCAATGAAATTCAATGGTTACAAATTTTTTTTTTTTTTTCCATGCCTTTTAGTATTGATACAGGGTTTGATCATTAAAATATCAACATTATTATTACCAACCGTGATGATTCCCTAATCACTAGTTTCCTAAGCCTATTGTTTCATAGTTTATTTTAGTGGCTGTTATTTAGCATTGATGTGACATGGAGATAGATATTTTTTGCACCGGAGTGTAAAGTAGAAAAAGATTTTCGATCTCAAAAAGTAACCGCACAGAGCAAGAAGAGAAGCAGGAGTTAGTTCGGCTGATGGCGGTGCCGAGGATTAAAAATAGCGTATAGTTCGCGCGTTCTAGGTGGGAAACGATTCGGTATCTCTCCCGACGTCACGGGGGTCTGAAATATGAGAGATACGATGGACCTCGCCCCCATCCTGCCGCGTTCCATGCCATACCATTCCCCGATGGTGCATTAGCGCTAATCTCCGCTCTTTAGTCCTTTCTTTATCTTTTCTGCCCGCGACCTCCTTCTTTCCTCACGCTCCTCCTCTCTACTCTGTTCTCTATCATTTTCTTTCTCTCTCCCATTTCCTCGTCACTCTTCGACCTTATCCCTCTCAGTTTCTCTTCTATCCTTCCATGTCTCTTTGCCTTTGCCTTGCTCTCGCGTAGAGTCGAAGATAGGACGAGATAAAGAGACGAGAACAAAAAGATTCGACGCATACAGACGATACGATATATATATACCTGCTTTCGGGGGTTCTACGCTTGGGACCTTTCGTGTTCGTAGCGCTGAGACAACGAGACCAAAACCAGAGACTGATGCCTGCTTATCCCAGCCGATCTAATCGCGCTATCCGTTATTTGGGGGCCGGGTTATTTGGGAATAGCTGTTCCTCCTCTGGCTTCACCTCTCGCCGCAATGCTGCCGAGTTTTGACATTCGGAATCTCATTAGTGATCGTCAAAAACTGGGCCCGCTGGAGACGTATTAAGCATATTCAAAAAAAAAAAAAAAAAGAAAGAAAGAAACAAAACACGAAGAAGAAACGGGTGGGGAGACAAGGACTCTGCGAGCGCGAGAGAACACCTGTCCGAAAGTCGACAGAATCGATAGATCGAGCAGGATCACCTCAAAGACAGATTTATATAAATAGAACAACAATCTTCATAAAACAATTTCATTTTGGCATAAATTTGACAATTATAACAAAGTAGAATCCGGAGTACAGTTGCTATGAAAACTGTTACCTGCAACACCGACTGATAAGGTAAGGTAAGGTCTTAACTATTTAAACTGATAAGAGAGATTTTACGGGATTTCGGAAGTCAACAACTGGTCGTTAAAATGATTACAAATATTTTCGAAATACGTGTCAGTAAGAGTTGTACAGTGAATGATATTTGATGGAACAAGATGCAAATATTTCAAACCATGTTTTAAACGGTCAAAGACTGGACCAGTCGTTTAGCATGTTATTAGATCCATTGCAGGATTACGATTCAAGTGGAATAGCTCGTGACGCATTTGAATGGCACGTTGACGAGACGAGAACAACTTCCCTTTCTCAGATTCGCATATCTGTAATAATACACCACTAGAGCAGATTGGAAGTATCCACTGCTACACGACTTCTATCGTTTTCTCATCTACTCAAAGCTTATCGCTTCGTTCGGGACTCTCTTATTCGGATAAACCTTGAACCAAAGATGAAGGGGGAAGGGGGTGAGGGGGGCATAGACAGGAATCGATATTCGGGGCTCGTTAGTTCCCCAAGTGGTTCTGCCTGTCGAGCCCAGTCTATCTTTTAAGGAATGTATTCTACTCTTCTCGCTGCTCTCCACCTTCTCCTCTCCTTCTTGATCTCTACCTCCAGGATCCTACTGCATTGGAGAAATTCCAGGAAAGATGTCTACACTGATTGCCTAATTATTATTGATTAATTAACACCGAAGGTCGAGGAACCCGCCGGTTAGTCTATAATTTACTGTACGACTATGCGTGTACGCACGAACCACCGCATCACTCCAACTCGTGTTCGTTTCAATGTTTTCCGAGTAGAACATTTCGGTTTGTGTGTACATTCAGAGAAATTATGGTAAACTTAGTCACTATAAAACGACAAGGTATTACTGTTAGTCTATGCGACAATTTCTTTTTATACTTGCGCTCACGAAGAAATAGTTCTAATTACAATTTCGTTGATATGTAACATACATTTTGATGCTTGTGGCTAATATTATATAATTAATAATAAGAGATTTCCATCAGCGTATCAAGACAGAAGTGAAAGACCTCAT
Source organism: Clistopyga incitator (assembly GCA_947507545.1). NCBI lineage: Eukaryota > Metazoa > Arthropoda > Insecta > Hymenoptera > Ichneumonidae > Clistopyga > Clistopyga incitator. The sequence continues at coordinate 5,831,698 of OX382173.1, read as the reverse complement.
ACCATATAAATTATTTACAAACTTCTTCAACCATATTTATGTATTCAAAACCCATCCTTAAAGAAATAGTGCTTTTCAATGCGACCATATTTGCATTGGCGTGAATTTTTTGCATTGTTTTTGTACTTGCCTTTGCTGCAAGTAATTAATCGGAAATGCAGTGACAATGGCGACACTTAATAGTTGTCATTGGATTGGCGGGTGTACCATGATTTCTTGGAGTATGCAATTTATTCCTCTTCATGGAGTCTGAACATGACGGGACGAAGTCTGGTACCTCGTCAGACGAAAACGTTAAGGGTTAAATGAAAAATGTGTACTGTTTTCAGAGACGAGAGTGAAAGGGTATATTAGGGAGAGGAATACAAAAATAAAAGGCTATCACAGAGCTTCCCATTCACTTTTCCCTCGACCCCCGCTACAACACACAATTGGGAATGGATTTGTGTACTTCGCCCGGGTGTAGGTGATCATTTCGCTCTCACTGGCTATACATAGATGGACTGTTGCCATTGATCGCGATACAATCGCAAACATTTCCGAGCCCTCGTTCGCTCCACTAACACGTTTAAAAGCACGGTAAAAGGCTCCGGACTTTTTGACAATGACCAACGGCCCGGGACGGCCGCCTATTCTGTTATTGAATTATTTTTTTGTCTACCGGTGTTATACAAGCACATACTGTCGGGCATGTGCCGGCCGCTCGAGCGGCAATCAATTTGTGACCGGTGGCTGCTACTGACTACCGTTCGCTTTCACATCTCCACAGGAATTCAAACGAGCAATCTCGTTACTAATATAGTCACTGTTTTCGTCGCATCAGTCGTTTAGACTTTAAGACTTTGATTCACTTCCTCTGACGGCTTTAAACGTCTTCTAGAATTCGAACCTCTTCAATTGAAACTGTCAATCTCTGTTACAAAGAAGGATTGCGGCAGAGACGTCCGTCACTCTTTGCGATGACCCGTCGTCGTAGACTTGAATTGGCTTTCAATAGAGATGTCCCTGACAGCGCTGCTGATTAATAAATGATTAAAAAATAAGTGACGCGATTCTTGTTTGAAGGGAAGATCACACTTTTGTAGACGCGTCGCTTTTCTTTTCATACTCAAAACTTCACCCTTCAAGCAGACGTCGCAGTTATACTACTCATTGGCGCAGTAGACTACGATTGAGTGCCCCTCAGAGTGGGTAGCCCGCATTGTCTTTAGTCTTCGGGATATCGAGGCGGAACGCCTTAGGCTGTCTCATTCTACACCCTCTTCAGTCCCTCAAAGGGCACTCGTCCGGGAACCCTTCTGCTGGACACTTTCCAAGACATCCTGCCACGTGTCACGGAAGACACACCGGATCTCTTAGAAATAAGATATAGGACTGTGACGCAGAAATGTAGTGCCTATCCAGGAAACGGATGTCGCACGTGCGACGCGTCTCACCGGTAAGATTGGCGTCAGGGAGACACTTTGAAGAAAAGTTCAAGGATTTCTTGGGGTTAAGACGAAATATGAGAATGGGCGATCTCTAAACTCTGATTCGTACGCGTCAAACATATTGCCAAAGTTCGTATAGCGTGCTGTCGAAGAAAGTGTCTCATTCTACTCTTTCCAATCTCAGAGTTCATAATTCAACCGTGACGCAATTTGGGTCAGGGTTGACATACACTATAATTCGTTGAATCGTCGACACATTAACACATTTCTCTTTTCACGTCGAAAATCGTAAATGCATTTGGTGGAAATACAGCAACACACATTATGTAGAGGTATACAATTTGCTGGCCACTGTCGAGCGGGCACCAACGCTATAATGGCTTAATGGTGAATCCATGTTCAGGGGTCAAGCACGATGGCCCTCTCAACTCCACACACACTACGTCGCGTTTCTCGATTACAAGATGTTCGATATGTACACCGGTACAGGTATGGTTTTCATTCATTTGCACTGCGACGAATACTCAGAAGGATTTTCAGAATTCATTAGGTCTTATCAAAGGTCATAACAAAAAATTTAAATGTCGATCGCGACGAAAATGGATCGATCTATCGCTTTGAAAAAATAATTTCGTATTCTATGTTATATTAATTTTCTTTATTCTTATCAAAATTTTGTATCAGCGTTATATACATAATAAATAATAAATAAATAAATAGATTATTGGAATATTTTTTATTCACTGCGAAATTTGGATGACTATTTTTAGTATTTTTCATTTACAATTTTGTATAATGTTTAACCGACTGGGACTGGTTGGGTCAAGAGTAAGTTAAGGTAAGTTCGCGTACGAATCGGCATTTGTACAAGATAGCTTGATAAGATGAAAAATCGATTTTTCTACCTAAATAAATAAAACTATTGTTGAAACCTATTAGGAACTGTAGAACTATGGTGCATGCAAAAGGAACTCTGCTTTTTTTTATATGCTGACTTTTGATATGTTAACTTCACGCACATGTCATGTACCTCGAGGGGCTATTCGGTACTGATCACCAAAGCATGCCGTTCGAAATTAAGAACGAAATTTTAATAAATCGCTCGAAATCGCGAAAAACCGCTCGAAGTCTACGGCAATCGTCGATTTCACTTTTCCTTGAAATCACTTTAAAATAACATAGAAATCATGAAATGGAAATAAAATGAATTCGTGGAACCGAAAAAATGTAAAGTAATTTCACTCACGAGTAGTCCATTTGTTGTAGTAAAAGATCGGTCGGATAACGAGTTTGTTGTGACAAAATCATAGATTTGTTAGCTACTAAATCGGGATTAAGTAAATTAAATAGCGACATATTACAAAAGGTTAAAGATTCCGAAATCACAAAGTGTACCAATAGGAACGTATCGCAGTGGAGAAGCCCACTATATCCGAGTTATATGAAAAATGTGAAGAAATATATATTGGCAATTGGTACCTCTTTAAAAAATATAGTACTTCTAAATGTTTTGTTTACTTAGTTTTAAGTTTTGCGTATGTACTTCAGTTCGAAGTCAAGAATTGGAGCAATTTAGAGAGGTTGGTGTATTTTGCCAATGGTATGAATTAGTACCAGATACCAAAGATTTAATATTCGTACCGATGGACGTACATACACGGATATTTTAGTAGAAGACAATACTATGTGACAATTTCTCCGCCTGACATGACAGACGAGGGCATGAACCTTGACGAGGTTGTTTTTAATACAATAAAAAACTTTTTGTAAGTATTTTTTTTTAAATCGCCGTACCGAGTACCTTTCTACATCAGTAATTTCTTTCGAATTTTCCCACCCAGGGGGCAATTTCTTACTGATTTCCTCTTTCTTGAAATCATTATTCGAATCATTTGAAGTCGTCCGAAATTACATGTCATTCTCTTGACATAGACAATATACTTCCATCAAAGAATCCAGGAGCAGTTTTAACCTTCCCTTCTGTAGAATTCGACTGACTTACGAACCTAACGTAGCACATGCGAACGCTCATACAGAGACAGAAGCAAATTGAGGGAATAAGCGCGCGAGACTGTCAGACGAGTGTGAGGGAGGATGACGGCGCATGAGTGCAGAGTGCGGTCTGATACAATATGTCTCCTGGCTGTGGGCTTATCTTATCACGCGGAAACGCTCCGCGCCTCCTTAACCCTCGGCTCGAGCGTTTGGCGGACGACTCTCTCGATTCTCTTTCGGCTGACGGCAGAACCAGCAAGCCAGACACACTAGTACCGCTTGCAGACACTGTCCCCGGACAGTGGATCCATTTATTCGCAAATGCCAAGGCCGTAGAGCGAGTCTCGCTGAGCTCTTAAATCCAACGCGGTATGGCACTACATTTGGATGTCTGATTACAAATGAAGGGATACCACCAGCGAATGAATATAATAGTGAATAAATCTTCGCAATAATATGGAAGCGAAATATAAAATAGAACATTTAATCAACCGACGTAATTCAAATATTCAGTTAAACAGACTATTTTCCTCCAGGAAAGATAGAGAAGACGCGACGTTTATTTTTTAACCTAGGACAGTATCTTTCGTTGGAAATTACCATATTTTTCAGTAGGTAAAATTAGAAGGTGGACTATTAACTAATACCATTTACTAATTGCCATGATTACCAACATTTTATTAAAATCCCGACGTATTTTTTACCGTGAATCGAGAGATGCTCTACATTTTAAACTGGGTTCCGGACCATCGAGGTATTGCGGAAAAAACACGTAGAAAAATTTGATTGGTGCCCGACCAGGGATCGAACCCGGACACGCTGTGAGATGAGCACCGCCTTATAGGACATCCTGGCGAACTCATCAAGTCTGGACTTCCTCAGTCTCTCGACATGTATCGCGATATTATTATTCTTAGTCAATTACTGTTAGGAATCGACATCTACTTTCGATTGAGATACGTGAAAAACTATCTAAAAGCAAGAATAATTATTCCGTGACGGATGGGAGTAAGGATTACGCGTAAGAGATGGTTTTTTTCGATTCTCACTCCGGCATTTCAGTAGCAACAGTCTAAAGCTTAAAATCCAGAACGTAGATAGGCGATAGTCGGGTGCGAGTAGGAGCAAGGATCATTCCCCCAAGCGCAGATCGACGATTTGTCAAAGTCTCGAGTTGATCTGCTGCGGCGTTACGGAATGGAGTTCTGTTAGGCTACGCTGCTGTCATGAACACTCGAATGTGCTTCACATAGTGGAGTGTCGAAGAGTCTCTCGCTAACTCCTCGATGTTATCCGACAAAAAGCGCCTTTTGAGAAGGGAAAATCGATCGTTAGCCAAGCGTAGTCGATAGCCTAGTCGTTGACCGCAAGAATCGAGGGTTCCGGCAGACGTACCAATTTTTTATTCACGCTCACATTTGTCTCGAACAGCGTCGAAGAGTTCACAAATACCATTATCGGAAGAACCTAATCCGAATCGACTAGGGCGAAAGGGAAACGTAAAAAAAGTAATGATGTGCGAGAACTATGAACCTTCTAAGTCTTGACTCACTTTTCGCTCGTGAAAGTCGTTTTTCATCGTCATTATCATCATCCCGGAGAACATCGCCCTATCCGCGTTATGGTTAATCGTCGACCGTGTGCAATTTTTACCTCGACGGTTGCTATCAAACTCCCATCCGGAAAAAATGCAAGTGGTCGGCAAAAATTTGAGTCCCTCTGTCCGACAGGCCACAATTATATGTTAGGGAAAATTGGAACTTTCTGGTATGTACGAATGTCACTTGATGCGTGTGAAGTTAGCTATGTCTTAAACAATAATTTTTGTGACGTGTCTATTCCTTTCGACTTTCTAAAATGGGATTTTGTATTTTTTTTCAACAAAATTCCATGACTAATATCAATAGTATCAATATAAATAATTCGCATGGGCGTTCCCTATATGGATAGGGAACGCCTGCAGTAAAAAAAGTCTAATCGTTGACCAAGCAATGGCTACAAGCCGTTAGCTGCCAGTGTTAGTTGAACCCTGAACGAGTACTCGCTAAGGATATTAGTCTGTGTTTACTTGTCAAGTAAAGGCTTCCAGCATTAGCCGTATAATGGCTATGAATCGATGGTTACCACTACTGGTAGCACTCCGAAGGAGTGCAGACTTCCAATATGGCCCAATTGGACACTTCTAGATGTGAACGCATGCAAAGATAAGATGAAAATTGCCAAATGCAAAACGTTACATACGTTGATGTCTACTAATAAATTAATGGAATTAATTGATCAAAAACCCAGAACCAAAGAAAGGGTAACTCTTAGAAATTTCAAAAAAAGAACCAGTTGCTGTGCGAGGCCTTGCTTACCAGGACGAAATTGTTTCAAAACAAATATGTGCATATCGAATTATCACGTAATAGATGTTTTTTTTACGTAATTATAATTGGTGCAATTAACCCCGGTTTTCGGAACACCTAATGTTATCATGAAGCGAGTGAGTGAGTAACCGAGTGGCAAAGTTTGCTCCGACTGAGTCCGGTGGTCGCTCGGTTCTCATTTGCGTAATCTCTGAGCGTTTTTCTCATCCCTTTCGGCCACATTGCAGCGCGCTTTTTCTTGCTCTTTCCGTTGCTTCTCTAGTTGCTGATCGACCGAACCCAACAGAACGTGCTGGCGGGCAGCTTCGTATTCATTCCAGAGTCGCGATGAGCTTCTGCCTTGGCTGCCGGATGCTAGAGACAATGATCCAGCATTGGGAAGTTCAGTGCGCACCAACAGAGGCGTTGGAATAGCTGTAGCACGCTGTCCGGCCCCCAAGCGCAACCTCCCATTTGTTCACTTCCATGTTCCACCGCTTCCCCCTACTCGCGACAGATCGTTTTGACGAGGTGAACTACCCTAATCACGGTGGCTCTCCTTCCTCCCAGCTCCTGCACCTCGTGACGTAATCATAATTGCGAGCCACCGCTCTTGCCTCTCACGCTCCCTGCAGTGAATGATAAAAAGTGGCGGACTCTTTTTCACGTTCCATAGAGCATTTTTGCCAGACTGGGTACCCATGTCACGGGAAATTTTTCAACCTTGTTTTGCTTCGATTATAAAATATTTATGATCTACGCGGGGTCTTAAGGACTCACGAAGATTAGAACACCGAAAAGAAACATTTCGTTGATTCGAAAGGAATTGGTGAGTCGATGTTTTTCAATAATTTCAATGAAGTATTTGATTTCCAAAAGAATATTGCGTTATTTGGTGGTTCTGATTCAAGGAAACGGTATTTTTGACGACGAATCCGCCGAAAATAACCGCGATCGCGTCCGGCCCATTTAATTGTTAAGGGGCCCCACTTACCTAAATTATTAACCCCATACTTCATGACTTTTTTTTTGCCTTCGCACTCATGACTGGGGTGTAACACACCTTTACTTTACCTTTGCTTTACTTGATGTTTAAAACGGTCACATAGCGACAAATAGTTTTTCTCATAGATAGTGGAAAATCGACTTGTAGTCTACAAATCGGAGAAATCAGCAAAAACTTCGTTTTTTGCATAATAAATTTTATTCGATCGTTTAACCTATATCCACATTTCAAACGGAGTTTTAAGGACAACAGTCTAGAGTATTATTTAGAACAGTAAAAATAGCGACACCGGACGTCATAAAACGGCCTTTACAAAATTTTGTTTCACTTACGATAGAGCTTTCGGAATAATCTATAGAATTTTTGAATGTACTCGAAATTATCGCAGTCGAAAAGAAGGTGAGTGTTTGAAAAATGTAAATTTGTTTACATATTAAAATTGAAAACTTTAATATAGAGTTTCAATAAAACGAAAAACTGTTCTTTGAATTAAAGCAAATTTTCCTTGATGCAAAACCACTACATTTCATCGAGTTTGAGATCTTTCAAGGGAACAATATTATTAACTTGAATATATATATATATATATATATATATATATATTAGATCTCTTTACAGAGAATTCAGAGGTACATCCGTGTGAGGGTTTTACCTTACTCCCTCCCTCCTATCTCTTCCTCCGCTAAGCTAACCTCAATTCTAATGCATCAGCAGCCGACTTATCTACCCTGTGACCGGATTCGCCATGAGCACGGGGAAACTGCGGAAAATCCGTACCGGTACAGACGGCCTTAGATTCTTCTGACTCCCCGGTGTATATCCGAAAGTGACTTACTTAAGTACATACACCGAGGCCTCAGAAAAACTGACCTCCCGGTCACTGGTTGACGAGCCAGCCGGTGCACGGCTAAGCGGTCACTCATCCAAGTTATGGCCGCAAACAATGCTGCTTAACTCGAGAGATCGCCAAAGCCGTACATCGGCTGCTCAACCACCAGTGTCAGTTATTAACTTGAATATATTATTTCTCTAACGTCAAGGAAATGTTTCATAGGCCGCGATTTCAGAGATGTCTAAAGTCACGGAAACTTTTCCCTTCAATGCAGTTACAATGCAATCTTCTTCTGTAACTTTCGATGACAACGACAACTTTGGGTCATGAAAATGAAAATTGTCGTGATTTTTTTAAATTCACCTTGTAATTAACGTATGATAGAAATCAGCATGCTGATGTTGTCGTTGTACAATGAGCGATGATGCGCAATATTTAGTGTACCATCACGAATAAATCCGTATATTGTGTAAACGGATGGTATTACTATTGCTGAAATCGTTGTGTCTGAGAATAATTATCATATGTCGTTACTGTTAAGGTCCCTTGGACCTTCAGATACACAATCAATGATAGCGGAAATTAAATTCTTAACTGGATTTGCAAACGCAGCTATTTTTGTTTTTTTCAACGTTAACAACAAGAGTTTCTACATTTTCCTTAAGTTTCAAACGTAACGACAATAATAATATTAATATTACTGTGATAAAACGAGCGATTAGTTTTCCAACTCAGGATAACCGCGCAAAACTACAGTACGTAAACGCGATAGTGAAGGTGCAGCTCTCACACACAGGGTTGCTGCTACTGATATCGTCGAAGCCGATCTGGAACGAAGGCGATAAGCCCGCCGAGTCGCGAGAGCTGATAAGGCCACCGGCACTGCTGCACTGCTGCTGCTGCTGCTGCTGCTGCTGCGCGACGATACAAGCGATGCCAGAAAGCAGGGCAGACAGGGGTAACGCCGCGCGACCGCCGAGCTCTGCCACACGTACATACGGAGTACAGTCCATATGTGTATTATCCTAGGACGCTTATCCGAGTCCGAGTCAGAGTCAAAGTGCACCTCTTGTACGATATTCTGCTGTGTACTGTACGTCCGTGTACACATTTGTTTTACACGGTTACCGTGCACGTCGTTTGCAACCCTCGCCACTACAAACTGCGAATAAATATTCATCATGAAAAGAAACATCTGCAATTCTTTTATCCCAAAAATAAAATTCAAGTTTGCTCAAATCTATTATATTTTCAAGTAATAACCTATTAACTGTAAAATATTGCAATGAGGAGGATATTAGTTTCATTATTACCCACTTAATTGAGGAAATGAAAAATCTAAGATCAAGTGAAACCTTCGTAAAAATTAATGGTTTTTATGAGATCCGTAATGGTATTCTTAAATATTGTAAAGTCGAATGTTGCTCATTGCTTCCTCAGCTTTTTGGCCTTTCATCAACAAATTCTTGAGTGCATGAGTTCATGAAGTGCTTTGCCCAACTTGTGTTTGGACATGGAGGAAGTTTTTTCCTAAAAAATGCGGAAGCAACCCATGTAAGTTTTGCCCGTAAAGCTGAAGGTCGGCCCCCGTTAGGATGGCAATTATCAGCCTACCTCAATGACTTACCGATTGATGGTATACGGATTTGTGGTCAATCCTCGGTTAAATGTTGACTCCCCAATATTTTATTTATCGTTTTGTGGCCGAGTATTGTCTCCTCATTCGTTAATGCAAATAACGCAATTTAATTATGCTGTTCAATTGATCATACGATATTACCAAAATACATCGTATGACATTGTGGTCTAGAACAATCATGAATTTGTCTAATTTCAATATACAATGAAGGGGAATTATTTATCGAGATGGATACCATAAGAATACAAAATTTGTATTATAAGTACTACTATGAATCATAGTTTCCAGCGGATCCGTCTATATTACATGATTGTCCTAATTGTAGTAATAGTAGCTGTCACGATTTTCCGCATCTCGCTGAAACATGGCATATAGTTAGATTTTGAGGGAAACATACTGTATAATTACCAGGTTTATTACAAACATACTGTATAATTACCAGATTATTTATTATAGTGATATTAGTAATTTCTGTGGAGAATACACCCAACAATCTGCCAATTTCGGGGAATAATAGTGTATCTGATTGCTAACGCTGTGAATTTTCATTCACACAATACGAAAAGTATGGTATGAATACCATTGGCAGAGTATATTTTACCCTCGTATAACTATTTACTTATATTGCCGTCAGAACACCTATAAAACTGATAATTTATGGTACAATTATCTCTAATCTTACTATATTCTTATTCAATTCAGTAATTTTTTTCTCAGTGCAGTCGTTATTCGTACTCGATGCTTCGTTGTCCCTCGTGATTCAATATAGGACAACTATTGGTTGCTAGTATCGAGGCACACTTATTATCCAAGACTCGGTTCGACGATCGGCCGATTGTATATCCCAATGTTGGCAATCTCAACATCAAGCTTGCGCTGATCATCGACCATGTCCGACCGCCCTTTATCTGCGGAACAGTTGCGTTCCGCGTTTCAATTACGGGAACATGTGACAACAGTTGCGGCCTTTTTTTTCTATGCTTTATGGCATCACAATTAAACTTTACTTTACGAGGAAACAATATTCGTACGATTATTCAATATATATTCAAAAAGAAATGCATCTGATTTTTCAGAAAAACAGGATTCTCTCACTTGTTGAAAATAATTTACACCCAACGTAAAAAAATGGTGCAGTTTAGAAATTCTGTATACGGAAATAAAATTTATTTTACTCTTCATTAGACGCGCGGAGTTCTATAAGAAATCAGACTAATTTTCAACGAAAAGTGATATTCTGTCACTCAACCATATCTTAGTCGTAATATGACATTATAAGTTTTCTCAGAAGACAGAACTATGGATAGTATACGAAATTACAAATGAATTTATCGATTCCAGAGACACCGATGTGCCAATTTTGAAATTGTGATTACGCATCTGACGCCACGTTACGCCTTTGCTCAATTTCGTGAATTACTCGTTCATTGTAAAAAAAAAAAAAAATACAAACATGAAAGATGAGAATATTCAATTTCTTTTATGAACCGTATGCTTTTTGAAAATCAGACGATGCGTATTTAAGATGACAAAAAGAGTTTTCTCAAAACAAACGATTTTTTAAATCGCGGTAATGAGGTAAAAAGAAGTTGGTATGATTGTTTTACGAGTTTAGGGACAAACACAGGAAAAGTTTAGGATTTGGCTGAACTCTCTAATTACCATATTATCCATAGGTTCACACACAGACGGTCTGTTTGTATACCGAGCGATTCACTCGTCGCGTTATCGTTATCGCCATTAGTCACGTATAGCAGCCGGCGGGCAGTCTCGAATGTAGGAGAACGCCTATAGTAGTAGGTACACGAGTGTAGAGGAGTATATCATCATAAAATCGTTATCGTTATCGTTCTCGCCGGTTCTCCGTCTCTCCGTTCGTTCCTTATCATCGACGCTATCGCTTGTGCGAGCCCGGCGGCCGCTAAGTTTAAGTCACGACATACAACGAGCGAGCGAACGAACGAACGAACGAACGAATGAACGAACGAAAGAACGAACGAAAGAACGAAGATTCCCCGACGGCAGTGAGAGTCGAGCCGAGTACGCGTATTATAATAATACGCGTGTGTGGATATAACAGTCGTTGTACAAGGAGATTTGCCAGCCAGCTGGCTTCTTTCGTATCCGAAGGTTACACTCTGGTTCCAGGTACGCGGATTCCAGCAAATGTGCAATGCGAATGAAAGCGCAGAAGGGTCGAAAGAATGAAGACGGTGCAGGAGAAAAGGCCTTGAAAAAGGCCTGGAAGCGAGCGAGTGACACGAAGCCGAGGAGAGTAGGGAGAGTTTGTTTGCCAGGTCGGAGGAGGAACGCTTATCAATCGCACAGAGAACGGGAACGTGAGACGGATAAAGATGGCATAGAGCGGAGCTATAGAAAAAAAAAGAGTGACTGAGCAGAGGCCGGAAGAATAACGAAGATAAAGACGAGCGGAAAGAGGAAAGGAGAGCGAGTGACGAGGGGCTAAAAGAGCGAACGCAGAAGTTCTGATAACACCAGGTAGCTAATGCCATGGTTGCTTCACAGGGCCACTTGGGAACCAGTGATATTCGATCTGCCGAAGTGACAGCATCCCGTCACTTCGCTCGACGACTCTCAAAATTTGTTCGCACGTTCTTCAAGAATTTAAGTCTAGTTTCTTTTTCACAAAAAAAAAAAAACAAAAAAACAAAAAAGATTAATGTTCAAGTAAACCGATAAAAAATAAAATCTGCCTCAGTACATACGACTCTTTTGTTAGTACTTAATTGATATAACATTTTTATACAAAAATAATTTCCTTCTATTAACACATAATACTTGCATTTTTTCAAAATTATATAATGTCATCGATAAGATGATTTTGTTCGAATACTCTCCGAGTATGACGTTAAACTCGTAAAGGCTCCGCGTCACCGAAGGATTTAACAGTGAATTTAAACGCTCGAAGAAATCCCGGCAATAACGCGAGGTGAGCGAGATAATTAAGCGATAAAAATCGCGAGGGAATCTGTGGCCAATCGCTATCGGTCATTACCAGTGAGACCACGAGTCAGAGAAGCGGCTCGGGCGTTCGGTTGGGGGTGATTTGACTCTCTGTATCTGTTGTGCCGCAAGAAATCGTCTGTCGTCTTGCTGCCGCTGGTCAGCACGACTCCGATTATTCACGCGCGTTACGTGCTCGTGACAATAGCGAGGGAAGCAGCCGGCGGCCACCCGAGCCGGCTAGACCACCTCCGCACCGCATAAACGACTCTCTCTCTACCGCCGCAAGACAAGATCGCGAGATCGTGATCGGGAACGCGCCCATAGAGTGCCTTTCAGCCAGCGGGTAGTGTTCTCTATGCCCTCCGCTCATCCACGCTCGCGAAAAGCCCTACAGCTTCGGAAGTTATCCCCGTGACGTGTATTAGTGCGAGTGATGTGTCGCTAATTGCAGATTCGGATAAAATTGTGTTTGAGGATCTTGCATTCAGGATGAGCGTCTTACTTTGGCGCCAGCGGAAATCTGTTTTGCGAGGTTTAAGCTCCCTTTCCAGTTTGAGTGAGTAATACAAATGGGCATAATTATCAATTTATTTATACAAGGAAAAAAAAAAGTTTAGTTGTTTCCATAATTCTGGTGCATTGAAATTAACTTAATTGGTTCAATAGTGCTGATAACGGAACAAATGCATATCACGTTTATTTCAAAAACCGCGTTATTATTGTCTTCAATAAGCCCGAAAAATGTAATCGGAATATTTGAAAAATAATTGAAATAATCGCCTATAGGATTTCCCAAAATACGAAAAGGTTTATTCGAAAGGCATACAATTTTTGACTTGACTTACGTTGCTGTTATCGGAGTTTCGTTTTTATTTCTAACAAATGCTATCATATTTTATCGATTGGCAATGAAATTTCAAAGAACACTTTGGCCATTGTACGATACATCGTACTGTCGAGCCAGGTAATTATATTTTCAGCTTAATGCACATTGTATACAAAATTTGAATATTGCTGTTCTTGAACGGAGTAAATTTGTCGTTGTCATAAACGATCGTATAATTAAATAGTTAGTTTATATCAATAAAATATGTAATTCATGAAATTTCAAATGAAATACGTATACAGAATAATCAAGAAAGTAAATTATATAATTGTTTCGATGAGACGCTAATCCGGTGAAAAATGTTATCAATGCGATTCTGTAATCATGCAACTTGCACTGTTGAATCCAACTACATATGTATGTAATTTCAGATTCACATATGACCCTTACAATGCCATATAGGATTGGAGCAATCACAAAAAATGAGTTGCAGAATATATTTTTTGAATATCCTATTTGATTAAGTATGAAGTTGAAATTCAAAAACCTATTTCTGTCAGCATCAACCTCTAGAATCTCCGGATTCTGCTCTTAGAATTGTAAGTAACAACATCAAACTCTTCTGAGCGCCAAGATTTATTCAAATCCAACTAATATACTTGGGAATATTATCCTCAATGCAGCGATTGCAAAATAAAAGTGAAGGAAATTCACTTTCAATTTCAAGTGGGTAACGTGTCCGTGTTTAGGTATTAGGTAGTTAAGTAGGTTGATCCGGCAAATGTCACCTCCCGAAAAGCGAAACCAAGAAAGTGGTACCCGTGGACGATACTGTATAAGAAAAAAACTATTAATATAGTGTTATTGACATTATTGCATAACATTGTAATACATTGTAAGAACATATCCATTTCTTTCAATGGATAAGGTGTTTAAGGAGGTCGGAGCGCAACTCTCAAGAGGTCCCGGAAATAAGAACGGTACAAAGCAGATAGTGAGTGAGTTTGAGGGCCGCGGTGTGAAAGCCCAAGCAGTAATGCAGTTTGTAATTCGACGGCATGTTTTTAGAAATATTCAGGGGTGCGGAACAAAAGGTCGAATGACCAACATAGGGAATGGATAAAATAGCGAATTTCAACATTATGAACGTCCGAATATAGAATGGCCATAATCATAAAATTCGCTGTTTGAGCTATTCGCTATTTTGATAATTTGTTATTTCGATTGCATTTTAATAAAATAAGAGGTCAAAATAGCGAACATTAAAAATAGCGAATGACTTAAAAAAAAAGAATTTAAATATAACGAATGTCTTAATCTACAATGTTTATTATTTTGAAATTCGCAATTTTAGCCACTCCCTATTTTAGTCATTCGCTATTTTGAACCTCACCCATTTTTAGGATTCCTTTGCCGTTAGCACATTTTTCACATGAAAATATTTTCTCACACTTTTGTAGTATCAGTTCAGGTGCTGTAGATCACTGGCGGGACTGTAAAAGCAAAGCTAATTAGCCCAACTTCGGTTGTCAATACCTCGGCAATTGAAAAGCCAATATATTCTAATTGTTTGATACACCGAACACAAGTGTTGTTCAACAGAATATTACTTTTTCACCCAGGAATATTTAAAATGCTGTAGCGCTCCGATCTCCTCAAAGCAAATATACAAGCATTCGATCCAAGCGCAGGTTAAATCGTGTGGTAGACAGAACCTAATGCATTAACGATCCAAATTAATCTTACAATAAGACTCAATATTATTCTGGTCAACTTTGAAAAAAAAAAAAAAAAAAAAAAACACGTTTAATTACAGATGTAGTTGAAATAATGACACAACTTTTTGGCAGTCCGTGAACCGAAAATTTTATCGAATCAATCTTGTACTTGTGTGAATGAATGACATTTTTTCCCGTATATCTGTGTAGTCACAGGTAAACGCTCGAACCTTAGGTTATTTAATATTTGGGCAGAGTAATTCAGAGTATATTTTGTCACAGTACTTTTTTTTCCAAGTTTTAGTTCTTCTTTCTTCTTCTTTTTGGCTTTTATCGGTCGAAAGTTTGTTGTGTTGGATGATAATCAGTGCAATGAGCCCGAAATTATTATTCCAAGTCACGTAGTAAAGCTATCTAAGATTGATAAAGCGTGCGATTGAATTATATCGTGTCAGAGTTTTTATTTCGAATTGCTGGATTTATTATTAGTCACGAATCTCGAATATTATCTAATCACGGGATCGATAATGTAATTGAATCAGTGAGCGATCGTTATCGGGATCTATTATTATTATTCGAGCACTGAACTGCGTCTATAATGTGTACGCGATTATCGAATGATGCGATCGAACGTGGTCTCTTACGTTTATCAGACGTATTTCCGTTATCATCTTTGCCATATCGACTCTAAACAACAAAGATGGCCATGATAGCAAATCTACGAGCATCTTAGACTATCGGTCAATCTCAGTTGTGTACATAAGACTCGGAATATGTCCCAGAATTTTTTTAAAGCTTTCTACAAATCGTGCCATTATCACAAAATGTATATTATAGATTAAGAATTAAAAACATACAAACTAATGTGTTTTTCATAGTGAAGATATTTAACAGCATTGTGACAAATGACTCGAAAATTTTTAATCATAAACTCAGCAAGTAAATTTGACGTACAATTGTGATGACCATCAAAATTTCTGCATCTTCAGAAAAAAACTTTAGCACGCTGTAGCGCCGTGACATTAGTTCTGAGAGGAAAATGTTTACCACCTTTTTGTTCCTCTTTAAATTCCCCGATGGCGGATGTTTGAAAAACAAAAATTATTTGAAATTAAGACGATCACTGCGAATTGAAAACTTTGGCACGCTGCATCTTTTTCATTTTGACTCGGAGAACAAAGTTTGTAGGAGACATTTTCTTCCTTTTCTAATTTTGAGGTGGCGGTTATTTGTGGGTAGTTATTTGGACTTTTGTCATTGACAGCGTTTCCTCACTAGAATATTGATCATAGGCAAAAATGCCGAAGAACTTTTTTGTAGTACCCTCGATTTTCAAAAATATCCGCCATCGGGGAATTTAAAGAGGAACAAAAAGGTGGTAAACATTTTCCTCTCAGAACTACTGTCACGGCGCTACAGCGTGCTAAAATTTTTTTCTGAAGATGCAGAAATTTTGATGGTCATAAAATTAACGCAAATTATTAACATTACTGTATCAAAATTAAATTTGACAACGCACTTGGATAGTAAATTTAGTATACCAGTTTATGAATAAAAAATTCCAGTGCATTTACACTAAAATTCAAGTAGATTTTTTTCACAGTGAGAGTCAAATTGATCGCGAAGGTTGACTTGCAGGACAAAAGGACAATTTGCGAATAAAAATATTTTCCTCGCAATTCTTTAATGAAAATATTAATAACCCAATCTCCATCGAATGTGTATTTTTTAATATTACCTATTCCTTCTCGACAAAATGAACATGGACATTCCGCGCAAGTAATTAGTCAGCTGAAACATAATCAAATACCATAATCAAATGGATTCTTCCTACTAAACAGATTCCTCGATGCACGTACATCCATAGACCATGTGTATCGATACGATCGATAATCTGCCCGGGTATAGCAGCATGCCACTCAAAAATCTCTATCTGAACTTCTGGATCTTGCGCTATCTAATAAGAATCTCTCTCGAGTATGTTTTATCTGGGCAAATCTGTTTTCGAACCGGGCGCGACCCATGCTATAAGCTATATAATACGAAGAAAAAAAAAAGATCGAACTGAAACGAAAAGAAACTTTTGTAAATCGGTTCGTGATCGGTACGGAGTTCTCCCGAAGGGCATATGGCGCTGGGTAAACTTGAGTCGTGGATCGGGCGACGAGGCTGCTTCGCTGACGCTTGGTGGGTACGAGAACCGATCGAAAAATCAACGAGAACTATCGTGGCCTCGATCGCGCTTGCTTTTTCGAGGGCAGTACCGCTTGCGCTCGGTTCACGCTCTCTGCGTTATATTGTATTGTGTACGTAAGGGAAGTGAAGAGAGAGAGAGAGAGAGAGGCGAAGAACGAGAGACTCGAGACGAAACGGGAAAAGGATAGGGAGAGAGATCATCCGGAGGGCTTCCACGAAAAGCAAGAACGAAATACATAAAGAGATAAGAGAAGGAGCGAGAGAGCGAGCGATGAGGAGACTTCGGGTTAACCAACAAGCAAATTAACACGTGGGAGGGTCCGATCGGCGAATAAGATAATTGCGCGCTGGCCAGCAGCAACGAGTGAACAAGAAAAACCCTCTCATCTCTCTCTCTTTTCTGCACGATACTCACGACGGAAAGAGAGAAAGAGTATCTGTTTAACGATGTTCGGATGAATCGATCGATCGAGCTTGCTTTCCCTATTCTGCTGCTGCTGCTGCCCCTTCTCATAATACGATGAAGATACACGCACACACCCATTACTTTTCCACAAGAATCCACTCGCTGAACGGACCTCATCATCACTATCTTACTTATGAGCGCATATTACAAAATTAATTACAGATATTCAATTAGAGATCAAAATGACCGTAGAAAAATCCACTCTTATGGTGTTTTCTTTTTCCATTTTTTAAATAAGATAGCCGAGACATCGAACAACAGTTATAAGATAAAAATGATGTAGATATACTCTTCTTTTGAATAAAACTCCCCCTTAAACATTATTAAGTACATACCAAGCAAAATGTTGTAATTTTGTAACGACAGTGCATCGAAATGATGTGAGATAAATGTATAAATAAATGTTTCTTCATTAAAAACTCACGAAATAATTGGTTACAGTAAATCCAATTTCCACTGAATTCAGGATCGCTACACTCATCCCAAAAATTCCCCTTTTCGGCAGATGCAATAATACATCGAACACTAAAATTTGTTCACAATTTGGATCCGAAAGCTGCGACAGATGAAATAAAAAAATTAAAAAACTAAAAACAAACCCTGATGTTCGACTATTCATTTTTTGATTCTCGATTGTCCCAGGAAAAAATCAGAAATTATGGCGGTTTTATACTTTTAATGACTGACGCGATCGTGCTAACCGTTGGCGGATAAAGAGTGGCACCAATTACATCGTTTCGTTTAATCAAGAAAACGGTTTCTTTCAATGAACGAAACCGTTTGTTGTTGACGAGCCACTGCTCTCTATGGAAGCGTAGAAATTTTGTATTGAAATCAATAAATAAAACACAATGCACTCATTTCTCTGGATTATCACATCGGAGACTTTGAGATTTTTAACGTTTTCTGGGCGAGCAATCTTGATATGATTTTTTTCTGTTTGAGTTTGCTTGCCCTTTGGCGGATTAACACAGCCAGATTCTACGAGTAGAGCCCGTCGCGGTTTCCCTCTGTGTATGCGCATCGGTGCTCCAAGATTGCCCATGCATGTCGAAGCTCGGGTATCGGATAGCGATAGCTATTTTTAATGACTGGCCTCCCTTACGCTCTCGAGTGCCGATAGAGAAGCCTGACGGGCTATCTAACCAGATACTTTTAATATCAGACCATCCAGGACGCTCGGGCATCTTTCAACTTTCTTTCCGTCCCTCTCTCCCTCTCTCTCTCTCCCTCTCTCTCTCTCCGTGCGGCTGTTACGAGATAAGTTCCTTTCAACTGTTGCTATAGCCGAGTGTCTATCTATCTCATACTTATTTCGTTTCTTTTCGTCGTTTGTTTTTTCTCTCGCAGTCGCGGGCCGATCTATCTCGAAGATTTCTCTCACGGCGAATCGTGCGATTCCCTCGGAAACTCTCCATGCGCGGTCGAGAATCGACCACAGGAGGCAGGCACTCGAATATCTTGATTGTATTCACTGATTATTCGACGCGATAAAATAAACGAAGAAGCGAAGGGAGCAAAATGATGAAAAAGAATTAAAAAAAAAGAAAACAAAAACAACAAGGAAAAAACACAGAAAGGAAAAAAGAAGAAGGTAAAAAGAAAAATATTAAAGATGGTCGAAGAACGATTAAGATTACGAGGAACTTCGAACCGAGCGCGAGGAGAGTATTTGAAGGATTATATCCGCTGGGTAAATTCCAAGAGATCGCAACGGTCTCCTCGCGTTCTGTAACCCCGAGGACGAAGCCGACTGCTGCATGGTGCACCGTATTGGCCCTCTACTCTCACTCTCTTTCTCGTTTCTTTCCCTCGCTCTCTCGCTCCCTGTGGCAAACGTGCGCCCGGACGCGATGGGCCTATCCGCAATCTAGAGCCAACAACAATTAGCCACGGGGTCAGAGTTCGATCTGTGCTCGCGGGGCTTTCGGGCGAGCCACGATGGGGCGGGGTGCGAATGTACACGCTGCTCTCCAGCTTTCCCCGAGAAATATCTATATACCATGAGCGAAATAAGGGTGCGAGTTAACAAATCATCAAAATCACCGAGCAAGAGACTTCCAATGGAAAATTAAACAGGAAGCAATGAAAATGTGTTCACTGACACGTTATGTGACGAAATATCGGAGCAAAATTCTATCGAATTAGCGCACAGTTTGTTTTCCCACTTTTTTATGATGAAAGACGGATTTTAATAAACCACCGCTCTGTAGCAGCCAATTCAACAGTCATTATACCTACACCGTAAAAAAATATTTGTCATTTTATGTACTTCGGTTTATGAAATTTACAAAATTCGGACTTGAAATTGGAATTCGGGTACAGAGTACTTTCAAACTTTTTTGTGAAATGAATGTACCTAATGAAAATTTTCAGCTATATTTTTGAAGAAGTTTAGCCGTTTTGACGGTCACCCATCCATGTAGTGATCCTAGAGGAACTTGGAAAAATTTGGGCAGGGACAGTTACTCCATGCGATTGCTGCAGTTACTCCATGCAATAAGCTGTTTTGCTTAGTCAATAAATTTCACCCTCGCAAAAATCAGATTCTTCAAAACGAAACTATTACACCAAGAATTAAAATTGTAGCTATCCCTTGCAAACAAAAAATGTTAAAATAAAAACAAATCCTTCAAAAAATATGAAAATATATACAATATATTAGCCAAGTACAGTTCATCAATAGATAACTCGCTATAAAAAAACTTGATGTGCCAGTGAGACTCCAAAATCGACATGACATGACATGGCCTACCAAGTCCTGTGCATCTTCGTGATTCTGGCAGCTATTGAGAGTCATCTGACTACAAATTGTTGGTCCATACGTTTAATTCGATATTTACATGTACCCTTTCCATCGATAATGTTCCTATCGCTAATTAATTATATTATATAGATATGTAACATATGAAATACATGACGCAAATGTCACTTTTTAAGTGATTAGTGAAATCCGTAATTTCTATCAGTGTAAAAGAGTTACAAAAATGTTTTTAAAAAATGTTATTGAATAAATCTGTCAATTATTACTTAAGTGAATGAACAATGATTTAGTCTTTTCAAATTTTGTCAGAGATTGCGAAAAATAACAACACGAATAGTGATAAAGATGGGGGAAGAAGAAGAAGAAGAAGAAGAAGTAGTAGATCACGATGATGAGTACGATGAAGAAGTGAAAAAGGTCTCGAGGTGCGGCTCGAGGTGGAGTAGAAATGAAGTAAGATGAGAAGGTGAAGGAGATGAAGAAGAGGAGAAGAAGGAAGAGACAGAGAACGAGGCGCAGGAGCAAAGGAAGGGTGGGAAATGGGCCCGATTAACACGTTGTTTGTATAGGGGAATGTATAATAACAGGTTGCCCCGCCGTTGGCATAGGTACCCATTTGTATCTGTAGGAGGGCATCTCGAGTTCGTACTATATAGCAGTCGGGGTAAGATCACCGGGCGAGTAGGACGAGAGAGCGAGGGTGAGAGACGCGAATGAGAAAGGGAGAAAATCACCTTGTATATATAGTATTAAACTACGCGTATATAGCAAGCATAAGATAAAAATAAGTGTGAGAGAGAGAGGGAAGGATAGAGGGATTGCTGGCAGGTCGTCTGGTATCTGCATTGCATCGACCATCCTCCTCACTGGTGCACACCAACAACTTCCCGCTGCGTCCATCCTTCTCTTTCCTCCATTCCTTCCTTGCCTCGTGCCTCCACTTTCTCTCTCTCTCTCTCTCTTTCTCTTTCACCGATGCACCTGGTGCCTGGATCGTCTCGATCTCTCAAAACCCCGAGGCTGCTTTTTGCCTCGTAG
Organism: Clistopyga incitator; assembly: GCA_947507545.1. Classification (NCBI taxonomy): domain Eukaryota; kingdom Metazoa; phylum Arthropoda; class Insecta; order Hymenoptera; family Ichneumonidae; genus Clistopyga; species Clistopyga incitator. The sequence continues at coordinate 5,810,473 of OX382173.1, read as the reverse complement.
GACTCGACTCTTCTTTTCCTTCACTTTATTCTTTCTTTTTCGTCTCCTTCTTTATATACGCTATGGAGCACATTACATATGTGTGCATGCGTGTATTTGGCAAGCACGAGAGAGAGAGAGAGAGAGAAAACAAAACTGCGCCGAGAGAATCAATGGCGCTCTTGCGCGCCGACGAAGGATGATGATCTTCGACGTTGATACAACCCCCGTCTCTTTCTATGCTCCACAGAACACAGTGTACTACAATCTCTATGGTATAGTGTGCAGTGAAGCTGGGCGCGAGACTGTTATAACCGAGCTGACTGGCGCGAGTGCGATACTCTCATAACTTACACGTTGTGTACTGATCGCGAGCTCAACCGTCTATCCTCTACAGCCTCTCCCTGGTGGATCTTGCCAGGAGGCACCTGGCTTTCATCCTTCTCCTCAACATCTTGCCAGCCACACTCCGGATGAGACTGCTTACCGCAAAACGATTTTCGTCCCCGTGCACTATGCTCTCGGTTATCTCATCTCGGTGATCGACTGCTCGCTCACTCCTTTTACCTTCAAATTCCAAACGCCGTCGAAGTATCTCTTGTAAATAATGACGTATAGCTGTCATCATCCAGTGATAAAATAAATAATATAAATATTTTTTTATTTTCCGGTAGTGAACAATTATCTCAATATTAAAAAATTGACATTCAATATTCACGAATGAGATGCCAAAGTTAATTGAATATAAGTAACTTAAATTGTTGTTTATCCTTCAAGTAGAAATTACGCCTTAAATTTATCAACTAAATATTTCGGAACAGATCAAAATAATGATTAAATTAACGAAGTATTTTCCTAAATACTAAAACGAGATTTTTTCTTTCACTATACGTTTTGAGTATTAGGTTGAAGAAAGATATCAACGAAATTCTTGCTTATGCAAGAATATGCAGAGAGAATTTTTTTGTAACTATTATTAAAAGAGTTTAAAGATCGTTCCGAAATAATTCCTATAACTAGATTCCCTTTATATATTTAGAAAGGATTTTCTTCGTATATTGCAACTCGCAATCACTGTCCGTTGGAATTTACGACCATTGTAAAGCTTTGACTTGTCGTCGATACACTTTTCGGGAAATATTCTTACAAACTGCAGTTAATTGATAATGCGGTTTGACAATTCAAATATTGTATCGCCTGTACCACACCGTAGAACACGTTCCAGTAATCTATAGGGAAAAATAGGAATAGGCGCAAGAGGCGCTAAATAAACCTAGTTCACTATGCTAAATTGAGCAATGATTGCCAGATTCTTCACTCTGACTATGTAGATTAAATTCAATCAAAGTATATAAGAATAATAAATTCTAAGCCACCGCTGTTGTTAGATTTTTGCCATAATATTTTTCCTACCGTGAGACATTTGAATTATTCATTACCATTACTTGAGATTCTACATTAATCGTATTTTGGAAAAATGACATTACTCAATACGGTAAGATAATACTGGAGATTTGAAAAAGTGATGAGTTTCGAACGCGCAATCAAAACGGACCGTTGGTTGAAATTGCTCGTTATTTATTTACCAAAATCATTATTTCCTTTAATGATTTCAAACGATTTTTCAGTCGACCCGAAACATAATTTTATGAAAGAATCGTTCCTGACAAAAGGTCGTGCCAACGGAAATAAATCGTACTACATAAAAGTTGTAAATGTCAAAGTGACAATGTTAAAAAACTATTTTTTCGAGATAGTTTTTTAGACTGTCTATCACTCCTTATTAGAAATTCAATAGTGATTATATTTAGTCCTTGAGATTTGTCTATTAAATGTATAGAAAATTAGGTGTCCTCTGCAAAATGGTATTCGCGGAGAGAATTGCATAAGCGACTACATTAAAAGCCACGCTCGTGTTGCGGGAGCATTCGTTCCCACCGGGAAAAGAAATTCATCGTAATCGGGAAAACTGGCTGCCAAACAGGCAGTTGCTCTCGCTTGCACATTAGAGGACGCGGGGATAGAGAACGCGGTGCTGGTGACTGGCGGTGGCGACCGCGTGCGCTCAGCGATAAGCCGCCCCCGACCACAACGTTGGGGTTGCGGGATGCCCATACTCCTCGGTTCGCGTCTCCCACCTCCCTCAGAAGTTTCAGGGGTGTATCAAGCAACCAATTCGCTCACTCACTCATTCGCTCGTTCCCTTTTCCGCGTTCTCCTTGCTCGTCCCTCGCTCATCCCGCTACTTCTCCAATCTATCCATCCTGGTCGCTTTATCTCGTCCGCATACTATACGCCCAATGCCTACCACCTACCTGTATCTTCCCTCCCTCTTTCACTCAGACGAGCATTCTCTCCCTCAACTGGCGATCAACCCCTCGTTTTCGAGGCTTCGATCGATTAGCCCGTAGAGGGAATGCCAAATAAACCAAGAGAAATTCTTATTCAACCAAAATTTCGCTTCGCAATATATATCTCTTGAGTGTGACTGTTAGCCCTGTCGAATATATACATACTAGGGGTTATGATGGCTCGCTCGCCACGGAAGCCCGCAAAGATATATGTTAGGGTGTGTCTAAACAAAAATTCAATTTTTTCTTCGTCGCCTGACCTGATCCATCTGACCTCATTACATGAAGTTTTTACCAAGTGAACTTTTCTAAAAGGGGGACCTTGTAAAAAATTTCTAAGAGATTGGTAAATTGAATTTTCTTATTTTTCGGTCGATCAATAGTTTTCTAATATTCGAACTGTTGTATTTCAAGAACGGAATTTTACGAACTACACTACGAATTATTGACGAATTTTCTAAATGACGTCTCTCACATTGTTAGCGAATAGATAAATAGAAGTCATAGTAAAATACAACATTTTTATTTTAACATTTAATTCTCCGATAGACCTCCATTTTGCCATTAAAAATATATGGAATTTCACTATACCTCCATTTAACTTTTTGTCACAATTTTGCCAAAAAATATGTAACTTCGGGACACAAGTGACATATATGTGACTAAATAGACAATTTTTTTTTAAACATCTAGGAAAAAAATAATCCGTCGTTATCAGTTTCGCAAAATATTGTATTTTATAAATTCAGTGATGTATTGTTTTTTTGACATTCCACACGAGTTGCTAAAGTTATTTTGATAAAAATGTTTACTTCATTAAAAAATTTAAATTATTTGACTAAAAATACAAAAATATTAAATTTTTATATTAAAAACTGGAAAAAAAGTAAAAGATAAAAGTAAAAAAATATATTCCCACAATTCCACCTCACCTCTAGTCTCACTCTACTCTTTGAAACACCGAACTCGCTATTGCAAAGATACTGTTCTATATATTCGCCTTCTCTTTACCTCATCTTCGTAAACTCTCTTAGAAATAGTCGAGTATCTTGTATATCCGAATACTAGTCAGAAAAAGACAGACGTTGTTCACCCGGCACTGTCTCAATCAACGGTACCTGTAGAAAAACAGGTAAACGCGGCTCCACACCCGCATATGTGAGCATATGCCTTGGTATCACACCAACACCTGCCCGCATCACACATTTTAGAGCCTATAACCTGGCTGCCGCCACGCTTACTTACTATCATTACACGCCTAGATCTCATTTAAGATTGAAAAGGCAACCTATACTACATTTATAATTTTATTGAATTTTTGTTCATGTAAATATTAATGGCAATATCATTGTTGCACTCCTGGAGATCGAATACTCACAAGGTACGCCGATGTCTCTGTTGGAAGGTTTAGGTAAAACAATTAAAGTCGGAACTCGAGTAAACCTAGAACTTTAGGAGGATGGTGAGTCAAGATTTTGTTGTCTACTTAAGTACAGACGCTCCTGTCGCTTAAAGAATTGATAATCCTTATGATGCTAAAGTTTGCATCGTTGGGTTACAACGAAAGAAATTTTAAAAAATTCTGCGGACCCCAAAAAATTATAGAAGGTACAAATTGAATAACGTGGCGATTACTATTATTTAAAAAATGGTCAAACTATATAATCGTGCTACTAATAGGGCAATAATCTTTGGTTTTCCATATGTATTTGTTTGAGTCGTTGCGTTTCAACAATGCAAACTTTAACAGCATATCCTTGACTCTGCGCAGTAACCCAAGTTTCCGTTTACTTATTTATTTTATTGCTAATTCGATCTTTATTAATAATTGATTCTAATTGCAATAAATATTCTACAGTACATTTGAAATCCTATTTACCAAGTTTCCAATGATGGAACCCAATAAGAGCCTTCATCTAACACCTCTACGTTGAAATAATTCAGACCCCATATGTGGCCTTGGAGATAATCTGAGGTGATCATCTTGCATCACCCAAATTTTACCCCCGTCCAACACACGAACTCGCATTTTTATCATCGATATAAGAAGAATATTTAATGAAATTTGTAAAATAACCCATTGGTCAGTAAGCAAAACGTTTCAATATGAAGCATTCCCTGTCAATCCAGCCACTTGTTTTCGAACTACAAGATTACAGGACCTGGCCCAGGAAAAAGCACTCTCCGTAATTTTTTTCAGATTTTTTAAATCCACCATTAAAAAAACATCGTCTACATAACAGTTATAGTTTTGTGTAAGCTTTTGAATGGAATATTTGAAATAATTTTCACGTTCTGGTAACACTGGTGGTTTACCGAAAAACGGGGAATTATTTAAAATATTAAAAAACGGATATTTTTTTCTGGCTAAGAAAATTTCAGAGTATTCCTGTGTGACTGTTGATATCGCCAGAAAATCACCACAGATGCACGGATCGCGCTTCTAGGGTAAAATAATAATCATATTAATACGACACCATGTATGGAGTCACGTAGGAGTACGTTGGAATATTTTCAGCCAAAAAAAAAAATCTGATTTTTTTAGATTTGGTTAGTTCCAATTCCGAGGTACACCTGTGAGGGTTTTACCTTCCTCTCCCCCCTTCCCTCTCCAGACTTGCCTTCCCAAAAAGATTTGTTTTTGAATTTGAACAAAAAAATCATAGTTCCCCCGTCTTCCGGTAATAAATAAGTTTTATCAGAACATGAAAAGTATTTTAAAGGCCCTATTCAAAATCTAATACAAAACTACAACTGTTATATAGAGACATTTTTTTCCACTTGAATACTTCATTTAAAAATTTGACAAAAATCACATCGACTGTTTTTCAGTGGTACTTTGATATGACTAAACATTGACCAGATCTGAGATGATTAAAAAAAGTGGCTGAATTGACAGAGAGTACTTCACATATATGTATACATATATATGCCTATATATATATATATATGTAGTATTTGGTGTATATATCACACTCGGCTTTCAGAAAGAGAAATAAGAGAGGGAGTCCTTATCTTTGGTAACGACTGCTCGTTATTAATCGGCGTTTGGCGCTTTTGCGATACCCGGCTCTTTTAGCGAACCACCCCCCTAGCTATAGTTTACGTAGGTATAGACAAGTCAGCGCCGCCAAGAGGGAAGCGAAGGTGTGTACGATGCGCGCACCGTGCTTGGGCATAGTATGTATATAGCACATCTCTACTCTCTTTTGCTTTGCTAGGTGCATATATAGGTACACAAGACCAAGCGAGACGCGCTTCTGTACAGCAAACGAGTCGGTATCTTTAGCGCAACGTACCTATTTCCGTATCGGGCCACCCGATACCGGGAGAAATCGGCGAGCAATGCACGCCCGAGAGAAACAGCAGCCCTAGCGCCTCGAACACATACGACGTGCGCGCCCGATCGCCTCGGATGCTGGGGCGACGCGATGATTTATTATTTTTATCTTCGTGCTCTGTGGCTTCTACGCTCGCTTGCTCTTGCCATACTCGCACTGGGACGCGGTTTGCACACTCCGAGCAAGTCGAGCGCGAGGAGACGGGGCTCGGCTACATCCTACACCACTCGTCTCCACCTCACGTGAGTGCCTCCGTAGGGCTCCCCTGGTGGTGGCTCGAGAGAAAGAAGAAAATCATTTTTTCGAGGTGTAGGCATCTGAAAATAAATGGAAAAGCAGGAAAGGCTTGGTAAAACCATAAAGAGAGCTAAAAACCTCCAACCACTCCCGAAAAACTGCACGATTTCTGACTATTTGGTATTAATCATTTTTATTCCTTAACATTACTCAATTGAAAATTAAATATATACACATTTTATTAAGAACTATATAGTTGTGCTAGTATGTGTTGGTTATTTACCACATACGAATTACACCAATGGGAATGTCGTGTTTTTAAACATTTAACTGCGTTATCTCATAAATGCACTTAAAGCGTGTAAATACAAACACACTTCTTCCTGCAGTGCTACTGTCCGTTAATGTGAAAAAATTGTTATATCTTTTTTGTTTCGATAATATGTTATTATCCTGTCGTACCAACAAGACGAAATTTGAAAAAAATAAAAATTCAATTTATTTATCATATCAATCAAAAGACAATGCATCGGTACAACTTTCGAATTAGTGGCGGAAGATTGCAATAATATTTCGCTTTTGACTGCTAGAATGAATATTATTATACGGTGAATACCATCGATTCAAAATACATTACTTCGTAGGGCAAAACATTTACTTCATGAATTCAATGTAGTTGTATTTACTGAATTCGAAGATGAGATTGCATCTATAAAAACGTTAAAATTTGTAGTGAACGAGGGGTGAATCCGGGAAGGATCGTCGAATGGGGTAGTAACGTCGCGGGAGTAAGAGATTCTATCAGGGATGAGCACCCCTGGGCAATAGATCACTCGGCAATAGATAGACACCCCGTTCTACCATCGAGTCTCCAGTATCCACCTCCACGTTGTTGCCTGATTGCGCTTTTCCTCGATGGCGCTTCTATACGCCTCCTACATCGTCAACGCTATCATCCCGGTCCTTACACGTATCCCCCGTGCCGCCCTTCTTTCTACTCTGAATAGTAGTAAAATATCACCGACAATTTTTAAGTTTTATCAAATAAAATGTCACCGAATTTAAATGCAAATACTAATTTTCTGTTACGTCAGCTTAGAATTCATTCCATTTTAAATACATCATGAAACAAATGAAGGAGGCATTTTTAAATTTGAGCACTAATTCATCCTTTTGGATTTGTCACTAGAACCCATGATCGCTTTTACCACATTTTGACCATTCAAAAATTCGTACACTTTAATTTCATCCTACGTTTCAGCTTTTCCATCTTAGCTGACAACGACATTGGCATATTGCTTCCTCTCTTCCTTTTGTCGTAGTGTGTCCTACTCTGATTTTATCAAAGCACATTTACCACTTTTGGCTCCCTCAAAAAGCTTTATTTTGTGATTCACTAGTTTGTTTTGCGATTTTGTACGACTGTATAGGTTTTGATAAAAATTGAACCAAATAAGGGAATTCAACCCTTCAATATGTCATATAAATTTTAGATTGATATCTCAAACCGTTTTCAGTTATGAAGGTCTACTGATCATAACACACATACACACACACGGACAGAAATTTTTTCTAGACGTGTTGTCTCGACGTTTTGGAACACTCTGAATACGTTGACATCAAAATCTGGAAAACTTTTTTTTATTAATACAAAGTTTCTTGAGGAAGAAATATTAATCACATTGGGGGGTGTACGGCTATAGCGACCCCCCGAGTTAAGCAATTCTGTTTGAGGCCAGAACTTCAATGGGTGACCGCTTAGCTGTGCACCAGTTGCTTTGTCAACTAGTAACCGGAAGTCAGTATTTCTGAGGCCTTGGTGTGTATGCTTAAGTAAGTTACTTTCGTCTATATACTGGAAAGAGAGAAGAATATACGGCCGTATGTACCGGTACGGGTTTTCTGTAGTTTCCTTGTGCCCAATGCGGTATACAGTGTACCTAAGTCGGTTGCAGTCGCATTCCAAGTTAGGTCAGCTTAGTGAAGTGCGGGTAGGGACAGATAAGCGGAGAAGGTTGAGGGAGTAAGCCAAAAACCCTCACGGGTGAACCTCGGAATCGGAACTGAACTGAACAAACTGTGTAACAAATATTCAATCATAATTTAGGCTTGCGTCAGTAAGGTGTTGCATTTTTTTTGTCCGAAGGCGTTGAAATAAATAGAATAATAGTTTTGTAAATATGAAATTTTATTATCGTAAACTGTGCTGAATTACGCAAATAGTGGCCTAGTCTTTTTTTTTAATAGGATTTTGTTTAGATTTTATAGCTTTTTAAATTTTAAAAAAACCCATGGTCGCCATAACTCCTGTAAAAATTAGTCTCTAATCTTAAATAGTTGTTTACAATAGTACGAAGTTGCTTTACGGGTTTTATATGCACGTGATGTATTTTGTATTGAATTTGACGTCAATCGGTAAGGTGATTAAGATTTTATGGAATGTCGAATTATAAAAAAAAAAAAATTGACATTATGGTATTCAGTTCATGAAAATTTTATCTGAGATATCAAGCCCAGATTTAATACGTTACCAGAATAATATTTATCCATGGTAAATCCACGATATATATATATATATATTTATTTAGTAGTCAATGATATTAAAATTTTGATTTTATGGAATTTCAAATTATTAAGATAATTAACGGTATCGCATTAACTTTGGCATACCTGTGATATGAATCCCTAGTTTAATATGTAAACAAAATAATAGTCAAACATGTTTATTTACTTATTCAAAACAAAGATGCAAAGTAGAGCCTTGCACATCGCCTCCTCATTATGTTGCGCTTTTAACAAAGCTTCCTCTATGAGAAAGCCGACATTTTTTTAATTGAATTAATAGATTCTACTTAAAAAAATGTTTAACTAAATTTAAGATTCAGTATGTTCTGGTGGCTAAAATCTGGTGAAATCGCTCATATATCTGCAGAATTTTTTAGAGCCAGGAGTAAGGTTAAAGAGAGAAAGAGAGAGGGAGAGAGGGAGAGAGAGGGAGAGGGAGAGGGCGGAAAGCATTAGCACATGCACGTGGGTACGCGCGTTTTAAATGGCGATAAGTCCAGACGGAAGGAACATTGGAGGTGAGAAACGTCGTTGATAGAACTAGCAAAAATAAAAGATGGAAAGTGCGATTGTAGAACGAGAGAAAGGTGGAATGGGGCGGAGGAGTAGTTCAAGCCTAACTAACGACTCGATGAAAAGCTCGTTCGTCGACGGCGCGATAGCTAGTGGAGAGAGATAGCGTCGGATATTAGGGCGCCCGAGCTACGAACGAGAATAAAGCCACTAGTGGGCAGAGAGACAATCGTAGCCTCCGGCAGTGCTAAATTCTGGCACAACTTGATTGCTAAGAAATTACAGGAAAATATACGACCTCGACTCCGAGGGTAGACGATTCTCCATAGTTCTTTCCTACCAAGACTCCTTTTCTCACCTTTGCATAGGCGCTAGTGAAAGACAATCAGAAGGCAGGAAGTATAGTTGATGGTAGTTACAAACCCGCTGACATAAAGTGCTACCGCGTTTCACCTCGTACTTTTACCAATAGGTTATTAAGAATTTTTGTAGTTTTCCCTGATGAATGATATTCAATAGGTTATTCAATAGATTTTTCATTATTTTCCAATTAATTTTTAAATGCGCTTGATTATTATCCAAAGTCTTATTGACAGCCGTTACGTAGAAGGTTTTTAAGATTGTATTGATCGCTGTCATTAGAAAGACAACGCACAGTTTTTTTCAACAGGAATCACCGTAACATCTGCACTTAAAGAAAGTGAAGAACATACAGTCAGTATCAATGCACCATGTGAAGCCATTTACTAAAGCAATTTCAGGATCAGTGAGAGATTTTGTACGTACCATTCAATAGACTAATTTCCGGCATTTCTGTTCATTACAAATCTGCAAACATAACACTCGTCGCGAATAGTGTTCAACGTGTATTTCCGCAAACGATGTCTTGGTATCAAAACACTAAGTCGTATATTCGTAATAACCACCGAAGCAATAGAAATCGGGGAGCACAAAGTTAGAAGTTACCAATCGGCGTTTGGTAGAGCGTGGAAGGAAAAATTGAAAAGAGCCCAGTAGCTCATTACGGGTAATCAATAACCGATACATTATCGGTCTCTCTCCCTCTCTCTTTCTATCTTCGACTTTCTCTGTCGAGTAGCAGCCAACGACGACGTCGAGGGGTGTTTGGTGGAATTGCGGATCGTTGTGCAGATGAGGAACGAGCTAGTGCAGTGAGTAAGAGAGAGAGAGAGAGAGCACAGAGAGCAGTAGCAGACGACGACGAAGACGACAACGAGAACGACGAGAGAATCGACGCTCTGCCGCTGAAGGGGGGGAAGGGGTTGGGGTTATACTTGCATATATAGCAGAGAAAGCTCATCTCCGTCCTCGCGCATAGTACTCGCGAAGGAAAACGGGGCGTTGCGGTGAGTCGGCAGATAACTGTAGCGAGCTCTGGTGCTCAAGGGAGAGGAAGGGAGATGGGGGCGGTGCCCGATTTACACAAGTATATTGAATTTATTGAGATGAGCCTAAAGGATAGCGGCCAGGAGGATATTAGCTGCCTACCAGCCATCCCCGCGACGACATAACCGAACCTCGCTCTCTTCTCGCTCATCCTAACGCTAAGCTACTTCAACGCTACCCTCTCGTGCCTTTCCCGAACCCTCTTCTCACTCCGGTGCTTTACCGGTCGTCTCTCGCATTTATTAAGATCTCACGGGTCTCTGATTTATTCTCCGGAGAAACTCTACCAGACTCAACCCGATTTCCGAGCAAGCAGATGGCTGGGCTAACGCTCAAATGTATTTGCAACATGCCATAGCAAATATGCCCTTTGCCAAAGGGCTTTCGCTCAACCAAGTGCTCCAAGCCTTTTTTTTTTTTTTTAAGGCAAATAATTATGTTAATGATTTTATTGATCTTTTGATGTACTATAATTAAACAGGATTATAGCCGAAATGCTCAAGGTTACTGAGAAAATAAGTCTTCGACAAAACTACTTTGAGGTTATATAAGTTGATTGGCTCAAATGCACGACGTCCTTGTCTCAAGTTCATAGTGAATTTCGTTTTCTTTAACCTTACAATAAACTACATCGAGTTAACGCAATGAAATTACCTTTAAATGGTGTTTTCCGTGCACATAAATTATTAACCATAATCATTCTCAATGCCCGTAGAAGGGAGGAGAAAATTGTGGCACACAATTTCAGCATACCTTGTGTTGCATATTAGCAGTGTGTTGCACAGGAACCAATTCGAATTGGTAGTCTCAAATATTTATGATTCATAGCGAAAAATAGTAGGCAAGATCAAAATGAATCAATCCTTTACACAAACTAACCGATGATTTAGGGTTAACATATAAGCTGGTTTTCGTTACAATCGGTAATCCACCAACGGAGTTGTAATTTCCTTTAACCAACTGACTAGTAGAATATGCTAACTATTCCCATTAGATGTCGGATTCGATTGGTCGGTTTTTGCAACTTTCGTTAAATTTCGGTGCCCACTCGAATCTAGAATGGTTTTTGGGTAATGAAATTCACGATAATCTATTGACTTTTAATAGCTGAAGACAAGATTGTCTAATCAATGACATGCGTCCGATTGTCGGATAAAAAAAATTTTATGATTATTACCATTTGTACTATTTAATTGAAATGCATAATATATCAATGTTAATTATGTTCTTCCTTCTGTTACAGGTAAGTTCCTCCAATGATTATACTGGCCGAGATGAATATTCGAAAGTGGAGATGAGTTAATTATCAATTGAGTGAGTGTTGGCATCTAATTTCTATATATCTATATTTGTCCTTGATGATGTTTAGTCACGAATTGCCTCGGCAAAGATAAGCGAACGCATCCCTTTAGAGCTCTCCCGGGAGTGTTGTTCGCGGAGATCGCGCAGTCTCTTAATTCCCTTCTCTTCCGCTTGCCCTTCCACCACACAGTGTAACCACAGGGTAGAGGCGAGAATCACCACAGAGTAGGGATACACCGACGGAATCTGTCTCGTCGTCGGCCGGCGAATCCTTTCCGTCGGGGATCCTCGACCTCTGCAGGGTCCTGCGGATTCTGCGGCTCGACGCTCGAGCGCAATCCTCTTCTCGCGGGGCGAAGAGGACTCACTCGCGCGGGGGCGCGTCCTTATCAGTCGTGGCCAGCCAACGTTCTACAACTTAACCCTTTCTCTACAGGAGAGCCAGCAAAAGCAAAAGCGCGCAGAGAGGCCTTAGAGGTACCGAGATTACGATGTGGCGCTCTCTCTCTCCCTCTCTCTCTCTTAGCTTCTCACGTTATTTTCATTACCCACCTCTAGACTTTATGTATGGCAAATACCTAATATTGTAACGAATTTTCGAATAACACTAATATTACATACACGCCCATGTAAATCGTGATATATATATATATATATATATATAACGTAACAACTGTTGACAGGTTTTCGATAACGTGTTTCGGGAAGGATAGCTGAAAATTTGTTCGAGTTAGAACGATTGCGAACATTCTTCAAAAACTTAATAATCGCATGAAAAGGAAATTGCATGAAAGGCATTGGACGAATCGTATAGAATTAATGTACTGAGCAAAGATGCACCTCTACTCTGCATAGCATCGACATTCAAGCTAATTCGGTCGTGTAGTCCACAAGTCACAATAGAATCAATTTCAACGCTTCCGTACATATGTACATCCGGAGAATTTTTCTAAACGCCTTCTTCCGATGTTTAAGACCATTTAAAATGTTCTAACACGAACATTTTGAAAAACGTTTTTTATGAAAACAAAGTTTCCTCCATTTGAAACTTCTACTCGGCCCACTCTAAAAACAATTAAAAGTATTTGAGGACTACGTGAGTACACTGTGTAGAAAATTTCAAATTTTTAGAACGTGACATTATTGAATAAAAAAAAAACATTGTTTATCTCTCGCGAACTCATTTTTCGTATCTTTGTAGAACTTTCTCTCAAAAGTCCCTTCAAAACAACAACTTTTAGCTAGCAAACATTTTTTTTAGAATGACATTTTTTTTTAAGTTACAGCTATTTGAAAAACAACAGCAGCGGCGAAATATTTTTATAGTTACTATATTATAAAAATATTTCGCTGTTGCTGTCGTGTGAAGAATCGAACAGAGACCGATACGTCCGATAAAATATCCCACCCACGCCCGAACTATTCCAAATTCTCCAAGCCCTCATGTCCTGATTCCCTATGCATGTCGTCTTTAGTGGATCGAGGCCAAGGCCCGAACAAGGCCTGGACCGGGTCCTTTTTTTTAGAACATGGGCATGTTTGATATCAAATGCGAGCGTGCGAGTCACAATAACCCCTAGTATATATACATATATACACGCATATCCGCATCTAGTAGGAGAGTAGTAGCTGGTGGTCGCGGACGGCGACTGTACGTAAACAAGCGCGAGCTGCAAGTTCCGTTATCAGTGTCGCGCAGCGTCGCGTCGTCGACGACGCCGCGCGTTGCTCGAGGTGGTGGTTCAGAAGTGAGGAGAACGAGGAAGAGGAGAAACAGGAGGACGAGGCGAAGGAGTAAACGCGTACGGGGACGCGAACGTAGTATACCAGCAGTGTGTACCTTAACAACGCTGTAAGGACGGCAGGGAGGGGGAGGGATAGAGGAGAAGTGAGAGAGGGCGCAAGAGAGCACAGAGAGTAGTCTCGCGTCTCGTCTTTATCGCAGTGGCAAGCGTCTCGTTATCGGGCGGCCATTAGAATATCTAAATACCACCCCCGGAGCCGAATCACCACAGTGGCAAGACCGGGAGAGGTAGCGAAAACAGAGAGGACGCGACGTCAAGACCCTGGGTTTCGCATGCGACCACTCGATAACGTCAGAGCGTGTCCCTCGAGGATGTAGAGGACAAACTTCTCATTTCACCTCTTCTTTCACTCTCTCCTTCCTCTATCCCTTCGCAACTCGTAATACATATATTTATGTATTTAATAAAACTAACAGCTATCATTTTTTGATAACACTTTTTTTTTCGTCAATTCAATCTATACTTTCCGTAAAATTATTACATTTATTTATTGATTTTTATTGGGTTTTTCTTTCGTATGCTTTCTTTAGGATTTTACGTTCCCCCTCTTTTCGCATTCGTACTTAGAGAGATCTTCCTATAACATTGCCCGCAGCCACTACTCTTAATGCACTACTGTATCGCATTTTCACGAAGGCACAGGTAACTCAGGAAACCCTAGCCGAGAGGGGCGGCTTTGTTTTAACTGAGTTTCTACTGTATGAGCGTACATCAGGAACTCAGAAAAAATGCCTCCCGCTCAGCGCAACCCAATGCGCAACCAGGCGGTCACCCATCTAGTTACGGTGACAAATAATACTGCTTAACTCTCGAGACCGACCAAGGCACAGACCGAACGCATGTCCACTGCTATCGGTGACAGTGAAAACTAAAAGTTTTATTAAACTACCAGCGAAATTTCGTACCACAGTAAAAAGGCTTAGGCTGTAAAAAATTGCGGCTTGAAAAAGTTTAGTAAACCTCTTGGATTTAGGTGTGGCATTTAACTCCGCCATAACAAAAGTGATAAGCAACATTTTCTGCAATATAGATATATACACGAATTTTTCGTATGGCTCGGACGTTACGACCCCCGCACTCTAGTATCCCTAGCACACGAGACACTTTCTCACTACCCATGCAGAAAATGCCAATACTGACAACAGGCCCAAGTCTTGGCCCATGTATGTTTATTGGTAATCGGCCGAGTATAACTCGCCCATGACTGGGCCGTGATTGGGCCAGAATCGGTCGTCATTAGCATTGATTTGTTTGTAATTACCATCACTCAACCGGCTTTGGCCGATGTACTAACGCCAATGATTGGCCAAGTATAGGATTTTAGTCTTGGGCCATTATTGGTTTCCCATTATTTACCATCATTGTCTATTTTTTTATTTCTGCCATTGTATAACCAACACATGGCCAATGGACGGCTCCCAATGATTGGCTATCAATTTTGGACCACCTATGGTAGCCAATTATTTACTGCCATTATTTATTTCTTATATTTTCCATTATTTAACCAATAAATTACTGCCAATCATTAGCACAGTGATGTCCACCAAATTTCGTCGATCATAGGGCCATCACTCCGATGCCAACGAATAACATAACCTCAATGTCGCGCATCGTCGGCATCACTCGCAACGACCAGCAAAAAACATATTTCCTTATCTATGCTTTGAATGAGATTTTACACTTGAACTTTTTATTATTATCTTGTATTGGCCACTTTTTATCCTTTATTTTCGAGTTTAGATTAGTAATCAGTTGTCTTAAGAAACCTGAAAACTCAATTTTATGAAAATAAAGTCACTTTTTGTATATTAGACGTCATATTGGGTTCAAAAAGGCTCTCCGTTTCGTGTTTCATACCAATTATACAACTTATTGCCATTTGGACAGCCATATAGGATCCACCATTTTGAATTTCTGAATTCAGACTTGAGTTCTTTAATCAGTGGTTTCAAAAACATCCGTGTACCAATTTTTATCCAAATCCATCTGATGTCCCTGTGATTGTTATCCAGATGCAACTATTATGGACTATGGAAGTATAGGACATCCATATAGTAGGTTTGGCCGGATGGTTAGCGTGCTTGTTAGGTAGTTAGGTAGTGTAGGTAGGTCGTATAGGTTTTAAGTTCAGTTCCCACTCACATCACTTTCCAGAAAACAATCGAAAAAATAGTATTCGTCGATTTCCATTTTTTTCTTTGATAATAATAGAATAGCATTATTAAAATTGTTGGAGGCGGTCTGGTAGGAAATATATATAATATTTTTTACATTAATAATTAATTACTAAATTGATGATACCGAATATTTCACGCCGTTACTTGCTCGATATTGGCCGTGTTTGTTACCTTTCGTGGGCCTCATTAGCCCAATACCGGGCCATGTACAACTATCAGTAATGGGCTGAAGTTATCATCCGAGTGTAAACCATGAGTGGGCCAATTACGGTTGCTGTTACTGAGTCGTTATCGGAAAAATGGCTATTTATATTTTAACGGCCCTGAACCCCTTCGGCGGCACACGGAATCCTGCGCACATTTTGTATCTGTCCTATTGGGTCTGCCATTTTTTATTTCTAAATTTTGAAGTCGGATTCATAATCAGCGACCCTAAAAGCCTCCGAGTACAAAATTTCACGAAAATCAATCAAGCCGAATGGAAAATAATGGGAAAATGCCTGACGCCAAATAGGGTCAGTGCCGCCGAAGGGGTTTAAGGACTTTTAAAAATCTAGGCTCGGGGGCCTGTGACGAACTTAGAAAAGTTGGGGTTGCGGGGGCCTTATTAGAATCATGGACGTCAGCTTCCCATTTTGGTGAAACTGACATTGTAGATTCGTGACGCGAATACGGTGGCGGCGAGATACTTTTTAAATAGATAATAGGCACGAAAAAAGAGTTGTTTGGAACAATCAAGTGCTTGTTATGTATATCTGTCACCCCATCATTGCCATGACTTCCACATTTTCTCTGAGTGTAGTAGAGGAGATGTATTTCTTCTTCGATAGTTAAATTGATTTTTCACTAACGATTCCCGTGCGTTACCTCGTATTTACATCAGATACGAAATGTCGTGTCCCTAAAACACAGACCCACAGAAGGACCGTAGTTTTATTATCAGTGAACTTTAGGGAGATATTACGGGGCCGATATTCATCCCTGAATTTTTGTTCAGTACGAACACACCGACTCTATCGTCTGTTGAAGTAAAAGCGGAGACTGTACAGCAGCCGGTCTCGACAGCACGCAATCTCTTTGGGCCCACCGTCAGTCATCTCTCATCCCGGGGCGCGTGAGATTATCGCGACTTGGTTGGTGATGCAACGGGAGCCAGTGAAGATTCGGAATTTATCTCGCGGCCGGCTGTGACGCTGGAGGATAGTACGCGTATACAGAGAGAAAGAAAGACCGTAGATAGAAAGCTTTGCGATCGGGAGATATGGCTACGGAACGTTTGATATCTCGGACTTGACAAGAATCGATTGAATCCTGAAATTGCTGCATCATTTCTTCTACACTTTCCTATTTCCCTGATATAATTTCTGGATTCTTGAACACGACACAATCATTCAGACTATTATAATTTTATACATTTGCGATTCATAAAATGAGATTTCCACTCCTCATTTGGTCATACTACGAATAACCAAACAAATTTAATTAAAAATCATCTCACCAGGAAAAACAACGATAAATATAGCTCGATGGGTCAATGTTGAAGATACCCTTGACCAACCAAAGATTAAACATTATAAAGAATATATATATTAAAAAAAAAAAAGATTTAAAAAGTAGTTTGACGGTTTGATATCTCGGACTTGACAAGAATCGATTGAAACCTGAAATTGCTATATCATTTCTTCTACACTTTCCTATCTCCCCGATATAATTTCTGACTTCTTGTATACCGCACAATCTTTCAGACTATTATAATTGTATACATTTGCGATTCATCAAATAAGATTTTCACTCCTCATTTGGTCATACTTCAAATAACCAAGCAAATGAAATAAAAAATCATCCAAAATCGTCAGGAAAAAAAAGAAAAATTATAGCTCGATGGGTGAATGTGTAAGACACCCTTGGCCAACTGAAGATCAAACATATTATAAAGAATATATACATAAAAAAAAAAGGATTAAAAAAATAGTTCGAAGGAATCTCATAGAGATTATAGAAGGGCGGTAGGATTGGGATTGAGGTGGCAGCGGAGATCGCGCATAGATCCTATCGCTTGCCATATTAGAGGAAGTTATAAATCGTGGCGAATCTAAAATTGATCTTTTCTGGCATAGTGGGGGCGAGATAGAGGTGGAGAGGACACTTCGCGCCTTTATACATATATACATACACGTACCTATATTATATACATACATGGGCTCTACGTTCCTCTCTCTCAGTCAATGTTCGAGAGAGGCTTCGATATATGCTACAATCCACACCATCCATACAGTTCTAACACACAGATATTAATCTGTTCATCTATCTCGCTCTCACCCCTTCACTTGGCTCTATCTCCGCTCTCCCGTTCCCTTCAGAGCTGCAACTGGTCCTGGGTGGCCGTCGATCGACCTAGGTGACGTGCACTCTGTGTGTATGTAACCGGGATTCGTCGATGTGAGGGAGGAAGATAGAGAGAGAGCGAGAGAATCGGAAGTGCGTTATAGGGACTAGGAAGGAGGGCAGAGAGGTATACCTATCGGGAGGAGTAGAGGAGTGAGCGGAGCCTCCGCGAGATATATCGATTGTGACGCGTCTGCGAATTCGAGATAAGCCCGATCCGCATAGCTGGCGAGGCTGTCGAGGCTTCCAGCAGCGGCAGTACGACCAGCAGCAGCAGCAACCCCCGTCGTCTCCTACGTCGTCCTCGCCCCAAGCCCACCTCCTTCTCGACGGTGTCGCCCATCGACACCCCTCACTGCCAAGAGAGAACTCGAGAGAATTCATCTCCCACGAACCTCCACATCTACACGGGCTGCACCACCATCCGATCAAACTTCAATGTTACTACTCACGGCTACGAGTGTGCTCAGCAAAGGTCCTTCGCGTCTTTCGGAATTGCCGCGCAATTATTCTCTCTCAATCCCCTCGGATCGCTGCTCATGCGTATCCAGTGATGATTAAAATTTCCCAGATTATTTTCATACCGCTCCAATTCTCCAACCCTTCGAGCCTTTTATGATCCTTCTATTCACACCATTAGGGGACAGTGGGCAACCCTTTTGTGCCACTTTTTACGTACATTCGTCTGTACTTTTATATAACAGCGAAGACGTTCCATCGACTCAAACTTTCGGTCACACACTGTAATTGCAATGATGAGTTTGAAACTATCAAGAATGCATGAAAAATTGGTTGGAAAATATATCCAAAAATAGCTCATTATTACACCCCACCCCCACCACCTGTAGGGTACAATGTATCGAATGCAAGAAGGAATAATGAACCAATATGTGACAAACATAGGTCCGAATGAGACAACAGGGAAAATGTTCAATTTATATTTTCCTTCTCTTCTATTCAACTATTAGTTTATACGCCCACTAAACTATATTATATCAGAAAACTGTATTCTCATTATCCACACCTCCGTGCATCTTACCTTAATAAAATTATGCTACCACTAAAAATAATTGGCAACGGGCCCACAGTGATATATAAAATTGTAAAGAATCATATTAATCGATCGGAATCACCGATTAACAAAGGTTAGGTTGGATATAAAACTCTTCCGAAATGCGAAATATTTGTTGTCAAGGGTTTGAGCTGATGTTTTATTTTTTATGTTATCAGGGATAAGGAATTTTAACATTAACTACTAATAATAACGTCAAATTAAACTTACTTTTTTATTTAGAACAAGAAAACCGGAAATTCTGGCGTGCTGTGTTCTCAGATAGACACCGTTTCATTGTGGCCCACGGCCGATTGTTGCCCACGTTCCCCGATTTTAGAAAAAAATGTTAGATATCATTGTAATTCAATTTCCGGGTTTGTGGGTTTGTTCTATTTACTTTCGTCTTCAGTGTATATATTACGCGAGCCTCACTGGTAAAAATGTAAGACAATTTAACATACAACAAAACGATATGGCAATTGCGAATCGCGTTTACGAATTCCATATTAAGACCCATCAAGCGGATGCATACGTAGCGCCGTGGCGAAAAAAGGAACTACAACATACGCCTGAATGAACAAAAAATCGTGTAAATAAATATCAAAAATGAATTCCTTGATTAATTCTGCATGGCTGTCAACTTGGTATTTTTGCAGGAAATAATTATAGAAATCACAATAAGTGAAAAACTCTCAGTCGTCTGAACGTCCCCCCCCCCCCCCCCCATTTTATTTTGATGATACAATTTATTTTATTCTACACCTCACAAGCACCGTGCATTAAATATATTAGTTGAGCACAACACATGCTGCATCTCTGCAATTATAAAAAAAGTTTAATACGATTCGGATAATTAGTCGAGTCGTATTTAGTACACGACATTTTGAGATGGTATCCACTATATTGTAGTACTGTGAACAAAATTGGTCACGTGCGCTTGATGGCTCTTAATATACTTTTATTGTGTGAATTTAAGAATATCATAAGAATCCAACTCAAGCACAAATTTTACGTCCATACTACATATGAAACCATAGAACGATTGTATAACGAAAACACTTAATTAACCCCACCTTTTCTTTATAAAAACCATTTACTCTCCACACAAATACCCTAAACCACACACTACATACAGAATACTGAGCTGAAGGACATCGGTCGATGGCTCGTTGGCAATTTATGCAAACATATAGATCTCATTTGTAAATAGCAACTCATTATGCTTCGCCAATATCTGTACTAATTGTCAATAAATTTCATGGACTACTACTACTCATAAGAATTCTACGATTCTGGTGTTTAAAAATTGCAGTACGTAAATATTGTAATTTTAATTTTAATGAACCAATATCTTATTTGACAATGACAAATGCATCTGAACATTAATATACGATATATGCATCCGAGTGTTTATAACCGGTATATGAATTGACAAAAAATGCTTATTTAGGGTTACATTTATTATCACTAATTCTCTTTCGCTAAGGGATATTGTTAATTTATGCAGTTCGGGCGATCGGGTTTGCTGGGTAAAGGACGAGGGTGCCAGAGCGAAAAGGGCGAGTTTACGGTGTGAGTTTCTCCAACAGGTAGACTTCTTGATTTCTCCCTCCGCGAATCGTGCCTCTGCCTACAACTTAATTGGCCGAAACTGGTCCCGGATCCCTGGCCTGGCTGGCGAGGGTGGAGGAAGAATGAGAAATGAAACCGAAGAAAGAGAAGGTGACGAGGGAAACGGAGGGAAGAAGAGTTTGGCCAGTGCACAGGTTGCTCTCGACGAGGAGAGGCTGCCAACGATCGGCGCCCTGCGGGTACGAGAATTTTAATTGGTGGCAATTTGTCGACGGGCCCTTCTTCTTCTCGTTCTCTCGCTGTGGCTGCTGCTGCTGCCGCCACAACTGCTGGCCTTTTCTGCTAGCACTGCTTCTGTATTATTAACTCTTCTAAAAATTTCACTAAACGCACAAAAAATTGTTTGCGTATACATATACCTTATATAAATTATCAGATGCATTCGTCATTAACAAATGCGAAAGTGACATATTTAAATGTTTAAATTTAAATATTTACATTTGCTGGGAAATTTTTGGACATTTATCGATATAATTTCGACCTAGTTGTACCACGTGATGTTAAATACCGCGCTCTTATTTGTCGAAATTGGGGTTGAAAAAATAATGAAATAAAAAATAAAAGTATATTAAAATAGGATTTCTATACCTGATTGGTAAATCCTGTATCGTTTTATATATTAAATTTACTTGCATTTTTAATAGTGTATACGACCTGGTAGATTGCAGTCATATCATAGTGCCAATGTACCAACGAAACTGTAGCGGTATGAATTATTGTAGAACAAAGTGCAGAAACTTGTTGGAGTTGAAAGTTCGCGACTAGAAATCTGTGGAGAACGCACCGGACATACTGGTGCCGGCATCACGCTGCAAGAAGCAGGAGAGTAAGAGGGCATGAAGCAGCAGACACCTACTTAACTTTACTCAATGGCCACTTTGTACGCTGTCGGAAGGGGCTGAAGCGAGAGAAAGCAGAGGAGAGCGAATCGCGAGAGATAGACTGCTCTGCTCTGGCCCTCGACACTCCTCCACGCTCTATCTACATGTCCCCGTCGTGTGGAATACATCGATCGATTGAAATGCTGGTCCCTCGTTGCTCTGCCACATCGTGATACCAATGGGTCTCTCTGACGGACCATTCCTGATGCTGACGATGCTCTATCTGGCAGCTGTTTGTTATGATAGTCCCCCACACCTACGTAAGATACAATCGATATCCTCTTCATTAATTTATCTCACGTCAGCGATATTACCGAATAAAAACGACGCTAATATATTCCATATTTCTAGCGTAAACTATAAGGACAGTTAACTGCAGAATGAACGCGATGAAATCAAGCCATGCAATTTTTTTAACGAGATCTCGAGCTTTTGCCACGAATGGGTAAATTTCGTAATGAATAAATTTTATTATAATTTTTTGTATTACAAGTTATGACGTAAGGATTTCGTCAGGATACCACATACTATAATTCGAATTAAGAAGCAGTGGGAATTCTTATCGGTCCCATGAACTCTATCTCGAATTATGCTTCGATTGAGAAAATATGATTTCTTTTTTCAATGATCATGAATATTTTCGAGAAATCCTATACTTACCGAACCTGGTGATATTTGGTCGGTGTAGTTATTTACTATCATCGTAGCGCAGAAATCGTTCTATTCGGCTCAAAATGCTCGGTATTTTCATTTTTCGATATAACGATTCATGAATGTGTTTTTTTTTAAATCTAGGACACGCAAAACATGTATTCCCATTAAAATCAAAGAATCGATTTTTTTATATTGCACTACTTTGTCTCCTTACATATTTCTGAACGGAGACCTGAAAAGCACAGAAAAATTTATATTGCCTGCATTAGAGTCAGTCGATTAAAGAATCAAAGAAATATGTTGCGCTATTCAACAGTGATTTAATGGCCCGTGCTTGTGCGATTTCATTGGAGTGATCAATCTGCAGCGCCATATTGAGTTGTATCATGGTGAACATGTTTTCTGGAAGAACATTGCCGTGTCTGAGATCAGTAGAGAAGTATTTTGATTAAGGAACAAGAAAGAAATAGACTAGAAGAAAGAATAGAGTAGAATTAATTGATTTGTCGGCTCAAAAAATTAATGGATTACCGCACACCTTTTTTCCGATGGAAGCCGACAAATGTTTTGTGCAATCAATTTTATTGGTTGTCGAAAGCTGATGCAGTAGGGGTATTAAATTGATTTCTCCAGGCGAATATCTCTATTAACGAAATTTCCAAAAATGCAGCATATAAGGACTAGTTACTGCTCTGCCTATTCTTCGAATACACAACTGCCTGAAAGTCTTGTCTGTATGATGCCTCTCAAGGCCTTTGAAGTGTTCGATATTCCAAATTTCGTTAACTTCACTAAGCTGGTTCTGCCGTTGCATACAAATTTCAACGCACTCGTAGCACACATTATTATGGACCTTTACTGTTCATCTGTGCCTTACGCAGGTGATACACTCGAACAGCGAGAACCGAGAACCTATTACACTTTAGTGTTAGTCGATTAAAGAATCAAAGATATACGTTGCGCTATTCAACATGGATTTTATGGCCCGTGCTCGCTCGATTTCATTGAAGTGGTCAATCTGCAGCGCCGTCGAGTTGTATCATGGTGAACATGTTACCTGGAATGTTGCAGTGTCTGGGATCAATGGGGTAGTTTTTTGTTCAATAAATGATCAGTTCATGCAGAAAAAAAAGCCTCTAGACATTTAAGGGGATGCTGGAGTGGATGAGTTCGTAGTATACACTATTTATTGTAAATATGCTATAAATATACTTCAAATTTTGCAGGGATGGGATAAAAACCTTCGTGCTTCGGCGTCCGGTCCGATTTGACACATCTGAGCCCCAGAAATGTTTATATCTTACTTCAACGGATCTTTTGACATCGCGAGCGGCCATATTGACTTTTGAGAGGCTCAGTAATATATTTTTTTTTACATTTCTTGTACGTCTTGAACCTTAATTCGACCGGTCGCCGAAACATGAAGATTTTTATTACCTCCCTGCAAAAGTTGAAGTATATTTGTAGCATAGTTATGATAAATAGTGTATACTACGAATCGCCTAATCGACTCCAGCATCCCCTTATCGGTTGACTTCAATTAATTGATTTGGGTCCTAAAAAATTAATGGATCACCACACAACTTTTCTCGTTGGAAACCAACAAATGTTTAGTGCAATCGATTTCATTGGATGTCGAAAACCGATGCAGTAAGGGTAACTAAATTGATTTTTCCATGCGAAAATCTCTATTAACCCCTTGGGCGGCATTGACGCGATCTAGTGTCAGAATTTTTCTGTGCCCTAAGCGGGAATGACGCCCAAGGGGTTAATGTCATCGATTACTTCGAGATTGACTTAATCGATTTTTACAAAAATTGGTACGCCGGGATTTTTGAGATCACTAATTACGGACAAAAATACACACATTCAAAATAGCGGAACCATAATGACGGACCGAAATGCAAAAATTGATTCAAATCGGATGAAATGTTCGCATTTTGCTCCGCCGTTTTGGACCCGCTATTTTTTATTTCTGCATGTTGAGCGTAGAATCGTAATCAGCAACCTCAAAAAACCCCGGGCTACCAATTTTCGTAAAAATCTTTTTTCTTTAATTTATGCATTTTGGGTACTTTAGCGTGTAAAATATCTTGCCGCTGAAAGAGTTAACTAAATTTCCGGAACCGCAGTATGTTAGAACCAGTTGCTGCTCTGCGTATTTTTCGAATATACAAATGCGTGAAAATCTTGTCGGTATGATGCTCCTTACGGCCTTTGAAGTGTTCGATATTGTAAATGCCGATAACTTCACTAGGCTGGTTCTGCCATTGCATACAAATATCAACGCACTCGTAGCACACATTATTATGGATATTTACTGGCCATCCGTACTTTACGTAGGTGATACAGTCGAACAGCGAGAACCTAGGACCTATTACGCACATCGGCTCATTACGGTATTCCACGTGCAACTCGTCCCGTGCGACGACGACGACGAAAGATCGCGGTTTCTCGAGAGCTCGCTCGCGTTTTCGCGACGACGATCCATCACGTCCGTGAATTCCTACGTAGCGATAAAGATACCGAGAGCCCGTCGGTGTCTCTCGTGGTGTCGGACGATCGAGCGCACCGATTTCGTCCGTGTTGTGCATCGAGCTCTCTCTCGCTCTCCCATGGGCTCGGCAATTAAAGCAGCGGCGATTGCGAGAACGTTTCCTCGCCGACGAGTGCCTCCGTAAATTGCCGAGGAAGGGATAACGAGAGACAGAATAATTGAACAACCAAACCATACAGTATTAAAGATTAAAGTGGCCTTTTTACGCGATCGAATGATGCCTTATGTACCCATTGTTTAACATAATTTCATGTCATTCGAGTGAATCCTGTATTTAGAGACTAGCCATATATTTCCTACTGGCGCGGCTGCGTTTTGGCTTTTTTTTCTTGAAAACCCTCGAGGCTGAGTCTCGGTTAGTATGTTATTAGCAACGACGATGTTCCCCGCCTGATTCACCTGCAGTTGGCATGAGAAATAGTTGGAGGAGAGAGCAGAGGGTCCCTCCTCTAAATATGGGGGGAAGCATCCACGTAACCCAGTAGCCCATTTGCAAATGCGCCCCTGCCACTCTTATTTCAAAATATTTATGAAAGCCTGCGGCTGCTACATTCTATACTTTCGAGTCCGCATGTTTGCTCTTTAATTTATATTCCATCTTCACAACAGCATCTACACATTTGTGACAATTTAATCTGTTCTCGTCTATGTATGATCCGATAGGCTAAGCATGCAAACAATGTCTATGTATGAGTTGGTGGATTGTCGGCTAGTTTAAAGAATTAAATTTCTTTATTTTTAAACTTTTCGATTCTGGCCTGGGCCTTTTTCAGCACGCTTTTTAAAGTTTTTTTTGTAACTCATGCACGTAATGTTGCACATTTCGTGCCTCCAAAGTGTTCGTGAGATCGCGTATTATCTTCATATAAACGTAGATAATTTCACATACGCCATCTGGTGCGTAAAGTTTTAGAATTCTGTAGATAACTTTACGCACGCATTGGTGTGTGTGAAACTATCTACAAGATGATTTTGCTTTGCCTCGTGCCACAATGCTTTGCAGGCACGAAGATGTGTGACGGTACGTTGATATTCGTTACAGGTTACCTCCGCGCGATAACGACCGCTTTCTCGCACTAGTATCACAATGTTTGTTCATGTCGTATACTTTGTAATGTTTGATGATGTGTGTGTGTGTGTGTGTGTGTGTGTGTGTGTGTGTGTGTGTGTGTGTATTGGCTCCAAACCAGATTCTCTACGCGTCAGGTTCTCTGGTCTAACTAGCGAAAATGTAGTATGTTAGAAAAAGAGTGAATCTAACATCAAAAAGGTAACACGCGGGCTAGAGTCCGGTAATCACCGCGTCAGATTTGAAGAGAACACACACACACAACATCAGGCATTACATGAACAAGCACAACTACTTTTAAAGGGTGTATCGAAGAGGACCTAGACCAGGGTCGAAATGTTTAAAAATGAAAAAAATTGATTTGACCGACAATGCTCCAACTCATCATTATAATTCGGCCACAGTATTATAACATCAAGGTGTCTATGTACACCGAGAGAGATGCAGTTACGTACTGTATATACGGCTAGAGGTTGAAGAAAGCTGAACACGACGGACGTCCAGTTCAAATTCTCAATCTCAGGCCTAACGAAGGTAATGAATAAATGTTATTGAAAGATATTAATTCTTTCTTATTAAATTAAGTAATCCCGTGCTTTTGATTAGATATTACGTTATATAGAAATCTATGTATTACGTATTAATCGTGGAAAAAAAACACATTTATATATTTTCTTTATTGGCGGAGTATCAAATATAAGATTGAATAAATAAAAAACATTCAGGTATTTTTAACGGCAATAGATTATATTGGATATGATATATTGTATCGTTATTGTTATGTATGAGTACATTTGATGAAGATGCCTCTTTCATTACTTCTTTCTTTCTCTCAATTAGTTAATATTGAAGTTGGTGACCATCTGACTAGTTGGGTGGTTGCCTGGTTTACCCCGGCAACCAATATTGCGTTTGATGACCGCTTAGCTAACCCTAACCGTCAATACTTAGACAGGTGATCCACCTGGCTGGCTCTGGTAGTCAGTACATACATTGGTGACTGATTTCTAGGGAACTGCATACGAGTTCTAGCAAGTGCTTTGCTTGAAATCGCTATTGTGGAATCCCCGAGAAAATATAAACTCTGTCCATTGAAATTCCCTTACCAGGGCCCGATCTGGATTGTCTGATTTTAGCCGGGAATGACATTGGGGATTAGTATGGAATCCCCATTGTGAAAAAGAGCCTTGATGAAACCTCACAAGGCCCGAAATTTTTTCACCGTCGCCCGCTCAAATTCTTACGGATTTTTTAAACTTCCGCCCATTAAACATTCATTTTTTCTTTGGTGGAGGAAAGCATCAGCGTAATCCAGTAGCCCATTTGCAAATGCACTTCTACAGCTCTTACTTCAAAAGATTTATTAAAGCCTGCGGCTGCTACACCCTGTACTTTGCTGTCCGCACATTTGCTCGATGATTCATCTTACATCTTCGTAGCGGTATCTGCACATTTATAACAATTTAATCTGGCCGTGTCTATAAATGATCCGCTAAGCGTACAAACGATGTCTATGTCTACCGAGAGATGTAGTTATGTACTGTATGTATGGCTAGAGGTTGAAGAGAGCTGGATGTGAAGGAGGTCGAGCTCACGGTGATTGGTCCAAACCGATACCAAGGAGAGCCAATCGTTGGCTGGTTACCGCTTCTCTCACCTTCACCGTCGTCAATACATCGACCCAGGTCCATGATTTTGCACCTCCTCTGCTCCTTCTCCTGCCTTACGCCACCCCCCCCCTCCTGCTGCTGCTAAGGTCCTCTGCTTCTTCTGCTCTTTCGTCTTCCTCCCGCGTGGAACCGGAGCTCGGGAGCCGCGCGAAAGCGCGCAGAGCTCTGCCTATTCTCTCTACTCTTGATCCTCCAGGGCGATGCGCATTGTTTGGAAATACGCTCACAGATCACACCCGATAGAGAAGCGCACCAACTCGCTTGCGGTTCCCGTTTTATCCACTTTTTATTGTTTTTCTTTTTCTTTTCTTTTTTGTTGCATTACCGCTTCTCATTTTACCGCATTGCGTAGAATTGGCGTCCTCCTCTTTTATACGTTCGCATCTTATTATATACCTACCTTCCTACCTACCTACCTCGACTTTTCTCTTGCTTCTTAACCTTCGGATCGCCTTATTCTCCACCTGAGGATCATATCCTCGCGAGCCGCGGTCTTGTACACAATTTATTCCCTTTCACGGCGAATATCCGCGCGTCTCTCTACGGAACTCGTGCTCTCTTTCTTTCTCCCTTCTCGTCGTCGAGCTTTCTGCGAACTTCTTGGTGGTTCGCCGCTCCCAACGCGTACACCATGTACAGCACACGTATCCGCTTGCTCGCACTATGGCCAATCAATTTTCGATGGATTTCTACTGTGGCTGAGTATCTACGACGATATTTACTTCTCCCTTGCACCACGTACGTATACACCGTTCTTTTTGTGCACGCACATGCGATGTTTCGCCGTATTCATGGGTGTTGCAGCACGAGATGCCTTACGAAAGCTTGTCCTCTCACTGATCGTATGTTGAACATTTCAAAGACCCCTATATCTCCTGGACGTACGTACGAGCGCGGAATTTCTCTCCACTGCACCGGACATACGCCGACCGAAGCACTCGTAATTTCTCATCAACGACGTCTCATGCGAATCGTCATAAATAAACTTAATCCGACGATATCAATTTCAAATACTATTCATGCTATATTCGAATTTTACAGTAGACGAAGAACATTCGTGCTTTCTTTACTCGTAGTTTTTCAAAGAGAGAAAAAAATAAAAACGTTACTTGTGATTATACGAAATGAAAAAAAATTGTGATTTTTCAATAAAATCGATATCATTATCAGGAACATTTTTGTTAAAATTTTTGATGATGGCGAAAGAAATATGATTACGAGTGATTGTATTCCAGAAGTGATATTTGGGTAATAATTGAGCTAATTGCAGTGAACCATTGTTTATAATGGATATATGGATATTCTCTACTACAGGCACTTTCACTTTAAGCATCAGCAAAAAATATAGGTACACATGAATTTGTAACAGAAAATTCCAAATCAAAATAAGTATTCAAACTTGATCTCCACAATTTCTTCACCTTTTACACAATCAACTAAATTTCGAACGGTAACTCCGTATTCTCACGAAATCACTTCCCTTGGTGATTTTCTCACGACCGATCATTTTTCTAGTGAAAATCTTACCCCATTGCATGCGTATTTAGCAAAATATGGTTTTCTCAGTGTTTCAAAATGGCATTTTAAAAAATCGAGGACAGCATATAGGAGACTCCAGTGTAGGCAATTGAAAGTACGAATTGGAATAAGAATTAGAATTCCACTCCAGTGGAACTGAATATAATGACACAAAACTGCTACAGTACGCATGTTAGGATGTAGGTCACATGGAATGTTATTATTAATTCCTAATTATTTTATGTTCCTAGAATAATTAATAATGATTAATCTCCGTGTAGTTTGCTTCTGGCTTGAGCATTATTCAATGGAAAAGTACCCGGAGAGAAGAATCTAGTAAAAATGACCAAGTGATATGGTAAAACCTGCCAGGTAACGTGGTACATCAGCGCCGTCAACAGGGATACACGAAAAATGCGCAGGCGCTACAGAAATTTTGTACTCGACCATTATCGTAATTTTCCTTCCTTATAAAGGAAGCTCTGTTCTCGTACATGTCTTCTTTTCGACGATACTTACGAAATATTAAAGTGAAATATAAAAATAAAGCCATTTACAAAAATAATCTTGAAAAAAAAAAATGATTAACCGCTATAATCTCCACGTTAGGATTTGTAAACTTCAACAATTCTTACTGGGAGTACTGGTAAAAGTGACCAATCTTCCAGTAAAACCATTAAAATATATAGATTTTTGGATGACTCGACTACTTTAATTCGCACAAAGAATTGCAACGTTCATTGACCCATTGTTTTTAACCATCAATATAACCATAAGTACAGCATTGTTTCAGTAACGCAATTCAATTTGATTCATTTAACGGTCTGCTTTTATAGTAACGGAGCGAAAACGGTGAGTTGGGAGCTCTGAATTCTAACCTAGAACTGCACTGAAATAAATTGCATCCACTAACTAAGCGCATAGTTGGAATTATGATTTCAGTTGGTTCCTGTTACTACGAGTATTCTATCAACGACATTTTAGTTCCTTCAACCAACCGAGTAGACGGTTCAACTAACTGAGTAGTTGGCGCTATATTAAATATTCCGGTTGGTTGACAGAACCCATTTATTGGTTTCTCCAACTACCTTTTTTTGCTAATACTCTTAAACTACGCAGACATTCCTCCTATGTGAATCAAGAGATGAATCCTATTTTCTTTTCTGCTTGTGTCGAGGGAGTTATGAATTGGCGACTGTCTTGTTGCAATTTAGACTGCTCAGCTGTCGTTAGATTGGAGCCAGAAAATTGTCCAGGAACTCCCGAAGTTCCTTAAATTACATTTGGAAGAAAATATCTTGCTATATTTGCAAAACTTTAAAATTTTCATGTTTCCATGAATTTCAAATTGCACTTCGGATATAACTAATTTCGATGCCCCGTTGAAAAATAGTTTAATCGTAGGTATTCACTTGTACGCATTCGAAGACTTCGAAGAATTTTCAGTGATCGGCGCTCGCCAATATCTCTCGCAATTCTTGAAAAATGGTAAACGGTATTCGGAGTGTTGGTTAACAAGCAGCCATACGAGTGTGCACTTTCTTTCGCATTTCTCCATGTTGCTCGACGATGAAGCAGTGACTCTTTGCCATTAGTTTCATCGTCGTTGTGGTCGTAAGCCGACGTAGCCACAGCGCATTGCGGTCTTCAGCTCGAAGCCTTTTCTTCGTGAAAGAGGTGCGAGAGGCTGAAGGACGATAACGAGGCTGCGCGAGTAAATTTGCTGCCATTAGCCGTGCGAAAATAAAAGACCAGCCACGTGATATTAAATTAGCGAGTAGCCGCACGCTTCTTCGTCTTCTTCTACCTTTTCTTCGTTCCCTCGGCGTCGTTCCTGTCGTCGATGTAGTCGTGTTATTCGTCTTCTTGTCCTCATCGTGTATAGACATCACCACGCGCGAAGACCGGTCGTATTCAGAAGTTATAAGGCCATTCAGAAACGTTATCGAGCGACTACATTGCTATTTAAAAAAAGCACCAATATATGCGTAATTTGACTAGAACAAAGTGATCACAGAACTTGGCGTAGAATCAAATTAACATTGCCATTTATTCACTTATTAAATTTTAATTCAAATATGATGATTCACTAAGGGTAAAGATTCATGACAAAAAAAAACATGTATTATCTCCTGAAATCTTACTATTGCAAATGAGCTATACGTTTATGGACCTTAACAAACTTAACGAATTTCCAAGATAACCAGTCTCAAGATATTACCAAATCATATTGATTTAGCCCCAAATGAATTGTCAGGGTGTCAACTTACTTTTTTTCCTTGCGGTTAGTTAATTTGTTAAAAACATTTTTATGAAAGTTTTAAATTACCATTGAAGTCTGAAGCATTTTGCCTTTGTCTGAAATCGCGAAATTGACGCTGGTAGAAATTTTATGTACGACCTCGCAAATTTCAGGTATTTGCTTCACTCGGTGCGATAATTGATATTTTACGCACGCTTTGCATATGACCACTATTTTCACATCTTGTGAAATAAAATTTTGTACAATATTCGTTGGAAAAATTATTTCCTTAATCGTGTATTTGCAACACTCGTCTTCTGTCGTGCTGAAAATTCACACTCATAAAAAAACAATTTTCCACACGTGTATCTTAGTATATTGCCATGACATACTAATTATTTGAGAAACGTATGAAGGAATTTTAAAAGCTAGTGTTCGGAAAGACATACTTTTAATGAGCCTATGAATGTTTGTTGAATGTTGAATGAACTCCTGGATTTTTATGAAAATACATGTTTTGGTGCATTGCAAACATGAATTCTTTTTTTTCAGACACATCATGCTTAGCACATTTCAAAAAAAGTTCGATGCCCACGTAATTCATTCTGTGTAAATTACTATCGCATTCCGCAGTCGAGTTACACGACCGTCAAAGGCTTGTGAGACATCTATAGATATAGATATACAGCCAATGCTTTTGTCCATGCAAAGTTTCCGAGTAAGTGGCGCTGGTGTTCTGAACACACGGAGCCAATCCTAGTCGTTGAGGATGGAGTAAGACGGCGCCGCAGAGAGTTCAAGTTTGAAAGAGCACGAGTTGTTCCGAAATATCTTATAAATACATACTAGTGGCGTATCTTTCTCTATATCCTATTTTTCTTGCGGTGAGCTGGTTTAGCCCGGTCTCTCGGTTTTATCTAGAGCGATCTTATTCCATTGGACTCGCTCTCCTTCCTCTCGGTGGCAGGACGCACGTTAGATGCAACAGTCGAGATATCGCGAAATAGATATACACAGAACTTTCGCTTCAGGAACTCGTCGTCGTCCTCCACGTTGTTGTCGTAACTTAATTAATTATTTAATATCGGCAGGCTGGAATCTCCGGCGTTTATGTACCCAGGAAATCTTACGAACGAGCAAGCCTCTATATCTTTCTGCTCTCGATGCACGTTTAATATACTATATTCCCCGTATGTACACGATATATCGGTATCCAAATCGCTTCGGCACCTTTGTTTCTCTACGAACATTTAACGCGCGAAGACACGTGCGCAAAGGAGCGAAATAATTATTCAAAGTGACTTTAGTATCAGCTACTTTCGTTGATTTTATTATTGCAAAGATTTTATTGTATTTCATAACTGATTTTATTTGATTTTTAGATGGTTTCCTCATTTCTTTTGCTTACAAAAATGTGTAATCTGCAATCGTTTTTTGTTGGGTTCATCCGAGTAATAATGCATAATGCTTCTAATATCGGATATTTTCGAACGAAAGTAATAATCAGACACAGAAAATGTGATATAAATGACCGAATATATTTCGATATAGAACATATCTTATTACACAAATGATATACTTCGTGGGAACAAATCAGATTAATTTGGTCAAAATGCACCCCACATGCAAATGAAAGTATGCAGAATATATTCGACATATACAACTTTTGATGCTAAACCTATATGAAATATATTTAACATATATCCCTATGTATATATACTAGGATGTTATGGGGGTTCGCGCGGTCCCATTGGGGACTAACATAGAGAGGTATAGCAACCATAGCAACGGTTGCCGTGGTGAGCTTTTTCATAGCAACCGTTGCCATGGTGAGCATTGTCATAGCAACTGTTGCTCGATCCTTATGCACGGCGGCGGTGTCTGCGACAGCAAATCTTTTCATAATATATAGAGATATATTATACACTTCGTATATATCTTTGCACACATATATGCAAAATATATGGTACACGTAGAACTTTTTGATGCCTTATCTTGAGCATATATGTTACATATATTATATTTTTCTATATGGGACAGAAAGTTAGAATTCCATACCAACATATATATATGGGGCATTCCACGTCAAATCAGCAGGCCATGACCCTCACCCTCATCGATTTTGTTCTTTTTTTAATATGATGTTATAACCGGCTCATAAATGCCTCGAATTTTTTTTCAGATTTTTTCGCCACTAGTAACATTTTTAAATCTTCGAAAAAAACCAATTTCAAAAACGCCGTTTTTAAAAATCTGAAAAAATTCACAGTGATTCTATGATTTAAAATATGATTTTTGAGTGCCATGCGATAATGGGATCTCAATATTTACTATTTTTTCCACATTTTGCTTCCTCATAGAGGATTTAAAAATATTACTGGTGGTGGTGATCTCGAATCATTCATGGATAATGAAATAAACCCTTTACAACAACTCAGTCTATAATATCCAATTTGATACATATTAGATACAAATACATATATTCTCAGCGATATTTTTACCCATCAAAATCCGAAATAACCTTTTCAAATTTATTCAGGCGTTGATATCCTTGAAGCTTTTCCCCTGCACATAAATTTAAATAGAGCCGTTGTGGTTAGCTCATTCAATTATATAAGTAAATAACAATTGTTCTTACTCTCTATTATTACATCAAATTCATATCCGTATATAAAAACGTGGAGATAATTTGATAATATTAACGGCGAGTAAGATGATATAATATGCTTCTGACCACACGGTAAAATCTTTATTGTATTACTCGTAAGACGATATTTCGAGCATGTCAAAAGACAAGAGAGTTCCCTCACGGCACGCGCCGAGGATTCTAAGCCCCGAATTCGTACTTTGGCGGATTTTATTGTTTCGAGTGTAAAATTATTCATTACATACTGCCGATATTTCTATCAGACGTTTGGGATACTCTTAGTAATAAAAAGTAATAATTCCGGAAGAGCACACATTTTTTAAATCGATAATACTTCACCTGTAATTATTTATTCGAATGATAATAACGAACGAAAACAAAAATGGTGTGCCATATTCTGTAAGAAACATTAGGTGATTTAGAATAATTATGAACGATAAAAGAATTTAGTTGGTCTGTATTGAGAGTATTTTTAGGTTCGGATGCACATTAAATTGTAATGCTGTAAATTAATCCCGCGTCAAATTATGAAAGGCAAACGATGACAATGCGAAGGTAACGAAGTTGAGAAAGAAGACGAAGCGAAGAAAAGGGTTGCGTCGAGTTGGCGGTGGTAAGAAACAATGCGGGTTTTGTATGCTTGACGTACGCCAGTGGGCAGTAAAGTGGCCGACTCAAAGGGATTGTAATCGTGATTCTCCGACGGGGGTTGTTGGAGGAAAGGGTTCACTTCGAGGGAAAGAATAAAGAACACGTAGGTAAAGTAAGAGCGAGAAAGAGAATAATAATCTTTCTCCGCCTCGTTTCTCCGCACTCTCTTTCTCTCGGACTTTCGCTAGGCGGTAGCTAGAGCGGTGCAACGTCGCTGTCGGGAGAGAGCGTGGCGTGATAACCCTTTCGTTATCGTAGCGCGGGACGCGCGACGGGGCTGAAAGTAGAGAGAGAGCTTAGTTGCTGCGCGGCGAAGGGGATGTGCGGTACCGAGCCCGGCGATTCCAGACCCTGATAACGACACGATTCCTGATAACTCGCGCGCACACTCCACGTTATAATACTGGACGAGGTATAGCGAGCAGTGGCGAGCGCTCGCGTTGTACGAGAGCCGCGACCGACGCCGCGATAGTGCCGACCAGCACCCAGCACCGCAGTTACAGCAACAGCCGCAGCCGCACCAGAGCCTGCTTCCCGAAGAAATAGTGTGTACTCGGTACTGATTCCTGGTATACGAGAGGGAAAGAGAGAGAGAGAGGGGATGGTGGTCGGAGTATGTAAGCGTCACTGCGATAGCCACCCCCTCCGGCTTGTACCGGTCCCGTTACGTTGTATTCCTACACGAGAGACATAGCCACAGAGTTCTGGCTCGTGGCAACCTTGCTTGCAGGGCAATGAATGAAGAAAGAATATATAAGTAGAGAAAGAAAGAAAAATCTTAAGTATACCCAAGTTGAACACTCCAGGAACGCACGTGAAGCGATCTACATAAGAGAGCACAACATTAAGTGTAAGAATTATGCAAATATCCGATAACCGCGCAACTGATGGAAACCGAACATAATGCAAGTCAGAGATGGATACCCTCACTTAGAAATTACGATTCGTCGTTAATGCATATAGATTTTGTTTTACATCATTCACTTAAGGATATTTTCAACATAAAACTGGAAAAAACGGACGAGCGTCTCGGTCGGATTGTACATTCATATTATGTACGATAGTCAGAAATATTTGACGTACATACATTAAATTTCAAATACAGAGTTACCGCTATTTCAATATCGTTGAGGATATTTTCATAAGTACCAATTTTCAACACATTAGTGCTTGAAATTTAAGGGATGTTAGTTCGAATACATAGATAGTTCGAAACATTCGGGTACTCGGATGTTCGGTTATCCGGACTCTTCGAATCATTCGTATGTCCGGATTTCAAATATCAAATTTTACTAACCGGATATCGGAACATGTTCGAATACCCGTCTCGTCGAGCTTCGTGTGAATGCCCTAAAAACCACCCGTTCTAAGCAATCAACGAAATCCGTTTTCACTATAATCTTTTTTCCTCTAGCTATATACCATAAAACAAAAAAAAAATAAAATAAAAACAAAGTTATTGCAAGAGATGTAGCGCACTTTTGTCTTCACAATATAACAAACTTTCAACGCAATAGGAGAAAAATAAGTTTTGGCAAGGATATGTTTAATACGACGTGATCCGAGTCAACTAGAGCAATCATTTCCATCCTCAAGGGCAGAACGCACAATTTTTTAACCTCCGAGAATTCGAAAATTGTGTCGAAATCTCGGACGTTAATTTTACCAACGTCTGTGATTCCCGGACGGAAATTTCTGTGCAGTTGGTACGAAGCAGGCGGATAGTTAAGATCGAGGTACCAACTTTGGTCTACCGCGAAATCCCTGCGCTGTCAGTCTGGGACGAGGAGTTGGGAGGTGGATCTCGTAGCAAAGATGCGATAGTCAGGCGCATTTCGTACTCGACATTCCGGGTTGTTTCATTTCAATGCTCCGAGGGTACTCGATGTATATGGCACTACGTAGGTTGAGATTTCCACTGGCCCGTGCTCTCTAGGTAGGTGTGGACCTTCACCGCGCCGCCAGGGTGTTCCGGACCGCGAGTCGGCGGAGGGTTTTGTGGCACGAGAGCGACTGCTTGCTCTCTCGCGAACGCTGGACCCGAACGATAACGGCTGCCAACCCACCTCTATCTTGGCCCCTGCAGGCTTTATTATAAACCCCGCTTCACTGGAGAACCACCTTGGTATTCGAAAGTCTCTCACTCTCATCTCTCCAAAACCCCCCTTGCGAATAAGTACACATACATTTATTTATACAACTCGAACGAGCTAGAAATACCCACATGCATGTCGACGTATATACGTATATCAATCGCTCTTTTTGCTCAAATCCGTTCGCCCATTTGTAGCCACAGCTACGTATCCATGTGTAAATCCTGGTATAGACTAGATTTACCATTTGTGGCCACTTTCTTTTAATGCTATCCGTGAAGAAAATTTACCAGTGTTTTGCCAAGGTCCCGATTAATATTTCCGAATTCTCTCAGGGCCCTTATGTGAAAATCTCATAGGGTTTCCGAAATGACGCACACGCTTTGTTCTTCAGGATCTTTAACGGCTGAATCTTGGGGACCTTTAACGGAAAAACGTTTGGGGACTTTATGGTTTTTCTGGTTAGGGCATATGAAGGCTAGCCTAATGAGCTCTTAAAAAATAATAGACATTTAGTTTAGAAACATTCATTTGTCTCTATGCAATTAGTTAATCATGCACTTTCGATTAGATATTCCGTCTTTCTCTACGCGATGGTATACATTAATCGCTGTAAAAACATATTTGGACTTAAAAATAAATATTAATGTGGTTAAATCATTTTTTTGATTCACTCGAATGACTGTTATGTGAAACATAAAATTAATTAAATATAGTTGACACTTTATAGATTTTCATGACAACGTCTGAGAGAGTATATTGTATCGTTGTTGCCATCTATAATTATATTCCACGAAATTGCTTATTTCGTTGTTTACCTGAATTGTGTGATCGTCTTACTGACCAGAGGGTCAGTATTATTCAGTATAAGGACTTTAGTGAGTATAAGGGAACCACCTGCCTGATTTTGACGGTAAATAGTTAGATATATGACCACCAGCTTTGCCATAATAACCTCGTATTGCCATGAGTCCCGCGTCCGGTAAATCTATTATTGATTTGTTTACGTGATACAATCAATGAACTTGACTGGCCTCTTGAGTGATTAACCTATTAAAGTCTTATTAAACCTCGGCATTGGAATCTAATATTGTCTTATGATATCTTTATCTGGTAAAATCATTACTAATTGGTGTACTTGCTACTATGATTAAACCTGACTGGGCCTATAATAACCTACTGAAGCCTGAATGGGACTACTCAATTTTTACGGAATATGTGTTGTTGACAGATAATTTCGTAAGACTGAAAATGATATTCCTCACAGTCAGATTAACGAATATGATTAATCAACATTATTAAACTAATTCCATAAACAATTCGAAATTCAATGCCGAATGCGAGTCAATAGTAGTCAATTGAAAAACCAAATGTGTAAATCAACCAGTTTTCGAGCTCTTCACGTCATTAGATAAATTTATCCTCAAAAAAAAATCATAATGTTATGTGTTATACGGCTTGACGGTGGCTTCGGTTCGTACACCGGAGGAAGACACCGGAGGAACACTGACTGTCGTTTGTCTGGCCACAGTAAAGCGAAATACATCGAAATTCTCTGTTGTTATTCACGCCACGACGCTTCGGCTAAAGGTGTGTTCTAATTGGTTATCACTGAATGGCTGTATCTTCGAAATTAATTATCATACAACAAAACGCAAAGTAGTTTCATAGTCGGGAGATCAAAATACGATTAGAAATAGCAACCGTGTATGGCAATTACGAAACACCCTGTATATCTTCTATCGAAATATATTGTTCGTGAAACAAAATTAATAAGTGATATATTTACTGTTTTCTCGATTACTTATAATGCAAATAAACATTCATTCACAATAATTCATATATATTTTCCAGATGGCATTAAACAAAGTCCTGCGTGCTCATATAAATTTATTTCTACTTAGTCTTCTAATAATTAGTAGATTATTGATTAAAGGGGGGACACAAGCGGTACGTCTACCCTACACTGAGAAAAAACATAGTAAGACTAACGATAATTCTATTGATATTTACCTATAATTGCCTTGTCGATGTCTTATGATTATATGACAGAATGAAAAAATAGGTGTAAATTCGAGCTATCGCGAACAATGTTTGTATGGTAATGGGAACAAGATATAAAGTATGAGGATCGATTAGAACATGATCACATGGATTACATATTATGTAGCTGAGACAACTACCGCATTGTTATCTTAACTATTTCTCTGGTTTCGTGCAGATTATATTTGAATAATTATAGAATTTAAAAATACGTGAAACTTGATGTTGTAAAATATATATTATGACTATATTTGAACAAGAAAGGAAGAATATGCATTTTAAAAAACATATACGATCACTACTTATTCAATACATTGCATCGACAGTACATTTTCCGTCAAACATTCAACAATTATTATTGTAGCTCTACCTATGCTTTGTTGTTCTATACACATTTGAGATCCATAGTACAAATAACTAGTCCATTATCGTGTATTCAAATATATTGTGGTGACTTCTACCGTAAAATATTCTAACCCTTTTCGTACTTTTTTAAACATGTGAAATAGCTGGATCGATGATATGCTTTCGTTACAATTCCTAATTTTAATAAGTAATGCAAAAAAGAGAGACTTCTGGAAGACAAGTTCGCTCGCTGATAGCTGTCGAGGGAACAAAAGGCCCACGTGACTGTATGCGCGGTCCTGACGTACGCGCGGTCCTACAGACCGTAGACGCCTATACAAATGTGCAATGGCACGCTCATTAACACTTTGACTGCCACGCCGAAATCACATGTTTTGCTCAGGACGCCATGGGAGTTCTTTTATTATTTAAAACGTTGAAGCGCTCCGGTCACCAATGACCACCGTGGCGTCACAGGACAAATCGTGGCCGGTCATATATGACCAACATGGCAGTCAAAGTGTTAAGGAAGCTGAGTGACGAAATCAAAGTCAAATCAGTGCTAAATTTTCGTAACCGACTTTTTTTTTATGTTCAATATATGGAATAACTATAGTGCCATTTGATTTATATTAATTTATGTATACTTCATCTATAGAAAGTTTAATAGTGAACAGATTTGCATCGAGATTAAGTGATCAACGTTTGTTTTTTATGGGATACGTTTTCATTCAGTTTTTTCCCAGTATAATCTGTAATTCTTTGCCG
This sequence comes from Clistopyga incitator, assembly GCA_947507545.1. Lineage (NCBI taxonomy): Eukaryota > Metazoa > Arthropoda > Insecta > Hymenoptera > Ichneumonidae > Clistopyga > Clistopyga incitator. The sequence goes on along the minus strand of OX382173.1, from coordinate 5,770,587 downwards.
TCTTTAATAAGTGACAGCTCATTCTTTTTTTCAAACGACACTTTGCGAATTGACCATCTAGATATTTCATAATGTTTATCATTTATCAATTGTGGCACGTTGTTCAACAAACGAAACAAAAATACCTTCTTAAACAACATGCTATAATTAGTAAACGATTAACACACATATACGATTGAATCGAAGAAATATTTTTTAAATCAATTCCTCCGTAGGTCCTTTTGGACCAAAAGAACCTACTAAATCCTTTTCCCTGTGTAGGTGAAAGTGGTCATACATTTTTTTACTGTCTCATCACATACGACAAATGTAGAAAGAGAAAGTATTGCAAACCGAAAAAATCGACTCCCGGATCTTGATGGAAATACAGGTTTTGAGTGTCCCGGATTCCAAAAAACACATTCACTAATATCTGTCTGTCCGGCGTCTGTATGTGCGAAAATACAATAACTTCTGAAAAAATCTATGGACTGCAATGAAATTTGGTGCATTTAAATCCTGGTTTCGGTATTAAAATCCAATTCAAATTCTTCACTCCTGATACTGTATAATTGAAATATCGAAAGAATCCAATTTTTAATTCACTGCTGGAACGCCAGCTGATAAAAAACTTATTATACTTTGGTATGGTCCATACAAATCAAAGTACTAGCAAATAATCAGTGAACAACAAAAGGTTTAGAATAGAGAACATTTTGTTGCCTTTTCATTCACTCACATGAGATTTCTGAAGTCATCCGTTGTGAAAAATAGATATTGCCTGAATTATGAATTTTTTTTCACTAGAAAAATAATTACTATCAATGATTTTGAGCAGCTCTCAATGAGAAATGTTGAAGAGAAAGTCAAAATTGCAAGACAAAACGGATTGAAGTTATTAATATTGACACATATGATGTTAGACTATAAACACTCGGACACTTATCATATCACAGTTTATATGCACGCACAGCATTTTATACGAGTTCTAAATCGAGTGAAATAAATAACCGAATGAGTGACTGAAATGAGAATTCGACTTGTCAAACTATAGCAGAGCCCATAATAACAGCTCCAAAACCAGAGAGAGATGTGAAATGAAGCCGGGAACATCGCGAGCGTTTGCTCGTAAGTGCGACTAGTAGTTTGAACGGGAATTTAAAAACGTGTTTTTGACAAATTATACTGAGAAATGTAGAATACAATTAATGTGTGAAATTCTCAAATTTCTGTTGGTGCAGTTAGACACCCCAGTATACCCCAGTAAATTCACGATAAGAACTCCGCGCCAGTAACAAATGTGCTGAGAAGTCGTATGTTCCGAATACGGCAGAAGCAAGTTTTTACAATTTATATTCTTCTTTTGTTATTTTTATATGACCATAATATATAATTTGTGATGTCTAGTTTCAAGTTTATTAAAAGTTTATGATTAGTAAAAAATCACCAAACATATTGAGCGAAACATAAGGGCAGTTGTTACAATGCTATAGTTAATCTGCCCAAAACCAAACAAGTACAGTTAAGATAACAATGCGGTAGTTGTTTCAATTACACAAGATTTTTACCCTCTTAAAGAGGTTGAATCAACAAACTTTTCATAGTTACCATTCTTGTTATATGTTGTTATGATTAAATATTCTCTTTGAAATCATAGAAATTTTTGCGTTAAATTAGTGAAAAAAGAATCACCCCCAATTTCTTTGGCGTCAATGAAATCATTTCTCTCGGCGTACTAATTAGGAACTCACCAATTGTAACCCGTACTTCTTTCTGATTAAGAATTTTTAGCTAATTTCCGAATATTTGACATTAATTACTTTTTGAGTGACAATTGTTAGCAAATTGGTGGTCCCGTAAAAGTCGATAAAGTCATTATCGATAAACAAATTATGAATAAAATCTAAATTGTTTGGATTGGTTAACAACAGTTATTAAACACTCTAATAATTAACGGTTTAATAATTAGTTAATTCGTCACCGGTCGATGAAACGTATTTAGAAATTAAATAGGATTTTATTGCTTCTAACGTGAATTCTAATAACTTTTTTTTTACTACTTTGAGTAGGGCCGGTATGGCATCTCTTTCTTTATGTAACTCTTTGTTTTTAAACGTCAATATACGTGTCTTCACCATGCTTACAGCGGATTGAATATCAAATTAGAATCAACATTTTCTAAGATCTGGATAGCCAAGCGAGTTAAGACACAGCTGTTGTGCTCTACAATTTGCAGGGTCGGCCATTCCATCCCACACAAATTTACCATTGTTTTTTCCCGGGATATTCTTGTGCTTATCAGCAAACTAAGTTCGTACATTTTATTGAACGTAAACATTACCCCCTGGCAGTACAGTTCGCCATAATTTGTAATTATTGTTTGGACTTCTGGGCACTTTGGATTCGGACTGGATCCGGTCTGGAGCTCAGATTAGCATTCGATCGCGTATCTCGATCAAAATCCAATTTGCAATCATTATGTTCATCTGGCTGAATTTTCATCCAGCTGGAGCCCAACCACAATTTCTCTATGGGCGATTGGTAATGCCAAGCCAATAATTTTGCCGTTTAATTTCGGTTGTCTAAATTTTTCTTCGTGTAGCATTCTAACCTGGTTTCACCCACTCATACGCTGTCATTGATCAACAAAATTACTTTTTTCATTTCGTGTAGCTGAGATATTCTTTTTTTTTCTGACTCTATCAAGTCGTAGAAACACAAGTATCTGAATTATTTGTGAATAAATTTTTCATCACTTTTATATATTTCGTGAAACAAAAACTTTATTATTGAGTTGCCTCATACTATTATCATTATGTTACAGCAAAATAATGAACGGCAATATATTTGCAATGTTTTTATCAAAGGCAAATAAATTTTGATCAACCACTATTATAAAATGCTGAATATTATAAACAAATCAATTACTGGGTTTATAAGCCGTGTCAATGTGATTGGGACATAATGATCCTGATCGCTTTGTCTATAGCAAGTTGTAGAAACACAAGTATCGGAGTTCGGAGTGAGACGCCCGATTCACAAGATCGAAGAGAAGAAAAAGAAGACGAAGAAGGCGAGGTGTGTGCGCGCTCTGTTTGCCCCGGGCCCGAGAACCAAGCGAAGATGTCGGTGGTAGTGGTGGTGGTGGTGGTGGTGGGACCTCTTTATCGTGATCCCGTCTCGCGCGCGGCGCAGCTCCTCATTAGCCCGCTTGCTCATCAATCACTCTCGTTGGCAGAGCGCACACACGACCACCGACTCATCGTCTGTGGCCCTTGAGCACCGGGCAAGAACAGCAGCTACCGCAGTGGTGAGCCACCGTACACGTCCAGGTTCTTCTCCACCCCCTGTTGCATAGCCGGTACATACATCCTCGGACTACCCCGATCGAAACGAATGCCGCGAAGCCCTCACGTGTGCATACTGTGTAACATCAACGCTTGTAACATCGTCCGGATAGCAACTCGGCTTTCGAGCGAGCTGTGTGCCTCGTTCACGCGTCGATCTCTGGGTGTCCAAATATTTGGACCGCGGCCTCTTCTCTTGTTTTGTAACTCCTCCTCCTCCTCCTCCTCCATCCCTCTTCCTCCGATTCTTCACGTTGATTTCATACTTCGTGCTATTTATTTTTAACAAGAGAATCTCCTGTGCCTCGACTCAGCCGCACTATCTTTCTTGTGATTCGTTTCACTCTCATTCTCTTCTCCTCTGACGTCTTCTCTCTTTCTTATACTTGTTCTATATATTTGGATTCTTGATATGGAATCTTAATATTTATGCTCACGGGAGTTATCTTTGCTTTTGGAACACAAGTTTCCCTCGTCATGGCCAAGGAAAATCGCGCGAGAAGGGCATGACAGCGAGGGATACCGATCAATTCGGATAAAATGGGAATGGAGAAGCCGTGGTAAGGTCGTTAGAGAAGAGAAACCTCGCCACGTGTGTGATACAGCTTTTGAAGAGACGGGTTCATGATGGAAGATAAAAATTAGGATGCAACGTGTATTATCGATGTGTCTCTTCTGCGAGCGCGTTAACGACACGTCCGATGGTATAATTATCTTTGTGAAGAAGAAAGTGATCGAGTAGGTCAGATGCCCAAGATCGATAGAATATTCAAACGACACAATCAGCCATTCTCAAAAAGTTTTGTAACCCTTGATGTAACCATAAGATTGTCAAATATTATAATTGTGTGAATAAACATGAATAATTTCCTTTTTATTTTTCCTCAGAATCCTTTTTATGTGTTTGTTGAAAAGTGTTGTCTTCACTATCAATATCATTTTAATGACTTGTATATTTTTAGAGTTTTGTTACCTTTGTCTGTGTTAATTTCTTGATATCGGTCAAAGCAAGCATTATGAAATATTCGAGTTATCTTGATTCCTAATTTTTAATAAATTATGCAGTGAATGACTTAATTACATTTTTACCCTCCATTCTTTCCTTTCATGGGGGATAATTCAAAATATCCATCTCCTTATCAGGAAACCCTATTTTTAATGATCTATCGGAAACCTTGAATTTTACCATTAAACCATTTTATTTTTTATGGATTTTCGTAAAAGTCGAAGCTGAAGAAAAAATTAACATGTCCATTTTCCGTTAGGTTTGTAGTTTTTTAATGCCGATTGTGGTACGAATCTCATGGGTTTGGGTTCCCCTCATCACCTCTGGCTCACCCAAAGTCCGGTCAATCGTAAGTCGGGAGACCTCGCATAGCTCGACATTGTTTAACTTGCCACGTTATCTCAAGATGCACTCTCTGTAGCAATGTCTCGCTCTATCCTCCCAAGGGAGGAAGACAGCGAAATGTCACGACAGGCGCGAGCGCTCGAGGAACCTTGAAGCAGAGCTCTCTCTCGCTCTCTCTCTTCGCGTAATCTAGCACGTCTTCCCCTGTTCTGTCTCTGGAGTGTTGCGTCTATAATGGGAGCCTTGCCGTTTTCTACCTGAGAGGAGGTCTGTAATGAGAGCGAGTGCGACTAGTTGCCGAAGAAGGGGTCGCGCTCGTCGGAAGGGGGCTGCGTGCAGGTGATAACGAAGCCGGGGCTCTCTCTCTCTCTCTCATATGTAATTCGCAATTACACTCCATCAACATTACGATAAATACTTCAGGCCAGTAATAACCAATATTGCAAAAAAGCCAGTAGGCTTTTTTTATTTTAATTTTTATTTCCACACAATGAAACGTATCACTGTAAAAAGTAGAGCGGCGCTAGAATTGGTAAATCCTCTTCAGAGTTAAATTTTCTCTCGATTTAGAATAGATATTATCCTGGTAAGGAATTGGCTGCGAATGGGAAAAGTAGACGCAAATAGAGGCGAGGAGTGAGACAGAGAGTGAACAGTGAAAAGCCGAAAGAGATAGGATTTTGTTCACAAGAGAATCGTCTGGATGTAGGATGGTTGGTCGGCCGACGTCGCCACCGCCTCGATAAGCCACGAGACTCCCTATCTGCCTTGGTCTCCGCATAATGCGTTCGTTGTGCGTTTCACTGGGCGCCCGCGCGTACCATCAGGGCCGATGTCCGACGATATGCCTGGCATGTCGCTCTTTTGGCCTTCTTTCGAAAGCACCCGAGACCCGTCAGACAGACTTCATGTTTTATTTTATTTCCTCGGCCAGTAACGGCGATAGCAAAAAATAAGATATTAGTCGGATCAAAAAAGCTAAAAAGTTATTAATAATAGATTAGAAATGATCAATTATCCTTACGAAACTCATGTTGTTACTACGTATTTCAATGGAATTAAACTGGTGCACCGTATTGTCGTTGGTACACCAGTGCGTAATTAATCGTCCGTCATTACCAACCGGTTTAGCGAATGTCGCTGCTTCATGCTTCTCCGAACTGTTTCGATCTCTCGCGCCCAAGAGTAAAGAAGCAAAAAAGGCAAATATATATGTATAAGAAACGTGCGCTCGATTAGTGCCATATAGCTGCTCCGAGAGCTCGGATGCGCATCTCTTGCGTTTTTATAAAGCATAAGCATAAAGCATCGAGGCGGAGGAGCGCGCGAGCCGAGAAACGAGATATCGAACTATCGGGAATAATTACTCCTCGCACTATCGGCGTCGGTTCTTCGATACCGGTAAGAGAGACGGGGGTGGACCACGTTATACCTTCACCTACCAATACCTCGCGATAGATATAAGACAGGACTGGTGAATATGGCACACCACATTCAGATGGACCGTTTGCATACACGAGAGCACGTTGTCGACGTGATTCTGAGCATCATATCGTACATAGAGGCGTCAAGAGGCTATTATACTTGATCACATTTATTCTCACGTTCTTATCTCGATCGTATAATCACCGCTCTAGTTGATCATCTTAATTATTAGGATGTGATTTAGCACCGAAGAGACGAAATATAATTTTTGTACATTAGTTTAGATTAAGATTGGTCTGAATCTGTAATATACCGAAAAATATCTTGGTCCAAATTCACCCCAACCATGTCGATGGCAACTGTACACTCTGATATTCGCAGGCTAAGAAGTGGATAAAGAGCGAGAGGAAATGGTGTGTGTGTGCACTGGAGCAAGAGTGACGGGGATGAGAGAGGAAGGAGAAGGAAAGGGAAAGAAGAGAGACGAGAACAACCAGGGAATCCGGGGATAAGTAAGCATAAGTGACTCCGCTACAGTATACGGTCCTTGGTTATGGATACCGGGCCCTCGTGCTTCCAGGAATCAGTATTTATTGTGACGCGCGATGAGATAGCGCGCGTGGTATACTACAACACTAGTTCCTACTACGGCCGCTATGTATGTATATGTGTATAAAATGTACGCCTGTGTAGATGCGTACGTGCAAAGTAATGCCAGCGCCCACGAATTATGGTTTTCAATATATGACGTTTCGCAGTATCTCGTGTGCTTTCGAGGCCGCGTGGACCCACCCCCACCGCTCGCCTTTCACCCCCTTCTGATCTCTTTCACTCTCTTTACCAAGCTCTCTCCGATATCTTGTCGCTGTGGGCTCGTAAAGCGGCTAAAAGGCTCTGAGATTCTTTCTTCTGTACGGTCCTTGAAACTAACTCGAACGAACGATGATACACTCCTCTTCCTTTTAAAAAAATTTTTTTGATGCAGATTTTATTTTCACGGTCGAATTATGTTGAAATTCAATAATTACATTGTGGATGAAGTGAGGATTGATATGGATCAGTTAATAACGCGAACAGCAGTGTTCGACACGATGCCAACGAGAGTTGTGAATCCCCATTAATCCATGAGATGTAGTTTGCAATACAAAAAAAAATGCTAATTTTCGCTTTAATATGAAAAAAATAGTGGAAAAAATGGATTACTGATAAAATGGAATTTTGATTTAAAAATAAACATTTTTGCATCTGTTCAAAAATTAGAGCATCGTTTTATAATTACTAAATATGATTATTATGAAATCATAATGACAAAAAAAATTGTATAGTAAACTATATCTCATGAATTAACGGGGATTTACAACTCTGATGTTCGGCTGTATGTAAAAAAATATGAAGGCATAGATATGCTGTAACAAACATTGAAACATACGTGTATACAACATTAGGAATCACTGACTGTGTCGAAAATTTGGTCCCTTGCGTAAATTCCGAACAGTTAGCCTGAGACCATTGAACCGGGTTCTTGCTTTTCTGCCTCGCGGCTTTTAATCTGTATCTCATCTCGGGGAGGAAACGGAGGAGGGTAGAGCACGTCAACGGGAATCAAGAGATCTTTCGACGCGAATACAGATCGGCGAAAAGGAAGAAATTAGTAAACGAGATCCGGAACTCATCTACTCTACCATTCTCTATTCTCAATCTATCTTACATTTTACAATTAGGTGACAATGTACATAAGAGAAAAACGATTTGCTACGTTTTCAAGGCATTTTTCCTTTCCATTGAATTACAACAATTTGTAACTGTCCAGCCAACAATTTTTTATTATTTTTTTTAAACACAGACGATCAGACGGTGAACAATTTATTGTTGCTAAATTAACCCTTTGCGTCCGGATTTCGAGATTCCCAATTGTAATGGTCGTTCACCAAAATTTTTATAATTGTTATTCAGTACACATCTGATTTTGGAAATAGGACTCCGTATAGAACTTATTTGGGTCATTGCTACTAACCGGATAATTTACTAGATTAATATAATATGATAAAAAATGTGTTTGAAGATCCCGCGTCTTGGTACAGGTGAGCTAATGCCGAATGCTAGTAGTCATAGTAGAGAGGTACATGTGCTGTGACGGCCTCCCGTCAAAATACAGCCCACAGGTGACTCGTATGCTGACGTAAAACTGATGAAGTGAATTCTATTCTGTTTCATCTATGTCTCATCGTCTCAGTGTTGCTCT